>BSDF01000014.1:16524746-17982246 GCA_027925045.1 Hypotaenidia okinawae | reverse complement strand
GAGAAGTGAAACGGCTCTTCCTGTGCCTGTTAAGGGTGAAGAGCTCAGCTATTTCCCCTGCAGAGTTTAACTTAAAAATAATAACCCATCAGAGCTTAAAAAAACCCACCCAGAAACCAGCAGCAGCACAGGAGGTCACTGAGAACTTTCAAAAGGTTTTGAAGTTCCTTCCCTCTGTTTGTCCCCAGCGCGTCCGGAGTGTGGGTGCCTCTCAGTGTGCTGGGGCAGGTAGGGTGTTAAAGGCTGGGAAACTTGCCCCCCCACCCCCCGTGAAGCAGCAGGTCTTACCCAGGTGGAGTCCCTTCACACCACAGTGATGCACATCCGAATTGCAGGGGAGAGTCAGCATCAAGGGAGTTGAGTTTTGCCACCCAGGAAATCACATCTCCCACCAAAAAAGCAGGGCTGCTCAGGGGCCTTATTGGTGTTTCCAGAGCAGAGATGGGTTTTGGAGAAGCTGAGAGAAATCAGGAGGGAAAGGGAAGCGGTGAGGGAATAAATGCTCTGTCAACTACAACATGTGGAGTGCAGGGATAAAAACCTGAGTGAGGGCACAGAATCAGAGTCACAGAACTGTAGGGGTTGGAAGGGCCCTCCAGAGCCCATGGGGTCCAACCCCCTGCCAAAGCAGGGTCCCCAGGACAGGGCACACAGGTTGGTGTCCAGACGGGGCTGGAATCTCTCCAGAGAAAGAGACTCCACACCCCCTGGGCAGCCTGTCCCAGGGCTCCCTCACCCTCACCAGGAAGAAGTTCTTCCCCAGATTGGGGTGGAACTCCCTGTGCTCCAACTTGAGCCCATCGCCCCTTGTCCTGTCCCCACAGACATTGAGAAGAGGCTGCCCATGTCCCCCTGTGTCCCACCCTTCAGATATTGATAACCATTGATCAGATCCCCTCTCAGGCTTCTTCTCTCCAGGCTGAACAACCCCAGCGTTTGGATAAAAACCTGTGCGAGGGCAGTGTTTGCCTGTATGTGTGCTGTGTGTCTCACACCAATCTTCTCCTTGCTGCAAACCACGTGCAGAATTAATGCAAGAATTAATAGCTGCAAATTACTACTTGCCCCTTTGTGCTCGGAAGCACTCCTGGGCCAGCCAGGGGTGGGATGCATGGGGCAGCAGACCTGTTCTGCTCCGTGGAGGAACTCTGGGTGATGCTGCGGGTAAGGGCCAGACCCAGCCCTCTGCACTGCAGCCAGGTCTGGGCAGGGGAGATGCTGCTGTTGCCTTTCATAGAATCCCAGACTGGTCTGGGTTGGAAGGGACCCCAACGATCACAGAGTTCCAACCCCCCTGCCACAGGCAGGGACACCAACCTCCAGGCCTGGAGCTACACAAGGTTGCCCAGGGCCCCATCCAACCTGTTCTGCCTTTGCTGGAGGGGTGCATGGCTGGGCGAGGGCAGCACTGGAGCGTGGGTGGCTTTAACTTTCCCTGTTTCCTTTCTGCTGCGACAGTGGGCTGGGGCGATGTGACTGCAGCAAAAGTGAGAAAAGAGAAAAAAAAGGGTGCTGAGACGAGAAATGAGTTGGCTGCTGCCTTCACCCCACGGGCTGCCGAGGGCTCCGGCCCCTGGCGCTTGCAGTTGGTGCCAAACACCAGTCTGCGGTGGGTATTTGGGGGTGATCTTTTATCACAGCACCTCCTGGTGTAGCAGGGTGAGGGAATGAGGGGTGAGGGTGTCTGCTGACACGGTCTGTCGCCCCAGAGTGAGATTTTATCAGCAGTGCCCTGAAACTCTGCAGAGCTGTGTTTGAGTCACGGGTCCCCCAGCGCCCTGAATGACGGTGCTGCCTTGTGAGCCCTCCCAGGAGCAGCTCCCATGCTGCAGGATGCAACCAAGAATGTCTCTAATAATCCGTCCCTACTAATTTGGCTAATTGGGATTGATTGTTGGATAAAAAGCAAAAGGCACCTCTCCCCACCCTGGGTAACGGGGACCTTTGGCAGCAGCAGTGCGTGCTCGGTGCAGCCTGACCTTGTACCTTGCTTTCTGTGGCACAGTGACTAATTTTGCAGTGAAAAGGAATTAATTCCTCATTGAATCATCAGCAGCAAAACTTTGTAGGTTTTGTTTTTCATAGCTGGGGCATCGACTCATCTCGCCCCCTCTAAGAAGTGATGTCAGAGCGAACACACTTGGGGTGATTCAGGGCCAGCCTGCAGTTTGCAGCACATGTGCTGCACCCAGGGCTTTCACCCTGTGGACCCCTGAGCCAGGTAGAGGAGCATAGAGAGGTGCTTGGAGCTCACCCCATCCATCTGCCTGCTCCAAGCTGGGACCAGAAGCCGGACACACGGCTCAGCCAGCAGCATCGTGCTCTCAGGCTGCCCCAAACCCCCTCCACCGTGACAGTGGGAGCCAGCAGCATGGCACAACCAGCAGCCTTGAGCTGCTGTCCCTTGGCCAGGACCCTTGATAAGCACCAGTCACCACTGGGCTGGCCCACGGCTTTTTCGTTTCGCTATTTTTGGGGCTGGTGATGTGGGAAAATTTGAAAGTGACGTGACTAATCTCTCCTCACTGCGGCTCAGCTCCCCGGCTCGGCTGGAAACCACAGAGCTCTCCCCAGTCGCCGGCTCGTACGCAAGGGTGCTTTGTGCCACCGTGCCATGGGGGATGGATCCTGCAGCTCCTGCATGCTTCCAGCTCCCCCTTGCCCAGGAGGTGGTTGCTGGGGCCAGCAGAGCTCGAGGTGGTGAGGGTACCTGGCTCTGGGCATCACAGAGGGGTTACGGGCCTTCCTCCCCCTGCAAACTCCTCTGCATCTGTGGGGGTGGCTCCTGTGGCACAGAGCTTTGGATGGGCTGGTCCCTGGTTTGCTTCCTTTCAGGCTGACCCCTAGGATTTTGGCTCTCTGGGGTGCTGGCACCAACGGGATGCTACCAGTGCCTGGGAGGTGATGGGCCAGAAACACTCCATTATTCTTCACAAGGAGCTCAGCACCCCTGGAAGTCACTTCCCCAAAGGTGCTGGGCTCCAGCCACATGCTGGTGCTGTGCAGTGTTCTAACAGTCTGTTACTGCTCTGGCCCTCAGGGTCCCTGTCAGCATGGGATCCCCTGTGTGCAGAGCATCCTGTGCAGACATGGGATCCCTGGTGTGTAAAGCATCCCATATGTGCATGAGGTCCCCCGTGTGTAGAACATCCCATATGTGCCGGGGGTCCCCCATGTGTAGAGCATCCTGTATGCGCACAGGATCCCCTGTGTTCTTGGGACCCACAATGCTGGCAGCCTCCTATGAGTGTCAGGTCCCTTATGAGTGTAAATACCCTATGCATATATATATATATACACACACACATATATATCCCTCGCCTCTCTGATGCTGACTCCACAGAAGTTGCTCTCAGCTGAAGCCCACATGCCAGAGCTGCATTCCTGCAGCGAAGCCCCAGCTGGCTCATCCATGCAAGCCCAGCCTCTCATTGTGGAGCTGCTGTTGAAACATCATGTAAATACCCAAACACAGGTGGTGTAGCAGAAGCAAGGTGCCCAGCGATGCCATGGAAGAAACTTGAGTGGAGTTTCCCCTGCTCAGAGTGGGGAGCTGGGTGATGCTGCGAAGGATCACATGTCAGTGCCACAGGGTGATGTTGTGGGGTCAGGATCAGGATCGTGGGACTGTGCAATTTCTCTTGGGGGCTTTTAAAAGCACACTTTGATAAAGTGAGAGCAAGTTCTTAAATTCATTCTGTTATTTTGAACATAAGGGAAATGCATAAAATCATAGAATCATAGGCTGGTCTGGGTTGGAAGGGACCCCAAGGATCACAGAGCTCCAACCCCCTGCCACAGGCAGGGACACCAACCTCCAGGCCTGGAGCTACACAAGGTTGAATACAAGTTTCTCTCCCACAAAACAGCATCATTTACATGAATCTGCCATAAAAGCAAACTCTTAAAAAGGCAGCTTCTCACTCGGGTTGCTTTTGTGTAAAATGTGGGAGAGACATAACAACTCTTTAAACAGAGTCTTCATGTGGAGAAGGTGTTCCTTCCTTCTCAGATCCAGATTACGATCAGCCTCATCACATTTAATTAATCCAACCAAACTCCCATCTCTAGGAGCGGCAGCACAGCCCAGTGCTGGTGGGATGCAGTTGCTACTTTCCATTGTAGCAAGGAATAGTTTTCCTGGGTTACAAAACATTTGCTGCTGCTTTTGTTTGTATGTTGCTTTTTCCTGAACTGATCCAAGCAAAGAAAACCCATTACAGTTCTTTTTCCAGCCAGGGGAATTTTTTTGGTTTGATAATTTCACTCAAATTTTGACTCATGACCTTCTGTGCTGAGATTAGCTTTAGACTTTCAAGAGGAAAAACAGTATCTCTGTCAAGCCAGTAAAGTAAAACTCCTCTTTTTTAGCATGTCACAACTAACTAGATCAATCTTTAAAGAATCATTCAAAGCTCTTGCTAGCACAAGGTGCTTTCCAGATGATGTTTGATTCCAATCTCTTGCTATTTCCTGATTAAATACTCATATTTTGTTTAAAAAAACTAACCCTCCTCCATCATTCTGAACACCCAGCACTCTGCTGGCAGGGTTGGATAACCCCCAGAGCTGCCCATGGCTGGAGCACACTACTGGGTGTGTGTGATGTGGGATGGGATGAGATGGGATGGGGATGGGATGGGATGGGAGCGAAGGCGAAGGATGCTGTCCCTTGTCGGGCACCTTGGGAGCTGAATAACGCTGCAGCTCCCATCGTGAGGGTGGTCCTCCTGTGAAAGCCCTGCTGGGTTTGGGTGTGCTCAGCGGAAGGAGAGTTTTCTAGCTAGCCTGGAGCTGCTATCGCAAGCAGACACCCGTGCGTGAGCGGTGAGGTCTCCTAATTTTGCCTTGCCAACAATTAGTCTGCCTTAATAATTAATGCCACGGCTTCTTCTCTTTGCTCATCCAATTACCTCTAGTTATTAAAGTCACTTCTTGGCTTCAAAGCAGGAACTTCCTCCCTCACATGAGGAGTCTTTTATTTTATTTTTAATTATTTCCAGGCAGGTTGGTGGGGGCTGATGAGTGCCGCTGGGGTGATGCACCGTGGCGGCGGGGCCTGCCTCAGCACCAGGCCGCAGCGGCTGCCGGCATGAGGCCTGCAGGGACCGGAGCGGTCACCACTCGCTGGAGAGGTGGGCACTGCTTGGGAGAGTTGCAATTTGGCAAATTTTAGCAGGGAAAAGGCGCCCTCTGGGCTTGCAGAACCCATTCTGCTGCTCTGTCCCCTCTGGTGTTGCGTCTTTATTTCGGTAGCGAGGTCATTGTCCAACCTGCCCTCCAAGGGCTGCGTGGGGAGAGATGAGACACAGCTCTCTATGTGGGGGGAGATGATACAGAGCTCTCCTCAGAGCCCTTTCGTGTCCCCCCCATGGGTGCCAAGGGATGGGAGGTGACTTGGGGTGACCTGGGGTTGGTGCCGTGACACTGGGCACCAGCTGAGCCGCTTTGAGGGGTAGTCAGCAGCTCCGTCACCGCTGCTCTGAGCTGTATTGACACGTGGCTTTGGGGAGGAGATGCAGTAAGATGCATCACCAAACCACAGCGCATCGTCCCGATACCCCAACCGACACCACCCGTGTCCTCCCCAGGGAACCTGCTGAGAGGCCACCGACTGCTCTCCTGTTAAAGCAGAAACCCTTTACCTTAGGTTAGTTTTACAGCATAAAGGCATTGCCAGCTGCTAAGTCCTGGCCCTGAAAAGCCTCTTCAAGGCTCTCAGGCTGCAGCTGATTTCAGAATATCTCGACCTTGTAAAAAAAGAGGAATGGATACCATTTCTCTGGCATGTGGATTTCAATAAACAAGGTACGACTTCACAGCACAGCCCTGTGCCGCAGCCGCAGCACATCTGGTGAAGACCAGGAGCTGTGGACAAGGCCATGGACCGCAGCTGTTCACAGCTGAGGTGTTTCAACTGGGGTGCCACGCTGAAGGAGTCTTCTTGGCTTCTCCAGATCCTTGTGCGACGTTTCCTTCTTCCCTTGGTTAGTTGAATGTGGGAGATGGGTTCCTGTAACCAGCTCTGAGATGGAGGAAACAGGAGAGGTGTGAACGGCCTCTTGCAGAGGTTCTTGTCTTGCCTCCCTTGAGCATCCTTCCCCACCAGCTTTTTATGACTTCAGAGAATAAGAGAAAAGTTTTGGGGAGAGGCAAGTGCAAATGTAGAAGGGACACAGGGAAAGCCAGCTCTTCTTACTGGTACAAAGTCTTGCTTCCCATCTGAACTGGTGGACAATCTGAGTAGCTGAGCTGCAATCTACTGTACCACAAAGACACCATGTTCTGCTTTGGTGGGGAAGAAGGATAGTCCGTGCTGTAACCACACGTGCTCTGTGCTGCTCACCATTGAGGTATCCTGTGGATCAGCATCAGGAATACTGAACTGCCTTCCCTGTGGTCTGTGTCTTCTGACATTGCTCTGAAAGCTGTTAAGGGTGGCCAGGCAGGGGTGCTGGCTGGTGGCTGGTGCTGTGCTATGGGAAGGTGTACACGGGAAGGAGAGATCTGCCCCACGTTGAACTGCAGGCATGCTTTAGTTGAAGATTTCAAAACAGCTCAGCATCGAGCTCCTTCTGCTCCAGTGTCACGTTAAAAGTGTACACGTAGAGCTGTGCATCCCTAATTTAGGCTTTCTGGCTTTTAAATAAGCTAAACCATAGCTAATCTTAGAAATATCACTGAAAGGCTATTCTTCATCTCATTTCATGGGCAAGAATAGCAGAGGCTCAGAGCTCCAAACATGTGTTTAGCTGCACAGCAGCTGGCCCAGTGCTGCTCTCGATGGGAAAACCACAAGCCTGTGGCCCTGCTGCAGGACAGGGATGCCTGTACCACACCAGTTTGTGCTGGGGAGGGGGGTTACATTCCCAGCATCCTGCTGTATGCAGTAAATCTACACCTGGTAAGCATCAGGAATTAGGGTTTTCATTCATTCCTAAATGCAAACCTGCATGCCTCTTGGGTTTGATTTGCATGAGCAGCCCTTTGTGGGAAAGACAGATGTAAAGTGGTGTCTCCATCCATCTGCTTTCCTTTCTGCTCTGTGGGTTTCCTCCTTGGAGCAGCAATGCAAAACACAGGACTAGCCCAGGGCTTTTAAGGCTGCCGCACAAGCAGCTCAGAGCAGCAGGGAGAGGTCCAGGATGGGTCCTCCAGAACCATCAGCTCCAGCTGCACCACCTCCACCAAAGCTGACTGGCGTTTCGTGCTCACTCTGCCTGAGCAAAATCATTACCAAAGTGAAAGGCACCAGTGAATCAAGTCCAGAGGCAGTAAATGACTTGTCAAAAGTCATGCAGCAGATCATCTGTAGATGTCCTGGTGGGACACAAGAGGCATGGTGAGCAACACCCAAATCCTAACCCCTGGAGCGCTGCCTTACCTGGTTCGTTCCCATTTTCTCCCTCTTTTTGGGGTGCTGTCAGGCCTGTTTCTCTTTCTGGATTTATCTGGGGCAAATCCTAGCATTCCACCAGCAAGGTGAAGTCAGTTTGGGTTTAAAGGCAACCATGGGCGAAACCAGGCATGTAGGGAGCAGCGTGAGATGCTCGAGGCGAGGAGGCTGGCAGTAGGCAGCAGCCTCTGTGTGTGTGTGTGTGTGTGTGTGTGTGTGTGTGTGTGTGTGTTTTCCTTACCACCGTGCAGCCCTTTTGAACAGGTTCCCCTCTCTCTGCTCCAACACGCAGAATTACTCCCCGTTGCGTTCACAGAAAAGCACCTTTTCCAAAGCTACTGGGCTCTGCCATGCATGACCAGGAGTAGCTGCAAGAGGAGAGAGATACTTTTATTTCTTTTTTAAATTTTTCTGGATTTGTGGCATCCCCAGCGCTGCCTCATCTCCCTCTGGTCCTTCTCCCAGTGCTGGAGGTGGCACCTGGGAAGGGGGATTTCAGCCTCAGGGCTCACTGGTGACCATGTCAGGTTTTCAGGGGCATTGCCCTCGGTCAGCATGGCTCTCCCTGCTTGAGAGCCCCGGTTAGGAAAGCCCAAACGTGGCTTTCAGGGTGAATGTGCAGGATGTGAAAGTCCAGATTTAGAGCCTTGTGGCAGCACAAGGCAGAAACCAAGAGCAATGCGTTGGGTAACACGCTTGGGGTGTTCATCCTGGAATAAAGGATGCTGGAAATGAATGGGAACAAGCTCTGAACTTTGACAGCTTCATGCTGATGTGAGCTGGTTTCCACCTACCCACAGAGGTGCAACCGCCTCTGTCAGTGCTTGGCTGACAGGTTTTCCTTGCAGGATGCCATGGTGGTGTTTAGGTGGGCAGGGGCACTTTCTGCCTTGCTTCTGAGAGGCGCTGGGGACTTTTAGTGACTCCCAGCCTCACTTGCAGCGACGGGACTGCAAATGGCACCGTCCCTCCTCACTCACAGAGCCCGATGGGTTCTGAGCCCTCTCCCTCCTTGTGTCTTGCAGTCCAACAAGGTCCCCGTCGTGCAGCCGTCCCACGGAGTCCACCCGCTCACCCCGCTCATCCCTTACGGCAACGACCATTTCAGCCACGGCTCCCACTCGCCCCACTTGCCCGCTGACATCAACCAGAAGCAAGGTAATAGCAGGGCTGGGGATCTGTGTAGTGGGAGGGGGACAGAGCTGGAGACCCCTGAGATCAAGGCTGTCACCTTCCTGGTCCCAGATAGATGGGAAAAAGCCAAGCGCTTCCATCAACAAGGGGCACTGCTTAGCAGCAAGAGTTCATTTAACTGATGGGCAGTGCTTTGGTATCCTGGTCAAGAGGAGTTTGATATCAAAAGTGCTGAGCCTGCTGATGGAGTGTGCTCAGGTCTCAGTGCAGGCTGTCCTGAAGCCTGGGACCAGAGCAGAGCCTGCGAGATGATGCATAAGACTCAACCAGAAAATGGAAAGTTATCTTTCCTTTGACTCATACCCAAACTGTTGTCAGGTTGTCATTTTGAGAAAATAAATGCTTGAAACAGGAAATATTTTGACTAAATAGGATCGGTGTCTGATAGCTTAACTGGATTGTTCTGTGTGTGCCTTTGTAGCCACACGTTATGTGGTTGTCACACGGTCGGGCTCTTCGGGTTCCTGTGTGAGGCTGGGACACGTCAACTAGCTCATGAAGCTACAGAGGAAAGTACAGTAGGTAGAGGTTAAACCCTGAACTGTAAAATATAGGTACAAGCACAGGAATTCACCTCAGCCCATCATTCCTCATGGGTTACTGGCAAGCAGAGCGTAAAGCCACACTTCTCTCAACCTTAGTGCAGCAGAATCTTTGGGCTGAACAGCAGAATCTGTTCAGATCACTCAGGCTTTTCCACAAACCTGGTCTTGATTTCATATGGAGCAAGCAAATCCAGAGTTTTGTGTCCAGGTATATTCAGGAAGGGATTCAGGGTCCATCAGAGCAAAGAAATCAGAGCAGAAATGGAGGCACAAACCCAACTGGTGTGATTTGGGCAAAAGCCTCCACCCAAGAGTGGTCCAAAATGTCTCAGAGAGGTCAGCATCATTGCTGAAAGGATGGGGTATCAAAGGTGCTCTTGGATGGAGGCTGAGCTGAGCTATCCCTGGTCTGAACACAGGGTTCTGGACTCCTCAGGGATGCTGATGGGGAGGTTTTAGATCCAGTGTAAGAGATACCCAGGCAAATCCTGATTTTCTTCCAGCCAGCACATTGCTTGTCAGCCACCAGAGCATAAGCAACAGAAAAATAGGAAGACTTAACAAAATAAACCTATTAAAAGCTCAGCTAAGGGCACATTTCTGAATCTCAAGAGGAAGTGTGCAGATTTCAAGTCTCCCGGGAAGGTGACCCGACACACCTTCCTTCACACAGAGAGCACTGCCACCTCCAGAGCCCCTCCATGAGCTGTCCCCAGGGACTCTGTTAGCCTGGAGAGCCTTAAGCAGTGTGGGAGCAGCTCACCCCAGGGATGAGCTGGTTATATCTCTCTGTGGAGGCTGTGATCAGCACTGGGGTGGTCCCTGAGCATTCATCTCTAATTCTGGAAGGCTGTCCTCTGTCTGCAAGCCCACCTGCACCCTCAGTGCAGGCACGTTCCAGTCTCCCCTTTCCCATTTAGCCTGTACCTTTACATCAGAAGCAGGGGGAGTCTGTCCATCCTGGAGAGCACCCCCAGGTCCTATTTATGAGGTGGATCAGACCACCATCCTCAGCTGGGACCTGCCTTTGTGGTGCAGCTGTGATCAGCTTCTCACCCTCCCAATCCCATCCCTGCTGGGGGGAGGTTTTCCTTCCCCATTCCCTCTGGATATCTCCCACCTCTTCTTTTCCAGGCTGAAATATCTCCCATTATCACCTAGTGTAAGCGCTGGAGAGTCACCATCCTCATTCTCACAGCATCCCTTTAAAGTGTTTCACAGTAGCCCAAGGACACACAGACAAGGAAATACAAGCAGGATCTTCTGAGTCAGTGGCTGGTGCCCTGACCACTGGGCCAGCAAGAATAACTTGTGCTCTAACTTATACAACTTGTATTGTTGGAGGTCCAAAGCTCAGGAAATCCTGGCAGCTGCCTAACAGGGATGCTGGTTTCATTTGACCTTCAAAGGGGGCTGCTGCCTCCCACGTGAGCACAGCTGAAGGTCAACCTCATAGGAAGTCACACATTCCTTTCACTTCAGATAGATGCTCACTTGGGCTGAGTCCTAGTGAGATGCTGGGAATCTGTTGGTGTCATTCCCAATTAATAATTCATCATTAATAGACCTAGGAGGATAATCCAGACTTCTGAGCTTGCAAACTGCTAATCACCAATTTATTCAATTTATTTATTGCCCAGAAGTTCTTGTCTGAGGCTCGTGAGCAGTCGGCATTGCACGGTGCTGGAGCAGAACTCAGCCCCAGCTCCCCTCTGGTTTTCCCATCCAGGGGTCAGCTGGAGGCAGCACCTCAGTTGTCTTGAGTCCCACCCACAGCCCTCAGCTCTACGGGCTGTTTCCAAGTCCTGATAGAAACAGATAGGTGCTGTGGCTGTCTCCTCTGGCCATGCCACCGTGCCAGCAGCTTTGAAGATCACGCAGGGATTCCCCGTGCAAAGGGTGAATTCCCAGCTGGCACCATACCCACCTCTGCCGGTTCTTGGCACCCAGAGCTGGTGAAAGGGTTGCTTTGAACGGGGACTGGAGATGTTTAAAATCAAGATGGAAGTGATGCCTGCTGGAGCATCCCCGCTGGCTGCTCATGGGGGGTCCTGGGGGTGACTGATGGGAAGGGGGTGCAGAAAAGGCTTTGCCTGTCAGTGGGATGGGGGAGGGCAGGGGGATGTCTGGAGTCCATTGGATCCTTACCAAGGCAGGTTGCTGCTTGGCCTCAGGGGGGCACGGAGCATGAGTGATGCTTGTGCAGGAGCAAGCTGCCTTCCCCACCCCATCACACAGAATCACAGAGTCACCAGGTTGGAAAAGCCCTTTAAGCTCATGGAGTCCAACCATTCCTGTCCTGTGCTGACCCAGATCCCTGAGCACCTCATCTCCCCCTCTGTTAAACACACCCAGGGCTGGGGACTCAGCCCCCTCCCTGGGCAGCCTGTGCCAGGCCCTGGCAACTCACATGAGTGCTTGTGATTCTGCAGCCACACAGACAGCCCACCACATCCCCACAGAGAGAACCCCAGCAATGAAAAGGGCCATTTTGATACCCTGCCATGTGCAGGCAGCTATTTCACAGATACTACCTGCTGCCCACAAGTGCCCATAGATGGAGCAGCCCTGGGAGCGGGGGTCAGGACCAGTGTGGGTCAGCCAGAGAGCGTGGGGCTGGATCCAACTCATCTCCTTCTCCTTTCTCCCAGGAGTGCACCGTCCTTCCCAGACCTCAGACATTCCTGGTTTCTACCCCCTCCCTCCCGGTGGAGTTGGACAGATCACGCCGTCGATGGGATGGTGAGTGTGGAGGGCTCGTCCCTGTGCAGCCCCCAGTCCACCGGCCGCTCTGTACTGGGGATGGTTTATTGAACACATCACATGCAGCTCTTCTCCATAACCACCATGGTGCTTTCACCCTGGCTTCATCCCTCCTGCACGCTGTGTGATGGGGAGGAGGTGTTAGTCCTGTTTTAGAGACAGGCAGCAGATCTGTGGAGAGGTTGAAGGCTGGGGCATCCCTGGAGCAGAGTTACAGCCTCTCAATTCACAGCCATCTCCTGCCTTCCATCTAGCTGCCCGTGTGGGTTAGGAAACCCAGGGAGGGCATCATACCCACCTCTCCTGATCACAAGAACAGTCTCTCTTTTTCAGGAGGAGGTCACTTGCTCCCTCTCTGGGGTTTTCAGCACAAACAGTGCTTTCCCTGACCAGGTCACTGTGAGGTGTCATCTAATGGGGTGCTCCAACCACCAGACCATGGCACTTCTCAGGCTCTGACACAGTGCGAAAATACATCACAGCAGAGACCTGTGCCCATGAACCACCCCAGTACCACAGCCTGGCTGTGGCACAGCCTGGGGGGGACAGGGTAGGAAGGACTGTGAGCTGGAGCACTCCCAAAAAATCTCCCCTGGATGAGCCAGGCCCAAGGAGCATCTGTTGGGAAATCTGCCCTGGCTGTGTGCTCTGTGGTCACTGCCACTGGCTTTTGTCACCAGGATGGCAGGCACACCGAGGGAGCAGGTCTGGCTGGTGGTGCTGTGTGGGCACTGTCCCTCCTCAGATTCATTTTTAACCCCAGTGGGTCACACAGAGACCTTGCAGAGGCTCATGGGGAGGCTGGTGGTGGCTGCAGGCAGCAGGTCGGGGTGGCCAGGACAGGGGGACAGTGCAGGGAGGGTAATTGTGGAAGCAGAAAGCCAGATCCTCCCTGGTGCTGGGTGATAAAGCTCCAGCAAAGCCCAGCCCAGGTACCAGGAGGGGTGAAGCACATTAAAACACAAAGTAAATCATTAGCTTTTTGTTTTGTTGATGAATTTCGAGTTCCAGATCCGTAACCACATGGAAAGAGAGGCTGAGGCCTTTGATACAGAGTTTGGCTTCACAGGGATTACGTTTTGCCTTCTGTGCTAAATCTGCTACTCTCGGGTGATGATTTAACTCCTCATACGGTGTGATTCATCCTCAGGAAAAACAAGTACTGGGGTGACTGTGCTAGGTAACATGAAAGGAGGAGTTGGGGGTGAGGAATTGCCAAATGCAAGGTCTGCTCTTGGGGTGGGATGCTGGAAAGGCGTCTGAGAGGCTTGGCTGCTCGGTTGGTGGCGGAGGGAGTTTGAGGTTGCTGAGAGCTGCTCCAGCATCTGTGGGGTTTGGCATCCTCAAGCAACCTCGTCAGGCACGTTCATTAGTGACTAATGGAGCAGACATGGTGAAGCAATTAATGGCCTGACGGGGCGGAGAGCAGCACCTTGAAGCACGTGTGTCTGTAATGGAGCCTTTGCTCATCCTTTCGCCTGCCCAAAATTCAGGGAGAGAGCCCAAATCCCACTCCCAGCGTGGACAGGGGCAGAAGTCCTGAAGCCTGTCATGTTTTGGGCAGTGTTGACCCCTCCATGCCGGAGGCAGTGGGTGGCAGGGGCCGTGTGCCGGGGATGCTCACACCAGTGATGCCAAACCGGGGTGGCCACACACACACTGGAAGCAGCTTTTCCTCTGCGAGCTGGCAGGCAGGAGCTGGGCAGAAATGGGCTTTGTTCTCACCCAGTGCTTCAGGAGGAGGAGCTGCCATCACTCTCTAATTAGCTGGGAGAGTCTAGTCGAGTGAGTTTTGCTCGCAGGAGCCTGGCAGCAAACATCAGCCAGGAGCCTGCGAACCATGTCACCTACCCGCTCCCCGGGCGAGCGGGGCAGTGCTGTGGCAGCCCCTCCACAGCCATCCCACCCCCCTTTCCTTCCAAGAGCCACCCTCCCATCGCCGAGCGGCACGGGCTGTAACCACACGTTCCCGACCATCGGGGATTCATTTGGCAGCTGCATTAATTTGCACATCAGAATCCCTTCGGCTGGTGCCCTGGGTGCCCGGCTCCTTCTCCATCCCTGTGTCTCACCCTCCGTGGTAACACGTGTCCCTCCTGGATCAGCTCCGAGTGTTTGCTCGGCCCTGGGGCTGCCGCCTTTGACTTCAAAGGTTGTTTCGGATTCCCGATGCGCGGTAGCACTTGGCTCTTGGCTGGTGTGTTTATACCCACCGACATCTAAGGGGTGGGAGAGGGCTTCTGCCTGGCAGGGTGTAAACAGAGCCCCGCCGCCCCGGCTGCTCTTCCTGCAGACAGATCCTGTAGATCTCGGTCAAGCTGAGGCACAGACAGAACCCTCCTTCCGCCCCAGCACAGCTCGAGGGCCTGACTGCTGCAGTGCTGTCGTTATTCCTCTTCAGGGCAGGAACTGGCTTTAGCCCCTGAGAAATCCCTGGCATCCTGAAGCTTCATCACACTTAACCGTCGTGGGCTTTTAATAATTTTTTAATTGTTTATTAGATCCCAGAAATAGCCAGCGCTGGTCTTAGGCACAGCTCTGTGCAGAGGAGCGTGGGCTTCAGCACCCCATTGTGCCCTCCTCCTCAGGCATCTGGGGTTCCATGCGTGGTTTTAAGCTGGGAGCATCTTTAGGCAGGTTTGCAGGAGAAGCCAAGGTATTTCGGAGTGATCTCCATATGAAAACGGGGCTGGAGAGATGGGGGAGTTTCCCTTGCTGGGAACAAGGAACTTCCTGCATAGTTATTTTACTATCTCAAAAGTAATTCCCAGCTCCAGGTCTGGTACATGCCCGGTCCCCTGGATGAAACCATTTTCAAAAGAAATGTAGAACCAAGTTTTTGGGCTTGGTTAAAAATTTCAGGCGCCCTTAAAAGGAAATGCTGGAGAAATCCAAGCTCTTCTGAGGCACTTACAGGGGGAGAGGAGGTGTTTTATCTCCAGGTACTGGGACATTCCTGTGCTTGGGCATCCTCCCAGTACTGCTTGTGACCATGTGGCATCATGTGTGCTGCACAGAGAGAGACTCTGACCAGGTTCTTTTATTTTTTTTGGTCAAACTGTGCTCTTTTCAACACCTTCTGCTGTGCAATAGCTAATTCTCCTCAGTTTTCAGCACACCTCCATAGGCTGCAGGATAAACTCAAAGCTGCAGTGTTACTCAGCGCCGGGGATGGAGGGGGGTCAGAGCTGGACCAAACCTTTGCAGGGATGCCAAGCTTCTCCCAAAATAAACCCCAAGTCCTGTGCTGCCCCTGGAAGCCAGGGGACATCCCTGAGCATCCCACCAGGCAGAGCTCCTGGGGCATCAGTGCTCTGAGTCCCTTTAACAAAGGGGATCTGTAGGAAACACCCACGTAGCTGTGGATACTTTATAGACTCTTTCTTCCCGATCCCAGGCAGAGCCAGTCTGTCTATCCGCTCCCGTCATGTGGATTTAGACAGCCGTATTCGTCAGCGCTTTCTGCTGGGGCTTCTTTCTCCAGGTGAGTACGAGCTGTGTGAGACAGGGCAGCAGCTCAGCTGGTCTCGCAGCTTGCAGTTTGTGCAGTAGGAGCTTGCAGCAGACCGTGGCCACCCAGGGACGGCCACACACCTTCCCCAGGGCAGCCGTGGGAAGAGGAGGCGCTTTTAGGCAGTGCCTGGTCCAAAGAGTGGTCAGGGGACTGTGAGCATCTCAGGAGGATGCAACAGGATTGGGTTTTAATCAGCAGAAGTCAAACCCAAGCCAGAAACCCTTCAGCTCAGCATTGGGAAAAGAAAGAGCTGTTGCTCAGGATTTTATTCCTTGTCACTAACCCTAATCCTGACTGTTTCCCTGCCATCACCAGCGTTGAGTTTTGCTCTGTGGAGTGATCCATTTTATTTGGTCTCAGCCTTAAAAGCGGGACAGGCAGCGATGTGCTGTCCTCCCGTCAGCACAGGTCAGACCCTGCAATGGAAGCACAGCTCCTTCTCCCCCAGTCCCATCCTCATTGAGCAGCGCTCGGCTGGTGCAACCCAGGGCCAGACACTGTGCATGGGCAAGGGTCTGCAGGAGCTGCTCTGCATCTCCCTACGAGGACCTGGCCCTGCCACAAGACCCACCTTAAACATTGAAGGGGTTGAGCCACCTACCGCAGCTCCAGACCGCTCGTACTGCAAGTTTATCGTCACCCAGGAGCAAATTTTACCCTCTGTAAATATACACAGACCCCACTGATGTACCAGTGAGCAAAGTACATCCCCTGTGGATGGAAACCGCAGAGCCCAGCCCCGACTTCTGGGAGTGCTGGTGGGCAAAGCCCCCGTGGCTCCAGCCAGGAGGGATACCTGTGCACACCGCCTGGGCTCACGCACCAGCTTTCGCTTCCGCTTTACATTGTCCCAAAGAGCTGTTAGTGCAGGATTCCTGCAGGAAAACCAGGCAGACCCTTACCCCTGCAACCCCTTACCCATGGGGAAAACACCTCCATCCAGGCAAGCCCTTAGCCCCGCAGCAGAGGCGAGGGAGCGCTGCCAGCCCTCCTTGCTCTCAGAGGCATCACTTTGCCCGGGAAGGTGAGAGAAGAGCTAAGGGGTTCCTGTGGAGGCCCAGCAGCTGCCCCCAGCCCAGTGCAGGAGCTCCTGCTCACAGGATTTTGGGGTGGATTTTGCAGCGCTGCTGCTGCACAGAAAGTACACCTGGTCAGATAAGGATCAGGCTGTGCCGGTGGATTAAATTCAACAGCTTTTCTTTTCATGCCAGCATATCTAATGAACAGTTCATCTCCCATGGGCAATTCTGCCATCCCAAGCTGCAGCCATAAAGTGGCAAGCTTGGCAAAGCTGTCTGCACTGGCTTTACCCTCTAAAACGCTGGGGAGAGCTAATGAAGTTCGAAAGCTAGCGAGACCTCTGGTGATCCCAGCCCCGTGTTGGCGGAGAGCATTGCTTGGGCACGGTGCACCTCCTAGAGTTGCAGTTCAGTTCATGTTCAGGCTTCAGGCTATTTCTGTTGAGAGAAGGGTGCAGGGGGCCCTAAAACATCTCCCACCCAAACCCCGGGCTGAGTTTGTTGTTCCTTTCTGCAGCACTAATAAGATATTGCAGCAACAGCGATGGGAGCAGCTGACACCACGGGGTGATGAGCCCTTGATGTCACTCAGGCTGGCTCCTGGGCACCCTGGACCTTTTCCACCCGCGGCTCGGCTGGCCGTGCCCGCTGCCAGCGTGGCGGGGGCAACCCAGGGGTGGTGGGCGCTGCCTGCCCACCCCACGCCAGCCTGGCAGCACCCACAGGTTTGCTTTCCATGTCCTGTGCTTACTGTCTGCTTCTGCCTCGTCAGAGTGCCATCTCGTGAGACGCACCGCTCTGGCCCCCCAGCACCCCTCAGCAGCATCCCCGGCACCGCGCCCCCAGCGTGGCTCACCCACTCTCTGTTGCAGGTTCACCCACCCGCTGATGCTGGGCTCTGGCATGCACACCACCGGCATCCCACACCCTGCCATCGTGCCCCACTCCGGCAAGCAAGAGATGGAGCACTATGACCGGAACATGTAAGTTGGATGTGCCAGCGGGTCTGGATGGTGCCAGCACCGTAACGCCCATTTAACTCATCCCTGTTAATGCTGGCACAGGGGGGAGGATGGATGAACACCAAGCTCTGCCTGTTAACAGGCAGTGGTGCACATCTGAGGCGCAGAACTCACCCCCCGCCCCAAACCCGTTCGTGATGTTGGGTGGGTTTGGTGTCGGGTCTTCTGCTGAGCTGGAGGGTGGTGTGATGCTCACAGCTCTTCTTTCGGTCCCAAGGAAACCTCAACCAGAACCAAAGAGAGAGAAGGAAGCCAAGAAGCCCACTATCAAGAAGCCCCTGAACGCTTTCATGTTGTATATGAAAGAAATGCGGGCGAAAGTCATTGCCGAATGCACCCTGAAAGAGAGCGCCGCTATCAACCAGATCCTGGGGAGAAGGGTAAGAGCATGTGGGGCTCAGCACCAGCCCAGCACCCCTGTCCCTTGCAGCGACCCTTAAACACATCACAAGCATCTGCTCTGAAACCCGGGTGCTCTCCACAGAATCACCAGGTTGGAAAAGACCTTTAAGATCATCAAGTCCAACAATTCCCATCCTAAGCTAAACCAGATCCCTAAGAACCTCATCTTCCCGTTTTAAACACATCCAGGGAAGGTGACTCAGCCCCTCCCTGGGCAGCCTGTTCCAGGCCCTGACAACTCTTTCAGTAAAACTTTTTTCTAATATCTGCTCTGACTCTGCCCTGGCACAGCTTGAGCCCATTGCCCCTTGTCCCATCTCCTGGCCCCTGGCTGAAGAGACCAGCGCCCACCTCTCTGCACCCTCCTGGCAGGTCAGGGCAGGTGGGGAGAAGGTCTCCCCTCAGCCTCCTCTTCTCCAGGCTGAACACCCCCAGCTCCCTCAGCTGCTCCTCAGAGGATTTGCCCTCCAGCCCCTTCCCCAGCCTGGTTGCCCTTCTCTGGACTCGCTCCAGGACCTCCATGTCCTTCTGATGGTGAGGAGCCCAGAACTGGACCCAGCACTCGAGGTGCAGCCTCACCAATGCCGAGTCTTATGCCTTAAAGACACAGAATCAGATGTGCCCTGGAGCAGGGTGGCCGCGGTGGGGATGGGATGAGAGGGGACGGTGGGGCCGTGTCTCACCTCTGTCCTTGTCCTTGTCCTTGCAGTGGCACGCGCTGTCCCGGGAGGAGCAGGCCAAGTACTACGAATTGGCTCGCAAAGAACGGCAGCTCCACATGCAGCTCTACCCTGGCTGGTCTGCCAGAGACAACTACGTGAGTGGCTGTGCGGCTCCGGTCCCCTGGCACGGCCAGGAATTACCAGGGAGGGGGAAGTTGAGAGCTGGGGTTTGCCAGGCATCCCGCCTGTCCCTGGTAATGGTGTTCCTGATGGCACAACACCTATGGAAATTCAAGTTTCAAGAATATTTGGAATGTTCTTTGGGCTGCTCCTCGTTGCATGTGTGTAGAGCAGATCTTGCAGCTCACACGCACCATTTGTTTGCTTCTCATCTGAGAGAATACAAGTAGAAAGGAAGGGGAGGTTTTTAAGCAATGGGAATCACCTTTGGAAGTATAATTCCATGGAAACCCACCACTCTGAGCGTCTTGAGCAGCTGCTGACATGCCTGCTGAGCACCAGCAGAGTGTGGGGTAGAGGGCTAGGAGCAGAAATAGGGTGGGATGGCCTGGGTGGCTCAGTGGGCACCCACAGCCTGCTCAGCTCCCTTCACTTAGTGACAGAACCTTGTTCCTCAGCTTGAAGTCACAGGGCTGGGCACGTGGGGCTGAGCCCAGGGACATGCTGTGGGTATGGGGGGACTGGCCAAGTTGCAGGCTGCCAGCTCTGTTGTGCAGGTTTGAAGGCAGCACAGGGTGTCTGCCCAAGCCACACTCACAGGAGCACAGGAATAACGGGAATTCATTGTTAAAAAGGCAAACCAGGGAAGTTGTAAGCTGCTGTGGATGAGTCGTAGCACGTTTGAGACTTTAGAGATGTTTTGACTCTGTATCTAAAATAGCGGCTGGTTTTGGAGAGGTCTGGGGTGGACAGGCCACGCTGGCACGGCCGGGGTGCCTGTGGTCCCCTGCTCTCTGGGGAGAAGCAGTGACAGCTCCTGGGCTGGCTGGAGGGACAAAGCTGCTTTGCAGCTCATGGTGGTAGGACCGATGCTTGGGAAGCCTCTGAGCTACTCTAGGGAATACTTAATGGTTACTCCTAAAAATAATAATAATAAATTAATTTCCTCTTAGCTCTCTTAATCCCTTCAGTGGCACCATGTTAAAGGAGGTTCCATCGGTGTAGCAGTGCCCAAGAAGCACAGGATACACTCCAGGTCTTTTCTAGTGGCTTTTTTGACTCTTTGGATCTTATGTGCCAAACAAGCTCATTAGAGACCTGAGGCAGAGCACACCTAACTCTACAGGTGCCTGTCCATCCCTTCAAGGGCTCTGCCCTCTGATCTAAGGCTCTGGCATTTCCCTCATAGCCACTTGCTTTCCCCTGGGACCTGTACAGCATCCAGCACACCCTGACCCAAGCCCTCCTTCCAGAAAGCCCAAACTCCACTGAGGGTGATAAAACACCCTTCAACAGGCCACCAAAAATCCCAAAAGCAAAACAAAACCCAGAGGAAAGAGATGATGTGGAGAAAGGAGAGGTTACAGGATGCCCTCAGCCTGTTTTCCTGCGGCAGCACAGACATCCCTGCCTCCTTGCAAGCACAGACCAGGAGCTCAGCATCCACAGGCAGCTTTGCAGGATGAGTGCAGGATGCTGATGCCTCTCCGGAGCCGCCCTTAAAGAAACCAGGGCAGCACCAAAGATGCTCTAAGGTTTCTGTAAGAGCAGCTCCGGAGGGCAGCAGCGAGGCACCAAGAGCATCCTCCATGGAAATCTGTCCCGTAGCATCCATCCTCTTGGCAAAGAGCCGGTTCCTTGCTCCAGAAGACTTTGCCCTCCACGGTTAACGGGCTCTGAAGGTGCCTGTTGGCTCTTCCAGCACTGGAAAACAGCTGCTTAGAGTATCATGGTTGTAAAAGATGCTTTTCTCTACGGAGCTTGAGCAGGGAGGAGGAGGAATGTAGGTCACTCTTAACACGTGATGCGGAAATCGGGCAGGAAATACAGTTGCTCCCACACTGAAGAAAAGCTTACCGCAGCTCAGAGCTTTCCACCTTCACTCAAACCACAAGAAGTCATATAAAAAGTCACGGGTTAAAGGCAGCCCCATGAGCTGCCTGCTCCATGCAGGCCAGATTTGCTCCTGCGCCGCCGTGCCCTCGTTAATAAGCTCATTAGGAGATCAGGGGAGTTGTTGCTGCATATTGTGGCAGTTTGAGGATGAAATTGGGGTTTCTTGTTAGTGAGGGAAGAAAACAGAAGGCTGAGAGATGGGTGCAGAGCTGCAAAAGCACTGAAATAAAGGAGTATTATGTACAAATAAACTTCTGGGGCTTTCCGAAAACTTTCTTTTCTGAATGTCAGGAGGAATACCAGTGATATTCCAGTAATTGCTCCACAACATGATCCCAGGAGGAATATCAGTGATACACATTATGGAGCAATTTCTCCCCAGGTATAAGGCACCACATTAAAGCTCATACTGGAGCTAGGGAAGGTGCCAGGGTGGGCCACATGCTTCTCAGAGAGGTAACAAGGGAGGAGGAGTAAGAGTACACAGGGAGGATCAGCTGTTGATCAGACTTCCTCCACTACTTGCAGAAAACCTTGTTCAACACTATTAATCTCATTGAATCTATTTAATTACGTTATCAATTAATTAATTAAAGCAATAATGAGTGGGATTCCCAGGCAAGACACATGAGGGTGGGCTGAGGAGGACGGGCAGGAGCTGGCAGAGGTGCTGAGCAGTGCAGGCACAAGAGCTGGCTTCATTACAGCTGGTTTGCACCCACCAGCATTCTCTCTTGTGACTTCTTACACAGACTGACGTGCAGTTTGGGGTGTCACCTGGGTTTGCAGCATGGTCCTGGGCTCAGAAAACAGTGTGGAGCAGTATGTTGGGGCAGGTGCAGGGGGTGGTAGCAGGAACTCAGTCGCTGCCCACGCTGGGTTCCCTTTGCTGTTCCCACGTACACACCGAGCTCATGCAGGGTGTTCTGGGGGAGCCAGAATGCCTGTGGCGCTGGGTCTGGGGGTACTGGGTGTGAGGGGGTTGTTCCTGAGGAAGGAATGTCACAGTGTGAGTGCTGTGCCATGCAAAGGGCAGCTGCCCGCACGCCTGCAAACACAAACGTGGGTGGTTGCTGTGAGAGTACCTCTGGGTTCCTGCTCAGGAACACGGGCCTGGGAGCTGGGCAGAGGAAAGGGATGTCCATGGAGATAAACCTGAGTGAGTCCCGTGCCATGATCCCCAGTTTCCCTCTCCCCACAATGGTGGCTGTTACAGCTGAGGACCTAGCCACTCGCTTGGGCAGCAGCACCCTTCCCCATCAGCCCAACCCAGCCCCAAAAAACCTGTGCAGCACCCTGGGAGTGCAGACTAACAGCCTTTCCTTTGGTTTCCTAGGGGAAAAGAAGAGACGAACACGGGAAAAGCAGCAAGATTCCAACTCAGGTAAATGCAGTGACGCTGCTGGGTGCACCATGGTGGCTGTCACTTGGGTTTTACTCAGGCTGGATAATCCAAGGGCAAAGCTGTTGTCATGTTTTACTGTGTTTCCCTTTATTTCCTGAGCTTAATGAAAGGAATATGTCTTTTTATTCTTTTTTTTTTCTTTAAGACACAGTAAATTACTATTTCTGTGACTTTTCCATAGGCACACTTGAATTAGACCATGGGTAGTTGGTGAAACCTGAAATGACTAGATTTTGGCAAGTGCATCCCTTCATACAAACCATCACTAAGCTTAATCTATTCAAAACATCCAGGGGGAGCATCCCCATCAGCCCAACAGGTACCATTAGTTAAACTCTGTTCAGATGCCTCAATATTGCATCTGGGTCTAAATGCAGCAACAGGATTGAAGGTCACCCATGGGACTGCCACAAGGTGGGTTTTCATTTCCAAGTCACCAAGAGTTCAAGGCATAATACAACCCAGTACCAGTTGCCTCCCAGTACCCCACTGTTTACTTGAACAGGCCCTTTTGGCAGACGTCAGCTGGTCACACATGTCCCCACCATCCCAGGCTGTTCCTGTGCTGGTTTCTGAAGCGTTGCTGCCATGTCAGGAATAGCCATTCCAGTAAATACCCATTATAAACCATCGAGGGGCTGCCCTTGCCCTCCATGGCATCACATACACATGCAGTTAGACAGCCTGTTTATCCCAGTACATCCATTTTGTGGTTGCCCTATAGACTTACAGAGAGCTTTTCCTGCTCCTCAGCCCACTGGTTCATCACTGCTCGTTGCTCATACTTACTTGTGGGTGAAGTTAGGTCAGCCAGATGATGGGCTGTTGGCTTTCTGAGCGAACACCAGTTCTCTCTCCTTCCAGAAATGCTCCCTGGGGTGCTGTATGGTGTGGATGTGTGTATATATATATCTCTATCCATATATAGCCTTGTCTGTGTGATACAAACGATAATTTCACGTTAGGGATGGAAAGGCAACCGCTGGTCAGACACAACAGGAGATGCTGGTGGTGGCTGAATGAAGGAGCATGAATCCAGCAGAGAAATGTGCGCTGCAAATCCCATTCACAGATAAACCCCATGATGTGCCTGAAAGCAAACAGGCTTTCATTAAATGAGTCCTGCAATTATGCAGTAAAATTGCAGTATTTTAGGAAAAGCCATGGAGAAGAACTTTTTCAGGAGAACTGGAAGGGGAATGGCCAGGGGCACAGTAGAATAACCTGGGCCTGGGTCTCCTTGGTGCTACCTCTGCTTTCAGCCTGCTTCTGCAACATTTCCTCCTCTTCTTTTCTGTGTGCAGCCCAAACTTGCTGGCAGCCCCGTTTAGCCGGTGCTGGAAAGGCAAGGAGCAGGTAAGGGTGCAGGCACAGAGGGCAGGCAGCACCTCTAGGATTTGGCAGCTTTTCCAAACTTTAAGAGACCCAAAGAGCCATGACTTTCCCATGAATTTCCCCTGTTTCCCCAAACCTCCTCGAGCTGCCAGCCCTGATCACTGGTATTTGTGTAACCATTGCTTTTTTCCAGGAGAGTTGGTGCTGGTGCTGGTCTGTTGCAGGAAAAAAAAAAGATATTTGTAAAAAAAATGGGATTATAGCCTGTTAGTCATGTGTTAAAGTGGCTAAAATGATGTTGCCTCTTTTCTTCCTCCTGCTCCTCCTCCTCCTCCTCTTTGTGCCTCTGCCTTGCCCATTCTGTGCCACGCATGCTTCTGTGTTCAGATCCTGCCTCTCCTAAGAAATGCAGAGCTCGCTTTGGCCTCAACCAACAAACGGACTGGTGCGGCCCATGCAGGTGTGTATCAGCATCTCCTCGCTGCTGGGGGTGTTCCTGGGCGAGCAGGGCCAGCTCTCTGCATGTCCTGCACCCATCCCGGCGCCGGCGGGGGCTGCTCTGGGCCAGGTGGGGATGGGCTTTTCTTGGGACATCCTCAGGAGTTGTTGGCTGAGCTGCAAGGGTCAGGCTGCACCCCGGTTTCTTACCCCCTGCCCAAGGCAGTGTTGGGGGTTGTGCTGTGTGTGTTCCTCAGCTGATGGTGTTAAAAGCTTATTGCCAAGGTGGAGACTCCCCGTGACCCTGATGTGGAGCTTTCTTCCCCCGTTAAAAGATTTCCCACTCCATAAATAGCACCCTGGGGCCAGAGGTGAGCAGTTAATGGATTTATTCCACCTGTCTATGCTGGGGGTAACCATGCATTTCAAAATCCAGCTCTCCCTGACCCTGCAGTCTTTGCAGTGCCCACGGTGGGTCGGGACAGCCTCGAACAGCAGTGTCCACAAGCGCCCTGTGCCTCAGGCTTCCAGGGAATGGCATGGCCAGGCCAGAGGAAAGCTCAGAGCATGACCCACGCGTTCCCACACAGGGGTCTGCAAATGCAGCCAGGCAGGAAAAGCCCTTGGGATGCTTCTGGACCCAGCACCAGAGCCTCTCTGAGGTTTTCATAGTGCTTTTTTACACCAGCAAAGCTGGAAGGGGAGCGTTGCTTCAGGTGCTCACTGCAGCTGAGCATGACTAGAATCACTGAGTCTGCCCACATCTGCACCCCACAGCGCGGTGTCCCGACAGAGCGCTGGCCTTGCTGGCACCCCGAGCTGCAGTCCCTGAGGTGAGCTCCCCTCCTGCACCTCGGGGTGCTGTGCAGCAGCAAAGCTCCCTGCTCACCGGGTGAAGGTCATCGGCACCGTTCTGTAACGGGTACAGATGCCTCGTTCATACTGTACCTGGAGCGAGGGACTGTTGTGAGCCCGTCAGTCCCACAGCAGTGTTGAGTCAGCACTCTGTACCGCAGCGCAGGGCACGACTCTGGGTCTTCAGGCAGTTCCTGCAGCTTCCCTCTGCTCTTTGCTCAACTTCTCCTCTGCTTGGCCATTAACACAGGCTGCTGCAGCGCTCGCTCGGACACCTTCGCATGCTCCTGCTCAGCCTCTGCCTCCCAGTCCCGGGTCAGTTGCAGATATTCTGCAACTCCCCGTACTAACGTGCTGCTGCTCAAGGGCTCTGGTTCTGTGTGCTCCAGTTGTGTGGGCTCCAGTCATACAGGCTCCAGTCACCTGCAGAGACCTTCTGCCAGAGTATTTCCACTCCACAGGAGAGGTTAACTGGTTATAACTGGGTGTTCCAGCCCTAGAGCTTTCACCCTCCTCCCACTCAACCCCCACCGCCCCCAATCCAGGGTGCTGTAATTCCTCCTGGAGAGGGATACATCCCTTTAGCTGTATAACATCCACATCAACCACAGCCCACTGACCAGGTTGTAATCACCAGCCTGTAGTATCAGATCTGCTCCCCCTCCCAGTTACTTTAAATCAAACCAGTGAATCAATGCACAGATTTGTATCATTGTAACGGGTCACGGAAACTCCCCAACCTGCAGCTACTCCTGCGATGTCTCTGGGAAATACAGCTTCTCCTCAGGCTTCTCTGCTCCAGGAAATCCCACCCCATGTGAAATAACCCACGAGTGAAATGTTTAGTTCAGCAGGGCTGTCGTGTTTCATACCGCATTAATTGGGTCACCGCGGCTAACGATGACACTGACAGCAGTAATAGCACTTCTCTTGTTCATACCCGGTGCAAAGTCATGTTTAATACTGGACTAGTTAATACGTATTCTAACCCTGTCTCGTTTTTCATTAGTGAGATCAAAGAAAGGTGTGTGCCCGCATTAGCAAGTTCTTCATTTGATCTGGTTTCCCCAAACGAGACAGCGGAGGCAGGGAGCCGGGTGGGGGGAAGATGTTAGTTGTAGCTGTAAAGTCATTAATACCATCTCCAGCAGAGGAGTTGTTGCCTTGCTGCTATTCAGGTGGCATCTGGAGAGCTCTTTTGTTTTAAAACTACACTGAGATGCTTGAGGACCCATAGCAGGTGACGTGAGGGGTCTGTTGTGGGGAGAGAAGGAAAAGATGCTCAACACAGAGATAGTAAAGACAGTGTGGGATGGTGTGAGGGACCAGCTCTGGATAGCCAGAGTGGATTGAGTATCTAGACATAGGAGATAACAACTGGGACTCAACTAAATATTCCTGGGCTTGATACTGCACAGCAGAATCACCAAGGGATGTGGAGGAGCCGTGCCCAAATCATCTTAGAGCAGAGATGATGTATGGCTTGTATGTTGGAGGTCCCCCAGATTGCAACATACAAACATGTGGGGAAACTGAGGATCTTCTCCAGTGGATGCAGGGAGGCTGGTCCCTTCTGCTGCCTTTGGGACCTGCCTGGGAGAGCTGGGCTGGCTCAGCCTGGAGAAAAGAAGGCTGCTTCTGGGGGGGGGGAGCTCCAAGCCCCTTCCAGTCCCTTGAGGGGCTCCAGGAGAGCTGGAGAGGGGCTGGTGCCCAGGGCAGGGAGGGCCAGGCCCAGGGAAACAGCCTTCAGCTGCAGGAGGGCAGCTGGAGAGGGGCTGGGAGGCAGAAATCCTTCCCTGGTGGTGCAGCCCTGGCACAGGGTGCCCAGAGAAGCTGGGGCTACCCCTGGATCCCTGGCAGGGTTCAAGCCCAGGTTGGATGGGGCTTGGGGCACCCTGGGCTGGGGGGTGTCCCTGCCCATGGCAGGGGGGCACTGGGGGGCTAAGGTCTGCCCCCCACCCCTGCAGCAGGCGGAGGAGGGTGTCGTGCCGGGGGCGGGCCCGTGTCGCGATGTGGCGAGAGAATCCGGCCCGCTCAGCCCGGGAGCAGAGAACGCGGCGGGGCTGGAGAGAAATGACCCCGCCGGGCTCCCGTGGCGGCGGGTGGTGTTAATGTGATTTGTATAACCACCGTGTGTGGGAAGCCCCGATCCCCCCGGCTCCCCATCGGCCTGCCGCCCCCACCGCCCTACTACCCCCCACCCCCGCCCGTCCCGCCTCTCCCCGGGCCGCCACTACAGCGCCGCCTGGCGGGGCCGCGCAGCGCAGCAGCGAGGCCGCAGCCACCGGGGGCGGCTCCCGGCTCCTGGCCCCGCAGCCGAGGGGCGGCCCCGGCCGGGCACACGGCAGCGCCCGGCTGGCTGCGTGGCCCCGGCTGGCGCCGAGCGGTGGTGTTTCTAGGCCCGGTGTGTGACCGTGACCTCACCCTTTATTCACAGATAACTCTCTCCACTGTTCTTAGGAGGAAAAAGAAGTGCATTCGGTACTTACAAGGAGAAGGACGCTGTGCCAGCCCAGTTTCTTCCGATGGAAGTGCTATAGACTCCCCTCCCTCCCCTCTGGACGCACTCCAATGCATCTCCTCTGCTTTTCCTTCAGACAAGCTCGCAGCCCCCGCTGACTCCGCACACAGAGAACAGCCCGACCCCTTCCCTGTCTCCACTCACCTCCCAACCGCCACCTGCTCCTCCAGACCCGGCACCAGGTGCTCTCCTGCGCCCACAGAGTCCCCTGCGTACAGCGCGGCCTCCACGGGGACATAGTCCCGCCACGCGCCCGGCCGCCTTGGCGAGACCCCGGGCGCTTCGCTCACCACTGACACGGACCAGAGGCCCATCCAAATCCCCCACCTCACTGTAAAGCACGCAGAGTTAGGTGACAGGATGACTTAAGGATGCTGGAAAACTCTTTTGGCTTTGGTTGGAGGGGTCTTTTTTTTTTTTGGGGGGGGGGGGGAGGGGGGGGGGGGGTATTAAAGATAGAAGATTTATTTCAAAAAAGAAAAAAAAAAGGTAAAAAAATAAGTATTTGCCAAAATCTAAAGTGCTAATGAGTAAACAAGCCTTTTGTCCCTGCCCTGTGCTGCTTTTTTTTGTTTGTTTGGGGTTTTTTGTTTATTTTTTCCCTGCATTACCTTCCAGCCCAGCAGAAAGCAGAGCTCAACTCCCCAGCTTGCTGCAGTAGATGCTAGATGCCATCCATCTCACACTGGCTTCCATCCCTGCCCTCCCAGCTGCTTTAAAGCATAGGCACTCATTCAGATCCCTTGTAGCTGTTATACCACAGAGCTGGAAAAGCCAGAACAGCATTTTTTTTTTAAGCCCTTGTGCCTGAAAAGCAAACCCAGTGATGCTAGTGTTCTGATCTGAGCAGGTAATGAGAGAAATTAAGTATCTGGAGCAAGGAGGTGAATTGTTTAAACCGCTTGTTTGAGAAGAGGCAGATATTGTTTACAGGTGACAAGTATCCTTACAGAGATGTCCCACTCCATGAGCAGACAGCACAGCAGAGAAAAGGGCCTGCTAAGTGAAAGAACTGGCAGGAGCTCAGACCCACCACAGGAAGGTCTGATGGCCAATGGCTCAGTGCAGGGTCTCCCTCACCGTCAGCAGTTGTCCAGTGCGGGTGTGGACAGCCAGAGATCTCACTAGACCAGCTAGGCAAAGCCTCCAAAATAACTCAACCCAACTCTCTGCTTGCACAGTGGCAGGTGAGTGTGCAGGGAGCCCACAACCACGGGAGGCTCACCCAAGGCTGGGGACTGTGGTGGCCCAAGGCCAGGGACGCCCAAGGCCACCTTCTGCAGAGCCTCAGGCCTCTCTTCTGAGAGGCTCAAGCCCTGCCACCACACTCATCTCTCTCCTACCCCAGGGCACACTACCCCAACTCTTTGCTTCAGGCAGTGTCCATCCCCTTCCCCCCCCCCCCATGATTCAGCTTCCCACCTTCCTCCTGCTTCCTCTAGAAGATCCTCCCTCCACCCACAAAACGCTGCCCAGCATTAGGATGTTGCCTCCAGCTTGGAAACATTCACCAGTTTCTGGTACCTTATTTATATTTTGAGCATGATAAGAAGAGTACTGTGGACAGATCCTGGTGTCCCTAAACTGATGTAAATCCCAAATTGGTCCAAGTTCTTGATTTACTCAAGGTTTACAGACTTCTCACAGACAGCACAATCTAGTCCAGTGCAGATTTTCTCCTGCTTCACAAGTAATGCGTTCTATGCTGAAAAGAAATACCACACAGAGGGAGAGGGGAGGTCTGGGGGTTTTTCTACTTTACCAAATAGGTTTTAGAGTACTGAATACAAAATCCTGTAGTAATGTTATTGTAGAACTGGAGGAAATTTAAGATAACCTTTATAATGTACAAAATATTTTTGTATTTTTTTCTTAATGCAAAAACACAAATCCTAATTTTTTACATTGGGCTAAAAGTAACTTTTTTAACAAGTTTATGCCTCAAAGATTGAAAATTTTTTAAAACATTATTAGCCTCTAGAGCAGCTTTGGGTTTATTCCCTATATTTAGGTATTTTTGCTTCTAGTAGCATAGTTGGGGTTTTTTTAATTCCAGTTTTAGTTTAGAAGTTCTAAGCCTATTGCTTTATTCCTCCCCTGTGTAAATGTAACTTCAGAAGCACTGAAAGCTACATGCACAAGCCTGAAAAGTCATTTAAGTTTGAAAGAATCCTTTTAACTCTTAGAGAAGTAGCATTACAGGAACAGACTGCCAACCACACACTTAGCCATGTACTTTCTGCACTCAGAGGGTTAATTACATAGCACTAGATCAAGCTGCAATCTGCTCATTGTTTAATTATTTTAGCAAGTTTCCCCACCAGCAGAAACTGAAGGGTTTTGCTGAACAGAGGCACTCAGGCAACTCTTCCCAGATCTGACAATCACTTCTTAACACTTCATTAAAAAGAAGAGAAAAACCCAGAAAAATTGCTTAAAAAAAAAAAAGGAGCTGTGTCTCAGCTCAGCACTTGTCACAAGACCCTGTGATGTCCAGTGCTGTGAAGCAAAGGCCAGAGATGAGGTCAGTGGCCAGTGTAACGCTGGGGGTAAAGCTGGCCTAACGCCCCATCAGGGTTCTGTGGGTGGGTGAAACCCAGCCAGCAGCAGAGCAAAGGCAGGTATAAAAGCAGATGTGTCTAACACCAGAGGAAGCTTTGGGAAAGTCCTGACCAGTGTTAAGCCACAGATCCTGACCAAGGCCCAAGCAGTGCTAGCCTGCACAGACCAGCTGTTGCTCATTTCAGCATTCACCCACTATTTCAGGGCTACCCTGGCCCCCCACAGTGCTGTGGATGCCCACCTTGGTGCAGGCCTGTCTGCATTACAGCCTCCTCACATCATTATCCCATCCCATTCCTGAAAAATCTCCCCAGCAAAAGCTACCATCCCCCTCTCAGGAGCCCTTCCTCAGGCAGGGGTAGGAGCAGTTCCACCCACCTTTGGGCCAGGCTCTGCTCTAGACACAGGCCTTTACAGCCAGACCTTACCCTGTGCTCACAGCTATTGCACTATCAGCTCAGAACACCCATTTGGTACACCAGAACACCCTCAGTTTATATTGGTATAACAGAGAAATTTAATTTTTCATTATTTGCGCCCCCCCCAAAACACACACGAGACCTTTAAGCTGTCCATTGCCAAGACAAAACAGTGAGCCCCACAAGCTTGTTACACACCTCACAGCTGATAACAAACACCAAAACAAAGTTACTGCCCTCAATACCAAAAAAGTGTCTTTAGGAACACTGTATGAAGTGTTACTCCTTTGTGTTAACATTAATAGAAGGAAAAATTTGCCCTCAGGCTTTTATCACAACAAGGATTTTGGAGTCTTAACAGCAATTTCAACTCTTCCCAAAACACAGATTTGAATTCCTGAAAACAGCGTGAATGTAGAAGTCATGGAAGTACCACTTCATTAAACCAAGTACAACCACTCTATGTATGTAGCAGGGATAAATGTTTTGCAGCTGTATTTTCATTTGTCCAATGACTATCCCTCAGTTGTTGTAATTTTTTTTTACTTCATTGAGTTTGTATTTTTTGGCTTTTGTGTTCAAAGTATGTTTATAGCTTTATAAATAAAGTAATTGCCAGACTGGCTATTCAAAACAGGCCACTGGATGTTGTCATCCTATTAAACCATCAAATAACTATTTCTTAGAACTCCAAAGGGTTCCTGCTTTTCCCCCACTCTGCATTTGGACATATGAATAGTTTTTACAATAATTTCCAGTAGTCTTCAACAGAAAACTAAGAGGAAATACCTTCTTCTGCAACCCCTGCCCCTGCCACCACACTTAATCCCCTCAGCCAAGAGGGGTTATCCCTGGTCAGGCCATGACCTAAAAAAATAAAGGTTATATTAAACAGCAACATCAAGTTTAACAGTGGGAAACTGGAGAGACTCTCCCCCCTTTCAAGAATTTCCAAGTACACAGCTAAGGTGTAAAGCTACAGGGGAATTTCAATTCAAAAAGCTGTAAGGAAACCTAATTACCAGGACTCTGAAGAATACTGCAATCTGTCAAAGCTGTGTAATGCTTTGAGCATCCAGATGAGCCCTTCCTTCTGCAGGCAGCTACAAGATAGCTCCACACTTGAATCAGCACCAACAGCCAAGCACACAACCCTGGAGCCTGAGCCCAAGCTCTGCCCTTACCCAGTTACATTTTAGGCACGCTGTGCTGGTAACAAGTCTTACCACAGGGTCACAGGTGGGTGGCAAACAAAGTAGGAACCAGGCAATGAGGAAGACAAGTGATGTCTTTGTCTCTTCCTCATCCCAGAGCACAGTGAGGCATCATGCAAGGCAGCAGCTGCTAACAGACACGAGTCTGATGACAAGCACCTACAGGAATTTAGAGGCTTCTCCCACTGCACACCACTACTGCATAGTGACACAGCACCCCAGGGAGGAAACAGTGTTCCAGAACACACAGGCATTTATTTCTTGTAAGAATTCAGGGTAGGCTGAGTGGTAAACAACAAGCACAGCCACTGCAGGTTTTCTCTGGTAGCGCTGGGGGTCTCATCCACCATACAGCACCCCAAAAAGGCTTATCCTGTCCTGGTGTAGCACTGGAGTGTTTTATGTCCCTGTCAATACAGGACCCATAATATGCCCATAGAATATGCACACAGGCAAGGCTAGCAACCTGATGAGTAAGCAGAGGTGAGAAGCAGCTGTGTCCAAAGCATGGGTCTGAATGCTTCCTTAGAGCAAGGTAGTTACATCACTGATTACCTAAAGGGGGTAAACCATCCAAAAAACACACCCATCTGGATCACTCACTATTTAACTCCCAACTTAACTTGAGAAGTTGCCAACTGTGCCTGACATCAGTCATTTAACAAAATCATTACAGCTGTTCTCTTTCAAATAACCACTGCCTTAGTGCTGCTATTTGCACACTGAGGAGTAAGCAACTGTCTAGTTCCAAATAACTAGAACCATTTGCAAACAAAAGTTTAAAAGCCCTTTATTAATTCAGAAGTGAAACACTGATATTTAAAGTGAGATAAGTATGTTTATTAAGGTTCATTCTACTCTAAGGTTTATACAGAGAATGGAATGCAATACAAGCTAAGAGCACACCTCAAAGATCTACCACACAACCATCCCCTACTCCCTATAAGGGAACTGTAAAAAAAATTAAAATCAGAAAACCAGTTACTGTTTAACTAGTTGCAAGTGGCTTTGTCCAAAGTTAAGCTTGATATTGCATTAGCTTTTTTTATGCAATAATTATGTCTCTACAAGCTGAAGTATCACACAGAGGCAAAAGATTTCCCATGGACACATGAAACCATGTTTTAAAGAGCTACATCACAAGGGTTGTTTAAAACTGCCTACAGAATAGCCACTAATGGCATGCACAGGTCAATAATATTAACTTTGGTAATGTCAGTCATTTTTGGTCAAACCTGGATTCCACTTTTAAGAGTAATATATAAAACACACCCAGCCTGTGCATAAAGCAACACACTTCATCTGCTACCAGCTAGAGGCAGGTCTTCAAGACATGGTTGAAGTACTCAAACTTAACTGTCAGGAGCTTGGGTAGTTCTAGATCACATCTTTCACTAGCCTACAAGCCAAGACTAATGGAACAAGGAAATGGTCAAATATTTTTTCCTTTTATTAATGCAGGACAAGAACCATCTTGAAAGTTATAAAGCTTTAAGTAACACTAATTTTCCCCTCAATGTTTTTTGGAAGAAATCCACTGGGGTTTATTTTCTCTAGTTCCCCAAGAAACATTCTAGTTTCTCTCTGAAGCTACTGATACCCTGTGTATACGAGTTTTGTTCTTGAGGAAGAAGTTGCAGATGGTTTATTTACAATGGAGTCAATCTTTAGCATTGTAACTGGACTTGAGCAGTTTAAAAGTGTAATGAAAATGACAACCTTAAGTGCTACTTTCCATACAGAATCCACTTAGTTCAGTTTTATTCGTTGCAGAGTAAAGAGACACCCAATTATACTAGTAAAAACTCAGAAGATTTAAATCTGTACTCAAAAAACCACTACACATGCAAAGGGAACAATATCCTGCTAACACAACTTCATTTGCTGCTGCATTTGTTTAATATTAACAATTATGAACAGAGCAGTGCAACTAGTATTTGGAACAATCCTTACAGTGTTTGAGTGTCAGGCACAATTCTTCACTTCTCTTCACACCACTGGTTCTCTTTACGTACCTAAAAGAACAGTTGAACCATTAATACATTGAATTTTTAGGAGTTAGTTGTAAATTCCCAGAAGAATTCAGCATTACTTATTGCAGGAAGGGATAAACTTGAAAGTGTACACTTATTTTTCATGCAGGGTTTGTAATTAGAAACTTCAGAACTGACCTGTTTGTAAATATAAACCAAGAAGTTTATTTTTCATGCCTAGATTTGATCAAATTTCAACTTCCCCCCTCAGTAAAGCAAATGGACTAGCTTAAGAATGAACTGCTTCATGACATAGCACTGGGGACACACGTAAGCATACAAATCACTGCCACTGTGTTTAAACAGGGCATCTTAGTCTGATCTCTCAACTCTGCCCTTTGCCAGTTTGTTGTTCAAATTCTAAGACTGGTGAGTTCATTACTTAAAGATGACAGTCCAAACACCTTACCATTCTAACTACATGCAACAAAGCATCTTCAGCATTCATACTCCAGCTCCAAACCAGCAAACTAAGGCTGGTGCAAGCAATCCTACTGAACTAGGAAAGCAATGTTTTGACCTTTTCAGCACTGGAGGCACTGAAAGGTCTTCCACCAACAGCAACCCAGTCTGGAGGAGCTGGTGCATTGCTTTACATTAACAAACCCACAGCCTCACACATTAAATCACAAAGCATCACACTAACCCAGCACAAAACCAGCTAAATGGTAATTAAAGCCCATCAAGTACCTGTGCTTCTTCCTCCTCAGTGAAGTCATTCTTAATATTGAATGTCTTGCGAATTTCTTCTGGAGTTTTCCCCTTGATCATGTTTGCAACTGTCTTGCATGTGACATCAAGCAACCCTTTGATGTCCAAGTAATTTGCAGCCTGTAGGGAGTTTCCAAATTTAAAACCTCCATATCAATACTCTGCAGATGGCTTCAGTGTAAGCATACCAAAGCTATGCTTACACTGAAAGTGTAGAATACTGTCACTGCAAACAGGTCATCTCCACTCTGAGAAGCTTCTAGCTAGCACCTTGAAGTAATAATGCCTAAAGCATGCTTGCCAAACAGAAAGTCATTTGTACCACAAGATACAAGCCCCCACTCCTCCTTTTATAAAGGGCTTTCAGAAGCCTGCAGACATTTGAGATCTTCAGTGTTGAAGCACTTAGCTGTTGGCTAGCTAACACAAGCAATCTTGTCTCTCAGTACCACCTGAGGTTTGCATTTTTAAAAGTCAAAGCTAGATTTTCATTTGTATTAAAATTATCTAATTCCATTTCTAGTAATAAACCCTCAAGAGCCACAGGAACAAAGGCAGCTGTAGGGCCCCATATTCAGCAAAGCCTATTGATTGATAAATGAGGAAGCACAGATTAACATCTAGCATTTGGTTAACAAGCATTCTAACACCAACAGTTTCAGCCAGCAGTTGCCAGAACTGCTTGTCCTCTCCTCACATCCCCCACAGAGTAGTAGTTACTCATGCAGCATAAAAACCTCTACCAATTAAGTACACTAACAGAGCACACTTCCAGTGTCCTGACACTTCCAGTACATACTTACCAGGATAAGTTCAAAAAGTGTTCCTTGGTCTACTTTCAGAAACTCTTGATCCCACACAGGGATGTCATCTGTTCTTTTTTCTTTGTTCTCATCATCCTCAGGAGGAGGTGGATCATCCTTGTGATGGGTGCACCACTGAATCACCTAATTATGGTGTTGATAGTAAAGCTTTATCCAAATGACTCTCCCATTAAGCCCCAACTATAACAACTTCATTTTAGAAGAACCTTTTTCTCTAGATTAACATTAGAATCCTGCATGAAGATGCTCTATTACCCAGTATCCTCATCTTAGAGGAACTGATCCCCAATCCACAAGTTAAGAGTCTCCACAAACCCCATCTGAGACAGTAGCTAGTTAATTACTTACAATTTTAAACCAACTACTGGTGTTATGAAGTTATTAAACCCTGTGCTAACACACTTAAGACCATACAAAGGAAACCTAAACCTCACTTTGTGGCATTTCATCTGCCTGCAGACCAGTTCTTATTGAGCAGAGTATTACAGAGGGGAGGAGTATAGTAGTGGTAACAGCTACAGGCAGGGCAGATTCACTGCAGTACAAAGTTCACATGTTCCCAAGCTGGTGTTTTCAGTTTGCCTTCTTAATTAACACCCCCACTCTCATAATTTGGACAATTAAAAGGAGGGGTGATCCACTGAAAGCAAAATCCTGTGCCATTCTGCCAACCCAAGAGACTTTAGAAGTTATTTATGTGCAAACTTACTAGGAAATAACTCCTAACCATGTTATTTACCCCAAAACAGTCCTGTGCTTACTTTGGCACAGGACTTCAGAGCAAAAAGCACCTGACAGCAACATACTTTTTCAGCTGTCATTTGACCCAGCAATAATCATAACCCATCACTGAATTTAATGCCACCAAGTGCAGTGTCTCAAGCACTCTGCCTGCCACAGACATGGCTACAGCCTGCTACTCTCACCACTGCCAGGCCTTTAATCCTTTCTCCTGGCATTTGGCTCTCAAACAGCCACCTCAGTTCACAGAATCCAATTAAAATCAGTGCTTTAATACCATGAAATACTAGCATGCACAGATGTCCACCACTTCAACACCTCAGGAAGCCTGTCAGGCCTCCAGCTGGTGTTCCAGAAGGTCACCCCTGTGGGTCTTCACCATTACCCACCTCACCCCCTTCTCAGATACCCTTTTGGTTAAGCTTGTAGCCAGTACATGAGACATTTTTAATACAAAGCTTCATAACTCTCAACCCTAATATGATTTCACATGTCACTACTGCCATATACCACCACCACTTTCAGCATCTTACCTTCTTTAAGATAGCTGCATTAACATTTGGAAGAGGGACTGGATCATCATCACCTTCATCATCCATTCCCAAATCTAAAAATGGAAAGATGACTAAGCAATGGGCAGGTCAAACCATTTACTCTTGTCTGAATGGGGCTGCTTCTCCAATCCTCTGCTGTTCTAACAGCACTGAGGCTGAATGGAATGGTGGCAGAGGATCTCCAGCTGGTGAAGTCAGGAGCTTTTAGAAAGTTTCAGTGAGGCTTTGAGGAACCACAGCTACATTATACATACTGGGTTATACCAGGTTTTAGTAGTAACAAGGCCACCTCCTCAAATGAGATCAACAAACCAGCAGTCTCTTGTTGGAGCAGAACTTGCTGGTGCAGTGTTCAGGGAATAGGATGTGCTGAAAAATCAGACAATATTTATGCATTTTTACCACTTTCAGTAGCTCAACCCACAAGCTGAACCAAAGTGTTCCAACTGAGATATCTATCAGCTTATTTAAGAAGAATGCAGATTTATTAAGTAGACAGTGTTTTGTCCTCTAAATACTGTGGTCATAGAGATGCCAGTTATCTGGCCTCTGAAGCACTTGTACTGGTTCTTACTGGCTGAAGCAGTTTGCATGCTAAGATAGCAGCACAAGTCCTTCAGTCATAAAACATTTATAAAGCACACTTCTGAAACTATTTTAAAAGCTTGTCAGCATGCTTGAGAGATCTCAATAGTTTGTCATTGTGTCCCCTTGATACAATTAAAGAACCAAAGTAAAAATTGAGAGAAAAAGACTAATTAAAAGAATACTGCATTAGCCATCTCTGATTAGAGAATGTGCATTTTGTTACATAAATGCTAACAGTTGGAAGACACCCTAGCTGCCAAACATTACCATCTTGTAATTAGTTATGTAATTAACTGCACAGACATACCAATTCTACATCACCAGAGAGCTTAATTTTTAAGAACAGATGACTGTCACACCATCATCACTGATTAAAGTTGTGCACAATTAAAATAGCATGTACCTCTGTTTAGGCAGGTCAACTACTGTTCTTATTGGTGGGATATTAATTAGTACTACCTTTTGTTTGGAATAGCTAGCTTCAGAGATTCAAAAACAAAGATACTGACATTAAAGGCTCCTCCATATGTCACCAGTTGATGGAAACTTTAAATGCCCACTTTGAAAATAGAGACAGATGATACTGTAAGGAGGGACCAGTCCAAAACTGTTGATGCAGGGAAATACTGTTTGAATTATGCCAAGTTCAGTCAATTCCTCTCAACTTGTCCCCACCACATCCAAAGCAGCAATTTTACCTGTTATCAGAAAAATCTGTCTCTCACTGGTGGTCTCACATTGCTCAACACAACCCCACCCTTCAGCTCCTCCCTGACAGACACTGTTTATTAACCACTGTTTGACCAGCTGTACTGTAAGTGTATTTTGTCCTTACCAGGAGACTGGGTCTCACCCAGACTAGTAAACAGCTAGCTTACAACACTTACCACATGTAACTTCTCTTTCATCAACACCTGAATGTCACTAAACACCAGCAGCAACACTGCTTCTGCTTGAGAAAACTGAGAAGAATTGTGCTCCCTAATGTATTCCAACTGATTGTGATGCTTCCTGCTCCTGTTGCTGCTCATGTTCAGCAGCATCTTATTAACAGAATGAAAGCATTCAATGCTTGGAGCATTTCCACCTGATTTTTATTGTTCTAATGTACAAGGTGTCACAACCAGACCAATGTTTATAGCAAAGAACAAAATTTTAACTACATCTACAGAAAGGGTGGGGTTTTTTTTCCAAGTTGATTAAAGAATACACCCAAAAAAATGGAATAAACCACCCATAAACAAGGATTTGCACTAGAGGGATTAGACAAGAGGTTGCTCTGTGTCCTAGCCATCTGGCAGATTTCCCCTCCCCCACCACAAGTTCTTTTGTTTCAAATTTATGGCAGCAGGAGATCAGAACTAAATATTTATCCCAAAGAAATTAAGTGCATCCATAAGCTCACAGTATGGGTTTCTATAGATAGTCCTTTCTTCATTGCACAGGTTTATGATCTCCCACCCTGTTTAAAAGATACCTACATCATAAGACTGCTTTGTGTAGTCAAATAAACTTAGCTTGCAGTGTTATTAGCCTTCTGTTTGCTCAACTTTTCCAAAACTAAAGTAGGCTGTAGGGTGCTTGGATTTTACTAGCCTCCCTGTAATTGCTCTTAACAAGAGAGCTGAACTTGAAGCTTTTGTGAGAGCACATCCACCCAAAACAGCTGTAACTACAACAGGAGTTCCAGCTGTTCTGACAAGACAACACCACCCACAGGCCTGGGCATTGTTTTCAGCACAGTTGTGGGCTCCTTCAGTCACAAGTCCTGTTCAAGAAGCTGCCTGGAACACGCTGCTATCCCTACACACCCCAGTGATCCCCAGGGTCCACACTCTTACCTTCCAGCATAGTCTTTATAGTTACAGACTGCTTTGCAATTTCAACATCAACTTCAAAGATTTCTCCATCTGAGCTCTGCAGTTTAATCGAAGGCATCTACAAGAGAAGGACAGTTATTGCCACACAATATTCAGCAGATGTTATGAGTCTGGCTGACTCAAAGCTGTACATTACCTTCACTATTTATATCACCCCTTACCAACAGCAGAGAGCCCAGTGCCACTTAAAACACACTCAGATTATTCACTGCTCAAATCAACAGGCCTAAATTCATTAATCCTGCTTAAGAAACAAGGATAGAAACCTAACACCAATTTCAGGTTTTTTCTTAATTTGAAAGCATAAAATACACAAAGTTTTAGTCAACAGGGTATTTTTTTTAGTAACTTGTCAACAATGCTTCCAAAACACTACTTGTCCTCAAATTCAAACAACTGGTGCTCCCTCTGACTATTCAAATGAAGTCAGATCTCAAAAGCAGTTTGCTGATGATAGCCTCTGGAACAGAACCCCAAAACTGCGGTTGGAAGGGACCCCTCTAGACAAGAGTCTAGTCCAGCCTCCCTTGCTCCAGAGTCAGACCAGGTTACACAGGATCAAAGGTTTTTCCTCCTTCAGGGAAGTGTTTGTCTTTCTGAAGAGACTCAAAAGCATCGTACAGCTAGGAGGAAGGCTTTCAGCACTCAGTGCCACTCTTGAGGTAGGAAGTTAGCTGGCTACTTTGTTAGCATTAGGAAAGACTCAGATGACTCTGCATTTTAACAATGTTTCTCAAACAAGCTGTAATAAAGCAATTATTAAGTAGCAGCAGCAGACTTCAAAAGTGTTACTAGCAGAAAAATAAACTTCAGAAGAACATCTTTCCTGGATTTGAGCTGTTAAATATCTGAAGTAACACACTTGATAGAGCAGCTAGGAGGTTACAACTTCTGCCTGAAACCACACATCAAGTCTGTTTGGGTATCAGTGCACTTGAAGGGCACGATAAACACAACTGCCTGGCCACAGAAGTTTCATAGATCCCTTCTCACCAAAGTAGCAGAATGTGTTACAATAATTTGCTCTACCACTCAAAATATTTGTTAGCAGCAGACCATTACAGGTCTCCTTCCTCTGCCCCCTCAAGTCACCTGCTAAAAGATCTCTAAAGCCTGTATTTGTGAATACAGCCTGCAAAACAAAGAATTGCACATTAATTTCAATGAACTTTCCAAAGTTCTCCTCCCAGCCAACCTAAAAGCTATGTACACTGATTCCTTACAGCAGTACTTGAACAAGCTACACTGAATTAGCTGGATCACTTTCAGCAAACTCCCATTACCCCTTTTTGAATACCTCCCGTAGCTCATCAGTACAGCTGAGCCTGACAGCACTGCAACAAACCCAGTCCCATGGAGGCCAGCCAAAAGGCATTATTAAGCAGCTCACACCAGCCTGAAATCCTCATTGTTTTAATTTCCATTTGGCAGAGCAAGTAGCTAGTTAATGTTTACACAGGCCTGTAACCCTATATGACAGAGCTACTTCTAATTAAGATGGGTGTTCTGGAGGGTCACAGTCAGGATTCTTCTAGACATGCACATAAATACATGCATTCATCCACAAAAATAAAATTCAGCTCTGAACATGGCTCTGTGGTGGTAGCTTGAACAGTGCTCTAGGGAATAAAGCAATCTAAGCATAGACTTCAGATTTACTGCATCTGTTCTTGCAGGGCTTGTCTGAGAACACTCAAGAACATACCCAGCTTCAGATGCCAGCCTTCCTGTGCTTGTGTCTAAGATTACATAATGCTGCACAACAGAGCCAGCAAGACAGGGATGCTGCTCTAACAAGCACAGCCCCTGCAAAGATACTGGCATTGAAACCCCTGCATCACCCAAACCCACTTTTAGCAAGACCTTTAGGTTGCTGTTAAAGAGCCTTAACCAGGTAGAACGAAGTTAAAACTACTGGCTCATCACTGATAACTGATCAGGATTTCGTTATTTTTATACCAGTCTCCTGGAAGAAAAAAAAGTAATCTTTAGCAAACTGCAATACAGCTCTGGAAATAAGTCTTGGAGAGCCACACAGCCAGGTGACTAAGCAGACCGGCCCTAAAGGCTCTATAAAACAGGTTGGGAGCCTGCCGAAAGACAAAACCTGAACTGCAACAGCAATTTACATGTGGAAGTCTGAAACGCAGAGCTCATCTAAAACCGCACTACCAGCCAACTCTATGCCTTCCAAAGGCTTCCCGGACGGATGCCCGCCCCTTCCCCCCAGCGCCTCCGTGCCCCCAGGTGTAACGCCACAGTTCTTTACCCAAGTCACACCAGAGCCGCTCTGCCGCTCCAGAGCTCCTCTCGCTACCAACAGGCAACCGGGGACCCCGCAGCGACCCCGCAGCCGCCCGGGGCACGGACAGACTCCGCAGGTGCTGCGCGGCCTGGCCGGGGGAAGCGCCCCAGCTTTATTTACCAGACGCCGAGCACGGCACCGCCCCCACCAGCCACCCCCAAGGAGGCTCACGGGCGTTTAGAGCCTCGCATGGCCCAGGCAAGGCCCAGACCTCGGTCCGCCCCCTCAGCGGCCCTCCTGGACCCACCACCGCGGAGCTTCGCCGCCCCCTGCCCGCGCCAGGTGGGGCTGGGCCCAAATCCCCCACCGAGCGGGCCCCGCGGCCCAGCCCCTACCGCCACCCCGCTCCATCAGCGCCGGGTGGCTCCCCCCGGCGCTCGCAGGCCTCACCGTGAGGCAGCGGCCGGTTCCGCGACGACTGGACCTGGCAGCAGCAGCAGCGGCTCCCGGGCCCCAAATGCGGCGGCGGCTTTATATGGCGGGAGGGGAGCTGGGGGAGGGCGCAGGACCTGCCTCTCGCTGCCTCGCAACCGCCGGGCTGCCCGCAGCGAACGCCTGAACGCAACGCCGCGCCCTGGCTCACAAACCGCGCAGAGCGGGGCTGGCGGTGAAAAAAACGGGCCCGCGCCAACCACCGTGGGGTGAGCAGAGGGAAAGCGGAGCCGAACTGAGGCGGCGGCACGAAGCGGCTGCTGTCGGGTCTTTCAGGCAGCGGCGAGGCCACGCCGGGAGCTGAACAACAGGCGGGGGCGCGTCGCACGGGCCAACGGCTGCGGCGGGTTCTCCCCCGCTGGCCTGAGCGGCCGCCGCGGGCGGGGAAAGGCGGAGGGGGCGGGGGCGGCCCGGGCTGGCGCCCCGGAAGGAGAGCGCGGCGTCCCTGCGGGAACCATCTGCCATGGCGAAGGGTGGCGGGCGGCCCGCGCTATGTGGAGGCCGGCCCGGTGCCCTCCTTGGATGCGGCAACCAAGAGTGACGCGGGCCGGGCACGGAGCGCCCGCGCTGGCGGGTTTCACGGGGAGAAGCGCCGGGCCGGGGGCGCCGCAGCCCCGCCAGGGCAGCCTGAGACGGTAGCGCTTCGAAACGCGTCTTCGGCTCCAGCAGCAGAGAGGGTTTTACCTGTGGGAGCTACACTGAAGCACTGTCTGACTTCAGCCTGTTCCACTGCAGGTCGCCCTCCTCGGGTGGCAGCGCAGCTAAGGACAGCTCAGCCCTCCGAGGAAAGGCTGAGGGAGCTGGGGCTGTTCAGCCTGGAGAGAAGAAGCCTGAGAGGGGATCTGATCAGTGTTTATCAATATCTGGAGTGTGGGACACAGGGGGACATGGCCAGCCTCTTCTGTGTCTGTGGGGACAGGACAAGGGGCGATGGCCTCAAGTTGGAGCACAGGGAGTTCCACCCCAGTCTGGGGAAGAACTTCTTCCCAGTGAGGGTTAGGGAGCCCTGGGACAGGCTGCCCAGGGGGTGTGGAGTCTCCTTCTCTGGAGAGATTCCAGCCCCATCTGGACAGCGACCTGTGTGCCCTGTCCTAGGGACCCTGCTTTGGCAGGGGGTTGGACCCCATGGGCTCTGAAGGTCAATTCTAAAAGAAAATAAAAATTCACCACACTGGAACAGGTTCAGGCCTGGCTGTCAGTCACTTAAGCATCTACCCCAGATCCCACCAGGGATTTCCAGCAGCATCAGCTCTGCCCATGGCCAGAGCCCATGAAAACATCTCCAGATGCCAACTACGTAAGGGGCCACTGAAATGAAGCTGAAGCAGCACCACCCCCCACCTGAGCAGTGTATACCCCAGCACAGGGGACACCTCCTGAGGGTCAAGAGTATGTGCTAGAAAGCAGCAGGCATTAGGTTTTCTGAAAAAAAGAGATCTGAAGCTTTTTGCTCACTGAGGAAGGCAGGCAGGAGTATGAGTCCACCAAGGTAACCAGGAGGTTGCTGTGACACACAGGACTCGCATCTCACTACGCTGCTGAGCCTGGGTTTGCATCAGCAGTCCATGGCAAAGCAGTTTTTAAGTAGTTAAAATACTTAGATGGTGACAACCCATAATTAAGACAATTTATGACTTCAAATCTTAATTTAAAACGTTTCTGGAGCCTGAGTATGTTTTCACAGCGCTTCAATGCAGACATAGCCAGGCCTGTAAGCAGAATGGTACCTGCAACAGTGGAAGTCACAACTTTCCATCAGGTCCCAGAGGGTCCCATGCTGTGACCACACACCACACCACTGTCAGCCACAGCCACTAAAAAATAACTTCAGGCATAAATAGTCCTGAGAGACAGAAATCCTCCCTTCAGAAACTCACTCTGCTCATTTCAGAGTGCACAGCCCAGGCAGCAGCATAGCCACAGAAACAGGGAGTCTCTTTCCTTGGCTTCAGCAGGCGATGTAACCAGGGAGACAGCAAACATTGCAATATGGAGTACAGAACAAAGAGCAGGTTCCTTTATACTCAGCGTGCACTGATAGTGTTCCTCGCTGGGTAGGGCTGACTCTGGAGAGATGAAAGGCTCAAATACAGATCCTGGGCCAGGAAGAACCTCTTAGTGCTCAGGGGACAGACTATTCTACATCAGGTCACAGCACTGAAGAGGTTTCTATATGCATTCCAAAGAGCTGTTGGAGAGGATTGCCTGACTTAGGGATCTTGTTTCCTGGGCTTTAGGATGCTGAGCAGCATGCTCCTTACAGCACACCTGAAGATTACTCAGAGCAACCTGATTGGACGTTAAAGATGGATCTAAATTCAGAGCGTGGTCCAGAGGAAGGTACCTTCCAGCCTGACCTACTGTATGCTCCAGTGATGTGTGCTCTGGGGGGACTGTAACAGCTGAGTGAGCAGCTCAAGGTGTTGAGTGATGCTTATAGAGCAGCCTTCGAGGCTAACAGAGCTTCCTCAAGGATCCTCCAGTTAGTAACCAGATAAGCTGTTTGTTCATCACTAGGACCTAGTTACTGTATTTTTGGCATATCACATACATAGGTGTGTGAAGCCTCCAGCCTCCTGGTGTGACTGCTTGAGTGTATAATCATCACATTCACCACTTCCCTCCTCAATCACCCCTGGGCCAAGAACCACATTGGTGGCACTGAAAACATAAAAAAGCCTTTATTTTCCTTTTTAAAAATATTATTTATATTAAAACTCCCTCATTTAGAGGCTCAGTCGATGACAGAAGGTCATCTGTAGAAAACCCTCTGCAAATCCCAAATCCCCTTTGCTGATGCTGCCAAGGGCCATGGTTTGTGATGTGGCTCATGATCCACAAGCTCAGGCTGCAGATCAGGCTCTGCAGAGGGGGTGGTTTGCTCGCTGCACAAGACAAATCTAATACAGTCTGGGAACATGTAGAAAGCCGAGTTCCACACTTGATTATGGTCCACATACGAGTTTAACTCAAAGAGATGCTGCAGATGAGCTTTAGACTTGCCACAGCTCTCTCCAGCTTTCTGAAGGAGAAAATAACTCATCCCGTGGTGGACTTTGAATTTAGTTGTGGCATTAGAAGCCCGAGAAAGTTACAACAACAAAACCACCCCACGCACAGGAGAAGTGACAGACGGCTGTCACAGATAGTGTGTAATCACAGGACACGGCCACCTCCCACTGTGCCCTACATATCGCACAGTGAACCTCCCCAGCCTGCCCAGATGCTTTCTGTTATCTGTGGTGGAAAAGCAGCTGCTGTGGTGTTGATAGCCAGAGCCCTGCGAGGGAGGGAGTCGGTATTAATGCCACAAAGACCCAGCCTTCACTAAAGCCACAAGGCAAAGGAGGAGATTTCATAGAATCATAGAATTGTAGGGGTTGGAAGGGACCTCGAGAGATCATCGGGTCCAACCCCCTGCCAAAGCAGGGTCCCTAGGACATTTCACTGAGATAGGCATCCAGACGGGTCTTGAATATCTCCAGAGAAGGAGACTCCACCACCTCCCTGGGCAGCCTATTCCAGTGCTCTGTTTGTTTCAAAAACGTGTCCCCGTTTCGACTGCTGAGCACACAGGTAATCATCACAATGCAAATAACCCTAAACCTCAGCATAGTAACAGATAAATTACAATCAAGGACCATTTATCACCCAGACCCCAGAGGATGAAGGGGGAAGCTGAACGCTAAAGCAAATACCTGAAGAGATTGGAGCAGCCAAGATCAGCACAAGCTTGATTTAACACTTATCAGATCCAGAAGAGCTCTGACCTACATACTTGCAGCATCCCTGGGGCTGTGGGTGAAGCCAGCTGAGTGGTGATGAAGCCGCAGGGGGAAGGGGATATCAATGTGCTGAGCATTAGGGACATGGCACTGCATCGGTCCTCAGCCTTGGGTTCTCCTCCTGGCTGTTTCTCCCAGGGAAAAATTGCTGCCCCTATCCCCCTCCTCCAAACAGGCTCCACTTTCAGGGAGAAATTGAGCTGGGTCTTTTTTTCTGCAGGTGGTGATTTAGAGACTCTGGAGATAACGCTGATTATTTCTCAGTGAGCAGGAGTGGGATCATCAAAGCCTAATGAGAACCAGAGATCGCTTTGCTCCTTCAACAAGTTCAGACACTCAGAATCACAGAATCATTTAGATTGAAAAAGTCCAACCGTGAATTACCCAGAACTCAGCCTGGATTCCCTGAACTGCAGCAGGGATGGGGGCTGGCAAGCGCTGGACCCGAGGGGCCCAAGAGTGCAGCTGCTCTTGCAGAGAGCCAGGTATGATCTGCTGGGTGGTGCTGAGCAAGAACCCAATTGCCATGTGGGAGAGGATGAGACTTGCTGCAAAAGTCCCTTTTCTCACGAACACACAGGGTGGAGAATGTTTCTTAACCAGCCACGTCAACAAGGAGGGGGAAATGGACCTGGCTGGATCAGTGTGAAACCAGAAAACATCAGCATTATTCACGTAGGTGATGGAAAGGCATTGCTGAGCTCAGGGGCCACTGCTGCTGCTGCTGCTTCAAGCCACCTGCAGCAGAAGGAAAATCCCTGTTCTCAGAACAACTCTGGAAAAAGCTAATTGTTGCTAATTATTGCATTTCCACTTCATCAAGGCCTGAGTTCCAGGGGCATCCCTGAGAAGGTGTCGCTTGGCGTCAGAGTTGTGCCCAGGGAGGCAGAGCCCACCGGTGGGTTGGGAATCTGATTAACACTGACAGACGGACAAAACTCACCCACAGCATCCCGTCCAGACCACACCAGCTGGGTTTCCTTCCCTTTACCAGCTCGTTTCTCCCTCTACCACATCCCCCTCCTGCCTGCCGGGACTCAGGAGAGTTTAGAAGACTAAAGATGGAGCGGGGGGAAGATGAAGAATAGAAGCACACCTACCTCGAGCATGTTCGCAGCATCTACTCCCTAACCTCACCCTCACACCACCTCTGCCTTGCCAAAGCCACCCATCTTTGTACCCCTGCACCCTCGGGAGCCGCCGGAGGGAGACGGAACGGGGCGAGGGTCGTGTTCCCCCTCCCCAAGTTACGACGCCCCGCGTGGCGCGTGGGTGAGGAGCTTCGCCGACGGGACAGCAGCATCTCGTGTCCCTGTCGCGACACGGGACGTAACCACGCGGTGGCGCCGGGGCTCACCGGGAGCAGGGAGGGGGATCGGTGCGCAGGGTTCGGCGGTCCCGGGAGCTGAGCGGGAGGAGTGGGCTGGCTTTGGGAACTCCTTGGAGCAGCAGTGGGTGTCCCTGTTCACAGAGGGAGCGAGCTAGGCTGGCTTCCCAGGGGTGATGGCACCCACCGGTCCTCAGCCTTGGAGCTGGGCAAAGTCCAAGAAGCAGATTGCTCTGGGCTGGTCCTGATGCCAGGGATGATTAGGAGCGGTTTCTTTAAGGTTTCAAAGTCCATGGGAATAAGTGGAGCGTGTTTGGGAAATGGGGCTGATTCAAAGCGGGTGTTAAAGGAGATTGCAGGGGGCAAGGGGCAGCACGGGGCCGTTTTGGGGTGGCTGGGCTATAAAGGTGGAAAAACTCCTGGGCTGACACAAGGCAGAACCCGTCACCAGCCTTTGAGAGGGGGAAGAGAGGAGAGCAGAATCAGAGGGAGCTGTGGCACCCCTTCTGCTGGGGAGAGGTCCCTGCTTTGGCCCCGTGGGGCTGTGTTCCTCTTCCCCAAGGATATCTGTGGTGATGGAGAGGGAGCAAAGCTGCCTGCAAGGGTGGTCAGCGGTGGAATGAACAGGAATGAGCACCTCCAAGATAAGGCTCCTTCGGGGCATCCCCTTTTCCCATGTAAAATAGGGAGGCAGAAAATGATCAACAGTCACTGACAGCTCTGGCACAGACTGCTGCCATAAAGAAGGGGGTACACGGGAAGTGTAATGGTTAGGCAGGGGGTGGTGGGTGGGGTTTTTCCATCCCCTGAAAAATTAAGGCAGTTGGGAGCCAGGCTGAAGCCTTCCAGCCCAATTGATGGTGCAATTACCAGTTTAAAGGGTGCACTCCTGGCAGTTCAGCACTTGTTTTTTTTAAATGTTAAGTTTAAACTGTTTAGAAGACAGTTCATATATTTAATAACAACCAGGAAACCCCCCAGTCCCTACAAAAATCACTGTTGTGTTTGGGGGAAAATCTGATGAGGAAGATTGATACAGACCTTGCCAAGACCACCAAATAGCACAGGTTTTATTTGACTTACACAGCTCAGGGCAATGATACAAGTATCTGCAGAAGGGACAGTCTTGTCATCAGAAGCTCCTCCTGTGTGCTTCCATCCGGGATACTCACCCTGGATCACGCTGCTCCTCTTCCATCACCAGTCCCAGGGTGGCACAGGCTGGCATGATGCAGCCGATGGCAAAGCCGACCCGCTGCTGGTTTGATGTTCTCAGACCATCTCCCCCTTGATTCCTGTCACATCACAAACCACAGCCAGAACCTCGGCAGCTCCACAGCAGCTCGATGAAGGAGCGAACAGGGTGACCATGGATCCCCAGTCTCACATTCCCTAACCCAGGGACTGCTCTTTTGAACACAGGAGGGTGGGCTGGAAGGGCTCTCGCTCTCTCCCTGCGCTTTCTATCCCAGTGCTGAACCCCCCAAGCCTGGATATCGTGTAGTTAACCTCTTCCAGCACTGCAGTGCCCTCCTATTCTAACAGTATCACATCCAACCTGGTTTTCTACATTTCCCATATGTTGGCCAGCCACATATATGTAATATTTAAGCACCAATAGCAATTAATGCTTTATAACCAGCAGCAATCAATTTAATCTTCACCCAAAAGCAGTTCTGCTCACCAGAGAGTTAAGTAATGAACAGATCAGGAGCTGTAGCTCAACACATCTTAAAGAATAAAGCTTTTAAGCCACAGCACAGGTTTTGAAAGGCTAAACCATGCAGCACTGCTTAATTTAAAACCAAAAGTGTTGCTTCAGCCTTTTTTTCCCTGCATATATGCCAAAGAACCCCAGTCCCTTGCTCAAGAGAGCAGCTTGCCTTTATTCTCATCCAAAAGGAGCGCAGCCAAATGAATTAGAGCACCAAAATAACCTTTTAAAAACCCACAGTGGGCTGACTCACGAACTGCTTACTCTGCAGGGCTTTTTTAGTGCATTCAGGGGTACTGAAAGCTTGCTACAACCCAGTGTAATTTTTACTTAACACTTTCCCGTTTCCAACCTTCTCCCAGAACTTGCAGGGAACTAACCCTCCACGAAGGCACCTTACGTGTTCCACCAGGGCTCAAAAACCGCCGCTTGCCATCGCTTTGCTCCGAAGCCTAAAGCTCATCTAAACCATGTGTAGGGCTGCAAAGCCCACGGGATACTAAACCCCCACTTCTCTTGTGTAACTCTGTTTTAATCTATATAAACTCCCCCTAAAATACATCCTGGGTGTCCATGAGTGCACAGCAGACAGACCAAACGAGCAGTAATTAAAGAGGACTGAGGAGCACGTGGCTGGTGTGTAAGAGGTGAAAGTGGACTCACACCTTTAATGAACTGAATTTGGAGCAGTGTTTAATTTGAAATCCAAAGATTGTGATTTGCTCACGCTGGCCTTGTTTCACTGCTCCAGTGTAAGAAATGAAGGGGGGAAAGACCTTACACATTGTTTATTGAACTGGGGAAAAAGGCTCAAATTAAAGCTGGTGCTTGGGCAAGTTGTGTCGTCCTGTCGTGCATAGGGAAATCCTTTGCCTTTAAGATGCAGGGTGAATTTTGGAATTGCCAGACTTTGTCTCAGGCTCTTTACACACGAATTCCTTTACAAAATTTTCCTTTCAGTGTTTATTACTGTAAAAAAAGCCAAGCCATGCCCTCGGGGGGAACTCTGAAGCATTGATTAGAGGGTACCAGTAACTCTCAGAACCTTTTCTCTACTAACACTTCCAGATGGACTTTGATACTAACCAGCCTGAAACACCAGCGGACGAAATGTCAGCACTTTCATCAGCATTCCATAGCTCCCCCCTTCTTCCCAAGGCAGAATTTATTCTGTTGTCATCCAGACACATGGGCAAGAACAAGGTAACTAGCTTCATCTGTCTTCTCTTGCCCGTGTGAAGTATCCTTCCAAGGGATACGGAACCTGCTCACAGGTGTCAGCAGCTGGAAACAATCTGACACACAGAGTGGTGGTTCACCTGGGAGGAAACACCCACCTCCATAGGCAGCAGCACTCACCACCAACACCATGGGAGCAGGGGCTGCTGCGGCAGCTGGTCCCTTCTCCTGGCTCTGCAGAGGATCAAGAGAGGAATTCGTGGTCAGAAGGAAGAAAGCACAGAACAGGCAGAGGGAAGGCAGAGAAGAGGATGTAAAAGGGACAAAACCTGGCGGGTCTCTACACTCAGTTTCACTTTTCCTGTCAAAACCAAAGTCACTGAACATTTCCCTGGGTAGGAGTGGAATTGTGCCTCATTTTTTGTTTCAGAAAGCTCAGGACAGGCCTCTGCAAATGGGGGGTGTTCACTTCAGCCTGATACACAGTTTAGGTAAGGGGGCAAAGGACAGGCCATCACCAAGGGTGCCAAGTAAAACCCCTACCTGTCCAACCACAGGACTCTATCTGCCTGTACCCAACTGCCAAGACAGACAGAAGGAGGAAGTAGAGTGGTTAGAAGGAAGATGTCAGATTTCATTCAAGACTGCCTCTGCCAAGTCAAACCCTGGGCCAGCCCCCCACTACCCCCTGGCCCTTACCACCCCTTTACCACCCTGCTCAAACAGGTGCTCCTGACCTGCCCCAGGCAGGCATTCTGAACACCATGTCACAGAATTTGCCCAGCTCTGTAGCAAAGAAGGAAATACCAATGCCAAAACAAGTACAAACCTTAATAATGCTCCTTTCTCTGCAGCAGTTGGATATCATCACAGTTTGAAGCAAACAAAGTTTTACTCAGGTGAACTGTAACCCCTCAGCTATCAATACATCAACAATTATTTGTCTGTGAAGTTTTCCTTCTCCTCTTCCATCCCCCAAACACGCTCTTAGCTGGTCAGGGCTGCAGCTGGCCAACCTCCAACAAAGGCATTGGATATTTTGATCACAATGCAGGATTCTCAAAGAACTCCTCAAACAGCCACCCAACCCAGGGGGAGAGCACAAGAACCAGAGCCATCTGCAACATTTGCACTTGACTACTTGCAGCATTCACATACAGACAGGGCCCGACTGCACTGACTGCTCCCCCTGAGCAGGTGATGAGTCACGCCAAGCAAAGCACCGCAGAAAATGGGGCAAAGTCATCCCTCCTGAAGGAATGGCGTCAATTAAGGCACAAAGTTCTATCTGCAGAAACATTTCCAGAGAATGGCAAGCAAAAGGAATTGAAAATGAACTACTCTCTACAGCAAAGGAGGGTTTTGTTTTTTTTTAATAGTGATCAAAGCAAAAGTTCTTGAGGTACTAAAAAAAGACGCTCTGGATGCATTTATTTTTAGTGCACACTTCTTCCCGCAAGAGATCAAACTGCAGCAGAGCGAACACGCTCCAGAAGCCATTTGGAACCCAAGCTACAGGATGAGGCTGAATTTTGGCTGAAGAAATGGAAGCACCCACTCAAGCCCTTCAGAAGAGGGATGAAGTAATACTGGGTGAAATGCAATTTCTTCACAAGTTAGAGAATTAAGCGGTCCTCCAAGCAGAAAAGCTAAAGCACCCCAAAATGTGTCTGGGACCAGGCCTCCAGCTAAGTGGGACATTTGCAAAATTACTGGGTTTTTCTTTAGGGTAAATAATAATAATAATAAATTAAAATAAATATCGAACTTCAGTGCTGCTGTAGAGTCTACATTATGCCCAAGGACTTTCAAGTCTCTTCAACAATACAAGTATTACTAGACCTCTGTTGAAGTATCAGCCAGGTAAGTCTCTTTAAGATGTGCCCAGTGAAGTTTCAAGCACAAGTCTCAAGGAGGCACAAAATTTGAATCAGGTTTAAACAAAATAATCAGAATTCAAATTATGAACTAAATTAGGAGAAAGGAAAGATTCTAACAAAAGGTAATACAAACCACATAGCACTGTTTTTAAGAATGGGAGCTTGGGCCATACACATAGCACTAAGTTTCATATTATTTCCTTTAATACATTGAAAACTGATTTTATTCTTAGTCTTTCAGAAAATGACTTTAAGCATTAGCACCTATATTGTCAGTAAGTCATATTTACACTTTTATAAGTGATCCTATGTTCTTCCACTTCTGAGTATTTCAGTAGAGCCCACAAGGGAAAGTGCAACACGTCAGCACTGAGTGAGCTGTTCTCATCAGTGACCCACCAGGCACCTCCCCAGGTCAGAATTCCAAAGGTCAGAGTTTTCCAGCACACTCCAGTCACCTCCATTGCACTTACTGGAGGTGGAAATGTCTATGGAAGTTTATAGAACCCATCCAGCTCCACATCAGTTTATTAAACCACAGTTGACCTGAGATGCAATTAGGATTTGACATTTTTCCATACTTAGTTCACAAGTTTATTATGAAAAACACTGCAGCTCTGTCCTGCAGTAACATTGTTTTACAGAAAAAAACAGTTCTGTTCAAAGTAATTCACTATCCTTGAACAATTACAAGGGACAATATGGTAGAGCAAAGAGTGGAAAAGGGAACTGAGTGCAGACAAAAAAAAAAAAAAAAATCAATACAATTAAATTAAACAGTATTCCCTGAAAATAAAACAAACAGTTTCAGAACAAATATGAGGCCTTGGTACTTATTTTAAAAATGTTCTTTAAGCTTCAATGATTGTTTGCTGCTACCCTTATCTACAGTCATGCTGAATAAAGCTATAGCTAAATGGAAAGTTAATGTATTCACGAGGTGTTAATGTCTACATCTTATTATTTGCAGTCTCTCAGAGAAAGCAAAAGTAACTACAAATAGCGCTATGCCAGAAACTGGTTTCTTGACCAACAATGTTGCTTCAGCATGCAATGAACTGGTTCATTCTAAAGTGGTCACAGTTGTTGACGACAAGAGGCTTTTGTATTTGAATATGGCACGTCTTTTGGTCCATGTGAAAACAAGTTTGAATGTTAAATATTTTCTGACACTTTGGAGTTACTGTTGCTCTTCCCATTTTCTTTAGGTCAACATATGGTTCATGGCAATACTGTACAGGTCTAAAATCTCTTTACAGGAAGTAGTCTGGGGTGCGACGAGTAACATGCGGTTCACCTCTACGTGGTGCTGGATCAAACTGCAAACTGAAAAGCAGAGATATTAACGAATTAATACTCTGTTTACATCCAAGGTATGTTTTATATGTCAAATAGTATTGTCAAGGGTTTTTTCAACCAATAAAGTTAGAACAAGCGTTCAACTTCCTCCACACCTTCTATTAAAATGTATGTATAATCCCCATGCTTTAAACTTCTCTTATGATTGCTACTAAGGACTAGAGAGAAATTAATCTTAGCTTAAAACTCAGACTGGTTAAACATTCGTGTGCATTTAGAAAGTTAATGCCCCAATAATCGTCCAAGGGGGCAGTCTGCTCTACCCTTCTGCCTCATTTACTAGGAAGGCTGCTGCTGCTAATAGAAACCTTGTTAAAAAGCTGACACCCTAACATCTGAAGAATCCAAAGATTCCCAAAGTTTCTTGCCCTAGACTGACAGGAAGGCACTACCTCAGACATGACAGAGTACCCTGCTCTCAAAATCCCATAGATTTCGCCTCCCAAAAGCAGAGAGGGAAAAGCCACACACAATCCTTTAACAGTATAATTAAGTGGTATCTTGCTACAGCAACCACCCTAAAATTGCAGGCAATGTAAATCTCATTTTTAAACATACTTACAAGGAGTATTTTAGAGTATCATCAAGTTCCATAATTGCAGCCTGGTTGCCACAACGGTAACAATAGTTTGGAGCACTGAAAATTGTTACTACATTCCGATCGTGGCACCAGTTGTACCCCTAGAGAGGAAAATAAAGTCATTACAGCAGGTAAGTTAGTTTGTTGTACCATACAGAACCATCTCACTCCTAAATGAATTTTTAACATACATAACTAAGAGGCATTTGTACTGTATTTTAACATTAAGGCTGTATCTATTTCTTTTCTTGAATGAAAAGGGTAAAAAGGTATTTTTAGCTTTCATATCTTGCTTCTTACTAAAAAATATGAGCTAAAAATGTTAAAAAAACATCAGCAAGATTTCTCCATTGCATTAGCAGTTAAAGAATTAAAATGTCAATTCTGAAGTAGACAATCTATTCCTAATCTTCAGCTGTGAGCACCAAAACCAGAATGCAGACATACATTTACATCTCCTAACTGCCAGAATAACTGGAGGCTAAGAGCAAAAACACATTCAGGGTTAAAAGGAAAAATACCTCTTTTTCTCAAGGTGCACATTTGCATGCGTTTTCTTATCAAAGATTCAGCTTTATGTTAAAGAATGTTTTTACCTACACAGAAATGTGGTACCACACCTACTAGTACAATCTGGTTTGGGGCATAACTGTCAATTTTCAGAAAGGCAGCAAAAATAAAGGATAATGCCCTGTCAAATTGAGAAACTCCCTTCACAGCACATGGACATTGCTGGAGTAGAGTTTCTGTAGACTCTCAGCTGGATCACCAGTGACACACAGAGGACAGTATTAATGGAGGGACTACGCCATCGAAAGTCTCTATTCCTCTTACCTCCATTACCAACTGATGAGCTCTGGAAACCAACGTAAGGCCATTAGCATGGTTAAAGGTTTCTGAAATATCCTGTCCAAATGTATAACCTGCACCTCGAGGAGAAATTCCCCAGCCACCACGATCATCTGGATCTGACCATAGCAAGTCACACATTGGACCCTGTGAAGAGACGTAGAACATGCTTCAGGAACTGAAAGCAAAACAAGAACAACAAACCACCAAAAAAAACCCCCAACCAAAACAACCCAAAAGAAAAACAAGTGAACAAACCCCATCCCCAAAACCCTGCACACACTGCACCCCTATGCAATTTGCTGCAGCATCTCCTAAGACTTAAATAAAAATACATTAAAATAAAAGAAGCCTATCAACTACAACAGCTGGAACAGTGAACACCTGAAGTTCTTCATTCAGGTAGTACTTTCATACACATCATTCTCACCTCTGAGATCACTGTGATACCTGTTCAGACTCCAGGCACACTAAAATTTCTCCAGGCAAGAACATGCCCTTTACTTTTCCTTTGAAACCCTAGAACAGGCAGACAGGCACTTTCATATTGCTAAATTGTTTTGAATTCCATTTTCAGCCTGTGAACTCAAAAACCCAGCCTGTGCTGACTCATGAATCCCACACGTTTAGCAAATGATTTCTCAGTACCTCATGAGGAACTTCCTGCAAGCGATCAAGTGCTCTGATGTGATCCAGTGTATCTATTGAGGGAGAGAGGCCACCATGTAGACAGAAAATCTGAAAGAGTTAGACATATGAGTAGATAATTAATTTTCATTAACTGTATCAGTGCAATTATAATTTTTTTTAGTATAAATTATTAGAAGATGTATAAATTATTTGGTATGTTCAGCCTGGAGGAGGCTGAGGGGAGACCTTATCGCTGCCTACAATGACCTGAAGGGAGGTTGTAGAAAGGTGGGCAATGGTCTCTTCAGCCAGGGGACAGGAGATGGGACGAGGGGAAATGGCCTCAAGCTGCACCAGGGCAGGGTCAGAGCAGATGTTAAGACCAAATTTTTTACTGAAAGAGTTGTCGGGGCCTAGAACAGGCTGCCCAGGGAGGGGGCTGAGTCCCCACCCCTGGGTGTGTTTAACAGAGGGGAGATGAGGTGCTCAGGGATCTGGTTTAGCACAGGACAGGAACGGTTGGACTTGATGAGCTTAAAGGGCTTTTCCAACCTGGTGATTCTGTGAAGAAAATCTGGAAGAGATTCCTTCCCAGTGGAGAGCTGAGAGCATACAGCATTAGCAGCTCCCTTTACAACTAGTAACCTTGAGCTTTGTCAAATACCAACATACCTGGCCATCCACCAAGGCAGTTAGAGGCAGGTAATCAAAAAGGTCTGTAAAGTATTTCCAAACATTTGCATTTCCGTATTTTCTTAAACATTCATCATAGAAACCATATACTTGTGTGATTTGCCTGCTTTCGTGGTTCCCTCGAAGAATTGTGATACGTTCACGGTAACGGACCTAAACAGCACAGCACAGGGGCATTACAAAGTGTGCATCTTCCACAACACCCCAGAATTGGCACCCTTCACCACCCCGTCACAGGTCAATAAAGCAATAACCCCAAACTCTTTTTAAGATCAAGATTCAATTATGACCTTTGAGAAAAGTGATTAATTAATCCAAATCTTCAGCTGCCAAATGCTTGAAATTAACAATAAATTTCATTCCTTGTTACTAGAGCACTTCACTACAGCTGTGCATCAAGCTGATCTCTCCAAGGAAACTGTTAAAGACCGCTACTTAGGCAAGTAAGAAATAAATGCAGTGGTCATTTAAAATCAGGCTTGGACCTGAGCTTTTAATATTTTTTTTCAGAACTATCTCAGAAAATAAAACTTAAGGCAACATTTTCATTTTTGTGGCTGTAATACCGTAACAGATATTAAGTGTAGCCAGCACAGCACTTACATAATTTTATAGAGGAGTGTACAGCTGAGAAGAAAAATTACCTTAAGAGCTACAAGCAATGTGACTGTTTCCACTGAGTAATAGCCTCTGTCAACATAGTCCCCCATAAACAAATAGTTTGTGTCTGGTGATTTGCCTCCAATTCTGAAAAGTTCCATGAGGTCGTGAAATTGCCCGTGGACATCTCCACAGACTGTGACTGGACATCGCACTTCTTGTACATTAGATTCTTTTGTCAGGATTTCTTTAGCCTATAAAACAAACAAAAAACCACACAAATTGTGAATTTTATTACAAACAGTCATTTTGTTCAAAGCAAGCTCTACCAGTTCCAGCTCTCTACTACCTGCTCTCTTTGTGAACTCTTGCCCCTTCCTTGTCCAAAGTGCCTGAAATAAGAATTTCTGTTCACTTGAAGAGTTTTCTTTATGCAACCCTATGTTACTACCAGAAATTTGGTTTAGTGTTTTCTTCCCCTCACTGAGGAAGCTATTTCAGAATTAATTTCCAGCATAAGAAAAACTTCAGGATTTCTACAAAAACATTTCCATAAAATATGCATAAAATAACTATCACTGATGGAACTGAAGACGTTTTGAAGTATTTGGGAAAATTAAATCTAAGTACCATGCCAAGGTCTCCTCTCCAACCCTCCAAAAGCCTAAACTTTGACAAAGCCAAAACCAAGACTCTCCCATGGCAGGGCAATCACAACCATAACAAGAGTTCCCAGTGAGTCCTATGCTTCCAACCAGAGGCAGAGTCCTCTACGAAGCAGAAGCAAGAACATCGCTACCATAGATACCATCCAGTGGTACCAGCAATCACAGCACAGGTGGATTACCCACAGAAGCTTTTCCAAGTAGTTTTGTATTTAAGCACAAAGTAAGAGTTGTGTCTTTATAAACTGAAGCACAGAAACATCTTTGTCATCAGCATTTCTTCCACAAAACTGCACACACAGAAGTTGCAAAGCCAATTTGTACAAAGAAGGTAAAAATACAGCATGAGGAAGGTAACTTGGAAATAACAGAAGAACTTCTTAATTGTATCATCACACTCCCAGTTCTTTTTTTATTCTTAGAACAGTCACCAAATACATGCCACGATAATTTTCTAAACCAAGAGCATATTAGAAATATAAATAGTAACAAGTTTACCAGTTGCCATCTACAAAGATTTGAATGCCTTTCCACTGCCAATGTTCCTATTCAGAAAGGATCCCTGCTTTAGCTCATTTCCAGAATGACAAGGGAACGTATAAAAACTCTATTCTATTTACCCACAGTGTCTACAAGACTTGGAGAAGTGGTTCCAAATGCCACCTATGCACAGTCCACACCAAATCCAAAATATTCCAAAGCAAACACTAACCAGTGTAAGAGAAAGATTGAAGAGCAACACCGCTTCATTTTAGGGTCACTCTTCTTACCTTTCACAAACCTAACCTGACAATTAGAAAGCATACTCATCTTTGTGGGGTTTCTGCTAAGCAAAGAAATATTTGAAACACTAGAAAAAAATGCATCACAATCTGAATAGCATTAGATTTTAAAAGGCAGGGAAAGAAACATTTGAAATTAAAATCTAAACAGCCTATTAAATACTGGGTATCGACAAGCTACTAAGAAAACACTGAATACACTGGGTAGGGAAGGGACTCATAAGGATCAAACACACTGCTGTGTCCAAGTTTCCACCCTACTTATGAAGTGGTGAGCTAGAAAGCAACTGATCCGTGTGCCCCAAAAACAGCCTCACTGTCCTGTACATTGCCCAGGCTAACCACCACAGTCACCACTTCAAACAAGAGAAGTGCCAGCCAGGCACAGCTTAACCATGGAGATGCACCAAATTCAGCATTTCATTCAGCACTGGAAAGAAATGCAGTCCTGGTTAAGCAGCTTGCCTAACACAGAGCTTTAGGTGTTACCGCACGAGCAACAGAGTTAGATCACTCTGCAGACATATTTACATCAAAAGTCAATCTCATATGACAGTTTCCACTCATGCCATGCCTAGTACTAAAGATAGGTCATTGTTGGCTTGTGGTAGATGCTAAAAGTGTAGATTTATTTTAAGATAGCTTGACTTAAGTTCATTTTAATGCAGTGACACTCACCGGATGTTTTGAAGGTGTTTTAACAGCCTCAGCCATCTTAATTCTCCTTTTGACAGAGAATGCTGCAGATATTTACAGTGTTCAATATAAAAGAGCAACTCTTCAATTTAAAATGTTTTCTACTGAGTTATTTTCTTAACACCCTGGAAGCATTACACAGACTGCAGCATTCATTTTTCATCAAAGATATGCAACAATTATGCTGAGATTAAGACAGCATAGTTCTCAGCAACAGAGGTGGTGCTGCCTCAGTTTCTGAAATGTTAAATCACTCAGATATGCATGTGACCAAACACGTAGGTAAGTCAGACAGCTACTCTGATGGGAAAAGACTGTTCCAGGTCAACTTGCAAACAGCAATTTCTACTGAAAGCCTGCAATGAAGGGATGCTGCTGCAGGGATGTCAGCATTTCCATGTTTGGAACAGGTTTCATTAAATCCTGCCTCACAAACTGCTTAGTCCATTTACAGTCTCACGTCGCACAGCATTAACAGCAGCATAAACTGAAGTGCTTAAGCAGTATACATGCCTCTACTAAAGAAGCTTCAACAGAGCTGAAGCGGAAAAATACAACACCCTGGAAACACGTGGTCCATCAACCATGCCCCAAATTTCCACCAATTCCTACAAAAGGGTAAAGCAAAAATCGTTTTAATATACGGTAACATAACAAAACTACGGTGGTAAGACAACAGCACAGGTAATATTACAGTTTCACAATTCAAGTTTCACAAAGATAAGCTGACACTAATATTAATGAATGATCCATGCCCAACTTTGTACCAGACCACACACCACCCTCTGCAACCCCAGCTGGCTCCACTCTTTACTGACCCCTTCCCAGCAATGACACTGCTTGCTCTGCCAACTCCCTCCCTGTCCATCCCCATCAAACCACCTAATGAGGGGGAACCTGGACAAGAGACACAGACCCAACTCCTTGTACTTCCAACACCCAGTGTCCTGCTGCCAAGGATTACAGTGCAATACCTCTGCAGAATTTTGACACAAACATTTTGAAACATCCAGGTTTCATCGCCTATTGCTGGGATAAAGTTACGCAATTCTGAAACAGATTTTTCTTGAACATTTATCAGTGTTCTTCTTTCTTAGTCTTTTCTCAGTTCTTAATACTTCTTAGTATTAAGACAGCCCTGAATGTCTGTATGCCTTCATTTGTATTCTACACTGTAAAAAAAAAAAAAGTAAAAAAGATGAAGGAACTTAAGCAAAAACTTCATATCAACAGCACACTAGAAGAGCCTACCTTCAAATCAGCTTAATTATTTTTCAGCACTGCACACTCAGTTTTCAAAACCAAGAGCAAATGGATACAGACTGACTGAAAACCCATTATTTCCAACTGATGAATGCTAATTTTACAGGCAAGAACCAATGAAGTCTAGTAAAAAAACCCAACACCCAAACAAAAACCCCCATGTAGCTATGAGACACAGCTGTGTAAGAAGAACTAAATAAAATGCTGTCATGAACAACAACTGCTGGGGTGTAAAGTCACGTATTTTACCTACAGCAATCTCAAAGTTCAAGCAATAAGAACATATTGAATACACTTCAGCTTAGTCATAGTGACCAGAATTCACTCCAACTTGATATCTGAAATACTGGCTTCCTCAGCCATTTCAGTGCAAAGAAGCAACTTGCACAATCCCAAAACAACCGACACCAATATTCACTTAAACAGGTAAGAAAACAACAAATTTTCACTTTTTTGTAAAGTGGTACTGCATAAAATACGACCTTGTATTTAAGAATTAAAGCATTCCTGGAGTGCTGCCTGTTTTCTCAATGGCCAGCTGAACAGTAAAGCACTGTTTTGTTGCCTTTGTTTACAAAGCACATCATTTATGCAAAACATTGTTCTTAAAATACAAAGATTACCTTCATTGCTTTAAGACAATGCAAGATCAGAGGCTAAACTCTGCATTTTATAATGAATAGCCAGGGATAAGAATTTAAAAAAAAAACCTGACTGACCAATTAAGCTACTACCATACAATTTTAAGAACTCCTGTTTTAATTAATGAGATGACAGCAATGTACATATGCAGAGTTCTCTCCTGTTTCCTTCTGCCGGTACTTTCATCCTAGTGCAACTGAATAAGGCTCAGACAAGTACCATAAAGGCTGCGATCCATCCACTTTCTCAACATTACACTGCAGACAAGTGAGTTTCCCTCATGAGCAGAGTGCAACCATCAACCTCACTCCACAGAACTCATTTCAAGCAGTCCCTTTCTGAAAAATCCTCTGAATTCGTTCTATACCCAAATTCCTTCATGTTTCCAGTACACACACCAGTTATTTCTCAATTAATCCTACCCCTCCTTAGATCCATACGTTCTAGCAGGAGCTCTGACAACTGACACCAGAGGTGCATCTGTGCAGGCAAGGGAAGGCAGTAAACATTACTGTGGCTTTGTAGAGTTGTAGAACAATGCTTGCAACTCCTGCACGGCAGCAAAGCAGCGCTATAAGGCACTTATCAAAAAGATTATCAGTAAAGGGAATATAACCATTCTTTTAAATACAGACAATAGAGCTCCAAAGTCATGGTTGCAGATGGTAACACGTCATTCTTGGCAGACCAGAATTCACACCTGCAACCCGCCATGCTGTCTAGTAAAGTCTGTCTTGAGAAGCATCCACTGCAACCAAGAGAAAGAGAGGGGGGCGGAAAAAGGTAGTTGTAGCTAGTGTGAAGATACTTTGACAGATCGAAGACTTCAACCACACCCATAATTTCCTGTCATCAAGATACACAGGATGTGACTAAAGGTACAATGATCAGCTAATTGGGATGAATACTGGTTTTAGCTGGCCAAACATCATGGCCTGGAAGAGATTCCAGTTCCAAGCAAAGTCATCCATTACAGTCAGCAAGTCTTTTGTGGAGTGAACGCATTTGTTTCCTTCAATTTAAGGGTTTCCCCCTACCCCTTTATGTACAGAGGAAAGAGATCGCGTTCAGACAAAAGATGGGCTCACCATTTTTAGAGGAAAGTGGTATTTTCATTCATTGTTTGACATTTTAAACAGAACTAGAGAAATGAGGCCTCCAATATCACCTTTCTGCAAAGGAGGTAAGACAACAGTCACACTACATATGACACAGGCAACTGATTCCTGCTGAAATCCAGAAACCACTGAGTGCAGTATGAGTATAAAAGCAGATACAACATTATAATACAAAGCTCCCCATTGAAATTTAACTACTTAGTATTCTGAAGTTCAGTAAAAACAGGGTTTCTGTTCACATAGAAGAAGTCGCAGCAGAAAAATACTCTTTTCCCAGGACTGAAACATAAGAGATCTGCTTCCTCTTTGATTTTGTGACTACCACCTATACCTCTGCTTCTAACCTCTTTCACTGCCAGCAATGCTGAAGGTTTAGAACCCAACAAAGGAAAACACAGCATGCATGGTCAGGGTCACAGTGACTGAGTATGCCTGTGCCACAATGTGGTCATTATGCATTTGTAGCCCTTCAGTTTCTTGGGATAGGGCAAACAGAAGTAGAAAAGGAACTCAGAATTTTATTTCAATTCAGAGTGCACAAAATGAAAGTAGTATCTTATGTATCAGTGACTGTTCTGTCAGTGAACAAGAACAAGCAATTAACTAACCAAAAAAACCATAAAACCCAGTCAGCTCTGTTACTCCTCAATGCACAGCAAGGGACCCTTCCTCCCAACTCAGCAACAACTGCTCCCCGACTCTCTTAGCAGTTCCTGTTTGGTAGGAAGGGAGTCCAGTGAAACAGAAGTTAGCCAACCAAATCCCAATGCCAGTACTGCATCCAAGTGACTGAGAGCCCACCTTTCTGTTACTCCTGCATGCTTTTTCCTCCTTCCCCCAGGAGTTCTACAAGACAGCATGCAGGCAGTAAGCGTTGGCAAAAACCCCTGCTCCCTTCTACTGCAAAGCAATGACTGACACAGCTCGCAGCCTTGACAGTCCCCTCGACTTCAATTTAGAAAAATCATTAACAGTCTTACATACTCAGCGGAACTGAGGAGTGTTCTTTTCCCTCAGAGGCAGATCTGGGAGAAGGAAAGGGGAACTGCTATTTAAGTGTCAGAAGCTGACAAGGCCAGAGGAGAAACCAGGGTAAGGGTCTCCTCTGAACGAACTCAGCATCATCATGTTGCTTCATTCGAAAGATCATAGCACCTCTTGAATTAAAAGAAAAACAAAGCCTAGAAAAATCTTTAAAAACAAAATGCACAGGAGGCCAAATAGCTCAGGAAATCCAGGTGCCTTCCTCTCTACAGGGAGGGTTCAAGAAATACAGCAACAGAAGTGCATGAAGCTGACCACTTCCAGAGAAATGGTTTTCAGTCCTTCAGTCCTATCTGTAGAAGCAGGCTGAATTAATTCTGTATGATTCAAGTTGTTAAAAAAAAAGAAAGAGGCTAAACCTATTACCAAACTATCTGTGCCTGACAGATGAGACTGGACTTGCAGTTGAAAGGTTTTCAAATCTTGCCTGAAGAACTCCAACCATGGTTAGGCACGGTGATGGTGAGTGATCGGTATCAGGCAGGATACTGATCGGTAGGCATGTGTGTCTAACTCAAGAAATGTACTTTAAAGCCCACTGGCAAGCACATAACGCCTGTATGGGAAGGGATTTTTGATAAAACTAGCAAAAAAAATTGGAGATCTGACTACTGAGCAGTTGAGCTCCAGCTAGAAATTTCTTTAGCTAGAAATAAAACTTCTTCCAGCTTAACATACTGCCTAAAGAAAAGGAACAGAGGGCAACAACTGTGTTACTCAATATAGGCATCATGTTTAAGGGTCCCTAAGGGTGGAGATTCAATCACTGCTCCTTTGACTCCCCTTCACGCAGCCTTTCGAACAAGGGCTCCTTACCTCATGCCAGACACAGCCAGCCAGGTCAAGTTGTTACCCCGTGTACAGTAACCCAGACGGCTAAGGGAAGCTGGCTGAGGAGCACTCACAGAGCAGCACTGAGACACAGCAGACTTTCAGGTCAGAAAAGCCCACGGCCTCAGTGCAGGTAGATGTGGAAGAGGATATCAACCTACAGCCTCATCATCCATGTCCTGAGCCTTCACTTGGTACAACTCACGTAGACACTTGCTCTGATGTTGGAGACCCTATTTCTGTTACCTTAAACTATGCCCAAAATAACTTCTAAAACAACACAGAAATATCTTTCACTCCCATTTGATCACAACTAATACTGCCATTAAAAACAAATCTAATGAAGAACCCCATGCCAGCACAACTCAATTTAACAGAACTCCTAGAATTGAAAAAAAAAACCCCACCAAACATGCTACAAGACCAGGCACATACAAGACTAAAATCTCATACACACATTCAAGTGTAAGTATGATCAGGACTAGGTGAGAAGACTGGCAAGGTTAACACTGCAAATGCCTTTTGTGTAAAGAGACAATCTCCATTTCACATTACCAACTATTACAGAAAAAAAACCCCAAACCCCACAGAACACTGGGAGTGAAAGGATTTTTTTTTTTTGTGGAAATATTCAGGAACAATCTGAAGCACAGCTATTAAAATGTCACAAAAAGCTTTTCACAATAGACCTGTAACTCTTCAGAGACAGAAGGTATAACTATGTGCACCCATCAATGCTTTGATCACTGTGTATGTTCAACCAGGCAGCAGCAAAGGAGCCCTAAATAATCTTCTGGTCCCCTATAGCCCCTGAACAACTAAAGAGCTGTTACCTGCCACCAACACTATGGCCAGGGTCTCAGTGAGCACAGGAGGCAAGAAGGAAATGAAATGCTGTGCCTTCCAGACCCAAGTTCTTCTGCCAGGGGAAGGGGTAGAAGGAGACACACAGATCTTGCCTGCTACAAAGCCCCCCCACCAGAAACTCTCACTACCTGGCAGTTATCGTTGCAGCAGGTTTTTCAGTTGATTTACAGCAAGTTCAGGCAGGAACATTCATTTTTTGCAACCATCCTACTTTGAAGAATAGTTACATGTCATGGTTACACGCAAAGATACGGGCATGCAAAAGCTAGCTGATGGAAAAGTCCTTGTAAATATGGCTGGGGACAGTTTAAAACATTTACTTCTGGCCAAAAATATTCAAGCTAAGAAAGTAAGTCCCCAATAGCAGAGGAAGTAGAGAGGAACATGTGCCTTTCTCTGAAAAAAAGAAGCAGAGCAGACATCTCAGGGCAGCAACAACCTAAAACACAGGAGTCACAGACATGCCACCCCTACACATTAGAGGAACTGAACTTTTATTGCAGGGTTGGGGGGTTCTGACCCAAAAGAAAGCTTCATCAGTAACATACCACCCTTCCAGAATGAAAGCATTTAATTAAGCTGAACCAGTTCCAACAGCTCACACAGCTGCAGTGGGTACATGGATGTTTGCTTAGTTCTCATCTGCAATCAGTTTCTAAAAGTCTAACTTGGAAGCTCTGGTGTTAAACAAAGGTGGAAGTTCTGCAATAGGAAAAAAAATTAGAAAGATACACCATTAACAAGGTACATAGAGAGAACAGTATGGCCCAGAAACATATTTACACTATGAAAATTAGCACTGGTGACAAAGCAAAAAGCAAATGTAACCAAGATCATTGTTACAGATCAAAAGTTGCAGGAGACAGGTCTCAAATCACAGTTTCCTGAACACTTTTATCAGCTTTTCCCTTAGTTTAAAATTTTTTTGATAGCAGCACTGTCAATTCACACATATTTTACTAGTAATTCAGCTACAGAGGAAAAGACCCCTCATCATTCTACACAGCTCGTACAAATTGTCTTTTTTCCTAAAATCTGGATGCCATGTCACTTAATGCCAGGCTAGTACTTCCAGGGGACACTCCAATACAGCTCTACCTGCACTACGTAACTGCTGAAATAACCAATGGAAGCTCTATCCACAAACTCAACTCATTCCTTTGGGTGTTTTTAGACTGTCACCACACTTCCCTGTGTGCCACACCTCCACCTCCTGTGACATAACCCACTTACACACCACAGCGGTACAGCAAGACCATTCCCCTCTACCCTCACAAAGGACAGAAAAGAACAGCACTCCAGAACAGCATCCTTTCATTCAAAATGGCCAGTGGAAAAACCCTCACCTGGCGATAAAGGGCTTCCTCTCTCCTTTGTTTACGGACACCAGTCAATAAGCAATTCATTGTTAACAGGACAGACACTGCTGATGCCAAACAGTGACTTTACACTGTACATTTTGGCAGGTTCTTCAGAACTTACAGAAGCCTTACACACAGCATGCACAATTGGTCACGCAGTGTCACCACATAAACAGCATGGATTAAGCCTGGAACAACTTCACTGCCACTCAGAGGTTCATATTCAAATAATTTGTTAAAGTGTTATATATTATTCACGGCTACAAATTACTCCTAGACTTAGAAGGTGTCTCTGACCAGCTACCACCACCACCACCAGCCCCCCCAGGTAACTGGGCACAATGTAAGATGCACTAAGAAAGTAACTGGGATGTATGAATGGCCACACTTAAGTATCATGTCTGTAAATAGCTTTACATTCTTTAGGTATCAATACTGAACTACAAGAGAGCCCTTAGGCTTATTCATATTAAACAGGCATCCGCCTGCACACATGAAGTGCCAGCAGATCAAGAATTACCAGTCAGGAAGCTCATCCAAATCATGTTACGGGAGAAAAGCCCTTGCAAAGATTTTGTTTACTTTAACAAGCCCTAGCCACAATTCAACGTGGTGAATAATGACGGTTGGTACCTCATAGGGTCTTTATCTGTCCTTTGGAACAGCAGCTGTATTTGACACAGTCCTTAACACGCTAAGCTATTAATGGAAAAACAGAACCTTTGGGTGTGATTACCTCCACAAGATAACCAAAATGCTGTGCACAACACAGCAAAGTTTCTGAGGGTCAGTGTTGGAAGCATGAAAACATGTTCAAGCTAATGCTGTCCCTCAGCAGGAGTGCACAGAACTCATCCACCGCCCTGCTTTTACCAACACATCTTCCAACTTGAGGGGCACAGACCACTTAATGGAAAAGTCAGACTCAAGGACCTACTTCCAATTCCTTGCACCAGCAGCCATGGAGAAACTTAGCTACTTGTAGCAGGAAGTCCCAGTAAATCCACCTGTATTTATCAGCACCAACTCATCTTTCCTTAACATAAACAGCCCTGTGCCTGTACTCTGCAAAGTGCTGACCACAAACCAGCCAGAGATAGGGAATTTCAGCCCAGGCACAGCATATCATGCTACCCAGAGAAATACCACCTTTGTGCTGGTTCACATCCACCCAACTTACAGCAAAGAGCCTATTGATAAATGGTATTTTTCAGATAAGCTTCTCTCGCTTCTCCTTGGGGTCTCTCATCTCAAAGCACAGCAATTACACACACAACTTTCTGTAACCTTTCCTTGTATCCACCATTATTTTGATGACAAATATATTTGGGGAACAAACTATTTTTGGGAATAAAATTAAAACACCACTTTCATAACAGGGATGAATGGGATCTCCTGCAAGGAATTTCTAGTGACATGCCTATTCCTCACCAATCTAAAAAAAACCCCAGGAAATCAAAAGCTTTTCCTATATTACTCCTGCAAGGTACCATAAAATTGTGCAAAATACACCCACCCTCATTGTATTCAGGAGCCTGTACCAGCATCAGCTTGTGTATGATGGCAAGGAGAATACTCTCCTCTCTCAACCAACCAATACAAGGAAGAAGCTGTACCGCTGTCATTAAAGACACAGGTGAAAAATAGCCAGGCAGTGACTTTGCAAGTGGCAACACAATTTAAAATACAGAAACCATACCAAATGGTAACAGTTTCAAGTCGCTAGTATACTAGGGGACTAAAATTTGGACTCAAGCAAGAGCCTGTCTAGCCAAAAAACACCCTAAGTTCTTTAATAAGTTCACAGACGATCCACTGGAAACAATTTGCTTCTAAAACAACATGCTGTAGCATTTGAAGGCATGAGGCCAAATTTAAAATATTCTAATTACTTCTGATGGCAGGTACACAGGCTTCTCTAGAATCCAGCACTTCAATCATTTCCCATATGTCTTAATCTGTAGCTCCCCAACAGTCCACAGATACATCTCCTTCAGTCCAGAAATGTAGGAATATGTAAAACCTTCAGTAACTGGAAAAAAAACCCACCCCACTCAGCTATTAAGTTACATCCAGAATTAGAATCCCATTGGCAAATGCAGCTGTATGCTACTAGAACTATTTTTTCCTCCTTTAATTTCCAAAAGGCAATCTATCCCGGGCTGATTTTAAATAAACTATAAATGCCTCAATCAACACAGTGGTGTAACGTCCAAGTGGCAACATCTTCAATCCATCACCACAGAAATAAATGGCTGTGAGGGCTCTCAACTGCCTATTCTGTGAATTCAATGAAAACCTGACCCTTGTGTAGAGAAACCGACGTGCCAAAGCTCACCTGCTCCCCGATTAGTTATAAATGCGCCTGCGTTTTATTTATATCACGAGAAAATAGCATCAAAGCCGGGACATGGGAGAAGCAGCAGCTCTCATATCCCGTGTAATTGTCAGTCGATTACCCGAAGCTTTTATTTTCATAGTAACAACTGAGGCTTTTGGGGCCGCTTTAATGTTTTCAACGTATCACGAGGTTATGGCGCCTCGATTTACGCTCGACCCCAGACACACGACGGCCGGTCAGACCGGCAGCCACAGGCGCGGCAACCCCCACCTCCCCCCGCCTTCCCTCAGCCGAGGCCGGCCGGGGGCGGCCCCGCCGAGCGCGGCCCAAGGAACGGAAGAGGGCAGCGAGGAAGGGCCGCGATCGGTGTAGCACCGCCCGCCCAGACCTTCCCCCTCCCTCTCCCGCCCCGGGATGGCGGCCGCGCTCGGGGGTCTCTCCCGAGAATCCCGGCAGCGGCGCCATTTTAGGAGGCGATGAAAAGGCGGGAGGCGGAGCCCGGCTCCCAGCGCAGCGAGAGGGGGTGCGGATCCGCCCGCGGAGGGGCCGTGGTTCGCCCGGTTCCCCGGCCCGTTACCCCCGCCGGTGAGCCGGGCGCCAGCCAACCCCGCGGAGCCGCCCGAGAGACCCCGGATCCGTCGACCTTCTTGCCCCGACACCTCTTCCCGCGTCCCGCCCGCAGCCTCCCACCTACCCGGCGAAGAGACGCCACCTCCGCCCGGCAGCTCCTTTCCCCAGCTCCCCGGCCGCTCACCTTCCCGACGAGCGGCCGCCCCGGCCCGGCGGGCTTCCCTCACCGGGCGCTACCTTCCCGCAGCGACCCGGCCCCCACCCCCGCCCGCAGCCCCTCACCCGCCAGCGGGGAGCGGCCCCGCCACCGCCTGCTCGCCGGCCCTCACCTTCTCGCAGAGGCTCTTCACCTGCCCCTCAGAGAGCTGCTTGCACTCGTTGAGCTGCTCCACCCACTGGTCGAGCTCCTTGGTGAAGACCTTCTCCTCCATCCCGCTCTCCCCCTCCTCGCCGGCTCCTGCCGCACCACCCCGGAGGCCTCCGCGATCCGCGCTCCCAACAGCGGCAGTAGCCGCGACGCGGCAGAACAGGCGATGGATGTGAAAGCGGCCCGGAGCGCTGCGGGTCGGGCAGCCGGCGCGGCGCTTCCCGGTGCTGCAGCTCTGCCGCCCGCTGCCTCGCACCAGACCGTGTAATGGCCGCCGCTCCTTGACGTCACCGCCTCAGCTTCCACTACGGGAAGGGGGTGGGAGACACCACAGGAAGCAACAGCGCATGCGTAGTCTCGGGGCGGGAGCGCGCGCGCGCACTAACTCGGGACGGGGAGGACCAGCCCGACCGGCAGGACGACGGCGGCGGCGGCCGCGGGATGGAGCGGGGGCGGGTCTGCGCCTGCGCGGCACAATGTGGCGGGGGCGGGTGAGGGGCTGCTGGGAAGGGTCGTTCCCGTCTGGACGGTGAGGCTCGGTGGCCTCGCTTGCCTCGCTTGCCTCAGTGTTCCGCTGGGCCTGTGCGCTGTGAGACTGGCGCCGCCGCGGGCTTGTGCCCGCCTCAGCGAGGTTCTGCCCTGAGGAGGGAGCGAAGGGCGCTGCTGTGGCTGGCCCGGGCAGGCAGCTTGGCCCCGGTGTACCGTCACCCCCGGGGGCACTGACTGGCCGGGACACCCGGGCTACCGAGCGTCCGCTGAGGGGTTGGGGGATGTTTGTAACTGCTTCGGCTCGGCCGCGGTCGTGCCGCTCCCTGCGGTCCTGAGCGCGGTTACCGTGTCCCTCGGGGACCCCGGCAGGGGAGAGTGCTCGGTGTTAGCAACAAACCTTCAGCGCTAGCCTGAGCGTTGAGCGTAATCTCGGTTGTACCCCCGCGCAGTGCTTGCATTGGAAAGGCTGAGTTGTGTGTCTTTGGGAGCCTTGGGCATGTCATGCCTTGAGAAGGGATGCCTTGATGCAGGATAAGCTGTCAGCAAAATGGGGAAGCTAGTGGTGGGCCTCAGCTCCCTTGGTGTGTGTACTTGGGCATTTGTTTTCTACCTAAAGAAAAGGATGTTAGTGGGATAGTGACAAAAACAGTGCAATAAAATTGAATTGAAGAAATGCGTGCTCCAATTTGTAATGGATTAGGTGTATTTATGCCATTTGCATCTTAAATTCTAGATCTATTACTGCAAGACTTCCATTAAATAGTTTTCCAAAGACATTAAGTTATGTGTAAAAAAAAAAAATAAATATTTTTTTTCACTTAAATGTATTTAAATCTGGACAAAATGTGCCCTGCTGATGTTAGGAAAAGTCCTTGATGTCTCCTGAGTGATATGTCCTAGGGACCCTGCTTTGGCAGGGGGTTGGACCCGATGATCTCTCGAGGTCCCTTCCAACCCCTACAATTCTGTGATTCTATGATTTACAGTTAATAGTTGTTAATTGTCTCCATGAGGGTTTGTGTGATACAGAGGCTAAATTGTTGAATTCCTTGCCTACTGTTGAAGCAAACTAACAAATATGTAGTGAGCAAGGGGAAAAGAATGTTTGCTTTCCTAGGCCAGTCTCGGTTTCTTGCTGTCATAGTCCCCTTGTAGACATCAGTTTACTGGAGTGATGTAACTCAGGTGTTTCCTTTTTCTTTCAGGATGTTTTTGCACTTTTTACAGACTTCTGTCTTTAGTTGCTCTCAGTTTTGTACTTAAAGGTGTAGAAGGAAAAGTGTTATTTATTGAAAAATGACAGCTTTCGAGAGTTCACTTTGTAGCACATCTTCCTTAATATTCCCCAAATAATCCTGAACAAACAAATGCAAAGAACGTGAAGCAATAGCATCATCTCTTGTCTAATTTGCTAAGTTAAAGTTTGTTTTCTTTAGTAACTGCTGACCTTCTGGCAGTTTCAGGCTTTTATGACCACATTTAGCTCTGTTATTTTCCATAGATAGTGGCATTCTTAGTGAAACAAGTAGATTACATCTTTGAACTCCTCATGGTGTCAGTCTTATAGTTAATTATGCTTCTGTCTGCAGAAAAGAGCTAATTACTGTTTGGTTTTTGCTTTTCCATGACATTCAGAAAAACTTGAACCTACAATTTTTCTACTCTGTGGCAGGCAGTTGATCCAGCTGAGAAATGGGGAGTGCTATGTACTGATCTAGTGCTCAAACCAAGGCAGGACTATGTTCCCCACTGCCAGCTGTGCTTCTGGAACAGGAAAGATGGAGTGAGTAGAGAGGCAGTAAAAACTCATCATTGGGAGGCTTATTTGCTTATGAAGCTGCAACCAAAGCCCCATGATGTTTTATCTGGTGTGAGGAAGTACAGCTAGTAAGGATTAGACCGGGCTCCTTACAGATGGCTGCTGTCTTTAGAGCAAGTTTCCAAACACACTGTTCATGGGAGCGTAATGTTAAAGCACTGCATAAAAAAAGAAACCCTTTTTCTTTGGAAGGACTCAGTCATAGCTCTTAAGTGGCCAGACAAATGCCACTTGGGAAGGGGTCAGTGATTTGGCCCTCCCTGCTTGCAACTGAAGCTGTGCCATTGACTAGGAGAGGATTCGGGACTCAGCACAGGTTGTTCAGGATTTGGTTACCTCAGTGGTAGAAGAGAAGTAGAAATGTTGGTTTCCACCTCCATTCCAAGCATTAGATCTGGATTTTATCCTCATGCTGTTTTTAATAGTCTCTATGTGGATGAGAAATCAGATCTCATTCCTCCCTCCCTCCTGCTTGAGAGCCATAATCGATAGTTTAGAGAATCACAGTTGCTTTTCTTAGATAGTTATCTGAGAGCCTTCAAAGGAGAACAAAATAATGAAAGAATACCTGCTGCGTTGTGTAAGCTGGGGGTTTGTCAGTACTTCAGATACACACTAAGATTAGACTGCAAATTGTGTGATGGCAGTAACACTTTGTGTTCAGTGTGCGAGTATATGCCAGGCTTTTGTGTGTGGTGTGTAACTAAGGAGATGGACTGGGTGTGTCCCCTGTGATGAGTGGAGGGGGGTTCATACTGCTGTACGCCATCCTGGCACTTGAGTCAGCAGCGAGTTCCCTACGTATAGCATTCCTTAGAAAGGTTAACTACTCAAGCTAACTGCTCTTACCTTTACTCACAGTGAGTAGATAGATTATTGGATGCTTTTTTTTTTTTTTGCAAAGCCACTTGTAGTGCCAACTAATTCTGTAACAGTCTGAATTCAATCTCAGGCTCACTGGAGGGGGTGTGTTAGCAATTGCAGTAATCTTATCAGGTACCACAGTCACACCAACATTTCCACTGTAGTATGAGGCACGTTGTAAGGTAGGCATATTTATATTGCTGGGCATCGTACAGCTACGTAGTAGTTGTGAATGTAGTGTTGATTAAGCATTGTAGAGTAAGGAATACGTAGATTCATTTTCTTCACACTTACCTCTCTCTGAATATTTTGCTGGTTCCAAATTAGCTGTCAATGCATGTCTGAAGTGTTTGTTGCTATGGTGGTTTAATACCAAATCCAGAATGAAAAGGCTATTAGATACAGCCATAATGAGCTCCCACCTTTTGTTGTAAGGCTTCATTCTTTGATTAATACTTTTATTTTTGGTAAGCAAAGAGTATGCACACTGGTATTTCAGTGTAGGAGTCAACCCCCTCTATGAAGAAAGGGATTTTTCTTGATCAGATGAAATCAGAAGTATACATCATGTAATCTCTCACATATTCAGATACTGGCTGCTTACTGAGACAAAATATTGTGTGGTTTGTGTCTTGGTAGTCCCACTAAGCCAGATAAATCTCGTGATCTTTAGCAGAACAATTGCAAAAGACGGGAGCTGGAAGTGGAGCTATTTGTCAGATATTTGTGTTACGTCAGCACAAACAAATATTATTTCTGTGTTTTTCCCGTTCCAGAGTCCAGATAGTGAGGTCACTGATTGTGTTAGGCACTAGTACTGCTATCAACAAAGGCCTGTTCACTTTGAAAGTTCAATTAAATGCTTATGTAAAGGGTGGAATCTCGTTATTAATCACTCTGTACACCACAAAACACATTACTTGGAATTTGCTAGTTCACAGTTCGCTCTGGTGGTGTAGAGAAAGCAGGAAGTGTGTGGTCTGATGGAAAGCAGAAGTTAGAGTAACCATGAAAATCACATTTGTGATATCACTATGGATACAGATACCTCACAGTCAAAAATCCTTAAAAAGCTAGGAACAGAATACTCATTCCTCAAACCTTACATTTTTAATATTTTACAAACATTTTGTGTCCTCTCTCCCCCACAAGTGTGGCACTGAATGCTGCTCTCAGTCTGTGTGTCCAGCCTGGCGCTGTCTCCTGACTGGCAGGAGCACTGGTGAAGGGTACATCACTGAGCACACCTCTGTTCTGAAAATGCTACCTGTCACCGAACAGTTTTAACCTGTGCTCAACAAATAGTACCACTGCCAGGACAAATACTACAGCTTTCATGGCCAGGTGGACAAACACATGGTTTCAGCCCCACTGAGGAAACATAGTAAAGTTAACTGACTTGCCAGAGGCATTTAGAGTCAGGAGTAGAGACCCCAGTTCAACAGATACTTGGGCACCTGCTTAAATTCCTTCCTTTTAAACAAATAGTGTAAACATCTGTGAAATGCCCTGCTAAGCTTGTGCTCTGAGGCTGTAGCTGGTGTGGTGCTCCATCATCGCAGCTCCAGTTCCAAGGACTTTCTTTGGAAAAGCTCTCCTATTGCTCAGTCTTTTTTTTATAAGCCACATTTAAACACACAACAAATTATTAATACATACAAGCAGTTGTCATGGAGATAATATGATCCAAGGTGGTTTTTATTTTTTAATAAGCGACACAAACTTGGCACATCCCACGTGCCTCACACAGACGATTCCTACTTAATGTTTCCTGCGTTAGGCATGGGCTAGATATAGATCTTTGCTTTTTGTGCCAGTATGCTGTGGAGAAACCACTGTTCTGGCTTTCAAAGGGTTGGCTTTAGGAATCTGAAAAATGTAAGACTTGTAAGATGCTTTTTTTCCCCCACCAGGTTGTAAGATCTTAGTGAGGGGCTGTGCTGCTGGCTTCTGTGAAGTCTCAAACACAGTGTAACATAGGAATTATGGCTAAAGCCTCTGCAGGATGTGTTTTCTCTCCTTGTCTTGGTGTGTAGACTTCTGGCAAATTGCAGTAACTAATCCAAAGGAAGGCAGCTGGCTAATGCAGCTGGGGAGGCTTCAGGGCCGTAATGAGGATCATTTTCCTGGGAACAAGACTGCAATCCTGTTAACTGCCTATAAATCCAGAAGGACCGAGGAGTGCTGTACCTGTGGACTTAAGGATATTGAGCCTGAGCTCTCCAAGATGTTTTGCCCTTGTTTGTCCTAACATTTCTGCTCTTCAACTGTGCCCTTGCAAAGCAGCACACAATGCATTTCAACCAGTAAGTAGGACTTTTGCCCTTATTTTGTGCCTCTCTCCAGTCCTGGAGATCCTGTTACACTCAGCCAGGCAGAACCTAACTAATATAGTAGCTCTGTAGCTTATCGATTTCAGTGAATGAATGAGAGATTCTTTGCATATTATAACTATTGCATTTTTTTCCAGATATTTACTCTTCAGTTAATACTACATTACAGTTACTGTTGTAACAACCTTCATCTGGGCTAACTAGTGAATTAAACTGTAAAAAACCTGAAAAAAGGGCTTGCAGCAAGAAAACATGAGATATTCCTCCCTTGCTTCCTTTCAGGTGAATGTATTTTGCCTTCATAGCACTGCCAGTATCTTGTAGTGAAGGAAGTAGGAACCCAGCTGGTAAATACCCACAACTTCTAGAAGTGTGTTGATATAATATCCACGTTGTTTGGAGATGTCACAGATGTCTTGAGTGACAGGACAGGTACACACACCCTCAAGAAGCCTTGGCTAAACTGCTGCCTTGTCATCCAGCTCAGCATGAGCTCTCAAGCTCAGTTCCAAGCAGTGCTGTGCCCTGGCTGCTACCTAAATGTTTCCTCTGGGGAGGGAAATTTTCTTTTGAAATCTCTTTGTGTATGTGCTAAAAGACAAAGGAGAACCATGATATATTCACCACACAGGCATACTTATTCTTAGATCATGATTTGGCTTCACTGTGGTTAACAAATGTATTATTAGTAATAGCTAGTTACAAATAATAACCTGACCTTATTTTTAACCTAATACTGAATCAGATTTCATTGAAATAGGTGGATTCACTGCTGTGCTTTGCTCTTTGAATATTATCATTCAGAATTTCAGTGCCTTCCATCTTGGGTATTAAAAATAGGTGGCAAGTTGGATAATTATTATTGTTCCAAATCTCGTTCTCAGCCTTACATAACAGTGTTCTCACCAAAAGCCTTATTTTAAGGGTGGAGTGGAAGAACATGCTGTAGCAACCTGAAATTATTTGCACTGCTGTAGCTGGGTTATACAGAGCCTAGATAGAACAGTCTCTTCTTTTTTTAGGGAAAGTTTCAGAGCCAGTTTAATAATAATGAGAATTAAAATGTGTATGGACTGATTCAGGTTTGGCATTACAAAGCCATGTGTTGTCAGCACACTTCAGTCCTGAGCATAAGCATCCTCAGTAATCCCATATTGCCTAAGCAGAAACTACTGGTCATGCCAACTCAATGACAGTCAAAATATTTGTGAGTGTAATAACAGTAAATATATAAACATGCAAAATGAAATAACAATGGTAAATTACTTGGAAAGAGGATATCCCCAAGTGGATGGAGCTATGCTTGATAAACCTGAGCTTCCTTGTTAGTAACAGTGTGTTCATAGGCAAAGTACTGTCTCCATTATTACTAGCTAAGTAAGACTATTTACTCTTCCAGCCCTGAGCTGGGTCACCTTTCCTCATCATATTCAAGTCGTGTGACTTGGGAAAGAGGAAGAATGGTTGGGAGGAATTGGTGTCAATCCTGAGAACGTTAGATACCTCCCTTCAGCTGTAACAAACTCCCCAGCTCACCACGGTAACAACAGACCCTGAATTATTCTATTTGAATTATTAATTGGGTTTTTTTCATCTCCTAATGGTGACCCCTTAATCTCCCTGATAGATGGTGATGCCAAGACTGGTGGCATTTCTTTTGGAACTGGGATCTTACTGACAGAGCAGTAAGACTGACATTCCTTTTGGATGTATGTAGCATTAGTGATAACTGCCATGTGTGCTCGCTGGCAAAGTGACACCCTCCATGTGTCAGGCCTTCAGTACCCATGTTCACTACACTGTGCTTTGTGTGTGTCATGCAGGTGCTACATACATTCAGCTGCTGGAAACTTGAAAACCCAAGCCAAGAAACCCTAAGTTTGTAGGCTTAAAAGCTGGGCTTGTGCTGGGCTGCCCAACTGTGTGCTGTGCTTGAGCTGTGCTGGCTGAGTAACGAGCTGGATTTCACTCGCAGGCAGTAAGTGCATCTGGAAGCTGTCGGCCTCTCTACAGCCTTGTTCAGCCTGTTCAGCCTTGAGAAGAGAAGACTAAGGGGGGACCTAATTAATGTTTACAATTATCTTAAGCAGGGGATGCAGGGGGAATCAGCCAGCCCCTTTTCAGTGTCTGTGGGGACAGGACAAGGGGCAATGGCTGCAATTTGGAGCAGAGGAAGTTCCGCACCAACATGTGGAAAAACTTTTTCCCAGTGAGGGTGAGGGAGCCCTGGGCCAGGCTGCCCAGGGGGTGTGGAGTCTCCTTCTCTGGAGAGATTCAAGACCCGTCTGGACACCTATCTGAGTGATATGTCCTAGGGACCCTGCTTTGGCAGGGGGTTGGACCCGATGATCTCTCGAGGTCCCTTCCAACCCCTACAATTCTGTGATTCAAGGACTGGAGCTAGTACTGACCTTGCTTCCTGATGTGGTACACAGAGACTTACTCTCAGGAGTGCATATCTAACACAAGCAGAGTGTTAATTTGTACGCTTTACTCTGTGGTTTTCCTCCTCAGATTGCAAGCTGAAAAGATCAATGAAACTGTGTCTGTTGTTTCCATTGGATGAATAATTACTCTGTAATTAAATAATGATATCGGGTGTATTATCAGAGAGAAGAACTGGCTTCAGAAAACTGTCATTAACTTGAGCAATTAGAATTCTTCAGTTCCATAATGGATGTGTGTGTGTTTGACAGGACTGACTGGAGAGGTGATGCAGGGTCTATTACAATGGTGGTTGATCTCAGTCATGCAGAATGAGGAGAAGCTTGCTGGCTTCACAAGGGAGTTTCTCTGTCACAGAATCACTGGCCCAGTGCTTTGGGACACTACACAACATGTTTTGATTTATGGTTTGCTATCAAAAGTCCTACAAAAACCCAGCTGAACTTCCTCAGAAGAATATTTATTTCAGAAACAGCACCAGAGCTGTAACACAAATTACTCTCAACAGTGTGTTACACCTACCATTCTTGGGTTGCAGCTGTTTCTAGATCAAGTCCCTCAGTGTACCTTTCCATAAATTGCCTTCTCTGTCCTGACTACACTTACACTTATCTTAAAAGTATTTTCTATTCTATTCTACCTTTTATATTACAGTAGGAAATCATTCATATCCATTCTTCTAATGGTAAAAACCCCTTTATTGGTACAGCTACCTCAGCTTTTTTTTGACAGTGTCCCACCAGAGGCAGGCAAATGTACCAAAATCTATCAAGAATTAGTTGTGTATAAGTAATACACCAAGTGAAAGAATTTCCACAGTAAAGGCGTGTACATTACAGTAGCCTTGAGATAGGGCTGGCTTCTTCCAGAACAAGTTCTTCTGGTTTTATGTGACTATTTAATACACTTCTGTGTTTGAGAAAATAACTCTTACTCTATACTACCAAACCAGTATAGCAGGAGACACCATGGGCTGGTGAACAGAGCAGGAGACAGGAGATGTCTCTTGTAGCTCTTTAAAGATTTTTCAGGGCTGTTTCAACACTTGACTTCCTCTTCTGTGAAGTTTCACAGCTCCTATTAATTTTGCTAGTTACATGAGCAGATATTTTTAAATGGAAATACACTTTCTTCAAAGTGCAAGGTATCTTTAACAGAGAAGTTACAAATATTAGATGAGCACACTGTTTTCTTATGTCTAAATGCAAAAACTTCTGGGCAGCGTCACTGGATGCATTTTGTTCCTGTGTTTTAAATATAAATGGTTTCTATGTATCACCCAGAATTAAAAAAAAATAATAAATGTTCCTTTTAGCAAAGCTATCCTCTCTGAAAATTACTGAGAAAGAGTATCTGTAATGTGGCTTTTCACTTACGGCCTTTCTGTACCCTCTTTTGCCCCAAAAGCTTCTGCAGTGTTCAGTGGCACAAAGGTAGTTTCGCTTATCCTGAAAAGCAGCTGTATCTAAGGTGAAGTCAGAACCACAGCGCTGGACAGTAAGATTCCTGGGTGAAGGAGTGAGTAACCATTTCTCCCCTTGAAACCGCCAATATGTATTTTTAAAGTAGGGTGCTACCAGCAAAGTACAGCTTACTCTCAGGTGAAACCAGAGATGTAAGAGGTGCTGGCAGCCTGAGTGTAATACCTACCTCTGCATCCAAATCACTTCTAGTCCTCTTTATATGATGGGATTGTGAATTGTACATTTTTGTTTCTGTAATTAAAGGGTGAGGACTTAGAACTGCATCCATTACATTAACCTGGAGAGTGTTTCCATGTTATAATTTAATATAATGGGATTTTATTGGGGTGAAACAAAACTATACAGTCTAGTGCTTGGGAGCGTTTACTATACGAGAAGCTTCGCTGTTAAAAGATTTCACTGAGTCATGCTAGGAGTCTCTGCCAAATACCAATCATATGACCAGCCCAGTTAAAAAAGGGTGTCTCTTCATGCCAATATATTTCACATGCCACCCTACAGGGAACCTTTTTTCCAACTATACACCTGTGGATTTTATGTAACACTGAAGGGGGACAACGTCACCTGACTGCACAGGCTTAAAAAAGGAGTCGACATTAAGAAGCACAAGCAAGGAGCTGGTCTGGTATCAAGAATGGTGTAACAAGAGCAGCTGGGTTTAGTGGGATTTCAGAGGCAGATTTCAGGCAGATAATTCAAACTGGTACAGGTAAAGATTGATGAATGTTTAGCTGGTTACTGGAATCAAGATGCTACTCTTTGGCTGGCAACCAATTTCAGAAGTTCAGAGAACAAACTTCCATGGTTCTGTTGAGACAGGGTGTTGAATTACTACAGATAGGAGGAGAAAATTCAAAACTAGAGGCATGAATTTTATAGCCAGCAGCAGACACCATTAGGTTTCCCTAAATCCCAGAAAATATACTTAACTGGAAGTATTTGAGTGAAATTTGTCTAAGCTATGCTCTGGGAATCCTGTAGTTTATTACTGCAATGGTTTTTATCCATGGAAAGTTAGGGCAAATGTTTTGTATGAGTGATTTACTCCAGTGAGCTCCAGCTGTAGATACATAATACTCATCTCCCACGCGGTTCCCCCATGGCTAGCAATCAATACATTGTCTTCTGCATACAAAAGCTGTTCCTCTCATAATCAGACACTGGGACAGGGATGAAATCATTATGGAAAATAGTACTAGAAAGAATACAAAGGCTCACAGTGGGCCCAAGTGTCTCTGCTGCAACCCTTACTCCAGCTAAAATACACTACAGATTAACTTGCCTCAGTGACTACTCAATAAGAGTTAAAGGGACGAGCACACATACCTTGGGAAGTTTAAATTACACTTCCCTGCGCTGTAATCTGTGAAATCACTGTTAGGCTGTGTGGGAATAATTGAGAGGTCACAGAGGATTATGTGAACATTCATGTTTCATTCTGGCTTAAGTGTGTTCAACTCCAGTGATAACAACAAAATTGTTTCCGTCTTCAGTAACGCTGCGTTTGCTTCTAGGGCTTAATGAAAGGAGAATACATTTATTGACTGAATGTATTTATCTCCCACAGAGATCTTGGTTTTTAAAATTAACAACATTCAACAGCAACCATCGTTTCAGACACACTGACTTCTGGAAATGGAAAATGGGATGGTTAATAGTTTCAGAATATAACACATCCCACCTCTCTTGGAGCAAGACAGAACATCGCTTTAACAGCAGTATGTTCTTCCCAGGAACCAAATTTATGGTCCTTAAGTCTACACCTACCGCTGTGTGAGATGAGAAGTATCACTCCCTTTTCCCTGTTTGCTTTGTCAGGGAAGGAAAACTTTTACTACTTCTATATGCTCTCAGTGGAGGGATGTCTCCTGTGCTGGCTGTTTCTCATTTCTCTGTTAGCTAATCCTTCCTCCTCATAAAAAGGGACTTGTAGTTTGGAGAAACATTCACACAAGTGAAGTAAAGCTTACAGTGCTACTGGGCAGCTTCTCCGTTGGCATCGTGTGCTCTTCAAACTGCAGCAAAACACGTTCTATGAGATAATTAGCAGCTGTATTCAAGTGACTCAAGGGAAGATGTGAGTTCTGAATTTTGAGAGGATGTTTCTATATCTGATGTCATTTTGTCTCCTCACGCTCTGCATAAGCTTCCTGTGCAGCAGAACAAAGGGAAAAAAATTAACAAATGGGTCTAAATTTACACTAGGAAAATAACTATTTTGTTTCAACAGCTCATGTGACTTTTTCTCCACTCAATCTACAGAATACCACTGAACAGCAGGTGAAGGAGTACAGCTTTTACCATCAGCAGCACCCCACAAACAATGAGAAAGGAAATCTGTTTGCAGCACTTCAGAGTAATGCCTGATGTAAGGTACTCTTAGTCTAGTACAGTCTCTGAAAACCAGTCTATTCACTTGGAAAGTACACTTCAGTAGTTGAGCAGCTGTGTCAGGCTTCTTAAACACCCATATATGCAATAAAAATATTGACAATTTCAATATTAATTCCTCTGCAGAAAAGCATTGAACACAAACGGATAGGAAGTGATAGCAAAGAGCAGAACTGTTTGAGCTGCATGGTTGGTCTGTGTGCTAGATCCAGTCCTTGGCTGGTGGTGCTGCAGTTGGATGTGCCTTCAGCTGCATCAGTAAGTTCAATAGATACTTCTGAGTTGAGCAGTTCTTTCCATTTTACTCACAAAAGCACTTCCTCCCCCTGGCCCCAGTTTTCTTGCAGCACAGAGGTTCCACGTTGGGATTTCCTCTTTCAGTGGTGTTAGATTTGCTAACTCTGCAGAGTGATGGGAAGCATACAGCATATAAACAAAGAACTACAAACTTCCCAGAGGCAAAGCATTCAACAGCAGAGATTAGTTGATCCTCTGGTCATCTCTGCCCACCCTTCTAAAACCTGCTAATTCTTTGTGTCTCAACAAACTGAGTGCATTTGTAGAAGAATTCAAATACCAGTCTTTTGTGGGGAAAGTACAAATTTTTTATGACCAACTCTAGCACCGTATGTTCCATTGGTAGCTCTTAGGGGCTTTGTAAAGTCAATACTGCTTTACAGAGGAGGAATCTGTGACAATGAGATTATTTACCCCAAACCATCTCAGCCAGCAGCACAACAGGGAAGGAACACGATCCAGATTTCTGGTCCAATTGGCCATTTTAAGTGGAAAATTAATTTTATTATTTATTCTTGGAGGATTTGCTAACTCTGCCCCCCTTTCATAACTTTTTAGATAGCGTTTTTTCTTTCTGGGATCTTCAAGGTATGCTCTTCCATCTCCTGACCTGGGATGCAGTGAATGAAATCTGCTTTTCTGAGCTCTAACTCTGAACCCCCAGCCCACATGAGCTTTTTCTGGATTTGGTGACTTTAAGCCCCCAGTTCCCTACTTAACTCGAGCCCTCAAAATAAATTTTTAGATAGGATTATATGGGAAAACGCATTAGGAGAGGAAGAGATTTTAAAAATAGCCCAGCACCTAAATCTTGATGTAATCTCTTCTAATTGTTCCACTATTTGAGCACAGGACACGAAGCAATTCTAGCCTCATGTTAGTAGGGGTATCCATGTGGAGGATATATACCTTAGGAATACTTGCAGATTTATGAAGCCTTCTGAAGTGTTGGTTACACCTAGATGATGTCATTAAAGGTTAATCTACAGTAAATCTGCTTTCTTCAGAGGGTCAGTGTGGCTTTTTCACACCCACACGTGATAACCCATAAAAGCAGCTGTTCCAGTTAGTATCTGTCAGTCAGCACTTTATTAATCCTGCCACAGCAGGGGCATTGCTGCTGCATAAACAGGCTGGCAGAGAGCAAAATCGAAGAGCTGCACTGTCCTCATGGTTAATACATATTGTAAGGCTAAATAAGAAGAAATTAAGACATCCCCAAATTGTGGTAATTGTGAGGGTGTGACTTTCTGTTGCCATGAAATGTTACCTGAAACTCTTCATATTTTTCTGTTGCAATTGCCAACTTTAAGTAGTTACTATAAAACAATAAAAGAAATATTTATTTAAAATTTAAACAAACACCCCTGCATTCTTTATTTAACATTGTTTATTTGTAATATTCCAGGCTTTTCATAGCTTTCTTCCACTTTCCATTATCTAGCTTAGGGTGTTTGTATTGGGTTTTTCCTAGCAATGTTAGGGATCACTTGGAAAACTCACCAGAGGAAAGCTAGTGAAAAATGTTAAATATGTGACAATAAATAGCAGAAGTCATCAGGATAAGAATTGTGATTTGCTTCCCAACTCCTATGATAAACAGACTTCTAGATTTCACTGCTCATAAATGCTTCTGGTTGCCTTGTTGTATTAGCTTTGCTGCTCAGCAAGATTTTTCACAGACACTTTGCAATACCAGAGAATGTAATAATTGGGCAGGAATTGCTTCTCCCCAGAAAATACAGGATGGATGAGAGTGCCCCAGTAACACTTTCCATATAGCCCAAATAACACACTTTCAGTATAACCCAAACTCCTACCAGGTTCAGTTAAACATGAGGAACAGTTTAGCTTGCCTCCACTAAGCATTTTTCTAGTTCCAGCTTTTTTTTTACCTCCTCTGCAGGTAATATATCCCTGGCTCTCCCCTAGTGAATGCCAACACTCATGGATACTGCTTGGCCTCTCAAATCACCCTGTAGTTACTCAGCTATTGATGTATCACTGTCGCTGCTTCATCCTGCTGCAGACCCACCATCAGTGAGGGCTGGCAGCAGCAAACAGCAAGGTAACTATAAAATACCTAATAATTTTCAGTTATGTAGTTTTGTTTGCAATTTATGTTCTCTAAGTAGATTTTCCTCCCAGAAATGCATGTTTGCATGTGTTCCCTAATCTTGCATTATTATGCGGATTCCTCACATACTATCTGTGCACACTAATCCTTGTAGCATGCCATTCATAACACACTCAGTTAATTTGGACATGGGAGAGGTAATTAAAGCATGACTGTGGCATTACAGTGATGCAATTACTTTATTTTTCCTTTCTTTTTCCTTTGGATACTGAAAGGGACAGTGTCACTCTAGGGGCTTTCCCTTGAAACTGCAGTTTCATGTCCTGGGTGAAGCAGCCCTGCTTTTGCCTGTGCCCCTCTTACTCTTCCCTTCCCTGCTACCATCTCACTGGTGCCACCATCTCTTCATGAGGCTGTCATGCAGGAAAGGGATCCAAGTTCAAAATAACCATCTTTGGTCAGGTTATTTTAGTCCAGATCAAGTCCTTGACCGGGTTCACTGCACAATCCCACATGCAATTACGCCAGCACAACGTAAGGAATAATGTGGGACTGGAAACAAACAACATGACTTTGGGCTGCAGAAGGCAGAGCTGCTGCCAAAAGAAACATTAATCAAGCTGCACCGAATACATTTGTTTTGAAACAATTTTGAAATAAAGTTTCAGAACACTTGTAGATGAACATTTTTAGTTGCTGGGATAAAGGCTGTAGCCAACACTAAATATGGGTTCTAATTATACACAATAAGGAGATAGAAAATTAGACTCTATGAAGTCTAAATACGTAATTTCACAGTGAATATTTAAATACTAGATATTTAATAGTAAAACATTAAATATTTTACAGTTCTTCCTGCCTGTCATCCTGTTCACCAGGCTACAGCATGTTCAGGAGTAAAGAGGTTTCCAGGGCCACATTGGACCACTAACTCTCAACTACATCTGAAGTAGCTTTTGCCTAAAATGTCCCTTCTCACTTCTCCACATTAGCTTTATTTTGTTATTGATGCTGGGGCTGGAAAACTTCAGAAACAGAGATAGTTATGAAACCCAGCCCTGCAAAAATCTGTTGTTTAAAGTCTAGTGTGTAAGAAACTACCTTTTGTTCAAACTGTATGTCATGTTTTTCACCTGGCAACTGTTTTCCCTTTAAATGATAGAACTTTAAAACCTGAACTAAAAATAATCCTGTTGGCTGTTCCAGTTCAGGAAATTTCTATGAGCCAAGCTTTGTTGTTTTTTCACTGAGTTATTCCAAGTGTAAGTCAGCTCAGCAATTGCTGACTCCACAGTCATGAATGGTTTTGTACAATCTTCATTTACTGCCTTTCATTTGTGGAAGCTATGACAAAACATCAGCTGGAAAACTCAGTCCAGTGTTTTCCTAACACACCTGGAATTAACCGGCAGGTGGTATTCTGCATTTGTGCACACACCCCAAGCTGGACGTCCTGCATTCCCTAACTGGGGGAAGTTACAGTTTTATACAGCAATGGATGTTTTAAAAGCAATTCTCACCTTGCCAAATCCTGGACCGTTCTGACAGGCATTAAAACCAGCACTTCCCATCTTCTAATAGTTGTCCATCTTTGTTATTCCTCTGTGCTCCAAAGGAAATTTATCTTGTTTCTTGTAAGATTTTGGCCTTTCAGCTCTGGTAAAAAACTGATGGCAAAAATTGAAATGTTATTTTAAATTATACTGAAGAATATTTTCTGTTATATACCAGCATTTAAACTAAATTTGTTACTTAACTCTGAGAGCAAATAGCTCATGAGTTGCAAGGATAATGCCAGTTGTATGTGTTGAAAACAGAGCTTGTCAGCAAAGGACACAACTGATAGTTTCAAGTCCTTTGCAACAAAAAACACCAACACATCTGCATTAAAGACACCCGCACAGTTACCCTGGGATTCCCTGTAGCGTTATTATGTCCTTGCTGGAAGTGGCTGCACCCACAGCATCTCTCCTGATGGAAGCAATCCCGTGGATTTCAAAAGGCTCCACAGCCACACCTGCTGGCTGGCAGGCTCAGCGCAACACAGATGGAGTCTCTCCCTGAATCCACTCTCGTGTGTGTAGGAGAACATATAATTAATTAATGTTTTGTGAGAGACCCTGCAGAACTTGAGGGAAACACAGGCTTTTTGGGGACGTTTGGGACGCAGTCAGGCTCCTCTCTGCTGCACGCACACAAACCGGGGGCATTTTGCAATCGAGAGGAGCGAGTAGTTTACCAGTGGTTAATTTATATCTCTTCATATCACTGGATTATTCATAAATTCACATCATGAGGTTATTAAGACTCTTTAAATCTCGTGCTTTTTGGTGTCTGTTCTCTCCTTAAATTATCTCAGAATTTTTTTGTCGTTGCACCTACTTCAGTAACATCTGGGATGTCTGGATCTTATTCTAGTGCTGTGTAACCTAGTTCACAGTTTTTGGCTCATCTTTCTGAATTGGTACAGCGGGTGGGTGGAAGGTGACTTGTTATTTTAGCTCCCAGTTCTAGGGTAGGTAAGGGCCCAGGAGTTTTATCTAAATTATTCTGGAGAAAATATTCCCTTTAGGAGACTCTGCTGGAAAAGGTCTGCCTCAAAATGTTCCTCTAGTTCATTAGGTAGGAGTTATGAATGGACTACCAGGGTGGCTGTGGTGACTGTCATTTGACTTTGATTTTTCACCTCCCGTGCTGCCCCTCTCTCTCTCTCTCTCTCTGTAACCAATGATCTGTCCATATATCTTGATCTCCAGATTGCACTTACATGTTCTGCTCTACCCTTTATGCTTCCTATGCACAAACAGAGCCTGAAGTTCTTACAGTCATGCAGCTTTTGAGCATGGGGTAGGAAACAGGAGACAGGTACCATAAAATCATCAACTTAGATCTTCTGGCCAGCCAGGAAAACGCAGCAGCTCTGACTACAGATTCTTCCTCCAACATGTAACATCTTCTCTGAGCATCTCAGAAGATAGAATAGGTTTTCAGCCTAACACAGGTGGATTCAGGCTCCCTGCCAGCAGTGTTTCCAGAGCTGATGTTGTTGTACCCTCTCTGTATCTCCATTCCTCTCTGGAGGAAGGATATTACCCAACTGAAAGACTGCCTGCCTGGAGCTTCTTAAATTAAAGGGTCTGGGTGAGAAAGGTGTGATCCCTATCCCAATAAACAGAGACAGTCTTCCATAAGAAGTTTAGAACATCTGATTAAGAGTTTCATTATTGCCTAACTGGCATTTTCTGACATGTCTCTCTTTTCTCCCCATTGGCTGCTTGGATGAAAACCAGACTCTTCTAACCAAAGCAAATAAATCAGATATCCAAAATAGATGGGTTAATACCCCTCCTGTATTATGTCCTCATTCTGAAAGAACATCCTTGATCCCTCCATTTCCATTTTGCTTCCAGCTCCCACAGCTGGATGACAGTGGCCACTTCCAAAGTGGGTCACTGGGTAATGTCCCTTTATGCAGCCTCCTGAGTATTTCCTCATAAACATAGGAACCCTAACCTGAATAAACACACCAAGACAAAATAAAATAAAATAAATCCTCCTGGAAGCTCTCTTAATGCTTATGAAAAGTTTTTGAAGGGTTGCAGGGACTCCTGAAAAAGCATAATGGATAAACTGCTTTCCCTTTCTTCTCTCATACACTTCGAAGCTCCATTTCATCAGAAGCATTAAATGTAGTTGTCATAACACCTTCTGAAAATGTATCTATAAGACAAAGTCAACCCAGCATCAACAAAAATCAATGACTGGAGATTTAAACACACTTCCCACTACAACTATCAGAGTTTTGGAAGGACATAACAGAACCAGAGAGGGAAGGGGTAAACCTTCTCCAATGCTGTAATTCAGCCGTGGGAGGAAAGCTTGGCCACTGGTCTTTCCTTTTCTCTGTCCCCCTTGAATGAATGAGATCCTTCATTTCTCTTGAAGCAACTGCATTTTCTATTGCCAGAGAAAGAATGAGTCAGAAAAGCCTGCTGCTGGTGAAAGCTTCGCTGGTCTTTACTCAACAGAGGGCTTCATCATTTTTTGTTTGAGTTTTTGTGGTGTTAATAGGTTATTAGAAATGCCTGGTATCGCCATGAGCATTCTGGATTTGTAAAAGAGCTTTTTGCTTGCCATTTATTTTAAGACATAATGAACAAGCTCTCTTTGTGGAAGAAGACATTTTGGGTATGCTCTTAAAAATGAAATAGAGCACGCTAGTAAAAATGAAAATGCATCTCAATTAGATTATTCTTCCCCCATCTGCTCTCTCAGATCTTTTTATGACAGGAAATTGCCTATTGGATTTTTGATTTTGCTTAATGGAAATGGCAAAACTTAAATCCATTCCCACTGACATCAAGGGAAACAAGATTCCATGTCTGAACAGAACACTTTTTTTCATAAAAAAACCATTAGTGTCTGCCACTGCATCTCAGTGAACATCCTAATTATAACATCAGTGAATTTAAATTAACTTAAATACTTCTGAAACTGTGGATTGGTACTTACACTCCTGAATCTCCTTGGCATTTTCAAAAATCCCAACTTCTCTAATTAGCAGAATCTGATGTGTAACACTCTTCATGTGTGGACATCCCAGTTAAACCCACTGAGCTCCTCCTACGAGCTAGGGCGACAGGCTGCAACTACTTGGGGATTCGAATAGGAAACAGAATCTCCAGGAAGGCAGTGGGCTGTGGAATCCTTTTCCTTTTGTTTTTGGGATGCTGGACTTCAGGGAGTACCATCCTTGGAAAACCCAGACTCTTTACAAAACACACTGAAGAAGAGGTACCCAACTGCCTGAAAAAAGGGACGTTCTGAACAGGTAATCAGCTGGTTAAAACACCCATAAAGATCGTATACCATAGCCTTTTTTTAGTATCCCCATGGGAATGGCTCAAACACATTAAAAATCTCATATCTGCTGTCTTCCAAATGAATCCAACTGTGCAACACTGCTGTACTCCTCTCTATGCTGCTTCTCTTAGGGAAGGAAGGCAGCAATGTAAAAGCAGGTCCTTCCCGCTGACTCATTCTGCACTGTAAACAATATTTGAGCTTAGAGAATAAAGGAATTATCCTGGCTTGTTAAAGAGCCATTTGTCTCCATGTTTATAGTTCAACATTACCAGAATAACTGCTGCAGTCTACTGTTACTATCATTACTAAGAATAATAGTAATCAATATCTAACAGCACAAATGAGAGCATACAGACAGGAATTATCACTCCTCCTCTCAATCCCAAACCTCCTCTACAGAATTTCCTAGCGGTATGTGGACAACAGCAGAGTTTCATAAAATACAGAGCAAAATCTTTAGTGGGAATTAATTATACGCTTGGAAACCCCCTAACACTTCAGAGTTACTGTGGTGTTAACCACATGTGCTGCATCTCTGAAGTTCCACATCTTTCTTTCCTCAGTTTTACAGCGTCTCTTCTTGTGCTCTTGGAGCTCTTGTCACTGATCGTCACAGGGGCTCAGCACAAACACTGCTGGACGTTCCCGATATGGATAGTATGGAAAATCATCTGCAGGGCAGAGGGGCAGAGGTTAACTAGGAATAACATAGATCACCATCTTCTAGAGAATTAAAAAAACATATTAATCATCTATTTGGTTTATACAATAACAGATCTGTATTTAAAGCTTAACCTTGCACTGCTTTCACTGACTGGAACCAGAGGCTAAGGGTATCTCTGACCCCCAACAGCAAAAGAACCCTCAATCAGTTTAATAAGAAATGGCTTCTGTTTGTTTTAATAAGAGGCACTTTGCAAGGCATGAAAGCATGGACTGAAAAACCCCATCCTGCTACTTCAGAATCGACTCTGTGAGGCACAGAGTGCCCTTATTTCCCAAAGGCATCAATGTCCCCACACAGCTACAATTAGCAACTGCTCAATGTAGGCGATGAGCAAAGGAGCGGGGGATTGCTGCACAGTGCGGTGCAGACATCCACACAGCACCTCACCCATCAATGGCAGAACAAGCCCAAAGTGACTAAAAGAGACAAGGCAGCATGAAGGAGAAGGACGAGGTGGGAGGCAGGAAGGATAAGCAGGTACTGCAATAGCAGAGAAGACAGCTGGCAAGGTAGTAACACAATGGGCTGGGTAAAGTACAGAGTATTTTTAGCTTTCCAGAACTTCAGAGACGAGTCCAAATACTCTGCAGTAGATCTACTTCCATCCAATCCGATCAGCAAGTCTAATGTCTCCAGTTTCAGATCATTTCAAGCCAACTGGAAGTCTTAAGCTAGAAACTAAACCTGTTTCTCAATAAAGAATTAAGACAAAACATTACTGAAAAATAAGAGGTGTGATCTGAAAGAGAGAGCATTTTATTTGTGTTCAGTCTTTCAGGTGAGTTCCTGCATCGTTGTTAGGAAGGTGCTCGATTGTTTGGAGTAACTGGAAAGGTATTTTTAAGCCTTTTGTTACCCAGTCCATGATAATAATGCTGAAGCTCATGTAAAATTCTGTGATTGATAAATTCCAATACCAAATCTCTTTTCCTGCCTAAATACATGAATTAGGTTGACAATATTCTTACGATGAAGTTCCTCTTGGTAAAAGAAGAAAACCACTTTCTGCCATGACTTTCTATTTCAATTCATACAGGCTTCCTCCTTTAAAAAACTCTGATAACAAGAACTATCATTTGCTCAATTAAAGATTGACATTATTTTGAAAATATACTAAAAGTCTTTGTTTCTGCCCCATCAGCCTTCTTCCAATATTCCAAGATACTTACCAAGTTACTTTTCACAGTGCATCTCCAGGCTCTGAAACAGCACATCCTGAGCCAGGATGCAGCAAAGAAACGAGCAGCTCTTTTCACTAGCTTAAAAATTATCCTCTTGAATGTGTTCTATTTATACTAACAAATCAGATAACTCACATACTGAAAGAGTCACGTTAAAAACAAATACCGTTTCACACTGAGGTTCAGTTACCATTTGATTTTTGCATTACTGTCCATATTTTGCAGCAAAGTGAATTTTAACTCCATAGAAAAGCATCTGTCCCTTGAATTACTGCAATTTGATTCTTTCTTTTTTTTATAGTTGGGGGCTACACCCTCCGTGGTACCACATCTCCTTATGACCCAGGAGATCTGTCTGCATTTAGAGGTAAGGTCTCCACAGACACTTTGAGAGGGACCCATATGGCAAAATGTGCCATTAGGTCTTATTAAAAATTGAAAGGAACTAAATTTTTAAACACCCAGTAACTGCAAAGAGTGCAACTGGGCTGCATATACAGCTTAAAAGTAAGAATCCAAATTTATAACCTTGTAATCTGACTACAAGTTCTTGTTCACATACTTTGCAGAAGTTCAGTTAAATCAGAGCCAGGCTGGGAGAAAATCCAACACGACCTACATCCAGAGTAAAATTCGTACAGCACCTCCATAGACATAGGTCAAAACACAAATAGCTTTTAGAGGAGATTTCCTCACTGCACTGTAACAATGCTGAAATACCTCTGCAAGGAAATATTTGTAGATTATCCCTTCTGTTTAGGGAATGGCACAGAACTGGGATAATAAACACACCACCCCTCTTGCAGCCAATGTGCTCTGAAGATCCTGGGAAGAGAGCCAAGGCAAAGTGATGTCATCCCTGACGAAAGAGGCCACCTGGGGATGCTGGGGCAGGACAGAGCATGAGCTGCAAGGCTGACCTTGGAAGTGCAGAAACAGGAGGAGAAGCCTTTCAGCCCATCCTGCTTTCCCTCTCTGCTGTAGGTCAGGCCAGAGCTCGCTGCAGGAATACCGGCAGCAACTCCTCCCCAGGCAAGGTCATCGCTAACTCACATTTTCTTCCACTGCTCGCTTTAAACAGGCCCAGCTTTTGCCAACGTCGTTTCCAAGCTCTGTCTCCAAATTGACAGCTGATTCAATTGAGCAGTGAAGTACTTCAGAAACAATTCATTTTCGTGCTCTTTTGTGTGCAAAGCAGCCCACATGTCACCACATACCCCAGCAATGATGCGGGTCTAATTTTCAAGCATGTTTTACACATTTGAAGCTTTACTTCTCTCGCTGTGGTTTTGTTAGGAGATTTTTCTGTTCTCTTGCACAGTACTTTCAAATCCTGTGTCCTTGTGCTTGTGCTTGCACTTCACCACCATCCCTCAACTTCCCCTCCTGCTGTGGCAAGGATCTCCCACACCTTTGCCTGGTTTTATTTCTTCACAGGAGGACAAAAGTTTGAGGCACAGACAGCTCTTTATGTATGTGCTCTAGGCAGAGGAGTAACACCTTGAGATGACAGCACTCACACTGTCCTAAATGTTCCAGCTGGTTTTAAACAGAGTTGGGGACAGAGCAGCCACGTCACAGAGGCAGCTCCAACCCCCACCTTTAACCGTGTGTCGTTTCAATGTGGAATGAATCACAGAATCACCAGGTTAGAAAAGACCTTTGAGATCAAGTCCAACCGTTCCTGTCCTGTGCTAAACCATATCTCTAAGCACCTCATCTACCCATCTGTTAAACACACCCAGGCTGGGTGACTCAACCCCCTCCCTGGGCAGCCTGTTCCAATGTCCAATAACCCTTTTGGAGAAGAACTTTTTCCTAATGTCTCATCTGAACCTACTTGAGCCCATTGCCCCTTGTCCCATCTCCTGTCACCTGGCTGAAGAGACCAGCGCCCACCTCTCTGCACCCTCCTGGCAGGGCAGGGGAGGTGGGGAGAAGGTCTCCCCTCAGCCTCCTCTTCTCCAGGCTGAACACCCTCAGCTCCCTCAGCTGCTCCTCAGAGGATTTGCCCTCCAGCCCCTTCCCCAGCCTGGCTGCCCTCCCCCGGACACAGTCCAGAACCTCCATATCTTTCTTGCAGCGAGGGTTTAATTATTTAACGGTTTTCAATGAAACAAACACGGGGCCGTGACGTACAGCCGCGCCTTCTGGCGTCAGGCGCACGGCCGGGCGGGGCTCCGCCTAGCGCTCCCTCAGAAAGGCGTTTCCCGCCGGCGGGTGGTGGTTTGTCTTTCGCCTCAGCCGGAGTCGGGCGGTGACCGTGCCCCGCTCGGGCAGGCGCGGCTGCCTTGGCCTTATGCTCCTTCGGTCGCGGTGTCCGATGGTGGAGGGCGCTCAGCAGCGCCGGGCCGGTGAGGGTGGGTAACTGCTGCCCCCGGAGGTGGAGCCGTCGTCTCCTTTTTGCGGTCTTTGCAAAAATAAACCCTTGCGCAGAGTTTGCGGGTGCGAGTTGAACGGGTGTGAGCTGGAGCAGAGGACGCTCCGTGGGAGTGTAAGGAACTTTGTCCCTGTGAGGGTGACAGAGCCCTGGGTCAAACTGCCCAGAGAGGCTGGGAAGTCTCCTTCTCTGGAGACATTCAAACCCTCCTGGATGTGTTCCTGTGGGATTGAGTCTGGGTGATCCTGCTCTGGCAGGGGGCTGGACTAGATGAGCTTTCGAGGTCCCTTCCAGCTCCTAACGCTCTGTGATTCTGTGAAGGGAATTCCTTCAGGATTTTTGACACACACAGGAGCAGGTGGCTGCGTTGAGTTTGAGGAGAAGCGGAGTCACTAAACCAAGCATCTGGTCAGGCAGTTCAGTGGAGAGGTGGAGGCAGGTGTGGTAGCTCTTGGTTGTTGCTGTGCTCATAGCTCCTGTAGGTAGTATGCCTGTAAGGAAATGAGTGCACTTTGTTGAAATACGAAGAATAATCATCAGCAGAAACTGTCAAAGTAAGAGAATAGGTTGTGTAGGGCCTCTAATGGGTCAAAATTACCTTAGAAATTGTTTTGCAAAATGCTACACAAATACATGGTGTCTACTCCAGTTTAACGTAGAATGACTGTGCTGCACAACACTACCTTTTTATTTAATGTAATCCCCTAGGAAATACCATCTTGACGAAAAAATATGCATAAAATAGATCTTGAAACCACTTTGTTGTGGTTGTATATATTTCAGTACTATTCAAGGAGTTTGTAGAAGGAAAACACTCATTCATGTTCTGGACTGCATGCTGTGTAATGCTGTTTTCCGAGTGTTTGAAGCACAGTTACAGTGAATAGTTTTAACGGTTGCACAGGGGAAAAAATGCCCCAAACTTTCAGACACCAACTGAAAAAGTTAGTACTGAAATTGCTGCTTCCACCTGGCTCTGGGAGTTGGTGGGTTACGAGTATATGGCAAACTGAAAATGTTTAAACAAAAATGCCCATAGTGAAGTTAAACAGTAACAGCAGTGATGCATTTTATGTCATTAATCAAGGAAGTACTAGAAATACTTATCAGCTAGAAATATAAATCTAAATATAAATTTAAAATGAGTATTTAGTGCAGGTTTCATTTTGAGATATATTAAACTACCCTTATTTAAGGTAAGCCTCTCTTAGCTTACAGTGGGACTGATTTATTTTTAAGCTAGCTTAGGATTTAGTTAACATCATGCAAAAACCTACATGTGCCATACAACCAACAGAGCAGAAATCACAGGTGGTTCTTCAGAGGAAAAAAAGAATTAAGGATTTCAGTTAATAAAACTACCGGCTCTGCCTGTGTAACTGCCAGGCAGGATTATCACAAATTACCCCATTGCATTAGATCTTGTCAACACCCTATTACTGGTGGTGCCAGAGAAGAAATGCTGTTTCTGTTGAGGTGGTCCCAAGCCAGGTGGAAACAGCTTAGGATTTCAGGTTTAATTCTTGCTTTGTGCCTCCTGTTTGGGGGTTTAGAGTGATTGGAGCTTCAGTGGGTGGAGAGTGGCCATGCAGGTGGGGGATGCCCTCACTGCCTGTCTGTGTGATTGCAGCAGAGCGCACGTTAATAGTGAAATAATTAATGTTGCTAACCTGATTTTAATTATTTATACTAAAGTTCAAGCTTGCACTTTTTTTTTTTCACATTCTACCTTCTCCCTTATGAGTTAGCTGGAGCTAAATATAAACTGTATAAGGCTAGAGGAGCAGCAGGGGAATGTGAAATTAAAGTGTGTGATGGGTGGAGGAAAATCCAGAAGAGAGGATTGCTTGGCAGTAACCATTTCACATTAGTGTGGGGAGTAATGTTTCAGTGCTGGGGAATGGGAGCTTCTTGTTACCCAGCCTCCTTGAAAAGCTTCCTGCAGTGCTGTGTCAGGCTTTATGTGAATTCCTGTGCTTGTATCTTACTTCCAGCATCTGAATCTTATCAGTGAGGTGGGATGTTGGGTTAAGAAGCTTTCAGAGCATAAGTCTTTGTGGGGTGAAGCCCTGACCCGCGTGAGGTGCTGGTTCAGAGCAGCACTCACATCAGGCTGTGTCTGAATAACCTGTGCCAGTGTTGTTGGCACAGACCTTGGCAGCAATCAGTTACTAGTGTATGCTGTTATTAAACCCAGGATCAATGCTCTTCGAGAACGTGGGTAGCCAGAGGCAAAAGAAATGGGCAGAGGATGAAAATGGTGTTTATTTCTGTCACTTCATTACGAGTAGCATGATGCTTTGAACTGTAAAATCATGAAAAAATAGTAAGGAGGCACATGCGGTGGGACAAATCTGAGTCCTGGGCTAACTTCTGAGGCTTTGTGCAAGAATGAGGTGGTGGTTTTAGAGAGATGAGATCGAGTCTGTTGGAGTAACAAGATAAACCACACTTAACATCGCTTCCCTGGTTCCCCCCTACCTTCCTCCAGAGTGCAAACCCACTGGGTACGAATACTTCCCTGCGGTGATTTCTGCCCGCGTCCGTTTGCGTCATGCCACGTTGTCAGGTAGTTTATTTACATCAGCGCTTCCCTCCCCCGATGCATTTAGAGACCCTGCCTGCCCCCAGCCGCGCTGCCCTGGCCGGAGAAGCTCGGCGCTGCCCACGCTCCGGCGCTCTGAGTCCTCAACTATAATTTAGGAAAAAAAATACTATATAATTGCCCGGGGCGGGCTCGGGAGCCTGGTCGGGAGCCCCGCGGTACCGCGGCACGGCCGGGCGGAGCGGCCCGCAGGCTCCTCCCGGATGGGCCGGGCCGAGCTGGAGCCCCGTCCTCTCTCCCCTCCGCCGCCCGTGACGTCGCCTGCCCCGCGGTGCGGCCCGCCCCCCGCGGAGGGAGACGCCATTGCGGGTTGTTTGTGCAGGCGGCGGAGGGAGGCGGCGCTGCGGCCTCGTTCCCCGCGGCGATCATGTCCACCCCGGCGCGGCGCAGGCTGATGCGCGACTTCAAGAGGTGAGCGAGGATCCCCTCTCTCCCCTTCACGCTCCCCCTCCCCAGCTCTGCCGGTGGCTGCCTCGCAGGGAGCGGGCACGCTGCGCGGGGGGGACCGGGCCGGCCTGGCAGCGGGGAAAGCGCCCCAGGCTGCGGGCTTGACCCAGCCGTTTGCGGGGCCGGGGCTCAGGGTCGCGCCGTCGGGTTGCCTCGGCGAGGGGAAGAGAGCCGTCCCCTCGGCAGCGGCACGGCGAGGAGCCGCTGCGGGGGCTGGGCACGGCGTATACCGGGCCGTCCCTGCGGTCTAGCTCCTTTGTGCTGGGGATGGAGCTGGCGCCGAGCCCCCGGGTCCTCCCCGGGTGGGCGCCGCCGGGCGGAGGGGCTGGGACGCGCTCCTGGCCGGCAGCTTCGCCCGTTCCCCTCTCGGGGAGCGGGGTGGGAAGTACCGCGGAGAGCCCTCCGGGAAGGCCGCTCTTGTCCCTACCGGAGGTGAGTAGCGAGGTCCAGCCGAGCAGGGCTGGCTTTGTTCCTGCCGGGCGTCGCGGCCCCGGCCGCCCGCCTCGCCCGAGCGCCGACGGCTGGGGGCGTCTGAGGATAAAAGTTGAAGCGGTGACTGGAAAACAAGGGCAGCCCCGGCCTCCCCGCCTGCGTGGGAAGAGCTCGGCTCGGGGGAGCCTCCCTAGGAGCGGCTCCCGGCCGGCGGGGGCGGGTGAGGCGATGAGGTGGGGGTTAACCGGGCGGGAGTCCGGCCGCAGCAAGCGCTGGGTTTGGGAATGTTTAGGGAAGGTTCAGGCTGTCAAGTGTCGGGGTTAGATGCGACTGTCTTGCAGGTGCCCTTGCCGTATAAGGGCCTGAGGGTGCAAAGCTGGCCGAGGCTGAATGTTTATGCAGTAATTCCTGTACTCCTTCCCCTTCCCTCTCACGAGCTTTTGAATACCGAAGGTATATAGGCCAAATTTTCTAAACAGACTGAGCTGTGGATGTGTTTGAAGCTTGTTGGGTTGACGGTCTCTGAAAATAAATACAAGTTGGGGTGGCCGTCTAAAAATGAAGTGCAGAGAATTAGTAAACACTTCGCTTGTCTGGAACAAAAAGCCAAGTGCCCTTCAGTGGTTTTACGCCTATGTTATTCTAAGACTTTAAATCATGAGGAGTCTTTTGTCATGTATACAAACTACTAAAGAAGCAGTTATTAGTTGTATTCTTTTAAATGTTAATGATGGAGCCACAGACTCAAGAATATTTTCTTCCTAGTCTGACATACAAACACACTTAAGAGAGTGTGGGAAAAGGTGGGGGTGCCTCTGTAAGCTTTACAACCTCCTATGTTTTCTCTGGACTAGAGTTGCTCATAAGTTGTTGGAGGTGAGTCAGCTTTGATAGTGTTGCTTTTTTTAGCGTAGCAATGTTATACCAGTACCTGAAAATACATCAGTAAACAGTTGACGCATATTGTAGTTGCTTTCCCTGACTGCATGTAAAGCCCCAGTGACAGAAGCCTGATTTGTGAATCTGCAAAAAGCAGGGTGGTTTTGATACGTGGAACCTATCTCTTCTGTCCTATTTGGGTGTTGGTGTTTGCTAAGTGGGTGTTGCTTGATTCCTGTTCAAATCAAAACAGGATATTCAGCCTTTTTTATTGTGCTTGGTTACACAGTTGACATGAATCAGTGATTTTATTTATTTTTTTTCCTCAGTGTGAGGAACCAAGTAATTTTTCAGGATTGCAATCAGACATGATTTTTATCATTTTGTAATCTCAGATGGGCTGGTTTAGTAATTTTGGAATTTAAGGTGGTTTTAAAGCTGTGGAAAAGTATAACCAAACACAAAGTAAATCAAATGTACTTGATCAAATATGGCAACTTTAACACCCCGACACATGCAACTTTTTTATGTCATTTTTTTTTTCCCTTTCCTACTAGATTTTTGTTTTGCCTTCTATTACTTGTACCTCATGCTGAAAAAGTAGATGGTGTGCTGTGAACTCTGATTCACTTTGTTAAATATAAGCTCCCTTGGCATACTGTGATTAAGAGCAGTGAAGAGAGAACAGTTCAGCATATTTTCTAGCTCCTCTAATTTGTTTGACTAAACCAACAGAAAACTATTTCTTTCGTTATTATTGTCGTTGGAAAAGGGGCTACAAATACCACATGTTCCCTAGCTGTTAAAGATTTCCAAGCCCTGTTTGAATTGGTCTGATTTCCAGTCCTTGCCACAACTTTTCCTTTGACAGCAGGGTGCACATGAGCTCTTAAGTTGATCTGAAACCAAAGGCAACCTTCAGATACCTTTGTCAGGCTGAATGCTCGGGCATTATTATTGGTATGCAAGCTGGCTGGCATGTAGGAAGAAGTCCCATTCCTGCTCTCCCTGACCAAAATAGTAGGTGGTTTATGCTGTTGATACTAAGCTGTCTGAACTGCGCATGCTTGGAGAGCAAGGATGTAAACAGAGAGTTCAGAGGAGGTCTGAGCTGTAAAGGGAGCAAGGCCTGTGTGTGGGCTGTCTCTGTAGAGCAACATCCTTGCTCAGAGTCCATGTACACGTACGGTTTTATCACAGATAGTGCAAATGCTGGGGAATGGGGTGGCTGTACATCTGTGTCAGCTCTGGATAAATCTGCATTTGCACACTGACATCCAGTTAGCATTTGTCCTTCAGTCCACAGGGCTTTTGGTGGTGACTTGCTCATAACCATATACTGTGGTCAAACTTCATGTTAATGCTGAAGATTTACTTTTGAAGCAAGGGCAGACGCTCAGTTTTCTTTATTGTTGCACAACTCAAGAGGCTGAACAGGCAGGGTGGGTAGGAGCAGTCACTGAAGGGGGTTGATGGGGCTCATCAGGTGATTGGGGCGTGCTGGTTTACCTAGTTCAGGGTCTTGGGTGGTCCTAAAGCAGACACAATGTTAGGCAGAAGGAGGATATCTGCATCTAAACTTTGGTTGAGATACATATTTCTGTCTGATCCAAGTTTATGCGGCTTTCAGTAAGTAACGTGCTTTTCCCCTAGTCCAAGGATTAAGGAACTAAAAATAATTTGAAATGCTTCCACGGTTACTTTAGAGATAAACACATTTGCTGAACTGGTAAGAGGGAGACGTATGCAGAGTTGCTCCTCTTTGAAGCAATCGGCTTGCTGGTCAAAATAGGCTTACACCAAATATAGCCATGTCACGCACACAGATCTGGGAATGCGGGAAGAGCTTCAGTGATAGTCCCTTGTGCTTAGTCCCCACGGGTGTGCTGTGTGGCACAAGATGGTTTGCAGCTTCTGTTTGTAACGTGTTCTCTTCGTTGTAGCAGCCAGCAGCAGTTGCTCTTGCATAGCTCACTGTAGTACTGTAAATCCCAGCTGTACACGGTGCTTTAAATTACTTAGAGATAATGCTTTGCTCCCAACACACTTAATCTAACCTATTGGGCTCTTGTAGCATGTTGATGTAATACATGAGAAAAATCTTGATATCATTGCCTTGTGGGTTTGTCTTTTGGAGCATTGATAATCTGCATGTAATGCTTTGTGTATTGTGACTTGGAATGAGGAAATCTTTTCAAAATCTGGATATTACCGTTAAATTCTACTTGTGGGTGGAAGAATTTAAGTTTATATAAGGCTTGTCATTCTATATTTGTAATTCATAGATTGCAAGAAGATCCTCCTGTGGGTGTCAGTGGTGCACCATCTGAGAATAATATAATGCAGTGGAATGCAGTTATATTTGGGTAAGAGCTTTTGATCACTATAAAATTCTATCTCAAAGGGCTATCTGTAACAAAACCTGAGTTTTGGTTTTGCAGTGATTCTTTTCTGTACATAAAGTCATGAAAGTTAAAAAAATGTTGTTGCAGTAAAAATCTGGTTTCAGGGGTAATACAGAATACAAACAGAAGAAAAAAAAGGTGGTTTTTTTTTTCAAATAAAGCTCACATATGGTTTAATAAATAGGTTAGATGGTGTAGGAGTTGGGCTATGAAAAAGCAGGCTTGCTCTTTAAAGTACATAAGAGCTGTGTGTTCTTGGCCATTAAATCCAGATGTATTAGCAGTGATTGGATTGATTCCCAGTGGAACAAAGTACAGGTTCTGTCTAGGAAGCTACATTACATATCCTACAGAACAGGAACTGGCTTAGTATCCTTTCATAAAACTGATGCACACTTGCCAGTAATTTACTTGTTAATTCCAATCTAGTTACCTAATGCATATGTACTGTTTGGGGTGATGATCAAGTAGGTATCTCAACTAGCAGATTGACTATGGGGAAGCATCTTAGATACGTCAAAGCTCTTAGAGGTTGCCTCTGGATATCTCACTAAATATTAATTGTTGCCTCTACCTAGATTTGGGGGAAGAAGATATGTATGTTGTGCCTGCTTAAAAGTAGGCAATGATTGTTTTTAACTGGAGTTTATTTTTAAAACCTTTCAGGCCAGAAGGGACACCTTTTGAAGATGGTAAGCAGCTAACTCTTATATCCTCTGTCATTCTTAAATACTGCCAGTGTTAACATTGTTCTGCTTTGAAAAAATAATAGATGTTATCTGTATATAATTTGAAACAGACTAAGCAAGTAAGTGGAGGAGTAAGGTCTTGTTGGCTCTAAAAATATTTTGATGGAAACAGTGTCTTGTCATGGTGGCTGGCTGGAAAGCTGCAGAGCAATGCTTGTATCAAGACTTGTTCATACATAGAACACAAGAGCTTTTAGTGGGGGAAGTTAGGCTAATGCTGCCAGATGTTTTCACATCTCCATAGCTAGGCACAACAAGACAGTGTGCTTTTCTGGTTTCATCTCTCTGACATGTTTGATTTGCCTCTGTTCTCCTAATGAAGAACAGGTGAAAAACCTTGAATTGTTCTGAATGTAGAACTCAGATGAGTGGGGGGAGGGAATACCAAGTTCGTACATAAACATGAAAGTTGGTGTGTAATGAACTGCCCTTGGGCATATGAGGAATAATGAGTTTAATAATTATAGTATTATTGCAGTAATCGGCAGCAGATGGGTTTTTCTCTGGGCTGGAGGAGTTACAGTAAATTATTCACTGATCCATAATAAAGGTTTTTAGTGAATCAGTCATGAGCTGCAGAGTCTGATTATGAAATTCCAGTGTTTCTCTGCTGGCACCACAGTTCCTTCTTAATGAAACGCCTTAAAGTCACTGAAGTCCCTGGAACTGGCATATTGGTTCACAGAAAAAGGGGGAGGGTGGTGGGATAATTGATGCTGGGTCTTGCTGCCTTTGCCATGTATGCAGCGAGTATCCAAATTCCTGCCTTGCTGCTGGGTTTATTACTATTGCTAAGTAGTAGTTCTGTAGTTCCATTGTCACTTGAAATACATGAAATAAAACCAGACTCCATGGTCTTTGTTTTTGTAAGGGTGAGAAATACTGATCATGGAGCACATAAATTATGTTGTATATGTTCTTGGAGGTGTGTTTTTGTTGGTAGCCATCTGATTATGTTTATGTTTGTTTGGACAGGTACTTTTAAACTAGTAATAGAATTTTCAGAAGAATATCCAAATAAGCCTCCAACTGTTAGGTTTTTATCAAAAATGTTCCATCCAAATGGTGAGTAAATCATTTTTATTAGCCATAATACCCATTAAATATTACAGTGTGGCCATGTATTCCGTGAAGCTCCAGAATGCTTAACAGCTCTCCATTGCTGCCTTCCAAGTCTGTGTCTAGGGCAACAACTGCTTGATGAAAAATTAAGAATTATGATGCTATTAAGGAGCAGCTATCTTTCTCTTTCTAATCAATATATAGTCTCTGTAGCAAAGCCTGTGAGCATTTCCAGCAGCAGCGGCACTTAGATTAGGTTATTAGGCCATTCTGGTTGCAGATTCTGTTTACCAGCCATGGTGTGTGAGCAGCCACATCATGGAGTAGGGGACTGTGTGAGCCAAGTGTGACTTACTTCTATCAGGTGAGATTTCAGCCAAGTTCGTGGGTGGTTTGGTTCACTGTAGCAACCAGTACTACCCTGAGGAGATGGTGAGAGAGCACAGTTGTAGATGGGTGCAGTGGAGGAGGCTGGCCTGAGCTCCGTGGTGAAGTGCAGTGCCCTGGTTCCTGCCCATGGACCTGATGTTCTTGCATGCAGAAGACACAAACCATGCCTTTTGCTTTTCCGGGCCTGTCTGTAGCAAAGGAGGGTACAGATTCAGATCCAGGGCTGAAGCATAATCCTGCTACAGTATATCTTGTAGCTTGGGCCCTCCTTGAGCAGAGATGACTTTGGCTTCAGTTCTGTAACTTTTTTAGTACCATCTAGCTATTCATGTGTCACATAATACAGAGGACAGGTTGCCTCTGGCAAGGGTTTTGGAGTTTGTTGCTTTTCTTTAGCATGAAGCTAGAAGACGAGGGTGTAGGAGTTTGGCTGATCTCTGTTTCATACAGCCTGGTCTGTATGAATTCCCTTCCTTCATGCATGAGTCTGTTCAGACTCTGTGGTGCTTGGCTCTCTGAGAGGCCTAGCATCTGTATGTAGCCAGGCTGGTCACACAAAGAGGAGCAAGAAACTAGGTCTACCATCATCTTTAGAGCTCCCTTCCCTTCCTCTTCAGTGTTCAGTCGCTTCCAGTAATAAATCTCCTTCAAAATGCAAGGTGTCAAGCTACATAGGATTGTCAGACGTAACTGCTGGCCTCTTTCCTAGAGCATTAACGTAAGCACAGACAGAATCAGAACAGTAGCTCTGCATGAACAGTATGTAATGAATGAACTGTTTCTGAATGGTACCTGTGTTGTCTTTACAGTGTATGCGGATGGTAGCATATGTTTAGATATTCTTCAGAATCGCTGGAGTCCAACATACGATGTTTCATCTATTTTAACTTCAATTCAGGTAACTTCACTTCTGTTTTAGCAAATAATTAAGGTGTTGCTAGTCAGTATTCCAGAATACGCAGCTCAGTGGCAGGTCTAGCACTTAGAAATTCTGGTGAGTTAAACAGTTGCTTTTCAGATCCAATAACGGCAAAGGTGCTGACCTATGTGATTGCTAATTTTGAGCTACAAAGCTGCAATTAGTTGTTTTTAATAGGAAAAGAGCCTACTGCTTTGGATTCCTTTTTTTAGCTAGTTTTAGTCGAGATGGGATGTGAGGTGAAGAAATTTGCCTGGTGTATGGAACACTGTAACCTTTATTGTGAAGCCTTGCCCTGTGAGCCCTCAGGGAGACAGTGCTGCTGAAACCTACTCTACTTGGAATGGCCTGGCACAGCCAAAATGAAGGCTTCCTTTTCTCCTGTGTCACTGTTTTGATTTTTCTCCTGTGAGTTCTGCAGACACATTGTAAGCCCCAGTTTAGTCCTGAATGACAATAGTAGTGTAATTACCAAATAATCAATTAGCATCATGCTGCTAACTGGCACAAATGCCTGTGTGTCTGTTGGGTTTGTGAACCTAGGAATGGACAGTGCTAATACTTACACAGTGTGTAATTTGAGGTTCAGTAATGTAATTATGGGTGCTTGAGTTTAACAGGTTTGGTTTTTTTGTTAATTGGTGTCTTCTGAGTCACATCTGTCTCCTGAAACACAGATGATTTGAAAGCTGCAAGTTGATTTTTCCCTGATTTTAAAACACATTAGTTTGTCTCACATATTGTTTTCCCCTTCTTACAGTCTCTGCTTGACGAACCTAATCCCAACAGCCCAGCAAACAGTCAGGCAGCACAACTTTATCAGGAGAACAAGCGTGAATATGAGAAAAGAGTTTCAGCTATTGTCGAACAAAGTTGGAATGATTCATAACGGCTGCTTTGTTACTCTCCATCCTCATAATCATTATGTACAATTTAACTCTCAATAGAAAGGCTACCAGAAATTTCAAGTGCCACAGTTCAAAGAATTTGCATAAAAACTCATTTGCAACCAAAATTAAGCCCTCCAGTTTAGGAAACTTAAAAGCTTGTGTATCTTGATTAACGTACTTTTTATTGCATGGTATGAACTAAGTTATTGCTACATAAATTTGTAATATATCCTGTTTGTATTTTTTTTCCAAGTGTATAATGTTGGTGTGGAGTTTTCATGACAGAATATACACATTTTGTAAATCTGTACTTTTTCAAATATTGAATGCCTTATTTTTGAATTCTTTAGATTTTTAAATTGGAGAAAAAGCACTTAAAGTTTTTTATATATAAATATTTCATGTAAAGCTGTTAAATACATAACCTTAGTGCAAGACATTCTGCTCTCACTCTGTATCTCTTTCAAAGGGCTCATTTTCAGTCCATTTGTCCTGTTTTGGTACGTGCTGATGATTATACCGTGTACTTTACAAACAGAAAAGTTAACCCATGGTCTTCACTGCGTGTCTCCCCTTCTGCACCAGAGCTTGATTCTCTGTCCCCTCAGTTGTATGAGGAAGAGAAGAATTAGTAGCTACAAACAGGGGAACAGATGTAAGTGTTTTGCTCACAGCCCTGCTCTGAAGCAGTGACTGGTTGCAAACAGGACCTGAATGACCAGGCTTGGTGATGATGTATTTTGATAATTCTTATTTTTCAGGGAGATCATGTTGTAGCAAGCTGTAAAGTGTCATCAAAAGCTGTCCTATATTCCCATACTGATAGGTAAATTAATTTGGAATGCTTCCTAACAACTGACAAGGTGTCCTGTTAGTTTCTCCTGGGAATAGGGAATCAACAGAACAAAAAGTGCCTGCAGGTTGCATGGCGTTACTCTCTGGAACTTCGCTGTGTGCCATGCAGGCAGGTCTCATGGTGGTGCAGAGGTTCTGGTAAAGAGTGGGCTTGGGTTGGTCAGTGCTGATGGGGTCATTACTCACTGTACTGTGTAAGCCAGGCTGGATGGCCACAGTCAAGAATTAGTTTGAGGTTTGTTTGGTTTTCTCCCAGCAGAAAAACTGCAATTCCTTTGTCAGAACTGCAGCCAGTATTATGTCTGTATCAAAACCCCCAGTCCTGTACCAAAATACAGCTCCATATTGCCTGAAAAGCAGGAAGTTTACTTCTCCTAGGAAAGGTCACTGGTTTGCAGTAGCAGTTACTAACATTAGCCTCTGTTAACCAGCAGAACAAGAATACCAGTTTCCTCCCTGTACCTGCTTGTCCTGTCCCTCTGTGCTTTGTTGTACAAAACTAGCTAGTGTGCAGGGGCTCAGGATCGCTGCAGCGATGTAATGCTGAACTACAGCCTTGCAACCTCAGTTTGCTCTCCTTGAGCCAGTGAATTTGTGTTTAAAAATGCTTCAGTCTACATCTAATTGTGAACAGAAGCCCTTCAAAGGATCTGGTTTGCCTGGGAACTGTGGTGAAGCCACAGTGACACCAACAAAGTAACATTACTCAGCTGAAGGCAGCAGCCATGCAGAGATTTCTGTTCACAAATACAGTACACACAAGCTTCCTGTTTCTAAGAATCAGTTTAAACTTTGAAGATTGTAATTTTTTGCCTCCTCTTTCAGTATTTTTGTCCCTTCACCATGCCTGTGAGGTGACATTTGCCTTTGTTGGAGTCCATGTGAATATGATTATTCCTGAACAGCTGGTGTAGCCTGGTTGTAGCTTGATGGAGCTCAGGAGCTGGTTTTGTGCCCGAGAGGGGGCAGTGTTGTTTGAGAAACAGCACTGGTGCTGGAGGAGGTTGAAGGTGTGATCAGCACTGGAAGCTCAGCATGCCTGGGCAGGGCCCACTTGTGTGTTGGAAGGTGCAACGGCTAGAAACTGCCCTGCTCCAGCCGAAGGCAGTTCTTGCGTTCCCGGAGCTCGGCCTTTGATGCTGACCAGAGTCTGGACGGGGTACCCCGGCGGTGGGACCCCAGGGCCTTGGCGGCAGCCCGCGGGAAGATGCTAGAGAAGAGGAGCCGGCGTCCCCCGAGAGCCGGCTGCTGGCGCACCCATCGAACTCGGTACAGTGCGACAGAGAAACGGTGTGAGCACCAAGCACGGCGCGCCTCGAGAGTACGCTGGAAGAACCTAATTTACTGCTGAGCCGCCCGGCTCTTCCCGCACCGGGGAAGGCCATCTACGGGCCCGGGCTGCCCCGGAGCGGCGGCGCGCCCGTGCTCGAACGTCCCCAGACGGTTGCTGCAAGGCTCCCCGGGCCTGACACCCTCCTCCCGGCCCCTCAGCTCTCAGACCGCGCTGGGGTAGGCGCTGCCCGGCCAGGAGCGGCCCCGGAACCGCCTCTGCCCCCGCTCTGTCCCGCGATCGGTGGAGTCATGCCCGGCACGGACCGGAAGGCCTGTGCCTGCCGCGCCGCTCTGCGCCTGCCGGGCCGCTCTGCGCCGCGCCTCGCCTGCCCGGGAGGAGCGGGGGCGGAGCTGCGCTGGCGCGTTGGCGCTGAGGGGACCTGTGGGCCGCGCCCCACGCCGGGAGTCGGGGCTGCGGGGAGCCGGGCGGGAAGGGGAGGGTGCGGACTCTGCGACCCGTCGTGCATCACTGGCGGGGCGCCCGTGCTTCCCGCCCCGGACCCTGCCGGCGGGCCAGGCCTGTGAGGCTGCCCCGCAGCGGTGGAAGGCACCGACGGGCTGCGGAGCTGAACGAGGCCGAGGCACAGAGGCGGCCGGGGGAGACCCGCGGCCCCGGGAAGCCCCCGGAGAGGTGCTGCCCCATCCCACCCGCGGCGGCTGGCGGGCCGGTGGCGCAGCTGGGCAGCCCCGGACGTCGGTGGGGAGACCGGGGAAGCAGCTGTGGAAGCGCGGGGTGGTGCGGGTCGGGGGCAGCCCCGGTTGGGTCTCACCCGCTCCTCGGGGCCCGGTGCAGAGACCGGACGTGCCCTGGGCTTCCCGGAGCTGGTGCCAGCACCCGGGTAAGGAGCCTGGTAGTGGCGGCGCCGGCGCGGACGCTGCCCGTTGCCGCTGCACGCACAGACAGCAGGAGCTCAGTGAAAGCTGGGGATGAGTTTGGGGGTTGGACTCGAAGGTCTGTGGAGGTCCCTTCCGACCCCGACAATTCTGCGATGCTGTGAAAACATTCGAGTGCAGCGATTCACAGGAGCGCTGTGTGTTCCCAAGAACCCGGGTGGTACCGGTAGATCACAGAATCACCAGATGGAAAAGCCCTTTAAGCTCATCGAGTCCAACCGTTCCTGTCCTGTGCTAAACCATCTCCCTGAGCACCTCATCTCCCATCTGTTAAACACACCCAGGGATGGGGACTCAGCCCCTCCCTGGGCAGCCTGTGCCACAGCCCCACAGCTCTACCAGGGAAGAACTTTTCCCTCCCATCTGCTCTGACCCTGCCCTGGCGCAGCTTGAGCCCATTGCCCCTTGTCCCATCTCCTGTCCCCTGGCTGAAGAGACCAGCGCCCACCTCTCTGCACCCTCCTGGCAGGTTATTGTAGGTGGTGATAAGGTCTCCCTCCCCTCAGCCTCCTCTTCTCCAGGCTAGTTCTTTTAATAGTGTGTGGGAATGCTTGGTTTTTCTCATTTATTTCTTGGGAAACATTAGTCACCAAGCTCGCTAGGACAATGGGTTTAGTTCAGTATGTGCTGGTAGGCACACAGATTGAAGGTTCATAGCTTCTCCCAGGGCTTACATTCACTGGTACCAAACAGGTTTTTTCTCCTCTTCTCCATGGGATTCCCTATAAAGATCTAAAATCACTTTGGAGACTTGTTTAAATTGTTCATCCCAGAGCTTTTGTGCTATATATACAAGTCACCTCATTCGATGGATGGAGCTGCCTGGGTCTGCAGTAGTTTTGTGTAAGTCAAGGGAAAGCGAGCAGCAGGGCTGTGTAGATGTGACAGCAATTCCATGGCCTGAGTTTCAAACATGAGGAAGGGAAAGGGGACAGCAAGGGGAAGGGGGAGGCAATACCTTTGCCTGAAGATTGGTCGTATCAACATTATTCCTCAGTGTCGTGGTGCTGCTTTCTTCAGGCCTTGGTTCCCTGAAGGTGTCTCATCCAAACACAGTCCCGAGCCAAAACTACAAGCCTCAGATCTTCACAGATGTGATTAACTTCACTAGCGTGAGTCGTCCCATGGGGATTCTTCACCGTAGCTCAGATAAATGTGTGTAATTGCAGACTGCAGGCCTTAGGCTGTGAGGAGTGAAGAAATCACAGCTTGAGGAGGTGTATCTGTTGCTTTGTTGTGGGAGGTTTTGTATTAATAATCAATTAATGTGTCGAACAAATAAAACATTTGATATTTAGAGAGTATGAGGTCCCAAATTAAAAAGCTACAGGAAAAGGGGAAGATTCTCTGATCACTACAGTGGCATTTTAATACTCAAAGTAAAATAGGTAGGCTAATACAGATAGTAAAACACACATCAAGGTTCCATGAGAACAGGTGTTACCACAATGCTGAGGCAAGGAAGAGCCTTATCTGGCCCGACTTCCCTACCTAGTACTTTTATTTGAGCATTTTACCGTTTGTGGAAGCTGTCCCAGGCAAATACTATGCCTTATTTGTTTAGAGTTGTTTTTTTGGAAGAGGAAAGATGTAATCAACAGACAATCTGCTGTAATGTGTTAGTTGGCAAGGCGACGTTCCCCACCTCTCCTTCTGATGGGGCTCCGCAGCGCTGGAAAGAACAACCCTGCTTGGACTGCAAGTGGGAAATGAGGGACCAGAGGCTCTGGATGAGTGGGCAGGCGTTTGTGAGCCGCCCCAGCACTCTGTTTCATTTTTTATTTAAGTCACTGGACAAACCAGTTATCTGGCCTTCTCTCTTCATTAAACTTTCTAATGGAAGAGCTTAAACAGAATAACATTGGAGTATTCTCCTGCAAAGGAGGAGCTCTGGATTCAGAATTCCTTCAGCAAGAAATAAACTCAGGATTCTGACTGCTGAGTAAGGGTGGAAAGATAGGATGGTGCCTCCTCCTCTGCCCATGTTTGGAACACAGGGGCTTCGGTCCACGTAGAGCAGAGACACACAGGACTTAAGGCACTGTCCTTCATGGGTTAGGTCCTGCTGCCCTGCTCTGGCAGCTGCCAGCTGCCCATGCCTGCGGTGCCTTACGGATCCTCCCCAGGGCACCACACTTCTTTCGGAGGTGTCAACTCAGGTGTTGTAACAGTCACTGTTTCAAAGCTGTGCTTGGATCCTACCCTTGTGCCAGCAGGGAGTGGTTCAGGGGCCATTCTTTTCATTTCAGGAAAGCTTTTGGGACAAAAGCAGTCCAAAGCTAGGAAACCAAAGAAGAACCACGTGTTACTGTAGGGGTGTGGATGGTTTTGTTGAATGTGAGGCTTCTTCACAGTTACTGTCTAGAAATCTCTTCATATGAAAAGAAGATTGGTGTAAGAGCAAAGGAAAAGAGAGCTAAATCTAAAAAAATAGGTAGAATCAAAGAACAACACCCATTAAATCCCCTGTGCTGCTCTGCTTCAGCTGTGCATTCAAGGGATAGAGGTTGTTTCAGGAAAGAGCAACCTTGGGTTATGTGTATGTACCTGGAGAGCTGGGGGCTTTTTGAGAGTGCTGTTACAGAACCCTTAAATGATTAGGGAATATTGCATGTAAATGGATTTAGGGTTTGGGGCTGGTTGGATTTTTTTTTACTTAGTGTTATTATTGCACCTTGACTTGCTCTCATAGCCCAGCTACCAGGAGCAGAGAACAAATAATACGTGGAACTTTTTAGACTCTCTGATAATGACTGTAATTAGCATCACAAGCTATGGAAATTGCAGTATTCCCTGAAGGTTTCTTGTCATTCTCCCATGTTTCTGGACTGAAAAATAAAGCTTTTTAAGAGGGGAAACCTTCTGTGTTGATACCATCCCACTAACAGCAACGTTCCAGCCTCCGTGACTGCCCCAATCCGTTCCTAATGCTTGTGTCCGAGTCGCCTTTCAGAGTGGGGCTGTGTGAAAGCTGTATCCTGCCAGCAAATAAATGTGCTACTCTGAAACAGTGTATGCTGTTCAGCTTCCAAAAACGAAGCCTTTTCCTTTATGATGTGGTCAGAGCACATAGCGTGGGATTTTCTGAGCTAGTGAAAATGTTAGTCAAAGAAAACGCCTCTTAAAATCCCAGCATGCCAATGTTTTAATCAGGAATTCAGTGAGGTCATCAAATAAATTATTTTTGCCCTTAAGAATGTGCCAGGGCCGGGTCAAACTACAGCATAAAGCCCGTGTTATGGTATGGTGGTGCTGACTGATTTATTGGAGAGCTCGCTGGAGAGGCTGTCAGCATCAGAGGTGGTTAGACTTCACCTACCCAAACCTCCACCTGCAGCACGGGGGTGATGGGTCCTCAACCTTCTGACTGAAAAGATCCTGTGTTTCTTTCCTTGTTTTTCAATTTGGGTCGTTAACTGCCGTGTCTGATTCATTCCTAAGCTGAGGAATTTTGACAGCTGCCAATTTGGTACACATACCATCAGCTGAGCCAGGGAGCTGCGAAGCTGGGAAGGATGCTGCAGCCCGAGCAGAGGCTCTACCTGGCATGGCAACACCTCAGCAGCCCTAAAAATGTATTTAGAGCAACCTAAAATATTTGTTGGGGAGCGAGTGGGTCACAGTAAAGTCCTCCCAAGTACTGGAGACCCACATCCATTCTTATCCTGGATGAACCTTCACTTACAGATCAGAGAACACACCCAGGTTCTTTTCAAAGCTGAGATGAACCTTGACCTGCTGAGTCCCAGCATCAGATTATTAATATCGCTTTACCATCAGCACCATTTATTTATTATTTACATTTCTCTTCATTTCAAAGTTTGTTTGGGTGAGAAGAGAAGATTATGGGCTCAGGGTTCTGTCCAGAATTCTGCCACACACATACAACGTCTGCTCAATGTTAAAATACTCTGATTACTTCGTGCTACTGCTGATGGCAAGAAGCTGTACCAGGGCAGGGTCAGATCAGATATTAGAAAAAAATATTTTACTGAAAGAGTTGTCAGGGCCTGGAACAGGCTGCCCAGGGAAGGGGCTGAGTCACCAACCCTGGATGTGTTTAAAAAAAAGGCAGATGAAGAGGAGGTCCTTAGGGATATGGTTTAGCTTAGGATGGGAATGGTTAGACTTGATGATCTTTAAAGGTCTTTTCCAACCTGGTGATTCTGTGATGGTGCTGATGTGAAGGATTTCTTCTGAAATACAGTATAAGAGGCAAGTTGTCTTCAATGACCAACCAAAAACCAGGCAGAAGGCAGAAACCCCATCTCTTTTTGAATTAATTACAAACCCCACAGCTCCTTCTATTCTCTATTTACACATTACTGGCCTTGTGATGTGCTGGTGAGAGATTTCCTTTCCCTGTCTGCTCCAAACGTACGTTAAGTCCAATTTCATTAAAAAGGCTGCTCGCTTTCCTCGTTGAAAGGGTCATTGTGTTAGTTATTACAGTGTTTTCTTTGTGCTGGCTTTCCCCAAATTCCAGTAACTATTTTGCAGAACAGTTTGAAAGTGAACTTTTGATGTCTGTGAAAGCTGCTTCATTGACTTTATTGACTCCAGAGCCTCGAGTTCTTTATCCACAGAGATCTTTAAAAGGACACTAAAAAGTTTCAGCCAAAGCTTATAGAATTTGGTACTTATGGTTAAGTATTATAGACCCGATGCTGTTCCCATGGAGACCTAAAGGAATTTTTCCATTGAATTAAGTGGTAGCCAAGCATGCCCTTTATTAAGCAGGAGAAGGAGTAGACTGGAGAACTTGATTTGTTGTTCCCAGTCTTGTTTGCGTGCTCACTCTTCTGTATAAAGAAATGAAACTGGGAGAAATCAGAGGTATTTACATCACAGTTCACCTGCTTCGAGCTCACCGCACTTGTAGCCCAGGGGGGCTGTGCGGTTACTGTGTGATAACCCACGAGGCGAAGGCAGAGCTCTCCTTGTTTCACTCATTGCTGGTGTTTTTCCTTGGAAGCCTGGCTGTGGGGAAGAGTTGTTTCAGTCTCCCTCATCTCTGGCTTGGGAGATGGTGCTGTTATAGCAGGCAGCCCTCGTGCCTCCCCATCGCGGGTGCGTGTCAGGGCGCTCGTTAATGTCAATTTGTTAAAACACTGACCGGCCAGCGGCTCGGTTCCAATGAGTTACTGCTACACAAAGAAACCCTGAGTATACTCAACGTTTAGAAAGAGTTTTTCCATTCTGGAAGTTTGGGGTATTGCTCAAAGGGTTGTTGGAAGCCCCCAGTGAGCCCTGCTCCAGCCATGGCTTGTCGGGGGGGCGGGGGGAGGGCTCTGCAAGAGGCACGTGGCTGGATCCTGCAGCTCTCATGTATGAAGAACCTCAGTAATTTACAGAAAAAGGGAAACCTGAGGCCTCAAACTGTCCAATATGGTGCTGGGAATTGGTTTGGGTTGAAGCTACATCGTGAAATCTTTGGCTCCTGAATTCAGCAGATTTGTGGCTGATTGAAATGGAGTGAGGGCTTTGTCTATAATGAAGTCCTTTCAGTTTGGCTCACTGAGATTTTCTTGTTCTCTTATAGTGCCTTATGACACATTCACTCCATCCTTGCCTCAAACAAAGAGAAATTATACTACCATGGTCTCCCTTTAAATATTTTCTATTCCAGGGCCTACTGAAAAGACTCCAGAGGCTAATTCTTGGTTTAGAAGTTGCTATTTATGTCCAGACACATCTGAATGTTGTTACTCTTTGAATGGCCTGGGTGGCTTGCTATTCACTTTTTAAGGATGCAGAAGCCTGGGGAGAGAGCATGTTCATTTAAATTCACTTGAAATGAGCTGCCACCAGCTCAGGGTTCTACTTGCTGTGCCCAGCTCCCTTGAGAAAAACCTGGCAAAAAATGAACACCACCATGAGTAAAATTCTTATTTATTGGTGGTTTACATCGTGGTGGAAACAGGTTCTCTCTGGGTGACGTTGGACTCCGTTGGTGTATCAGTGTCAGAGTTACTACAGTGTTTCAGCTCCTGGCTTCACATGGACACAACCAGTGTGATGTCTTTATCCCAAAGGGCTTCCAGCAGGTGATGACACAAGCTCTGGTCCTGGCTTTAGCTGGGACACAGTTAATTTTCTTCCTAGCAGCTGGTTAGTGCTGTGTTTGGGATTTGGGATGGGAATACAGCCAGTAACGCACCGATGGTTTGGTTGGTGCTGAGCAGTCAGGGACTTTGCAGCTTCTCAGCCCACCCTGCCAGCCAGGAGGCTAGGGGTGCACAGGGAGCTGCCAGGGGTCACAGCCAGCACAGCTGACCCCGGTGACATTCTGTACCGTGTGACATCATGCTGAACAAAAATATGGGGCAGGTTGGCAGGAGGAGGTGGCAGACAGTGCTTGGGGAGCTCGCTGAGCATCGGTTGGTGGGTAGTGAGCATTGCGTTGTGCATCACTTGTTCTGGATATTGTTCTGTTATTGGGGTTTTTTTATTATTATTGTTTTTCTCTTCCTTTTCTATCCTATTAAACTGTCTTTATTTCATGAGGGTTTGTTTTTTCCTTGTACAGTTTTGTAGGTGTTAATGTCATGGCTTTCCTTGAATTTTCTAGTGGGTTTATTTTATGAGAAACAGACCCTCTGGATCAATCATGAGACTTCTTGTTCCTCGAGTCGGTACAGGCATCTCATGGAGATGCTGGTCAGGTAAGGGTGGAGATCTTCAGATCTGCCTGGATCTCACAGGTGGGACTGCAGAGGTGCTGCATGGTGTCCCCCAGCTGGCTATGGCATCACAGCTTGTGTGGAGAGCGTGTCCAGAGAAGGGCAACCAGGCTGGGGAAGGGGCTGGAGGGCAAATCCTCTGAGGAGCAGCTGAGGGAGCTGGGGGTGTTCAGCCTGGAGAAGAGGAGGCTGAGGGGAGACCTTCTCCCCACCTCCCCTGCCCTGCCAGGAGGGTGCAGAGAGGTGGGGGATGGTCTCTTCAGCCAGGGGACAGGAGATGGGACAAGGGGCAATGGGCTCAAGCTGTGCCAGAGCAGGGTCAGAGCAGATGGGAGGGAAAAGTTCTTCCCTGGCAGAGTTGTGGGGCTGTGGCACAGGCTGCCCAGGGAGGGGGCTGAGTCCCCATCCCTGGGTGTGTTTAACAGAGGGGAGATGAGGTGCTCAGGGATCTGGTTTAGCACAGGACAGGGACGGTTGGACATGATGAGCTTAAAGGTCTTTTCCAACCTGGTGATTCTGGGATTCTGAGAGTCTGAGCAGCATCTTCAGGGGCGTTTCATCCCTATATCTGGCAAAACAGAGGTGGGGTGTCTGCAGAAGGGCAGACCCTCTGGCTTTCCATCACTTCAAAGAACACACAAAGTCTGTGTATCAGTTTATCCAACTTAATTGCCTCACTGCTGGCTGCGTGCTGGCTTAGGCTGCTTGTAAAGGGCGAGGGAAGTATTCCAAACGAGTGATCAAAAGAATATTTCACTCCCTTCACGTTCAGAGTGTGGAGTCTATGAAACATTTATTCAGGAAATGAAATATTAGGGCCTGACAGATATCTCCAGCGTCACCGAGCAAGCAGGTTATCTGGAGATTTCTAGTGCAAACAATCCCCTGCTTTGATGAATACATGAGGAACAGTAACATTAGATCCACGTTGAAGTTGCAGCCATTCCAGCAATTATAATAAAGTCTGAAAATTAACAGTCTGTTATGAGGAGAAACATGGCTTTTTTCAGCACGGTGTTTCTTAAGCAAAGAATAACTGAACATGCTGGGGTGAGTCCTGATGGTTCTGTTGAGGGATAGGATGGGATGGGAAGGGATGGGAAGGGATGGGAAGGGAAGGGAAGGGAAGGGAAAGGAAGGGAAGGGAAGGGAAGGGAAGGGAAGGGAAGGGAAGGGAAGGGAAGGGAAGGGAAGGGAAGGGAAGGGAAGGGAAGGGAAGGGAAGGGAAGGGAAGGGAAGGGAAGGGAAGGGAAGGGAAGGGAAGGGAAGGGAAGGGAAGGGAAGGGAAGGGAAGGGAAGGGAAGGGAAGGGAAGGGAAGGGAAGGGAAGGGAAGGGAAAGGAAGGGAAGGGGTGGATGCCTGGTACCATTGCTTGCAGGGGGCTTTGTGAGAGCACCAGTGAAATCCCACAGTCCCATGTGGCCATGGCTTTGTGCTTGTCATCGATTTGTGTATTTGCCTGGGATTGTGACACCTTATTTTCACTTGGTGTTGTCATCAAAATCACACAGACCCTCCTCATTAACCGAAGTGGTTTGGGGCTCTGAGATCTTGACTTGAAATTGCTTTGCTGCAGATACCAGGTTCTTCTCCAGCACTTCACCATGGCATCACTATCACTTTTGGTGACAGACACCTAAGCAGCTTAGGTGATAAACACCCAGGGAGCATAATAGCTTCCCAAAGCATAAGGGGAATCTCCCCGTGCAGGGGATCTGATGGGGAGCTCCCAGTCCCGGGACAGCAGCCAGGCAGGTGGTGATGTCAGGGAGTGTGTGATGAGCTCAGAAGAGGTGAGTTGGTGATTTGCTATTTATAGACACTGGAGTTCCTAGAGGCAGGAACTCCAGGCAGGACCACACTTTGATTCACTGTGAACATGATTCCTTGCCAGAGCTGCAAGCCCAACGTGGTTTGTAGCTGGCATGGTCCCAGTGAGCCCTGACTGAACATGTGGATGTGCCACAGGAGCAGCGTTTGATGAGCCTGAAACAAGGTGTGTGTTAGCAGTACAGCCAAATCCTGCCCTCCTGCTCCTTGGGGAGGGTGTTTTGTTTCACAGGGGAAGAATGAAATGCTGCTGTTTCCTCTACACCAAGAGCAGTCTCCTCTCGTTATCATGGGGTATAATTCAGGAATTCGTGTCACCCAGTTTATTTACTGGAAGGTGACTAGTTACAGGATGTCTGTACAGAAACCTCCTCTCCATCTCCTCAGTATAAAAAAGCCAGGGATCTTCTGGAGAGAGTCCAGAGGAGGCTACGGAGATGATTAAAGGCCTGGAGCATCTCCCCTGTGAGGAAAGGCTGAGGGAGCTGGGGCTGTTCAGCCTGGAGAGAAGCAGCCTGAGAGGGGATCTGATCAATGGTTATCAATATCTGAAGGGTGGAACACAGGGGGAAATGGCCAGCCTCTTCTCTGGCTTAGACCCACGTGGCCCTTGAAGTCAAGGATCAACATCATGCCTGTTCCATAGACACTGATTCAAGTGCTTAGGGCCCAGCTCGGAGTGCCTGCGCTCTCTTAAATCCTCATGAGCCCAATGAGCACGGAAGGAGCTCATCACCTCAGCGGATCAGGCAGACACTGAAGCCTCACCACAACCCGTGCCACATGCTTCATAAACAGGCCAGTCGCCTATTTACAGAAAGACCATGGGCGTTGAATCACACCCTGACTGAGATGGAACTGAAGCAAGACCTGTGGTTGTGCTGATGGTGACGTTATTTCCCAAGAAGGTGAAATCCCAGCGTTTGTTTTGGGTGGGTTTGCAGATCCAGGGCTGGCAGCCTGATTTGTATTCAGCTGCCACACGCTGCGGTCATCGCTCTTGTAAATGGTAGATAGGAGGAATAGCTGGAGCAGGGAAATATTTTCCCTCTTTTAAGGCAGGTTTTACCCACAGCCCTCCTCCTGATAACCAAAGCAGGCACTACATGCCCGGTGATCCCTGCCCTACGCTCCTGGTTATTGATTCTGTGATACGCAGGGGGAAGAGGCAGCCAATCTCCATTCGTGTTACCAGGAATCACACACCTAATTCTCTGTGCATTGTACTGGAAATGAACTGGTGAGATGTGTTCTGCATCAGCAAAAAGCCTCCCTTTATTCAGCTGGAAGGAGAGTGTGCCTGCTATAACTTGGGAGTAAAGAAAATCCCTGGAAACAGTTTCTTTAAACGGAGTCTGTTGGGGTTGTTTTTCCCCTTAAATTTTTGCTGAGAGTGAAGGTTCTGCAGGGGTTTGATTTCCCTCCCTCTCCCCACCCCACCGCTACCCTTTCTGCTGTTCCCAGCACTTTTCATTCTGGTGGCAGTTTATCGTCCCTTCACTCGCTTATGGCTGAAACCATCCACGTAACAGGAATTCCAGTTACCTACTGCCCAGGACAATCGTCTGGAGGTACTTAATGTGCCACTTAGATCTGTCTGTGCGCTCAGGCTGTGGGTGAGGAGATGCCTCGCGGTCCTTCCCACTGCTCCTCTGAGAGCCCTGCGCATCGCACGCTGGTCCCCGCATTATTCCTCGAGGGTTAAACTACAAACTCAAGTACCCTCGAGCAGGGAGCTCAAGTGAGGGTGGTTTTGAGTATCCAGCAGCCTTATAGCAGCTGGAATGTGTGTGGCTGGGCTGTAATGCATGGAAACCCGCGGTTGGTGTCTGCAGAGCCCCACTGGCAGCAGCTCTGGGATCTGCGTGGGTCGTAAGCCCTCGGGTATTGATTGGAGGGGTTTTGAGGGTACTGACCTGTGTATAAGGAAAAGTGGTCTCTAAATGCTAAATAAATAAAAAAGCCTCTTAGACTGCCACTGCTGTGAGGATTTTCTGCTTGCCGGGAGCAGCGTCTGAGTGCTCAGGGACTGTGGAGCTGCTCCAGGAATGAACCCTGATGTGATGTGCAGTCCTTGTGTCTCCTCCCATGCACAAATGAAACACTGACCACAGCTGAGAGCTGCTGAATTCCAGCAGAACCCCTTTCCCTGGTGTTTCACCCTGGCCAGGCATTGCTGGTAAGGAGGCACAGAGCAGGTAAGAGAAGTAACCAGGAGAACACTGAAAGAGCAGATGCCTCCTTTGGCCATTTCCAGCCCATGGACATCGCCTACGACTCAGCAGCTCTCAGCAGGGTGTGGGTGCAGCACATGGTTCCTTGCATGCTGCCTGTGTGCTCAGCCAGAGCTGACCAGGAGATGCTCCAGCGTGAGCTGAAATCCCACTGGTGAGTCCATCAGACAGCGCAGGCATCTGGGGTGAGAGATCTTCCTGGGATGCAGGAGCTGGGATGCTGACCTCTCCGCATCCATCCGGAGCCAGGACGATCCCACAGCCTCAGAGCTTGCTCTGTCTGGTACAAACTCTTGGCATGAAGAAGGTAAGTGACCGTGGCTCCACGATGCTCAGGCAGCTTTGTCACTTCTTGCCTCTGCATGATGAAGGACAAGCTACTGCCCTCTTCTCCCTAGGGATTAGTCCCAGTTGGGGCTCCCCATGAATATTACAGAGACACTTTATCAGCAGTGCTGGGTCTCCCATGAAGGAGCACAGTGACCTCAAGCATGGAGGTATCTGTAAGCCTGGATTTCAGGTTCTATCAGGGAAAGGTCGGTTCCCCAGCACCCTCCAGGCTCACCCTGGGGATTTACACACCCAGGCTGAGAGTGGCTGGTGGTGTGACCCTGTTCACCAGCACATCCACACACACTAACAGTTCTCTTTATTTTTGGCCGCCTTGCAGGGGTTTTTTTGGGGGTTGTTTTCAGTCTGGTGACTGTCCTGTAAAGGAAGTGCACTGAGGGAGGTACTGATGTTACCACCATCTTTTCATCACCTTTGCTTTCCCTTGTACAGGACATCAAACCACTGCTGCTGGAACGATTCCACAGTTGCTGCTCATTAGTAATTAATAAACACCCAATACAAATAAAGTACTGTGTTCTTTGCAACCCTCTGGATAGATTTTAGGGTATTAGATTTATTTTTTTTCCTCCAAGCCAGTGTAAAGCTAAACTTTCTGTGCTGCCCCTGGGTTTTCATACTGCAGGCTTGGGCAGCCAAGCGTGCAAAAACCTGGTGAAATAAACCCCAGAGACCAGGTTTGAAACGTGCCTTCCCCTGGCCAGAGCTCTCCTGTGCTCAAAGCAGTTGGCCACAGCCAGCGCACGAGGCTTAATAATAATAATTAATTACTCTAAGCTAGATAATGAACAAAGTGGTGTGGGCAGACTCCGTGTAAACATACCATTTAAAAGGATTACGTTTCTTCTCCTGTGGTGCAAACCATCAGTAATCACATTTCCATTGCTCAGCCATGGGTGTGAACAGACAAGAAAAATAACCAACAGAACAGCAACTAGAGATCTGCAAGTGTCCTGCTTTAAATATGGCAAGTAAGGAGATGTTTTCCCAAAAGCCTGGACTTCTAAGCAGTAAGAATGACTCTAAGTAATTTTTTTTAACCCCCCCATCTTAAGAAACACCCTTTTCTCTGGGTGTGCCAGGAGATAAACCCATAGAAAGGGATCTGGTTGCAGATTATGGGGACATGAGCAGTGAAAAGGACCTTTCCCAAGTCTCAAGAGTGGAGGAAAAGCAGTTTGCTTTATGAGTTTAGTCAATCCTGCTCTGGAATTGCTCTAGAAATCATGGAAAAGGTGTAAAAAAGCCCTGGGACTGCCTACCAGGTGTGATTCTTCATGCTGGGTTCATGGTATGATAGCATTTCCTCTGTTTCTTCTGGTTTGGAGACACTGCTCAGCTCCATGTCAGTTATCAGTGCCAGGTGATGGATGCTTTGAGAAGGTCCAAAGCCGTCTGAGGTGCTTGGGGAGGTTTGGTCCTGAGGATGAGGGAATCAGGAAGGAGGAACCCTCAATTGCAGTCCCTCACACCTTCCACAACAGAGTAACTTTCCCAGGGTTTGCCTCAAAACTGCAAGTCCTGGCTACATCACACGCAAGTTTGTGAGATTTAATTAATATTAATAAAGTTCGTCCTGTAAAATTAGCCACAGACAGGAGCTTCTTTAAAAGGTGAAATCATAATAGTCATGATCAGAGTGTCTGTGTTGCCTGGAAACTGAGAGCCGTCCTGCTCCGCTCCTCAATATTTGCCTTTCATTACAGTTATTCCCCCCTACTTGAGGAAAAGTGAAATGAATCCATTGGCAGAGATAACTGCAAAGAAAAAGTCTTTTTTTTTTCCCCAGCTTTATTCTTTTTCAGCTGGGCCATGGGTCTGGCTGGTGAAGGCCACATGGAGATTGTTCCCAAGGGTGCTCAGATCCATCACCACCAGCCATCAGCATGGGCAGGTGGAGAGCATGGCGTTGCTTCCTTGGCATGTTTGTTTTGGGAGCATCTTCCAGGCAATCTTATACTTATTTTTCCAGCCTGTCCTCAGAAATATGGGGGCTGATTCCCAATGAGACAACCTATCTGCCAACACATCCATTTCCCAGTGAAGATTTGGCTGTTAACCTGCGACCAGGTTAACTGCATGTATCAGTATGGGCTGGGGGTGACTTGCTGCAGAGGAGCTCTGTGGAGAAGGACCTGGAGGTGCTGGTGGGTGACAGGGTGGCCATGAGCCAGCAGTGTGTCCTGGTGGCTGAGAGAGACAATGGGATCCTGGGGAGCATCAGGAGGAGTGTGGGCAGCAGGTCACAGGAGGGGATCCTCCCCCTCTGCTCTGCCCTGCTCAGGCCCCACCTGGAGTGTTGTGTCCAGTGCTGGGCTCCCTGGGACCAAACAGCCAGGGATCTCCTGGAGAGAGTCCAGAGGAGGCTATGGAGATGATGAAGGGCCTGGAGCATCTCCCCTGTGAGGAAAGGCTGAGTGAGCTGGGGCTGTTCAGCCTGGAGAAGAGAAGACTAAGGGGGGACCTAATTAATGTTTATAATTATCTTAAGCATGGGATGCAGGGGGACATGGGCAGCCTCTTCTCAGTGTCTGTGGGGACAGGACAAGGGGCAATGGCCTCAAGTTGGAGCACAGGGAGTTCCACCCCAGTCTGGGGAAGAACTTCTTCCCAGTGAGGGTGAGGGAGCCCTGGGCCAGGCTGCCCATGGGGTGTGGAGTCTCCTTCTCTGGAGAGATTCCAGCCCCGTCTGGACACCGCCCTGTGTGCCCTGTCCTAGGGACCCTGCTTTGGCAGGGGGTTGGACCCCATGGGCTCTGGAGGGCCCTGCCAACCCCTGTGATTCTCTGATTCTGTGATTCTGTGACCATGTGCTCCAGCCATTTCAGCAGCTGGAGACACGCCACAGGCTTTTAGGGACAACCTCCAGATAAAGTGACTGTGTACTCCAGGAACAACCTGCAGCAAAAAGTACACGAGCTGAAAAATAATCAGAGGAGCAGCGTGTTCAGCTAATCAGGAGTTCCGGCTGTCTCGGCGTTCCCGGTCGCGAATCAGTTGTATTTAGGAGGCTGAAGGGGGAGTCACCACTGGAGCCTGATTACGTGGTTTCAGAGTGCTGCCTGATTAGATTAAACTCGGGGCTGTTTATGGCTGATTCTGAGTAACTGGGGAGAAATCAGAGACACGCTCCAGACACACACGCTGATCTGGATTTTGAGGCTGAAAAATTCAGGAGTCAAACCCAGACCCTGAGCCAAGTGTTATACCCAGGACCTAAGGACCCTGCTTTGGCAGGGGGTTGGGACCTGATGATCTCTTGAGGTCCTTTCCAACCCCTACAGTTCTGTGATTCTGTGACCCTGTCTTCAGAGCAGACTGATGCAAAATCCTGTGTGGAAAGGCTCTGGGCTATTCCCTGGTAGGAAAATTTGTTTTCTTTAGAAGTGACTGACTTCATTCTTAAGGATTGAGGAAGCCTTGCATCCCTGGTGCTGAATTCACCTGGAACAAAGATGGAGTGCTGGAACCCTGAGTGGGTTACTCCTGCAAGGCAGTGTGCATCAGGAGGCAGTCTCTCAATTCCTGCAGTTGGCCATCCAGCATCTTTGTGGGGTATCACACGTGCTCTGTTAACCACATCATACCAAACATGTATTAATAGCTTGGAGAATTAGATAAATACTCCAGATGTGGCTTCCTTCTAGTTAAGTCGAGATGGATGGAGAGCAAAGCCTTTAATCTCCAGCCTGAACCGACACCCACACTGGAATGAGCCTCTAGAAAAGGATGGAGTGAGGGCAACTGCCACTCTCCCCCTTGATACAGAAGCATCTCAAGGAAAACTGATGTGGAGAAACTTTGTGGAGGATGTAGCTGCACACACCATTGAGTCTCTACTCCTGGCAGCAGAAGGCAGTTTTCAATGAACCTTTTACTCTTAAACAACACATTTAAATAGATAGATTTTATGTTCCAGCTCAGGAATGATTTAAGACTTCTCAGTGCACACATACCCTCTGTGATACACAGAACTGACAGAAAATGTCATCATGAGCTGGTTTATAGCCTCAATTAAGGCTATTGCCGTTGCTCCAGATGTGTAAAGCAGACTTATAGCTGAGCTCTTGGTATAGTGAAGTCCCTGATGCATGCTAGGATCAGCACTGCTGGCTCAATGATATCTTCTTCATGACCCTTGGAAAAAAAAGTGATGAATAGCCAGGGAGCTACAAATTCAGGCTGGATTCTGGTGACATGAAGGCTTTATACAAGTCTTGCCCGGTTGGGCAGATAGCATGGGCTGGAAACTCTTGTCTTGTACCAGAGGCTCTTCTAGCAGCCACAGCAGCAAAGCAATGCACCCTGCTGCACAGCCACTGCTGCCCATCATCCATAAGCCCCCAGAAACCCTCATGGCTGCTCAGGTGATACTGCCAAGAGGGTTCTGGCTCCCATGGCCAAGACTTTAATACATGATTTCTATAAATGAAGCTGATACTACCAAAAAAGCTCCCACCAAACCCCAACCAACCAACCAACCAAAAAAAAACCCCAAAAAACCCCAAGCTGTTGATTCAAGCTTGCCAAAATCAGAATAAAAACGATTAATCAAAGATTCTGCAGTGTAGATGACCCACAGCACCCTGGGGAAGGGCTGAAAAAGCAGGGAGAAAAAGGTTATTAATAGTGAAGAGAAGTAACAAGGAGTCTGGGCTGCTTCCCCATAAATAGAGTAGACTCTGAGTCCACTACGGATGGTTGATGCCTTTTGTTGGTGATAGAGGAATTATCTAAAGACCAAAGCACTTGTCTGAGGAGGTTGAGGCTGGTGAAGGAGGCCACCAGCTCTTCCAGGAGCCTCCTCCAAGACTCTTAGACAAGTTTTGGATATGGAAGAGGAGCAAAAGAATTTGAGGGGAAGCTCTTGGACATCTTATCCTTTCAGGAGCTGGAAATACAGAGGTAGAAGACAGCTTGGTGGCACTGCCAGTGAGACAACAGCATTCATAGTCCTTGGCAAGGAAGATTGGCCTTCAGAATGCCTGGATGCAGTAAACTGGGAGAACTGACAGATTTGCCCTGGAGAAAGAAGGCAGAAATGCTCTGTCCCACTGTGGGGAGAGCAGAGGAAATGCCACTGATTTACTAAATCATAAATTATTTATCAACATCAGAGGAGAGAACTACACTCTGTGAGATCACTGAAGATAATCATAAAGGAGAAGCTCCAATATGTACAGGAGAAGTCAGAATGGAAAAAGCAGAAAAGCAAATGCAGCTACCAAGAGACATCAGGGGTAAGGAGAAACAAATCCTAGGCCCATTAATGATGGGAGGAAGAGCAAATGAAAAGATTTGCCCTTTATTTTATAGAGAGGAGAAACTCCTGATCAATGAAAAGACGAACTGATGCCTTTTTTTCACCAGTCTTCAGTAAAAAATAAGTGGTGAGTAAATGTTTACCACTTGGTGCTAACAAAAAGGGACAGTTCAGCACAAATTAGGGGAAAAACAGGTTAAGGAATGCTTAGTAAGTTAGAGGGGTTTTTAATTGGCTGATGCTAACTTAATCCAGCCATAATTAATGGACTGGTTTTAGTATTCTCAGAACTATTAATGGTATCTCTGAATTCATGGAGGGGCTGGGGTGGTCCTGCAAGACTAATGTATGCTTCTCTGTAAAGGGTGGGAGAGGTGAGGGGGACACAGAGCAGGAGGACTGTACAACAGTCAGCTCGCCCTCAAAATCCAGAAAAATGATGGAACAAATAGTCATACACCAGGAAAATGAGAAGGGGAACAACAGCCAATACAGATTTGTCAAGGAGAAATCATGTCTAAATGCTCTAATTTCATTTTAAAGAGTAACAGGCCATTTGGGCAGAAGAAAAGCAGAGGATGTCAGATATATTGACTTCAGTAAGGCTTTGGACACTGATGATATTTTGCTTTTTTGTCCCTTGTGGCATTGCCCTTTCTTTTAGAATTTCTTTTTAAAAATAATCGAGAGGAATAACGAAGCTCTACTAGTAACTGATTTAAAGGATCCTTTCAAGCCTCATGATCCAATAGGATGTCTAAACCAGGGGACAAACGTTAGGATTTGTGAAGGGTGCCAGGGCAAGCTTCTTCATACCTCTCCCGAACTGACACGGGGGCTTATCACCCCCTCCTAAGTGATGAGGTGCCTGTGCCTCTCTGTCAGCATGAGGGATAAGAAGTCTTCCCACGGCAGGCTCACTAGGGAGGAGGAGTGTTAAGGTCTCATTTTCCCCCCATCCAACTCAGCCCTGTAGAAATACCAACCCAAACAGTTCTCCAAAGGCGGCTGCTGCTGCTCCTCCCCTTGGCACGCTGGTCACTGCCGAGTCAGTGCATTTCTCTTCCAGGACAGCCTTGTCCCATACCCTCTTCCCTGCCTGGTCCTGCTGCCTGGATAATAAGACCTCGTTGCAGACAGGAGCTCTTGCTCCATCCTTTCCCCCAACAGCAGCGGGGTGAAATGGACTTTCCTGGAGAGCCCAGCGCAGCCCCTCCTGCTGAACAGAGGTGACAGCTGCCCTCAGTGATGGCCACCTTTGGTTTGGACCATTCATCTGCCTGGGAGAAAGGAGTTACCAGGAAGAAATGATGACATTATTGGGTATGTAACAGTATTTCAGTGTTGTATGGTAGCATTTATCCCAGCACGCTCAGGGGACAGCGTCACGGGTAATACATGCAGGTTAAACCCCTGCATCTGGAGCCACATCATATCCTCTCTCTGTAAGATGCTCCCAGCAGTTATCCCCGTTTTGGCAGTTTGGGTACTGCATATTAAACGTTGCCAGTTTGTAGTGTAGCCCTGTCCCTTTTAAAAATGGGTTTGGCTTATTTGTCTCAGTTATGAAACACTATTCTGTTGCCAAAAGAATGTAGGCTATAGGATGATGTATGGCCACACTCTGCCATTAGCTACATTTGCACCTTGTACTTCTTCAAATATTTACAGTACAGCCTTTCTTCTGTCTGGTTTCTCTGTTGAGTGTTGTGGGGTGGTAGTTTCAGTGTGACACACCATTGAGATGCTCACCATGACTCAACGAGGCTGGTGGAGCTGATGGGGATTAATGCTAAACAGGGGTGAGGATGGGGAAGGGTCTGGAGGGGAAGGCTCCTGAGGAGAGGCTGAAGGCCCTGGGGTTGTCCAGCCTGGAGAAGAGGAGGCTGAGGGGAGACCTCATCATGGTCTGTGGCTTCCTGATGAGGGGAGCGAAGGGGCAGGCACTGATCTCCTCTCTTTGGGGACCAGGGACAGAACCCGAGGGGGCTGGGTGAAGCTGGGCCAGGGGAGGTTTAGGCTGGGTGTCAGGAAGAGGTTCTGTGCTGAGAGGGGGTCAGGCACTGGCACAGGCTCCCCAGGGAAGGGGTCACAGCCCCGAGCTGGGCTGAGGTCAGGAAGTGTCTGGGTGATGTGCTCAGTGCCAGCTCTGACTGGGCTGGGCTGTGTGGAGCTGGGAGTTGGCCTCGATGGGCCTTACAGGTCCCTGCCAGCTCAGGAGATTCTCTGATTCAAAATGTGGCAAAGACTGAAACTTCAGCATCATTTTCACCTCCTTAAGTTGCTCCTTGGAAAATGCAGCACATTGAAGATACAGGTATTGGTACAGGATATGTCATATAAACCCTGTGGGGAAGGGAAGGAGCCTCTCACTGCCAGAGGCTCCAGCATCAGGTGAAGGCACTAACAGGCGTTACTGGCCCCAGCAGCTGGGCCAGGACTCGCCACACCTTCTGCCCAGGAGCCTATTTAAGCTCGACACGGGGCACCTGGCTCCCTTCTGTGCTGTGTCAAAGAGGTGCTGGGCTTGGCCATGGACCTTCTCAATCACACAGAGATCCACAGACCTTCTGCCTCAGCAGCAGACCTGCTGTGGGGATGGACCTGCTGGGAGTGTCTGACCTGGGCTACCCTTGCTGGATCTCACCTTGACCTCTGGGCTGACTCTCTGGCTTGTCCTCAGACCTCACCCATCACCATGACCTTGCCTGATGGTGTGGGCTCTGGGTTGAACCTGGCTGTGACCTGTGGGTCTGCTCTGCTCCCCTTGCCCAGGCACTGAGAGCTTCCCTGGCTGTTTCTGGGCTGGGCTTCTGCCTCCCTGTCCCCACAAAGACCTCTAAACCTTAAAACCAGGTGTGACTCCTGGCAGGGACTGAAGAATTCAGTAAAGGGGGGTCTTCCCTAGGATGTTGGGGCTTGTGCTGGTCAGATGGCACTGTATGGGGCTGGTTGCCTTCTAGCTGGTAAAGGAAATACCTGGTTTTGGGGGGTTGATTGATGTGGCTTACTCATGTGGTGGGGGGTGTGATGTGTGGGAGGGCAATGGGGTGTTCAAATGGGATGTTCAGGAGAGCCCACAGACCCCAGCTAACACAAGGACGCTGCATGGCCCCTGCACTCTACTCCTGAGGCTCTACGAGCTCCCCAAAATTATAATCATAGGTGATATGAGAGGTTAAAGGCACAGGTGCTGTGTGTCCAGGAGATGAGCATGGAAGGGACACCCTGACCTGTGGGCACCCAAACTGAGACTGGAGACAGGGCTGCTGGTGTTCCTGAGAAGTGAGATGGAGTTGGTAATACCTGTGACACAGTCTTGTAGTGGCTGATGTTGCCCTAAAGAAGGCTCTGTTATATTGAAATGACATGGTTTTCTTCTGGTGTATAATTGAACTGATGAATCCAATCAGCAAAGGGTTTATCCCAGGCTGAAATGTGAATCTAAATGCCAACAGCCACTGCTGTTTGCTGCTTGCTTTTATTTTCCCAACCATTTCTGCTGCCTCTGCTCCCCTCACAAGCAGAGGAGCCCACTGCAAGCACTCACAGACCTCCTGTACCATCCTTGTGGCCAGGCAGCCATGCAGTCCTGCCCATCCTCCTGCATCCATACAGATCCAGCCCTTTGGGCTCATCACTGTCACTAACAGTTCCCTGCATCCAAACGTGGCACTGAGCTTTTAGAGGGGAAAACCCAGAGCCCTCCTTGGTGGTTATTAAATTGTCTATCCAGAGTTGAGGAGTGTTCTGCAGCTGAAATGCTGATGTGAAACTATAGCAGCAATTTATCTTGCTCTCACTCGGTAAAGAAGAGTTCCCTGCTACTCTTTGATCAACCTTTTCTGCTGTTAGGAGCTGCATGTGTTGACAAATTATGTCACCAGAAAGAAGTTCAAGTCTTTGATGAAATAAGAGGAAACAGGAGTGTGCTGGAAGCTCAGAAACGCACTTCAGTAGCTATAGGAACCTGTGTGGCTGGAGGCTTGCTCGTGGAGCATGGGAATGGGCTGGAATGGAGGTGGGGAAATCTGGGGCTGTGGTCCTGCTGCTGGCCAGGAGCCACCATGGTGACCTCCAACATTCCCCCTCAAGCCCAATGTGGCCTTTGAGAAGAGTTTTAGGTGGGACACTGGAGCTGCAGCTGGATGCGGCTGATTCTGCTTTGGGCTTGTAACAAGAAGCTGGCATGGTGTCCATAAATGGGTGGCAGGGGATGTTTCTTTAGAGGAGAGGCACCAGGAGGAGTTTGCAGTATCCTGTTGTGGTATGGGACTGTTTGGGGGGAGGTCTGGATCCCCTAATTGCTTTGTGATGAGAACTGAGTGAAACTTTAATAATGAAGGGCCAGCACAGGTACCTGAAGGGTCCTGTGGAGCTTTGACATGAGTCTCAGTCAAGCTCCAGGTTTCTGGACCATTTCCCAGCATCAGACAGAACCAAACCCAGTAGGCTTCCACACCTGCTTTTTGAAACACATGACAGCAGTGCCAAGTAATGTGAGATGCCATGAACGTGGGTGAAAGCACAGATTGAACCTGAACTTGCCCAGAGTTTAGTTGGAGCCTTTTAGATCCACACTTTCCACTTGCTCCACTGTGGAGTGTGGATGCTCTTTGCATCCTCCCTGTCCTCCCAAGAACAGGATGGAGCAAACCTGAGGCCATTTTTTAGTTCTGATGTAAATACAGATCTCTGCAGTCAAGCTCTCTAGAAGCTGGTTTGCCCCTAACTACAGGTTGGGATTGCCTTTTGTCAAGTTATCAGGTCTGAGATGCAGCTGGCTCCTTCTCCCTGTCTCCAGAAGCAGCCAGGTCAGACCCTGCAGAGGAGGACACAAGGGATGGGGTGGCAGACATATGCACAGAAGTCTGTTCCTCTTGATTTTCTCCCCTACAAGAGGTTATTCTAATACTTAAGGACTGGCTTAAATCTTGATGTCTGCCCAGGCTGTGGCTCTGGATGTATTTATCCATGTAGGACTTGGGTCTCTCCTTGAGTGTCACTGACTTATGAGCATCCATGACCTCCAGCAAATCTAACAGTACGTTTCATCAGCCTTGAGTTTGCCACTTCACCTTAACGAATGCTAATTGACCATTAATTAATCAATATTACAGTTAAATTATCCTTTATATAGCCATAGGCTTAAATTAATAAGAATTAAGCCCAGGGGAATGACACAAAAATCTTTAATGTGTCTTTCCAGTGGCTCCAGCATGTGATGCCTCTGAAAAGCACAGCATGGGAGTCAGGACACAGCCCCAGCCCCTGCTCACAGGATGGGGCTGTACCACCTAAATGTCCCTTCTGGTGCTGGGATCCAGAGATGGGGACAGGCAGAGTGTTCCCAGAAGGGCCAAGGCTGAGTGGGCAGCTTGGAGTCTGTGCCAGTGTGAATATTGCTGTGTTTTCAGGTCAAATACTGGTGTAAAACATGACTGGTGGGGAACCTGAGGGTGTTACTTGACTGGAGCTGCTGAGGCACTCATAGAAAATCTGTTAGGATGTCTTCAGTGCCCAAAATCCTGCTCTTAACAGTAAAAAAATTCTAAATAGTTCATATAAATGAAGCACAAACCATGTATCCAACACTAATATTAATTCCTCTTGTCTGTAAATAACTGCAATCAAATAATTTTAAAGTTGAATGGGATGGGGGGGACGCACTCAAACACCCTGCTTTAACGTGTGAAAACCTGCTCCCAACAAGCCTCATTCACATGGGCTGTTGCCAGGGCAGGTATCTTGGTCAGCTTCCAGCTCATTAGGAGCATCCCTGGTCACGTATAAGTGAATGTATTCTGTATAATAATTATATTTATCAATTTTTTCACTGGAGGCTGAATATCAGCTAATGTAATTGAGAGATTTTTTTTCTTGGGTTTTGGTGTGTTATATGTATTATATATATATTGTTCTCACTCTTTGAGGTATTTGATTTTCACCAGCCTGCAGCATCTCTGCTCAGTAGTCCATGCTCTCATCCCTTCTACTGACCCCTTCCCATGGGAATTGGAGCAGACAGCATCTCCAATGCTTCAAACTGACCTCATCCAGCATGCTTTGACTCTACTGGAACATACCCACTTCTCCTGCCCCTCTGAGCAGCACATGTGGATGCCCATGCTGGGCAGACCCTGCAGTGACAGGGTAGAGGCGTATGGCTCATCTTCATCTCCCATGTGGCTCAATAAATACATTTGCCCACAGCTTTGATAAAGCTGCTGCAGCTCCTGAAATCGGTGTGTTCAGGCAATTTTTAACCTGCAGAAGCACCCAGTGAGAGGCATGGATCCATTTGTTGTGAGAACAGCTGGACTGGAGAAATGAAGCATCTCACCAGGAACAAACACTGTTTGACAAGGTCAGGGGGCAGCAAAATACTACTTGTGGTGTTTTCCTGCCTGAGGCACCTCCCTTTTGCTGCCAACATCGTGTATACAGGACAGGTGAAGGTAAGAGCAGTGAGATGGGGTTATTGACAGCTTTTCCCCCTTTCTTCCCTCTCATTGCAGTCACCAGCATGGGGGGAAAACCCTCCTCAACCCACACTGCATGGAGTTCCTTTGCTGCCTTTTTGCTAAATTAACCCACAGAGGGATGGTGCTTGCCCTGGGGGAGAAAGGGGATTAGCCTTCCCAAATCCTTTTGATCCTCAGGTCTACAGGAGCCTTGAGACTCCTCCAGAGAAATTTTTCACTTGTGGTTAAGTGGAGAGAGGTGTCCATGGGCTCCACCCAAAGGGCTGGGAAGGGAAACTAAGGAAAGCAAACAGTGCAGCCCCTTGGAGTGGGGAATATCAGCAGCTTGCAAAGCTGGAGAGGCTGAAGACCACTCCTTCAAGGAGCAGAGGTACAACCAGGTGGAGCTCTGCTGCTGTCAGAACCTGCTTACTTTGGCTTTGCTGGCTTGGGGCTGTGCTGCAGAGACTTGTGGCTGCCCACAGAAACAGACGCTGTATCCTAAAGGGAGGTTCATGGTTCCAGACAAACTTTGCAGCACCACCTGTGCAGGGGCAGGTCTTTCTCCTCCCCTCTCCTTAAGGTTCCTGCATTTGTTTTGTCTACATGAGTATCTGCTGGATCTTGTGGGGAGAGGCTCTGTAAGCCCCAGGAGCAGCTGTGGGGACATTCTTGCTGCGGGAAGCCTGGGGTGAGGTTCTTCTGCAGCCCTTTTATACCACTCAAGTGGTGTGGAGGGGACCTGAAATAGCCCAGCTTTGGGAGGAAGCCAAGAATGGTAAAGCAGCCTGTGGTCTCTTCAACCCTGGCGTAATCTGAACTTGAAAGCAAGCTCCAAAGCCCTGCTGCCTACTTCTGAAACCATAACCACCTTGCTGTGAAAGTTCAGTTCAAGCAGCCACTGGCTCGAAGGCTCTTAGATTCCCAGCTCTGTAAGGAATAAATTCAGCCTTGCACTGTATCACCACACAGGGGAACATCACTGGCTGTGGATGAAGGTCTGGGAGGATTTTTTTCAGCTTCCTGTAGTTATCTCAAGCCTTCATCTCTAAAAGGCAGTGGCTTTTATAGCCTTTGTGTTCTATTAGTGTAACACTGAATGCCCTCGTTCCTCAGGTATTTATAGCAGCTTCTGCAGCTCCCATAATAACTCGTAGTGGCTCAGCACCTCGCAGCACAATGGCTTGTCATCCCCGTTTCACAGATGTGGAAATAGGGCACACAGAAATCACAGGAATTAAGTGGCTTGGCAGGGTTTTCCATAACTTGGGGCAATGCCTCGACTGTAACATCACCCTTGTGAGTTTACAGCCCGGGTAGTGCATCATGGGCTTCTGCTCTTCCCTTTGCTTAAGGTGCTGAACATACATGTAACAAACGGTTCCTGCCAGCAGCACAAAGCTGTGCCTGCTCCAGAGGTGTCTCCTTCAGCCCTGGGTGTGGATGGGCTGTGCAGATGTCACCTTGGAAAACTGGTCGGTATGAAGACAGGATGCTTTAAGAAGGATTACCTGGAGTGCACTACAACAGTAGCTGGGGCCTGTATGTCTTGCTGCTCACCATGGTAATTAGTTGGATTAAGTCCTGCCAAGAGAGTGGTGAGGGGCTGGAACAGGCTGCCCAGAGATGTGGTGGGTGCCCCATCCCTGGGGGTGTTCAAGGCCAGGTTGGCTGGGGCCCTGGGCAACCTTGTGTAGCTCCAGGCCTGGAGGTTGGTGTCCCTGCCTGTGGGAGGGGGTTGGAGCTCTGTGATCCTTGGGGTCCCTCCCAACCCAGACCAGTCTGTGTGTCTATGATATAAACAAAGTAATAATGAGGCAGCTGGAGTAAATGGACTGTGCAGCACTGGTCCTGTGCCAGCTGTAGAGGTGCTGTCAGGCAGTTGGGATGCATTGTGTGAAACCCTTGGGTGCCCGCAGTACTTGGGGCAGGGGGGATGTCCATACCCCCTGTGCTGCTGGTTTGCAGTCACCCATCTCCCAGACACCCAGCTGCTGTGGTGGCCTCAGCTGCCAAACTGAGTGGGACAGGGAGCAGGGGGCACTGCTGATGTCCTGGCAGGCAAACTGGCACAGAAACCCAAGTAGGTGATGGCAAGGGCTTTTAATGCATGCAAGACCAAGGGCTAGGAGGAAAAGGTGAAGCAGCAAGGCTAGAAGTAGAAAATAAGATCAGATTACAGCTTTGCTGTGTTTTAATTGCATTGTTTAATTCCAGTTTCTAATGGCCTAAGACTAGACATCAAACAGAGTGCTAAAATTAATTCAAAACCAAGCTACAAGTCTCAACATCAGAATGCCTATTACACTTATCTGTGACATTAAACCCTCCATATTATTATTATTATTTTACATCTTCAGATTATTATTAGTAGGCTTCTGAACTCTGCTGCAGCTCGGTTTATAGAAACTGCTTAGTCACTGGCAGTAGCTCTGGGAGTGGGAGAGATGCTCGCTGGTGTTTCAGCCCAGGCCCCTGCCAGGAAGCTGCCGCTGCCCTTGACAGATCATTGAAAGCTGATGTGCTTTTCCCCTCATCTACAACTTTCTGGAGCTGCTGTTGCAAACCAGCCCAACCTCCTTCCCTGTGGGGGAAAAGAAAGCAAAAAAAAAGCAAAGCAAAGCTTAATTAATGCATCCCCTCCAATGGTGGGGGCAGATTTCTTTTGTGCTTGGCATGAGAAGCAGTCTTCTGGTTTGCTGTGTGCTTTGCTGGGAGCGCTGCCCTAGATTTTGGGGAGGTTTTTACTCCTGTGAAGTTGGGATTTCCAGCTTCAGGAGGAGCGGTCTGGAGGGACAGAAGCTGGCAGCGATGCTGGAAGGGGCTTACTGTGCTGCCACGGTGGGATGGGAAGCGGCTGGGGGCTTGGCATCATCCAGGCACTGGAGCCCTTCCAAAATTGAATACGGGGGAGGGTGCCTGCTGCTTAATCACTTTAATAGTCATGACAGTTTCTGTGACCCTACTCACAAGATCAAACTCTAAGCAGAGGCTGTGGGACAGGCCCTTACAAGAAGGGTGTTTCTTCCCGGGTTGTGTGTGCACTGGGGCATAGTAAATGCTAATATCTTAAATTGCAAACCTGTTTCTTTTGGTTATTTGCTGAATAATGGCTATGTGAAGCTCTCTGTAAAGCATCTACAAAATCACAAACCTCAGCCCTGTGCCATGTGTGCCCTGAGTGGGTGGGTAGTGATACCCTGCCCAGCTCTTCTTCAGTCAAACAGCATCACCCCCAGTGCTACTGCTGCTGCAGGGCTGCTTCAAAGAGCCCTCCAAAGCCTGTAACATAAAAAGCTTTAAAATAAATTTAAAATATTAAAAAAATAAGTATTGAACTCTTCTATCCCAATTCCTTTTGTGGATAGGTTTAAGGATTGGCTAAGGAAGCGTGCCTGTTTGCAAGGTGCTGGTATCTCAGAGATCTAAATGGGATAGTTCAAAGAACACACGTGGGTTAAGTAGCTTAGTCTTTAATTTTATTCACACTGGAGTAAACCATCATGAAGTATTTTCAGGGAGCTAACAGAAAGCAAGCAATGCCTTTATTTGGCTGAGTCCAGTGGATGAGAAGTATCAAGTATAAAGTCCTAAAGGGCTGAAAACAGTTGAAAATAATGGGTTGTGTTTTTTCCTGTCTCAATGCCTTTATTCATTTTGGGTTTTTTTACTATTAGTTTTGCTCCTGTAATGTGTGATGGTGACTCAGTGTGAAAGGTCTGTAATAATGTTTTGTAGCTGTGAAGTGACCAGATAACCACTATTCATCCTCTGCTCTAACCTGGTTATAAATGTTAGGCACACAGCCAGAGAAGGGCTGGTATTGATAGAGTAAAATAAGAGATGGAGAGAGGGCTGAAATCACATCCTGAGAAATGATACACCCAGAAAACCCTGTACCAGATCTAATGGAAATCAGAAATGGTGTGTAATAATCCAGTGATGTGCAGAGCTATTTAATGGGATAGCTGGAGCCACAGCAGCGTGCTTCTGCCCTTCCCCTGTCTGCATAATTGCACCTGCTCACAGGTACAACATGAGTATTTTCAGAATCTTGCTTAGCCCCAAACCATTTCTGACGCTTCTCAGTTGTCAAAATAGGGATCAGGCTTTAAAACAATGGGGCTGTGAGTGTGCTCAAGTAGCAGGACTGGTTTCTTCTCTTAGCAGGGACCTCTGAGGACCAGATTGTAAGTAGAGACATCAAGTTTTATAATAATAAACCTATTGACCCAGGGCATTTAGGGGCATAAATGCAATAAATTTGCCTCTTACTCAACAGCATTGGCCACATCTCCTCTTGCTAAAAGGAAAAACCTTCTGAAGCAACCAGGAACCCAAAAAGCAGCAAAATGGAGAATGCATCCAAAAAATAATCGCTGGCTTGACAGTATCAGTCAGCCCTGTCCCCATCTGTATCCAGTTCTCAGCTATTCTCCACCTTCAGCCAACGGGAAAGTCATATTTATTTACTCAGTTCTGCTGTGTTAATGAAAAAGCCACTTAAAACAAATAGAAGGAAGGACATTTGCAACCAATTACTGTATTGCTGATCAGTCAAACAGCGCTGGAAATGACATGTTGAAGTTCAGCCCAGGCAGCTGATCAATGACCTGGTAGCTTGGCACCAGCACACACTATCAACTTACTAAATCAATGCAGTTTGGGTCGCTATGCCAGAATATATATATGCCTATTCAATATGACATCAATATTATATAATGATGGTTAAAAACTTAGGGCCAAACGCTGTGCTCTCCTATCTCCTGTGCAACTCTGCTGGAGCCTGCCGGTGCTCCGGTGGGCAGGGTGGAATTTGGCTAGCTATACCCTGGGGCATCATTTCAAATCTTGTTTTTTAAAGCCTTTCCCCCTCTCTTTTTTTTTTTTTTTTTTTGCAACCACAAAGGAAGTTAGTCCTCCAGTGTATAATTCAGGGTTGACCAAATTGCCAGCCAGTGATGTGCTTCTAGAGGGAAGGCTCGCTGCGCACGCTGGCCGCTGGAGAGGGTGATGGAGAACGGGTGCTTTCTCCTCAGTGGCAGATGCACATCTTGGCTGGTTTATGCCCAGCTTCCTCTTCTTAATTAGTCCTGACATTTTAGCTACAGTACTAGGGGTTTGGTTTAGAAGTGGATGCAGAAAGCAGTGGGGTTTTGCTGAAAACAGAGTTTGCCTTGAGTATAGGGGAAATTTGTGGTGGGATGGAGCACAGAAATACAGGGAGCTTCTGGAAGGGTTGGTGGTCACCAGCTCCCACACCTGATATCAACAGTTTCTGTGCTCTCATCTCTCTCTCTCTTGTCCAATGAGTCTCATCTCTCATCGCCCTCTCGCTCTGGGTCTCATGTTCTGTGGGCACTAATAACCATTGGCATAAAGCATATGAATATATATATATAAATATAGATAAGGCAAGGATCCTTCTTTGGTAGTGTGATTTGGTTTGGCTCAGGTTTAGCTGGGAACAGAGGGAGGGAACAAGGAAAGGAGGAAAGAAAATCTTAGTTCATCAGTTGGCCAGCTGTAGCCACGGGTGAGTTCGGTAGGGTTTTTTGGCAGAAGTGAGTTATAAGGATAGTTTTGAAGGAGGAGAGAAGGAGTGGCTGTTCAGATTTTATCAGGAAGGTTTTTCTCAGGCTTGAGAGAGGCTGCGCTTAGGGAAGAAGCTGACAGATGGGTTACAGAGGCTGGCGAGGCAAAGGTTGTGGGCTGGCTGTATGGTAGGTAGGCTATTGGTTCAGCGAGGTAAGAGGAGATGTGGAAAGGTAATAGGAATAAAGAGGAGAAGGCAAGAAGCTTGTAAATTATGTAAACGAGGGACCAGAATGATCGCTGAGTGAATAGATGTGGTCTTGAGGGCAGCTGCTAAAAGTGAATATTGCAGTAGGTGATGTGGGAGGAGAAAGGCTGGGAGGAAAACGGGTTTTTTAAAGAAAAAAAAAGGCTTCAGAGGTGTTAAAGAAGGGGAAAAATAAAAAGGGGGAAACAAGAGCAGGTTTGAGATGCTATTCCAAAGAAATCCAGTCTGTGCATGTGGTAGATGAGACTGTGGGCCTGTGTGAGTGGGAGGATGGAATATCACCTGGGTGAGAAGGGAAGGGGACGAGAGGGCGGACAGCACCAAGCCGCCTGCACCCGCTTACCGGGATGGGTGGCAAGCACAGACCTGGGCTGCTCTGTATGGCTGATGCAGCTTTTTTGGAGTTATTTCAGTATTTTTCCAGTTTATTCTATGAATAACAGGGCTTTATTTTTGTATCAGTGCTGATTCTGGGAACTTGCCCAGCGTCACAAAGTGTAGGTGACTGCGGGTGGCTGTCCCAGCTCTTCAGTCAGCCTGATTCTCCATCGTCTGACACCAGCTTCATGCAAACAAGGACCCATTTGCTATTTCCAGAAGTTCACAGCAGAAAAATACTCTTGAGAAAATTTTATCCTGTGGTGGTTTATCCTTTCTAGCTCTGGCCATCACTCAAATAAAAAAATGGCAGTGGTCTGTGGAAAAATCAGAAATAATTAAAAAAATAGATGCTTGCTTCTCTTTTTCCATATCACCAGACCAGTTTACCCATTCCTGAGAAACGATGCAATCAAGTAGTGCTTCCCTTCATGTCAGCATGCAGAATAATGCCCAAATCATATATTTTTCTATTTGTCCTGTCAAATGCAGAGGATAGTCAGCTATTTTCTTTCCCCTGCCTCAAATATTTACATCTAGGAATGTTAAGTAGATTTGTTTTCCTTCATTCACTTGGTTGGGGGAAAAAAAAACAAACCCCAAACCTTTCTATATTGATTTTTCAGGGGTTTTTTTCAGTGCAAAGCCAAGGTGTGAAATAGTTGAATGTGGGTGGGGGATTATATCTGTATATACAACCAGTTAGACTCTGAGAGCATCATATCCCAGCATGGGATGATGGAAAGAAGGTGGAAATCCCAGATCTAGAGACATCAGCAGCAATACTTCCTTTAATTTTAATTTCTTTTATTAGATGTGAGTAGAAGAATGATTCCAAGAGCAAACACTGATTTCTCCACAGTGAGTTGCTCCTTTCTTTGTGAAAGTTGGAAGCCATCTTACTCTAGTTTAACTCAACCACACCAACAATAATTGCATTTCTGTGGAGAAACCTTCCTCCCAACTCCGGTTCTGAGCTGCCTTGGGTTTCCATGAGGAGTTCCCACACTGTGGATGGGGTGGGATAGCAAGGAGCTAGTGAGGATCTCTGGGTGGTGATGCTCTGGGTCACTCCTGGGCTGGCCTGGCCCAGCCGATGCCTGCTGGGGAGGGACAGGTCTCTGTGCCAGAGGCATCTCCTCCCACAGCTCCAGGGCGGCTGCTCAGCCAGGAGCTTTCCCAAGGCTTGGCAGAAGCCTCCATGTATGGACACCTATGTGCTGTCAGCCGCTATTTCCAGTCAATGATGATGATGAGGGTGAAGCGATGCAGCCTCAGGCTCAGATACCCACCAGCTCCTGATGCTGTAACATGGGAAGCCAACCCTCTGACCTGTGGGAAGGTGATCTGCTGAGAAATACAGGTGATGTCCTAAGAAATACCACCCCAAGCAAGCCCTGCGGCTGGTCTTTAGACTTGGATGGCACAGGAGGATGGGCATCTCCAGCCTCCTCACCCTGCTATCCCAAGTGAGGTGGTAGCACCTTTGCATAAGAAGCAACTGGGTGAGTAATAACTTGCCTCTGCAGACATCAAATGCTGCAAGCATTTTGTGGTGAACCTGTTGCTGCTCTGGGTGGGGAGGATGCACTTTACTCCGCAGGCAAGGGATGAAAAGCCTCTGTGGCTAGGGCTGGGCTTTGAAAGCGACTGAGCCCGATCCTCTGCACAAGCAACTGCTTTATTATCAAAATAACTGATCTCCCAGAGCAGTTAATGCCACCGCCAGCAACAGAACGGGGCTGGTGCACGCTGCAGCCTTTTGCTGGTGCTGCTGGGTGTCTCAGTCTTGCTCCGCTGATGTATTACCATTCATTGCAATAAAATGATAGGTTTAAGGGACTCACCAGTCTAGTTTGCTTGTTCAGGTGGGCTCAGGGTGAAAAAATAACCCCCATCAGGCACCTACCCTGTATTTAAGTGACCTGAAACGGCTGTATGTGCCCAGGTCCTAGGCTAAAGGTGTGACGTGGAACTGTGGTTGTCATCACAGAACTGAGCCTAAGAATAAACTAGATTTGCACCTCGAAGATCTGTTTGTAGGCAAGACCATTACTTCAGAGCTGGGAGGCGGATATAGCTGTGGGTGGACCATGAACCTGGGTGCTGGGTTATTCCTGGCTTTGGCCTTGGCCACTTTTATCATCGTGTGCTTCTGTTTCCTTATCTGGAGATAAGGACGCCCGTGCCTGGATTAAAAGTGTTATTAAGGAGCTACATTATGATTATAATTATTATTTTACAGGCTGAACAGTGTGTGGAAGCTGGCAGTGCTGCTGCTGAGCTTCCTGGAGGAACGGGAGTGTTTGCAAAGGGGAGAAGGAGCCGTACAGGAGGAGTGTTTTTCTCATTCATAAGCCGAGGAAATGGATTATCTGTGAAACAGCCAACAGTTTTTATTTACTGTGAGAATCTGGATCTTGCTCTCAATTTCCCATCAAGATAAAACGCAGGCATTTGGTTAAAATGGTAACTTAATGCTCCAGAGGTTTAATTACCACTGCTCTATAATCAGAATGAAGGCAGTGCAGTCTGCAGCTCCCGACTTCGATGGGAAACGCAGCTCCCCACAAGGCAGGCAGTGAAAGGGAGATATATTGCCTGTGCTTGGACTTTGTGGTCCTTCCCATCGCTGAACTGGCAAATCTGCTAGTGCCAAGAGTTTTCTTTCAAACCTCAAGTTCTCCCTTTGCTATTACCAGACTCTGGAGCTCTTTATTACCGGGTTTGAACTTTCCCTGTGTGTAATACCTATGGAGGTAGTACAGGATTAGGGGAGTTCACAATGCTGGAAACTCAATGTCTGGGGGTTTTTTCCTGTATCAGCAGAAAGCACTGGTTGGAACTGGTCTCCATACTGGAGATTATTGAAACTTTGTAAGGTTGGAGGAAGTGTCAAGATGTATTTTCTGGACTGCAGCTGATGCGATCGCTGTCATGGGATGAGGCATCCTCCTTCCCCCGTGGAAGGTCCCGGTGCATTTCATCTTCAGAGACCTCAGGACCTGCAGGTCGGACACAGGGCCAGCCTGTCTCTTACTTTGTGCTGTTTTCCCTTTGCAAACCAAGGTTTCTTGTCTCCAGGGCGTTTTCTGAGCAAGGTCATGTGGCCGTGCCAACTGCTGCCGGTCCCTGTGAAAGCCCCATGTGTGCTCTATCCAACCTGTTACTTTCATACTGGGTTTTCACCCAGTGAAGCCTTTACCTGTGCTGCTGCCTGGCACCAAGGTGGCTATATCCAAGTAAATCTGGCCAGCAAAGGACCACAGCTGCATTGCCAGCAAGTACCTCTGCCTCCTGCCCAGGGCTGAGCCTTGGCTTCACTCCACAGGATGCTCCTGAGCTGGAGCTCCTTCCACAAAAGCCACAGTAGCAACCACAGAAGCTGCTCTCTAATCTAAACTTTGCTACAGCTTCTGCTCTCTCTACATGAGGGTTAATTTTTCTCATCATCACCAGCCCCTTATAGAAAGCAGCACATTTTGTATCCTGCCCCTACTGACCTGTGGAAAGAAGAGATGCCCTATTAGCAATCCTTGTCCAAACAAAGCTCTGGCGTGGTTACTGCCAGCACTTTCCAGCCCAGTACTTGTTTTTCCATGCTCTTAATCTTAGAAATTGAATTGAGTTTGATAAAAGTAACTTCCTGGATATTGCATAACAGTTTGGGTCTGGCAGGAGGGAAGACAAACAAACCTGACCTTGAACTTGGGAAATTTCCTCCCAGCAGGTAGGAGCTTCCAAAAGTCTGTGCTCATCTGGGAAATGCTGGAGGGGGCTCCTGGCTTCCCTGCTGTCCTGGGACAGCTGCAAGGCTTCCCTGCCACAGCCACCCTCTGCCCAAAAGAAAAAAAAGCTTTGGAAAATGCTTTGGATCCTCCCCTGGGGAATGGAGAATCCCTTCAAGGAGCTGCAGCAGGGAGACAGCAGCATGTTCTTCTTCCAGAAAGGAGGCAGAGGAGGAATCCTGTCCATATCTGGCATGGTTTAGCCTCCAGGGATTAATTAAAGGCTTTTTCAGGTTTTTTTTTTTTCTTTCAAACCTCACAACATGTGTCTCTGCCTCCCTGAGTAGGGAAAAGGGAGAGGCGTCTTCCCTGGTGAATCACTGGCCTGTTTCAATTCTCAGGTTTTACACTGCAGTAATATTTTTTCCTAAGGGAATACCACAGGAAGGGCAAACTTCTGGCTTCTCACTGTTGGAGCATTACATCATGAATACAGGCTGGTGCTGCAAGCTGCAGGAAAACAAATATTCCCTGGATTTGGCAATCCTCCCCCTTTCCTTGGTGCTTCTGCCCCCTTTTCCCTGCCCATGGGTAAGGCAGGTAAATGGGGTGGTGGAGACAGTGCAGGATGGAGGACCAAGGGACCAGGAGCCTGTGTGATGCTCCAGGAGCAGAGAGATGTTCTGCATCTTCTGAGCTGCTGGCAGTGCTGGGACTGGAGAGGGATGGAGCTCTGAGGCAGCAAAACCCTTCCTTTTACGACTCAGGCTTGTGGTGATGGATGCAATGGGGAGGCAGGAGCTACTCAGCTCTTGGGGCCCCATGTGAAACACGGGGTCAGGGGGGAGTGTCTTTCACACAGCTTTCCCAGTGCCAGAGAAACATGGGATGGGGGAGACAGGTTTTTGGGCAGCATCCTGGAAAATCACCACAGCTCATGGGGCAGCCTGCCCCAAATATGCCCATGGTGCCCCATCCCTGGGGTCCTGCAGCCCCTCTGGCTGGGCCCTGGCTGCAGCATTTGTTTTCTGACCCCATTACCTATTCCAGTTGGGATTTCAGCTGCTTAGGCTTGATTATTTTAAACCCCCTCTATCTGATTATCAGCAGCCCAGTCAGGCCAGATATGAAGATTCCTGGGGGATCCCCAGCAGCATCGCAGGAGGATAATTTGCCTCTCATTTATGCTCTGGGAGGGGTGGGGGAAGCAGCAGAGAGGGGGGCAGTTACAGGGACAGCACAAGATGGGGAAGGCAGCTCCCTCCACATCCCCTGTGCTACAGCCTCACAAATCTGAGAAACTTTGCTGTGGGACTGATTACTTTGCAGAGTGATGAGCAGTGGTAGGTGCCCACCACCCCCAGGAGGTATCCTGCCAGGCACTACAGCATGTGCTCACCTGCATCAGCACACGAGGATGCTTCTGGAAGCAGAGCTGGCAACATGGCAGTGTGCTGCAGATGGGTACTGGAGCTGGAGTCAGGCAGCCTCTTGCAGCCTTCCCAGAGCTGCCTTCCTTTTGCTTTCTGTTATTTTTTTCTATTGTTATCCTGAAGCTGTCCTCCTCCTCCTCCTCCTCCTCCCCAGCAGGATGAAGAAGCCTCCAGCTGGCCTAGGAGGCTTATCAGCTCTGTCTGGCTGGGTGTTAGCAGTCTATTTGCATAAGTACCTGTCCCCGTCATATGCCACTTGCCTTTGTGACTCACTCTATTTGTTTATTTTTCCTCCAGCAGCCAGGCTTGCTGCTCCCCAAGGTATGCTGGGGCAGATGCCACCAGCCCCAGGCACTGCAGGATGCCCTGGGTGCTTGGGCCAGGGTGGACACCCTCCCTGCTGCACCCCGTCCTTCTGCCCTGCAGGACCAGCTTGGGAATTAAATGTGTAACTCCTTTTCTCCTGGCTGGCAAGATAAAATTAAACTGATGCACACACATACACACACCTCCCCATCCCTCTCACACCTCAGCAGCTGTCCCTGGCTGGGGACAGAACAAGGCATCCCCTGGGACCACAGTCCCAGTTGGTGCTGCAGGCAAGGGTGATGCGTTGGGGTGAATTGCTGTGTGGTGGGTAACTTTCATCCCCATGTGAGTTGGGATCCTTAAAGCCCTTCCTGAACTCAGGTCCCAGCTCCCAAGGCAGAGGCGGTGGAGCTGAGCTGACCTCCTCTTCTGGATCTGCTGTGCTGATGGAAGTCATGCTACAGCTCTGTTCCAAGTGTCGGTGGTGACCGTGGAGTCACCTCCTCAGGTAGGAGCTAAGTGGTCTTGTTTCTGCTCATTAGCTCTGAAAGGCTTTCCATCCATAATCAGAAAGTCATTAAACTTCCCCTGCCAGGTAGAATTGATTTGAAGATTGCTGTAAAGGGGGGATATAAGGTGTCCTAAAGTCCTGGCATGTGGGAATTGTTGCTCCCATGGCAGTAACGGGTAGGAGAGGGCAGTTTTCAAGTGGAAAAGGTAAATTCAGATCAACAGCTGGTGTGTCCTCTGTGGCAGGGCTGTCATCCTGCCCGAGGAGATGATGGTCCTTCTCTCATTGCTGTGATATTTTATGAATACAATGCTCAGCCTTGAGGTCCTCCATGCTTGTGGGAGGCCCATGCTCAGTGTGAGATCCCCTCTGCACAGAGCTACAGCATTATTTTCTTCTGACCGTGGCCCAGGAGCCCATCCTGTGGTGTGTCAGGCTTCCCTCCATGGCTGGTGAGCCAGTGAATCAGCTGTCCATCCATCCATTCATCCAGCCAGCCATTTCTTCTACGTGAAAACTATTTTAGACACTTATTTCTGGCATTCATCATATCATTCCTTGTACAAGGTGCTTCTGACAACGCAGCAGTTGAGCTGTGCCAGGTAGAGCGTTGCTCCCCTGCCTGGGAGAGTGGATGGAGGAAGGTGGGTGAGGAGAACGAGGGATTTGGCCTCAGTTTTGGCTGTGTCTGCCTGGGTGTGATGTTACAGGGCAGGCTGAAGCGTGCTCTGCCATGGAGAGGGATGGGCAGGCATGGAAAGGTGGATAACCAGCAATGCAGTGAGAATATAATCAGAGTTTTACAGAATTTTAGGGGTTGGAAGGGATCTCCAGAGATCATCGAGTCCAACATCCCAGATCCTTGATGGGGAATCAGCAGACTGGCTCACCTGAAGAACAATGCAGCGTGCAGCAGAGGGAGGAAAGGAGGAGGAAGAAGCAGCCCATACAGCACATGAGCCACCCAAGGAGGGGCTAGAAGAAGAGCAGTGCCACAAAAGGATGAATTCCCGAAGCCAGGAGAGGGCTGTGGGATTCTCATTCCTCCCTTTAGAGGAACCATGCCTGAGCTGTTGGCTGGTGCTGCTCTCAAAGGCGTTTGGGGGTGCTGAACCCACTCTGGCTTTCACAGTTAGCCAGAACAGTGTCTGGTTTGTGACCAAAATTCAGGTGCCCCCATTTCCCCCACCTCCCCAGCACTGATGCCTGCATGCCCATGGACTAGAGTGGTCACTGGGGCTTATGGACACCACGGAATAAATGTGGTGGCTGCAGCTTTCTTGAAGTCACAGGCAGACTTTGCTCCCAACACTACAGCTTAAAATGGGTTGAAAATTACAAATCCCATAAAATGTGGATTACCTGGCTACGTCAAACCCAGGATATCAGACATGAAATTAGCAGGATGACTCCCTGGGCATTGGATGAGGTGGCTGCTCCTCCTCCTCATCCTCCCCACACGTCCATCGCAGCTCCAGGAATCCCACTTCAGCAGGGAGGCAGTTCACGTGGTGGGTCCCAGTTGCACTGGAGTGGTGTTTTTCCAGTCCTGGCAATGCCAGCAAAAGGGGTGGTGGTGTGAAAAGCGCATGGGGTGGGATGGGACCCAGCTGCCTACGTGGGGTGCAGCTTGCTCAGCAAGCACACGTCTGCATGAATGGCAGCATGAGCCCCATACTTGTTTAGGAGATGAAAAGACTAGATCGATGCCTTCAAATTTCAGAGGAGCAGAAGGTGGAGTTCTGGGATCCGAAATCTTATTTACCACCCCTCTCCCACAGCCCTTTGTACCTTATGCTAATAAGCAGTGCTGCACATGCACAACTTGATCCAAACCCCACGGAAATCAATAGCAACTGCCAGGTGCTCCATCCTTTGAAAATCAGATCAGATCATGAATTTAGGAATAAAATGGGGCTTCTGGAGATCAGATCCCGTTTTCAAAAGCTGCTCTTCACACCTCCTGTGTCAGGTCCATAATCAGACCTGATGAACTTTCTTGAAATACTGTGTGAAATATCCCAAGAAACCCCCCAGTTTCCATCTTTATCTCTTTTTCCTCAAACAACAAGCCTCATTAGCAGCTCACTTCTCCTTCTGGCTACTCTTGGATCTTTCCAAACTCCCAGGGTCCATCCCAGGTGCCTCCTGCTCTGCCTGCAGCATCCAGGCTAAGTTGGCTGCTTGGGAACATCGCTCAGGCGATGGAGTGTCCATGTCAGCCCCCCTCCAATGGTTAAAACCAACCCCGTAAAGCAAACCCTCATCATTTTATTTATGACTTTTGGATGAGATAATGGTTTCCCACTTTGAAAAGAAAGCTTTCAACTTCAACATTTATTTTCTATAAATGCCTTGGCATTTATATTGCAACAGAAGACTATTCGGTGACATTATCTGATAAATATCACGTTATACAGCTGCAATTTACAATGCATATATTTTTAACAGTGCTTCTAAGCTAAATTAAATGCTCCTAAAATATGGTACTTATGGAAAACAAATGTCTGTTCTAGCAATTTTGTTTTTCAGGGTGCACTATTTTTTTTGAAGCCAGATACCATCTTTATCTTGTCAGGCAGTAAATTATGCACTTGCACTTTCATAAACTCTCCCCTTGGGAACTTAGTCAATGAAATGGAAATGTCTTTTTCACACCCTCCAACTCCAGAGAAATACAGGGAAATAGCCAACTCGGTTATAAACTGAATGTCTAGAGGGATTCCATATAAAATATGGATTAATGCAGGCTGGATGCATGCATTGTTTAGCATGTGTACCGTTCCCTCACGCGGCGCATTGAATTGTGACTCATCTTTTAACATCTCCTCTTTTTTTTTCTTAATTGGGAGAGTAATTGCATGTTCTGTGGTGGGATCTGCGGGTGGGATCAGACACCCAGCTGTTAACCTCCTTGGTGGGAGGAGGAGAGCTCTCCTGGCCTCCTCAGGGGAGTAAAACACAACTGCTTTTATACCTAGGCGGATCCTTCCCTCCGCTGCGAGGTGGGAATAGGGAGGACAAGGGATTGCAATGGCATGTCCTGGCTTTGGGGTAGCCCTTCATACAGGGTTGGGGGGCAACAGGTACTTAGGCAGTTGTACTAGGTGATGCTTGTAGGCCCCTTCCAACTGAACTCTGCTAAATCCATGATTTTCATCCTCTCTCACCCAGCACTACAGACTTTGCCCACAGGCTCTGAGGAGCCACGTTATCCCATCACCCCATTGAACATGGACACCTGGAAATGCCAACAAGAAAGGAGCAAAGGAATGAGGGCAGGGAAGCCTGCTGCTGTCATGCCCAAGGGTGTGTCCAAAGCCAAAGGAGCTTCAACAGGCCTTCTGGCACAGGAGCACCACAGAAGCCATTCAGCTGACCACGGATGGTCCTTATTTCCCCAAATCTTATTGGCCCTCTGAAATCCCCAGCTCTTCCAGCCTGGGGTCTGCATGAAATGTGCAACGAATCAGATGCGCTTTGCAATGGGAGTGAACTTAAACAAAGACAAAAAGAGCAGCAGCAAACAAGAAGGCATCTTGAAATTTGGCAGAAAAAATTCAGTGCACAAAACCCGCAAGAACATGAGCACCTTTGCACAAAACCACTTACAGATGCATTCCTTCAAGGTAATCCTTTCAGACAGAGGCAGGCTGCCATTTCTTTGAAAGATATTAAAGCAGCTGTTGCTAGAACATAGAGAATTTTTGAGCAATCCATCAAGGGACGGACATTTGTAATGCTCTATCTATTTTTTTGTTTGTTTACAGTTTATTTTGATACCAAATTTCTAGCTCCTGAAGGTAATTGAGACTGCAAACAAAATCTTGCTATCCGCTGATCTGCCAAATCAAATTTTCTTCTCCTCTAAGTATAGTCTTTTCCCCTAGCTGCAGAGGGGAAGAGAATTATGCAGAATGAATGAGAAAGAAAAGGGATTAGTTGGTATAATGGCCATAGCGGCCATCTCTCCCTTGATCTTCCTGTGCTAGTTTGTTCTTGAAGATGGGAGTGATTATCATTGCAGCTTAGGTCGGAGCTCATTCTTCCTCCTTCTGCTGCACCTGCTTACCACTTCCCAAATCAACATGTATTTTAATAAAAACTAAGTACCCTGATTATAGCTGGGATATTGGACAACCCTACCTTGGGATAAGGTTTTCATCACCTTTGGGTTCCCTCCCTGGAATGGCCATGTACTGCTTTGGTCCTCAAAGAAATTGAAGTAGCTATGAAGTGGTTTTGACTTCTCCTGGCTCCCAGAGTGCTCAGAAGAGGAAAACAGGGGCCACGTGTGTCCTGCACTGTTTTCCAGTCATGCAGTGCTTCTGAGCATCTCCCTGCCCTGTGGTGGTCTTCCAGTGCCCAGCATCACAGCCAGGTGAGTATCGCAGCAGGAACAGGCTGAGGGAGCTGAGCTGCCCTCATGGTTCCTCACCAGCTCACACTAGTAAATAGGTCATTTCTAAAGGTCTTCAACGTCACATTGGATTTTCATTGTATTTGGGGACTGCTCACACTCCCTTGGACTTGTCCTATCCATGTCTGGTGCTAATGTACCGTGGTGATCAATTGCAATGCCAACGAGGTAACTGAGTCTTCCTCTCCCAGGAGATCTGTCTGCACAGAGACTTTTCACTGGTCTCAGATCTCCTTGAGAAGTTTTATCAAACCCAAGTGTTGGGAGGTGAGCTATTCCATACCCTTGCTCTCCCAAAGCTGCTCTAACAGTTGTGTACTCGCAGCTCTAGGGTGAGCCAACGCCCCCTAAAACCAAGATACTCCCACCCAGCATGGGAGCAGCCCCAAGGCAGCGGAAGCGATGGGGCCTGTGGCTCTTTTTGGGGGGACAACTCCCGTTTAGCGACGGGATTTAACTCCACAGAACTTGCACGCAGCTCATAAGGATTCCATCCTCCACTTAACATCATCCATTAACTCCACCTCTGTGCTTGTCATGGAAAGGTTGCCTATATTTTTCTTTTAGGTTTGCAAAAATCAGCTCTGGTGAACACAGATGAAAGGGAAACGATGCTGGTTCCTTCCCTGGAGAGCGTATTTCTTACTTGTTGCATAACTGCTTATTTTAGGATCAGTCAGCCAGGCCTTTGTTGTGTAGACAATTCTGTCCTTTTAGAGGATTTGTGCCGTATTATTTCTTCCAAAATGTGCTTTTTTTGTTGTTGTTGTTTTTATTATTAGATTTATCCCTTCTCTTAGCGAACGTCAACTAACAACAGCCTGTCAGAGCCCTCCCTAAGCGTTCTGCAGATGTCATGGTATGTAAACCCAGCCTCACATGCATCATACATAGCATGACCCCTCCGTAGAGCCACCCATCAGGTGTCATCTCTGTGCATTTCAGATGTACCTGCTACTTACACAGGTAGGCAAGCTTTGTGTAATCGTGCACAGATGGCAGCCAAGCATCTACCACTCCTGCCCAGCAAAGTACTCAGAATGCAGAGATGGCCCAAGTTTTCCTAATCTGTGCCCTTTTGTTGCAGCAGAATGAGGTTTTTAATTGCAGGTTCAGATACTATAGACACCTAGGTGGGCAGCGAGGGGCTCAGCGATGCCGGCTCATCCCCATTGTTCAGCACATGGTCCTAGGCCTTAGCTCAGCGCATTACTCACGTGTCTGGCCACTTTGGGATTTCCCAGCAAGAGGAAATACAGCTCCAGTATCTCTGTGCACAGATCTCAAAGCAGGATGATACGCTCATCTCTGGGATGGAGAAAATGCATCTGGGTTTGGTCTAGGGGTGCTTCAGACCTGCCATGCGCAACCCATCCGCACCGAGGAGCTGAGCTTCAGCCTTGAGAGAAGAAGCCTGAGAGGGGATCTGATCAATGGGGATCAATAGCTGAAGGGTGGGACACAGGGGTACATGGCCAGCCTCTTCTCAGTGTCTGTGGGGACAGGACAAGGGGCGATGGGCTCAAGTTGGAGCACAGGGAGTTCCACCCCAATCTGGGGAAGAGCTTCTTCCCAGTGAGGGTGAGGGAGCCCTGGGACAGGCTGCCCAGGGGGTGTGGAGTCTCCTTCTCTGGAGAGATTCCAGACCTGTCTGGACACCGCCCTGTGTGCCCTGTCCTAGGGACCCTGCTTTGGCAGGGGGTTGGACCCCATGGGCTCTGGGGGTCCCTTCCAACCCCTACAATTCTGTGATTCTGTGAGTCTGTGAGCTGCAGACCAGATTAGGACTCGCTGTGACATCCTGTAGAGGTTGTGCCCAGGAACCCGGGACCAAAGGGTTGGAAGGCTGTAATCTGCTCTTCAGGACCAGAGCAGGGACGTTGGCAGGTTCCTCTGCAGACAGAGTAATTCATTTCCTCGTGGCTTTTTCCTACGGCGCTTTCCACTACACTGCATCAGTGCTCCGGCACCTTCATTAATCCTCCCCAAACACCCGTTCATGAAGACGGGTCAGGGTGACACCGTGGATGGATTAAGGTCAGTTTTGACTAATTCAGGGTACTCTATCTGAGAGAAGCGGAACGCCCGCTCCCTCAGAGCATTTAACATGATACAGCACTTCATACATGCAAGCGCAGCACCCTCTGCTTCCAGCTGTACAAAGATGGATGTCAGCAATTCAGGCTAAAGGTTTCGAGCTGCACACCCGAGATGTGGGCAATGCGACCCACCCTCAGCATCCAGAAGTTTGGCGTAATGACTTCGTTAGCATTACAAAGCCTGTGGCAAGGGCAAGGAGAGAATCCTCCTCCTTGGGAGAGTTTTATCCTGTGCCACAGTCAGACTGTGGCCGCACCGCGCAGCCCTTGCGTCGCTCCCCAGGAAGTTTTTGGTGCTGCAGATAAGATCTGGCCAAAATTTGTTTCCTTTTTGACTTCCAGAGCAGGTAGGTGACATGCGGGTGTCACATGGAAAGCAGACACCGACAGTGTAATTAAGAACCAAATTAGAATGTGTGCAAAAGGAAGCCTCCCTAAATCGGCGCGGAGTGCCTCCCGTTGGGTGTTCCTGGTGTCCTCACCAGGGAACGAGGCAGTGACCTTCAAAATATCCCTGGATGCAGCCTGAGGGGTTAGATGAGGTGGGATCCATAGGTAAAGTCCTGGCAATGAATGTGACTGCGTGGCAGAGCAGGTGAGGTACCTGGGGTTGGTGTGGACCAGTGGAAAGGGGCCATGCTCAGGTATCCCACTGCTTCTCTACTACAAGGAAAGGCTGTATAACTGGGGACTGAAGTATCCTGCTCCCTTGGGGGGATGCTGAGCAGGCTCTGAGCAGCAGGTGACCCAAGAGCAGCATCCTCAGGCATTTCAGCAGCCAGAATCAGGCATGTTTTCTGCTGTGTGTTGTGAGCTGCTCTCCTGCAAGTAAGACATGGCTAAATTGGGTGGGTTTATCTAAGAGGTTACAAAAAGCCACGTCATGCCAGATTTCAAGACCCCACTTCCAGAATTGCAGTCCCAAACCCAAAACAAACCCACAGTAAGCCCAAGAATGACCAAAGCGATGCTCCTCTCCTCCTCCTCCATCCTTGGAAGAGTCAAAGGACTTGGAGAGTTTGGAAAACGTCCAGCACAGGCTGCCAAGGCAGAAAGTTGCAGCCTAATTCATTCAAGTTTGGGAACTCATTGAAAGCCAGAACCGGGATGTAGAGCAAGGAGCATCCCAGCACCTTCGCTGTGGTGGTTCTCGCTGTGGTCCTGATGCGTTTAACGACGGGTAACTCAGTTTTAGAGCCGGCGAGCTTAACCGGGTTTAAGAGATGAGTTTAAGTCACAGACTGCGACTGAAAGACTCAGTTTCAACCTGCATTTTCATCTTCTGCAGCAATGGTTTAAAGCAGCGCAAAGCAACTCCTGCGATTTCTTTCCCAGCAAGGCCTCAGGGAGGTTGGAGAGCTGCACCCTGTGCAGCCCCCCCCCCCCCGGCTTGTTACTGATTTCATCTGAGGCACCGCTGGTTTTAATCCTGGGGAGAACGGCCGAGCACCCCTGAGCCCAAAGCTCCCCTTAGGGGAGCACATGGTGGGGTCACGGCGGGGCGGGGGGTGCCGCTCCGCCCCTCTCCGCGGAAACTCTGCAAAGTTTGTTTGTTGGGGGTTTGTTTTGCTCTGGGTTGTTTTTTTTTGGGGGGGGGGTATGATCCCCTCACACCGCACCCTCTCCTCCTCCCGGGGAGGGGGGAGCTTTGCAGCTGCCACCGCATCCCCAAGCCCACCCGCCGCTCTGCCTTTCCGCGGGTGCTGCGCGCCTCTCTAAAGCGGCCGCGTGTACCAGCGCGGCCCGCGTAAACCTTATCCGCGGAGCAGCGCGGACTCCCCGCGGCCCTCCTCGGCAATTCCCACGCCGCCCGCCCCGCGGCCGCGGAAGTTTACTACTCGGGGGGAGGGGGGGGTTGGAATGGGGAAGGGGGGAAGAAGGAGGGGGTGCGTGGGGGTCAGAGCGGCTCCGCACCGCGGCCCCCGCCCGCTCCGCGATGGGCAAGAACCGTCTTTTTGACGCAGGAGAAATGGCAAATTTTAAGTACGTCATTAATATGGCGCCAAAAGGGTGGTTTTCTTTTTTTTTTTTTTTTTTTTAAGTATAAGCTTATTTTTTTTTTTTTTTAAGGTTGCAGAGCAGCGTCCCCGCGTACGCGTGTGCGCAGCGCGGAGAGGGGGCGCGGAGCGGGGAACGGGGAGAGGAGGGAAAAGAGTGTGTGTGTGTGTCTGTGTGTGTGTCTGTGCAGGGCCAGCGGAGCCGGCGGGACGCCTGCGGGGCGAGCGGGCTCCGGGCGTGCGGCGCTGGGGCTCCGGGCAGCGCCATGGGGCCCCGGCGGCCGGCGGGGGGGTGAGGAGCGGGGCGGGCGGGCAGCGGCGGCGCGGCCCGGGATGGGACCCGCGCTGGCCGCACCTGGCCCTGCTGCCGCTGCGCCTGGGGAAGGGAGAAGGCGCAGGAGGGAAAGAAATTGAAGATTTGGGGCGGCCGGCGAGGAGGGAAAGGGGGGGAGTGGGGTGGTGGTGGTGGTGGTGGAAGCGCCGCCACCATTATCCGTCCCCGCTCCGAAAGTCGCTTCCCCGCCTCCCTGCCGGAGCCCGAGCGGCGGCGGGGCGAGGAGAGCCTGAGGAAGTGCGGGGTAAAAAAGAAAGAGAAACAGGCGGGCAAGGGCTCGCCCGGCCGCCGCGGAGCGGCCATCTCGGCTGGGAGCGGGGCCGCATCCATGGAGTTACCGGGCGGCCGCTCCTGAGGAGGGCCCGGCCGGCGCGGCCCCGGCAATGACACCGGATTGAGCCGGCGAGGGGGCTCTCCCGGCCGGGGACTGCGGGAGCATCCCCCGCCCCCCGCCTCCTCCCCGCCCGTAACCCGAGAGACAGCCTCAACTCTTGGAGGACACTCTCCTGGCAAAGGTAAAGGCTCGGCGGGGCTGGCGTCGGGAACGGGCTTATTTTGCAGCGGATGGTTATTTTGCAGCTCCCCCTGCTTTGCTTGTATTTATTTTATTTTTTAATTTTTTTTCCCTCCCTCCCTCTCCCCCCCTCCTCCTCCTCCTCCTCCTCCCCCCGGGCTGCGAGGCGGGGGATGTGCAGCATTTCCAGGGGTGGATTGCGCATGTTGGTCACTCTTGTTTTAAAGTGTAACGAGGGAGGCAGCGGGAATGTAAACAAGAACTTTTAAAGGGTCGGGCTGGCAGCTTCGCCTTTTTTTTTTCTCTATTTTCCCAAATTAATGACTGCGGCAGAGGCTGCCCCGCGCCCTGCCCGCCTTGGGGGAGGGGGCGCGAACCCGCGGCTCCACGGGGCGATGTGCCGGGCCGGGGGCGCGGGGGGAGCACTACGGGCAGCTGGGGCTCCGTGCCCGGGCAGCGCTGCTGGCTTTGGGGCTGGGGAGCGGCGGGCCCGCGGGCGCGGAGAGCTGCGCTGGGCCGGGATGGCGGTGCCCGGGGGCGTGGCGGCTGCCGGCTCCCGCCTGCCCTCTCTCCCTCCCTCCCTCCCCTTCACCGCTCCCGGCCGCGTCGCCTCGGGGCTTTCCCCGCCGCCTTCCCCCCCCAACCCCGCGCCGCACCGCGCTGCTGGGTCGCCGGGCCCGGGTGGTGGCCGCCGCCCCCCTCTTCTGCATCGCGCGGGCCCAAAAACATCCTTCGGCCGCTCCCCCCCCCCCCACGCCGTGTCCCCTTTGGGGGTCCCGCGGGGCGCTTGTCCCCTCCCTCCTCCCTGAGCCGGCCACCTGCCCCTTCCTCCGGGGTCCGTCCCTCGGCGGGAGACGTGGCGGCGGCCGGTCCTGCCCCTTCCCCACCTGCGGAGCGGGGCAGCCTAAAAGGATGCGGGGCTGGGAGCTCCTTACCTGCCGCCCTGTTCCCCTCCCACCCCTCCTGTTCCGCGCCGGGGGATGGAGGCAGCGACCTGGAAGTTGGGATGCGCTGCAAAGGCGAGGGGAGGTGGGGGGGATGTGCTGAATTATCAAGCTCGGGTACAATTTGGGAGGGGAGGTGGGGGGGGGAAATAGGCGTATCTCCATACCTGTACATCCTGAGCGCTTTTTGAGTGGGAAGAAGGGAAGGAGGGCATTCAGGGGGAAAATCCCCAGCTCCTTCTCTCAGCACCCACAGTGAAAAGTGTTTACTTACGGGTCTGAACCTAGACTCTCCTACCGCTGGGACATTTCTAAGAGGGGATTTTGCTTTGGAAAAAAAAATAATCAATGATCTCAGCCTTTCTCCCAGGGGTGAGGAGCCCGGTTCTTAGGAATGGTATTTGACCTTTAAGCATTTATTGGCTACTGAGGTTAAAATAAGCTTGAGATGGGAGTAAAAATAGCTTGCAGAAAGGTTAAATCAAAGGTTAAATTTGTTTTTCCTAGGAAAATTGAGGCTGGTGTTGGAAAATGAAGGCTTGGAGTGAAGGATGGGAGAGTACCCGTTAGGTCTGTAGGCAGGGAGATGCAATTGGTTTGAAGTATTGGTGGCTGCTGATAGCGTTTGACACCGAGTTCTGGAAGTTGGTGGACAGGTGGTCCTCAAACGAAGGTATTGTAGATAAGGTCTGGTCTTTGCCTTCCTCCGGGTGTTTGGTACCAAGATCCCAGTGCCCGGAGCTCCTGTTGATCTTCCTACGAGTTGAGGATGCTCAGAGACCTGCAGGATGGGGCAGCGGAATGCGAGCAGGGAGCCGTGTCCCTGCCCCTGTCCCGTGTCCCTGCCCCGTGTCCCTGCCTGCTCCCTCCTGCCTAAAGGCAGGGATGGCCCCGAGTGCCCGCAGTAACCTTTCTGATTACCTGTGCTCTGTCTAGGCTTGCTGAAGAGAAAGAATGGACAATTAGAGGGTAACAAGTCAGAAGAGGCAAGGAAAGTTATAAATGTGAGTAGTAAGGGGGAAAAAAAGATCTTGTAGATGCAGAAAAGGGCAAAGCACAGGAAGTAAAGGAGGGCTTGTTTGGTTTAAATTTAAATGTGATTGGATTTTGCCTCAGGGGAGCCCAGACAGCAAGCAGAGTGTCAGTGGAGGAGAAGAGCAATGGCTCTCTCCTCACCTGGGCAGCTGAGTTTTTGCTTAAGATGTGGGAGCTGACAGCATCCTGCGGAGCAGTGGGAGGGCAGGCGAGCAGGGACAGGCTCCCGCTGCCCAGAAAGTGAGTGTTCCTGGGTACCAGCAGCATCCCGCCTTTCTGGATTTACACTTCGCGGGGTCACCAGGGCATCCTGGCTTTCTGGCTTTCCACTTTTCGGGGTTGCCAGGGGAGGTTAAGGGAAGAGCAGCCCGCCTTCCCTTGGGGGGGATGCAGGGGGCAGTGCACCGAGCTGTGCTAGCTGTCTCCTGGCACGGTCCACGTGCATCTTCGGTTGAAAAGTTTGCTTTTCTGTTATTGTGAAATTGGGGCCGTGCCTGTGTCTGGGGAGGGGGAGGGGGGAGAGGGTGGAGATGGGGATGCTGCTGGTCTCCTAGAACCTCCTGTAACAACGCTTCGCTCCAGAATTCTTAATGAGAGCAGGCAGTCTGATGAGGACAACCCTCCTACGGTATGAAAGCTGGGACCTTCCAGCTCTCCACCCTTCTTCCACTTTCTAACAACCTGCTGGTATTCCTAGACAGAGCAAAGAAATAGTTAACGCGGGGGAGGGGGGCGGGGGTAGGCATTGAGAGCAGCCCCCCAGGCTCAGCATCACCCATCCGGGCACAGGCGGTGGGACGGGGAGGTCGGTGCTTGGCGGGGGGTGTCCCCGGGAGCTTGGGGGGTATGGGGGAGGGGAGGGGTCCGGGCTGGCCGGAGCGGTGCGGGTGCCGCTGGGGGCACTCGTTTCTGTTTGTGTTCCTATTTCTGTGCTGGAAGAACAAACAGGGAAGTGGTTTTTTTCTGCAGTCTCATTGCAGCTCGCAAACAGCACAGAATTCAGCCGGTGTTGCTCAACTGTCACAGCGTCAGAGGTGACGGCGCAGGGGGGACCGAGCGCGGCGCATCCTTAACGTGCGGATGCTGGGAAGAGGTGATGCCCGAAGACTTTTTATTTTTTTAAATTTATTTATTTTTTTTTAACTGCAACTTCTGCAGGTTTCTGTGCCCTGCGTGGCCGCAGGCGTGCCTGCATTTCCCTAGTTCTCTTGCTGCGATCTGGAATGGCTCCTTCTCGCCAACAGCCCCTGCACACGGTGCTGTGATGCCACCAAGAGCTCCAAATCCCACGTGGACTTGGATGTTGTGCGGGGAGCTGGGAAAGGGCGCCGGATTCCGCAGAACATAAGGATCCTAGAGGGGTTTGCAGAGGGCGAGGGGTTCATCCGAAGCGGTTTGTTGGCTGAAAGGCTGGGTTGAGGCATTTTACTTCATCACTGAGGGATGTCCAGGTGGGACAGGAGCTCAGGATCCTGGCACATGCATCTCTCTGTGCTAAAGACTACTTTTGCCTCCAAGTCTCCCAGGTTACTTGGGCTGGGCAAAATTGCATCTCCAAAAGCTCCTCTTCATCCCTCCCCTACTGGGAGGCAGGACCGGGCAGCCTGAGGCCATCATCTCAATTTTATCCCTCAGCTCATTTGTCCAAGGGCCTAGTGATTTACATTTGTTTAGGCTGATGGAGGGCCATCATCTTCCTCGGTTTAGCATTTATCTGCCTTTCTCAGCTTGAACAAAGGCAATGCTGAACATGTGTTAGTTTGCAAGCAATTCTGGTTTTGGGTTTCCAGGCATTAGCACAGGGCTATGCCTGCGGATTTGAGTTGCAGACACTTCAGGGGGATGTTCATTTGTTTATAAAAGAAACCCACATCTGTTTCTGTTTGAATTTTTTAAAGCAAGCTAACTTAGAGATCTTTCTCTTGGCTTCTGGCACTCTAAAAGCTAGATTTTGGGCCAACTTCGACCTAACAGTGACCTTTTCAAAGTATTAAAATTACTACTTTTTATTTGTTTATGACTGTAATAACGATGCCATGCAGAAAATGGCTCAGTTAAAGGTGAAATTACCTTCTAACGTTAAAGAAAAAGGATTAATTTTGGAGCAGAGGCTATATTTGGTGAAGACTTTAAGTTGCTTAGTACCACCCCAGCTGAACTGCTCCTGAGAGCTTGCTCCAGGTGAGGCTTGTTGGGGCCCTGAGAGCAGAGGGATGGGTGTCGGGTGGGAGTTTATAACCCTGCTCCAGCTGGGGAAATGACCCAGTTACCCTTCATCTTCAATAAATTCCTCTGCTGAGAGCCGTGCAGTTTACTACTGTTTGGCTGCTCAGGAGGACGATTCCCTCAGGAATCAACAACATCTCCTTAGGAAACAGCATCTCATCTCCTTGGTGCTGCCTGGAAGTTGACTTGTCTTCAGAAGAGATCTGGTGGAGTTCTATGGGTTTGGCCCCAAATTTTCCTTCCTTCGGGCTCACAGTGGGTTGTCTGTGCTATCTCCTTCCCAGGCAGTTGCCTTTCCCTGTTCAGAGATGTCTGTGCCTTGCTCAAGCCAGGGGTTCACTCAGAGTGATTTAACACAGTTGGGTTCAGAGGATGCTCTGTTGGGTTCAGAGGATGCTGTCTTGGGTCCCACCAGACAACAGTGAAATGATTTCCTGGCGTAGGGCTGCTGTTTTACCCACAGTGTGAACCACTTCTTTATGCAAATACAAATTCCTGTGGTTGCATAGTGAGCAGGTGGAGGTGTGGTGTGTAAGGGAGGAGTAGGACAGGGACCAAGTTCAACTGAAGGGATGATTGGTGCATCATTCTCAGCACCAAAACCAGCCCCAGTGTCCTGACACCTGTGCTGTGCATTGCTCATACACCTTTTTCCCTCCCTTGGAACTAGAGTGATGCCAAGGACCCTGTCCAGCAGCAAAGGCAAGGATGGGAATCGCTGGGAATCCCACTAGCTATCAGCGTTCCTTTACTTAAGCTCCCGGGTTTCTTTTCCCCATTGATTTTGACTTACTTGATCTCTGACTAGTAACTCCAGAATCAGTAAAAGCACAGGTCCAGCTTTGTGCTCCGAAAACCTGTTACCACTTCAGACCAGTATGAGCCAGTTTAAAAGGTTCAGGTAGAATTTCCACTAAAGGTAAGCAAAAAACTGCAGTTAGGGCTGTCTCCAGCATCATTTTCCCCCCAGCAAAATCTAATGGCTACTTGGATCAAGGCTGTTTTAATAACATCTGTTTTTCCCTTGAGTCACTGGGGGAAAGTATTGATATTGCCATATTCTCCAGGAACACTTTTAATCATGTTTTGACAGGGCAGTGCCTCAACCACAACACGGAGAGTTAGAAAGTGTATGATACTTTGTAGTATTATCCCTTAGAACAGTGACGTAAAAAATGAGTATATATTGTGAAATACAGACATTGCAAGGGGTTTGTATGCTTATGAGGAAGTTTTCCTGCTGTTGGTGGGGAAATGGTGTGCTCTAGCCTGCTGTCCTGTCTGCGCTGCTCATACCTGCTGCCACCAAACTGCACAGAACTGGTGTTTTATTGTCATTCCCACTTGCATTTGTGGAAGCAGGAGTGTAAAGTGCCATGTTAACACCCTCAGATTTTTAAAACATCCCTCAGAAAGTACTGGGGAGATTTCTATGGGATTAACGTTGTTTCCTACGGGTGTATTTTGGCTCACAGTCAGTGGGTAGCCCTTTCCATCCAGAGCTCCCCAGACCCTGTATCGGGTGCCACCACCAGACACATGGGTGTTCAAAAGTTAAAATACCTTTTTTCTTTCCTTGTCTTTTCTTTTTTTTTAGTCTTTTCCTTTTTTTCCTTTTATTTTTTTTTTTAAGTACCTCCTGGTGCAGGTACTTGACTTCCAGCTCCAAGCGCTTGGTTCCTGAGGGCTGAGTTCAGGAGAACCTGCTGATTTCAAGCAGTAGTTCCGTGGCTTCTTCAAAGTCACAAAGCGAATCAGCAGCAGAGCTTGAAACGGGTCTTCCGCCCTCCTAATCGGTGTGGAGCTACCTGCCACTGTGGTTTTGTCTCTGAGAGGATGGAGAAGTCACAGCAGCCACACAGAAGCTGCTTACTCTCCGCCCCACCCTGGGAGCTGTGGTGCTTGGTGGGGGGCTGCGAGGCTGTGCTGGAGCTGGCAGAGCAGTGCTGGGTGATGGGAAGCGTGTTCTGGGCTTGGCTAGCACACGCTGGTTGTGTGACTGATACATCAGAAGCCTTAAAAGAAATAGGGGCTGCCTGAGTGGGAAGATGAGTCAGAGGGTAAAACCCAGGTCTCATCGGACGCGGGGGTCCTCTTCAGCGCAGCGGTACTCGGACTTCCCCTGCAGACATACTGAGAGTGCACATAGTTTCCATTCTTCTATCTTCCATTTCTTAAATTTACAGCCCAGGGGGATGGGAGGGGTGTGTATGGGGGGGTGTTCGCAGGTTGGTTTTTGCCCAGCAGTTCTATAGTCCGTGGTGGGGCATCCTCTGCCTTGGGACATCCTCTGCGGCAGAGCATCCTCCCCTTTGCAGTGGGGCATCCTCCCGTATCCTCCCAGGTGATGCTCTTGCAGAGGGAGAGCCATTTGGTGTGAATCCCTCCTAGGGAAATTGCCATACAGGGCTAAGCGATCCAGGCATACTCACTGGACCTCCTGGGAGCGGGAAGAGCTGGTAGAGAAGCTCAGCACCCTGAAAAGTTGTTAAAAAGCCCTGTGAGGATTGTTTTCTTCCTTTTTTTAAGCCCCTGGGTGGTTGTCTGCGGTGAGGGTAAGTACTGCCTGGTGCTGGGGTACCGCTGTGTGCAGATAGTCGGAGATAAGAGTGATTTGGTGCTGAGATGAGCTTCCTGGGCATTACGTGTAATGTTCAATTTCTTTTGTTACAGATGGAAGAAAAACGACGCAAGTACTCGATCAGCAGTGATAACTCAGACACCACTGACAGTAAGACCTTTAATTCAAGGCTTTGAAGGAGATAACTAAGCGATTCACCTCCAGCGGGGAAAACGCTTGAATAATTACTTTGCAAAGAGTGGAGGAAACTGCATTTACTGGGAAGTCTCCTGCACAATGAATGGTGTGCTGGGGCTGGGTTTGTCAGAGGCGCAGCAACAAGCTGGTATCAATTTAAAACGCCCGGCTGTGGCTCCTCTTAACTGATGAGAGTGTCTCCCTCGTGTGAGGAGTCTGGGTGAGGGAGAGCTGCCGGTTGCAAATCTGCTAACGAAGCAAACACCCTTTTGTAGAGAAGTTGCCCTTTCTTGTGAGCTGCAGCCTGGGACTGGTGTTGGCTCTTGAGGGGGAAAGGGATGTTTCTTCTGGAGTCGGGGTAAAACCAGAGCCTTGGCGTTCCCTTCTTGCAGGCTGTGGGGGAAAAAAAAAGGGATGAGGCTCAAGCCAGCAAAGCTTGCAAGCCCACGCTTGCTTTTCAGCATCTACCTCACTTCATCCTCATTCAGGAAAGCACAGAAGCATGTGCTCAACAATAAACATGTGCGAATGTGCTGAGTTCTGGCTATAAATAGAGCGCTTTCCCACTTACTCCAGGGTTTCACCCACTGCAGACATACCGCAGTGCCTCAGCCTTCGGTACCCTCGAGGCACCGGTCTAATCCCTCGTCTGGGCTCCAGAGGTTCCTACTAGTTGCTCTTGGTTTCTTACTGATGTCACAGTAATTTCATCTGGGCCGTGCTGGGAATTTGCTCTCCACACTTTACAGGATCTGGCTGCTGGATATCTGAGAAGGAAAGGGACTTTGCTTAAAGACACTCAACTTCTGGGCCTTTTCCTAACAGGATGATGGGGAGATTACAGGGGGTTATGGAAAGGCTGATCTTGCTGGGGTTTGGCTGCTGTTCCCACAGCTTTAGCCAAAAAAAATTGTCAGCGTGAGTGGAGTTCACACTGCTACAGCCAACGGGAACCTGCTGTTTGGCTGCTGGAGGGGACCCCCGTCCTGCCAGAGCCCCGGGGTGGAGGTTTGGGGGGCTTGAGCTGTGCCTACAGAAAGCGTTTTGGACATTTTGTCAACACAGCTCGCTTCTTGTACAGCACAACATCTCTCGCACAGCACGGGGTTTGTTTTGGAAGCCAGGCTCCCAACTTTCCGTCTCCTAATCCCCAGGTGCTCAAAGGCTTAGGGAGCCGAGCTGTGCTAGCTGCCTTCTCTGCCTGTCGGGGCTAAGGCGTCTTTAATCACAGCATTAAACAACATGGGCCTTATCTCTATTGGGCTGGGATATTTATGCTGCAGGTGATACCTAAGCTGTTGACAAATGCTCTCCTGCAGGATAATTGTAAACAAAGGGATGACCTTTTTTTTATGCCTCTGCCAGGAAAGGATGGTGGTGGCATGTTATCTGAGTCTAGGTAGTTGTTGTAGCACCACCACCACCACTCTGTAGCTTGAGCAGAAGGGGTAAGGTGGAAATTAGTGACTCAGTCTCTCAGTGTAAACTGTGGATCCGCCGCTGGAATGCTTTGAGCAGCGTGCCAAGTATAGAGCGGTGTTTCCCAGCAGCTGCAGGGACCTCTGCTGTGGGCTTTGCCTATGCAGTCCTGTTAGATCCTGAGATGATAAAAGCAATGGGTTTATGTGGAGCCCACTTTTTGTGGCATCTGGCGTGACAGCCTGAGCCAGAAAAACATCTGTCCCTCAGCAACAACTGATGCCACTGGTCCTCAGTTTGTGAAGTACTTCATCAAGTAAAGAGTGTGGGGTGAACCAGTGCCTCTTCCCCTGCGAGGTTTATCTGGGCTCACAAGGGACTCCCATTGCCTGAGCTGGCAGAGGGAGGGATGTTTTCCATCCATGGACCTGTTGTCCCAGGTGGTACCGCACCTGGGACAGCTCCGCACCCTGGACAGCCCCGGTCCCTCCTGCCAGCTCAGCTCCTGGCCAGAGCCCCTCATGAAATCATAGAACCATAGAATCGTAGGGGCTGGAAGGGACCTCAAGAGATCATCAGGTCCAACCCTCTGCCAAAGCAGCTCCCCAGCTCATATTGCACAGGTTGTCATCCAGACGGGTCTGGAATCTCTCCAGAGAAGGAGACTCCACACCCCACTGGGCAGCCTGTCCCAGGGCTCTGTCACTGTGACTGTGTAAAAGTTCTTCCCCATGTTGGTGTGGAACTCCCTGTGCTCCAACTTGCAGCCATTGCCCCTTGTCCTGTCTCCACAGACACTGAGAAGGGGCTGCCCATTTCCCCCTATCCGATCCAAATTCAATAATTAGTCTATTATTACCCAGCACATACAATGTTGGGTTTTTTAAGTGACAGTAACACCTCTGGGTTGGAACTAAAGAGTAGGAGCTTAATAGTCCCAGCACGTTTCAAGCTTCAGCTGCCCTTGGCTTATGGAGGAGGGAGTGGTGGTGATGGTCCTGCTCCAAGATGATGAGAGTCCATTCATAATACTTCTAAAGTCACCCTGAATCCCAAAACAAACACACTCTTACTACTGAGAAGTGTAAAGTGCCTTCCTACAGCGTGTCCTCTTGTGTGGCTCCCACTGGAACTGCACAGACGTGGAAGTTACTAGTCCTGGCATGGGCAGAGGAGTTTTGCCTGCTTTGGAGAGCATTTTTGACCGTGGGGTCTGAAGTCCTTGAGCAGTTCAGGTGCTCATCTTTAAGCAGCATTGTTAGAAAAATTTTGGTCTTACATCCTTAATTCCCAATTCTGGTAGATTCCTGGTTCCAGGAGTGCTAGCCCTGGCTCCTTCCCCCTTAGAAGCTGTTCTTACTCATGGCTTTGGCTTTGTAATTCTGACGTCTGCGTTTGACAGCAGTGGTGTTAAATCTCAGAGGTGTCTCCTTCGTCATCTTCAGCAGCAGGAGGGTGATGTTAATCTGTTCTGATGAAGTAGGCCAGGGTGTGCACAAAAATGATGCCATGTCAAGGTATTACCACCCCTTAGTGCTGACCCAGAGCATTGATTGAGGCTGTAGTAGTGGCAGTTGGTCTGGTGACAGAGATAGGACAAGACTTAGTTGCTTTTCCAGCTGACAGATCTCTGTTGTCTCGTTGCAGGTCACACCACGTCTGCCTCCAGATGCTCCAAAATCCCCAATACCAAATCTCCCTGGTCACGGCAGAAGGAGAAGAAGCCTTCTGAGGTACGTGAGGTTCTAGGCTTTTGCCAATGGAGATTTGTCCCCCGGGGGGGCTGTACTTGCCCAGATGTGGTGGCAGGCAGCGTGCTCACAGCTGGCTGTGGGCAGAGGCTGCCAGGATGGGGCATCCTCTGAGAAGCCACATCCCACGCTGTGAAACCACAGCTCCCACTGGCTGAACGATGGTCACAGCTTCATGCTCAGCTCTGCCAGGAGGGAGCAGGTAGAGGTACCTGGCGGGCATCACGGATGAAGGGTGGGGTCCTTGTCCCTGCTCCATCCCTGCTGATGCAAGCGGGAGTAGGTTGATTCTGTTGAGGTTGGGAGGTCCTGCAGTACCAAGGTGCCTCCATGCTCAGGGTCCCCCATTCGGTGCCCACCCAGATGCCCTTTCCTTAATGGCACAGGGCACAGCGCTGGTGCCAGGGCGGGTGGCTCCGTGGCACAAACGCTCCTCCCTGTGAGTCAGTGGGAGGTCCGGAGCCATGAAATGAGAGACAGCACAGCTGAGTTGGAGGTTATGTCCTGTTGGGTCCCTCCTGGCACGAGGCTCAAGGGCATTAAGGTGTTTGACCTTGCTGCAGCAGTTCCCTTCGCTCCGAGGTGGTACAGGCAGCACTGCCCACCCTGGGGGGCATTGCCCTGGCTGCCCCTGCCAGCTCTGTGGTCCAGGCTCTGGGACAGGGTCGGGAGGAGCTGTGTTTCTCCAGGACTGTGCTGGAAGGGACGATGCAGTGCCCTGCTTTCCCTTGCATGCCTCGGATGCATTTCCACTAGACGTGGAAACTTTATCTGGCACGAGCTGCTGTTGTAGCAACTGCCGTGTTTGCTTTTGGTGGTCATCTCTGTTTCTAGAGCAGTGTGAGCAAAGCCAGAGGGGCGTTGTTCTCACATTCCCTCCCCTCTGGGCCCGGGTTTGCAGTCAGACAGAGCTAAGTTTAGAAGCAGGTGAAGCTGGCATGGCTAATGCCTGCTGCCCAGCTCACAGCTCCTGCCCAGACCCCTGCACCGCTCCTCTCCTGAGGCTGTGGCCCAGCGAACACAAACCTCCTGAGCATCCTCCCTTGGTGTCAAGGTGAACAGAGATTTTGAGGTTTTCCTGTGGTCACTGTGTGTAGTCATTATTGCTGTGATGGATTTACATTGATAGATCTAACGTGGCAGTGGGCAGGGACTGTAACAGCTCGAGCCCCTTGTGCCTTGGGTAGGGAGGGGCTGAGGAGCTGTTACTGGTAACTGGAAACACACCAGAGACCAAAGAACCAGGGATGTGGGTGTCACTGGCTGCTGACATTTTTTTTTATTATGCATGTGTCTCTTGCAAGGGGTGAGGGGGTGTGTCTGGCACCTGAATCCCCTGTTGAAAAAGTGAAGCTTTTTTGGGCGTCTCCTCTTCCTGGGGTGCTGCTACCCACCCTCTGACATAGCTGCCTGTGCTGCTGTGCCTGTGAGATGTCAGATTAGCTGTGTCGGTGCCTTCTGCATAGGATTCCCACAGAGATGCCCAGCATTAGACCTGGGTAGATGGGTGAGGATGTGACTCATACATCACCAGCAGTGCCATATGTGCCACCCTGCTGCTGCCCAGTAAAATCCTCCCCTAGAAGAGCCTGTGTTGGGACTTCTCTTTCTACTTGACCGGTACAGGCACGCTTTTCCATCTTTAATATGAACTAGCTCTATCAGCCAGCTGAGAGTTTGCCTGCCTGCTAGTGAAGTTCCTGGATAGAAGTCCAAGCCAAGACTCCCAAGTGAAAATGCTTCTGCACTTTGTGAGGGATGCACAGACCCAGATGTGAGCTTGGCTGCTCTGCAACAGCTGGAGTGAAAACTAGGTCTTGGTCCATGGCACCCAGGGAGACGTCAGATGTGGGACCGTGGAGGCCAGGCTCATCCCTCTGCTTCACGCTCTGTTATGCCCAGAGGATGGTTCTCAGTGAAATGTAGCTCTGGAACAAATGAAGTGGAGCAAAAGGTTAACAGTGCTGGGCTTAGCAACGGTTGGGACAGAAAGGGAACCCTGGTGGCATGTCTCAACTCAGACTCTGGGGGAATTTGGGGAGGCGGTGTATAATTACTCAAGCTGGAGTTTGGCCAGGATGCTCAAGCTGATAAACCATCTTTTACAGAAGTGTGGTGGGAACCTGAGCAGATGGGGCTGGTCCAGGTCTCAGCTTTGCTCCCTTAAGCCAGTGTCTGTCCCGTGGCTGCTGGGATCTGGGGCTGTTTGAATCCAGCTCCAGGTGAAACCCTGGAGAGGATGGACTGGCTCTGAGCTTAGATGTGGGATTGCTCCACATGGAAGGTCTAAGACTTCTAGCAATGCATGGTAATGGTTTGGAGATTGCTCTGGGCAGTGCTGGTTTATAGATCTCCTCAACGACAGCATCTTCCACACTTTTCCACAAGTGACTTTTACAGTGAGCACCCAGGAACCCACCTGGTCCCTGTGTGGGATCCACTGCCTGTCATCTGTGAAAGGCTGCAGGGTTTGGCATGTCCCGGGAATGTCTCACAGAGGTGCTGGAGGATGTCTGGCACAGACTGGGATGGGCATCAGATCCCACTGGAGTGAGCATCAAGGAGTGTAAACACCAACCACACTGCTGCCAAGCTGCTTCACGTGGAACAGCCAAGTCCTTTTCTCTTTGCTATCCCACCAAGGAAGGACGCAACAGGGAGGGCAGGAGGAGTGTGTTATCGGATGTTGAACCCCCTCGGCCTGGGGCACTCTGCCTTCATTTTGTGGCTGCAGAAGCCTTTTCAAGCAGTAACTCAAACTCCAGGTTTACATGTAGCTTGTAGGTTTATGAAGAGCTGAGCTGGATGTCCAGGTGCAGAGGGCCTGAGCATGTCCCTAGGGAGAGCGATGCTCAGGGACAGGCTGGGGGGTCGGGGGGCTGTGTGTGTAGGGAGCTGCCAAGCCCTCCTGCCCCTCTCAAAGTCACATCCCTGTTTTCTCTGCGAGCTGCTGTCTGCAGCGTTACTGTTCCATAGTTATTAGCTGGGTCAGGGGGTGATGTTTGTTATGAAAGACTCTGTGAGAAGGGATTAACTATACACATTAAAACCCACCCGATACAAGGCATCTGGAAAAACAAGCTTCTTAACATGGAAAAGTACTGAGCTGTTTGTAAACATCCACCAAGGGGGCCACTGCCAGGGAGGGTGATTATATTTATCTGTCCCTGTCACGGGGCTCTGCCCGGGCTCTTTCCTGACGTGTCCCAGGCCCCAGCCCTCTGCCTTGCTGCCTCCCTTGCAGAGGTGACACTTGTCCCACCGAGATCTCCAGACCGGCAGTGCTGATGGTGCCCCAGGCTCTCCTACCCTGCCCTTACCCGGAGGCAGAGGATGGATGTGGGTGGCTGCCTGACACCTTCTTGAATCTACAGTGATAGCAGTCTACCGATCTGGTCATTTTAATTAATCTCATTAGAGCTATCGTTTGTCTCTGAACCTGGCTTCAAATGGAGCGTGGTGGTGGCTGGTACCCATCCCCGGGCACCGGAGGCTCGCAGGAGATGTTCCAGCAGCTGGAGGGAGGGGGAAGCTGGAAGGAGGGGGATGCTCACTCAGGTCCTCCCTTGTCTTGGATGCTGAATCTGCAGCAGGGAATAAGATGTGCCTGAAGTAGGGATTTCTGCAGCTTTTAGTGGCACATTAGTGCAATCCTGCCCCTGGCTATGGGCTGCTGGGGATATGAGCACAAGCCTCGCTGGTTAGACTGCAGTCATCAAGCCCTCTCTCCTGTTTCTGACAGGGAACAGTTGTCAGTGTCTAAGGAGAGAATATAAGAACAAGGCAAGTGTGTAATGATAGTCGCCAGCTCTATCTGCCAGCTCCCAGCCATCAGCAGCCCGGGGACTCCCTCGGATGCTGCCTGAGTCACTGCCTGAGCCGCTGTGTTAGTCATTAGCTCCTGAATATATCAGGGATCCAACCTCCCCCTGTAAGGGGTTGCACTGCCAGAATATATTGGGCTGTCAGGGGGAAGCAGCCCTACTCTTTTTGTGGAGACACACACACCCCTTCCAGCTGTTCCTTTCCTAAGCTGGAGAGCCTGATGCTGTCTCAGCTCCCACATGGGTGCTGCTCGTCTCACCGGACATCCTCATGGCCCTTCTCCCTGGGTCCAGGCGAGGGGCCTGCAGCTGCAGGCAGGGTTCAAGATGAAGGGGAAACCACAAGTTTATACAATTTACGTTATTTTCTACTCGCCTTGTTTAGATATTACTTCCCTGTTTTGAAAGATGGCTTTTTATATCCCTTCACAAGAATTTAACCCTTTCAACAAGGTTCCTCATGGGTTCCCTTCTAAAAAATACTCCTTACTGTGTTAGATCTTGGGGTTTTTTTCCCCCTGATGGCTCAGTTAGATGTGAATTTAGACCCTGGGGCTCTCCGTGCCTGGAGAAGGGCTTTTATGAGTATGGCCAAGCAAGACTGGACATGCTTCTACTGGGCTGGATGAGGAGAAAATCCATCTCTGTTGAAAGATTTGACTGCAGTGGCTTTGTCACTTTTCCCAAGCCGGCGTGGGGATAGCAGATTAATGCCATTGTCTTCTGAATGCTGAGAAGGGCCAGACAAAAATGCTTCTTGTTCCTATTTTAAATTCTGTTGTTCATTGAATCTTTAACATTCAGCATTTTGAGAGGAAACGAGACTAGATGAAGAGATAGCAGGCTGGCTCCCAAACAAACACCAGAGTAAGTATTTTTTTTCCCCACAGGCAGATAATACCCCTGCTTACAAACACACACGGGGCACTGCTGTGTTTCACAGCCTTGCTCCAACTGTTGCCGCTCCTCTCAGTTGGGAAAAGGCTGGAAAAATGTGATATAACATCAGGGAAATGGGGCTTGAGGAGCAGGGCTGGGCAGTGAGGGCTGCTCCCACCGAGGTGCCAGCTCAAGCTGATATGAAGACAGTTTGTACAACCAAAAAAACTATTCCCAGGGCTCCCATTGTTCCTGTTGTTTTTTCTTTCTTTAAAAATCCTTGTGACTCATGAGCTACAACAAACAATTTTATGCTTGAGAGGGTGAAGGGCTAATAGTGCTGGCTGGAAATGAGAGGGGAGCCCTGCAGACAGAGCAGCTGGAGGCTCCCCTGGTCCTGGTGTGGGTGGAGGAAGAAAAGGAGGGGCATGGCTGGGGGCTGTACATGGGATGTGGCTGCCAGGATGGCAGTTGGAGGGGGAAAAGGGTGTTGAGCCAAAACGTAAGGAAACATGGTACCTTGGTGTCAAAAAGCACTTGTACATCCCTCGTGTGGTGACCTGCTGGTCCTTCAGAGTGATGCTCAGAGGTTGTCCATGCAACATCACACATCACTGTGCCAGGGGAGGACTGCAGATTTGTTGGGCTATAGGAGGGAGCAGAGTCCGGATGCAAGCTGTGGCCAGTCCCTGCCCAGCTCTCCCATCCACCTGCTCCCTGCCCACTGGTGCCCAGTTTTGAGTGATGGGTACAATTCCTCATCCGTTTCATACCAGTGCTTTGCGGTGTGGAGTGCTTCAGAAGGGGTTTTGTTGTTGTTGTTAACAGGGATACAGATGTTTTTGTGTATAGACACAACTGCATCCCATGCTGGGACTGGGAGAAGGGCTGGAGCTCGTCCCTCTGCCCTGAGAGCAAGGTCTAAAAGCCCCAAGGTCGGCTGGGTGTGGATGCAGGGAGAAATGTGTTTGCACAGTTCCTGCTGGCTCAGAAAGCTTCATGCATGGGGTGCTCTCCCCTCTCTGTGTTTGGCTGAGCTGTGTGGTCCCTCTGGAGCTGGTTTTCATCCAGGCTGGTTGGCAGCAGGCACCTGAAGCCAGCACCCATGTTGGGTGATGCTGAAGCTGTACCAGGTGCGATCATCCACACTGGGTCCTGCACAGCAGTCCCCAGGCTGGCTGCTGGTTTAGGAGCTAATTAAAACCAGTGCTAGACGAGTGTTTCTTCTCATTTTGATTTAAAGCCCAAAACAGATACAGCTTTCTGGCTCTCACCCAGGAGCTGGTTTCCTACAAGTGGAAAGTTGTTACCGCGGGGTCTGAATTCGGTGTTTTCACATCAGTGTTTGGGGCTGAGGGGATAATGGCCAGGCTCAGAGCCGTGGAGCAGTGAGTGGAGAAGCCAAGCCCTTGGCAGAGCACATAAAGTAGGAGCTGAAGGGCAGTGAGATTGCTGGGCCACTCTATTAGAGGGGTTCGTGAGTGAGTCAGAGAACCTGGGAATCGATAGGAGGATTGTGCAGAACGGTGGTGGAGAGGCTCGGGGAGGGTCTGGTCAGCCATGGAGGAGAGATGGAGGAGGAGGCACAGGGGGAGAGACTGCTGCTGCAAAGTCCTTTGCTAACCACGGCATCTCCAAGGGCCAGGTGTCTCTCTCTGAGGTTGTCCAAGTATTGGAGAAATCGATGCTGGTCCATGGGAGAGCTCATGGAGATGCCCAGCACCCATCTCAGGGGTGCGAGGAACCTGGGTCTGGTGGGTGAAGCAGCAGATCATCTGCAAGTGGATGTGGCCGATGCATGAGGCACCCAAATCCACCTCTGCCACAACCACAGGAGCATCCTTCCCTACACCAGGCTGGAGTGGAGTGAAGGGTTAGGATGGAAAATTGAGAAGATGGGTTACATTTTGTTAGCTCAGGGACATTATTTGTTATTTTTTTTTCTGAGAGAAAGAAAATCGATGCAGCTTTTGCTTCACAACAGCAAATTACAGAAATAGCAAAAAATATTGATGTATCGTTGGGGCATGTGATGCCTTTGGTGTCCCAGTGACTTTTGGTGTTCCTGGACCACCGAGACCGTCTGTCCTGGGGAAGACAGTCTGTCCAGTCAATTCAAACTGGTGGATTAAAAGGACGGGGAAGTAGCAGACGCTGTTAGTAGAGGGTTAGCTGACTGGTGAGACGTAACTGGCCATGGGTAAGTTAAAAGCTTTGCAGACCTTGGAAGTGGAGCTGTCCCACAGGACCAGGCTGTGGCTGGGAGCGCTGGTGCTGGGACAGGAGGGGCAAGATCAACTCTGTGACTGCCCAGTCGTTCTTCAGTCCAGGGAGCAATAGTTGCCTGGGAGTTGTTTCCTACACAAAAAGATCAGACGGGACTGTGTGTGATCAGACAGGTTGTCCACGTGGCTGGTGGGACAGCAGGAGCAGCAGGACCTCTGTGGTGGTGGCCTGAGCTGCTGGGGGCAGCTCAGTGTCCTCCTTGGACTGTTCTGGTAGAGCTTGGACCATGACGTGAGGTTGATGTGGTCACACTGGGGATTAACCTCATGTATGGATATGAGCTGGGAAAGCCAACTGGGAAGCCACGGCATGGGGCTGGTGGGCAGAGGTGTAGGAAGCTGCTGCATCACTTGCTGCTTTCATGCTGTATGTGATGGTTTGTCCATGACATTATCCCTGGACTCCAGCGTCTGGCATGCTGTAATCCCCTGCTCCGCGGGCAGCGCGGGAAGGCTGTGGTGGGACCCATGGTGGGGTGCTGGCATGGTCCTGCCATGGGTGCCAGGCATGGTGATAAGGAGCAGGAGGTGGGTTCGCCTCCCTGCTGCATCTCCCAGGGGGGTGTGGGGTGCCTCCCTCTTTTCCTTCTCATGTGAAACCCTCCTTCGCTCGCTCCAGAGGCTGTCAGGTCAGCCAGGACTGAGAAGGAGTGTGTCTCCACATGCCTTTCTTCTGCCCAGGGTCAGAGACTGCACGAGCACACTGACCCTACCTCTCCTGCCTTTTGCTCTGATGTATGAAGGCAAAAACATCTCAGGATTTTGCAAGTTCATCTCCTTTTTCCCCACCTTTAAAGCTGACACTAGCATGGGGCGAGGCTGGTCCCTGCGCATGGGTGGGGCAGTGCGTCTCTGAGCATCACTGAAACCTGGACGTTTCCAAGCAAGCAGAGGTAATAAAGTCCACGTCTCAGTTTGGCCTTCCCTGTCGCTGGCAGATCGATCAGCAATAATCCAGGTCCTGCTGCCAAGCTGGGAAGGGGATGACAGAGCCTGGCTGGGGCTGTGGCGGTGGTGGGGGGAGCAGGGCAGCCTGGCCTCAGAGACAATTTGTCAGCTCCTGAGGACAGGGAGAAACAGTAAACACTCCTATTGAGGGAAAATTGCTTGTTTTCTAGTACCCAACTTTCTGTTCACCACCAGGTCCTCGGTTCATCAGTGCCCAATTTATCCTTTATTTGGTTTTCATAAATAATTCAGAGGAGTTTGAGTAGAATAATTGAGTCTTTTCCCAACCCTAATCCCAGACAATTCAAAACAAAAAGACATTTAGATTACAATTTGAGCGTATTAGCTGTTGGGAGATTTCCAGGCAACTGATCTGCTTTCCTTTTCACAATTTCTGTGCTGTTCCATCGTTTCTAAAGTGTTCAGCTTTGATAGTTAATAATTTGAGCATTTCCAGTTCTTCATGAAAAGACAGAGGCATCTCTGCGTTAGAGCGCGGGCGGGCGTGGGGTGCTGTTGGATGGGCGAGCTTATCTGTTTTCCAAGAAGGACTAAATAAATGAAGTACTGAGATTGCAAATCCAGCCTGCCATGTGCCTTTATCATCTTCAGGGAAATAGATACAATCGTGCTTATTGGGCTTAAAATTAAAATTGAAGCTTCTACGCTGATGTGAGGCTGGAAAGACAGAAGGGATGAATTTGGGGAAGACTTAATGCGGGGAAAACACGAGCCTGGGATCCACACTGTGCAGAGAGGGGAGGAATTCTACTCCAGGCTGGTCCTGTTGCTGTGTTTTCCAGTGCAGAGGCTGTGGGATGCACGCAACAGTTTGCTGGAGATGTTGGGAATCACTGGTGGGGGCTGGTCCTGATGGTTTGGAGCAGTGGTGAGCAGCATGGGATGCACAGCCAGCTCTGCCCATGGGATGCATCGACCCCAGCAAACAGCCCTGCAGAAATGATCGACGTAATAGCTGTCAGGAAAGTGAATTCTGTTCCGTTTCAGACATGAGGATCAGATGGATCCAGTTTATTTCCTGCTCGTGGGTGGCAGCTCTTGGGGGATCTCTCCAAAACAGTGTTTGCTGTGTCGGTTCTGCAGGCAGGGCAGAGTAGAGGTGCTGCTGTGCTCCTGCCCTGATGCTGGTGGCTGCAGCAGGGAGGTGGCACCAGCCCCTGATGCTGCCCTCAGCCACATATGGTCCAGACACGGGGAGCATCTTATCCACTAAAGCAGAGCGGTCGGAGGTGGGAGCACTCACCTGGGCTTGGGTTGTCCTCATTGGAGGTGGGCACCAGAACCAGGGAATGGAGGTGCCATTTGAGATCTCACATACATCTTTGACATCTCTTGTTTAATAACAGCTATATTTTTTTCATCTTTTTTTCCTTATTTTTTAAATTTCTCATGCTGGCAGCGAATTTAAAGGTTCCTGTGGCATCTGTAACCGTTCCTTTGTAGCACACAGAGACTTGAAGGAATCTGATCTTTCTCAAACTGAGCCTAATTCTGACTGTAATACGTAGGTTGTTAAATTATGTTTATTGAAGGATGCACTGAGCCTGCATCTGGCCAACTGAAATCAGGTTTATATAGATGGAACGAAAAATATCTCCAAGCAGATACACTGGGAGGAAAGTACCAGTAAAATTCAGAGCGGTCCCAACATAAGAAAAGTTGTTTATGTATTGTATTTAGCTGTAATTGGGTTAGTAGCCGAGACTCTTGAGGATTAAGCAAACTGACCTAAATACTGGTCTCAGTGGTCTTAGTTAATGCCTGTTTCCTGCATCTCAGCTGCTCAGGTTTCCCAAATACCCTGCAAAGCGTGTTACCTTCGTATGGAAAGTGTCAAACCATTGTATATCGCTTAGTGTGGGTCTGGTGAAGCAGTACTCACTCGGAGAATAAATAGACTCTGCAAACAGGTAAGTGGTGTCTGACAAACACCACCTGATCCACCCCAGCCCCATGGACGGCACCGCCGAAGTCGCGGGGATGGAGCTGGACAGCGCGTGGTGGTGTCCAGGCATGATTGCTGGCACTGTGCATGACTGCTCCAGCTAACAGCAGATGGTAAGAGAGGAGAAACCATCCAGTCTCATTTAGCATTTATTGTTGTGCTGCAAGAGGCAGGATTGCTCGAGTCGTGGCTGTCAGGAAACCTTCTGGATGGAAAACCTTATTTACCATGAGGGGTTTTGGGCTTTTTTCAGTGAGTTTTTCCACTGTAGTGTATTGGGGGAAGGCTCTGCGGGGCCAGAAGTGAGGTGGAGAATGAGCCCACCCACCGTCAGAGGGGCTGGAGGATTTTCATAGAGGAGAGGTCCGGTGTCGATCTCACAGGAGCTTTATTGGGTCAGGGTAAATCTGACTGTGGATGTGCAAGCAGGCACCTAGGTCACCAGCTAGCTGGGTGTTTTCCAGCTCTAATGTGACCCTTCCTGGCTTTGTTTCACCTTTCACTCCTTGTCATGCAATCGCCACTGGAGCAGTTAAGCCCTGATGGGATACCTGCTGCTTTTGTCTGTCCCTGCTTGGGGCGGTGAGGTGACATGATGGAGACATGACAGTGCTGGGGGCAGGGAGGTGGATCTGTGTTTCCCGCAGCATCACTCATGTCAAGAGCGACACAAGCATTGTTTCCACCAGTGAGGCTGCACTTAGAGAAGCCCTGGCACTGTGCGTCCCATGTGTGTCAAAGCACTGATTCCCTAAGAGAAAGCAGCTTGTCATTTGTTCAGTTTAATGCTAATTTTTTGGTCCCTGTCTTGGCCAGGCTTACACCCTGTGACTGGATTTCACGCCTGGCTACCAGACCTTGGAGGGGGTTGCAGCTGCGGGAGGCTTGAGCTCTCAGCGCTGCCTGGCCAAGCGTGGGTCAACCCTGCCTGCACACCTTGTTATCCCCAAATCCTGCCCCAGCTTCACCCCAGAGGTGACACAAAGTGACACCCCATAGCTGTGCTGTTTGGGATGCAGGCACCTGGCATGCTGTCCCTTGGGGACGCTTTCCCCAGGGCACCCTCCCTGGCCACGTGCACACCCGGCACCTGCCTGTCCCTTTCACCCTGCCTGTCCCCTTCACCCAGCCTGTTGCATGTTTGGTTGTCCCCAATGCAGGTTTTCCGGACGGATCTGATAACGGCCATGAAGATCCCAGACTCCTTCCAGCTCAGCCCCGATGAGTACTATGTCCTGGCCGATCCCTGGAGGCAGGAGTGGGAGAAAGGTGTCCAGGTGCCAGCGAGCGCTGAGGCCATCCCCGAGCCCGTGGTCAGGTAAGTTGAACAGGGTCCCTTTCATGGGCTCCCCTCCGTGGAGTCCCCTCTGCCTGGCAGGGTGCACACCGCCTCGGAGGCACAGCACCCTGGGCTTGTGCAGGGATGCTCGGGGACCTCCGACACACCCTGCCATGGCAGTTGCCTTCTCAAAGTCCCTCTTTACCTGCCTGGCATATCTGGGGTGCCAGCGAGGAGCTACACCAGGTGGGCCAGCTCCTCCTTGTTTCTTGGTTAGGGAGTTTTAAAAAGATACAGGGAGAAAAAACACCCCAAACCAGCAGAAAACCACCCAGAACATCTGTTTGCTGCATGTCCCTCCAGAAACATGTGGCTGTGCTGCTGGTATTTCACAGCAGGGGTGCAGGTGTCAACCTTTACATTAAAAACTTCCCTCTTCACTACATGAGCTGTTTGTGCATGTTGGAAACGTGATGGGTGTGCTGAGATTTGGGGCTTGGGAGCCCAGCGTGTAGACAGGCACCTCTGAGACCACGTGGAGGTAGTGTCTGTTGGCCTAGATCAGCATCTCATTAGCTGGTTTAAAATAGGGAACTGAGTTTTAAAATAGACACTTAAACAGCTGCTCTGGCAAAAAAAGAAACTTGGGGGAGCTGCTGCTTGTTTGTCATACTGAGGGGGATTATCCCAAGGCAATGGCCATGGGGGGAAAGTGGTGCTGTGAGTGGAGAGCTGGCCAGGACCCCAAAACTTGCAGAACCAGACCCAAAAACTCCCAGGGTTTAGGGGGAGCTTTGCAGCTCTCCCGATGCACACCACGAAGCGAGCATCCCTGGGCACGCGTCCCGTGAAAGCATCGTGATGCTGGGGCTGTGCGTGGGAGTGGGGTGGCTGCTTGGGGGTGGGGGAGGAATGGGGTGTTGTGAAGGTTTTTGGGCAGGGTGTGAAACCCAGTGGAGGTTCCCCCTTGTCCAACAAAAGTTTACTTCAGCAGCAGGGTCGGCAGCTGCAACCGCAGCTGCCGACCCTGCTGCTGAAGTAAACTTTTGTGTACGCTCCCCATCCTCCCCCCTGGGGAAAACAGAGAAAGAAATGAAACTTTAATGAGTCTGAACACATCAAAAGGGAAGTTGTAAAGGGGGCTGTTGGGTTGATTTAATCCTTGGGAATTAAAAAAAAAAAGAAGAAGGGGGAAAAAAAAGGAGGGGGGAAACACCCCCACCACCCCCAGATTTGTCTGGAATATCTTTTTATAGTTGTCTTTGATAGCTAACTGCAGTCTGAACTTGCCAAAGGCTCTGCTCCCCAGCTAAAGGGTCACACCGGTGCTGTTCCCAGCTAAAAAGTGATAGCCTAGGGTTGGTGGTGCCCCTGTGATGCCAGCCTGAAGAGCAGGGTGCCCGTGGGTGCTGCTCCCCAGTGTTCTGTACGATGGGGCTTTGCACCCCGGATCTCTGAGCAGGGCGGCTGCCGGGGCAGCTGCAGACGTGCCCCTCTGCTGCTCTCCTAGCCCTTGTTTTCAGGGGGTTCCACCTCTTGCCACGCACTGGTGTGTGTCATCCCTCCCAGGTGCCCATCCCACCCTATCCCCACCCGGCACCAGCCCTTTCCCAGTATCTTCCATGGTTTTTTGGACCGTCGCTGTGTCTCCTCTACACTGGCTGGCTCCAGTCATTTTAAGCTTCCATCAAAGGTTGTGTTTTCTGCAGTGGTGAACATTTTTGTCACCATCTTCTAGGCTTCCCCTGGTTTTGCCCCTGTCACCACAGGGACATGCCCACAGGCTTTGGAGGGGACATCAGACACCGCACTGCAGCCTGGCTCTGCCCGCTCACCTTGAGCTCAGGTTTCACTTCCACCATCAGATCCCTCCCTGAAGAGCTGCCTAATCCCTGGGGTTATTTTGCTCGTTGGATTATTTTCAAGCTCAGCGCCCTTCCACGACCCTTGATGAACTGCCCTTCCCAGCATTTCCAGCTCTTTCTTAACCCCTCGACACCACTTTGAGTCCAAACCTTGCTCTCCAAAGAATTTGTGACTTCCCCTTCATTGGAGTTCCAGTCAGCACTCTAAGCAAGCATACCCCCATTGCCTGTGTGAAGCAGCCCAGCCCCACAGAGCTCTTGGCACACCCCATGGACACTGGAGAGCATCTCCAGATAGGGAGTTGAAGCCTTACTAAGTCAAGGTGGGTCCTCCTTGCTCCTCTTCCTGTCCACCCACCACAGAGGTCCCAGCCCACGTCAGATGGTCCTTATCCCATGTTATCTCCTGCCTGCATTCATACAGATCACTTAGTTACATGTTACAGTGGTTTTCCCCCCAGTTTTGTTTTGAAAGGTGGATAACACAAGCCATCATCTGTTATTTGGAAATCTGGCCCACTCTTTGTGACCTCTCAGAGACCCTTGCTAGTGGCTCCATCACTCTTAGCTAACCCCTGATTTCTGCAGCCCTCCTGGGGTTGTGATGTGCTGCACACAGCTCAGGCTGCTCCTCCCAGGCCGCCCTGGCATTCCTGCTGCTTACCCACAGCTTTAGCTTCCTCAGAGGTCTTTCTTCTCTTGTTGTTCCATCTGTCTTTCCTGCACCATGTCTCATCTGCCTGAGCCATCCCTCTTTGCTGGGAAAGCATGGCTTGAAGGACTTTGTCCTCAAACTGAAGCCTCTTCAGGATGTTTTGCCTTCGCTGGTGTGATGTGAGTAGAAGGAAGAGCTCCTTTTTCCGCAGCTCCAGTGGTTCCACCTGGCTTGTGGCCGTGGTGCGCGTCCCAAGGGGACAAGCGGTGACGCTGCCAGATCTTTTTTAATCAGGACAGCATCTCTACACACACACACACACACACACACGCCAGAAGGCACAGCAGAGGCGGGCAGGCTCCTCCCAAGCAGTTCTCCCTCCCATGGCATCCCTGCCCTCAATGTTTTCCCGCTTGGGTCATGGAGGTGAGAGTCAGGGCGGGAGGGAGCCTGTTCGGACTGCCGAGGACAGATGAAGACTGCGGTCCCTTTCGTACCTCTGGTGTCAGACACCTCCCCTTGCCCTCCTTTGGAGACATGTCAAGTATTTCTTCACAAGAGATGATTATATTTCATCTGCCTAATGAGAGCAGCCTCAAAAGGCCCTTACAACTCCATTTACTTCCCTAATTTAATCACTTTAATTTACCCCATCACCATCCTGGCTGTATCTCACCAGTTCCATCCGCGCTGCTGCTGTCCCCACTGCCCTGTGCCCCTCACTCCCAAACTTTCCTTCTTCTCTACACAACCAAAACCATCACGTGAACCCAGCAGGTCCTCCCTGTGTCACATATGGGCAATCCAGATTGCTTTCTCTGCCGAAAGAAGTAAAGCCCAGCGCTGATACTTTCCATAGACTGGGAAATTCGGAGCCCCAGGAGCTGTCCCTCACTGTCATGGGGTTTTACTTTTCCCAAGGGTGTCACACGTGGGTGTGACGGACAGTCCTGCCCTGGTGTTTGCAGCAGCAGGGGATGGATGCCCATGGTAATCCTCTCCTAATGGTGGCACTCCTGACAGGCATTTCCATCTGAAATTCCTAGAGGGATGCAGGGAGGGGGAAGAGAAGCCTCTAAAGCCTGGAGAGCTGGAGAGCAGGCAGGCATTGCCTGCAAAATAATCCTCATCCCATCACCCCCCAAGGGTCTGCTTCCTGCGCTGAGCAATCAGGTTTTTGCCATGGAGGGTGTGAGAGTTGCTTCCTGCTCCCGAGTCAGAGCTCACCTCCCAGAAGGTGCTTTGTACGCAGCTGCTGCTGCTCTTTTCATCTCCCGCCTGGGCGCTTGGAAACCAGCTCTCCCTATCCTCAGCCTGCCTCTGGGTTTTGTGCCTCCAAAGCTGAAAATTAGATGGGTTTTTTTTTTCAAATTTTTTTTTTTTTTTAGTGGCTTTGTGGGTTTTTTTTCCTGGAGCTCCAAAATGTCAAAAGCTGGGGGTGAGGCAGGAGGAAGGAGCTGGGTTTTAAGGAATGCTCTCCCCAGAAAGCTGCCATCTCAAAATGCCTCCAGAAAGAGCCACCTTAAACTCGAGGGTCCTTTTTAGGTTAGCAGAAATTGCAGTGCAGTTGTGAGGAAGGTGGTGGGGGAAGAAGAGGTGCAGCATCTCCGGGCTTGGTGGTGTCCCAGGAGGCAGGGATGCAGCCAGTGGCCACACCGGGCAGTGCAGGAGATGGGCCGTTTCTTCTCCACAATCATTTCTGGCTCGTTGCTGCTGAAAAGGGGTTTAGTTTGTACAGTAAAGTGCCTAAGAATCGCCCAAAGCTTTGGGGGCTCCAGCGTGGTGAGAGAAACTGCTGGCAGCAGGGTGAGAGCAGGGGTATGAGGAGTCAAGGTGTGTTCCCTCCCCGTGTGTCAGAGGGGGACTGGCATCCTTGGCCTGCATGTCTCCAGGTCACCCACCCTGGGATGTGGGGGGTGATGACACTGCGTGCCAGTGATGACACCACGTCCCAGTGATGACAGTACATCCCACCTCTGCTAGAGCCTGTAGCCAGAGGATCTCCTCAGGCTTTCCAGAACCAGAAATTGCAGCCTTACAGCTCCGTGTAACCTCTGCAGTTATTTTACAAATGGGTAAACTGAGGCACAGAGATTTCTACTATGGAGTCAGTGGTAGAGCCAGGTATGGGATTGCTGGTTGGTGCAGGGGCACAGCTGGGTGCTGGATTGGAGCATCTTGGCACGGCTTGAGGGTAAGGATTACACCAGGTGAAATAGCAGGAAGAGTTATCACAAGGATCTCGGAGCACTGGGGCTGTGGGTACCGCTCCTGCTGTGAATGGGAAAGAGCAGCTTTAGATGAGTTTTGTATTCCTGATCACACTGTGATGCATCCAGGAGGGAAACGAGCCTTGCTGGTTTCCTGCTGGTGCTGGTAGGAGGCTCTGGAGTCCGTTTCACAGAGCGGGTGTGAAGGGACCCAGCCGAGCTCATCCCTACCCTCACGCGGCAACACCGGTACCATGCACAGTGCCACGTTGAGCTTGCTCAGCAGAGAGCATCACCCATAAAGCCATGGCACCTACACATGATTTTATGCACCTGTAGAGGCTTTAATTCCTCCTTTATTTAATGATTTTACATTTTTGGCACGCAGCTCCTTCCCGGGGCTGACAGGGATGCAGGCAGGATCTCGAGGTGCCTCTTGGATCTCGCATCGGAGCCACATTAGTATGTGCTGTAGATTCTGTTCCCTGCGAATTTGCACACAGCGGGAGGACGAGCAGGAAGGCTGCTTCTTGCTGGCAGGCTTCCCAGATATTCTTGGCGGTGCAGATCTCTCCTTGCAGCGTGGCTGCGGCCCTGTTTTAAGGGAAAACAGAAAGTGCTGCGGCAACACCAAGGTGCACAACCTCTGGGAGTACCAGCTCGGCGCCGGCACCGTCTGCCGCGTTGGCATGGTGTTTGTGGCACGGTCGTGTCCTCATCCCTCAGGTTCCCCCCACCAGCCCCTCTCCTCCAGCGCACCGAAAGCAGCTCCTGGCTGTGCCTGGGTTGTGATGTGAAGCTGCCCCGTGTCCACCTCCTCGGAGCTGTCCTGTGTTTCAGTCGACTCCAGTCCAACCAAGGAGTTGCCCCAATGTCTCCAGCGGTTCTTTGGGAAGGGTGCGGGTGTCATTGTTTGTGTCATGGTGTTGGGATACCGGCTTTATCGCGACAGGAGGCACATGGAGAGGGTCTGCTCGTGCGGAGCAGCGTTGGAGAAGAGCGCACCAGAGTGGGGTGTACCAGTAATGGGTGTAGGAGCGGGACACATCCCTGCCCGTTTTGCCTTCTGCTCCCAGTGAGCGGACAGCTTGACTCGTCCAGCGGGCTGGATGCTGTGTGCAGAACACCCAGCACAGGGAGGGAGCAGTTCCAGCAAAGGGGAGGGGGTGGGGGGAAATAACGCCAGGAGCAATGGTGTGCCACGGTGTGGAGGTGGTACTGCTGAGGAGCCGCAGCCAGGCTGGCCTGGCAGCAGGGTGGCACGATGCAAACGTCCCAGCAATGCCTGGACGTCACCTCTCCCTCTTCCTCTGCGTGCGGCGGGAGCCCTGGATGGCGTCCAGGCTGTATCCTTGCAGCAGCCCGGGCAGGGCTTTCTGAGGCTTCGTTCTCAGCCTGTACTGTATGAACCAGCACACTTTGTTCTCGAGTGTTGAGATTGGACTTCCTTTCCTCGGTCGGCGATGCAGGCTGGCTGTTGACTCATCAGCAGCTTCCCTTGGGCTTTGCTGCAGAAGGGGCAGGCAGGATTCTGCAGCAGTTTGTGTATCTTTTGGAGCAGAGCTTATGTTTTTTTTAACATGATCCGTCTCTTCCTTTTTTTTTTCTTTTCCTTTTTTTTTTTCTTTTTGTTTTAGGGTTTTTTTTCCCCTCCCCTTTCCCCTCCAGTTCGTCATGAAAAAACATGTGAGGGTTTGGGGCTTGCAGATGGCACGCTAGCAGTTTTACAGAGGGCTGTTTCTTGGGTCAGTTATCCCCATTCTGTGGCTGCCTGCCCTTAAATAAGCCTGGAGTTGCGGTACGCTTCAGAAATAGAGATCTGAGACTCTGCTCTGATCAAAAGCAGTACAGATCCTGGCTGCCCTAGGCCTAAACGTTTAGATCACAAGCCCAGGGACATGGGGGCATGGGGAGAGGAACGCTTGCTGCCCACAAGCTCTGCCTGCTCCCAGGGACCCCCGGGGTGATGCCTGCCCGTGGGTAGGATGGGCTGGTTGTGGGCACTGATGTGGGACAGCAAAAAAACCCGCCATGTGATATAACAGCAGTGAGTTCCCTTTATGGCTTGGCTGCTGGGAAAGGGAGGTTTCCAGTTGGATCTGCACAGGCAGCCCTTGTCCCTGCAGGTGTGGTGAAGGGATGGGTTGTTTGCAGGGTGGTCTGTCCTGCTGGTCTCTCGGAGGTGCGATGGGGTGGATCGCCTCTGCAGGTGGCAGGTCACCGGCTCGGAGGGTCTGGGCAGTGCTAAAGGTGGTATCAGTGCTGCAGAGGGTGGCTGGTTTGTGCCCCATGCCTGTGAGCGCCTTGCAGAGGTGGTTTACTCGGTTACTTCGATGATTTCTGGTTAACAGTCTGCTCAACAAGGTCTGGTGTGGGCTTCCAGTGAGCCCTCACCTTTATTAGTTTGCTCTGGGAAGCGTTTTAATCCAGGCTGGGCTTAACTAGTACTGAGCCATTTGGACTGGGGTTTTAAATGTTTGCTAATCCTCCTAGTGGGTGCCTGTGGTTTATACTGGATCAAGCACACAGAGAGCAAAGGCTTTCAGCAGTAAATGTACAGAACAAGCAGGCTTGATTCCCACTGCTCTGCAACAAGGTTTGTGGCTCGGGAGCCTCCGCCTCTCGCTCCATCACCTCCACTCTCCATCTCAAACGTAGGTTGGCAAACCACAGTGCACCTCGTGTCCCTGTTGAACAAGACAAGAAACTATTACTCTTAAGTGCCCTTCAGAGTGATGGGAGGACCAGGACAGCCTGGCAGCGGTGAGAGCCACGTGGTCCTGGGTGTAGCTGTGGATAATGCTGTTGAATTTAGGTGAAGCTTGCGTTGCCGGCAGGTGAGCTTTATCATGTTCCCAGGACCTTGGTGTGGTGGAGCAGAGCTGGTAGGTGGGTTTTTCTTAGTGCGCTCCTAGCAGAACTGGAAAACACACCAAGACCAGTGTAGCTGCACAGCAGGACAGTGCAGGGAGCAGCCAGATCCTCCTGGTTTTCTGGGACAAGCTTCAAGTAACAGCATAAACACCCTTCTCACGTGTCTCAGCGTTAGTGCAGTGATCCAGAACACGTTAAGAAAGGCTGGGTGCTGCCTTTTCAGATTCCTTGAAGCTGTGCTTCCATAGGGTTGGGTTTTGTGCAAGGAGACCTGTCTGATGGCACTGTGCTAGTCTCAGGAGTAATGGTCTTTGTGCCCTCGCCTGTGTTTGGAGCTTTGGGATGCTCAGCTGTGTTGGCAGGAGGATTGGGGGGATTTGAACAATTCCTGATCTGCTGTGACTTGTGCCTCACTCAGAGCATGGCAGGTGCAGAACTGCTGCTGCCTCTGTCTCTGGTCCCCGTTAGGAGGTTGATAGAAACACAAGTGGAGCAGTTTGCATCACTGAAGTAATAGTGGAAACATTATCTGGCTGAGATAATTAATTCCAGATGCTTTAACATTAGTAGCTTGGCTTAAGTTACATGAAGAAGCAACGTTTTTTGCATTTTTATATCCAGAAAACATACGCTCAAGTGTCCCTGGCTTCCCTAGGAGCAATTCCAAGATACTTGTTGTGTAAATGGAAATGAGCAGAATGCTAGCAGCACGCTGGCTGGGTTTGCAGGGGGTTGGCATGCAGTGTGTGTCCCTGAGGGGCCACCGAGCAGGTCAGTGGTGTTCTGGGAGGAGAACAGCACCCATGGGTGGTGGTGCTGGCTCTGCTGCCCTGCTTGCTGGTGGGGAGCAGATGCTGCTTGAGCATGCTCTGCAGCTGCCCTGGGATCGGGGTCCGCTGTGTTTTGCTGGATTTCGGAATCGGGAGAGCAGCACAGGCTGTGTGTCTCCTCCCAAGCACTGGTCAGTGTCCCCTCTGGCTGCCTCCCTTGCTGCTGTCAAAGCTGAATGGCACAAAGGGGAGAGGAATATGAAGAAGCTCCTTGCACAGCATCGAAAGCATGCCATTTGCTCGCAGCCCAGACGCTCCTTTTGTCTACTCAGCCAGGAGAACATCTGTGTGGTGGTGTTCCAGCCAGCCCACCAGCAAACTGCTGCCCGGCCAGGGCTGCCAGTCCCTGCAGCCCAGGTTTTGTTCTGCACAGAAGTTCTGTAGATGAACCCTGCCATGAAACAGTGCCCGTCCTCTCCTCCCCAGGCACGTCTCTGCAGCTTCCCAGCTCCACACCCCGGGCATTCCCTTACCAGGTCCCTTCTCTGAACTGCATCAGGGTGATTTTCTGGGCAGAGAATCAGGGTTGAGAGAAATAATTCATTTGTTGAGCTGAATCTTGGTGAGATTTCAGCTGGAATATAAATGGGAGAAAGAGAAGGGACAGCAATGCTCCCGGTCTTTATCTAGTCTGCTGAGTATCAGGCTTTTTATATGGTGATAAACAGCTCAGAGACGAAATTGGAAAAGCTGTCTGGGTTTAACAAGATGGCTGTTTAGTGCCTCCTGTTCACTTGTTTTCCTTCTTTTATCACATCAAAGAAGAGTGAATCACTTTCTCCTTAGAGGATTACATTATTCCAGAGGCCTGGAAGGACCCATTCTGGTTACAAGCTGTTACTGGAGGAGGGGAGAATGGAGCATTTTTCTTACTCCACCTGTTAATTGCAATTTGGAGCTTCAGCTACATGTCTGTAAAACTTCCAGAGCCTGCCTTGGTAAACCATCAAGTGCCAGCACACACCAGGGGCCACCCCACCCTGCCCTTGACATTTTGCAGAGGAATGGAGGGGGGATTTCCAAACCCAAACAGGGAGACCCTGGATGGTCCCGGAACCAGAAGGAATTTCCCAGCTGAGACGTGGGCACGGTGTCATGAGCTGTAGGCGGTGAGGCTGTGCCAGGGCTGTGCCCTGTGGAGCTGCTCAGCGCCGGTCGCTGTAGGCTCCAGGTAGCAAAAGGGTGTTTATGAAGCTGGTAATGATAATTTCTGATAGTCGCTGCTCGGAAAGCACCCAGGGTCTGGGGTTTGGCTGGAAAAAACCAGCAGCTAAAGGGAAGGTGGGTGGAGCTGAGCCACGCTGTCCTGAGCCCGTCCCTGCCTGGCAGAGGACGCTGTGGTCCCTGACACATCCCGGGGTCCCTCATGGATCCCAAGATACCCGACACATTTTGGGATCTGCGGCACATCTCGGGGTCCCTGGTGCATCCCGAGATCCCAGACAGACACATCCGCAGCGCAGGAGGGATGGGGTGCGCAGCCACCCAGGCATTACGTCACCTGGAGCCACACTCACTGGCTGCTGGTACCCGGAGGGCAGGACACTGCTGCAAGCAGCCTTAACCCCTTCCTGAGCGTCCTGAGTGCCTCTTGGGTAACAGAAAGGGACCTTCGCGGGGCTGAGCATTGGCTGCTGGTGTTTGGACAGGTGGGGGTTGCCTTCTGGGCATGGGTGCTCCTGACCCAGGAGCTTGGTGGATCCTCCTGAGGCCACATCCAGCTGCTTTGTTCTCAGCAGGGAGCTGAACTGGGCGCTTCAGAGCTGAACCGGGTGTTTACCACCTGCTAGGGGAGCAGTTACTGAAGGTTTAGGTGATAGCAGGGGTGGTGCCACCCCCCACCCCGTCCATCACAGCCATTAGCAGTGGTGCTGAGCCCTGCAGTGACACTGGGATGCTGGCTTGAGGGTGGATGTACACGGGAGGGGTTGGTGTTGTGTTAACTCCATCAGCTGTTTTTCCTAGAAAAGAGCTTGTTCCAGCCCCTGGCATGAGGATAGCCAATGGATGGCATGAGGATAGCCTGTGGATGGCACAAAGAGGGGTGGCAGGCCAGGCCACCAGACTGGACAGCCACTGCAGGTCCCCCTGCCCCCTCTTTGACCCGCAGGCTCAGCCCTGCACCTGCAGCTGCTGTTACATGCATACAGATTCCTGGGAATTCGCACAGGCTGTTGCCAAGTCTTGAGGGCTTTTGGCTCCAGCAGCCAGTAAGGAAATACTGCAAATTCTTACTTTCCAGAACAAAGCAGCACCAGCAGTGCCCACTAAAACCAGGGCTTTAATTCTGTTCAGGTTCTTGTTTGTTTTCAAAAGGAGGGCTTGGTGCTGGGGGCCTGCCCAGATGCACCCCTGTGTCACCACTCTCCTCCCTGGACCAGCCACCTCCATCCTTGTCTCCGCTCCATCATGCAGGAGGATGTACTGGCAGGTATTGGGTGCTGGTGATCCCTTCCATGGTGTCCTGGGTCTCTCGTTTCGGGTCTCCTGCCAGCAGCTTGTGCCAGGGATGAGGGCAAGGTCTGTGAGATCTTGAGGTGGCAGCTGGGATGTCCCCAATGCTGCCTGGAGCATCTTCAGTCCAGGGAGGGAGTGGCAAAGCATGCAGGCACCCATTAGCACCAGAGTGCCTTTAGACTCATACAGCTGCTCCAGCTAGCTTGCATACCGGTCTAAACATCTGGCCAGTTAATTTAAAACCTAACCCATTTAATATCTTCTTGGCATTCCCTTTCTTCTTCGAACCCAGCTTTGGGAGTATAGTTTTTGGCTGATGGTTTTACAGACCTTCATAGGAGCCATAAAAGTGAAATAAGTAGGTGTGATGTGGTCAGTAAGTGTGGACCTGCATTGAGGGTCACAAAATCTTGTTTGTGGGTTGCAGCTCATTACTGTGACCATCCACCATGCCTGCAACCCCATCCTTCACCCTTATGCCACCAGGCTCTCTTTTCCTAACATCTTAAATTCCATTCCGCTGTTGAGAAGCAATAGCGCCTATAAAATCTATTAGCTTAAGTTCATAAGAAGATTGGGCATCTGGTCCGAATGGCCTGCTAGATACTATTGTAATAAACAGAAAATGAAAATCATCCCTTTAAATTGCCTTTTTAAAGTCGTCGTGGGCCGCAGGAGAATTCCCCTGCGAGCGGAGCTGGCGGTAAGAGCAGCAGCATCAGCACCCATGGAAGGTTGCTGCCAGTTATCTTCCCACTGGCTTTCCTAAGCTTATTTATTTATGGACATTGGACAGGACTAATTTAGCCTGGGATGCAGGTAAAGAAGGGATGGCTGCCTACAGCCTTCCTTGTAATAAAATCAAGTATTTTCAGGAGAAACTACTCAGGATTAATTATTTCTATCAAGTATATTAAAAGGGAGCATGTAGAAAGAAATGCCTTCTCCCTTCAGCCAAGCAAAGCTTTCAGTTTACAGAGATGATTTAACCATGGGAATTTGCTGAGTATATTTTACTACTGCGTAATCTTCTCCAGGGAAAGATGTGATCCTCAAGAGTGTTGGGGTCCACTTACTCCTTCTCCTCGAGTGCCCTTGAGACCCACTCTCAGACTAATGGCCTCAGGTTTGTTGTGCTTTTCAGGCTGATCCCAATTTTCAGCCCTTCGTTGAAATGAGCCCTCAATTGATACAAATACATATTTTTAAATGCCACGTCTCCAGCTGGCTGGATAAATAAAGGAGTAAACACTCCTCTGGTGTAATTGAGCTGCTGCAAATGGTTCAGTGCTGGGTGGAGGCTTTGCCTCTGTGATGCTTTGCCATGATGATGAGCTGCAGCATCTCAGTGGTGGCACGTCCCCAGCAAACACCAATACTGGTCGCTGTGATGGGAACACACATGGTCCCACTGTCAGAGCCCTGATGGAAAATGAGGTGTCTCAGTAGTGCAGAGCACAGTGAGGGCACACATTGGCCTGGCCCCTGAGCATTGGGGCTGCAGTGAGGTGCTAATGGGAAGCCACCTTGCTGGAGTACTCTAGCAAAGGACAACCAAACCCAGCGATGAGGAGTGACTTAGCTCGTGGCCAGGACCATGCTGAGATACAGGTAAAGCCATTGTGCCACCACAAAGCTGGGCAGGTCCTTCCTTCTCAGCACTGCATCCTCCGTCCTAAGGGGCTGGAGGGGCAAGCAGGGCTTTGGGGGTCACTTAGGGGTGGAGGGATGGTGTTGAAGGCAGAGGTTCAGGGCATCTCATTGCTCTGAGCTGCTTGGTGGCATAGCTGAGGAGCAGTTGCTCAGGGCTGGTTTTGACCCACGGATGGCATCATTCAGGGAGCGCAGTGCATGCTGTGCTCCTCAGCAGCATGGTTTCCTCTTTGCTTTCAGTACAAGGGGCATTTTACCCGTGTGGAATGTCAGGGTCCAGCAAAGGTGTTTCTGTGGGATGCTCTAACTGCATCACGACCCTCTGTAACGCACCTGTGTTGTACTAACGAACTTCCAGGCCGTGCCGTTAGCTTCTGTAGTGCTCTCTTGTCCCACCTGGCCATGATTCATCCTCTGCCACCTGCCCATACCCTGTTGGGGTATGAGCCACCCCAGCCTCATGACAGATGCCATCCCTGACCCAGGGTCACACTCGAGACTTTCTCTTCTCTCAACACCCCTGAGCCCCGGCAGCTTGGGATCTCACCTTGTCCATGTGCCTCATCACCTACTGCATGCTACCCAAGACTCTTTTTGCTCTAGTTCAGGTTTGAGAAGGAAGGTAGGTTCAGATTAGGCATTAGGGGGAAGTTTTTCACAGAGAGAGTGGTGAGGGGCTGGAACAGGTTGCCCAGAGAGGGGGTGGGTGCCCCATCCCTGGGGGTGTTCAAGGCCAGGTTGGCTGGGGCCCTGGGCAACCTTGTGTAGCTCCAGGCCTGGAGGTTGGTGTCCCTGCCTGTGGCAGGGGGTTGGAGCTCTGTGATCCTTGGGGTCCCTTCCAACCCATGTCATTCTGTGATTCTGTGATTCTGTATAGAGATGGTTTGGGGCTTTTGGGAGCTTCTTTTTGCTTTTTATGCAGACCCACTCTGCGGGGGGGCATTGCTTGGACATGCTGGGATCTGCTGCCATAGGAAGTTGCCCAGGATGCTCGTGTGTCACCATCATCTGTTTGGAACGTGCCAGGGCTGATAGAGCCTGGTGCTGAGCATGTCTCACCCTCTTTGATCCAAGTCTCAGCCTCATGAAGGTCCCAGTGATGAACTCCCTCGCACCGCTTTGCTCTTGACCTGGCTGCTTCTGCCATGAAAAAAGGGGATTTTGTACAGAAGCCAAGGGAAGCCCTTTGGTACAGATAAAGGGAAAGAGGAAAACTGGTAATTGAGGTAATTAAGAGCTTGACTCTTGATTTCTCACCGAGAAAGGAAAAAAAATCAATGCAGTGCCTGGGTGGCCACGTTGATGCCTTCGGCAGGGAGGGTGTGGGTGCTCTCCCAAGCAGAGGCAAATGCCAGGACACAGCACAGCCACACCACTGGCTCTCACTGAGGCTGAGGAATGGGTGTTTTTGGCAGTCTTTGGAAAAGAATCTCCTTGAGCATGTACTTGCATATTGCCAGACCCCTCTGAGCACCTGCTGCCTAGTACAGCCCCAGGAGAGCTCTGGGCATCCCTTATCTCCCACATCCCTCACCATGGGTGATGCCTTGGCATCCTGAAGCAGGTAAGAAGTCCTGCATCTTCCCCACCACACCTGAGCCTGGAATAGCAAAAGAGAATTGGAAAGCAAAACCAGAAATGAGAAGGAAAGCTTGGTTCCTATGGGATCATCCAATGGGATGCTGGAACCCAGGGCACGAAGAGTATTAGCACATCATGCAGAAGTGGTGTAGACATCCCCACCACCCAGCCAGGGTTTTTCTTCTTCCATCAAGCAGCTATTTGGAAGCTCAGATGTTCCTGAAAGAATTAAGCCCTTCTCCTGCATGCAGGGGAAGCCCTAATGATGTCCTAGGCTGCCAGCCCCAGCGCTCGGAGCCCAGTGGGAGATGGGCAGGAGATGCTGGTGAGGGGTGGCCTCCACTGTTTGTTCCCTTTTTCCAGCTGTTTCTGCGGTGTGGAGCACAAAGCAGCACAAAGCTTAAAGCTTTCCAGGCTCCGGGTTCCTTGATGTTATTGTAGGTGAGGAGGGGTGCACAGCATGGTCTGTCCTCTGTTCCTGCTGTAAAGCAGGGCATGGGTTTTTCCAAAGGATTCCTCTCTTGTATTAAACAGTAGGCTCTCTTCCTTCCCCTGTTCCTGCTAGCCCAAGGCAACTGTCTCTGCAGTCATTGATCTTCATGTCTGAACAGCGAGAAGCAGTTTGCAGGTGTGTTAGTGTGTGTCTAGAAACATCATTTTACCCACTAAAGCGAATCCAGGAGTCGTTGGGAGGCTGTGCACCTCCTCACATTGCATCCTGCTCAGGTTTCCCAGAAGTATATAGTGCCTATAAATATGTAAAGGGTGAGAGTCAGGAGGACAGAGACAGGCTCTTCTCAGGGATTGCAGCGATAGGACATGGGGCAATGGGTGCAAGCTGGAGCAGAAGAAGTTCCATGGGAATGTAAGGAGGAACTTTGTCCCTGTGAGGGTGATGGAGCCCTGGGACAGGCTGCCCAGAGAGGCTGGGGAGTCTCCTTCTCTGGAGACATTCAAACCTGGATGCATTCCTATGTGATTTAGTCTGGGTGATCCTGCTCTGCCAGGGGGCTGGACTAGATGAGCTTTCGAGGTCCCTTCCAACTCTTAACGCTCAGTGATTCCACGAAGCTCAGGGTGTTCTGGGTGAGCCCCTGGCACCTGTCAGCCTCCTGCACCCCTCGGGGTGGGAAGGACAGTGGTATGGACAGGCAGAGCTGCTCCGTATGGGTCTGGATCGTTTGCAGGTCGTGACAGCCTCATGTATGAGTGCCACAGGTGAGTCCGGGGTTTGATCTGGACCAAGCTTCCAGCAGGTCTCTCTAGGGCTATACAAGCTGTTGGCTGTATCAAAAATAATGCAGTTATCTCCAAGGCAGCAGGTGTGTGAGTCACAGCTCGGGGCCACCCATGCGGGCAGTGCCCCCACGAAAGGCACTGCTGTCCCCATGGGGGTGCAGACCCAGCGCTGGAGTCACTGGTGCAGATCAGGTGTAGGTACGCTGAAGTCCTAAAGCTGGTGTCACTAGAAAGTGAGCCCAAGAGGAGCGGCAGAGCCTCCCCAAACACACTGGGGCTGCCTGGCATGGGTGTCCCGCACACTGGCAGCACAGCAGCTCGGCTCTTAGAGCAGCTGCTCAAACTGTCAGCAGAGACTTCTCCTCCATCACAAACAGACCAGTTTGGAGAGGTGGCTGGCCATCACCTTGGTCACAGGATCATGTATACAGCGTTACAGATAACCCACAGAGATTTCTGCAGTCACCAGCAGCACCCTTATTGGACTTAAGTGCATTTCTGTGGCTGCCAGTACAGCGAGTGACCTGCTCAAGCTGCTCCTTTGATGGATACACAGAGCATTAATCTTTCCAGTTCTACATCAGGCTGAAAATAGCATCTGCTTTCTCCTGCTGACCTGAGCATCCCCGGTTGGCCTTGTGTCAGACTATCACCTGTTGCGGTGGACTCTTCGGCGGGCAGCTTGTATAACTCGGCTTAACAAAGGCTTATGCGCCACCCCCAGCCCCTTCCAACGGGAACATTCATCGTGGTTGGAGGAATTTACTTGGTTTTCCTCAAGAGCTTTGAGCTTTCTCCTGTAAAGCCACTGTGCTGAGCCCGCTGCTGACCCACCAGGGGCATGGGGCTTTGCAAAGCTCAGCTAGACCTGGGCTGGTGGGAAGGAGAGGTTCAGCCCTTGGACCAATGCGTGTTGCACCAGGGACTCTGCGTATTTTAAGGGGCTGGGAGCTCCTGAAGCCTGACCAGAGTGTACCTCTAGCTTCAGTGTTTTTACTGCTGTCTGCATTAAGTACAGACGTTTCTGAATCCCCAAGCTCTGTCCTAGATTACAGTGAGCTTGTTTCAAAATCCAGGGACTCTCCAAGAGCTCTCTATTCATGGGGTTATTTTCAGATCCTGAACTCAAATTTGGAGGTATCCTCAGGGCATTGGGGCACATCTTTATTTTTGATTTACTGGTGGGGAAAGTAAGGCAAAGGAGGCAGAAAGATCGTATCCCCTTTCTTGATGTTTCCTTCTCAGAGCAGTCCAATTACCACTTCTCCCGCTGGTGGCTCTGGAAGTGCCTCCAATGGTTGTGACTGCAGAGGACAGCAATTAAACCACATGTCTGGGTCTGGGGAAACTCCAGGTTCATTTTCCGACCCTTTCACAGGTTTCCTTTCTGACCTTGGGCAAGGCAGGCTCCAGACCTTGGAGCACCTGGTACCACAATTCAGCTGGTTACGTGGTGCATGTGATGGCCTTGCCCTGGACATACCGCAGAGCACGAGGCACTCCATGCTCTGACATTCCCTTGCCTATTGGGACACAAGGCAGGCAGAAGCCTTGCAGGGACCTATGGGCTTCCCAGCTGGTGCAAGAGCAGGGTTGGATGCTCAGGCTTTGCATGGCAGCGGAGCTGCTGGAAGGGGGTGATGTGCTGCAGCTGGTTGTTGTTGGCTTGGTTGTTTCTTTGCGATATCTTTCGGTGTTGACAGGCATGCTGGGAGGTGGTATTCCAGGGAGGAAACGTGAGCTGCACAGATCTGCAGCAGGCTCCAGCTCCCAGCTTTGCAGAGATCTGTCAGCTGGCACCACAGCCCTCTCTTCCCTTCCAGCTCATCCTCTGCTTGCATGTCATCACGTGTGACACTGTTGACATGCACACGGCGAGTGTCACACGTCTTGCTGCAGAGCTGCCAAGGGAAGGCCGAATAGCTGCCGGCGAGCGCCTGTTTCTGTGCTGAGGGGAGTTTGCAGCAGATGAGGCAGCTCCTGTCTCTCCCTGTCCCTGTGGTTGTGATCAGAGAGCGCTCAGAGCAAACCTCCCGGACCACTGTGGGACATTCTCCGCCACTGAGCCTGCCCAAGCGCTGCCCAGCGCAGTGTGACTGGAACACCAAAGTCCATGGCCCACTGAAGGTGTCCCATGGCAGCCTACCTCAACGGGGGGTCGGTCCCAGAGGCTTGGCTGGAGGATGTTTGAAGTCAGGGGTCACTCTGCCTGCACGGGGTGCCCTGAGGAGTGGATACCTGCGCAGAGTGGGTCGGGCATCTCCTCTGAGCAGCCCAGGACCAGGATCCAATCTCTGTTGTGCCTCAGTATATTAGCAGTAATTGCTTCTGAGGAGTTTCTTCCTGGAGGAGTCACTGTTGCTGTCAGTATTTGGACCAGCATATCTACTGGATCACATTTTCCTCCTGTAAGGACTTGGTTTCTGTAGCGCTATTGCTGTAGGTCCAGGCAAGGTGCTATGGACCCATGCTGGGACCAGTTCTCATCATGAGCCCATCGGCCAACTTTGGTGCAGTGGGGCTGGAAGCAGCAAGCCCAGCCAAGACTGCCCTCATCGTCAGGGAGAGGTCAGCAAGCGAAGCTGGGCATCTACTGTAACAATTCTTTTTCCTGCCATCAGGTCCCAAAGCACTGGCAGCCTGGTGGGGTTGGAGCTGCCCTGTGGTGGGATGCAGGCTGTCCCACAGCAATGGGCACGATGCTGGAGCCATGGTGCCTACCCGTGACACTTTTTGCTGGGGCACCGGGAAGACCACAAACTCCCAAGATGGGGAGCTGGCAGCAGGAGTGTGCTCAGCATCTGCAAATCAGCTTGCTTTGAGCTGCCCAAGTCAAACCATCACATAACATGCCCAAAACAGCAGTCTCTGGGAGAGTGCTTGTGTCCAAGTTGGGGTCCTCTGAGCATCTGAGGCACAGGAGATGACACCAAGCCCACTCCACAGCAAGAAATCAGATGCTTTTGTGAGTCGTAGCTCTTTCTCAGCCTCTCCTCCTTTTCTTGCAGGATCATACCCCAGCTGGAGACCTCCCCTTCACAGGTTTCACCGAGCAGCCCGCCTGGCTCCGAGATTTCGGAAGCTACGAGAACTTACTTGCAAGGAATGAGCCGCTATGACCTGGACGAGCTTGATGCTTGCTGGTTGGAGCTTGTTAATATGGAGCTCAAGGAGATGGGTGAGTACTGCTGTTGGTTTTCTCCTTGCCTGGGCATCCCAGAGTGGGCATTCAGGCTTTTTCAGTAATCATATGGAACAGAAGTCCCCCAGGAAGAAATCTTTATTAAGGCTCTCCAAAAGAGACTGTGTGGATTGCTGCATGCAGGGTCTTGAGGGTGTCTCAATGCTTCTTGCTCACATCGTGGTGTTGGGACATGGCGCATGAAGAACGGGGTGAACTGGGTGATAGTAGGACCTGAGCAGTATGCCCTGCTGAGGAATTGATAGATCTTGATGACACAGGACTCTGCTCTGATCTTGTGGCTATTGTCATCTTCCTGATCCCTGCAGCAGCATCTGTACTGCAGGAGGAGGTGTTGGTCAGGATGGGTGTGTTGAGCCCGACTCCTTTTGCTTTGGCCGCATCTGAAAGCATTTCCCCAGCGTTTCTCCAGCTGTAGCTAACCAGGCAGATGGTGTCAGAGGGAGGAGGATTTCCTAGTCATGTAATTCTCAGGAATGCTGGTCCTGGGTTGCTTCTCCCAGGTGTCTCTAAATATCCCAGTGTCACGTCGCCTCCGTCCCTGTGGTTATGTCACTGTGTGTTTCTTAGGGGCCATCGGTGCATTTCGGCTGAGTGCAAGTTCCCCACACTCAGAATGTGACTGCTGGCACTAGTGCTTCTCATGGTCTGCTGGGCACATTGGTTGGCACCAACACGTGGGTGTGTAGCCCTGCCAGGCCGTGGAGGGATTTTCCAGTCCTTGTTAGGTAAGGGCTGCCACGGTGTGGGTGCTGCTACACAGGTAAGGAGTAACACCACAATAAACATTGACCTGTGAGGTCAGTGACAGCTGAAGCGTGCCTGTGTGAAGTGTTGCTTCCTGTTGCAAAGGTCTTTCAAGGGTGGGACAAAGTATGTTACTGAGTGCCTGAGCAGACAGGAGAGTTGGGCAGAGTTGGGCAGGCTCAGTGCCTCAGGGAGCATCGGCGAGGTCACGGTAGGATTGACTTCACAGAGCATCGACAGGCGCACGTTGCTGGTCTTGGTTGCAGAAGCCACACAGGGAATTGCAGGGGTTGGAAGGGACCTCAAGAGATCATCGAGTCCAACCCCCTAACTCCTCTGTTCCTCTGATGTACTCACGATTCACTACCAGGACCTTAAGAACATTGTAAAGGCTGCTTTCAGAGTTTGACTAATGGTCTGTTATACACATCCTGTATACTGGGCTCCCCACAGTCCCTGTGGTGTGGCCTCTACAGCATCACTACTGAATCGCTGTCAGCTTTGCCCTTGTTTACGGGCCCTGCGTTAGCGCCCCCAGCTCTGTCATTAGCACACCCTGGTTTTGACAGAGCTGGCAGCTACAGCCAAGTCCTTGGGCAGATCTGAGTGGCTTGGTCCTGCTCCGGTGCCTTGCAGAGGGTCCATCCTTCCTCACGCTGCTAAGCACAGCTGCCATTACTGCATCAGGAGAACAGCTTGCAAGGCACTGGGCATCCTTCCGACTGCACTGTGCTCCTGCTGTGCCTTCCCTTGCTGTCTCCACAGCTGGGCAGCCATCAAAGGTGTCTCTGGGCTCCAGAGAAGGGGTGTCTATATTTCCACTTCCCCCTTGTATGCATTTCATAAGACTTTAGGAAAGGCAGCGGGCAGAGGGTTGGCTTGTCTGGCTCAGTTGGGTTAAATCTGACTCAGTTTATTTCTTCTTATAAATGCGATGTCTGCAATGGATTTCAGATGCGGAGCTCTCATGCTGCTGGATAACTGGAATGTTGAGGTCTCTGACACCCCTGAGCCCTTCTGCTGTAACCAGCTATAGATGGTGCTGAGGAACCCCGGAGATTTCAGAAGTGGTCATGCAGAGAGCCTCCATTGTCCATCAGCTGATGCTCCAGCCCACTGCTGTTGTTGAAAGAGCACTGAGCCTTAAACATGGGGAGAGGGGCTCAGAAAACCAGTGTTTGGTGTGTGAAATCCACTGTGGGCTTCAGCCAGAAAGATTCGGGTATCTTGCTCCATCCCCTAGGTATCTCACCCCATCCCCCAGACCTCCGACCTCTCCAGCAGCGCGGGGGCTAGCGCATTTGTTCCAGTGACTTGAAAGGGAAAAACATGTGGCATCAATGAATAACCCATCCCTGGCACTGTGGGGAGCTGGGGTCTGGCAGGTGGGGAGCAGGATGGGTGCCATGGGCTGAGGGACCACAGTTGCATCACCCGCCCTGGCTGTGATGGGAGCAGAGGCTGCGGGGTGTTGGGGCTGCTTGGGCTGCAGCTTCCTTGGTGGGGGGCTAGCCGTGGGGGGGATGCATTTTCCTGTCCGATGGTGTTCAGGTGTATCAGGTCTGGCTGCTCACCTTCTGGGCTCTGCTCCTGCTGCTTCCCATGTGGGAGAAGCCAGCAGCTGGATGCAGCAGGGGGTGGGATTTGGGTGCCCTTCAGGGCTAAGCTCAGAGGATTGCTGCCTGCCTGGGTTGATCTGAAGGCAGGCAGTCCCTAAAAAGCCCATTTCTCACAGAAGCCCTCATCATACTGAGATACCCAAACCTGCTGTGGTAATCTCTGAGATCATTAACATGACTTGACTGGAGAGTGGAAGCCTCTCCTCCTGGGCGTTATCTCCCAGCCTCAAGAGATACGAAGAGGTTTAAATTCCTCCCGGGTGTTGAGCTGAGCTGTTGTCACTGGGCAGTCCAGGGGCACAATGTGTCATTCCCAAAATATTTAATGACAAAGAAGGAGCCTGATCTCTGACTGGCTCTTTCAGGAGCCACGGGGAGGGGAGCTGGAAAACACCTATGAGATCATCCCTCTCGCTTCACCCTGTTGATCCACATAGCACATGGCTTTTCCAGTCCTTTTTAGGTCACCCCAGGGATGGAATTTTATCACCGAGATCAGATAAACCTCCAGATAGCTCCAGCTCCTCTCTCTGCCACCTCCTCTCCTAGTTAGGTGAATCTGCTCCAAAAACCACAGGGTTTTTTTGTGTAAAACCAGGTTTAAATAGTTAAATAGTTTTTTACTCTCCCCCAGAAAGGTCCCTCAGTAGCAGTTGCTTGCTACGCTCTGTAGAAATGCGCTGTTCAAGGACCTTCTGCGTGCTGGGGACGAAATCAATATTTAAGCATGCCTAAATGTTTTATTTGTTGTTGCTGCTGCAATATGAGACAGTGAAAAAAAACCCCAGCCCTGGGTCTGAATGAAACCCTGAAGCAGACTTCTGTGTAGGCCGCGCCGGGCAGCACAGGCCTCTCCTTTTAGAGGAAAATCTATGTTTTTATATTAATGTTTTATGCCGTGTTTTGTGATCTCCACTAAATCCAAAGCTATTGTAAGAGCTGGGCTTGAGAGACTTCAAAGACCAAGGCTGAAAGATCCCTTTGTGGTGATCAGCACTTCATAAACACACGGAAAATCCTCCAGAAATTGCTAAAAACGGTGCCGGAATCAATTTTGCTGAAGGCAGAGGCGAAGTTTCTAAGCATTCCCTTGACTTAATCCATATGGTGTATGCTGCTCACATATGCCCACCACAGCTTCTATCTTGGGAGCTGGAGGTGTTCCTGGTATTTTATGGCAGGAACATGCAAAGGTCACATTTATTGCTTTTGAAGCTCCGGGGGAATTCATCACTGCATACTTGAGATATGTCTGTGTACTAATGAGATGATACCTCCCCCAGCAGAGGTGAGAGTGGTCAAGTAGATGTGGAATAAACTGAAGGCGGTGGAGTAACCCCGGGGATGATGTGCTCAATGGAGCAGAGGCTGCCGTTAAACATACGCCTTGGAGAGCGGCTGCCTGCCACCCAGCAGCACTGAGAGTCCTTGTCCAAGGCTGCCCCCATCCCACCGCATCCTTCCAGGATTCGGGGAGCCCCTGTTTTGCCCAGAAGCTGCATGTTGGTGTTCCCCAGGCAGAGCTTGTCCCCATGTGTCTTACCACCCAACCCACGGGCTCCCGTCACCCCACGTGGGCAGGGACATCCCAATAGCCTCTTTGGAAGCTCTCCTGTTACTTCTGTATCTCTGAGTGCCATTCCCCACTGTGCTGTGGTGGCATAGGCACAGCCCCATTCCCTGCTGGTGCAGCTGGCCAGAGGGAGCCCTGCCATGGGGACCACTGCCCCCCTGATGTGGCTGCCATCCCCCTACAGGGATGCTCCCCAGCCCTGGAGCATCTGTCCTTTGTGTAGCGGGATCTGTTTCCTTTAACCACTGGCCTGGCTTCTCCTTTTCAAGCATCTTTCCCTCCCTCCCAGCCGTACAGGACTGCTCCCTTCCACCCACTTCCCCACCACACCCCCACACCTGGGCTCACTCTGCTTGCCACTCGTCAGTTGGGAAAGCTTAACTCATTAATACTTCAGGGTCTGTTTATTTGGAGTTTGGGTTTTTTCACTTGTTTTGAAGAAATCTTGCCAGTCTGGAGCTGGTTCATGACATGGCTCTGCTGCAGCCCACAGCAAACATTCACATGTAGCCTGAACTCCTGGTTCTCCAACGAGATCCTCAGCAGGTTTGGTGCCTGGATAGATGAACCAACAGATCTTCCACTGCCTGGTGGCATGTTGCAAGGAAGTGATGTATTTAATAGAGGGGTCAATGTACAGTGCAGAAGTATCTTGGGAACTGATTTTGGGCTGGAAGCTGTACATCACCGTTGATCTGGATTAATGCCAGTGGTATCAATGGGAGGAGGATTCGTCTGAGCATGCCCATCCCAGCAGCTTGTTGCTCTTAATGTAGGGATCAGTAACGCTGATTTAATGCCAGGGCAGAACTCACCTTGTAAACAGGCAAGTTGGGGTGAAGGGTCACAGAAACGATCAGAAGTGGTGAAGGTGAGAGCCCGCTCTAGCTGGGCCATGGAATGTTGCTGAGCAGCATGAGGCAGGTCTTGGAGAGTTGGAGGTTGGTGTATAGGGCATCTTCACTTCTTCTGGGTAAACAGCATCCTCCCTGCGACCACTGACATGGTGGTCCTGCCCAAGTGAGAACAGGGCGAGAGGCAGCAGTTTGCCAGGGTGCCGTGGCAGGAGGTGGCTGAAGGGAAGGGAGGAAGAAGAATCACAGAATTGTCAGGGTTGGAAGGGACCTCAAGAGATAATCGAGTCCAACCCCTCTGCCAAAGCAGGTTCCCAGCAAGGAAAGAAGAAGAACCCAGCAAATAATCCGGGCTCATTTTGTGTGAAAATAGCCCCAGCCTTTAAGCTTATCTTTAAGGAAGGAAATCCAGAAATATTGGGGTGGAGAGGGGTGTGCAGCTCCTTAAATTGTTGGAGAAAACACCACAAGCATCTGGAAGGGGAAACCAGGCTTAATTTAATTCTGTATAGAAACAGATACCACAGGAAAGGCACGTCTAGATTCATGTATCAATTGTGTATAGGTTGTGTGTTAATGGATAGAGGAGCGTGGCTGGGGATCGGCGTGGGAAAACGGAGACATCTTGCCTCTGCGCTGTTCAGCGTGGTCAGTTTGTACATCAAGTTGTCTTTTTGCTGTTTCCATAAATTCCTCACTGTAATTACAGTAGTTTCCAGCAATATTCAGAGGTTTTGCTGCTGGATGGAGCGAGAGGAGGCTTTTATCAGAAAGTGCTCCAGGACAGCTCTGTCAGCGCTGGGGAGAGCAGCTTATAAAGTGGCTTCTAAAACATTTTGTCATCATCTTGAATTTGAGCAGTAATTGATGTCGGTGGGTGGCAGAAAGGGGTGATAATTGGTTCCTGTAAATCCTTTAAGTGCATTAGCGGGTGGTGTTTGTAGCAAACTATCTGGAAGTTTCACTGTGGATGCTCAGCTCGTGCAGGTTGGGTGTCGCTGTGGGTCTTGGTGGTCACGCTTCAGCTTCAGGGTTTGTTTCTGAGCTGATAGAAGAGGAAGGTACATGGCAGCGTCTCCCTGGCAGCGTCTCCCAAGCACTGCGTGTCTGCAGGGGATGGGAGAGAGGTGCTGGGGCAGTCCCACCTGGTCTGTGTGGTGTTGGGGTGATTGCCTGCCATCCCCTGACCTTGGGAAAGGATGCTTGAGACAGGACCTGGGATGCACAGGGCAGCACCCAACCCTGGAGTGGGGATGGCTGGTGTCCCCATGGATGCCTTGAGTGTGGGGGTGCTCAGCTCTTGGCATTACTCGGTGGCAAATTGCAGTTCTCCCAAAGTATCCTGGTGCCTAAGCTCAGTTTTAGCCTCTAGCCAGTGGGGTTATTTTTTCTTGGATTGCTTCCATTCTCCTTGGAAGGGCCCTTGGCTGTTGCAGAGGCAGCATGTGAAGCTGGCAGGTTGGAAGTGGCTCATCCAGGTGAGCTGGAGGGACAGAAAACCTCAGGAGCCAGTGGTCCCAGTGCTATATGTGAACCCCTCTCTATCCCATCTGGGATCTGGCATCCTTTCACTCTGTTTTCCAGAGATACCAAGAGACAAGCCCACATCATCTCAGGAGTGCTTTCCTTCTTTTTTCCTTTTTAAATTTTATTTTATTATTATTTTAAAAAAAACCAACCCAAAACAGTAATTTTGCTTGTTTATATGTGGTTTTACTGAAAAGTAGACTTCAGGGTTTCCAGCCTGTGAATCAGCTAATGGCACAGCCTGCAGCCCTGATGCCTGTTTGTTCATGAGCTGGTTTATCTCCAGGTATCCTCTGTAGGGTAAAAGGATTTATTGTTTCAGTAAATTGATTTTAGTGGAGCTCAGTTTAGTCAGAAATAGCTCTTGGCTTTGTGAAAGGCATCTTTCCAGCTATTCTTGAGGGGGGTTTCTCTCCTAGCGCAACGAGTGGGCTCACACCATGATAAGGAGTAGCCGGGAATTCATTTAGCAGGAGAATATCGCTCCTTCACGCCACATAAATTATGATATTACAGGAATAATTGTAATGGAGAGCGGCATTGTGTAAAGGAATGTGCCTGGTGATTGTCCCAGACCCGGTGCCGTGGGTTCAGCGCCAGCCCAGCAATCCCAGCGCCTTGGGGGATAAAAATACTTCAGCTGTGCCGTGGGCTGCGGAGCCGTAGGGATCGTGGCAGAGATAGAGGGAAGAGATTTCTGCCCTGAGCAGAGTTCAAATGAAAGGCTGAGTTCCTACACGTTTTCCCTTCCTGAATCAGATCTGGAGACCTCCTGTTTAGTGCATCATCGTCTGGCACCTCTGCTCCTCCTCCACTTCTGAAGCAAAGTCCCCCTTCTCCTGCCTGGGGGTGGAGGGGGGTGGGGGGGATGCTTCCTTTGGCTGGGTGCGTGCTGCACGTCCGCATCCTGCTCCGGGATGGGAGAGGATAGCATTTCCCTGACTGGGACACAGTGGGAGGTGATGTTGGGGAGGGGGTTGCATCCCAGGGTGGCCACATCAAAAGCCATCCTCATTAATGCTCTTGGTGTTAACAGGGAGAGGAGATGGGTGGGCTCCTGGAAAGGGGTGATGGGATGTGAAGCCATTTACCCCCGTGACAGTGTTTTGAACCCCATGTCAGTGTTCTGAACCCGGCTTCCAATCGCTGGGGGTTGTATCAGTGTGAGGGTGGAATCTCCCTTCTGGTTACATCCCTCCAGACAGAAGCTATGGAGAAGTTTGCAGCTACACCACCCTTCCCCGCGGATGCTCAATAGGCTTCATTTTCTACCCACCTTTCAGACCAGGCCCTGTCATACCTTAAACAGGTAAACCCACCTTTCTCCTGCTCAGCAGGTGATCGTCTCAAGTGTGAGTTGCTCCCTGGATAACACTGAGTTTATTCCTTGTAGCCAAGATCTGGGTCCTTGCTTTTCCCTCCCCAGGGACTGTGTCACTGGTGGATGCACATGGGGAGCAGTTTTGGTGGAGTAATTTTGGGGGCTGGGGAGGGTGGGAGGAGGGTGTTGGCTATTGAGCTGTCCACAATCGATACAGATAGCGTTTTTTGCATCCAAAAAGATGACAATTTTATGAATGGGGTTTAATGGCACAAACTTCATACGATGCAGAAGGAGATAAATGGAGCACGGATGGAAAAAGCACTTCACCCCCAGGCCCCATTGTTTAGCGTTTCATAAGCGATTAATCGCTTCATCCCCATCAAGTGCAATTGTCAATGCAATAAGCTCCGAGGTATTTTGAATGGCGTTTGGCAAACGAATTCCTAATGTAATTACACCGAAATGGAGTGTGAGAGCCTGTGTGTGCCTATAGAGAGATCTGTATGTGTATAGAGAGATCTATATTTTTCAGTGTAATGGTGTAACGATCACACTGCTGGTAAGGAAACCTCGCCGGGGTGCTGCTTGTGCTCCAGCGTGGGTGTTTTGGGAGCAGTGGGGACTTTGTGCCTGGGGTTAAGCTGGTGATGCTGGTGCATCGCTGGGGGTGGAAGATGCAGGGGGTGGGATGCGAGCTGGGTCTTTCCACTCGAGGTAAAATGAGAACGGTGGTGACGCTGGCACCATCCTGGCTATGCCAGTGTGATCCCAGCCCTGCAGGCAGGTCAGGGTCATGATTCCAGTGGAAAACCCACTCCCTTTCCTTCCTCGCACTGCCTGCAGCTCCGGGACTCTGCCTGCCCTCTGCCTGGACCATGTGGTGGCTCTAGAAAGCATGCTGGGAAAGGCACTGGGAACACTTTAATAATATTTTTTCTTTCCAGAAGAGCAAAGAGAGCAGAGCTTGAAATGTTTGGAGGAAGGGGGTAACTCCAGGGTGACACTCTGGTGACCAGGACAGATGCAAACCTGAAGTGCTGTCCAGGAGTATGTTCTTTCCTGGGCTGCCTTGATGCTTGTGTAGCACCCTGGCTTGCAGCTCCTCATAGAGCGAATGCAGCTTAGATGGTGTGTTTATAAAGGGATGCCGTTGAAGCAAAACAGGCTCTGGCTTTGTAACCCCTTGCCCCATTGCCTCCAACCAGCATGATGCCAAGAGCAGGCTGGCAGTTCTGTCCCAGCCCCAGCGCATGGTGCTTGCTGTGCCACCGTGCCAGCACAGGATGCTTCACATCGCTGAGCCCCAGCAGCTCATCTCCTGGGCTGCTCAGTAATCAAACAGGTATTGTCAGGTTCCTTGGCGTGTTGTGGCACAGCAGCCCCAGCGGGTGGAAGGGCCTTGATAGGGAACAGCCTTGTCTGGCTTAGATGGTATCTCAGACTCAGACCTGTAAAATGCCAGGCTAGGATGTTTGCAGAGACTTGTCAAGCTAAGGGGAACGGTGCCAGCGTGAAACATTGGGGAAGAGCTCAAAAAAAGCAGACAATGGTGTGTTTGCTTGCAGGGCTCACCTACAGGCTGCTTTCCCCCTTGGCAGAGTTTTTTCAGCTGGTCCATGGCTGTCGGGGGAAGGTGCAGCCTGTGCCAGCATCGTCAAGCTGGAGGGGATGGGAATGCTGCCCAGGATCCCCACAGACATGTCCCTCCCCAGCTTCTCAGGGTCCCAGAGCTCATCTGGGACAAGGACATCACACTGCGGCTTGAGAACTGCCCAGGATGGCACATTTCTCACTGAACTGTTTATTTAATAACTGGTTGATACCAGTACTTCCTCAAGTCACTGTTCCCCTGTTCTCTGCTCATAAATAAGACCTTTCCTTTGCAGCAGAGCAGACAGCAGTATGGGTCAGGCTCCTCTGCTGTCTGGTGGTTTCTGGAACATCTTGGCCATCATCAATGCATAACACATACAAATGAAATGCAAAGATTAAATGGTTCTTATTGCATCCTGCTGGTATCTCCATCCGCATCTCTGTGACTTTCCTGCCATGAAATAGCGCACGTGGGGTGCGGGGGGGGCTTCGCTCTGCCTCTTACCCCTCACAGAGACCCTCCCTCCTACTGCTGCTAGACTTTTCCCTTCTTTTTTCCTTCCTTGAAATGACCTCATGTTGCATTTGTGGCACTGGGATCTTTGGTGGGGTGGTGGGAGGCAGTACTTAGGGGTTTCAGTAACAGCGGGTGGGTATCCCACTGCTCTGAAAAAGCCTCTCCTGGTTATTAGCTTCATATTCCGTGTTGTCACTCAGGAAATCTCTGGTAAAGAATCTCTGTCACTTCTTTCCACTAAAGATCCTGGTAACTGGGAATAAAACACAGCCCAGCAGTGCCTGACCTTCTGATTCCACTAAACCCAACCAGGAAAAAAAACACTTACTTGTCTTCAACTTCAGCCTTTGGCTTTGGTTTTACAGTTCCATTTAATTGGCCTTAAAAGGGTCAATTTTCAGCCCTACCAATTAAAGCATCGACTTTGTGTTGCCAAAGCTCGTCTGAGCCTTCGCTGCAGAAAGCATCCTTGCAAAACTTGTCTCCTGGAACATTTAAACTGTCAGCCCTAATTATCCGCATTGCTTCAGCTCAATGGGTTTCTTTCCTCTCAGCCAGCAGCGATATTTTGTTACTGTCTATGAAATAGAAACTGCATCCTGGGTTAGAAGCAGCCAGCTTTCTGAATCGCTGCTCTTTCTATCACCCTGGATTTGCCTCTGGAGTTGTGATCTGAAATGCTCAGCCCCTTGCAAAATGCACCCTGAAGGCAGGTGGGCTCCTGCGCTGGAGCTGCATCAGTGTCCTCTGCATCCGTGTCCTCTCCTGCACCCGTGTCCTCTCCTGCATCCGTGTCCTCTTCTGCATCCGTGTCCTCTTCTGCATCCGTGTCCTCTTCTGCATCCATGTCCTCCTCTGCATCCGTGTCCTCCTCTGCATCAGTGTCCTCTTCTGCCTTGCAGAAAAGCCCGAGCTGGATGAGATCACCCTGGAACGAGTGCTGGAGGAGCTGGAGACCATGTGCTATGAGAACATGAACATCGCCATCGAAACGGAGGAAGGCTTGGGCATCGAGTACGATGAGGATGTGGTGTGTGACGTCTGCCGCTCGCCGGAGGGAGAGGATGGCAACGAGATGGTGTTCTGCGACAAGTGCAACGTCTGTGTGCACCAGGTGAGCCCCCCGCCATGGGGAGGGAGGGCAGGTTTTGGCTGCCTGCACCTCACACTCCTCTACCCTCCACCAGCTTCACTCCATCCCCACCCTCACCCTTTCCCCAAGCTGCTCTAAAGCCCTGCTAAAGTCTTTAAACCTCCCGCAAGGTTGCTGTGCCCCCTCCTCACTCCCTGGCCTCTGTGGTGTTTTATTTTATGCTGCTTCTTCCATTAATGTGCTTATTTTTCTTCCTTACCACATCTTTATTAACTTGGAGCTGTGGGACCTCCAGCACCCAGGGGTGACCAGCACTGCTGGCCTGGGAGGGATGCCGGTCTGCATCCCGGCACTTGGTAGAGGGGTGGGCTTGCATGGACCTCCAGCCTCCTGGGGCTGGTGGGACCTTCCAGCTCTGGTCCCGCTGTCTCCCTTCGGAGGGTTCCTGTCCCAGCTTCCCTGCTATACAAGCACAGGATTTCTCTTTATTTTGCTGCCTGGAGGAAAATGATGTTATTTTTAGAACTGGATGCAAATGATTCAAACCCTCCTGGGGGAGGTCGTCCGTGGGCTCCTGCGCTTGGTGCTCGAAGTGGAGACGAGGGGAAGGCAGCCGTACGAGGGTCTCATGGGCTCTCTGTGTGGTCCAGGGAGGTTGTGCTTGGAGGGGAGGTGCTGTGTGGTGCTGAAACAGCAGTGGCAGCTCCCAGGCTTTGCCCTCCATGTGACGGGGTTTTGGTTTGGGTTGGGGTTTTTTTTTTCCCTTCAAAGAGAGCCATTTGCTCATCCTTTGGGCAGCTTTTCCATCAACGCTTCCTGGAGGTGGGAGTGCTCTGGAGATATCTATAGTTGCAGGAGGTGGGTGTTCTGAATGGTTTCCATCAGTGAATCAGCTTCCACAAAATACCAGGACGGTTCAGGGCTGGGGTTGGCAGGGTCTTTTGTGTGCTGGGTTTTCTTTCTTTCTCAACAAGCCCAAGGGGCAGTGTTGGGCTGTGACCTGACACATGCTGGTGGGCAGGGGTTGAGGGGAGGCAGGTCAGTGTGTCCATTGCTTCTGTGGAGATGTACAGGCCCTGGCTGTGCCCACCGTGGGCTGTGGTACCCTGTGGGCTCTGTGTTCGGCTGTGGCCAGGGTGCTGGGAGCAGAGCAGTGCTGCAGGAGGGATGTGTTGAGCTGGATTTCCAGGGTGCTGAAAGAAAAGAGAGATTCTCCATTGTTTGCAGGGAGCAGAGTCCAGCCCTAAGCCCCACACCAGCCTGTGAGCTGCCTGTGATTTAATTTCTGCCCCAATTTACACCCTAAATCACAAACTCCAGAGCCACAGTATGGGGTCTTACGTGGCATAGTGTTTCTTATCTAACCTCCCCCTTGGCTTTGCCTTTGCCAGCCCCATGTGCCAGGGACGATGCTTTTCTGCAGGGAGCTGGGTGCCAATGCCATAGGCTTTGAGTATTTGGGTAGCGGTGGAGGGGAGCTGGGGTCCCACAGGACACAGACAGATGCCTCATCCTCCTGCATCCCAGCAGGAAAGGGCAGAGGCAGAGCCGTGCTCAGACACGTTGTTGGGTTGTGGTGCTGGAAAGAATCATTGTAATCATCTCATCTGCATAACACAAGCCATGGGGCTTGCTATTAATTAATTCCTATGAAGCATAGCTTTTAGAAAACACATGCAATCTTCATTTTAAAATTTCCAGTGAAGAGGAATCTTCTTCCCCCCTCTCCTGCTGCTAAATGGTTGTGGTTCATCGCTCCCGTGGTGGCAATGTCGCGCTTCTGTTCAGCGCGGGAATGATCCGTCTCCAGCTTCCAGCCGTGGTCCCATCATTACCCAGTTCCCCTTGCCTGGCGTGGGAACGTGGCAGAGCCCTCCCTCTGTTACGTGGACCACACCCAGCTGCTACATGGACCACACCAAGCAGCTACGTGGACCACACCAAGCTTCTCCTTGGCTCAGCATCCTCCCTGCTTTTTCAGCATCCCCTTCTCAGTGATGATGTGCAGTGATAAAATAGCTGCTCTGCTCCTATTCAGCATTGCTCTGGTTCTGTGTTCCCAGAGCATCTTCTGTCTGGTCCAGACTGGGAGAGTGCATTTAGCTGATAAACCAACTTATTTCTAGAGCTGCTCCTTGTCTGGGACAGACAACCTATAGTATGTACACCGAGGAGCAGAATTGCACCTTCAGCTGCTCTAAAACCTCCAGGTATAAAAACCAGGGAGCTGGGACACTGCTAGAGGTTTACAACTGGTTGTAATTCCTGTTTCCCCTTGGATTTTGAGACCAAATTGGTAATTCATTCTCCTGGTAGCATGTATCAGGCTGGGTTTTTGTCTGGTGATAAATCAGATGTTTTGTAAAACTCCATTATGGAACTGATGTATCTATCAGGCTTGGAGACACTGTGAAACGGGCAGTTAAGTCCCTCTGAACCACATAGACTCACAGCAGTAACATTACCTCCCTGAATTCCTTGTTATCCCAATGATCTGTTCATGAAGTGGATTTTTCCCTCTTGCCAGAGTCAGCCTGTATTTTGGGGCACCCTGAAGCCATGTTGTAAAGTCTGCTCTTAGTGAGCAAAGGCTGAGTATGCTCTTTTCCCACGTGTGAGCATCCCCATGTGCTCCCTGTGCCCGTATCCCCACCCACGGCGAACAGTCAGAGGGGGCACATGGGGCTGTGACCTGCAGCACTGGGGAAAAACACCGAGGTTTTTTGGGGGGGATTAAACTTCAAAAAATGGAGGTGACAAATGCCTGGGCTCAGCTTCAGGCCAACAGCGCTGGTATGGAGCCCCGGCGCTGCCCGCCTGCCTTCTGGAGGGATGTCAGAGCAGCCAGATCCAGGATTACATCACCTGGCTATTTTAAAGCAGTGACACAGCCCGGCGTTCGCACCCCAAACAGTTGTTTGCTGGTCTCTGAAAACCCTTCTAAGCACGAGTTGTCCAGACCTGGCAGTGAAAAGCTGGCTGGGTTTAGTAGTAGCTGTTTAATATGGTCATAAGTTATGGCCAAAGTGGAAAGTGGAAAGTATTTTATCATCATCATGGTGTGATAGGGCTTATCTCTTGGCTCTTCCCCAAGTGCGGAAGAGGAATATTTATGGAACACTGGCTTCTCTGCATCCCGTGCTATCACAGCAGGGCAGGGAGCTCTGTGGGCAATCCAAGTCACAGAATCACAGAATCATAGGGCTTGGAAGGGACCTCCAGAGATCATTGAGTCCAACCCCCTGCCAAAACAGGGTCCCTAGGACAGGGCACACAGGTCGGTGTCCAGATGGGGCTGGAATCTCTCCAGAGAAGGAGACTCCACACCCCCTGGGCAGCCTGTCCCAGGGCTCTCTCACCCTCACCAGGAAGAAGTTCTTCCCCAGATTGGGGTGGAACTCCCTGTGCTCCAACTTGAGGCCATTGCCCCTTGTCCTGTCCCCACAGACACTGAGAAGAGATAGACATTTCCCTGTGTCCCACCCTTCAGCTATTGATCCCCAGTGATCAGATCCCCTCTCAGGCTGCTTCTCTCCAGGCTGAACAGCCCCAGCTCCCTCAGCCTTTCCTCACAGGGGAGATGCTCCGGGCCCTTAATCATCTCCATCGCCTCCTCTGGACTGCCTCCAGGAGATCCCTGGCTTTTTTATACCAGGAGTCCTTTAGCTCTCTTTGCCAGAGGCTTGTCCTTGCCTCCTTTAGATTGATCATCCTTTCCATTCATCATCCTTTCGATTCATCATCCTTTAGATGTACCATCCTTTATGGTTCCTCCCTTCTGATTGATATTCATGACTTAATGGGTTTCCCCTTTTTACCTTTCTGTAGTTATTTTCACTTCCCCTTCGGGCTGCATTGGGTGTGTAACCAGTGTGGTCATCTTTCTCAATCGTGGGGTTGTGGCTTTTCAGCCCTCAGCTACCTCAGGAGGGTTTTCTCAGCATTTCTTCCTCTGAGCTGCCGCGGGCTGGGTCGCTGGTCGGAGAGAGGCAGGAGATGGGTGGGCAGATGTCGGCACCGTGGGGCTGCCGGTGGCGGGGGCTCTGATGGAGCAGCCAGATCGCTTCCTCCCCTCTCAGCTCAGCCAGCGGATGCTTGGTGTGATAGACCAAGCACATTTGTAATTAAAACCCAGGACGTACTGATCTGGCATGAACGTAGGGAAGGTAGAAAGGAAGGAAGAGCTTCACTCCGCTCTCTACGGGGCTGTTCTACACCTGCTGTTTACTCCTGCCGTGCCCAGCTGCGGTGACCATAAGCCAGCAGTAGTGGGAAAGGTGGGAGTGGAGGAGGATGTCCTGGTGGATGCTCTTCCTGGGCTGCTAAGGCTAACCCATCTCTGTCGTGTCTGTGCAGGCGTGTTATGGCATCCTGAAGGTCCCCATCGGGAGTTGGCTGTGCCGGACCTGCGCCCTCGGGGTTCAGCCAAAGTGTCTTCTGTGCCCGAAGAGAGGGGAGCGCTGAAGCCCACCAGGAGCGGGACAAAATGGGTCCACGTTAGCTGTGCCTTATGGATACCTGAAGTAAGATGTTTCCCAACCTCCTCTTGACACGTGGGTAGGCACGGACCAGGTTTCCAGGTTCTGGCGCTGGGTGTTCATTAAGGGTCTGAATAGCAAGTTCAGTTTGACTTGTCAAGCTGTGCTGAGGCGATGCCAGTTGATCATGGGGCTGGGACACCCCATTAAGAGAGGACACAGAGGTGGGGTGTAAGGGTGCAGAGGTGGGGGGCATTCTTATGACCTTCCTGGGCAGGGTAGAACTGATTTCACATGCCCATCTGAGATACGCAGCAACATCCAGATGAGGAATTAGTTCAAAGGAAACGTTGACGTAAGCTTTTCCTTCCACTTCATCCAGGGTTTTTTCCTGAGTTTTGGGTTTTTCTTTCCAAATCACAAAAATAACAAAGAAAAAAATCCTTCCCCATTCAGACTGCCACAGACCAGGAGGAGATGTGGGATGGTAGCCAGTATTTACAGCTTGTCTCTGTTTTGTGACCAGGTTAGCATTGGATGTCCTGAAAAAATGGAACCCATTACGAAGATCTCACATATCCCAGCAAGCAGATGGGCTTTGTCCTGCAGCCTCTGCAAGGAGTGCACTGGGACGTGTATCCAGGTACGTGACTTGGTGCCAGAGAAACTCAGACCTCTGGGGTTGTGTCTGTAATAGCCACTGGAGAGTCTCCAGACATTGGCAGACATGATCTGGCCGAGGTTTATTCCTGCTCTGAGTAAACCTAACGACAAGGAGCACTGAGCATGCCCATCAGACATCATCAGATGTCGTTTGCCATCATTTGATGCATTGAGTGCTAGGAATCTAGATTAACTTTCTTTGCATAACACGGTGGTGTTGCTGTAGTGACACTAATTACTGGGACTGCAAATGACCTTGGTTGGAGGTCAGTACCTTCCAGCAGAAAGGCTTGGCGTAGCTGCTGGAGAAGCGAGATACTCATGAGATACACAGCCCAAGTATGTCACAGACCAGGGAGGGGATTGGCTGGGAAGTCTTTCTTTTGGGGGGGGGGGGGATATCAGGAAATTCCCAGGATTAGGTAGTCCTTGCTAGCCTGCTGAGCCATGCATGGCATTCCTGTGTTTTCCTCACTCCAAAGTGAAGCCCCACAGAAGTTGATTGCCTGCTGTCCCCACCGCAGCAGCCTGCTGAAGAAGAGGAGAGACAGAGCTGGGCGATGGTCTCTTCAGCCAAGGGACAGGAGATGGGACAAGGGGCAATGGGCTCAAGCTGTGCCAGGGCAGGGTCAGAGCAGATGGGAGGGAAAAGTTCTTCCCTGGAAGAGTTGTGGGGCTGTGGCACAGGCTCCCAGGATGCTCTGGGCTTTCCAGACAGAGCATCCCGGGCCACGGGGGATCCTCCTAGGGAGCAAAGAGCAGAAGCCCCCATCCAAAATGCAACACACTGGGTGTCAGAGTGTGGGGAGCCTTGCTGCATCCAGCGATTCCCTCTGCTTCCCCCTGCTCCATCAGTGTCACATCCCAGCAGTCCCTGGGGATGGGTTGGGGAAACTGCCACTCTGTGGGGCTGGTTGCTGTCGTTAGCTCAGAAGCAGTCTTGGCTTTTGGGGAGGGCTGGAATGGACATTAACCTTTGAAAAACTGGAGGGAAGTTTGGGATGGGCACCAATCCTGACTGGTGAGCTCCTGGGCAGCCACAGGAGCTGTTTGTCAGAGGTTGGTGTAGGAAGCAGGGGTGATTTGGGGACCAGGAATAGCTGACTGGTAGCAGAATGGTGATAGGAATAGGAGGTCTGCAGGCTCCACTGCATTCGTGCCACTGCCTTGGGCTTAATACTTTAAAGGGAGCTATTTAAAAGCAATCCCCTTAGCTTGAAATGAAATCTCACAATACTTCTTTAAATCTCTAACGTCGACTCACTTCTCTTTTGATGGCTCTGGGTGGATCTGCTTATTCACCCTGCCAGATGGAGATACTGTGTCATAACGGCAACTGCTTTCAAAGAACGGAAGGGCAGGGAAGGAGGCAAACAGACTTGGCAGCATCAAAAAGAATTCAGCTTCTCTGAGGCTTCATCCTCTTAGTGCCGACATGGCACGGGAGCTGTGGGATCGCTGGGACTCAATGGATTTGCATTAAAGGTCACCTGAGATGGAACAGGAGCTTTATTGTCCCCCGTGTCAGCAGCTCAGGGTTTATAAGTCTCACAAGATTGTCACCAGCGCATTTGCCAAGGCCACCCCAGCACGCTCTGGATGGGTTTGCTTCAAGGAAAAGGGCAAGAAGTAGGACACAAAAAAAAAAGGGGGGAAAAAACCCCAAGCAAGCAGCCTGTGCCTTTATTTCAGAATTTATGGGGTAAATCAGCAAGTTCATCCATGGAAAAACAAACACGCTCCGTGCTCATCGACGGCACAGAGCTCTGTTTTGAAAGCTGATGTTTACAGAGCGTATTTCTGATCAGAGCCTGTGGCTGCAGGTGTAATCCAGCTGCCTTTGTTGGTGTTTCAGGTTTATGGCCCGGCTCTGAAGGAGAAGGTTGTTTGCTGTTAAAGCACTGAGCTTTTCTGCTTGACAGCAGGAATCAGGTGCTCCAGGTGGGGCAGGGATGGTGAAGGAAGGACCTTGCTTCCAGGAAGCACTTTTCCATGGCCCAAGTTGCTGCTGGAAATGGGCTTTGCTGATGCAAAATCCTTATGGCAGGCTGGAGGAGCAGAGGGCTGTCATGCCAGAGGGGCATGGGGATGCTCAGAGGCAGTGCTTGTGGAAACACCCACCTCAGCCATGTTTACAGGGACCAATGTGAGTTATTTTTGTGTAGGCACCTCTGTGCATCGGGGTATTTTTTCCCCATCCAGATTTGACCACCAAAAGGGACACAAACACAGAGGAAGGGCTCCCCACTGCTCTCCATGCCTCTGACCTTGCTCTTTGCATGTAGTCACTTCCCTTGCTTTGCTGGTGCAGAGCCCTGATCCCAGTGTAACTCGGCGTGGCTGGACGCTGGGCAGGGATGCAGCCCTGGAGGCACACGTTCCCCGCCTTCTCTTAAGTGGAAATCATGACTTCATGGTGGTTCTTGTGGTCAGATGTCAGGAGATGCCAAAGGGAGCTCAGTATCCAGCAGCAATTTTCTCCCTTGGATTGCTGAGATGGAAAAGAGAGCACTAGGAGCCAGGCTCCAGCACTGCCTGAGTCCCGTGGCACTCGCTTGGGACCTGGCTCCCTTCTCACCAAACTCCTCATCCCTTCTCAGAGCAACTGGAAGAACTCACCAAGGCCTTTCAGCGCTGCACAGAATGTCAGGTCTCTGGTCATTGCTGGCAGGCTTCTCTAAAGGGCACGATCTTCTGCTGTCATCATCTTCCAGCTTGCTTTTGGTGGTGGTTTTCAGGAGAAAAAGCCCTGGGAAGTGTCCTCCACCATTCGCTTGTTATTATTGCATTGTACTCAGCACTGGTGAGGCTGCACCTCGAGTGCTGGGTCCAGTTCTGGGCTCCTCACCATCAGAAGGACATCAAGGTCCTGGAGCGAGTCCAGAGAAGGGCAACCAGGCTGAGGAAGGGGCTGGAGGGCAAATCCTCTGAGGGAGCTGGGGGTGTTGAGCCTGGAGAAGAGGAGGCTGAGGGGAGACCTTCTCCCCACCTCCCCTGCCCTGCCAGGAGGGTGCAGAGAGGTGGATGATGGTCTCTTCAGCCAGGGGACAGGGTATAAGATGAGAGGGAATGGCTGTTGTGCCACTGGTCCCCATCCAGTCGGATAACTGACTTAGTGGTTCCCAGAGCTGTCATCCAGTTGTGTCTGTAGCCCTGAGAATGTATAGCTCGACCTCAGAGGAGGAGCAGTGTGTGCACCCCGCGCAGCTCCCACGTCATCCTCCACCTCACCCCCTCCATCCCCTGAGGATGTGCTGCTGAAATAGCCATTTTTGGCTGAGGAGCGCTGCCGGCATCCAAACCATCTGCGGTCACTACAGATCACACGGTGGTGTTTTTGGGAGGATGCAGAAGTGTCTCTGCTGATGTCTTGGCTGGAGTTCAGCACCGGTAATTAATTTTTCCTTCCTGAGCTCCCCTCACAGCTCTGTTGGAGGAGCCGCTTCCTTCCCCTCCATCCCCAAACCCCCACCTCCCTGAGCTGGGAAACTTCTGCTTGCACTTCCAAATAAACCCATCCCTCTGGTTTCTTCCCGGTACGAGTGGTGGGAGCACTGGTGGAACAGCCCCCGTTAGCATGGTTTCCACCCTCTCTCAGAATTCTGCTTGGGGATGGATTCCCCTCAGCAAAGCACGCCGAAATCCCGGGGTGAAAGGTGCTGTAAGCTAACGAAGCAGGGCCAGTAACGAAGCAGACTTGCCAACTGCAACGGTCTTTTGAGCCTGGTTTGTTGCACGTGGCACATCCTTCCCTCCCACAGCCATCAGCTTCGTTCCAGCACCGTTCTCAGTTGGATCCATATGTTTTATTGTCAGTTTATGCAAGGTCCCTGGGCAGCCGTGGCCAACCAGGTATGTGTCTTTGTTGCCCTGTCAGCCAAGCTGCCTAATTATTTTCTGTTTGCCTTTTGGGCATGGTTTCTGCCCACTGCTGCTTGCCATCTGCCTGAGGAGAAATCCAGGCTGGGCAGCAATGGGGTTTTTTATTCCTAGGGAGGAGTGATGGTCATTCCCATTAGTGGGATGTTGTCCTGGCAGAAGCCACAGTAGTTTCACTAATGCCATTGTTAGCAGTGGTGATGGGAGAACAGGCTGCCCAGAGAGGGGGTGGATGCCCCATCCCTGGGGGTGTTCAGGGCCAGGTTGGCTGGGGCCCTGGGCAACCTTGTGTAGCTCCAGGCCTGGAGGTTGGTGTCCCTGCCTGTGGCAGGGGGTTGGAGCTCTGTGATCCCTGGGGTCCCTTCCAACTCAGACCAGGCTGGGATTCTGTGTTGGGAGGAAGGGGACTTGAGGAGGAATGGGACGTTGGGAGGAAGGATACTTCAGGAGGAAGGGGACATTGGGAGGAAGGGGACATTGCTGTACATCTTCCTTTATCTCACGTGGTCCACCAGCAGCAGCAGGTTCATGGGGTCTGCTTTCTCTACATGCATAACAGCACTAAAGGACGCTGCAGGTTGAAGCACCCCAGGTGTTACAGTGGGGTTGGAGGGTATGCACATCAGGAGTATACCAGGAGTACATCAGGAGTGTACCAGGAGTATGTCAGGAGCTTTGTAGCTCCACGTGGTACCGGCATCATCTTGGCTCCTGGAAAAGCAAGCTCAGTCACAGGAACCTTGCAGTGGGGCTGCATCCAGCCCTTCCCACTGGTTTTGGCAGCTTTGGAGCAGGACCTGGTGGAGCCCTGGGAGGGGAAGCAGAGTACTGGGACACCGCTTGCCTACGCTTTTCTTGGCCCTGGCAGCTGCACGAGTCTCTTGCTGTCATAAGTACCAGCAGATTCGTAAACAAAGTCAAGGGAAAATATCTAAAAGCAGCAAGGTCAGAGGTTCACATGCTGGGTGACCGAGCAGGAATCCAGGGCTGATGGGACAAAGATAAAAAGAGCCATAAAACTTCTATTCCTCGACTACTACCAGAATATTAGATTGGTTTTCTTCTTTTTGAGACTTAAAATGCAGCAAAGCCCCAGAAAACTGTGCAGCATCCCCACCAGTTTGTCATCAACATCTAGGAAGTTTCATGTGCCTCTGCCTGGTCCTTCAAGGCCACAGCAGCATCTTCATCCCCCACAAGAACAATTATGCCACAGAGTCAGAGAATTGTAGGGGTTGGAAGGGACCTCAAGAGATCACTGAGTCCAACCCCTCTGCCAAAGCAGGTTCCCTAGGAAAACAGTGCCTAGAGTAACAGCCCACTTAAAGGTTCCCCTGGTTGCAGTTTAACTGGTCGTTAGCAGCTGGAATAGACTGATTTCTTACGGGTTACGGTTGAAATAATTACATGACATTCTGAGCCATTAAAAACCAATTAATGAGTAGAGGGGGAGAAGGTGCTGAGCTGGACACGGGCATTGTGCTGGCTGGAGGGTGGTTCCTGTCTCTGAACCAGGCTGAGGTTTGTTGCCTGTGGGATCTGAAGTAATTTAAACCTGAGGTAAGCTAGGGAAATCATGAAAAAATCAATCTGGTAGAAGTTTGACAACAAGACTAGCTACTGTACCAGTTCCCAAAAGTTTATTTCATGCTGTTTTACTCTCTGTATGCTGAGTCGCCTTTTTTTAATTATTTCTTAATGGAGCTAATTAGAGGCTGTGTGATTTCCAGAGGAGAACAGCATCATGCTCCAGGAGGGTTGGCTGCTGCTGAGATGCCATGTTCACTCATAAATCTTGGCATGTTCTGTATGCTTCCAATAAAAACGACGTATGAGCTTTAGATGTGGGAAGAGACTGGAGCAGTTCAAGGGTGAAACACAGATGAACATTTCTCCATCAGGAGAAATGTGTTGATGGAGCATCCCTGTTTTGGCCCATGACATTGGCTTTACGTGTTGATGGGTTGTGGTGGAAGAACTTGTTTATGGTAGGTCAAGGATGGACAGGGTCCATGACAGAGAAGGATTAAAGCAGGTAAGGTGGGAAGATGCCTGCTGGTATCTAGTGAACCCTGGGTTTCTTCTGCTTGGGTCTGTGGTGTCCGGCTCAGAGATGTGTAAGACCTCAGGTGTCCCTGCATAACGAGTACCTGTTGTGGAGCATCCATCACTTGATGGTGGGTGTTTGTGGAGGAATGGCTAGCTAACAAAGGCCACATAGACATAAGCCAGCTGGCCGAGCTGGAGTTTGGGAGGCATCCTACACAGTTAATCTAGTGGTTGATATGGCCAGGGCGTTCTATCCATAGCTACATAAGTTGCAAACAACAGGATGCCTCTTTGTTCAGGTGTGAGAGTCTCTTTGTTCAAGCGTGAGAACAAGGGGATTTAGCTGACTACAGATGAAGAACTAAGGGCAGGACTAACTTTAAAAGCAATAACCAATAATGAGCTTGGCTTTTGCAATATGTAATGAGCTAATTAGAACTATTATAAAAGACAACTGTACTATTCAGTAAGGGGAGCTTGCTTATCATTCGCATCGAGTGCGCTTGTCTTCCCTCGGCCGCAGCAGGTGTTGTCACTCAGATGGGTGTCCCTGGGGTTGGATTCAGCACTTGTGGTCCCATTGCACTGGTAAGCGTTCCCCATCACGATGGTGCTTTGCCCTGCCCCTAAGTTCTGTCCTTGTCCCCACAGTGCTCCATGCCCGCCTGCGTCACCGCGTTCCACGTCACCTGCGCCTTCGACCACAACCTTGACATGCGGACTATTCTAGCAGACAACGACGAAGTGAAGTTCAAGTCCTTCTGCCTTGAGCACAGCACCGGTGCCACCAAGCTGCCCGAGGAGGCACGGACAGAGCCTGACCAAGCCCAGCTGGACTTGGAGAAGGTCACGCTGCGGAAGCAGAAGCTCCAGCAGCTGGAGGAGGACTTCTATGAGCTCGTGAAGCCTTCAGAGGTGGCGGAGAACCTTGACCTAAGCGAATCGCTGGTGGATTTTGTCTACCAGTACTGGAAGCTGAAGAGGAAAGCAAACTCCAACAAACCACTGCTGACACCAAAAACGGATGAGGTGGACAACTTGGCCCAGCAAGAACAGGACGTTCTCTACCGACGCCTAAAGCTCTTCATGCACCTCAGGCAAGACCTGGAGAGGGTGAGTACAGCCTGTCCCATCCCTTCGCCGGTGGTACCCCTGTGCTCCACCAGCACTGTCTCAGTGTGTGCTGGCACCTATGGACAGCATGAGCCCCGTTCCCCCTTGGCTCAGTTCGACTCCCCACCCCGTCGTGTCCCTTCATCTCCAGCAGGATTCAGTGCTCAGCCTGTGTCATTCACCAGTGAAGTGAATTAGCGGCGGTCTCAGCTGGGGGCTTGGAGGAGCAAATGTCTGTGGGGAGAGGTGCCTCAGCGGGGCCGGGTGCCTGGGAGACAGATGATGCTGCAGCTTAATATCCACGAGACCTTAATAGTCTTCAGACCACAGAACTACTCAGTGCTGCCCCTCAGATGCTCTCCAGCAGCAAGGCGCTGTAACGATTCATTATTTACTCACATTCAACATCAAAGGCGGGTGGATGGCAGGAGTGAGCAGCAGGGCTGGGGGGGGGGATAGCTCCAGCGTTCCCTGCCCTGCTGCAGCCGAAAGTGGGTCGGGTCCTGAGGGAGTGGAGGCAGAGCCGTGCCCGGAGGATGCAGCCGGAGGATGCAGGCACCCGCGGTATGGGGCATCCTTGCATGGGAGGGGAAACAGCCACCTCAACGGCAGGGTTTTTTGGGGAGAATCAATGTCAGTGCAGCAGCAGTGCCAAGCTGTGCCAGAGCCCCCCAGGCTGTGCCTGCAGCTGCACCACGCTGCCTGCCTGTGGGTTCAACTGTCACGGTTGCATGGGGGGAGAGAGCAGGGACGGGGCAGGCTGGAGAAGAGGAGTGCTGAAGGCAAGGGAAGCAGCGAGGGAGAAGTTCTGGGGGGACACAGGCACAGTGTGGGGGACAGGCAGGGCTGCCAATCTGGCAGACAGGGACCAAGCTCCCATTGCTCCTGTGCTTAAAACCTAAGTCCTGCCTGGTCCCCCTCTCCTGCTCCTGCCAGGAGGGTGAATCCATGGCCCCTTCTGACAGCCCACCCGGGGTGCAGAAGCCACACAAGGGCTCAGGATGTCACTGGGAACAGGCAGGGAAGGAGGAAAGCAGGAAAATAGCATTGCTTTGACCCTGTGTCCTGAGCTGGGGAGCGGGCAGAGGGTGCTGCTGGGGACATGCTGTTCCCTGGGAGGTGAAGGCAACAGTGATGCTTCCTCTGCTTATCCCTGAACCCTCTCTCCAGGCTTCCATGGGTCTGTGGCACCGTTTAGCCCCTGGGGAGAAAGGCAGTGTGGGTGAGCAGGGTGTTTGTGTCCTGGTGGGATTTTGGCTCTGGACCAGCCTGTCCTGGGCCCTCACTGCAGTTCCTTGCACAGGTCTTGGACCTTGAGCCCCTTCTCCTGTGTAAAAGCAATGAGATTTCAAGGTACCGGTCTCTTGTCTGTGGCTGGATTGTCCCCTATCCCTACGTCTGTCACTGCCATCACTCTGTCCATCTGTCCCTCTGTAGCTCCTGCCTTTACTGCACTGTGTTTCCATCCCTTTCTTGGGCTGGTGCCACTGCTGATGGGTCTCCAGCACCAAGGCATAGGCAACAGGCTGCAGCTGGTGGATCCAAGGGCCACAAGTTCAACTCACTTTACCCCCCACCCGCTCCTTCACCTACTTCTCTATACTGTAAATCTAAACCAGGCTGCTCCACCTCCCTCTGCTTCCACTTGCCCCCCAGCTTGACTCTCCCGGCAGCAGCGACCCGCTGTGCATCCCTGTGCATCCTGAGGTACAGTGCTTTGCCCCCAGGAGCTGCCTAAATTCCAGGATGCCACAAGGCAGCTCCTGCTTTGATTTCTTCATGTCAAAACTATGGGGTTTTTACCAGATTTCTCATTTTCCAGAGTTGTTTCCAGGCTTCATGGGGTCACTCCCCCTTGGTGTTCAGCCTCTGCTTAGCAACTCCCTCCCAGGTTTGGCTGCCTGGCCCTGGAAGAGCTGTTTGTTTGCTCTTCTTCTGAGAGGGGGAACAATAAACACTGGCTGGATCGAAGTCCAGTGCTCAGGCGGGTGATACAGGTTTAAATCCCATTGTTGCATCCTGGGGATCTGACCCTCCCTGTCACAGCCACCCCATTTCACTTGCAGACAGTGAAGCATCACATCAGATCAGGGTTGGGAGAAGAGCAGCCGGCTGGGGTGGCTTTCAGAAGGTGTCCCTTGAGGCATCATGTTGCTGTTAAGTGTTTTCAGCAATTAATCTGTCAGGAATGGTTGGGATTTGGGGGCTGGTAACAGCATCTGGGTCCAAGAGGTGGGGAGACAGAAGCAGCAGGGCAGATCTGAGGGCCCCAGTACTTGAAAGATGTGGAACTGTTGGAGGGGATTCAGAGAAGCCAGGAAGATGCTCAGAGGGCTGGAGCAGCTCCCCTACGAGGAGAGGCTGGGGGAGCTGGGTTTGTTCAGCCTGGAGAAGAGAAGGCTGTGGGGGGACCTCATTACAGCCTTCCAGTCCCTGAAGGGAGCAGAGGAACAGGAGAGGAACCAGCTTGTTAAAGGGTAGAGAATGGCAGGACAAGGGGGATGGATTAAAGCTGGAGGAGGGAAGGGTTAGATGAGGTATTAGGGGGAAGTTCTTTGCAGAGAGAGTGGTGAGGGGCTGGAACAGGCTGCCCAGAGAGGGGGTGGGTGCCCCGTTCCTGGGGGTGTTGAAGGCCAGGTTTGCTGGGGCCCTGGGCAACCTTGTGTAGCTCCAGGCCTGGAGGCTGGTGTCCCTGCCTGTGGCAGGGGGTTGGAGCTCAGTGATCCTTGGGGTCCCTTCCAACCCAGACCAGTCTGGGATTCTATGATGCAGCGACAGCCAGGATGATGGTGACAGCCAGGATGACAGCATTTCCCTCTGTCATCTCTCAACCATTGCTGTTTCTGCACTTTGCAGTGTCAGCAAATTAAAGCTCTTGCCTCAGAATCCTAACACAATGCTCCCCTCCCCCCTTTTCAGCCTCTTTTAACCCTCTTCACCTCATGTGGTTTCATTCCCAAAGGCTGGTTGTTTAAGCTCAGCTTTAACAACAAGCGACTTTCCAGGCTTCATACCAGCATCTAAGCTTGGCTTAGAGAAGCAGTGCTGTGCAGTGTTCAGCTGTATAAGCGTGTGTAAATACCAGCAGTCTCTAAGCAGCACACAAGTAGTGTTTTCATCAGAAAAAAAAGAGGAGCTTTTTTTCTGTATTCCCAAGCATTTCCAAACTGTCCTTAGGTAAGCCTGGTGCCATCAGAGGATGTCCATGGTCATCCTGCCTTCACAGCCTTTGGTGGCAGGTGTTAGGTGAGTGTGGCATGAGGTCCTGGCTTGCTGTGTCCCTCTGAGAGGCACAAAGACCATGTAGGGACAGTCCCCTGAGCCTGGAAATACCCCAGCCTTCCTCTGCAGAGAAGGGCTTGAAGATGAGGAGGGGGAGGAATTAGAGACATCAGGGTCACGTGTGAGTGTGGACGTACCCACAGACGTTACTGCCTGTGCCTGGCGTTGGGGCCAGCCCCTCCTTACCTTGCGACAGGCAGTTTTGCTCTCTCAGAGCATCAGGAAGCTGAGCAGACGCTGCCAAGCCCTGGTAGCTGCCAGGAGCCTTTCCTGTATCGCAGCCGAAACCCTCCGTTTCCTCGGAAAGCCGCAGCCATGGTGACAGAGCCGGGCTCTGCAGCCACCCTTACAGCACAGCTCTGAAACCCATCACCAGGCAGATGCCAGCGGGTATCACACAGCAGCTCTGTCATTTTATCAGCCCCTCCCCTCCCCCCAGGTGCCAAGCAGTGTTTAACCCCTGCTGCAGTACCTCACACAAGGGGTGGGGGGGTGTTTTATTGGCACTGAGGGGCTTGGTTAATAACATTTCTTGTACTAGGACAGAATGCACCAGAGATTTGCAGGTAGGAAGCATGAGTAACCCAGCAAAGGGGAGGATGCTGCCCGACTCTGGGGCAGGGGACCAGCACGGTGCATGGCCAGCACCACCCACGTGTTTTTGCTGTGTTTTTCTCTCCTCTGCCCTGGTGTTTGCTTTAGAGTGACAGGCAGTTTTGTAAGGCTCTGACACTGAACAGCCAGCATGATCTGTGTGGGTAAGATCACAGAATGATTTACCTCTTTCTCCTGGCTCTGTTCCCATGTTGTGGGTCTCGGTCGCTGGGTATGAACAGCAGAGTTAAAGGATGTGCTGCAACAAGTGCTGGAAGTTAATCCTGACTAATCAGAGCAGATTAGTGTCAGCTCTGCCCTGTTTGACTCCCTGCTGTGTCACTCAGGTTGAATTTGTGCCCTCAAAAGCTCTGATGCCAAAGTGCAGAAGAAGTTAAAGATGAACTTGCTTATTGTTTAAGTTTGGAAGAGGACAGGAGAGGGACAGACTCCCCTACGTGCATCACCCTACACAGACCCCTGCGTGGGGAGGGCTTTGGACCCCGGGCTGCCCCAGCCCCTTAGGCAGGACAGGATATTCCCAGCTAGGAGCTGCCCTGAGCGCTGGGAGGGGTGGTGGCTGAGCTGTCCCTTGTGCCGCAGCAGAGGCTGGTGGAGCTGTGGTTGGGCTTTCCAAGGCACCTGCTCAGGTTTGGGGTGGATGCTCCAGGCACGTTGGCAGGTATCTGTGGGGCTTTGTGGGGGGACTCAGTGCTGCAAGAGACTCAGTGCTGTTGAGATCCACAGGAGCCGTGTCCCTGGAGATCCTGTGCTGCCGTGTGGCTTCTGTGTGGCCAGTGTGTGTGCTGGAGAAGGCAGCCAGCCCTCCTTGCCCCCACCATTTGATCCTGGCTGTCAGAGCCACCGCAGAGACATGGAGACTTTGAATCATTCCCTGCCTGTTTTTTCCTGTACATATTGTGCTGTTTGGATCAAGAGCCCTTGCTTCTAGTCCAGGCACATCCAGGGTGCCCTCCTAGGAGTCTCGGTGATGGTGAGATGAAGAGGACCGAATCCCAGGGAGCAGGGATTTCCCTGGGCAGCAGAAGCACCCACACAGGTTGAGGGGACCTGCTTTGACCCTGCCTAAACCAGACACTGTTTCCTGTGTTTCTGTAGGTTAGAAATCTCTGTTACATGGTGACAAGACGGGAGAAGATGAAACACACCATTTGCAAACTCCAGGAGCAGATCTTCCATCTCCAGATGAAGCTTATTGAGAAAGATCTTTACCCAGGTCAGTGCCTCGTACCAGAGCTTGTTTTCACAGATGCTGTCCCTGCCATCCTCTGAAGCCAAAGACTGGTACCCAAGCCTCAGCCCCCACCCCAGGGAAGCCAGAGCTGCCCCCTCCCGTGCAGTGTTATTTAAGCCCAGCTCCTCTGGTTTTGCTCAGAAACACACAATAAAGCCATACCCTGCGTGACCAGAGTGTCAGAGCTCCTGGTTTTCACAGATCCCGCTTGATCCTCCCTCCTCTCTGCAGGAATCGGGTCAGAAAGACCAAAACATGTGGTGAGGTGGGGATGCTGAGGCAGCCTTTCGGCAGCTTTGGTGGAGATGGAGCTGTTTGGGAGGAGATGGCAAATCCCAGGCACGGGGCTGCTGACGCTGGGGATGGTCCAGGGCAGCTGGCTCCCTGGCACGGGTCAGCAGCCAACACTTGGGAGTCTTTGCAGATGCTGCTGGCTCTGTCAGGAACCAGAGGTTGAGCTACAGTGGGAATGTCTGTTGCCCCTAAAGCCCGGCTCCTTCAGCTCTGACTGGTGCAGTTCTCTGCTCCACATCCCCATTAGTGGGGAGCATCACGCTCACTGCATGCAAACCCTCTAGCTCCTTTTACTAAGAACTGAAATAAAGTTGGTTTCCTTCTGTCCTAATGTTTTTTCCCCCTTTTTTGCAAGTGGTGCTAGAGCCCAGAGCTCCTGCTCCCTCCTCCTTTCCTCCTTCCCCTTCAGTGGCAGCACACACCAGACCCCATGGCTGCAGAACAGTTTTTCCAGCAGCAGCATCTGGTGTTTTGGCAGGCTCTTCCGACGGTTGTTGTGTTTGTGGCTTTGGAGTTGTGTTTGAAGCCATCACGTGGTGGGGTTCCTTCAGGAACTGCCTGGGCTGAGCTTTCCTTGACAAAAGTTTCCTTTGACTGAAGTTTGGGAGGCTGAGACATGTGGAGATTGGGATGGTTGTGACTCAGAGGCTGCACAGATCGCTCTCGATGGCTCGAGACAGATGTCTGTGTGGGGCAGGGGTGCCTGGGACCCCGAGGTGTGCTCTGGGGGGATGTGGGTCCCGTAAATCTCTGTCCCCATGACCCAGGTTGGTGACACTGTGTGTTGTATCATACATCCTCGCTGAACCAGGGATGTGGGTCCCCAGCTTGGGCGAAGCACAGAACAGTGTTCCTGGTTGTTCCCTGTGATGGGAGACCCCGCACTGCGCATCCCAGGAGCCATTCCCTGTCCCCCAGGGGTTCCATGCTGGGCTGTGCTCCCAGCAGTGATGCTGCTGGCTGGGCAGCAAGGTGGGAGGTCCAGCTCAGGAATAACAGGTGTATAAACGACCAGAACGACAAACTGGGATCCAGAAGGCAGCTGCCATGCAGTGTTGCTGCCAGGCTCTGTGGGAACAGGTCAGGAATCGTCCGTGGAGTGATGTTTGGGGGGGATGCAGGGGACTTGTGATGCTCTTCAGTTTGGCCGGTTGAGCCTGGTTTAGGATTTGCGGCTCTCGGAAGGAGACAGGCACTGGGTGGTTTGCCAGGAAGGCTTTGGAGCTCAGCTCCCTTGCAGACAGTGTGTTAGATGGCTGGAAATGCCCCTGGGGACCTGCATTCCCCGAAATGCCTTCGGGACTCTGACCTTCAGTGCATACCCAACCCTCTCTAAGGCAGTGGTGGGGCAGGAGCCAGCAGCAAATCCTGGGAGGAAAAGTTGGGGTGCTGGTTGGTGCAGATAAGCCAGGACCCTCCCTGTCAGGGTGGGGATGCTGGCCAGTGAGGGGCTCTGCAGTTTGTGTTTCGGGGCTGTCTGCCCCACGGAGCGCTGGTGCTGTGCAGCTGCCCTTCCTGATGTAGTTACACATGTACTTGGAGAACAGGGTGACTGCCATTGCTGTGATGTTTGTTTTGCCCAAGGGTGAGTGGCAGACCTGTGGTGAGAGGCTGGGGGTCATTTTGTACGCTGTGGTGTCAACGGTCTTCTCTCCTGCCCCAAATAGTTGGCATTTGCCAATCCAGTTTCTGCTCTGAACTGGCAGAGCTGAGCTGGTTGTCTCTCCCAGGATGGGCTGTTCAGCTGAGCCTGAGCAGGGGCTGCTGCCCCTGGGATGCAGCTCCCAGGATTTGGTCCTGGGATCTCCAGGTGGTTTGGGTACCTGCGTCCTTCCCAAGCCAGGGGGACATTAGGGACCCGAGTGCCTTTCAGCATCAGTGCATAGGGTCTCCTGATATTGGGAGGAGTTGCCTCGCTGGGAGGTAGCGTCAGGCCATAAGTTGTGATCCCAAATGTGGGAAGAGAGGGACAGCCAGATTAGCCATGACAGCCAAGGTCCAGGTAGGAGCACAGCATCAGTACACAGCCCTTGTGCTGATCTCTGGGGCCATCGGTGTGAAGGGTGTCAGAGAAGGGCTCAGCCTCTGGTCACACTTCCCACAGGAGCTGCACAGCCCTGCCCCACACGTGGCTTTGCAGAGCCACAGGAAGTGGTTTTGTGCCTATTTGCTGCTTCAACTCCTCATGTCCCATCCCAGTTGCACCCCGAACACTCACCATTACAGACCCTGGTCCTACCAAGTATTCCCAGCACCCACGCGTTGCTCAGTGTCCTTGATGCCTGTTAGAGCTGAAGATGCCCAGCACCCAGTGGGACCAAAGCTACAGATAACTCGCTGCTGCGTTTTGCACCATTACAAAGCTTTAACTGGTTTGAAAGCAGGGGGACCGATCCTGTGGCATCATCCCCTTGGCACAGCTCCTGACAGCCTGCCCAGCGTGCCCAGGGTTTCTTGGGGAAAGGATAAAACCAAAACCAGCATTATTTTGGCTGGATGAGGATGGGTTTTAACTACTGCTACAGTAGTCATCAACCAAAATCTGTTGGGTTTATTCCAAAGATGGTTTTGGCACCAAGGTGGTTTTTTTGACTGGCTCCCACATGAAGCTCAGAAGTGGAGGGGTTTCTTTTCCCCACTGACAAATGATCGTTTAAGGAGGAGGTTTTGAATAAAATCAGTGAGAGCTGCGTGTGTAAAGTGAAGCCACCTCTCTCCCCTGTGTTTTTCTTGCATGGAGTGGAAAGGAAAACCTGTCTGGCTTTGGGTTGTTTTGACAGGTTCCTCTTCATGAAGCACGGCTCAGGTTTCTCCTCAGCCCCACTGTGCTGTTCAGTCAAAGGCTGATTTTTGTTTTGTAAGCAAAGTGCAAACTGTGTCCGTGTTTCTCTGCTGCTTTGGGGGTTGGACCGGATGATCTCTTGAGGTCCCTTCCAACCCCTCCAATTCTGTCATTTGTTGGGGACATTGCAAATTCCAATTTGGCTTTTGCTTTTCTTTCTTTCAGCAGGTCCTTTGGGCAGGAGGGGTTCCTTGCTTGGCAAGCCCAGGGCTGTAAATCCTCTGTCACTCCGGACTTAGGCAGGGGTGATGCCCCTACTCACCCAGGACATTTCCCTGGGTGCAGCAGAGGTTATTCCCCCTGACCCATCCTGCCCACAGCCTCTCTGCTGTCTTGTCTCTTAAAATCACTGCTCCCACAGCTGCAGGCTGAACCTACGGGCCAGGCTCTGAAGAACAACCTGCCTCGCCTCCGCATCCATCAGCCTCTCACATTTCAGGGCAATATCTTCCCCCCTCCAAAAATAAAGAGGACTTTTAGCATTCAAGATGGTTTTACCCCAGGGAAGTCATGTTTGACTAATCTAACAGCCTTTTATGAGGATATAACCAGGTGGATAGATGATGGATGGTGCAGTAGATGTGGTCTGCCCTGACCTCAGTAAAAGCATTTGACACCATCTCCCACAGCATCCTCATGGCTAAACTGAGGAAGTGTGGTCTGGAAGGTTGAGTAGGCGGATTAAGAGCTGCTTGAGTGAGTTTTGATCAATGGGACAGAGTCTAACTGGAGGCCTGTATCTAGTGGAGTCCCTCCAGAGTTGGTACTGGGACCTGGACTGTTCAGTATATTCATTGATGAGCTGCATGGGGGAATAGAGTATACAGTTGGCAAGTTTACTGGTGACACAACCCTGGGAGGAGTGGCTGACACCCCAGAGGGCTGTGCTGCCATTCAGCAAGGCTTAGACAGGCTGGAGATTTGGGTAGGGAGAAGCTCCATGAGATGTAACAAGGGCAAGGATAGGGTCTGGCATCTAGGGAAGAACAACCCCAGGGACCAGTACAGGTTGGGGACTGACCTGTTGGAGAGCAGCGTAGATGAGAGGGACCTGGGGGTCCTGGGGCATGACTGTGACCAGCACTGTGCCCTCATGCCTATGAAGGCCGGTGGCATCATGGGGTGTGTGAGAAGGGGTGTAGTTAGTAGGTCAAGAGAGGTCCTTCTCTCCCTCTGCTCTGCCCTGGTGAGACCACACCTGGAATATTCTGTCCAGCTCTGGGCCCCTCAGCTCAAGGACACAGAACTCCTTGAGAGAGCCCAGCGCAGGGCCACCAGGGTGATGGAGGGAGTGGAACCGCTTCCTGATGAGGAGAGGCTGAGGAGGCTGTGGCTCTTTAGCCTGGGGAAGAGGAGACTGAGGGGTCACCTCATCAGTGTTTATAAATATGTAAAGGGCAGAGTCAGGAGGACAGAGCCAGGCTGTTCTCAGCGATGGCCAGTGACAGGACAAGGTGCAAGCTGGAGCAGAGGAAGCTCTGTGGGGATGTAAGGAGGAACTTTGTCCCTGTGAGGGTGATGGAGCCCTGGGTCAGGCTGCCTAGAGAGAATGGGGAGTCTCCTTCTCTGGAGACATTCAAACCCTCCTGGATGTGTTCCTGTGGGATTGAGTCTGGGTGATCCTGCTCTGGCAGGGGGTGGGACTAGTTGAGTTTTCGAGGTCCCTTCCCTAATGCTCTGTGACTTCTTTGGGAGAATGACCTAACAGAGTAAGTAAAAGCTGTTGGGAGTATTTCACTTGTCAGTGTGAGCTGTAATTTTATAGGGTATTTGTCCTGTTTGCCCAAGAGGAATAAATCCAGTAAAAGTTCAAAGTCGTTTAGGAAATATTGATTTTTAGCTGAATGTCTACATAGCCCAGAGTTATAGCCCTGGCTTTCCATAGGCAGTGCTGGTCATCCTTCCTACTCCATTTACTTATGTTCAATACTCTGCTTAAGTTTATAGCTTTGGGGGGGTGTTTTACCCCTGCAGTGTGTGAGTGCAAGCAGTTACTGTCGCCAGAAGGTCAAGTCAAGTCAAGGGCTGCTTTAAAACACTGCTGCTCCCATTGCTGTCAAACTGGCTTTGCAGCTGAATCCCTCCAGGAGATGGTCCTGTTGGTGATGGGTGACATGCTGATGGGTTTGGAGGTCCCTGTGTGTCCCAGAACGTGTCTGGGCAGGGTTTGTGGTTACTCCCTTCTGCTGCTCCTGCAGGTCCTCCCCTCAAAGCACTGGTCCAGGAGGACACTACCTGAAGGAAACATACAAACAGGAGGGGAATCAGCTTGTTCAAGGGGGATGGATCAAAGCTAAAGGAAGGAAGGTTTAAATTGCATATTAGGGGGAAGTTCTTTCCAGAGAGAGTGGTGAGGGGCTGGAACAGGCTGCCCAGAGAGGGGGTGGGTGCCCCATCCCTGGGGGTGTTCAAGGCCAGGTTGGCTGGGGCCCTGGGCAACCTTGTGTAGCTCCAGGCCTGGAGGCAGGGGGTATAAACTCTGTGATCCTTGGGGTCCCTTCCAACCCAGACCAGTCTGGGATTCTGTGGTTCTATGAAAAAAAGGCATGACTGATTCTGTGACATGTTGGTTGTTGTAGGGTCTCCAGTGAGCCACCTGCTTTCGGTGGGACTTGTCCTGCAGCCATGTTATGTTCACAGCCAAGGTGCAAACCTCTTTTTTTATATAACCTACGGGATTCAGGTTTCCTGATGGTACAGAGACTTCAGCCCTGCAGCTGGCCAAAAAGTGGTCAGTGTTCTCCCTTTGGTATGGAGGTGTTTGCAGGTCCAGGTCTCCACCGCAGGGCTGTGTCCCAGGGAATCTGGCTCACTGCAGCATCCCTGGTCCCTCCTCTCACATGGAGTTTTCCTTTTTTTCTAAAAAATGCCAGAACAAACTGGGAAGAAGACAAAGGGTAAGAAAAGTGACCCGAGAAGGAAAGGAAGAGATGGTAGAAAAAATAGTCCTGAGAAGAAAGAGAAAAGGAAATCAGTCAACGAAACTGTGTTGGGACAACTGGGTAAGTCTGATTTTATGGGTGCAGAGTTGACCCATGCTGCTGGAGGCTCCTTGTTTTGGGGAGCAAGGTTGAGAGTCCCAGCCCCTGATCTCCCCTGCACGTGGAGTTACATCAGAGAGCCTCTTCCATCTCTCCCATGTGAGAATCACTGAGGTCCTACGGGAGGGACCACGCCAGAGACATGATCCCCAGCAGGGCAGGGTTTGTGTCTGGCTTGGGAGAACGTGTTACAAAGCCTGAAGAGTGATTTCACTTTCCAGTGATAAAATCAGACTTACTCACCCCACAGCAGGGCTGATCCCTGCGTCCCGATGGCGAGTGCAGCCCACAGGCTGTCTCTTTTCATGGCATGTACTGTCCAGGACCGTGCGGTCCTGCCAGTTGTGCCGGTGGTCCAGGAGCATCCAGAAGGCAGGCAGAAAGCATGGCTGGTCTCTTGAATTTGCTTGTGGGGCAAGGGGATGCAGGCTGGCACTGCAGATGCTTCGCCCACCCTCTGGGTCTTCCCCATCAGCTGCAGCCTGCAGCAGATGAGGCTTGGGGAGGCAGGAGGGGTGTAAGCCAGAGCAACAAGGTCTTTTTTGGCAATATCCTTGGCAACTGCATATGGGTTTTGCATGGAATTTGGGTTTTGTTCTTCCTTTGATGGTCTCTCCTCTGCCAGCATGCAGGGCAGGAGGTGATGAGTTCACCCGTGCTCAGCTGCGCCACGTGTGCACGGGGCGTGCACTGGTCTTGTCGGGGTTTTTGACTGGCTGAGGGTGCTATAAAACCCTCCTGGGGGTACACAGAATTTCTGTGGGATTCCCGGGGACCTGGGTCCCCCTGCCTTGCTTTGCTTTGCCCACTGCTGGCCCTGACTCTGCTGCTTTCTGTTCATCTCAAAGTCGTTGGGTTTTGGGCAGAGGCCCCTTCAGAAATGGGGCTTTTACTGTCACCCCACCTCTGCACTGTTTGCTATGGAAATTATGTGTTTTCTGGGGCAAATTTGTCAAATGCTGGAGGACAGGGGCATCTCCAAGGAAAACTGCACTGCCTGGGAAACCAGGCAGCTGACACAGCTTCACCAGGGCTGTGTAACCCCCGGGATGTTGTTAAGGGCTTGGTGCATCGCTTGGAGCTGCCGTCATGAGAGAGGGGCTGGGGAAAGGTGGCCTTGGCAGTGCCCTTGCGGGCAAGTCCTCGGGCTGTTTGGTGCCTGGGTACCACACAATGCTCTAAGCTCATCCCTGCTCCTGCTTCCCTTACCCTCCACTGGGAGGTGACCTGCCAGGAGGTGTGGGATGGCCACCTCAATGGTGTCACTTCCAACTGGATGGGCCTCCCTGGTGCTGCCCTCCAGCAGCCCTGGCATTGTGCAGGGTGTGTTGGTTGTCCCTCTATGGTGGCCACTCATCCACGCAGCATGGAGGGGTGACAGCCTGTGTCGCTGCTCGCAGGGCAGGGTGATGTGAAGCCGTAATCAAGACAAGCGAACACCACGGACCTGAGTTGCAGTTTCCATCTTTTGTGGCTAGACTGACTGCTTTCCTGTGGCTAGACCGACTGCTTTCAAAGGAAAGCTCCCACCTGAACTCAAAGAAATTTTTTCCTCCATCCAGAAGACCAGCTCCAAAGTGGAACCCATGGGGTTTCTGCTGGGTGAGGGTTAAGAGTGGGTGTGCTCAGGCAGGTATGCGCCTTGCCAGTTGCTCATTGGAGCCAGCCCAGCCCATAATCCTCACCCTTGCTCTCAGACATAATTATCAGGAAGTTTTTCAGCTTTTTCCATTCCATCTCTGCTCCTCCTCTTAATTTTCACAGCTCTTGGGTATTTGCAGATGTTCTCAGACTTGCCCCCCTCCCTCCCCTCCTTTGCCCACAGATCTCACTCCAGTTCACTTGGCGGTGCTGCCGAAGGGCAGCGTGGCTGTTGCTGGCTCCTGAGGCAATCATCCACTTGGGTTGTTTTTTTCTCTCCAGGCTTATCAACCTCCTTCCCCATCGACGGGACCTTCTTCAACAGCTGGTTGGCGCAGTCGGTCCAGATAACCGCCGAGAACATGGCGATGAGCGAGTGGTCCCTCAACAACGCCCACCACGAGGACAGCACCCCCGGCCTCTCCGAGGAGCTCCTCCAGGACGAGGAGACCTTGCTGAGCTTCATGATGGACCATTCCCTCAGGTCCCCGTTCAAGCAGAGCGAGGCCACAAAGAAAGTGAAAAGCAAAACGAGAACGAACACTAAGAAAAAGCTGCCCAGGAGCAGCCCCCTGCCATGGGTGGGAGCCACCCAGAGAGCTCGGAGCCCTGGACTAACAACGCCAGCGACTTGTCGGATGATGCCACCAAGCCCTTCGCTCCCGATTCCAAACCGAGCAAGTCGGAGAAAGGGACAACAGCAAAGCTTCCCGCCGAGCGCAAAGGGACAGGCGAGGCGAGAAAGGCAGCCAGGAAGGGCTCCATCCCCAAAGCCGGCGAGCCTCACCCCCCGGCCGGGGCGAGGGGCTGCATCGGCAAAGAGGAGGAGGAGGAGGAGGAAGAGAAGGAGGAGGAGACGCCGCGCTGCGCTCAGCCGGAGCCCAGCCCCGCGGCCAAAGTGCCTGACTCCGTAGGTAGCCCCAAAACCGTCGTGCGGTTCAAATTACCAAAGGAGAGCCGAGGGACTCGGAGGTCGCAGCCCCCCAAGCCTGACGGCGCCGGCGGAGCTCCCTTGCGTCGTTTCGACGCCGAGACGGACGGCTACTTCTCCGACGCAGAGATGAGCGACTCGGACGGGGAGTCCCGCGGTGGCAGGGCGCAGCGGGGCCAGCTGGATGCAGCTGGCGAGGACATCGTAAGGATGAGCATCCTGGCATCCTAACTCCTCCCGACCGCGCCGGCTCGACGGGGCCTCAACCCAGTTACAACTGCCATGTCCAATTTCTGCCTGGTCTAGCAAGGGGGATTTTTAATATGTGTATATAGTTGGAAATTCGGCACTGTTGTCTTTCTCTTCTCTATACGCCTGAGATACAGCTTCAGCTTCACCGACATCGATGACCGTGACAGTAGTGGTCCCTTCCCCAGCTCCCCGCCGGACCCCACTTCCCGGGAACGTGAGCCAGAGGCACCCGGCAGGATGGATGGTGCCAAGAGGGTGGAGGGTGCCGGTACCCGTGCTTTCTGCGGTTTAATTAACGGGCATTATTTAATGAGGGGCAGGTTTCTGCCTTGGGACGGTTGCCCCCCCCAGACCAGGGAGCGAGCAGAGGGTACGGTAGCAGCCGGCTGTGGGAGGGGCAATACCTGCCTGCGCAGATGGGAGGAAGCAAAATAAGTGATACTAAAATAAATAATGACTAAAGCACAAAAGGCTCGTTGGAGGAAAGCGCTTGGGGTGGAAGAGAGCAACATTATGTTTCTATTTTAGGGAAAAAAACCAAACAAAACCAACAACCCTTGGTTATTATTTCCCCCCCTCACCTTTCCATCTGGTCAGGATCCGTCCAGGGACCAGGGTGCAAAATTTCTCCCCATCCCTGCCCCGTGTGGCCGAGGTCATTAGGAAAACTGATCTACTCAGGTGAATTGGTGGGCTGTTAGCAAGCTGGGAGATGGAAATGTGAGGCAGGATGGAGGAGAAATAAAAAACACCACCCCATCCTTTAAAAACACGGTGGGGAGTCGGAGCTGGTTGAGCAAAGTTCTGCCTGTGCTTCTCTCCGATGGCTGCCGGGGTCCCACCCTGCTGGGGCGACACATTTGAAATCCCCTTTGCACAAGGAGAACGCTTGGCCCTGAGGCCAAACATACCCTCACCGGAGGGAGCGGGGGGAATGGAAACGCTTGCCTTCACCATTTTGTTCTCCTACTAAACGCTACAGTGGAAATGGTGAATTTATTCCTCCCCATCCTTTTCTTTTTATTATTATTATTCCTTAAATCCTGGTTACAAGCTGTTGACTCGTTGTGGGAGGGTGATTCACAGAAGCTGACATTATAAATATTACAATAATTTAATGCATAAAATGTCCCCAATAAGCCTTAAATGTTGTTTAAAAGCCCATGTTACCTACAAGTCAGGCGAATTTCCATGTTTGCACTTAATTGCACCATTACTTCGGTTTTGGCTTCAAAGGTCACAGTTAAGTCGTGCTACGTGTTTTATTGGAGTGACCCCAGTGTGAGCTCAGGGAACAAAAAACAAAAACAAAAACAAAAACAAAAAAAAAGGAATTCACTGAAACTTTTGTTGTTGTTGTTTTTTAAAAATAAAAAATGTTTAAAAAAAAAAACTTAAAAAAAAATAACAAAAACAAACCAAACCACAAACACCAAACCACAAAACACCAAAACCTGGGACACTTCTGCAACCGGTTAAACCCATCACTAAACAAAAAATAAAACCCAAACCTTGCAATTGTCAAACCAATCGGTCCAATAATTCTTGTGGATGCCAAAGAATATTTTGACAGTCAAGCAGCACAGCCAGAAACCAGAAACTTGTTATGGATTTAAAAAAAAAAACAATAAATTGGAAGTTATTCAGCAACAAAGGACTAGAGACACACTCATACCACACCGCTGCGGCGTTAGGTTCCAAGCTTGCTCCGAGGGATGCTGCTGCTCCCAGACCGCATCCTGCCGTTTTGATTTCCAGTGCTTTTTGCTCATTTCACTGTGAGCTTTCTTTTTCAGACTCTGAGACTCCTTCAATCGATGTTTTAGAGTAGATCATCTTTTATCAGCCTTCCAAAGTCCTTAGTATTGATAAAAATCACAGCAGAGATAAGCGATGACACAGCCTAACTCATCCCGGGCATGGCGAGCGGTGCGGGTTTCGGGTTGGATGCTGAGTGCCCAGACCCAGCCCTAGCTAAGCCCAGCACTAACCCAGCTGGGACTGACCGTGCCTGGGGAGGAATCTTTCCTCTGATGGGAAAAAAAATGTTACACAAGTTATTAGTGGGGCAAAAAAAAAAAAACAACCCCAACAACCCCCACCAATCAAAAAATCAAATCAACACAATGGGAACCACCTTTGTTACAAATTAGCATAATCCATCGAGGTTGGAAATGAAAATCTGCTCATTAATTAAGGCTCAGTACGTTCGGATAATGTTAAATACAGTAAATAGGACTTAGTTTATCTTATCAGGCTTGCTAGCTTTAGCTACAGTATCCTAGTATAAGAGTCATAACAATAATCAATATGCTGCCTTTTAATGAATCTTGCTTCCGTGTGCTTCACTTCAATTATGGTTAAACAAGAAAAGCAATCCACAAATTTCACTGTACACAGCTCCATTCATCAGCTTCTGCACTACTTTGTCTTCTCAGTACAGGAAAGCAAAAAGGGGGGAGAGACTTTAAAGAACAACCAACCCAGCCACCAGCACCAGGCAATAAACCAGTTTGAGATGCTCCCAAAACATCAGGCACTGTGTTTTGCCATCAGGAGATGGCATTGCAGGGGAGAAAGCTGAGGGGGTGGGGAGGGGGTGTGGGGCATGTCAGACCCAGGGAAAGGAATGGGGCGGGGAGAATAGAGAGGAGAAAAGGGGCTGCTGTGGGCTGAGCAAGGGCTGGACCGCAGCAGGATGGCTGCAGCCACCCCAGTACATCCCCTGCCTGATGTTGTCCTTGCCATCACCTCGCCTCAGGGCAGGGGAGCCTGGTGTTCAGGAGAGAAAGAAAAATGCACAAATATTTTTGATGTTACTGTAAATGTATTTTGAGATGAATAGAAAGAAAAAAAAAACAAATATAAGGGTTTATTTTAGTAGAGAAATGTTGTCTTTTAAGCTGTATAAACTGCAGGAATTGACATTTGCACTGTCAGAGCGCCCGTTTCCTTGGAGAAGCAGAGATGAGGATGCAAATAGCATCGTGCCCTGCTCACCAACAGCCCCAACACCAACCCCAGCCTGATGGCTGTAGGAGTTTCCCGAGGACAGCTCCAGCTCCACACACCCATCCTCCCCACACCCAGTTGTTAAAGCTTTTGGGTTCTTTTATCTTTTTATTTTTCCTTTTTTTTTTTTTTTTAATTTTTTTGTTTTCAATGGGGTTTGGATGCCTGCTGTCCCACAGAGCTCACCCCAAACTGGGGTGCAGGGTGGGGCAAGGAGGTGAGAGCGGGATGCGGGATGCAGCCGCCAGCAGGAAGATGCTGCTGCAGGACAGGGTGTGAGGTTTGGTTGTTCTTTAAGGAAATCTCTCCCCCGGCCCCCCCAGTTTGCACCATTCCACATACAAAACAGACCCACTTCACATCAGTTACAGGAAACGATATGAATGTCACAGGAGGAGAAACCCTTCTGTTTTCTTTGTTTCAAAGAACGTGATGTGCCATTTGTTAATATAAAAGAGAAATATTGAAAATATATTGAAAAGAGCAATTTTAAATTATTTTTGGCTTATGTTGCAATATTTATTTTCTTGTATTAGAAATTCCTTTGTAGAGAAAAAAAAATGTATTTTTCATTAATGCAAAAACCTATTTCTCCTTTTTGTACATTTTCCATGTTAGTTAATCCTTAAAGCAATATAATGTTATCAAACTCGTTCTGTGTGAGACTGTATTATGCATGCTATTTGTGTTGCCTTGGAATAGCTCTGTCTGCCATTATTTTCATCCTGTTTAGATACAGTGTATGCTTTAATACACATTGGGACCATGGCCCATTGCTTATGGAAAAGAAACCAACCCAACAAACCCCTTTGCATTCCTCAATGTGTTGGCAAATGCAGTCAATAAAGCAGTGTTTTCTGTGTTCCTCTGTGTTGGTGTAGTGAGCGAGGTCCTGCAGAGCAGGTTTAGCAGAGGGGTCCATGGAGCATCCCAAGGGATGCAGCTCTGCGTGTGAGGATGCGGAGCTGGTCCATCCCTGCTGATGCGGCTGCTGCCTGCCCATGAAGAGCCAGTATCAAAGTTCCCAATTTCTGTATTTCCATTGTGTTCCAAATTTCCATTGCATTTCCATTTGCATTTCCATTGCCAAAGCTCAGTGGGGAGCATAGCTGGAGACAGGTCATTGGTGTTGGAGGGGAGAGCCCAAGCCGGATGCTGCTCACCAAGTCCCCAGTTTTTGTAGTCCAAGGTAACAACCACTCTCTCAGAGATTTTTTGCCAGCAGGTCACAGGAGGGGATCCTCCTCCTCTGCTCTGTCCTGCTCAGGCCCCACCTGGAGTGTTGTGTCCAGTTCTGGGCTCCCTGGGATAAAAAAGCCAGGGATCTCCTGGAGAGAGTCAAAAGAAGGGCTATGGAGATGATGAAGGGCCTGGAGCATCTCACCTACAAGGAAAGGCTGAGGGAGCTGGGGCTGTTCAGCCTGGAGAGAAGCAGCCTGAGAGGGGATCTGATCAATGGGGATCAATAGCTGAAGGGTAGGACACAGGGGGACATGGGCAGCCTCTTCTCAGTGTCTGTGGGGACAGGACAAGGGGCGATGGCCTCAAGTTGGAGCACAGGGAGTTCCACCCCAATCTGGGGAAGAACTTCTTCCCGGTGAGGGTGAGGGAGCCCTGGGACAGGCTGCCCAGGGGGTGTGGAGTCTCCTTCTCTGGAGAGATTCCAGCCCCGTGCCCTGTCCTGGGGACCCTGCTTTGGCAGGGGTGGGACCCCATGGGCTCTGGAGGGCCCTTCCAGCCCCTACAATTCTGTGACTCTGTGAATCAGTGGCTGTTGGCTTTTCTGTCTCAGCTTTTTGGTGTTTCCTGGAACGTATTTTCCCTTTGTCCTCTAAAATTAACCCAAATGCCCAAGCTGCTGAAGGAAACCAGGAGATTTAATAGACATACTTAGTTCAATTTATTACCAAAGTGATTAATCAGGGAAATCGTGGTGCACAGCGAGGATGGTGCTAAACCCATCGATCTGAGATGGGTCTTCTGGGAGATGGGGGAAGGAGAGAGGGAATTCCACCTTTAAACTACCACAGGCTTTTATTTTGCTGTTAATGATAAGGCAAAGGATGGGTTTATTGTGAACTGAGGATTTTATTACTGGGCTGTGCTGCTGCTTGCAGCATCCTGGGCACCCCAGTAATGAACTCAAACTCGCAGCTGGTCCACACAGCCCCACATCCCAGGCATGATGCCCTCAGCATCATGCATGAACCCATCTGTCCAGAGCCAGTTCAGGTCTTCTGTAGGTAAGTTTTTCACTTGTTCTAGGCAGGGAGATACTACAGAGTTTGGTTTCATAAGACAGGGAGCGAGGCCAGATTTGGGAAAACCCCTTTGGTTTGGCTCCTCACCCCCAAGCCCCAGTGATGCCATTGGCTTGGGGATGCTCCCAAAATGTCCAAGGGGTGATGACACATGGCATGGCCAAGCCTGTGGGGTTTGGTACCAGACAACATGGGTCAACACCCTTACAAACCAGCAAGGATTTTGTCTGAAGTATCTGAGCCTTACAGAAGAGCAAGCTGGCCAGACTCCTGGGAAGGTGTCCCCCAGCCTGTGTATGAGACCAGAGGTGGCTGGGATGGTCTGGCTAGATATGTGATGGAAACAGCCTTGGAAAATGAAGCCCAAATGCCTGGAAGTAAATGAAGGGAGAAGAAAATCTGGGGACTGTTTTGCCTCTATACATCCTTCCTTCTCCAGAGAGCCCATGTGAGGGACAATAGCCACGACAACAGTGAAACCAGCCCACCAACAAGAGCTCAGCTCCATATCCCTGGCTTCCTGGCTTCAGGCAAACACCTTCTAAACCACCAGCTGGTTCTTGCAGGAGCAAGGTACAGGATCCAAACCCCGTGTACCCGAACCCAGGCAGCACCCCCACTGCCCATCACCAGGCAAGAGCCACTGGGATCCCTCCCCAAGCCACCAGCTTGCTGAGTTTTTCCAGGCACCCAAGGGAGCAGAGAGAGACAAGGCACTGTGGCTCTGCCAGCAGCACTGTGACATCCTTCTCCAACAGCCCAGCCTGAGAAATATTTCCCCAATAAAGCTACAAAAATTCTTTCTTACTCAAAAATACACCTTTATCAGCATGTAGGGTTTCCCTGGGGTGCCTGCTTGGAGGATGCCTGTGGAACCCTCACCACAGATGGTGCCAAATGCCTCGATCAGGAGCGAGCAGGCCAAGGATCATTCTGGTTTAATTGCAAAATAAATGTTAGGCTCTCCCCTATATGCTCTGCATAAGGATTGCAAGTGCCACCATAAATGCTAATGGGGCAAATACGCCCCAGTGCCAGTAAATCACCATCAACGGATGTGAAAATGAATTCATTTCCCTTCAACTTCCCCTGAAAGAACTGCAGTAAGACCTCGGTTTATTGTCTTTGATTAAGTGCTGGTGGCATAACATCATTTCCCCTAACCAGTACAAACCCTGCTGCTGCTGCTGCTGTACTTCTACCTAAACACCTCTAATGTGACAGGCTTGTATTTAATATTTACTCTTACAAAGTTAATACATTTAAGGGAGACATTTCCTGGGCTAAAAATAGTTCCTGGGTCCTGGATTTCCATGTAGGGCTGTGAAATGATTCATGTCTGCTGTGATTGCAACATCAACATCATCATCATCATCATCATCATCATCATCATCATCATCATCATGTTTTAAAAAATAACCTAACCTGTGAGTAACCCACAAACCAAGGGAAAGGTCCTGGACCAGCCAGGTTTCACATCTTGCCTGTCCCAAACTCCCCTTGACAAACTCATTCCACATTCATTTGATGCACAAGTTGAAAATAAGACTCATCTGACATGGGTGGGGGTTAACCAGGCAGCTTTTTCCCCCGAGGATTAACGTGGGGAAGTAGTAGGGATGAGACAGGGCTGGATCTGCTTGTAGGAGGCTCCTCCTGCTCCCATCACAGAATCACAGGACATTAGGAGTTGGAAGGGACCTCGAAAGATCATCTAAGTCTTCTCTCCAGAGAAGGTGACATTCATACCTTCCTGGACACCTTCTTGTGAGATCTAGACTGTGTGATCCTGCTCTGGCAGGGGGTTGGGGTAGGTGAGCTTTCGAGGTCCCTTCCAACTCCTAATGCTCTCCCATGACAGCCCCATACTCTGGAGAGCATTCACAGAGTCGTGGTGGGGAGAGGCCCCCAGCTGAGTGTTTGGAGGGGCACAGGGTGAGCCCACAACCTTGCCCATACCTGTCCATCACCTGCAAGAGGCAGCCACAGTGCCAATCCCACACCCTATCTGCACAGGGGTGTAAATCACACAAACAGCAACCAATTCACTGGGGAACTAGAAGAGGGTAGGAGGAACACACACACACCCCCTTCCAGTGTCAGGAGTCAGATGCTGGGGGTGGTGTTCGTGCTGTGGCTGCCCTGGGAAATGAGCCTGGGGGTGTGTGAGCTCTGCTGGTGTGTGCAGTGGTGGGATGGAGATTCCCAAAGCGGTGGGATGGAGTTTCCCAGAGCGGTGGGACGGCATTTCCCAGCCAGTCCCACTCTGCTGAGTAGCAGGTGCGGTGGTTTTGCTGGGGACGAGCTGCTCTGCATTCAGATGTAATAAAGATTAAAATAATTGACTGCCTGTGCTTATATTGTGAGTGGTACTTTATAACATCAAACACTCGGAGGGAACGTGGAGGTTAAAATATTGCTGTTACAGCTTGGTCATTAGCAGCCCTGCAATGAGCTTGAAATCATTGGATCGATGAAATGGAGTTTTTCCTGGGAGGCAGGCAGGTCAAAAAGCAAAATAACACATCTGCAGCCATAATTCCTGGGAAAATGATTCCCAGGAGGGAGATGCTGTGGGGTTTTTTGGGGATGCTGCTGCTGTCAGAGCAGGACACCAGCCACCTGCACAGGTCTGGACCTGGCAGATGCTCTGTCTCCATCCAAACATCCCCCTATGCCACACTATGAGCAGCTCCAGACATCCTGCAAGAGAGTTTCCTGTGGAAAACAGGGTGCTGAAACCCCTTCCAAGAACACTCAGCTAAAAATAGGTGTTTGTTGTACAGGATACCACAAATAACCCTCCTGCTGCAAGCGGGGCCTGGCAAGCGGGGGAGAAATTCCTGCCCTTAATAAGCAGGCAGGATCAATAAAGCCTTTCTAAAAGAGGGAAATCAGCAATTTTCATGGCTCCAGCTTTAAAGTGACTAAGTCTGGGGGATAAAACATAGCACAAGGATGCCCATCCATGTGCCACACATTCCCAAAGACAGCGTGAGCCGGGTACCAGCCTGGAGGACATAGGAATCCCCAACACCCAGAGATAGCAGGTCTCCCTCTTTTGGAGACCCATAGGGAATAAGCTGACCCCAACGTGATTTTAAACCCACCATGCAGAGAGAACCTTCTGGAGCAGTGCAGAGAGAACCTTCTGGAGCAGTGCAGAGAGCAAGGCAGCATCGCCACATAGCCAGAGGTGGGATGGGGACAACACATCCCTCGTGCCCCAAGCATCACCTCCTTGGCACCAGTGAAAGGCACCCATGAGGGATTTTTTAGGCTTTTTTAGGTTTAGGTGCAGGGTTATCAAAGTAAACAGTCAGGCCAACATTTATCTGCATGGCAAGAGCCAGGTGTGTGCCCAGCTGTGAGGACTTTGGTCACTCCTCTGACCTGAAGCCTGCAAGCATCACCCCAGCGTGTGCTAGAACCCGGTATCACTCCATGCAACAGCTAGAAAACTGCTTTGTGTAACTACACCAGGAGGAAGCAGCCCTTGGAGAATGAACTGGGAGTGGTGTGGGCATGGCCCAGCACAACCAGAGGTGAGAGTATGCAGAGACCGGCCGTGCCTCCCACACACCAACAGCAACCACAGCTGCCTCTCCACATCCCACCTGCCAGGCGTGTGCAATATTTTCCACCCCGAGCGCTGAGGGTGAAGTAACTGCCCCATCTGACACCAAGGGAGGTGTCACAGCCGCCTCCAGCCCACAGCTGTCTTCTGTGGCTGGAAAACATGACCTGAGCTTTGAAGCCCAGCGGAGCTGGTCCTCCTGGGCACCACAGGGGCAGCAGCTCTGGTGGGAAATACTTGGCAAAGGTGTTTCCATCCAGCTCCCTAAAGGCCAAGTGACCAGCAACCAGCACGTGCTGCAGCAGGAAGATGATGTAATTATCCCTTGAAGACACCCTCAGGCTTGGGAAGAGACCCGACTGCAGTGCTGACAGAGATTATTCTCAGCATCACACAGTGGTTGTAGCTAAAATGAAAAACTCTTCAGAGCATGAAGTGTTCCTGTAGTGCCCAGCAAGAGCTGAGCGGGAGGTGGCTGCTCTGGCCATCGCTTTCCCCATGGAAGAGGAGGGAGATGCTCTGGGGAGGTGTGGGGGAAAAGCCCAGGAGCAGCAACCAGTGATGGTGCAAACCTGACCCCTCCATGGTCCCTCATGGGGGTCTGCAAGAACCTGACAAAGACCTTCCCTATGAAGAAGTCACTTGTTCAGCCTGTCCTTATAAACCTGCTTTGCTGAGCAGCTCTCTGAACACTGCTGGGAGCAAAGAGATCCACTCCAAGGGATGATCTCCCCTCCAAGGGATGATCTCCCCTCCAAGCCTGGTCACTGAGCTCTACCTACTTTCCAGCTCTTTAATGATGGTTAAATTAGTTCATCTACCTCAGGTCACTCAAAGCTTCCCAGGCTGAGCAGAGATGTGAACCCCACTGGTACCATGCACCACACTGTTCTTGTTCTTGCAGATCTCCTTGTCTTTTACCTAATATTTAGACTGAGTGATCCCTTATTTAACCATACTGTCTTACCTGTGTGACACACATCTGCAGCTGTGACATTCCAGAGTTATCACCTTCACAGCATCAGTATGTAACAGAGGGATGGAAAATGCCAGCCTGTGTATGGGACAAAGCAAAACCACACTGAGTATTTGGAGTTCTCCACGGTGAGAAAAGAGGATGGACTGTTTCCCATGTGACAAGTGTGGCAGTTGCCAAGGGAGGGGGTGTAAAAAATGGTTTGATGCTCTAGCCCTCTCTGCCCACCTCTCCTCAGTGTCTTGGCAGTGTTTCAGCTGGAAAAGAGCTGGTGAAATGCCAGGCACGGGATGCCAAACCACCAGGAAAGGTCTGTGTGGATACATCCCTTCTGCAGCTCTGCTTCAAGGCGTCACTGGGGTTTGGTGGTAAATAACTGGGGAGTAACGGTAAACCGCTTGGCTGTCACGGTGGTTTTCTCTGCCTGTCTGCAAAGAGAAGGCAGATTTTGGCTAAGGCACCTTAAGAACAAACTGAAATGTGCTTCTGAAGGCTACAAACTTCACCAACAGGCTTCTTGCGGCTGGGAACAGGGTGTGCAGCAGCAGCAGGAAGCCCCGGGGTGGGACGGATGCTTTCACACCACCTGATGCCCCCACAGTTAGCAAAACAAAACCAGCCCCTGGACAAGGTGCTGGAACAATCTTTGTTCATTTTAAGGGCCAGGACCTGGATAAATCAATAGATTTAGTCTTTTTCTCCCCCTGTTATTTCCTCTCTGGTTTTTTGTTCGGCACTGGTGATGCTGGTCTTTGCCAGCAGCTCTGCCTTCCTTCCTGGGAGCAGAGGGAGGAGGCCAGCCTGCCCAGTGGGACAGCATCTCACCCTGAGCACCAACAATAACCCCATCTGCACCATAAGCCGAGCCTGGCTCCTCCAGGACAGAGGGGTGCAGCGCTGGTGGCTGTTGTATTAATTGCAACACAGACTCTTATTTTCCTCCCCAAAATCCTGGCACCTGGGGACTGTTACTTTTCAGGGAGTGCCTTGGGCCTGGCTGCTTTTATGGACTGCACATAGAGCAGATTTATTTCCCAAATGAAATATTAACCTTGGAGTAACTCTCTGCTTTCTAATGGGACACGTAGGATGCCATTTACCAGCTTATGAGGCTGCTCTCTGGCTTCTTTTTATACTTCCATAAAATCTTTGGCATAGCTAAGGATTCCCATCTCTTATAATTAAGCAGACAATGCTGCGTGCTTGAGCAATTACCTTACACTAACGAAGGAACGGCCAAGCAGAGCCCAAGGGCAGTGCTCCCTGCTAATTGGATGGAGAAGCACTTGGACCCTCACAAAAATCAGGGTTGGGCTGGTTTCCCAGGCTGGAGGTAGCATTTGCTGGCTGCTGGAGGAGATGGGGTGGGATGCTGGAGGAGATGGGGGGGATGTTGGAGGAGATGGGGTGGCATGGTGGAGGAGATGGAATGGGATGCTGGAGGAGATGGGGTGGGATGCTGGAGGAGGTGGGATGGGATGCTGGAGGAGATGGAATGGGATGCTGGAGGAGATGGGGTGGGATGCTGGAGGAGATGGGGGGGATGGTGGAGGAGATGGGATGGCATGCTGGAGGAGATGGGGTGACATGCTGGAGGAGATGGGATGGCATGCTGGAGGAGATGGGGTGGGATGCTGGAGGAGATGGGGTGGGATGCTGGAGGAGATGGGGTGGCATGCTGGAGGAGATGGGATGGCATGCTGGAGGAGATGGGGTGGGATGCTGGAGGAGATGGGGTGGCATGCTGGAGGAGATGGGGTGGCATGCTGGCGGCAGCAAACTCATCCTGCATTTACAAACTCATTTTGGTCCCTGTATGTTCCAGTGAAAGGGAGTTGCTGGAAATGGGGTCAGCCCAAGGATGCCCCCTCGAGCCGGTACGAGTGAGAACCCGGCCGCAGGCAGCAGGTTCATCTATATTTTGCTCTGGGATTTTGACTCATCCCAACCTGAAAGTCAGATCAAAACTGATGGGGGGGAGGGGGAGGCTAAACCACCGAGAGCTGGAGGAGGCTCACAGCCGCACCCGGGAGGCAGCGGGGAGGCCGCAAGGGCTGATGCCAGCTCACTGCCCGGGACCTCTGACAGTGCCCTCTGCCCCTGAGCCCTGTCACCCGTGGGTGCTGCTGTCCCTCTTAGGATGGCCCCAGCCCCAGTCTGAGAAGGGGACCGAGAGGCTCCTGCAGATTAATTTGCTCTTCATTCTGTGACACCATGAAACGTAACCCAAAGGGAAAAGCCCGGAGCCAAACGCCACTGTGGCTGATCCAGCCCCAGGTCTCTCCTCCAACTCCTGCTCCCAGCTCCCCAGCCGGCTTTACGCGAGCAGCTGAGCCCTGACGCAGCTCGGTGCAGCTCAGCAGGACAGGGGGGCGGTCCAATTCCCGCTCGGACACGTACACTTCTGAAGGCAGGGAACATCCTCTCCTCCCTCGGGGAGCTGAGGAGCCCGCGGCACTGCCCGAGCAGCTGGGGCTCAGCCCCGGCCCGTCCCTCCCCAGGGCCGGCGCGTCCCCTCGGTGCAGTTTTGGCACCTTCATCCGGAGAAGGGGCGGGAGGAGGGGAAAGGCACGGCTGGGCGATGCCCAGAGCTTCAGCCTCCCCTCCAAACGCATGAGTCATCTCCGCGCCAGGCAGCCGTGTCAGCCCCAGACAGGCATCCCAGCGCTCTGCCCACACGCCGCTGAAGCCAGCCAGCCAAAATGAGCCTGTTTGGCTTCCCAGCAGCAGCGCCCGGCCCCCTCCTTCCTTCCTTCCTCCCTCCCTCCCTCCCTCCGCCGTCACCGCTTTGGGCAGCCCCCAGCCCTGCTCGAAAGGATGCTGCTGCTTTGCAGAAGGTGCTTCTTTTTTTTTTTTTGGGCTTTTTTTTTTTTTTTTTGGTTTTAATTTTGTGGTTGAACGGAGCCAGCTGGCTTCAGAAAGCAAACCCAAGGCTTGTGCCCCCATCCCCCCTCCCCCCGCCCCTTTCCCTGAGTTCCACACAGCTCTCCGAGCAGTTTGTGTTGGGTCTGATGGCAGTACAGGGGGGCTTTGCTCTGAGAGAGCTTCCCCTCGCTGCTGGACACACGCTGTGCCGGCAGCAAAGCTGCTTTTCCAACCCCAGGGATGGGGGACAAGGACGGGGGACAGGGATGGGGACCCCCAGAGGTACAGCATACCTGAGGACTCTCAGCTTCTGCAGTTCTCTCTGCTTAATGTTGAAAGCGAGGTGAAGATGTCACCACAGTTATCTTAGGGCTTCTCAAGTTTCAGTTGATGGTGAAGTGGCTCTCCAGGCCCTGGGGCAGGAATTGGGTGGCAGACCATGCCAGAGCTGTCTCTGCTGCTCCAGGTTGTCCCCATATATCCGTCCTGGTAGCTCACCCCTCAGCAGGCCAAGGAGATAGCAGAACAAATCTATAAAGAAATAAAACCCTCAGTAAAAACCCAGTGCTGCAGGTAGTGTTTGCTGCAGTGGGGCTGGTGCTGCTGAGCAGCAGTGGCAGGATCCCTGACCAACCCCCTGTTAACCCAGCAGCCTTCCTCCCCCTCCAGCACCTTGGATGCTGCAGCCACACGGTTTGCTGATGCCTTGAAGACCAGTGTGACACAACCTACAGTCACCTCTCCTGCCTTGAGCTGGGGAGGCTGAATTACTCTGTCATGGCCCCAAGTCCAGACATCTTGGTCAATGCCTTTGAGCACCATTAAACCAGACTCAGGGTCTGTGCTAACAAACATGGTGCTGGTGCATGCTCCAACCTGGGCACTGCTGTCTCCAGGCAGACACCCCAGCACCAGGAAAAGCATCTTTTGGCACTGCTGCTTGAAGCTGTTGGGGGGTTGCACCAAGCATCCCTGGAGCATCTTCATCACCCTGGGATAACCCAGGAGCAGCTGAAGGGACCATCCCAGCCATGATGCCTGGTGCACATGTGGAGGGGCAGCGACGCTGCAGCTCCCAGTGATTCATCAGGATCACTGGTGTTGGCACTGTTATCGAGCACCACATTAGCCATCAGTTCAGTGAGTGATGCAGCAGACCGCAGGGGAAGGGTGGGAAGGCACCAAAATCTGCAGCACAAACCCTCTTAGCTGCACGGTGCTTACATCCCTATGTGGTTCATGCAGAGAAATCATAGAAATAGATACCAAGCAGCTGTAGAGCTAAAGATGGTGCTGAGACTGAGCATAACCCACCTGATGGGAGAAGGAGCATCCCCTTCCAGCCACCTAGCAGCTGTCCCCCCTCCTCAAAAAGCACTTTGAGGTCTTTTTCCAATGAAATCCGTGGACAGCTTGAGCCAGGGGGCAATGGGTGCTTTCATAAAGGGGCTGAACTTCTTCTGGAAGTAATTGCAGGCACTCAGCGTGCTGGAGCAGCGGGCACAGATGGAGCCTGGGAATAACCCAGTGCCAGCAGAAGGGGTTTCCATTAAGTGCCACGCTTAAACTGTAAATTTCCCCCAACAACCTGCAGTATCTCACCCTGGCTTTCCCAGCACAGATGTGAACCACCATGTGAAATGCCTTTAAAGCACAAACATGCCCTAACACACCTGCTGTAACGTTTCCTACGCCGCTCTCACTGAGAGGAAAGAAAACAACCCGGTGAAACAAGGCTGGGTGGCATCAGCAACCACCAAAAAGCAAAACCACGGCCAAGCCACCAGATGAAAGAGCATCTCCTGACGCAGCTCCCACCCATGGGTGCAGAAGCTCTTGGGGCATTATGGCTGAGCATCCCACCGCTGCCAGCATCAGCATCTACCTGGAAGGGTGTTTTAGCCTTAAAAGATTACCTTAGAGGCAGGAGTATATCAAATATCCTATAGGAAAAACAGTATTTGTAGAATTTAAGGCTGAAAAAAACAATTCTACACAAGGAGAGAGAGGTCTTTACATCCTTCACAGTCCTGACACATGGCATCAGCTGTGGTACAGGGACCTACCTCTGAACTCTGCTCCAAGGACTTATGATGGTTACCAAGAAGCTGGGATATTCATCAGTAGTTTGAGTAGTGTGTATTTTGAGAGTTTGCTGATATTCCTGGGTACTGGGAGCTCTCCTGACCAATGCCCAGGACCAGCAGAGTGAAGTAAACTGAGGGTTTCCCCACCTTGGGCAGGCAGGACCACGGGGAGCCTGGCTCCAGGGACAGCCACCACCCGCACAGCAAATCCCCTGCGTCCTGCTCAAATGGGCATTTTATGCTACAGCGGGTGAAGAACCACTCCTCTCACAGCTGTTTGACTTGAAAATCAAGTCCCCAGGCTGGTACCTTGGGACAGGCTGCCCAGAGGGTGTGGAGTCTCCTTCTCTGGAGAGATTCCAGCCCCGTCTGGACACCGCCCTGTGTGCCCTGTCCTAGGGACCCTGCTTTGGCAGGGGGTTGGACCCCATGGGCTCTGGAGGTCCCTTCCAACCCCTCAGGTTCTGTTATACATGCACTACCATAACTACCACTTCAGTACTATTTAATTTTCAGAAGCACCATGCACACCTAGCAAGGGCTCATCCCAGCTTGCTCTGCTGCCTGTCAAGACCCCTGCCACCCTTGTAGGTTCTGAACCAGCCATTGCCATTGCTCCAGCAATACCCCTCCAGCTACCAGGCAGGTGGAGGTGAGGATCTCCTTCAATTAAAGCAATGATAAACATTTACAGGAGAGGCAGAATGAATTACACAGAGGGTTTCCCTCCCCTTGGCTGGTGCTGCCCCCACACAGCACCACACATGGGCCACTGAGCTGTTCCTTCTCACTTGAACAGATTCCTGATTAACCACCCCAGGAGGTGGCCATGACTCTCTGCCCCCTCCAAACAAGTGCCTCTCTCTCCCTGACCCCAAGGAGCCCGCTAACCGCTCACCCTGCCTCCAGCTGAGCCAGATTTTGGCTGGTCCTTGTCTATGTGGTGTGATTTCTTTGGGTGAGCCTGGCACAGGAAAATACAAGGGAAACCAGAGTCACCCCAGCTCACTTGGCATCATGCTCCCAGGATGTGCTGAGTGATGCTGGGGGACAGGGAACCTGCAACCTAAAACTGCTGCAAGAGGGGACAGCTTGCTGCTGACCCTCATCCTTCACCCACTCCATCCTCAGCAGGGATTTGGGATGGGGAGGATGGAGGATGGCCGGCTCGTGGCACTGCTGAGCCTGGGGCAGCTGGGGTGCGATGCTGCCTTATATCATCGTGATGGAGTGGATCATTCTCCATGTGCTGCTGGAGCAGGAGCAGCCAGCCATGCCCCAGCTCTCCCCATGTCCCCTGCTTGCTTGGTGACGCAAGGGAAGGGAAGGGAAGGGAAGGGAAGGGAAGGGAAGGGAAGGGAAGGGAAGGGAAGGGAAGGGAAGGGAAGGGAAGGGAAGGGAAGGGAAGGGAAGGGAAGGGAAGGGAAGGGAAGGGAAGGGAAGGGAAGGGAAGGGAAGGGAAGGGAAGGGAAGGGTCCCAACCACAGGCAGGCCTGTATGGAAAACACAAAAGCAAATTTGAGCCAAGCAGCTCAAATCTGCATCACAAACACAACTCTTTGCATGCTTGGCCTTTGCAAGAAGCCACTAACCACTTTCATTTTCCTGGGCAACTTGGCAGACAAAAATCACTGCTCCTTGCTAGGCTGTGTGGGCCCAAAACAAGGGTTCACCTGCCCTCCCTCACCACCGAGTTTGGCTCTCTGCTGTTTGCCTTGACAGAGCAATCCAGCCCAGGATGTTTTGTTCCTTGGAAATAACTCGTTCCTCTTGGCCCATTCGCCAGAAGTTCTGGCGATCATTGCACAGCTCCCCCAGCTCTTCAGAAACATCAACGCTGGAGAGGTTAAAGATTTTAAAGCCTGCTGCCACCTATGGATGGAAAACAGAGAGAGCAGAGATGGAAAAGCCTTCAGCTGTGTGCCTGGCTGCGGCAAAGAGTTGGCCCCCAAATCAAAGCCATCAGTGGTGGGGAGATGCCAACAGCCCTTGGAGAGACCTGAGCAGTCCCCAAAGTTCAGACAAACTCAACAAGGTGCAGGACACCAAGAGCAGAGGGAGGGCATTGGGAGTTTCCTCCCCATGACATGGATACCTGTAGTACAGGAAACAAAATAGGCTTTTTTGGGGAGGGTCTTCCTTGAAGTAATCCAGTTATGGTGTTTTTACCTCATCGTTCTGTTGTAATGTAGACATTTGTGCTCAGCTGGCTAAGGTGATGATTTCTGCAGTAAAACTCTACAGAATACTTACAATGGACTTTTGTAGGGCCATAGAAATTAGGGAGCAACGTATTCCACCCTCACTGGAGGAATCAGGGTTATCTGTAACGGAGAGGACACGTTATTGCATCACATCATACCTAACGGAGCTTGGTGCTCACACTGGGGCTGTGGCAGGCTAAGGGGAGTGGGTCAGGTGGTACTTTGGGTATCTTCAGCAGATGTGGGACAGGAGCCCCAGCCACGCACAGCCCTGCTGCCCCAGGGACATCTCCAACCCTGAGAGCATCCTGCCTGCCAGCTGGACCGAGCCCTCACTCCACGGGACCAATGGAAGGGGGAGAGGGAGAATGCTGCAGACAAACAACCAGGATTTCATGCTGTTATGTACATCATATTTAATGCTCACACACACGGTATTTAGGGTTTCTCCACACACACACACACTCTGGTTATCTGCATGCAGGTGCCAAAAGAGGGATGCTATCTGCACACAGGCAGGGGCTAAACCCACTGGCCTCAGGCATCCACCACAGCCACTGCATGGATCTTCAGAAAAAAGATGTGATACCAACAGAGGGTTAAAGACACCCTATTGTTTCATTCCTTTCTCTACTCTCATAAGCTTCAGCTTCTTGAAAAACCTGTTTTCCTTTTGTCCCCGAGTCATTTTTGCATGAAGCAACTATTGTTCTGTCCTGTGACTCACCAGTCTGCATCATCACTTCCCAAACCCCTCAGGGGCATGCGGGCTTCGAAGCAGGCAATGGCAGCCAGCCTTTATTTACCAATAAATAGGCACTTCATCGCTGCATTGACTCATTGCTATTTAAACCTCCTTTTGTTCCTACTTCCCAACCATCCCTGAGCGATCCCTGTGAACCTGGAGCGACCATCCTGCTGGCTTTTGTAACCGCCTTTTATGAAGGACTGACTGACTTGCAGCCTGTCTGCGGCTCAACATCCCCCTCTGCTCTGCCCTGCTCAGGCCCCACCTGGAGTGTTGTGTCCAGTGCTGGGCTCCCTGGGATAAAAAAGACAGGGATCTTCTGGAGAGAGTCCAGAGGAGGGACAGGGAGATGATGAAGGGCCTGGAGCATCTCCCCTGTGAGGAAAGGCTGAGGGAGCTGGGGCTGTTCAGCCTGGAGAGAAGCAGCCTGAGAGGGGACCTAATTAATGTTTATAAATATCCTAAGCAGGGGATGCAGGGGGAAATGGGCAGCCCCTTCTCAGTGTCTGTGGGGACAGGACAAGGGGTGATGGCCTCAAGTTGGAGCACAGGGAGTTCCACCCCAATCTGGGGAAGAACTTCTTCCCAGTGAGGGTGAGGGAGCCCTGGGACAGGCTGCCCAGGGGGTGTGGAGTCTCCTTCTCTGGAGAGATTCCAGCTCCATCTGGACAGCGACCTGTGTGCCCTGTCCTGGGGACCCTGCTTTGGCAGGGGGTTGGACCCCATGAGCTCTCAAGGTCTTTTCCAACCCCTCAGATTCTGTGATTCAAGTACAAAAACCTCATGAGGGGAGATGAGTAGCTAAATGCTGGAGCAGAAACACCTAGAAACAGCAAGATTCCAGATGCCAGCCTGCCACAGGGCTGGAAACACAACTGCTCTGGATGTACACAGGGGGGAAAGGAGGCTCCATGCAAATTATCCACTTCCCCAGAGCTCTTACACAGATCCCATTTGTGTATTTTTCTTCAAACCCCAGTCAAAAGGAGCTCTTTTGGAGCTAGATTCCCCTCCACCACCCGGACATGCATCACCCCTGCCCAGCCAACAGCACCAGTGTGCAAGGGACCCATTGATTTTGCATGAGTGAAACCAAGGCTTTAGAGTTTACCAGTGCAAAGGAAAGATGTGATCCTGCTTTCCCAAGTGCCTGGACCACAGTCATTTCCCCTGTCTCCTGCTGCTGCTGCTGAACAGGTATCGATAAAACAAAAGCAGCTAAGGAGTTGGGATGTGTTCTCTCTTCTAAAGCCCACCGTTGGCAAGACTGGATGATACCCAGCACCTCACCCTAAATATATGATGCTGCACTTTCTCATGGGGACATAAATCACAGCTCAAACCTCTCACAGTGCTGACTGTGGAGGCAGGTGGAGCCGTGTTTGTGGACAGCCCGCTGCTCCAGCAAGCTCTCTCTTGCCACGGTTCAGCTGGGTCCAGCTTCATCTCAAGGGCAGGAGGACTCCATGTGGCACAGAGCCTCGATGCCAACAGTCTGAGGCAGAGAAAAGTGCAGGAACATCACTTGAAAGCCAGTGGGGAAAGATAAAGAGAACATCCAAATCTACAGTGATGCTGCTTTCTGTCACATACCACCAGAAGTGGGTTGCAGACCATGATGAGCTTGATGTGGGGCATAAATGCCTATTTTTCTCTAACAGCAGGTAGGCTGTGGGGGTGAGATTTGCAGGGTTTCATACCTTTCTGTTCCTGCCCTTCACTTACCTTTACAAAACTAACAGGAAAACCATCCAAAAGCCATCTCTAGCCAACATTTCCACAGCAGTCCCCAGCACTTCACTGCCAACAGAGCTGTCCGGCCACACAATAAGGGGCACAACTGCATTTTCATGGAGGAAGCAAGCTGAATTTGGGGGTTCAGGGTTTTATTTGGCTCTTGAGCAGGAATAACACACAGGCCCCAGCTTCTGACTGACCCAATTTATTTATTTTTCCTTTTGTTGGGGGATATTGCTTCTTCCATTTCCCCAGATTCTTATAATAAAGGGCTGAAGTGCTCAGGCACTTGCTGGAGTTTGATTGCCTCTTCTGTGAAAAGAGAGAGCCAGGAATAAAGCAAATCCAGGATCCCAGTGGTCCTTTTTTCCCCCCTTCACGTGTTTGCTCTCCCCTCCTTGCATGACTTTCACCCAGTCCCCAGGACAGGGGCTGGTTTTCCTCCCACCTGCCAGCGCTGGCAGGATGGGACAGGACAGGACAGGATGGCTGCTGCATGTCCCAACGAGCCTGGTGCATCCCAGCACACAGCCCACTCCCTGCCCGCTCATTCCCCCTCCAGCAATGGGCTCTGGGTCCCGAGAAGCCGCCAAAGCCTCTGAGTACAGGTGCCAGAGGAGGAGATGCTGTGCTAGGGCAGGGCTTGAGTTTGGAGGGAGGAATTCAGCATCAAGGGTGGGGAACACCACTGACCTTTGCCCCCAGGATGCAGGGAGCGCTGGAGCTGACACAGAAGTGGCAGTGATGGTCCCAGCAGAAGGCTCAGGGCAGGACCAGCTCCTTCCCCTCCACAGCCTTGTACCCTGCCAGTCACTGCCAGCACCACCTGAGGAGTGCAGAAGCAAAGCACACACCACCCATCATTGCTCCCATGTCCTTTTTCCCACCATCTGCAACCTGCAGACATACTTGCTGGGTCTTGCAGACAGGACCCATCTGGTTTAATGAGTGTTTACTTTCCTTCTGGATGGTACAAAGAAAACACAGGGGCTTTGTTGATTTTTTGTGTGCCTAGCTGCTGTCCCTGTGAAGCACTCCCACGTCCACAGGGCTTGTGGGATGTTATTCCAGAAACTCCCAGCACCTGCCTCTTACCTGGTGACTTACTGGGTGGTTGCTTCATCACTTGACCTACTTCCCTCTCACCAAACACCATGTTCCTGCTGACAAGTTCAACTTCCCTCTGCACCCTCAGAGAGGTGCAAGTCCAACGCCAGTTGACCAGGTCAGACAAGGTCTTCACCAGCACCATCTCCATGGAGCAGATTTCGTAATTCCATGTTTACAGAGACATAAATAGAGTCCATCCCACAGTCACATGCACCGGGATCTGTTACACATTCCTTGCTGCAGCCAGGCTCGCAGCAGCTCTGTGAACATCAGCTAACCATGGTGGCTGTAACTGCTTTTGGTTTTCCTCAGTTCTCCCAAAATAACAACAGCCAACGACATGTGTAAAGCTTTCAGTGATTCTCTCTTGCCTTCTGCCTGACAACACCTCTGAAAATACCAGCAGTTTCTTCTTGGATAGAAAGTCCCCTTAGAAATTTCTTCCCCGGGACTTTGAAATGAACTGCTGAAGAAGCACTCCCCCCTGCCCAAAACAGCCCAGGGGACAACAGTTATATTGTTTTTTAAACTTAAGAAGGAATTCAAGGTATAAATTAGGAGGTGAATGGATATTAGAGAATCATAGAATCATAGAATCACAGGGGTTGGAAGGGACCTTGAGAGATCATCGGGTCCAACCCCCTGCCAAAGCAGTGGTAACAGCAGATGGGAAGACTAGGAGAGCTAAAAAAAAACCCAACCCAACTATAAACCAAAAAGAAGTTCTCTTTGCAGAAAAGTTTTCAGGTACAAACATCTGATCAACACAACCCCCTTTGGGGGATGTTCCCCAGAGCCCGTCAGACTCAGCTGCCACATGCAGAGAGGTCACCTTTTCTATGAAACACCCAAGTACCCATCTCATTTCCTAGGAGCACCCAAACATCTCCTCTCCAATTGCTCCAAGTGCCTCAGACACCAGTAACAAAGCCCGGGCTCTAAAAAAAAAAAAGGCAAACTTCATTATTAGCTCTGCCTAAATGCTTTCTCCAGGCAGCACCCAGAACTCCAGCCACTCTCCTACCACAGCCACACAGCTGGATTTCTCCCCTCACATCTCCTGTGATTATTTATTCACCAGTAAAGCTGGAGCTTTTACTTTTCTCAACTGCAAACTCCTGGCTGGTGTTTTTTTTAAGCCTCTACAACCTACTACAAGCAGCATTTCCCTTAATGGCCTCTGCAATTTCATGCTAAACATCTCAGCAACGGTATCTTGAACAGATTTATTTTAAGCCTCCTGAGCGTGCACATACATATATTTACATATTGTAGATCCATACATAGCTCTTCTATTTCTTGCTGCTAAGTGGCACACACAGGAGCCTGCCCTTCGCAGTGCTGATTTATTTGAACCTAACCCAAAGCCCTGCTCCAAGGAAGCAGAGAGAAAACACACTCAGCACTATGGCTGGAGCCCACAGCCTAGGCTGAGCTTGGAAACCCAGCTCTGGGTGCCAGCAGGCATGAGAAGGCTTAAAATACAGCTTTAAGTTGTGCAGCTCGTGCTTATCAGTGGTCAGAAGTCAAGTGCATTAAAGAAGCGACCTCAGCCTTGTCCTTGGGGACCAGTGGCCCAAGGACTGGCAGTTTTCAGTGACTTAGCAAAACGTGGCTTAACTGTAGGACACCATCTGGATGGCAGAATAACCTGAGAGACACCACATTACCACAGCACACACAGACTGACTGAATCCAGCCCCTTCCACTGCCCTGTTCCTCTCTCCCCTTTGCTTTCACAAGCACCAGCGTTTCCAAACACCAGCCCCAGGGTCAGGCCACGAACAGGCTGCAGCAGAGCACCGGTAGGAGCCCTGTTCAAAATTGTTCTCCCTCTTACCTTGCTGGCAAGAGGAGGTTTTTCCACCCATTTGTATTTTTCCCTGCCTCCTTCACACAGCCAGGAACCTGGTCAGGTATTTCCTAGCGATGCTCTCACAACCACCAGGCTGGCCCCCTCCTCCAGCATGCTCATTGCCAGCCACTAAGCAAAGGCTTTTGGTTTTAAAAAAAATAATCCTTTAACAAAGGTTTTAAACTAATTTAGAGCAAATTCAGACCTTGCTCTTGAGAGCCACATCCTGACAAGCAGGTTCCTTTGCTCAGAAACCTTCTGCCACAAAACCTGGACCCCTTCAGATCCTCTCACCAGGGTTAGATTAGGTTGCCACGTTAGCTCAGCTCCTGTGCATCCTCTTGCCAAGCACCAGCCCCATCCTGTCCCAGAGCAGTGGCTTGTCACAGTACACCCCCTTCACAACAAACCAGCTGGATCTACTCCCAGGTTCAGGTGTCACGAGGTTACTAAGATCAGGTCTCAGGCAGCTACTGCTGATGGTTTGCTTCAGCTAACACTGCTCCCAGGACCCGATCAATTCCACTCTGACTGTCAAGTGTTGCCTTTGTGGGGAGAAACCTCACCAAATATTATAAATTCTCATCTGCCTGTGCCAAAAGCAGGCATTTGGATCTGGATACCAAAAGCATGCAGCTATGTTCCCTCCTTTTACAAGGAGGAAATGCTGCATTTATTTACGTGGCACATTTGGGAAACAATCAGAAGTTACAAGTAGATCCAAGCTTTGCACCCGCGCTACACGCTGCAAGTTTCTGTTCTTTTAACTTACCTACTAAAACCAGACACAGTTCCACACTTGGAGTGAAGCATACAAGAGGAGGTGACCCAAACTACTATAGATTGTATACACATGGGCTGTGCAGTATCTTCAGGAGCTCAGCACCAAGGCTTCTATCTTCTCTGCAGGACACCAACGAATGGTGCCCAGGTTGGGGGACATCACTTCTGTCCACGTTCCTGGTGGTTACCATGCTGCTCTTCTCCCTCAGGCAGTAAGTAGGACCTAATCCCTGCAGACCTCAAATTCTTCACAGGTTAGATGACGAGAACAGAAGCCCCTCTGCCTCCCAGGACATCGTACCAGCGTTAGCAGGTGGAGAACTTCAAGATGCTGGAGTGAAAATCACCATCAAATAATTTTCTAATTCCAGTTCAAAAGCAGTCAAGGAGGAAATAATTTGAAAGAGGTAAACTAAAAGAGAACAGTCACTTAGGACTGGGAAAAAAAAGTGTCCTCTGTGGCAGTAGGTTAAACACATTTTCCCCACTGGCTCTGTCAAACAGGGTTTGATAAGCACCTAATCCAGTGGCAAACCCCTCCGGGCCACAGTCCCTCTGAATCCATGAATCCCTGAGGGCAGCTGCCTTCTGAGACGCTATCATCATTTGCCTGTTAAGATCAGATGCTTCCATCTCATTTTAAACTCATTCAATGCAATGGAAGCATCTGATCAGAGAGTTTTCCAAATACAGGATTTGCTCCCTGCACACCAGGTCAGAAACTCCAGCAAAGGGACTGGATTATTATTATTATACCCAGCTAAAAACCCCAACCAACCCACCCAAACCCAACCCAAACTCACTACTAGACCACGTACTATTCACACTTTTTTCCTGGGTTTGATAATTTGACAAGAACTACCTGTTTATAACTCATTTTCTTCAAATTCCAAGTCAGCATTTTATTGTCAATTCCCAACTTTTAAGTGGGATGGGGTAACAAACACATTGAGAACATGCTTAAGAACACTTTCTTCTTCAGGGTTGTTTTTTTTTTGGGGTGCAGTTTATTATATAAATTATGCCTTTAGACATTCAGAGCACTCACATTTCCAAACAAGAGATGTTTAGATCCCCACTGAGATACTAGTGCAAAGTGGTTTATTGAAGTGCAGGTAAGTCACACGCTCCCACCAGCAGCCAGATCAGGCTGTTTCCACAGAACTCCTCAATCCATAATTCACAATAATGGTATCTGCACTAAATCCAAGCAAGCTGTAGTTAATAAAAATACTGGACTCAGTAACAACCAAATACTCCAACAGTACAAACAGAAGCAGAACAATTCGACTTCAGGCAGACCTGTGAGCAACCTGGGGTTGGAGACCACCACTGACACAGCTCTGAGCTGACTGTAGTTACCAGTATGGCTTTATTTGATGCCAAGTGTTTTATTTGAGGCTCAATTCCCATTATTAAAACACAAGGAAGCTCACATACACACAGGTGGTGTATTCCAGTGAATGCCACAGGTCACCTTTGGCACAGACAGTACCTGACCACAGAAATATTAATGAAACCATCTTCATCTGGCAAGGGGATAAATGAGAGAGCCCAAAGACCCTTCCCCATCTGCAGTGCCAGTAATTGTTGCTGAAAAATTTATTAAGCCAAGACTGAAGTACAGCAACACCTCTCAGTTACACAATACATGTTAAACCCCAAGTTTAATGAAATCCAAGCAAAATATATCTTATATTTGACTGACAGGTGCTAGCATATGGGGTCACCACACCGAAATACAGGCCACTGTGTCAGAAGCAGTTACTGGTACCTAGGAAATCTGCATTCATTTGTCTTAAAGAACTGTCATGATGTAAAAAAAGCAAGATGCTTCACAAATAACATCTTTATTAATAGAGTTTTCTTTTTCACATTCTTTCAAGTGAAGTTTAATTGAAATCTGCATAGTCCAGAGTGCAAAAAATAAATTAAATTCATAGAAGTTAGACCCAAATGTGAATGTTGGGTTTTTTTTAAAGTTAAGTCAGAGTGGTCATGATCACAGGAATAAGCAACCTCCAGAAAGAAATGACTGGGGAGACGTGGAGGGGCTGGGGCTGAAAACCACCAGAACACACAGCTGCACTCAGCCTGACACCATTCATGAAGCCTTCACACAAAGACACGCGACACCCACTCACATCCACATGCACAACAGAATGTAAACTACAGGAGACACTTCCTCTAGGGAGTGAAAGGAAACAGAGTGAGACTATTTGTGTGTTTAACTGAGCATCCATCAGCTATTCCCACAACAAGAAACCATGACAACACGTGGGGGGATAAACACAAGGTCCAGATGTCTTCATGCCCTTCTTAGAACCACACCAAAACTAGCACCCTACAGTAGGAGACACGAAATTGAAGTGTTTCCATAACACTAAAAATTACTCTAACATAGACTTTGAAAGCAGCATCACCTCCTTTCTTTTTGATCTCTTAATACTATCATCCCTTTCCTTACTGCTAATGTTATCTGGGGTTGGAAGAGCAGGTGAAGGGGACTTCTCAGCGCCCACGCAATGGCTCAGCCTGTGGAAGTGGTCTGCAGCACAACACCTCCACCTCCAGCTTCATCTCCATAAGCACAGGCAAGGCAGTCCCAAGTCTCCCACATCAACACCACAGTGTGACTGCAAGGAGAAGGTTTAATATTTACACCAGCTACTGATGTAGCTGTTGCTCTCTTATAACCATCATCAGAAAAATCTAGAGGAAAGGAAAATAAAGGAAGAGGCTTGTCCCCTACATCAGGGCACTTGGTAGTGAGGTCTTCACACACTGGTGAAAGACCATTTCTTACCTCTGGTTTTGATTTTACACACCAGAGATGCTACTCTAGAGCTGAGCACTACTTTAAATGCAGAGTCCTCTCACGTTGGCCATTTGGAAAAGCCAGCCACTGCTGTCACTCTGAACTTCAGCACGCAGAAACTGGGCTTGACACCCTGCATATGATTGTGCAGTAATACACATCAGGTACAGTTCACACTAGTTAGGTTCATGAATTATTCATCTTGCTCAGGTGCACCATCTAGGGCTGTAGAGATGTGATCAGCAATGTTCAATCATACAAGTTTGGATCTGGGCAAGGAGCACATCTCATTTATTCACTATGAGCCTACAGGCTTTAAGCCTGAGATTCAAGTCCAGCAGGTCAAGAGAGAAAATCATTTATGAAATCAAACTGGTCAGAAACACATTTGCTTCCATGGATACTGGAAATAAAAAGGCCTGAAGTATTTTGGAGAAGACCTACTGCAGCGAGTAGCAGGGATTCAGTAAAAACACGTGCAGCAGTTGGTTCTCTTACAAGGGGAAAACAAACTACACAGTGAAACTCAAACCCACCATGGTGAAATAGCAGCTCTGGAGCTGAAACCCTCCTCTGTTGAGTGCAGGTAGAGTAAAACCTCCCCAGCACACAGGAACACCAACCACAGCTCCACAGAGCATCTGCCAGCATCAATGAGACACTGGCAGACATCTGTTTCAAAACAACCCTCTTGCAAGAATAACCTGTTTTCTCCTTGGGGAACTGATGCACTCAAAGATGGGGAAAACCAGGCAGAAGTGGAAAGGGAGACTGCAGAGAGCCAAGTTTTACCCCAGAAGCCCCCTGGGCAGCCAGCAGCTGGCACACTGGCCAGGTTTCAGGGCAAAACCATGGAAAACAGTCTTGTCTTTGGTGGTTCAAACCATCAAATGTAAGATTGGCTGATTGGATGTGGGCTGATACATTTTCACAAGCAGGAATGACAACCTTTCCCCTCACTGGCCTGGCAATTTAACAGGCCAATCTTCTGGCAGACCCCAAATCTAATTAAAATAGGAACAGAATACTGGCATTCATCGTGTCTTCAGAAAGCACCCTGTATTTCTTACGTCACATCAGGGGTTTAATTCAAGAGACCAACAGAGTAAGACCACTTTTGACATTAGCTGAAGATTTACATTGGCACAACTGATCTACATTATTTGGATTTTTTAAAGGTGGTGATGATGAGGGCACCAGCTTAAATTTTTCTTTCACTGATGCAAAATCCTAAAATAAACACGAGTTGGTAGTCTGAAAAAACACACCTTAACTCTAACATACAATGAAACTACGTTGTGGCCTTCTGTGTTTCAGGAAAATATCCCACATATTCAGGTCAGGCAGCCTCACTAAGTTAAGACACATTGAAACAAAAACATTTTCCATTAAAGTTGCCAAAAACTGGATTGAAATTTATTGCATGACGTTGCATAAGAAAGTATATTATTGAAAACCGTAAGGCATCATGCAATTATCCATCAGCTAATTATTTATTATTCCTTGAAAGATGGTTATATACTCTAAAGTTATAAAACCAGTTTCAAAAAAGTACATAAAAAATTTAACATAAGCATTAAATATCTCTCACATGTTTGTCGTTTTTAGCTGTTAAAAAGTGCATTCAAACATACTGTACTGGAAAGTTGCTCTGACCAAAAATGGTGCTGGAGACTTGTTAAATTAAAAGCTGCAAAAGAATATTGTCTAGGATTAGAAAGCTCACAGGTTGTGGTACTTAAACTTACTTGAAATTATTGTTTCAATCCTCACACTTACAATTTAGCATATGTGACAGAATTAGCTAAAAATGTCTATTTTTATAACTAAACAGTCAAATGAGTTCAAGTTACATACACTAGGTGATCAGATAAGAGGCAGACTTAATATTCAGACAGGGGACAGCGTGTGCTGATGGGCTTTTGGCGTTAATCGATGTACTGGGCCATCCAGCGGAAGCCTTCTCCGTAGCCTTGTCTCTTTAGCACACTGCACATGAACACTTCTAGCGGCCTCGCGTTCAGCTCTTTGAGTGGTACACTGCCCTGCAGAGAGACAGGAGGGTTCTGAGCGACAGCATCCTTACTCTACACTGACACGTATTTCTATGGAATCTTATTATTTAATTCATGTTGGATATTGGAATTTTAGAAAGAAGTTATTTATAGAATCATAGACTGGTCTGGGTTGGAAGGGACCCCAAGGATCACAGAGCTCCAACCCCCTGCCACAGGCAGGGACACCAACCTCCAGGCCTGGAGCTACACAAGGTTGCCCAGGGCCCCAGCCAACCTGGCCTTGAACACCCCCAGGGATGGGGCATCCACTCCCTCTCTGGGCAGCCTGTTCCAGCCCCTCATCACTCTCTCTGTAAAAAACTTCCCCCTAAGATCTAATTTAAACCTTCCTTCCTTTAGCTTTAATCCATCTGGAAAGAGTCCAAAGAAGGGCTACGAAGATGATGAAGGGCCTGGAGCATCTCCCCTGTGAGGAAAGGCTGAGTGAGCTGGGGCTGTTCAGCCTGGAGAAGAGAAAACTAAGGGGGGACCTAATTAATGTTTATAATTATCTTAAGCAGGGGATGCAGGGGGAATCAGCCAGCCCCTTTTCAGTGTCTGTGGGGACAGGACAAGGGGCAATGGCCCCAAGTTGGAGCAGAGGAAGTTCTGCACCAACATGTGGAAAAACTTTTTCACAGTGAGGGTGAGGGAGCCCTGGGCCAGGCTGCCCAGGGGGTGTGGAGTCTCCTTCTCTGGAGAGATTCCAGCCCTGTCTGGACACCGCCCTGTGTGCCCTGTCCTAGGGACCCTGCTTTGGCAGGGGGTTGGACTCGATGAGCTCTGGAGGTCCCTTCCAACCCCTGCGATTCTGTGATTCTATGATTCCCCTTGTCCTGCCATTCTCTACCCTTTTAACAAGCTGATTCCCCTCCTGTTCCTCTGCTCCCTTCAGGGACTGGCAGGCTGCAATGAGGTCCCCCCACAGCCTTCTCTTCTCCAGGCTGACCCAGCCCAGCTCCCTCAGCCTCTCTCCATAGGGGAGGTGCTACATCTGAAACACATGCGTGTTACTAAGAGTAGGGTTGCTTGAGAAATACACACAGCATGTTTCCAGGTGCATCTACATTTGGAGAAGGTGAAGTGTGTGAACACAGAATGCAACAGCAGGCACTTGTCTGGAGAATCTGAGAGCTTCTCTGGGGCTTTCAGACATAGTTACCTGCTCTAACAGCTTTCCAAGCAGATAAAAAAGTGCATCTGCTACCAGTTGTAGGACTAACCATAGCAAGAGCACAAGCTGCTTGCTTGCCAAGATCAGCAGAGCACAATAAAGCTGTTGCTCCACTGGAGATTCACAGTGGTATTCAAACTTCATGGTTATGTGCAGTGTTGTAAAAACAAGAGCAAGATACAAAACCCCCAATAGAAGTCAGCACTAAGTGCCTACAGCCCATCACACCTCTCCTAAAACAATTCTCTTTCATGTGGAAAACAAGAAGGTAAAGATTTATTCCCACCCTACCTCAACTCTGGCTGGCACTGAGCTTTTAAGGGAAGCATCCAAGAATAAATACTTTTAGAGGAAAAGAGGAATCACAAGGCCAGGTGCCCTACTCAGCAAAGCCATGCTGCTGGGACACTGGAGCAGCTTGCTCAGCTGCAGAGATGTGTTGTGTCTTTCCAAGGGCAAAGGCCAATGGAGCAACTTGTTTTTAGTGGCCTGTGTCCAAATGTCTCCTAAAAGTAGCACACTGAATTTACTTTAAGAAGAGTTGAAGTATGAAAGATCCAGAACACACGTCTGCCCTGTCACTACCAATTGACACTTCCCCCCACGCCCCAATCTAGGAACTCAAACTTCTTTCATTGTGTACATCTTGGGTAAACACAATGAGAAACAAGTTGTCCTAAGTCTGCACTTTAAAAAAGCCCCTTACTGAAAGACTTCATCCAGTTTTCTCTTAGTTCTCACTAGAGCTATAGCCTCTGAAAATTTGCTCCTCCTTTTAGAATACTACACAGGAAAGCTGAAGTACTAAAAATTATCCCAAGTACAATGAAGTTTTCTCTGAAAACTCATGGCACTGAATATGATGCAAAGAGTTGTAGTTGTGATGCATCCAGCACACAGACAAAAAGAGACTCCAGAGTTTGTTCCACATAGAGTTATCATACACTAATACTTCATAAATTAAAACTCATTTTTTCTGTGTGGCTGGAGTAAACTGGAATCAACACATAAATAAGGCAAACTCCCTGACAAATACAAAAAAAGCCCAAAATCACCCAAACAAACCCCAAGGTTACCTTCCCTGTTGTCTGGCCATACAGACCAAACATCTCTCGTAACCTCTCTTCACTAATGGCTTCAGGTCTGTCGATTTTGTTACCAAGAATTAGGATAGGCACGTTAGCAATAGTTTCATCTGTCATTAGTGACTGCAAAGGAAAGGAGAAAGAAGAGATTAATTTAGAATACAGACAGTCAAATTGCTACTACTCATGTCCAGGTGGCAGCAGAGCTCTGTTGGACACTGGGAATCTGAGCTTATTTCTTAGAAGTTAAAGTTAAAACTTACAAAAACTAATTTAAACTTACATCAAGTTCTTCTTTCGATTCAAGCAATCTTTCATGATCTGCACAGTCCACCAAGAACACAATGCCATTAATTGCAGGCAGGTAGTTTTTCCACACTCTGCGAGCTACAGGGAAGATGTGAATGAAAACCAGAAGGAAATTACCCTGAGATTCAGAGCGATGCACATCAGTAACTAAGCAGCAAGTGGGTTATTTTGAAGTCTTAGCTTATGTTGCCAGAACTCAGAATGCAATTTGATGTTTTAAAAAGCTTGAAATAATGGAGAAAAAAATTCCCTGTACTGGTATCATCACATTATCCATCCCACCTGCACACCAACGTACTGAAATATTTTGTGTTTCCCTGAGAATTGTTATCAACAAAGGTAAGTCTGAAGCATCAAGCTTACAAGTAGATGTAAGTGATTCAAAGGACAGAATCCTCTGCAAAATACAAACATCCCTCAAAAATTCTGCTCTACTTCAGCTCTTGCCAAACCGTACTTGGGATACGAGGTTGAGACAGACAAAGGAGCAGTGAATGGGTTTTGTGCTGTCAAAGAGAGTATGGGAAGCTGATCTCTGCAGCATGGTTGTATTTCTGATCCAAAACAAATGGGCTGCAGACAACTAACACAATTCGGTGAAGTGAGTCAATGTATTCCCTTACCTTGAGCATGTCCACCCAGATCGAAGGTAGTGAAAGTCATGCCAGCAATTGTCAGCTCTTCTGAAGCTAGAAACACACAGAATTATGTTTGCTGAGAAGATCAGGCAGTGCATTACAACAGCCTGGCCTTCTACCATGTGGATTTTTACTCTGTCTTGTGTCTTTTTAGTATTTTGATATTCAAGAAGCAAATCAGTAGATTTTCTCTCAAAATCAGTAACACATTTAATGGTTAACAGCATTTTGTTGTTAAAACACATGCAAAGAGTCTTCAACACTAATAGCAGAGAATATTTGTGTTATTTATTCCTACACATTACACAAACAGTTGGCTCTAGCACCTGGTTTGCCAAAAAGATGGCACTTCTTGTACTAAGCTGCTCAAGGTTTCTCCTCTTTACATCCTTTTCCAGTTTTTTACCTCCTTCCTGGCCTTCACCAATCCACATTTCTAACCTGTGTTGAACTACTTCTCCTGTGAGGCTACTGAGATAATTACACAGCAACCTCTGGGCCAAAAAACTCAGCACAGAGTACAGAAATACTAGTTTTCTAGTTGCAGAGAGGAGCTTCTTCCCAAACACTGCAAGCTCTAATTTCCCCCAGCTTCTGTAATCTCAACTTCCAGCTCCAGTATTCTGCTTGTTACCTCTTCATTTTAACTCTGCCACACTGAACTAGCCTACACATCTTTTTCTGAGTATTACTTGAACTACCTACAGATCAGAAATCCCAGAAATTCCTTGGTTTCTCCCCAGTTACACTCTTGGTCTTACAATATATAATCAGGTCCTGCTTTTCCTGCCACACTTTTAATTAACTTTATAGCTATGCAACCAGCAAAATCAACTTACTGGGGTGTAACGTGGGGACATGTTGCCCCAGTCTGTCATCTTTGAGCATGTGCAGTAGTGTAGTTTTTCCAGCGTTGTCCAGCCCAAGAAACACTAGTTTACCTGATTTCTTGTACAGCCCTAGAAGAAAGAAGGTTGTAGTGATTAATCAGTTAAATTGGTCAGAGTTCACTTCTAGCACTGGAGATTATTTTGCTCCTAGGAGCAAAGTGTTACAGTCACAGTACAAAATACAGACACATCAAGCTCCTATCAATGCCCTTTATCCATGTTCTACTTGTACAAACTACCTTCACACTTACTCACATGACTGCTACACTATGTGTACTGTGTGCAGCTTATGGGATGCTCAGTAGGGGAGAGGCACTGATAACTGATGTAAACCTGCCACATTCACACTACCTTTGGAAAAGCAGAACAAAGGAGGACCAAGTTTTGCCAGCATAGCTTACTCTGCCCCAGCAAGTAAGCTAACACACTGCTCAAAGGTGGTGGAGTTTGGGGCAGGGGGTGGGTGCAGTGGTGACAGCAGGCTTAAAAAATGGACCATCCTAAACCTCAACAGAGGGTGTTTCGTTCCCCTACCTCCAGTTATGACAAAACACTTCTGTGATGCAAAAAGAAAGCTCAGACCTCAATAGGCATATTACAGAGAAATTAATTTCAATGTCAATAGTCATAATTAGCATAGGTATGAATTCCTTATGTTGTGTCATGTATTATTTTGACAAAAAGTAACATTCAGCAATACCCCCAGCTAAATCATATGGATATATCCTGAGTGGCATCAGCAGGGCAGCTCTGACACTCACTGTCATGTAATAATGCTGTCATAACAGGAGTAAGACATTTCATTTTCACCAACCATCATCTTTACAAAAAGGCCTTTTCCCCTTTTTTAACTCTACTTCTAACCCCAGCAAACACAAGAGTTGCCATGAAGGAGAAGGATGTGTAAAGCACTGTTTTCTTACATCTGAGATTATCAAGGAGTGATTCTCTCAAGCTTGCCAACACTGCATCCTGTGCCAGGATTATTTTTCACTACTTCAAGCTGATTGACAAAGTAAAATATTTTGAAGACAAATTATTTTAAAAAAACCCATCCCTATCACATCCTGTACTGAAAACCTATTGAAGGAAGAGTCACAGAGCTTTGACTTTGAGTAAATCTTCCCTTACTCCCTCTTCAAAGAGCTGTGGCTGCACATCTCTTGAGGAAGCACTACTGACCCCACAGCCTTTAGGAGTGCTGAAGATAGCAGAACACTTACAGGGGATGTGGAAAAAAAAATAATGTATATGGGTGTGCTAAAGTACATTTCTTTAAAAGCAAAGCTGGGCTGTGCTCTGAACAGAATTCACTCTTCTTTCTGCAAAATGACTACAAAATACAGCCAAATAATGTAATGTGGGTGGTTTTAAGCCAGCAGGATTTTTTTACTATATAGTAGTAACGTTTTACTACATGATACATATCTTTACACATCACAGTATTGTGGTAAGAGTTTACTTTATCATCACTGTGATGATACAGAAACATTCTGTCAAGTTCACCATGGGATTTTACTGTTAAAACTGCACCATCCCATCGCTGCAGCCCCTATGCTTAACTACACCTTCTCCTCCAAGCACAACCAACCATCCACACCAACACCCTGCACTGGGCCTGGGGTGAGAGCCCTCAGATGGGTGCATCAGCTGCCCTGGGTGCCTATGCACAAGGCAGACAGCAGAGCAAGACAGTAACAGCTCTCTGCAGCTCTCTTACTTCTTACCTAATGTGTTATCCTCATATGTGGTTTATTTGGTGGGATTTCATGTGATGCTGCTGCAGAGGTGGCTGCTCAGACACCCCTGTGGATGCTGCAGCACTACAGGGGAATACGTGCCTCTGCCCAGCTGACCTTTACACTGCTGGTATTTGCTCACCTCTTCTTTAAGCTAATCTCTGGGATCACATTCCAGTGGGACATGTTTTGTAACTCACAGCAATGAATATTCTTTCATACCCCTCAGTTTGTTTCATCAATGATCTTCATTAGAGTTAAGAGTGTCTTCTTTCAAATACAACTCTTCCCAAGTTCACCTTCTCACATGCTAAAATGTATATTAGCTATTAAACTACAGAGAAGGGAGTGGGCAAACATCTTCATATATTAGCTTACATCACAGGTGAAGCTCCATTTCACACTTACCTTAATAGTTAAACAAAATGCTACTAAACCATAGTAAACCAATAATACTTTTGCCCCTCTCAGCCCAGGAACCTTTGCTCCCAAATCAGGTGCCACTGCGTTCCCTGAAGCATCTCATACTTCCCAAGTGTCCTTCATGGAAACCCAAGGCAAGCTAGCAGCAATATTTCAGCTAGCAGAGAAACTAAGACTACAGGTCATATATAGAAAAAGAATCTCTGTGAGTTACAGATTTTTTTGTGGACAAAGACATAAAAAAGCCATCAGCCTGATACCAAGACAATACAGGGAACCGCAGGGAGCTTCCCCAAATGTTATGATCAACCTTCTTCGACTGTAAGCGTAAATGGGACTGAAAAGAGAAAGTGTTTCTTCTCAAATAAGAGGGACACATTGAAAGTAATCCTCCTTCCCTACTCCAAGACCCAGTACCTTTCACCAGAATTAGACTTTGCATGGACAGGCCTGGGAAAGCAGGCTAGTGTGCAGCAATCACTGCTTGGTTAAGGAAGAGCAGATAAGAAAGATTAGTCAACTTAGTTAAAATTTCACTGACTAATATTTCAATGGTAGGCCAAGGGTCTAACATTCAGCGAAAAAGTTTAAACTTTCAACTGATAAAAGGTAGGTGGAAGGCTTGTCCTGATTCCTTAATCACAAATGCTTTTTATCCAGTTCAATAAAATCCTTCCAACTTGCAAACTGTGACTTTTACCTGTTCGATCTGCAACTGCTGTTCCTTTCCTTAGGGTACCAACATTCCTTTCTCTCCTGGTGTGTGTGAGGGTTGGGTTTGGTTTGTTTTGCACAAGCTAATAGTTCACTACCAGTTCAGACTCTTCTGGCCAGGGAATACTATCTTGTGGCTCTTCAGCAGCAGCCAGAGAAGCTTCACACCAATTTTGGTGACACCAGCCACAGAACATGAGCAAGGGCTCCAATATTGGGCACTTCACTTTGTAGGCAGCCCCCCATATTTGAAGTCCCACCTGATATCCACATATGCAAAAGAACTGAAGTAAAATAACCAAGTTCAGCTCTTTACAGAAGAGAAAAGTCAGGAGAAGCTACACAAAAGTCAAGTTGAATTACATCAGCTTAAGCCTAGTATGATTAGAAAAATCAAACCTATTATGTTCACAAAAGAAAACATTTTTTTTTCTCAAGAGGTTAAAGGATTAATGTGAGATTGAACAGAGAGCATGCTCTGGAAATACTCAGTATTGATAAGTGAAATTTCTGTTTGAGTGTTACTGAACACACACCAAACATTATTATTTAACAAGCGGCTTTGTTTGAAGATAAGAGGTGAACAGACATTTTATACAAGAAAAGCAGAAAGAACAAAGCCAAGCAATAAAAAACTTACCTAAAAACTGTAATACGCTACTGAAACCACTGTAAATCCAATCAAATATGAAGGACATATCTGAATCTTATGGTCTGAAATAAACAGAAAATATAACATATTTAGGATCTGTCAGAACAGCACATTAAACAGTCCAAGATATTTACAGGGAAAAGAAGTAATTCAAAGCCCTGGATAAAAAAAAAAACCCAAAATTATTTAGTTCTGGTAAACTGCCACAGAAAAATTAAGTGATCCCCCCAGCACATTTAAAAATTACTGTAGACATGGAAGACAGAATCCAGACCTTGTGATTCAACAGTAAAGACCTTCTCCTCCCCTTGGAAAATGCCACGTGGACAGAAGCCTTTGCAAGAAGTAAAAATAATTCTATCTTAAGTATGGTGTGGTGGAGGTGTGTGATGTTCCACTGAAGATTTCAAATGGTATTTTCACATACACTTTCCAAACAGGAAAACAGCAGCATTTTAGAGATAGCAATAGAGGGATGTCAGTGCAGCCAATGCCCCAGCCGCCAGGGTTTGAAGCAGAGGTGAGAAGAAGGGGTGAAGAAGTTTTGTGAAGCTGAATCCAGGTAAGTTTGATACCAAAGAAGCCCCTATTGTTGGCACATAACCTGTTTGGCTTGTAATGGGAACAGCTACCTAGCACAAAGCACTGGAATTGCTATTCAAAGACAGTGGCCTCCTGTACTGGCCTGTGCAGACTGCCACAGCTTAAACCTCAAGTGCAAAACTTCTGACAAGTAAGGACGCCAAAACATCGCCCTTCCCACTGAATTCCTTCAGCTAGGATGTCTGTAACCAAGCCTCTAGCTGTGTGGTACAACCATCAACCAACTTCAGCCAACCATGGCAGGCAGGACACCCCTTGGTACCAGGGTGAAGCTCTGCTACTCCACAAGTACGCTTTCTTTGTGGTGTGATTAAAAAATATAAGGGAAAGAAGGAAATGGCCAAGCTGGACTGCAGGGCCCGATGAAGTTGGTTAGTTGTTCCTGCCCCAGAAAGGCACAGCCACAGCAGAGGTGTCGGGGGAGTTCAGCACACCCAGTGCTGGGGAGGATGGGAAGCACAGAGGAGCAACCGCTGCTACTGCCCAAGCGATGCTTTGGGGTACAAGAATGAAGGCATCACTAGGGTTGCTATACAGCCCCAAGTGCTTAATTTCTTAGCTTTCATCTTAATTTCCTCATTAGCTGAAGTGAGGATAATCGCACTGAAAGAACCAGTTTGACACAGTGAATTAGTATCTAGTGTTTAGAAAGACTAAAGGGCAACATCCCTAGAAACATTTAGGCAGCTAATTTCTACTAGAGCATGTAACCCCTGCTAACACCAGGGAACAGGAGTCCGCCTATTCTCAAGAAGCAGTACTGCACTAAGCATACTCAGCTGGCAGAGGCATCCACGCTGCTGGAGGCTGTCCAGCAGCACTCATTTTGACACTGCAGCGCTGCCTGGGGGCATCACAAGATGTTTTTAGGGTAGCCCTGACCCTGGAGCGCAGGACACTGTAGTCAAAACAGGTCAACAGCAGATCAAAACCCAGGTATCTGTAAACAGCAACTACACTCAGTGGCAATGAACAGCTTCTCTGCTATGCAACAACTGTATCATAGAAAGAAAACAGGGAAAGAGGAGGAAAAATATTTGAATTCTGTTTGCCTACACTGGAACAAAACCTGTTCAGACGATGAGGCACTGTCTTGGTTTCTCCACAACCAACCCAAAACCCTCGCCCACGTTACTCTGAACAACTCCTCAGCTGCAACAGGCACAGATTTTTAAGACTACACATCAAATACACTTGTCAATGCATAAACACCCAGTTACACAACGTCACCACTGAAACTGTCCCTTTGCATGGCTAAAAAGCAAAGGTCAAGAATAAGCAAACAGGGCAGAACATACACGTCAGCAGATTTATTTATTGCTTGAGCAAAATACCAATCTAGAGAAGCCTCTGTGGAGCTTAGGAAAACCATCGACTCAAATAACCTGCAAATCAGGGCAAACAGCGTGATGTAAGAGAAGTGCTCAGATTACTGAGGTGAGAATAACTTCACAGCGTTTGGTTCTATCAACCTTTTCCATCTATTAAACTTATGGATGAAACAAACCCCAATAATTATGCCTTACAGAAAAGGCTTTAAGGGGCAAGATTCAAATGATTAAAGTGAGAGCAGGATTACTCTGCGAACACAAATGAGGTGGCATTAATACAAGTTAAATTACAACCACTATAAAATAAGCAGTTTTAGAAGCAGAGCTACCTAAAGCCATGCAAAACAGTCTCTGGATTAGCTGGCAGCGCTCAAAGGGAAATACTTTTAAAATGGAGAAAAAATAGACAGCTAATTGTAAAGGTACACTGGTAATAACTGAATAGAGATATTAAATCTATTCTTATCACACAGGAAAAGTAGCTACATAATTCATAGGAGTGTCAAATCAGTGAGTTAAAAAGCTTCAGTGGCTCAGGATTGGTATGGAGAGTAGTTACGCTGCTGAGACGTCCAAGTCATGGAGCTCCAGTGAGCTACAGGAAGAGCCAAGGCCACTCAACGCACACGGACTCAAACTCTCAGGCAATGCCTTCATGAGCCACAGGGAAAACAACAATCCTATTTTGAGGTTATTTTAAGGGCTCCCTAGGAAATAATCAGTTGCAAACAGACAAACTTTTAAGGAAAAATCATACTGGACACCAGACAACCTTTTGACACCACCTACTTTTACAGACAACACCAACTTACTTGTGCCTCCTCAACAAAAATACAGAAGCTCACTTGCCACCATCACACCAGCAACAGATGGCTATCACCTCAAGATGCTTCCAACAACCCTGGGTGGCTGTATTTCATCAGCAAAGTATCATTCAGTAACTCACAGAGAGCTCTGGAACCCACTCTATAGACCAAGGAGATGGGTTTGCTCACTGGAGAGCACTTCTGACTGTAGGATGCTCACCCAGGGACTTCGGTAACATCTTGAGCAAGACTCCTGAGAGAACCTTGCTAACAGTGAGCAAACTCACATTTGTTTCTTTTATATTCCAAAACCCAGGAAAATTTCCCATATTTCAGATGTGTGTTTTTTAAGCTAAAAATTCATCATTTCACCTCTGAACTGGTTAGAGCAGCACCTACTTCCAAAGGATGCAAAAAATTAGCTAAGGGAAGGCATCAGGCTTTTCAACACAGTTTTAAATCCCTTCATGGAATAATTAGGAAACAGAAACCAGCAACACCCAACGAGAACAGCTCTTGCAGTAACTGGGAACACACCATGCTGCACCTGGGTGGGTATGTCAGCAAAAGCTGGGTTGGACAGAGGTTTCTTCCCTAACTGCACCCCAGCCACAGCAACAAAACCTATAAGAAAATGCTTAAAATCCACTGCTAAGGGGATATTTGTGGCTTTTCAAGTAGGATCAAATCACTGTCACTTAAAGTTGTAGTTTTATATACTTAATATTTACTACACCATCCTAAAATGTTACCACGGACAACAAACATCAAAATCCCCAAGAAGTTCAGAGAATAAATTGGTAACTGCCTTCCCCAGTCCAGTTTATTTTATAAGAAACTCCCTTTTGAAGTAGGATTTTAAAATCTGAGTGGAAGAGAGGAGAGAGTGTGAAAAATAAGATGATGACAGCTTTTCCTTGGATTTTAATCAGGTTTTTTGATAGCAAGTGATCTCTGCTATTTCAGGAGGAGTCATCCTCACACTGGTTCTGTTACCAGGTGGGTTGAAAACCAGAAGGGTTACATACCCTACAGCAGATAAACTCAGTTGTGTCGTACCTTTTACTCCAAGACAGCCTATTTGAGTTTACTGAGCATCTTAAACACGCCCGACGCAAATGGTGAAGCTGCAACACGCACTCAAGTTCCTAAGGGCACCTGGAGCAGCCGCTCACCTGCAGCCTGGCCCACCAAACCCCTCCTGAGCTCACGTTACCACAGCCTGCCCTACCGCGGCACTGCCCTCGCCCACCGAGCGTGGAACAGGGCATCGGAGTTAAGGTTTCTGGAAGAACACCGAAGACCGGTGGGAGCCGGGCACAGGCTCCCAGACAGCCGGGAGGTTACAGGGTAACACACCACGGCCCAAAACCGCAGACCCTGAGCGAGGTACAAGCCAGGGATACAAAGGCACCGGCGGACAGGCGTGACAGGCCCACGCACCGGCCCCGAGGCCTGGCGGGGGCTCTCCCCAGTGTGAGGGGAAAGAGGAAAGGAAGGGAGGACGCGCGGCGGGCAAACCAGCACCCACACCCCCCTCAGCCCGCCCCCACGGCGCGCTGGCCGCGGAGCAGCGCAGGCCGCGGCCTCCCCGGGAGCGCAGCGACCCCCGGCAGGCCCAGTCACGGGCCGGAGGCCGCTCCCAGCAGGCTACGAAGGCGGCCCAGCACCCCGTGGGGCTCGCCCGGCTGCCCACCCGCCGATCACCGAAGGCAAGGTCGCCGCCGGCGATGGCCAGAGCCCCTCGCCGTCCCCCGCACCCCTCACTCACCCGCCGCTGCCGAGCCTGAGGCGCGGGCGCTGCGCTCCGCCGGCACCGACACGCAACCCCGCGGCTGGCTGCCTCCCGCTCCGCCCCCCGCGCGGCTCCTTCCGGGCCCGGCCGGCCGCGTCGCACGCACCACGGCTGGGCTGGGCTCTGCGCTCCGCCCGGCCCGCAACCTCACAGCCTGGCCGGCATCGGGGCAGAGCCGGGCTGGCCCCGCCCCTGCCCTTTTAAGGCGCCAGGCTCCGCCCGCTGCCGCAGCGCGCCGCTCCCGGAAGTGCCACGTGTACGCAGTGCGCATGCGCGCACGGCCCGGTAGTTCCGGTGTGGGGCTGTCCCTCTCCTCCTTCCCCGAGCTGGGCCGGGCGCCGCCAGACGGGCGGCAGTGCTGAACCGAGCTCAGCCCAGCCGAGCTCGCCGCCATGGCCCAGCCCGCCAGGCCTCCAGCCGGCTATCCCAACCAGAACGGTGCCGGCCAGCAGCCCTACAGCAACGGTGAGCGTAGCGGTGTACCGCCCCGGTGGCGGTGGAGAGCCTTTGGGGGGCCCGATCGTCAGGAGTGGGCCTAGCGGCGGCGGCTCCCGCCCCATAGCGCTTCTCCCGGCCGCGGGGCTCCCCGGTGGTAGCCATCCCTGTGCCGCGGGGGTAGCCGGGTGGGCCTCGGCCTGCGACGCAGGGGAGGGGGTCGGTGCTTGCGGGCGGAGCGGCGGGGAGGACGGGAGAGAACGTGTTCCGGGCGGCGGGAGTGGGGGGGCCGGAGGGCGCTCCCGGTGCTTTGGGTTGTTCAGCTGGCTGAGTTACAGCTTGTGGGCGCAGGTAGGGTCCGTGGTGGCCCCGGGGGCGGGGCTGCGTCCGACTCCAGCGGCGCCCTCACCGGGCACCGGGCGTCCCGAGGGGACACGCACCTGAGTCAGGGGAAAGCGGGTTGAGAGTGGGACGAGTAAAAAGCGAGTAGCGGTGACTGATTCCTTTTCTCGCCCCCGCGGGAGGGTCACCCGATCCAGGCGAGGACACGGGTGCGGCTGGGAGCGATGGCTGCGGGCTGCTCCGCTGGCGGCGGCTGCTCCCCGGTTGGGAAATAAAAGGTGCCGGGGGTCACGGCGGCGGGCATCGTGCTGAGCTGCCGGCGTGGCCCGGCCTGCCCAAAGGCCTGCCGAGGAAAACACAGAGCTGGTTCCCAAGCCAAACAAGGCTTTTAAAAATTCCAGGTTTTTTTTCATGAACAAAGTGTCCCCGAGTGTATTTTTTTGGCTTATAAACCGCTAAAAGTGCCTTTTGGAACCCTGTGTTCATGGGCAGCAGGGACAGCGTCCTGGGACAGCGTGCTGGGCGTTACTTTAGGCCGTATCCTGGCAGTGACACGGCCGGGCAGCGTTCCGAGCTCTGACCCTTTGGAACGGAGCTGTACATGTGGCACTGCTGTATCGCTGGGGACCCAGCTGAGCTCAGGGTGCAGATACGGAGCAGCTATTCTCTTGTTATTCACATAAAACTGATACTAGCTTGTTCCATGTGCTAAGTGACCTTTCCTAAATCCCCCTCCCCCAGTATAGTTGTTTTCCTTAAAAAGCCAAGGTGAAACTGAACTTATTAGCTAGCCGTTTAAGCAAGGAGGTAAGAAATACCAGGCAAGCCTTGTCTCTGCGCCTGTTTCCTTTGCATGTGTAGAAATGTGTACTGCTGGAAGTGTTTTCTGATTTCACATACCCAGGCAGCATCCTCTGTGCTTGGTTCCTTAATTACACACTTCTGTGTTTCAGTAGCTGTGCTGTGTGATAAGCAATTCAGTTATAATGAGATCTTCTGATTTTTTTTTTTCTGCTTTATGCATGAGTAAGTAAATGGTTTGACTTGCCTCTTCCTCTCCTCCTTCACAGCATGCTTACTGCTTTTCCTCAAAGTCATCTGCAAAATGGCATTTTGCAAACAGCTGTATAGTTGCTTATAGGGTCAAGAAAGTGGGAAGGGTGTGAATACAGTGTGAAGAGGGAGCCTCTGTTTCTGGAGAGGTCTAAGCAGAGGGTGTACAAAGGGAACATTAGCTAATGGAGGAATCGAGTGGGATGATTTACAGACCAGCATCACTTCATGTTTGCTGGTTTCCCTGTAGTCAGATTAAGCATGTAATGGAAGTTCTGGGCAGACAGTTGGAGGAGGGGAGAGTGTCAGGCTACCCGGCTGTCAGGTGGATAAAAAAATCAAGAACTGAAATTCAAACGGAATTATGCAAATACAAGGTAATAAAATGAGCTGGTTGTTATGGTATGTTTGAGATAAAGGCTGGGTTGCTGGCCTTCTGAATAAATTTGATTATTCAAGCATGGACTGCTCTTAGCAGTGCTTGAAATGTATGTTGGGAAGGTACCGCTTTACAGTAACCCCAGGACTTTTAAAAACAGCCTAGAGCATACAGTGAGCACTGCTGTGGTACTGCTAGCAATAAGAAAGCAAGCTGTCAACACAATTATGGATCGTTATATAGCTGTCAGCTCTTCCTCTTCACTTGTTGCTTCCTTTACTGTTTATAGGTAACTCCCCAAGCTCTCATGTCCACGCCAGCAGTAAAGTGTCACAGCAGCACCGTGCTGCCTGGGAAATTGTTAACATGGAGCATCAGGTTGCTTAGTAACAACCTTCCTCTCTTTCATTTGTTTGTTTTTTAATAGGACTAATATCCTGTATTCATTTAACTGCAGGTTATTAATTTGCTTTCCAGTTAATACTGCAAATGAGAAGGAGAAATAAAGCTTTTGGAACTGTTTTGCTCTCCTTGTGTGATCTTAGTGTGGTGCTTTGAGGTCATGAGGTGCTTTAGGAGCTGTTGGGTTTGGTCAGCTCTGACGACCGGATGGTCAGAGGTGGCTGAAGTGGGTGCTGGCTGATCCCACAGCAGTTGGGTTGGGAGGCAGCTTTTCCCTGTGTTATCCTTGCATCTCCTGCAGGTTGGAGAGGTGGCACCTGGTGAAAGGGACCTACCAAATCCTGCACAGCAGAGAACAGAACCACCCTCCTGTGCTAATGTTTTGGGCCCCTCATTTTAGAAAACCATCAGGCAGCCTTCATATACATTTCAGTGCTGTTCCCAGTGGCTTACAAATGTTAAGTGACCTTGTGCTTCTGCAGAGGTGTCTTTCACCGTTAAGTGGGTGGCCTTTCTTGTATTACAGACTTATTTCTGCTCTGAGGGGTGGTTGGTTTGCAGCCATGCAGGTGGTCTAGCTCATCAGTCTACACTGAATTCCTCCTTAGTTCCTGGCTTTGTGGGACAGTGAAGAAAACCATCAGGAACACACAGGGAGAGCTGGAGAGCCTGCACACTGTCTGACAGGCTTCAGTACGCGTCAGGTCACAACGGGTACATGGCAGCAGGGAAACAGCAAGTTCTGAGGAGTTTTTGTGAAGCCCTTTGGGAAGGGTCTGCACCCCTTGTTGCTGCTGTTCTCATTTTGTTGGCAGCTTTATGCAGGCTTGTCATGAAAACATGAACTGTGTGTATGGTATCAAGAGTTTTCATCATGCCTCTGAGTTGAAAAATAAAAATTAAAAATTTAGAACGTTGTTGAGAACGTTGTTGAGCTGTGGTGAAGTGGTTTTATTCTTTTTTTAAAATGTGAATTAAAGCAAGTCCCACAGAAAGTACCAGCTCAGTCAAATTTGGATTTCATTTCACATCCATTGCTTTATCAAACTTACCCCTCAAGCAGGGAAAACTGCCTAAGGGAGCAATCCAAGTACTGTGATTCCTGCCGTGGCTACAGAGGCATGCTTTCAGGTGTGATATAATTTGTATCTATTCTGAGGTTTTTTGGTACAACTTACAGCACTGTTGTTGTGTCAGTGTACATACATACTGATGAGGTGAGGAGGTCTGGCATCACATAAGCACTCTTCATCATTCTTAGAGTTAGGAAGTTTAGTTTACAATGGGTTTTGTAAATCGATTCTTGAAAGCCCATCTGATCCACTGCAGCATAATTTTCAAAGGTGAGTCATAATTGTTAGCATTCTTGTGTTTGCAAGCTTTTTGTTTAGACACTATTGATTTCAGGGAATTATTAATTACTGAGATTTATGAGCAGCATTTTAAGGACAGTAGGGTTTAGCTGGATTTCTGAACTGAACAGTAAGTAGCATATTGAGATGAATGGGTGGAGAATAATATGGTATGTACATTTTATGCCCAAATAACAGGCAGGGAGGATGAGGTCACTGGCAGAGTGATACTGTGGTGGATATGCACAATATTCAGTGAAGTAAGAGCTGTCTGTGAACTGTAGCCTACGGCTTTCTAGGGAACGATGAGCTGAATGAGCAGTGCAGGATTTGTCCTGACTATTTCAATGTGTTCTGTGTTTAGCTTAATTCATTGTGAGAAATGCCCAAGTTCAAAGTTATTAGAACTTGGAAATGTGAATTTTCCCACCTTTTGAAATTTAGCTAGAAGGCTTCAATGGGAAACCAAATGTCTTTATTTTAATGTTAAGTGAAATTCCGTGGTTTCATTCTAGTGGCAGCTGTTCCCATATATGTGTATATATATATATATCCACTCTTCAAGCTAATATCTCTGGCATGTTTTTGAAAATTGAAGTATTGAACCCCTCAGGGGTTTCTGCTCTGGAAAATTCAATGTGTTTCTTTATCTAGGTTCAAAAAAATCATCCAGATCTTAGCTAATTCTGGAAATCTGGAAAACAGTAGTGTTGTAAAGACAAGCATCTTAACTCTAAACCATGAAGAGCATCTCTCCTGCTTTCAGATGATTGTGTACATGGAATGTCTCCAGTATTCGAGCTGTGTGTTTAAGGGGGTGGGGGAGTCACAGTGTGACTGGATGAAATAAAAGATACAACACTGAGAAGAGTTTTAGTAATTGTTAAGGAATTGTGGACAGCTGTGGCGTGTGTTATCCAGTGTATTCTGCTCAGAAGGATTTAATTTGGCAATTTACAGTGTCCCTTTTGTGGCAAAGGTATGAACAACTGGTAGGAATAGCATTCTTGATGGAGCTTTTGTTGCACTGAAGATACCGCAGTGTTCTGATTCTGCAGTCCTGTGTAAAGCAGGAATCTGATGATGCTCTTGCCAGCAGTTTGGAGAGTCACTAACCTTTTCTCTTGTTTCTTTTTTCTTCTTCAAATGAGTCAAATTTAGTTCAGCTATACCAACCAACAAATGTTTCAAGAGCACCATTAACCTGTCAGGTTTCATTTTCCTAATTGGTGGATTATTTTATGACAATATTGCCCTTCATTCCCTCTACGTGACCAGCTGGCAGCTCACATGAGTGGTATGTGCTATAGGAATAGTTCTCTTACTAAAATTAACTGCAGGAACTTTCATAGGTTAACTCTGTCACTTCAGAAATAGCATGGTGACCTAGGCTGAGCCTGGTGCTTGGTGTCTGCCATAAGCTGAAGTCTAAGTCGGCGTCAATCGTCAAGTGAAACCCAGTTCTTACGAAATGGATGCTTCCGCTTTCGGTCTGCTTGCTTGTGCGACTGCCAGCTGTGTGGCAGAGCAGCCCTCTTTGGTCGGCTTGCTTTGGTTGTTTCAGAGGATGGAAATAGTACTGAGTGTGGATTTCAGTCCAGGAGGATAGATTGGCACTGGAATGCTTAGTGGTTGCGAGGCTACTGTAAAACAAAACAAAGATCTAAGTGCTGATAGCAAAATACTACTAAATTCCTGTCCCCTGCAGCAGTGATTCTGCCACTCACACCTGATTGTTTGGAAAAAACCCAACAAAGTAACACAAACCAAAACAAAAGGGCTTGGAGACTCATAAAATCCAAAGCAAAGAGATTTCCAGGACTGTACCTTATTTGCAGAAGTGACGCACAACACTGATGTTCTAAAGGGTGGTTGTTTGTTCTTTCAGGTCCTGTTCAAAATCAGCTGATGCATCCATCAGATGGCCAGGGATATAGCCCTTCAGTTCCAGGATCGTATTCACATCAGACACCAGTGAAGGCTCCTCCCCATCAGTCTTCTGGACAGTATAACTATAGTGGCTCTCAGAATGTTTCTCAATTAAACAATTACCAAGGACCTGGGCAGACTCTCAATAGACCACCAGTGGCTCCTTTCTCCGGGTCACCAGTACAACAGACAGGTCCTGTTCCACAAGTGCTGCCGCCTGCTTTGCAGAACTCAGCTGCGCTATCATCTGCTAGTAGCTTTCCACCTGGAGCAAGCCCACCAGTGCTTTCAAACTGGCAGTATGGCCAGACTCCTGCGAGTCAGCCCCTGGGGTCTCAAACAAGCCATCTGGCTCACGTGACGGGAACAGGGTCAGCTCAGCCACCATCCTCGTTATCAGGAAATACAAATCCTCCAGGAAGTTATCAATATGCTGCTTCTCCAGGAGGTCCTCCGCTTCAGAACAGCTACATGAAGCCAGGTAACCAGAATGTTGTGATGTGTTAACGTTGTTTGTTTCTCAGTGTCCTTTCTTTTTGGAGTTGACTCTGTGGTGGCATTTTGCTTGTGGAGCGAGGTTCTCAAAGCAGGTGTTTTGAGGGAATGCACACCACAAATACTGGGGTGGCTTCTTTGTGTTAGAAATGGAAGTTCTGTGCACAGGTCAGAGGCTGAAGCAGTTAACTCTTGAGTACTGGCTTGTTTTGGGAAGCTGTGGGTGGGTTATGCTGTTTCTGTGACCTTCACTGTTCCTTGGGGTGGCTGTTTCAGTCAAGTGGGACATTGGGCTGCCATGGTTGAAAGCTGTAGTCCCGTTCAGTGAGTGTGGTCTTTTGCAGTTGAAATCCTGTTAGGCTTTCTGTTCATCACTTGATTTTGAGTAGTTCTCTCAGGCAGGTTGGTGCAACTGACTTGAACACAGTCTGGAAAGAAAACTGAAGCATGTTCTGTGCCATTGAGGTAGAGGGCCAGCTCAGTGAAAAGCTGCCTTCCTCCCAACTTGTAGTTGTTGTTATCTAATCATAGTTGTCAGTCTTTAGAAAGTATTCTGATACCATGAGACATCTGTTCCTGCTGGTTCTGTGCTGGTATATGCAGTGGTGAAAAGCTTTTCTAACACTAACTGGCTCTGTTGTGCAGCTTGTGATTATTAAGGACACAAAGTGAATACTCCAGCTTCTCTTTGCCAAATTGTTGTTTGTTATAGTGGGGTTTCTAACTGAGCATGCAAATAGGAGCTACATACAGAAATATTTTAAATGTTAAAGCAAATATTGTGTGAAATGGTGAAATCCCCTTAGTTAGCTTCATTAGAGATTTTACTTGATGCTGTTTCTTTGTCACATGCCTGACTAATTCTGTTGGGATGTTTGAACATCTATATCTTAAGCTCCTGGAATGTATAAAGCTATTTCTGGCAGCTTAGTGCAATAAACAATTCATGCTTTGAAGTCAGTGAGGAAAATGCTGAGAAAATTTGGAAAGTGGCATAAGAAATGAGAGCAAGTGTCTGGACTAAGGGAATTATTACATCACTTCAATGGGGAATCCTCCTGAACAATTTCCCTGGTAGTTTTTTTTGTAGAACAGTGATTGTTTTAAAAATAATATACCTTTTTTGGTCATCATGCTTAGAACAAAAGTCTGCCAGCTCCCTGCCTGTGTGGCCAGCTTTGGATGCAGCATCTCTTCCAAGGTCTGTGGTAGCGTTGCCTGCATAGAGCAGTTATTAATTAGCTTTGCAGTATTAAACACTAAGTGAACAAACAGATAACTTCACTGGATGTGATTTGGTTGTTTCTTTTTTCCCTTAAATGTGACTGTGCTGTGCAGGCTCATAGGAAGTTGTGTATTTTGTATGGTGGGGAATTCATCAGTCTACTTTTGTGTGTGGCTTACGGGCTTCTCTGCAACAGTGATAACGGACAATGGGCTTTATAGTAAAATGCACTGGTGTCTTCCTGGAGTGAAAGGACAATTAAGCTGGCCACTGGAATAATTGGCAGCAAAGGGGTGGAAGTGACTTTAGGGTTTGGCATTACTGGGTTTCTAAATGTATTGGCTTGAGAAAACTGTGGAATTTTGAGAGAAGCAATTAAAAACCTTCCTGTGACTTGGAGCATGGAGGGTTAAACATTTCAGAGCAGAACCCCTCACGCTTGCACAGCAAGATTATTCCAACTGCACATGGCTAATGCTTTCCTGGGTAATTCTGGTAGCTGTAGAATCTGTATGTTGCTGGTTTGCAACATCAGCATCCTGTCTATAACTTTATCAAGTCCAGGCTTAGTAATTGAAGTTGGGATGGTTTCTGTACCTCTTGAAACTCTTATTTCAAGACAACAAATAGCTGGAAGACTGTGAATCATAGTTGCAGGAACCTGGTATGAGAAGATCATGACAGAAACAATCTGAAGTTGATACCTGTGCACACGTTGGGATTTATGGATCTCCTGCTGTTCATAATTTGGACAAGAGGAATATTTAGAGTTCAGTCTGTGGGGTTTTATAACAAAACTTAGTGACTCTTTCAGGTGGGTTAAACTCCTCCTAAAAATTAATCTCTTTGTAGGATCTGCACCTCCACCAGTGACTCAGCCTTTAACTCCACTCCACCCCCCTCCACGACCACCTTTAGGACCTCCACCAGTTGGTGGTCCACCTTTAGTTAGACCATCAACACTGACAGCAGGACCACCTAATGCACAGTCACTGCTAAATTCAGCTGTGAATCGAGAAGGTAAGAAATAATTTGTACTGTTTGTTGAATTTGAACAGTGCAGCTTGAGCAGCCTCTAAAGTTGAGTGCAGAGTTCTCTTAGGGACTCAGGTCCTAAAATTGGTACTAATACAATGTAATTTTATCTGGAAGGAGCAGGTAAGAACCTGGAAGGAAATAAAATATTTCTTAGTGACATTTGTTAACAAAAAATAATTAACACTTCAACATTTATTTCTAAGTGCTGATTAATGTGTCCATGTCTCCCATAGTGCCACTTTTTTTTAATGCTCTAAAACCATACTGAAATTCTGATTTTTCTGTATCCCTCACTGCCATGGAGGATGTAATCTGTGTGTAACTTCCTGTATCATTTTATGGGGACCCTGCAGTTCCTTGCCTGTTTCTGTAGCTGGACCTTATTCTTCCCTTCTGTGTGAAATCACTGAAATGCATATCTTGGATTTGTTCCTTTTCTGAAGGTAGTTAGAGGCTGTCAGCTCTTTAAGACAGATGTCTGACATTCTCAGTCTCCTGTGGGCCCTGCACAAATATGCCATCATTTCCAAGCTCCTCAGGGCTCTGGATCAAACAGACCTGTGGTTGTATTGCATTTACTGCCTGTACTAGGTAGGGCCCTGTGGTAGTTGGCAGTTTTATTTTTACATGGTTTCTTCTGTCACAGCTGTTGCCTCCTCACATGTTCAGATTGACAGTTTCTTGTAGCTGTGTGAGTACAAGAATAGTATATTCAGATTTAGCTTAGTTTTGAATGTGTGGAGTGCATTAGAAACCACTTTGGCTAAGAAAGCCTGTTCATAATGAAGAAAAAACATTTCCAGAGCCTTGGAGAGAGAGAAGCTGTGAAGTACACTGACTGCTACGTACCAGCAAGACTTGGTGTATAATGTCAGTTCCTTTCCCTGGGTCATGTTTGAAGATTTTAATGATGATAAAAAGTAATTTGAGTACCTGCTTCTCTTTATCCATACATCATTGGGTTTGTATGTTTAGGCATAATTAGCTTACAAAAAGCTGTCCTTCAGGAGCACTCTCTCAGTTTGAAAGCTGTTATCACAGCTGGAATTTGTATCTTGACTGGTATGTGACTGTGTTGGAATGGGTGGTATTTGGTGAGCAGTACCAGACTAAGGATGTAAGTGAAGGGAACTTGGTGTTTCTCTGAATTATCAGTGGAAAAAGTTCTTTAGGGAACATGGTATGTAAAATTTCAAAGACCAATGCCTAATCTAAAATAATCTTAAAAGGTGATTCAACCCAAAGTGTAGGGACTTTTTATTCCTTGAAAAAAAGATTGTGGGATTTTACAGAAGTCCTTTGAAGTCTTGTCAGCAGAAGTGTGTATGAGAGAGGCTAAGATGTGTATTTAATTTGATTGCATTGTGGGATAGAAGGTAGATCCAAACCGTGCTAATCTTAATATATACCCAGCAAGTAGAATTTCTCTACAGTTACCTCACTACAACTTCTTAGTCACTTGTGAAAATTTTTATTGGGACTGTCTGTCTTAACAGGCGATGCCACATCTGCTGCCAGTGATGGGTCTGTGGTCCAAAACAGCTATGATGCAATAGAAGGTGGTGGCCTCATGGGTAAGGCTTTGGAATTAAAAATACTTACAATTATGTAACTTTTTTCAAAGAGTCTGGGAAATGTAGAAGTTTAGGCTTTTATATACAAACACACATACTCAGTTTGATGGCTGTTTCCAGACTGACTAAGTTGGAAGCACTGCCAATTCCTATGTCTCTGCCTGCAAGTGTGGTGAAGCAGTTAAGAGCACTGTGCAGAACTGAGATGAGATCTCAACTGCTGACACTTTGAAACTAAACAACAACAGAAACGCTTCCTGCAGTATTAATGCATTGAACAAGCTGCAGTTCTTCAGCAATTAATTTTAAATATTTGTCTACTCTGCCTCTAGCAACTCCCCATCCTGCTCCTGCAGCCCCGAATCTCAAGGTGAATAGAAGTGTTGGGTATTCTTACCCTACCTTACCTCCAGGCTACCAAAACACTTCTCCACCCGGAGCACCAGGAATGCCAGCATCTGCTTTGCAGTATCCAGATGGATCAAAACATTTCCACCAGGTAAAGATTGTCTGGATTTTATTTTGTTACTACCCATGGCACACATGGGTGAAGAAAAAGGGGGTTCCATCTCTGGGGTGCTGCTTCTGTGGCTCACTGTTGGGCACACTGTTTGTTTAAGGCAGATATAGTCCAGAATGCTTTTGCCTTGGTACCAGTTTGGAAAAGCTGTGTGCTGGCTCTTTCTGAAGCATTCAATCCTCAAGTCTGTTCAGAATATTCTTCTTAAAACTTTCAGCTGCTTTCAGTGTGTTTTTCTTCCTTCACTGAAGTATTTGTGGTTTTCCCTGAATGTTCACAGCAAATTGTGCAACACTTTTGCCTCTTTAGTTCAAGAGCTTTGTAGCAAATCTATGCTATTTTTTACCTCTTATGTTACATGCCAAAGCCCAAGTTTATGTAACAAGTATTATTTCTAAATATGTCATAGTAATGCAATGGCAGTGAGGAAATGAAATGCTTTTTTAAATGAACTGTGGGTTTCATCTAAATAATTCGTGTTAATTTCTGAAATTTTGTTTGACTCCAGCCTACCCTGGGCACTAACCACTTAACTGCATCTATGGGTGGCCTGAGTCTGCAGCAAGAAGGGTTAAGACCTGTGAACCTTCTTCAAGAAAGAAATATTCTTCCTACGACCCTCTTGAAGGCTCCTGTCCCAAACTTGCATGAAGACATCCAGAAGCTCAACTGTAATCCTGAGTAAGATTGATTTGCTATAATCCATCCAAATAATCAGCAGTGTACATTCCTATTTGTAAATGTAACTCTTCACAAAATATTTCCTTAATTTTGTGAGAAGAAAAGACTGAGAACAAGCTTCTCTGTATTACAATTATGGTGCTAAGTGGTTTAAACTTTGAAGCTAGGAAGATTATCAGTGTGTAAAGTATAAGCAATTATATCAATAGCTGCCTTCCAAGCAACATAGGCACAATACAAACATTTTATGATATAGCTGGTAATGAGGGGAATTGAGAAAAGAGATAAAATAGGATTTGACTCACTTGAGTGAGGTGGACCAGGAGGATTGGGAGTGCAGAAGCATGAGTGACCTCTATATCAAAAGTAACCATTTAAAACAGTGTAAATGGAACATTAAACAAGGGGCTGGCAGCTGGTGATGCACGTCATCTCTCTGAGGACACCAACCATGCTGTGTATAACCAGGTACTCCTGCTTTGCAAGTCTTTAATGACAGATAAAGGAAATAGAGCAGCTTTGTGAAGTTGGTCATGCAAACAAGCTGGACTGGATTTGCAAAAGTACTGAGCACATCTCTGCTTTGTGGAAACCACTGAGTACTGAAGTCCCTGAGATCAGTGTGAGGTTGTTTATAGTTATTTTTGTGTAGTTTTAAGGCAACTTTTTAAAGTTTGCTGGTGTAGATTTCTATATAAGGCTACCTCAAAAGAGTATTTCAAATCAACAGTTGGTATATAAAAGTTTGGTTCGACTTTGAACAGTGTTAGGCTAAACTTTGACTTGAGTGACTAAAATGAAGCTCAGTCTATGTAAAGAGCATGTGTGTAAAATAAGAACTCAAGTGCGTTCTGTGAGTCAAGCTCAGACTAAACCTCAGACTGATGTGACAGCTGGGGAAGATTCTTTATCTGGAAATGGAAATTCACTATCAGCAGCTCTAGAGAAATACACAGGATGCTCTGTACTACTGAAATCATTGTTTCATTATTTGAAAACCTCTGAAAATAACCCTTTGTCCTCCATTAGGTTGTTCCGCTGTACCCTGACTAACATTCCTCAAACTCAGGCCTTATTGAATAAAGCCAAACTTCCTTTGGGGCTCCTGCTTCATCCTTTCAAAGACTTATCGGTATGACAAATATTGGCAACTTTAAATGTTGAAGTATTAACTGTGCCTTTACTGGAGTCCAGAGTTGGACAATGAATTATAATAGATGGACGAGTATGTTGGCTAGCCTTGGCTTAGAAAAATTTCCCTGGTCTATACAGATCACTGTAGTTTTTCTCAAATTTTTCTCTCTGATATTATTAAACTTTCAACCCTCAGTTCTTAAGAAACAAAAAGGCTCCTAAACCTCTCAAACCCAGAAGCTTAGAGGCACCATAGCACTTGGACTGTGAGAGAAGGCAGTGCATCTAAATTCCAATATCCCTTAGGTGGCTTTATCTTGTCACATATTACTATAGCTGGTAGTTACTGATGTCTTACACCAAACCTAGTGCTTTAGAATTAACACGAAGGGGTTTGGATGTCCTCAGCCAGGAGACTTGGTGAATTCAGCAATCCTCTTCTAAATTAGAATCTAGCATGCTGCTTCTAAATGCTGGTATTTTTCACAGTTTAAGTAATTTTTCCACGTGTGGGTTTTTTTTTTCTGATTTTTGATTTGTATTGGGTGTAGGACTTGGTCTTAAACCATAAATGTAAAAGTCAAGGCTTTAGAGGTGAAGTGTGGCTCTAATATTCACTAGGGCTTGTTTCCAACCAGCCTTAGCAAGGAATCGTAGGTGTGCTGTGAGGCTGGAGAAACACTTCTTTGTTCAACAAGTGTGGTTTGACTGCCTTATGGGAGAGACAGCATAGATAATGTTATCATAGATCAATAGCTGTAGTGTGGTGATGCTTTAAAACAGGAAGCTTTTCTTCTCCAGCAATTGCCTGTGGTCACTTCAAGCACTATTGTGAGATGCCGTTCCTGCCGGACGTACATTAACCCTTTTGTCAGCTTTCTAGACCAAAGGAGGTGGAAATGCAATCTGTGCTATCGAGTCAATGATGGTAGGTTTTAAACGTGCTTCTTGCTTTGAACTGTCCTTTGAGGCTGTAACACTGTTGGCCATATCAGTACCAGGTAGCATCATCGATCATGCTGGGGCTGGGAGACTTGAGAAATGTCTCACGGGCAAAGAGTCATGTCACTAATGACATCTGGTGTGGTCTCCTAAGGTACCCGAGCATGTGACAAAGTACCTGCCCTACTTACTTAGAGTAGTTCTCCAACAGGCAAGAAAAAGTTGATGTATTTGCTTTAAAATGCACCACAGCTAATACTAGTGTGAAGTAATAATACATTAATTTATCTGTGTAGTTCCTGAAGAGTTCATGTATAATCCTGTGACGAGAGTTTACGGAGAGCCTCATAAAAGACCTGAAGTCCAGAATGCTACTATTGAGTTTATGGCTCCATCTGAATACATGGTAAGGCTTTATGTGCTCCCAGGTTTTCCCTCATGTTGTTTTATTTCCATAGGGAAGCCAGAAAAAGCCTTGTTACAAAGGAGGCTTTCCAGTGTAGTAGAACAGTTGCTGCCTCAAGAAGTACATCTGAGAACTCTTGAGAACAGTTGCAGATAGCTCTTCATTTCTAAACCTTTATGATGTCTGAGTTCTGTATTTAAACTACGTGGTGTTTGTAGGTCTTTCAGAAGAAAAGTATAATCCTAGATTTGCCCAGTAAGAGACAAATGGATTTAAAAGGTTTAGTTACCATCTGGGTGCTGTTTTAATAGAGTTTAAACTTGCAGTGAAATGAAACCCAATCTAATAAATGTCATTTTAAAAATGAAAGGTAATCTTTTCTTTGCTCAGCTACGTCCACCTCAACCACCTGTGTACCTCTTTGTGTTTGATGTCTCTCACAACGCAATAGAGACAGGATACTTGAATACAGTCTGCCAGACCTTGTTAGACAATCTCGACTTGTAAGTACCTTTCTTAGAATCTTCTGTTTTTGTTTCTATCACAAATTTCATAAGAATATTTGAAATGCCACCACTTCCTGTCAAAAAGTTTCCCAGAATGGCTAGCAGTGGCCAATGTTTTATTAAAATGGAACATCTTTTTCCCATCACAGCCAATCAAAAAAGGGTAACTCTGAGACTTGCTTCTCAGTCTGGCTCTTTTCTGTCTGCCTCAACAATCCCCAGAAGGAATAAACATCAGGTTTAGGATGTCTTTTGAACTGATTTTTTTAAAAGCTGAAATTTAGGTATTTGTTGGAAGGAATGTATACATCTAATGAACTTCACATAAAATACAGACTAATGGAACTTTGATAAATACTGCTTGTTTCTTCCTTTTCTACAATTTCTTACTACGCTTAAAAAATTCTGGAGTGTCTACTAGGTGTCTCTACTATAAGCTCCTTTTTAGGTTTGCTTGGGGTTTTTCTGGTTGGTTGGTTCGGGGGAGGGTTGTTGCTGTTTTCCTTTTTTCTCCAAAGTCACTTAAGCTGTTGCAGTGTAGATGTTCTACAAACTAATGGGTAACAACCTTGGCCAGTTGCAGGGGTGGGAAAAAAAACCCTGCAGAAATGAAATTTCATCTTAGTGAACACCATATGTCTCATTTTAGGCTTCCTGGGAACACTAGAACAAAAATAGGCTTCATAACATTTGACAGCACAATCCATTTCTACAGTCTTCAAGAAGGTCTTTCTCAACCTCAGATGCTCATAGTTTCGGATATCGAAGGTATGCAGAAATAACTCTTGTGATTTGCATCTGCTGACGACTGCTGGGTCTAACAGCCTGTAAAACACATCTAGTGGGAGCTCTAGGGCAGGTCTTTAGTCTCTGCAGTAATGGCTTTAGAATTAACATATGTCTGTGTTCATACATGAAGCCCTTGGTGTCTGTGCAGTGCTGTGGCTGTTCACGACTTAAAACATGAAGGCAGCCTTCCTGGCTTCTACTTTAATTTGTACAATTAGCTGGTTTTCTCTTATGATCCTAAATATTGATGCTTGGTAAACTGCTGTAGGTCCTGTGGTGGCTGATGCTTAGTGCTTGTTCTTCGGCCTTTGGTTTCAAACCTCCTTGGGGTAGGGTAGAATGAACACTAGAAAATCTTTGTTATTTATTTTTGCTTAAAAGCCTTGATTACCTTTCACCCAACTCTGTCGATGGCTACTCCAGCGTGGCATTCTTGCCACAAGTATGCTGATGAGGAAAAAAAGAAATCCAGATATTTAGGTGTGAATGGTTTTATACAATCACATGGTATTCTTTTTTAATAGGTATAATGGTTGGCAAATACAGTTGCTAGGAGCTTGTGGTTTTAAAAAATAAATAGCTGCTTTTTTTTTTTTCTTTCCAGATGTATTTATACCAATGCCAGAAAACTTGCTAGTAAATTTAAATGAAAATAAAGAGGTAAGAACTACCTTAAATAACTAGTGATGCTCAGATAGTTTGAGATATGCTTGGTAATCTCTGGATTACTTAATGCTCTTTAACACCCACAGTTTAAATACCAAGTTCAGGGTGGGAAAAAGAGGGTTTTAGTTTGTCTGACTGTAAACATTTGCCAATGTGAAACACAAAAATAGTTGATTTTCCCTAGGGCTTTTTCATTTCTACCTTAATAGTAAAAGTGCTACTACGTGTTTGTGTGTTCAGCCATCAGCTCTACACAGAAGAAATCTAAGACTCCTAGTATTAATATTTTTCTTTCCTCAATTGTAGCTAATTCAAGATCTGTTGAAGTCCTTGCCACAGATGTTTACCAAGTCCCTGGAAACTCAGAGTGCTCTGGGGCCTGCGTTACAGGCTGCCTTTAAACTCATGTCCCCCACGGGAGGTCGAATCTCTGTCTTCCAGACGCAGCTTCCGTCTGTGGGAACGGGAGCGCTGAAAGCACGAGAGGAGCCAAACCAAAGAGCAACCGCCAAGGTCAGGAAAGCAAAAGCGCTGACTGCCCTGTTCTGTACGTGTAGATGGTTCTGGAATTGCCTGTTCTGGGTTAATTACTGGTTCTCCTGTTAGCTAACCTTTCTTTGCTAGAGTGGTAGAAAGAACAAGCCCCCCAAAAAACCTGAACACTATAAACACAGATTAATTAGCTGATATTTTTAATATGATATCACTGTAAGCAGTGATGGAGAATCAATTATCAGTGTCCCTGAAAAAGCAATAAATGTGTTAATCTCTTTGAATTTCCTTTGCATTTTGTAATACTCCATTGTATTAACAGGACATACATCTGACACCATCAACTGATTTTTACAAGAAATTAGCCTTGGACTGCTCAGGGCAACAAGTTGCAGTGGATTTATTTCTTCTTAGTGGACAATATTCTGACTTGGCTTCTCTAGGTAAGTCATATTAAGCTGTTTTGGGACATGCAGCTCTTGTACTTTTGTCAAACATGGAGAATCTACATTAACATGTAGTATATGAACCTGATTTGAATGAACCTAGTGTGTCAGGATGCACATTCATCCTTGATGAGCAGTGACTGAACAGAATGTAATCTTTCAGTCTTTCCTGATTCAACCTACCTGTTTTCATGTTCTCCTCTAGTGACTCAGGATTCTTGTGATGCTAGTCTAAGTGTCTGAAATATTTTATGACTTTAAACTATCATTAGCATTTTAATTATTTTTTTCTCCATTTAACTAAACTTCCAAGTCACAAAGTACCTGTCATTTCAGGCCAATGGAAAATTATTCCACACTTGAAACTACATCCATACTTGAACATGTAGTTATGCTACAGCTGTGTCTCCATATGTTGATCTATAACTGTGTAACAGCTGTTTCCAGATGTGAGCAGGTTAATACTCAAAGGGAACATTATGTACAACTGGTATATTTAAAGACTGCCTGTGCTCTAATGATGTACATTGCTTTTCTTTCAGGTTGTATATCAAGATATTCTGCAGGCAGTGTCTATTACTACCAGTCTTACCACCATAAACACAACCCTGTCCAGGTGGAGAAATTGCAAAAGGAACTGAAACGCTATTTAACTAGAAAGATTGGGTTTGAGGCTGTCATGAGGATAAGATGCACCAAAGGTTTGAATGCAAATGTTTTTTTGATTGGGTTTTTTTTTAGTTGGTTTGTTTTGTGGGAGGTTTTTTGGGGGTGTGCGTGTAAAGTGGTGGTTTGCTGTCACTTGGGAATGCTTTTATTGATGTTTTGGCTGTTACATAGGCTCAACTGGCTAAAAGACAAAGATCAGAAAAGAAAAAATCTGTCCCAGGAATCAGACCATTTATTAAAGACAGTATTTGTGGTATCTTTGCTGGTATCCAGGTTCCATTTTAGAATGGTGAAAACTGGAAGTTTTGTTGGACTGCTATTTCAACACAGGATGGTTTTAATAGTCTACAGACTTGCTACTATTCTGCACTCATTCCACTTCCAAATTCCTGGTTTCTGCTAGACTTTCTGGATTCTGTGGATTAGTTGTCTGTTTGGAATATTTACCTTTCCTGAAGATACTTTATTTCATTGAGAAGGGTCTTAACATTCTTCTAACAGTAATGACAGGTGTGTAAATGGTGGCTGTACTTCACAACCATAAAAATAAAACTGATTTGTTCCAATGCTTATCTTGTAGGTCTTTCCATCCATACTTTCCATGGGAACTTCTTCGTGCGATCTACAGACTTGTTGTCACTACCCAACGTAAACCCAGATGCAGGATATGCTGTGCAGATGTCAGTAGAAGAGAGTCTTACTGATATGCAAGTTGTTTCTTTTCAGTCTGCTCTCCTGTACACATCCAGCAAAGGTGAGATCTCCAGGCCCAGCAGTCAGTCTTCTTGTGTCTGTTTATAAGCTGCAATTCAGCTGCAGTAACTTAAAGGATTTTATCTAATATCGAGACATCGAGTTGTGACTTGTTGCTTCCTCCAGGCCAAGAAGTTTCTTGGGAAGTTCTGGTGTGAAAATAGGTAGACTTGACCTAGAACTTTGAGAACTAACAGTTGATAGAGCTGCTGGAAATGGCCTGACTCACCATGTGTATGATAGATTAAATCTTAAATGTATTTTTTTTCTGCTGACTAAACAGAGGCATTTCTTGTATTGCTTCATAAAGCAGATTTCTTTTCTTACAGGTGAAAGACGAATTCGTGTCCACACTATGTGCTTACCTGTTGTAACAACACTGAACGATGTCTACCTGGGGGCAGATGTTCAAGCCATCACGGGGCTGTTAGCCAATATGGGTAAGCACAGTGAGAGCTTGTTTTGGATATGTATGATCCCAAAAGCTTGAGCAGTAATCATCTGGGAAGTAACACTAGAAGAAAAGCTTCTCTCTCTCTAAGCATGCTTTCTAAGTTGCAAACTGAAAATATTTGGGAGTTTGCCTTTTTCTTTCTTTTTTTCTGAATCACTTGTCTTGACTTCTGCAGCATAGTAAAAGCTTTTTAAGATGCATGGAAGGCTATGTTAAAATGAGAACAGTTAACATAGGTGACTGTATTGCTACCAGGGGTGGAAAAGCCTCTTATGTGAGCTTTGTACTCTTGTTTTAGCTGTGGACCGATCAGTTTCCGCTACCTTGAGCGATGCTCGGGATGCCTTGGTCAATGCAGTGATAGACTCTCTATCTGCTTACCGTTCATCAGTCCTGACTGTTCAGCAGCCTGGGCTCATGGCCCCCCACTCACTACGGCTCTTTCCACTCTATGTACTGGCACTCTTAAAACAGGTAAGGGTTAAGATGAAGCTGTGCAAGATGATGATTGACTGCTTGGCATGTCGACCTGAAGTAAAAGGGCTTCTTTTTGATGTACAAAGTAGCATTTATCTTCTGGTATTTCTGTAGGACTCAAAAGAGAGAACTTGCTTGATTGAGATGGTGTGATAAAACCAGCCTCCCTGCAATTTGCCATTAGAGTACTGAGGTGTTTTACAGATCCTAGAACAGTCCTTCTTGGCACAGATGAAGTTCTTAAAAGAAAACAATTGATAACCTGAAAAGTCAATGTAGAACAAAACCTATTTACTTGTTTCTTAGGGGTTGGTAGACAACATTCAGTTTTACAGGTGGTGAACATGTGTTTTTATCTTGGAGCCTGTTATGTTAGGGAAAATTGTTGGGTTCAGAGAAATTTATGGAGTAGTTGTATCAGGGTGATAGATCGGCCTTCTGCTCCTGCCTGCAGAGGACAGCAGTAGAGGATGGAGATGTCTGAAGAATATCACTGTGGAGAATGATCTAGTTGAGAGGCAGGAGTTTAGGAGTGTGTGTAAAAACAAAAGTATAAATATTTTAAGCAAGGGAACAGAAAAATAGTAGACACGGTCTAGAGAATGTGGCAGGGTACTGGCTGTGTGGTTTGGCTTTTTTCAGGAAACTAATTTTTGTGCATTTCTAGAAATGTAAATCCACACAGCAGTTCACTGGGGATTAAAAGAGAAGAGCTAGCTGGCAGAGAGGTAGTTGGCTGGCTGTTCTTGTGAAAAGTTGAAGCATTTCACAATATTTGCCAAATTGTAAGCATGTTTTGATTGGATTTCCCTGTACTGATGCTAGAATTCACTGTACATGTTTGGCCAAGCTGGCTTCCTGTTCTAGAAAGAATTTCTGATTCATAACTCTTTATAAGCAATTAATTAATTACGTTGAGCTTTATCACATAGAAGATTTTATCAGTGTTTGACCCAGTCAAGTGGGAGGAGTGAGCCCTTGTTTCCATTACAGATGTTTTATGTGTCCCAACAAACCAGGATGTCTCTTTATTGTAAATGCAGAATTACCTAAGATGGTGTGTGCTGAAGCCAATTGTAAACTGCTCCACTGCTTATTCTTTTAAATTTCAAGTACTGTTTTAGAGGTATGTTAGAAGCTGTAGTGAAGAAGGATTGAGAGTACAAACTCACAGGTAATTGCAGAACCCAGAAACTGGAATAAAGAGACTTGGATGATTTGTATGTGAAACGCTGGAGGGAACTATGGAGAAGCCAAATAGCGATGGGAAAGCACCATAGCATGAGAAAATACTTATGGCTCATCTCTGAGACTCAAGTCAGAAATAAGTAATACATTGTTGAATTTATCTTCTCTCCCTTTGCCTTAATGGTGAATTGAAATGCCTGATCGTTTGCAGAAAGCCTTTCAAACTGGGACAAGCGCACGTTTAGATGAGCGCATCTTCACCATGTGTCAAGTGAAGAACCAGCCCCTTGTTTACCTCATGCTTATGACACATCCCAGTCTGTACAGAGTTGATAACCTCACAGATGAGGTGAGTGTTTACATTTCTGCATTTGAAACTGGGGAAGGGTTTTTCCAACATCCTTCACTTTTTGCGTTGTGTCATTATCAGGAATAGTTGTAGAAATCCTTTAGTTTGTACATGACAAATCTAATATACCAGTTGTATAACTAATTAAGAATAAGTTAATGACATATGCCTTCTCTAAATAAAACATGAAGAGGTGTATTAGTAAATCGTGCACTTGAAGTATGCCTTGAACTGTAGAAAAGGGTCTGGTTTCAGTATTCAGTGTCATATGTCCTGTTATCATTGAACCTTCTGTTCTCATGCCTGTTCCAGTGCACTAAGATGTGAAACATCTTTTTGCTTTGTCCTTCAGGGAGCCCTTAACATCAATGATAGAACTATACCTCAGCCACCCATTCTCCAGCTGTCAGTGGAGAAGTTGAGCAGGGATGGTGCTTATCTTATGGATGCTGGCTCTGTAAGTTTTGTGGTGGTGGTGCTTTTAAAAAGAGTCTAAATTGACTGGATGTCTTCTTTCTGAGACTTCAAAACGCATAGGAGGCTGCTGACTTGTGGGTTTGTGTTAGGTTAATGTTGGTTTTGCTGGGTATCTTTCAGGTAATGTTTCTGTGGATTGGGAAGAACTGTGGGCAGAGTTTTATCAGCCAAGTCCTTGGGGTACCAAACTATGGCTCGGTACCGCAGAACATGGTAAGCGCTTGCTTTGCTCTACACCACTGGTACAGTGCTGCCAGAAGATCACTTTCACCAGAACTAAACCAGCACTGTTCAGATATTACCCCTGAGTTATTCACTATAAATCCAGAGTCAGGGAAAGAAGTTATTTCAGTTGCCTCCCTTGAAGTTTCTCCAGGCTCAAGATCTATAGAACATCCCATGAATGCAGAGTAAGTAGAGGCTGGCAATGATTTCAGTTTCTCAGAACTCTGGGAGCAGACTGAGGATATTTGGAGGTAGTAAGGACAGCATGTTAGAGGGACATCCTTTGGTTTCTGCAGTAAAACAGGTATCGATCACAGCTTGGTCATCTCTGCTCTGACAACCAATTGCTGATACCAGCTTAGTGCATTCAGGCCCTTTCCAAGGAGACTAAAACTATACATCACAAAATGTATCTCCCTGGGTTTCCTTTATACCTGATTAGGATAGAGTTGGGCTGTTTTCAGGAATCCTTTTCCTGGTGGGTTTTTCTTTGGTTGTTTTTTTGTTGTTCGGGGGTTTTGTTGAGGGGAGAGGGGTCTGAGAAATATCATGTGTGTAACTAATGATACCCTTTGCCTCTTAGACACATCTCCCAGAACTTGAAACTGCAGAATCCATCAGAACAATAGCTTTCGTTTCCTGGCTGAGAGAACAGAGACCTTTCTTTCCTATACTATATATAATAAAGTAAGTGGGTTTTGAAGTGTCTGTTAAGGGACACCTTAACAATACATGTTTGGGTATCATATACTGAACTTTGCTAATGGAAGCTTTAACAGTGGTGCATCCTGTGCTGAACAGGACTGACAAGAGACACGACTTCTTCAGAGTTGTCTCCAATTAGAATTTTGACAGACTAAAAAAGACTAAATGTCACAGAACAACCTGTAATTAATGGCAGATAAATGAAGTAAGTGCTGATGAGTGCACTTGTTGGGGTTAACAACAAGGGCTATTTGAGAACCTCTCTTCATATGTCCTTAAGCTCTTGAAATACCTTGCCACTTGACCTGTAACTTCATTAATGCATTGCACTGTGTTTCTTGGCAGATATTTATTTCACTCAAACACGTATATTTTCATTTTTAAGGGATGACAGTCCATTGAAATCAAGTTTTCTGCAGAATATGATTGAAGACAGAACAGAATCAGCCTTATCGTACTACGAGTTCCTCCTTCATATACAGCAGCAAGTAAATAAATGAAACACTAGCCTTTGGCTCACTTCTTTAAGGAAAGATGCAGTAAAGAACAATTGTGCTTGTAATATCTTCATTAAATCTGTGGCCTGAGGCAGTTGATGAGAAGTTCTCACTGTGATTTCAACAAACTAAAGCAAATAAAGGACCACATCAGAGAATTGAATGTGCAACTTCGTAATATTGTACCTTAAAAAAAAAATATCAAATTATGGGAACTGGTTGAGCACCTTTAATTTGCTGCAAATCATGTTTTTACTGTAAGTAGTTGCAGCATGAAGTACATTTACAAAGGCAATACTGAAAAGGTGAAATACATTTTGTAAAATAAAGAGTTCTTTGTTGTTCAAAATGTATATTTCTGTAACTCTCTGCATTTTTTATTTTACTTTTTTTTTTTTGCTGCTAGATATAAGACCTCACAATACTGATCATGATTTGCAGGGAAACTCTTAAGTGTATCCAGTGATTACAGAGCATCTCAGTGTTCAACTTAATGCTTAAAGTAGCAATGAGACAACTGTTCATTGTGAAACGAACAAATACTTTACGAAGTGTAGAATGCAGTGCTTGGGTTGGATTATGGCTAATAGGACTAAAGGTAAGCTTAACGAGGACAAGATGGCTGAGTTTGTTAAAGCTTTTAATAAGTCAGTATTCTAATGAAAAAATAGAGCGTGAGGAGGAGCTGGCCCTATGAGAGACACAGTTTAAAGTGTCAGTGACTGAGTTAGCAGTGAAATTAAGACTCAGGTAGATGGCAAGCTTTGCTTTTCTTCAGTAAAAGGAATAGTTGTAATTTCAGTTTGTGAATGGTGTGGGAGGGGAAAGGCAAGGAAGGGTTATCTTAGGGTTTTCTGTTTACGTTTAGTAGACTTTTGGCTCTTGTTTACATTAACTGAATATTAGACCCCTAAAGTCTAGTGTGTTTCTGAAGCAGGTTTGTATGATGGCACTTCAAACCTAATGTTTTGAGAAGACATTGAATATTCTTAAGTTAAAATTGGAAAAACAATTATTTTTCCTAGAGAAAAAATACTATATTGTGTCTGAGACGAGCCTGAAGTTGTTTGTTTTTATTGTAGCTGTGTAATGAGCCTAGGTCCAAAGCCAGTGTGCACCAAATCTAAGCTTTAAGTATACTCTCACATCCCTGCCAGAGCTACAGGTGGAAGTTGATGTTGAACTTGAAGTTAAAACTTATATACAAAGATCATGTTATAAAAGTGTATAGATAGTTTTTCCTGATTTGGAGAATAAGCTGTCTTTGATAACTAGTGTTGTCAAGAGTATTTAAGTTACTATATTCCTATGCCTGAGGAAGTGTTTCATATGGAAAAAAACCTTGGTTTACTTCTAATAGCGGTAAATGTAAAGGAAAGCAACACCTACTTCCTGGGGCAAGTAACTTGGACAGGTAGAACACTTTTAAATGGTCCAACAAGTACTGTGATGAGGCAAGTTAACTTGCATTTTGTGATAGAAATGTGAAGGATGTTGTAGGGTAATCACTTGCTTCCATTTCAGGCTGTAGCTGCACGTGATTGTCAGGAGTTGCCTTACTTCGGGGGAGGAGTTTCTTTGTGGAAATTGTTCTTGTTGCTTGAGCAAGAAGCTAAAGTTCAGAACAATGTCTGAAATAGCATGAAAAAACTATTATGGAACCAATTTAAGCTTCCCTGTGTGCTGTCTTTGTAGCAAACAGGAGTATATTTACTTGAACAGCTTTTCAGAGAATTGCACAGTTTCTTGTCAGTGAAGAGGGTGGGTTTTTTTGACAGTCTGATTTATTTTTTTCCTGGGCTAAAGGCATCTTTTCATTTAAATCACAAATGGAAGCTATGCAGTTGCATAGGTTATGACTTAAAACTTGTGCTTTGGGTATATTATCACTCAGATGTTGAAAATCATCCTTGCATCTAAGAGCCCACCCAAAGTCTGTTTCTTACTATGACTGTATTTTGCTACTATATCCCTTATTGTTTTAAAAAACAATGTTGGAGATGGCTTCACTGCTTTATGTACATCAGGCTAATGGCTAAAGATGTTGGTCATTAACAACTTTGAATTAAGAGTCCTTAAGTTTAACAGAGCAAATAATGATAAACAGGAATCAGATGAACCCTCCTCTTCAACTTGGAATAAATTCTGTATTGAACTTTGTTAGTTAATAACCTCGCAAGGGAAAAAGCCTGCTGGTTCACCTTGTCTTGCCATAAGCGCCATACAGGACAGATGAACACACAAACTACCTGTGATGTGTCATTTTTACCTACAACTGAAAACTGAGGACACTGAAGATGAACTGCAGAACTAGGCAAGAGTGGCTCTGGTACTTAGATCTCAGCACGACAACTCTATCACTGCAAATGTGCTCTATTTTTCTAGTTGAAGACTTTTTTTTAAACTATTTCTGTATTTGACACATTAGTCTTCAGCCAACATTGTTACCATCCATTTTACTTTGCTTTCATTACTGTTTTTAATTTAATATATTTGAGTCCACATAGACTGTGTTGCAATAACTAGAATGATTCACTTTTATTTAGAATTAATTTCTTAACAGAATTTAATCAAGGATACAGAATGGCTGTTAAATTAGGGACCATTAAATGTGATTTTAAGGTTCTGTTTACTATTATGGATGTAATCCTTATAGTAAATTTAATTTTGTAAAGTAGTGTATAATATTGTAATATTAAATCTTCGTTTTCTGAACTCAAAACACTTGATCTTCGGTATGAAGTTATAAATCTTCCCCCTTCTGAATCTGAGACAGGATTTACTTGTCCTCCTTTTTACAGTTTGTAATTTTCACTGTTTTATTCCTGTAAAAAGTCATTTGTAACACATGCAAATGCTTATTTTATCTGTGCTAATTTATCAGATTTGGCTACTCAATAAAATTAATTGAAAGAACTCATGCAAGTCCATCAGTCCTTTCTTATAAATAATGTATTTGATCAATCAAGAGAAATACCAACAAGGAATAAATTCTATTTTAACTAGAATGTAATATTTAGGCGGTACAAACTGAGTTCCAGCTGACTCAAACCTTTCTTCTGTCACTGGCACTTTTTTTGTCCCTCCAGAGCATCTCTGTCAGTCAGCATTGTTATTCAGTCCTACCTTGGGGTTTGTTCTTCCAGTAAGAGGTGCTGTACACTGCCATCTGCCTGGAAGTTGGTTTCCAGAGCCAGCTGACACTGATGGTTGGAATTTAACCCTCAGCAGCGTTCCCAAGATGGTGATCAATTTTACTGTAGGTAGTCCTGTATCTTCATTTAACATCCTGTTCTTTCAACACCTTTTTGTAAAAGTCATTCCATCTTATGCTTGCCAATTTTTTTATGAGCTGTCACCACTGCTGCTTCTGGTTTCATCATACATAAGGCACAAGTGTGTTAACTTGAACCTCTGTATTTAGCAGTTCTTGAATACGGAATTTGATCATTCTCTAAATCACTTAGTATTGTAGATACAGCTTGTCAGCACAAAACTTGTCCCCAGTACATATAACAACCTGCCCTGCTGCTGCTGAATTTCACTACTCGGGCTGTAGCTTGGTGTTCAACAAGCAGTCATCCCAGCATTCATCTTTGGAACTCCCAACTACAGGACCTTGAAGCTGAGTCCTGCTTTTCACTGAAGTGTCTTGAGTTAAGAGTGTGAGTCCCTCAGTGTCAAGGATGTTGAAGGTAAGTTGCTTGAAGTTCTGATGGAAAGTATCCACGTTACTGTCTTCATTTGGTTTCGTGCTCAGGTACTTCTGCTACATGTGTTAGCCGTGTGAATGTTTGGCTAAGGGAGGAGTACTGTGGCCCAGTTTCATTGCTTTTACTCACACAAGTAGAGGTGTGATGGACTTTTTATTGTATGTAACTATTGAATACTATGTGACTGTATCTTGCTAGAAGGAACTCGGGCACTGGTGAGGCTGCACCTCAAGTGCTGGGTCCAGTTCTGGGCTCCTCACCATCAGAAGGACATGGAGGTCCTGGAACGAGTCCAGAGAAGGGCAACCAGGCTGGGGAAGGGGCTGGAGGGCAAATCCTCTGAGGAGCAGCTGAGGGAGCTGGGGGTGTTGAGCCTGGAGAAGAGGAGGCTGAGGGGAGACCTTCTCCCCACCTCCCCTGCCCTGCCAGGAGGGTGCAGAGAGGTGGGCGCTGGTCTCTTCAGCCAGGGGACAGGAGATGGGACAAGGGGCAATGGGCTCAAGCTGTGCCAGGGCAGGGTCAGAGCAGATGGGAGGGAAAAGTTCTTCCCTGGTAGAGCTGTGGGGCTGTGGCACAGGCTGCCCAGGGAGGGGCTGAGTCCCCAGCCCTGGGTGTGTTTAAAAGGTGGGGAGATGAGGTGCTCAGGGGTCTGGTTTAGCACAGGACAGGAATGGTTGGACTCGATGATCTTTTCCAACCAGGTGACTCTGAACTGGATGTGTGCTCTGTTAGGGTAATGCTGGTGTCCTTGGCCGGTCCTTGTTCCCTGGTGTGCCCTCAGAGCGCAGTCAGTCCCTTCAACTGATTACTGCATTCACGGCGGCGCAGGTACACTAGCGGATGCGACTGCCGGGTACGCTGGCGAAGCTGACGTGTGCTGGGAGGCACTCCCACGGTGTGTGCCCTTCTGATGTCCGGGTGGGGACGTTGCTTTGCCGACTCTCCAATAAACTGCATCTCCTCCCTCAGCCGCCGCTCGGGGCGTGCCGATGACAAACTAACCGCCTGAAATCACCCACTCGAGGCTGTTTCGACAGCAAGCCCCTGACGCTTACCAGCCCTGCTTGAGCCCGCCCGTCGTTTCCACCTCAGCCCGGTGCCGCCCCTCGGCCATCACCCCCTTCCCGCCCATTTCTCTGAGCCGGATTGAGATGTCACTTCCGAATCTGGAGCAGCCATCTTCAGTGCGGGCGCCATGCAGGCGAGCACGGCGTGTGGCTGGACTCTTCTTGCGCGGTGCCCTGTTCTCCCGCCCTTACGCGAGATGGCGGCGCTCGCTTCGGCAGCCGGGGGTGGCGGCCTTGGCGCCTGCGCGCTGAGGGCGGGGCGGCCCCATTGTGCGGCGCTGAGGTAGTCGCGCGGCCTTTCCTGCCGGGGATGGAGGACGGTGGCGGGGCGGGAGCGGTGCCCGCGCCTCCGGGGGCCACCGCCGGCCTCTCGGCTTCCCAGCGCCGAGCCGAACTGCGGCGGCGGAAGCTGCTGATGAACTCGGAGGAGCGGATCAACCGCATCATGGGCTTCCACCGGCCCGCGGCGGGCAAGGGTGAGCCCCGTGACGGGCGACGGGGGCTGCCGCGGCGGCGTGAGGGCTCCCGGCCGCGGTAACGGCCGGCTGCGGCCTCCCTGCGAGGCAGGAACGGCCGGCTCCGCGCGGCTTGGCCCCTCGGCGCGGTCCGTCGTGTCGGCGATGCGACCTTCCCCGGCCCGCGGGCACGGCCGGTGAAACACGCGTGTCCGCAGCCGTGTGCCCGTGCGTGTCGGGCCCTGCGCTGCCCGTACACAGCGAGCCGACAAGCTGTCGCTTCACTTCAAGGGGTGCTTCTTACTCGCAGCTGCGATGAGCGGCCCCCCACGCCTGTTTGTCCGGTAACCGCTTGTTACCACATCACGCTGGTTTTATGTCAGCGTTTGGTTAATATATCACGTTTGGGTGATAACCGGTCGTTGGATGTTGGTGGTTGGCAAGGAGAATTTTCTTTTAAATTCATAAGTAGCTCGTTTATTTCTATAAGCACTTCAGGCAGGCTGGCTGCTGTGTCAGGAGAGAGTTCTCAGATGTTACAAGGGTGCTCAGAAGCCATGAATCAGTCAGCTTTAATACTGAAAAATACTCTTTAAGTGTTTGTGTTAGTCCTTACGCTCTGGTAGGACCAGACCTGTTCTGTGTGCTTCTTGATTTGGTTTTCCTACTCTGGCATCGCCTCTTTGCTGTAGGATGGGGTCTTCGGGTTTAGTGCAGGGCATGTTAATGCTGCTTTGCCTCTGACAACAGAGGAGAACAAACTGAAGTACACTTCTACAGCCTGCTTGTTTGCCAGTCTTTAGTGTCCTGTATGTGCCATTCGCTCTCTGTAAATATTTTTCATATTTATGTTGCTCCACGTATTTGGAACAATGTCTTTCCTCTTGTGCATGCAGTGCTGCTTTGTTGTCTACAGAAACACAGTGTTTAAATTTCTACACTTCTGACTGACAGCTTCAACTTCTCACCTGCGTTGCACAGCTTTCTGTCTCATGTCTGCGCCGTTTCCAAAGAGTGCCCTGCAAGGCAAAGTGTGTGGTACAGGCAGGGCTGCTGGTGGAGAGGAGCCTGGAGTCTGCTGAGTCCAGTTGTGTGAAAATATAATTTGGGGGAGACCAGTGAGAGTTTCAGTCTGCCTGTTCCCTTTTCACTGTCATCATCTGTGGTGTAACCCAAGTCTGAGGGTAAGCCTTTCCTTTGATACACAAGCAGGTTGGACGTCTACCTGTGTGACCAGTCCTAGGGACCCTGCTTTGGCAGGGGGTTGGACCTGATGATTTCTCAAGGTCCCTTCCAACTCCTACGATTCTGTGATCTGCCAAACCCATTTCTTTTTAAAATGGGAATGGCTTTGTGATAAATAATTTGCACATTTATTAATCATAACTCTGTCTTTTCGCTTCAGAAGCCGACACTGACCCAGGACCCCCATCCAGTATGGCTGAAGTGCTGTTCCACGTAACCAGTGTGCATAACTCTGTATTTTTGTTTCTCTTCTTTAGATGATGAAAGTCACACCGAATCAAAGCTTCAGCACGAACAAGATAAATCAAACTCCCTTCCTATTCCTTCAGTTTCCAAGCGAATTGTGCTTGGGGATTCTGTCTGTAATATGGCGGGCACGACAGAGCACACAGGTAGCATGGTAGACCTCAAAGGGGATAAGGACTTCTTCAGTAAAAGCCCAGAGCTTGTCAGTGAGGGTACAAGTGAGCTCCGTCACCGTAACAGAGGGGAACTGCCACCTGAAGCTGCACCACGGCCACCTAGGCATGGATTAGAGCAGTACTTATCCAGATTCGATGAAGCTCTGAAGCTGAGGAACCAGCTGATGAATGAGAAGCCAAGCCAAGAGAACGGGAATGCAGTGGAGGAGTTTGACTCTTTCCGCATTTTCAGGCTGGTGGGATGTGCTCTGCTTGCCATCGCAGTCAGGGCTTTCGTGTGCAAGTACTTGGTGAGTTCAGGGAAAAAAACCTCATCTGTTCTGGTTTGCTACTTTACTGTGAAATACTCTGTATCTAGGGCTGAAGTCTATCAGCAGTGACCAGTTGGGAACTTCAGGTTCTCTTTATGTTCCAACAGCTGTATAAAAGCTAAACAAAAAAAATAATGTCTTCACATTCTTTGAGATGATAACCTCGTTGGAATCTGTGCTACCTAATACAGCTACTCTGTAACAGCCAGGAGTGGCACACGTCTGGTCCCTAGTGTTTGAGGAGCAGCAGTGCTGGCATAGTTGCAGCTTAAGTCCCCTAAAAGTTTATTCCCATCTTTGTGAGGACGAGTCAAGTGATCATCATGTTTGGAGCCCACAAAATAGACTAATAATGAAAAAGTTGTCCTAGATAAGCAGGTCCTAATCCTTTATCTATCTCCTGAGAAAAGCAGTTCTGTGGTATTCCAGGTGTGTGCCAGTATCTCGGAGAGAGCCTGCCACCTCCTGGTGTACACACTGCACTATGCTGCTGCTGTTTCAGGGTTTTAGGCTCTCAGACAATAAAAACCCCCTTATTTTTGGTGTGTAACATGTCTACTTAGGTTTGTAGTATTCAAGAATACTGTTACCATTGTCCAGAAATTAGGTTTTTACCTACCTGAGGTATGGCTTGGGAAGCATTACATTTCTGTCATTTCTTAGCTGTTACTTCTGACCAAGTTAATTTTTATATTTTCTTTTCCTTTAGTCAATATTTGCACCATTTCTTACTCTACAACTTGCTTACATGGGACTGTCCAAGTACTTTCCAAAGGTAAAGTATTTTTTTAGAATTAGATTAATTTGAAATGTTTCAGATTTAAACTTGTGTTTAGATTGTATTAAGCCTAATACATGGGAAGTGTTTTCCCTTTGTTTTAAACTGTAGAATTAAAAGTTACCAAATGCTGAGGGTTTACACTAGTTTTTAAACTTCCCAGATTCAGTCCAGATATTTTTTTAAAGTTGCTTGAAAATGTGAACTATCAATTTGTTCAGCTGTAGCCTAATTAAAAGCATCTGACCAGGAAAGCCAGGTAGTTCTTATGTATTTAGGAAACACTCGATTTTCTGCTAGACCATGTTCTTCTGTGATCACTGTTCACTGTCAACAGCCATTTAACATGTGATACCTGGACAAAATTACATGGTCCTTGGGATTTGAAGGGCTCTGCATTCCGTTGCCAGTATCAGTTTGAGTGGCAGCTTGAAAGGAGATGTTTATTCCTGTGGGAAACTGGCTGCTTAGCAAGATTTGCTATATCACTTGCTTCTTATATTTATACCAGTTAATTGTGCTGAATTATTTGTTTGGGTGATGACTTTGCCAGGTCTACAGTGCAAAGTGGGATTGAATGATGCTCAATCCATAGTTGAAAGGGAACATTTTGCATTTTAAAAGGAATAACAGATTAGCTGTAGAAAATCAGAATAAATCAGTGGTTCTTTTGTAGTTAAGTATATCATTGAAACCTAAACTTCAGAGTAGTCATTCTAAGATGACGTGTCAAAACAAAAAAGAGTAGCATTAGCCTTAGACTTTCAGTAGCTCACCTGCTACATCTTTCCTGTCTTGTTCCTGCTGGTTTTAAAACCAGCTTTTCATTTGAAGAGCCAGTTCTGTTCTACAACTTCCTTTTACTGCACTTATATCTGGAAGACCTCAATTGACTTGTTAGTCTTATTTTTTTTCTCTCATGAAACCTATATTCTTGGAAGCTTAATTCACATTGGATTAATTTAGAGATATCAAAAAAAGTAGCATCAAATTATCAACATTTTCAGCCACTATCACCTTTTCCTGCCTATCAGGCTCTGCATCCTCGGGATTTGTCATATTAAGGACAGAAAACAGCTTTCAAAATGGTTTGGAGGCATTTTTGAGTTCCAAAGCTAAAACTGCCAAAGCAGACAGAAAGAGTGGGTTTTCAATCCTAAATAATCCTTCCATGTTAGAAAAGTAACCGTACTTTTTTGCCAAGTAGCATGAGGAGATTAATCTGTCTTGCCAGTGGGGATGCCTGGCTTGTCATCTTACACCCAAGGTTGCCTGTGTCTAGATTCTTCCTGCTCAGGCAGAGGCTGCTGCACAGCCCCACTCTGCAGCCTGCTTGGAGTGCCAGTGTGAAGTAGGCATAATATCTGTGATGGATTTTATCTGCTAAGTCTTGTGAATGCTGGAGCGTGTCTGGAGAGAATCAATCCAAACCTGTTACTCCTACTGATGAGTTTGGAATGTTCCTGGCTGTGTGTGAAATTGGCACAGCACTTACGACATGTAAACCAGAATTGGATTACAACAGAAGAACTAACAGAGTACTGTTGGGTTTTCTTTTTTTTTTCTTTCAGTGTGAGAAGAAGATGAAAACAACAGTATTAACTGCTGCTCTTTTACTGTCTGGAATCCCTGCGGAAGTGATTAGTCGCTCCATGGACACCTACAGCAAAATGGGAGATGTTTTCACAGACCTTTGTGTCTATTTCTTTACTTTCATCTTTTGCCATGAACTTATTCTGTTTTTTGGTTCTGAAGCACCATGATGGCTGTAGAATTCCATGCAGTAGTTACACTAAAGCTTTCTGGACTGTGTTCCTTTAACGTCTGACTGTACAGAGAGGTTTAAACCTTCATTAAAATTCTTACCTGTTCAAATGCTTGAAAGGAGCCTTAAATCCAGTCAGTTTGGGAAAGGAAGAACAGGGTCCCAGACTGCCAGTTGTATTGGTTTAGTTTATTTAAATACTGTGTCTGCCTATTACAGATGTGAAGAGTAGGATGCAAGTGTCAGTGGATGATGTATTTGGTTTAGATTCTGCCCTTCTCAGCCTCCTTTATACATGTTTACAAAGCTGCCTTTGTTCTCTGCAGTGTGAACCAAGAGAATTCCTTTCAGCAGAACCATATATATAGATAGATAGGTAAATATATCCAGTATGACTATAGTTAACAAGAACTGCTCGTTTTGTGGTGGTCCCAATTTTTTAAGAAGGCTCTAAATAAATCCCTGTATTCTGTTGTTCAAGTTCAGAATGTTGAACCAAGTAGCTGCTTCTGGAGAACGTTGGTGAAACATGCCACTTCGTTGTCCTCACCCTTGCCTTGCTATACATTATTTGTTGTGATTGTGATTAATTTCATTTGACAGAGTGCAAAACAGCCCAGCAAAGCCAACAACAAACCAGTCCTGTTGCTTACAAATGGCATCAGTCAAAAAGTAGGAAGAAACACAGTCGCTAATCCCACCTGTTTGTGAGTTTCCAGCAGCCTGATCCCAGTGCAGCTCAGACATGTGCTTTCATTCTCATGCCTTTTTTGTTTAAATATTAACAGTTCACCTCATGAGGGGAAAGTTGTATATATTTGCAGCCAACCTGCAGTGTCCAATGTTTGCTCTGTTACAAACTTGCAGGATTGCACAGGACAATTTTTAATATGACTTAATTTCTGCAGTTTGCCTCTTTATTACCAGACATTTGCATGTAAACAGGATCATAATTGTGGAGGAATTCTGCTCCTCCTGCTGCGTAAAGCTATGATCCAACAGTCTACAGACTTTGATTCAACAGAGCTGTTTATGTTAATTTGTGTGTGTGTGTGTGCTCTTGAAACTGCCCCAGTGAAGCCACAGTTTAAATCCTGTGACTACAAGTGACAGTGATTAAAAAATAGCACTTTGAGTTGACTCCCACCTGAAGATCTATCCACAAAGGGAGAAGCTCATTTTGTTCTTTTTTCTGGGGATGTCCAGCCAGATAGGTGAAAGACAACAAATGCAGACTGGGTGAAGTACCAAGCCAGCAAGTTACCTTCAATCTCGTACACATTTTGCACAGTGAGAGGGAGGAAGTGTCATTTGAAGTAGCTTAAACACTGATAATCTGTGGGAAACTTGTATTGAAGCTAGGTTTGATACTCTTTTCAACTTGTAGGTTTGGGTTTTTTCAGTGTAGAGAAACATTTATTTATCTTGGTATTTGCAGATACTATTTTTTTTTAGGGAGCCAAGTGTTTGACTATGTCTCTTTAAAGTACATGTCCCTGTCTTCTGCCTAATCTTTTCCATTAAAGCTTCCTGCTGTAATTTTGGCACTGCATTCCTGACCCTGAGTTAGATATATGTTTGTCTGTGGCATGAAAACAAGAAGCTTATGTTTTGATTTGACCAATTTTGGTTTGGGTTTTTTTTTACTGATTATTTTCCAGTGAGTATCGTGTTACAGATGTCCAGGACTGGGCTGCAAATGATCCAGACCTAGGTCTAGTAGCACAAATATTTATTCAGAAGCTTTACATTTGTTTATAACTGCTGGGATTTTCAGCAAACTGAAATAGCTGTCATTTAAATTAACATTGAGATATGTAAATAATGTTTGCTCGAAAGTTACACTGGTTCTGACTTATTTATATGCCCAAACATAATACTAAATAAATCGCAAAAATACTGTGCATTAAACATCTGCAAAAACAATTTTTAATCCTCAGCATAGAAAATGTGATCCTAGTGAGCTAAATACTAAGAAAAGAGCCAACCCACCTGCTGTATGCTCATGCAACTCCTTAAATGCAAGGAAAGGTGCAGCGGGTTTTCTTCTCAAGTGGTGGAAGAAATCCTCTGGTGCGACCTAACCTGGAACTTCTTATTTCTGTCTGACGACTTCAGGGTGGGCTGGGGGAAGCCCCCTGCCCGCGGGTGAATGGGCACAACAGAAGGCTTGTGCTACGTGATGCTGCTTCATCTCTGGTCAAGAAATTAAACCCTTTTAGCCCGTTTTATCTTTGTTCATGTACATAATTCTATTTATTGCCAAACTGATTGTTTTCTATTAAAAGTATATTTGTTACCCCCTTCCTTGGTGGCTTGTCCTGGCTCTGCAGCAGGGGTGTGGTGTGGGGAGGGCTCTTTGCAGCAGGCATCCCACCTGTGTGGGGGGCCCTACCCCTTCTGTCATGTTCTAGTCCGTCTGTATCGGCGCTGCCCGGTCCAGGGCCCCGCCTGCTCCAGGCGCCTGGCCCGTTAAGGCCTGTTCCAGCCCATCCCAGGGCCCGGCCCGTTCCCGTCCGGTTTTGGGGCTCTGCCCGTTTTGTTGAGCCCTCCAGTCGCCAGGGGCGCGGCAGCCGAGCGGCGGGCAGGAAGTGGGGGGGCCCAGCCGCTTCCCGCCGCGCCTCTCCTCGTCCCGGGGGCTGGGGCGCGGAATGGCCGCCGCCGTTTAGAGCAGGGCCTGCGCCGCTATCGTTGCCGCCATGGGGCGGGAGTCCAGGTGAGAGCGGTGGGGGCGCCGTCGCTGCGCTTGGCTCCGTCCGTGCTGCGGTCGGTTCGGATGGCGGCGCCGTACGGGTGGCTGGGTGGGGAGGGGGAACAAAGGGTGGCGGCGGCGGGCCCTCCTGGCCGGCGGGAACACCAAGGGCCGCGGCGAGCCGCTCTGTCAGGGCACGGGGAGGGCGAGAAGCTCGCTGCGGAGGCAGGGCCGGGCGGCTCGGGGCGCGGGGCCAGGCTTTAGGGCCCCGGCCGTGCCGAGGCGCTAGCAGCTAGCCGCCCCTCGCCGCTCTGAGGAGCCGCCGTGGGTCGCGGCCGCGTGTCGGGGCCCGGCGGCGCCTCCGGGCTCTGAGGCAGCGGGGGCGGGTGGTTGGTAGGGCACAAGCGGTTGGGTGCGGTGCGTGGCCCTGGCCAGCGAACACCCCGAGCCTCTCGGGCCCTCCCGGCCTTGGCTGGAGTGTGGGGACGGGGGCGGCCAGGTTCGCGCTCTCCCTGCGAGGGGTGTTGCTGTTCCGCGCGTTGTTTCTAAGTGCGCGCCGGGTCGTGTCGCTTTTGCTCTCTCGCAGCTTGTGTAACAAGCACCTCATGAGGTCGTGTAACCACCTGGGCAGCAGCCTGAGCGCGTACTCGGTGTGCTTCGGGACAGACCTGAGCTGCCAGGCGTTTGGAGCCGCTCGCGCCTATCGCGCTTTAAACCAGACCGTCGTTTGCCAGCGCTGCGTGGCCTGTGTCTGTGCTCCTGGTGTAACTTAACCATCGGATTTTAGCTCTGCCGATGGTCCCACGTGCAGCTGTGCCTGCACCGGATCAGCTTCCTGGGTCCATAACAGATACAGACTGGGAGAGGCAAATGAGTGTAAAATGAGTGTAAATTTAAACTGCTGGCTTGGGTTCAAATTTGTGATTCATTGAAGAGCTGGGTACACCCGTGGATATGTCTGAATTAGTTTTAAACCATATAGTGCGACAGTTGTTGCCAGTGGGACACTGTCAGAGACTTGGGCTACAAAATTGCCTGGGAACTGATTGCCAAACCTCTGACAAGCTAGCAGGACTCCCTTGCTTATCATACTATGGTTTCTCTTATAATGGCAAGGGTTTTCCCTGTTTGTGCTAAAAATAATCTAAAAAAATGGGTCTCAGCTTGTATTATTTTTCCTGTTTTAAAAACTACAAAATCTTCTGGAAGTGAAGAAATGGTCAGAGGATGAGAGTGGATGATGGGTGGAAATGGGTGGGCTGGGCGCTGTGTGCCCAAGCTGATGTAAAGAAGTGCTCATCAGACTGGGGCTGCTGAAACCTGAACTCATGGTCAGCTTTACTGCACACTGTAGAAGAAGAAAAAAGAAGTAGTTTTCTAAAACTGAAAGATCAGAAAGGGAAAAAGTATGGAGCAGTTTTGTGACCGAGATGGAAAAGAAACTAAAAATATCTGTTGCTGAGAGATGCTCTTTGCATTCAGTTGTACTGCTGGTAGGCAGTGTATGGATATCATGCTGCTGGTGTGCTGATTCCCAATGTGCATGGTACCTAAATATACCAAAGTGCTGAAATAAACTGTATTATTCTTAGTGCTGACACTGTTGTAATGCAGCCCTGTGTGGCTGTGTTGGGAGGGAAAGGAGGTGGAGGTCTTGAGGTCCCACCTTCCCTGCTTCCTGTTTGCCAAACCTACGAAGAGTCTGTGGGTCCTGGGCTACAGGAGTGGGAATGAGGGAAGTATCCCTGCATGGTGACTGAAATTTGGGAATTGGAGGAAGAAGAGGTGGTCACAGTTGAGTCCCTGTGTGACCTGTGTGCTCAGCTGTAGAGTTTGTTAAAGGATTCCTAGCCCTGCTTGCTTCCACAGTGTGGTTGGGATAAGAGAGCACTAATGAGGGGAGAAAAAAGAGACTCCCATCTCCACCACCCATCCCTCAAGCCTTGCTAACTTGTTAAAAGCTTCTGTCGTGATTGATGATGTTACAGAATTTCTTTAGGTGTCAGCATCCTAAAGGTATTGACCCTTGCTGTGTCACAGATGCTCAGGGTTTATGTTTCCTTAATTGCAGTTTGAAAGCTTTTCCATTGAGCAGAGGAATATTCTACTTTGCTTACCTGGATAAAAGTTACAGATTGTATCAAAACCAACAGATAACAGTTTTACATGTTTGACAAATTCTGAGAGAGCTTCAGTGAGTCTTCATCTTTTCCTGTGTATAATGGGAAGTAGTGGATTTCTAAAAAGGAAATTATTCTTCACGTGTATTACTCTGAAACCGAAGTCAAAATATGAGTAAGTAATCCCTCTAATCTTAGCAGTGTCAGGAGCATATTAATCAGTTTGGCACAATCATTACAAATATTTATATATTTAAATATATAAAAATAACAGTTCCTTTTGGCCCGTCCACCTCAATATCTTTTAACTGCCAGTTGTTCTCCCACTGAAGTGTCGTTTGTGACTTGACCATGCAGGCATTACCGGAAGCGCTCTGCGTCTCGTGGCCGCTCCGGGAGCCGTTCTAGAAGCCGTTCTCCATCTGACAAAAGAGGGAAACGTGAAGACAGACGCTCTAGAAGCAGAGACCGAGAGCGCAGGCGCGAGAGGTCGCGCAGCAGGGACAAGAGGAGGTCTCGGTCGCGTGACAGAAAGCGTCAAAGGTATGACACCAGTTCCTGTCAAAGACGACAAAAATGCTGGTCATCTGTCCTGGTTTCAGTCAGGATAGAGTTAACTTCATCTGTAGCAGCTGATGGGATGCTGTGTTTGGGAGTTACAATGAAAGCAGTGCTGAGAACACCCTGATGTTCTTAGTTGCAGTCAGACAGTCAAGGACTTTCTCAGCTTCTTCCTATTTCTCTATTCATGAGAAAGGAGGGGCGAAGCCAGGACAGGTGACCCAGATGGGCCAAAGAGTGTATTCCATGCCAATTACGTCCTGCCCAGGATAACGGGGAGCTGAGGGGAGGAAGAAGAGGGGTGGTGGCGGGACGCGTGCTTCTTGGGGGGACGGTCGGGTTCTGGGACAGCTCTGGGTGGTACCTGAGTTGTGTGGGTCGGGGAGAAACTGCATTGGGGATCAAGAGTTTCATATTCTTTTGCTCTAAAGTCCTGTTAGCATTGTTATATTTTATCTTTCTGTTCTCTTAGTAAACTATCCTTATCCCAACCCACGGGCCTCTTAGTTTCTTGGGTTTGGAGTTATTTGCCCCTTCCTTTTCCCTTCCCTTGTTTCCCCCCTTTTTCCCTCTTCCCCTGCTCTTTTACTTTAAGGAGCAGGCAGCTGCGTGGATCTCGGCCCACAGCCTGGGGGAAACCACGACATCATCTGAGTATTGCTCTTCTTCCTCTATTTGCTGTCATTCATGCTTGATTTTGCTTAACTTTTTTGCTCATTAAGTGGCTTCTAGCTGCTGGTGTTGGACTTTGTAAGCCCTTAGTAGTCTTGATAATTGTTGGATTCCTTTTACAACCTGTTTCTCAGTAGCAGGCTAAAGTTACACTGTGATTGTGTGCTAAATAAATACAATTTTCTTTCCTTGGCAGACGTTCAAGAAGTAGGGAAAGGGAACGGAGCCGAGAGAGAAGACGGTCCCGGAGCAGAGAGAGGAGGCGCTCTAGAAGCAGGAGTAGAGGTAGACGGTCTCGATCCTCCAGTCCAAGCAAGAGCAGGAAAACAGAAAACAGGTACTTGTGTTCTCTAATTACAACCAATGTCATAGTGACAAAATACCATAAAACTGTAGGTAGCACAGAGGGAATCGGGCAAAACCATGGAAAGCTTTGGTCTGTAGAACAAGGAGAACATTATGTGATCGTTCTGTTGTGATCATTTCCTATTGCTTAATGTGCCTGATGCAGTTTGCTGTAAGAACGTTTCTGTAAAAGAAAAAAGATCCAACTTGTGGCAGCTAAAAACAGCAGGTAACTTTAAAGTTAAGACTGAATTTCTTTCTGAAAGTTTTATTGTACTTTACTGTTATCTCAGGTTCCAGTAAGTCATGTTTTGTGCCACAGCATGTATGCCCCAATTAATAAATTCCAGGTGCTCTCTAGCACAGGCTGCACAGGTAGCTTTTCCCAGGGAAGGGGTGGTTTTAGGTCTTTCAGCCAGTACAGGATGCTCAGAGGTACACTTGGACTTCCATGGCAAGATGCTAGATCACTTTACCTTTCAACAAATAGGAAATCTGTAGTATCTCTTTTTGAACTGCTGTCTTCAAGAGAAGGAAATAAGCTGCAGAACCACTAGAGTATCAATTTTAAGTGTTCTGGAAATGAAGTCTGCAGCTTCCCCCTGTAAAGAACTGAGAAGAACAGAACCAAAGCATGTGAATTGCAATAGAGCCTACATTGCTGGTAGTTAAAGGGAGAATTTACTTGAAGTAGAAAGATTCTCTGAGAGGCAGAGGTCTTTGAAAACAAACCTCTACAGGGTGTTAGTAATTTTGTTTCTCTCCAGCACGTGTGCATCCTCCCCCTGTGAAAAGCTGTAATGTTCTAAGAAGTCTTGGATCTTACCTTTCAGATCAAGATCTAAAGAAAAGACAGATGGTGTAGAAGTTTCCAAAGAAAAGAAAAAAGACAAAGAAGATAAAGAAGAGGAGAAGGAGAAGGATGCTACTACAAATACTGTGGCCACTGAGGTAGATACTTTTAACACAAATTTAAAAGGTAGAATTTAAACCAAGGATTAAGTTAGCAATGGATTACTGCATTAAGAAAAGAAAACCTGTTCTAAGAGTTGGACAGCATCTCCACTGAATGAGAGACTATTCTCTTTGATAACACAGGCTTCTGTCACAGGGCATGCTTCAGTTCTTGGCATAAGAAACATTCTTCTCAGTTCAAGATTTCCAACTGCTTAAACTGCAAACCACAGACAAGCATGAAGCATCTTTCATTCTTCTCATATTAAGTGTCAGTAGAGGAGCTGAAGGTTTTTTTGGCCTCTGGATCCATCCAGGAGTCAAAGAACAAAGGGGAAGCTCGCTTTGCCTTATTCCATGACGCGACTGTGCCTATATGATGAATTCCCAAACTGGCAGTTTTCAGTAGCTCTTGTAAACCAGCCTGTTGTTACTAACCCTCCCTCACTAACAGCATCTGCACTGTTGATGAGGGCTCCCCAGGCAGAAGCTCTTCTGTTTCTGCACTACAAAGACTTTAGGAAGTAGTGGGTAACATGATAATTCCTGAGTCGTTTATGGATTGATGGCTAAAATGAGTTGAAACTCACTAGTGTGAGTTACAGTACTAGTAAACGAAGGAAAGTTTAATTCACCAAGGAATATTGCTTCATTTGCTGCTCTTAAAAATTATATACCAGCTGCTATAATGAAAGATAAATCATCTAACTGCATTTTCTGCTTGGAAATGTTATAGGTGATCTTAGTATTTTTCACTTCTGTTGTGATAAGTGTGGATATCTGGCCTTTTACTGCATGTTCACACAGCAGTTATAGTTGTCTGAAGAGAGATTTTGTCTGAAGAAGCATAGGCTAAAGTCAGTGGCCATTAATTTTCACTATTTGGTTGGTTTTTGTCGTAGAATTTTGATCAGAACAAACTAGAAGAAGAAATGAGAAAAAGAAAAGAAAGGGTTGAGAAATGGAGGGAAGAACAACGCAAGAAAGCTATGGAGAACATAGGAGAACTGAAAAAAGAAATTGAAGAGATGAAGCAGGGGAAAAAATGGAGTTTAGAAGATGATGATGGTATTCACCTTTTTATTTCTAACAGTTAAAATACTTTGTTTCTAATAATATTATTAGCAAATGCTTTAAAGATAACTTTTCAGAATGTGAACTTGAAAATAACCAAGCTAAATCTTGTCATGGTTATTACATTAATTTTATAACATTAATAAAATGTAACTAATTATTTGGGTAGATTAATAATCTAACACATGCAAGCACTTTTCCCATTTCCTTTATTCCCAACTTTCTTGCTTTTATTAGATGATGAAGAGGAAACCGCAGAAGGAGAAAAAGAAGGCAATGAGGTTGAAGATGAAGAATTGGATCCTTTGGATGCTTATATGGAAGAAGTAAAAGAAGAAGTCAAGAAATTTAATATGAGAAGTGTGAAAGGTGGAGGTGGAAGTGAAAAGGTACAAGCTGTCATTAAGATTTCTTACCTTTGCCTTTTTAAACTAGCTTTTGTTTAAATATCAAAATGGCTTTGAAAAAGGGGGGTGGGGGCAAAATGCTAAAAAGCAAGAAACACGGAGTTTGCCTTAATTTCCCAGTGATTTATCAGTTATTATTGTGACTAAATTTCACTGAAGGAAGTGAAAAAGCCCACGCAGACCAGCATAATGCATTCAGAAGTACAAATACCCAGTAGATTTCAGACAATGTAGGTTTTGTTTTATATGGTAGTGTAATTATTTTTCTTAACTTCTTAATTTTTTTTCTTAGAAGTCCGGACCAACTGTTACCAAAGTAGTAACTGTGGTGACAACCAAAAAGGCAGCTGCAGAGTCAGAAAAGAAGAAGGGGGAGCTCATGGAGAATGACCAGGATGCAATGGAGGTAATGGAAGTGTCATTTATTTCTACAATGAAAATGCAGTGTGCCTTTTCTAAGAGGCATGAGACCCTGAATAGTCCTGGGATCTTTCTATCTCTTAAGAGATCTGCAGAAATATGGTTGTGAGATTTTTATCTTGCTCAGTTTCTTGTTACTTGTACTGCTTTTTCCCCAGAAATTGCCATTGCAGCTTTATTGGAGGTAGCATTATGTAGATGAGACCTGAATGAGTGCATCAGGTTGCCTGGTTTTGTAATTGTTCTAGGTATGTCTGTGCTGGTGGACAGAGGGTCCTGGTGATCCTGTGTGCAAATGACCCATGAATTAGCATAGAGTCTTTATGCATGTGGCTGCTCAGTCTGCACACTGTCGTGTGTATCTAATACGAAAAAATGGGGTCTGTATGCTACATTTCTGCTGAATTTCTTTTTAAGTATAAATAACAGCAGTTTCCAGAGCACCTGTAAATTATGAGGCATCAAAATGCTTCATAAATCATAGTAAGACAACATCTCTTTGAGTACAAAGGGGAAGTAGATATTCTCATTTTACAGTTTGGGAAACAGTAGAAAGGAGTTTGGTTCTGCCTAGGGCTACAAAATGCTGTGCCAAGTGATGTGTTCTAGTAGATAGGAACTTCAACCAAATTTATGAGCTGTTTCTGTTACACTGGCTGTGAATAACAAATGTGCTTTAGTAGGAAAAGGTGCTACAAGTGGATAAATGTCCGCTGCCCTCTCTGGATGTGAGTTCAGTGAGCTGATAGATCTTTATTTTCCTATTAATACTTCTGCTGTATGGCAGTGATTATTTCTGAATGACCAGTATCATTTATTTGGCATTCCTGAAGTCCTGGAAACGATATGGAACTTGGTGAATCTTGAGGTTTGGGAGAAGCATCAAAGAACAATTGGGACCCTTCTTAACCTGAGAGTGGCTTTTCAGTGTCTGATCTAATAGGCTAAGGACTAACTGTTGCTTCTGAAACAGAAGCAACATAAAGTGAATAAGTGAAAAATCAGAGCCACTCAGAATACCATTCATACTAATTAGTATACAAATTACAATGTTTACAGTATTCCTCAGAGGAAGAGGAAGTTGATCTTCAGACTGCCCTGACTGGCTATCAGACCAAGCAGAGAAAGCTGCTAGAACCAGTGGATCATGGAAAGATAGAATATGAACCTTTCAGGAAAAACTTCTATGTTGAAGTACCAGAACTAGCCAAAATGACACAAGAAGGTAAGGACAAGTCGAAGCAAAACGTCTTGGGTACTGTTAAAGAAAGGAATGACAGATTTTGATGTACAAATGAGCAGTAAATTTGTTTGGAATTTAAAGAGCGTGTGGAGCAACCAGAAAACCACTTCATTAGTTTGATCACTATTATCAGTAACTGCATATAAATGCATGTGATGTTTGTTTGAAAAACTTACCCAAGTCCTTTCCACCAACCTCCTGTATTTGTGTGTAACAAGCTAAAAGCTGGTTTTGTGGTGGTGATAAAATTACTGTGTCATGTTGAAGGGCAGATCAAGAATATTATGATCAATTTTGACTCTGCTGTAATGCAATCTCTGTTTCAGAGGTGAATGTGTACAGGTTGGAGTTGGAAGGGATTACTGTCAAGGGAAAAGGCTGCCCCAAACCAATAAAAACCTGGGTACAGTGTGGTATTTCCATGAAGATTCTCACTGCCCTCAAAAAGTAAGCCAGTGCTTTATGAACTATGTTGTGCTTGATTTTGCTCACTGTGTCCTGTCACACGCTTGTGAGAAAACCCCTTTCCTTTGTTGCATAATGCAACACGTCTGTGCTTGTAGGTTTTACATACAGAGTCATCAGAGTGTTTATCTCTCAGTATTGAACAATTGTTATAAATGATTCCTCCTGCCATTTGTATCATGCTTTTGCTGCTCATTTTAAGCTGTATTTTTCGAATGGCATTGATACAGACACACAGATTTTGAGCAGGACTTTGTGATTCGCGTCTATCAAATCCTGTTTCATTCTTAAAATATGTTTGTTTTTTCCCCTTTCTCTGAGGCATGGCTATGAAAAGCCCACTCCCATTCAAACCCAGGCTATCCCAGCAATCATGAATGGACGTGACTTGATTGGCATTGCTAAAACAGGAAGCGGAAAGACGATTGCGTTTCTGTTGCCCATGTTCAGACACATCATGGATCAGAGAGCGTTAGAAGAAGGAGAAGGTCCCATAGGTGCAAAGCTTTTCTTTTTAAAGTTGCTATTTAAATAAATAAAAAACTTTGGCATATGCTTCAGAAGGGTCTTCAGTTCTCTCTGTCTTAGGGAGGAATGCTTTCTTACTAATGTCCATTAACAAGTGGCTTTTTTAGTTACTGAGCACCGTGCTGTTTATTGTTGTTTGTGATAGCTGTGCTATTTAATGTTGTTTCAAGAGCACCTGCATGTCCATCTGTCTGGAACAGAGGCCTTACTACTCTTGATCTTGAAACTTTGCATTTCCACCCCATCCTCATATTGTCTTAATTATCTTTTTTTTTTTTTTTTTTAAATTACACTTTTAAAAACCCATATAAGTAAATTGCTGTAAACATTACAAAAGCTTAGTCCTTATTGTATAAATAACACCATCTCTTGTGTAACGATGTCTGATGACAATGCTTTGCCTTTCAGCTGTCATTATGACACCTACCCGTGAGTTGGCTTTGCAGATTACCAAGGAGTGTAAGAAATTCTCAAAGACACTTGGGCTTAGAGTTGTCTGTGTTTATGGAGGAACAGGAATCAGTGAACAGGTATGTGAAAGACACACCTTACTTGACAAGTAACTCTGGAACTTCATTAGTTAATGTTACTTTTGCAGAGACCTTACTTCCTTTCTCTTTCCTATCAATCCAGTATGTTTGCAGCCTTCCCTATGAATTTTCTGTGCATGAATAGTAGCAATGCAGAAGGTTGGACGTATGCACACAACTTAGCCTTAAACATACTGATCTCCTCACGTTCCCTCCCCAAGCCAGAAAATGATGGTTTCTTGCATTATCAAATATTGCACATTAGAATAATCTAGAGATTCATTTCAGGGGTTCCTCTGCCCCCCTTATGGAAACAACAGGAGTGACGATCTGTGATGGAACACGGTTTTGGTCTGCTGTCCCTGACATAACACGTGAGGTTTCTTACAGGCCCTTAACTGCACAGAAGTCATATCCCCGTTATAACTACTTCAAGTGGTAGTAACTTACGTTGTCAGAGGTTTGTCTTTTGGAAAGCAATGTTTTCAAAAGCCTGGGTGATTTATTTCAGAAAAACCCTTACAGAGTTAAGTCACATTAGTAGAACAGCTGTATCACAGTGTATATTGTTTTGTTTTTTGCTAGGTGGTACACTTAAAAATGCAAAGAACCCCACACTAATCGTTTGTTTACTATGTTTTAAAATCAGATAGCTGAACTCAAAAGAGGTGCTGAAATTATTGTTTGCACACCTGGCCGTATGATTGACATGTTAGCAGCTAACAATGGTGAGTAGAAAACCTTTTCCTATGGAGAATTTGTTATATTTGTTGTGTAATTCTAACAAATTCAAAAGATCATGTATTTTGATAAATGGTCTTATGGAATTTTCTTATATCTCTTCAGGCTGCATTATTTAGCTATTGAGAATACTTATGTATGTGTAGCACTAATAATAGCTTTAATCCTCTATTGGTTTGACTTTTTTGGGGAGGACAGGAAGTAATACACTCTTGAAGAGTTTCTGAGAATCATTATTCAACTTTTAAAGTATGCTGGTCCAAATTTTTTAACCTCAAGTCATTTAGATAAAGGCTATATGATAGTTGCTTATTTTGTCTGCCCATTGATCCTTTATTATTGGTAGTGTAGCTCAGCACTGTTACCTGCTTTTACCTAAGAGCATCTGACTGCCTCTATCTGTTGGTTTTAAAAACCAATGAAGCCCTCCCTAAATAACAGTTCAAAAGTAAAAGAACTGACCTTACATCAAATATTCAGATTGATTAAACTGAGCCACTGCAGCTTTAAGAGGTTTTGTCCTAGTGTAACCATTGCATGCTTATTAGATAAAGTTTTTTTATTAAATTATTCCACATCAAAACCTCTACTAAACTGTTGACATTATTTAACTTCTGTGGAAAAAGTACCTTCAAGACATATAGAACTGGGCTTCCAAGACTTAAATCGTCAAAGGTAGGTACATTAATGCTGTTCCCAAGTAATTTTACAAAGTTACTATTTGGGGATGAAAGTGTTAAGATGTTAAATAGATATGTAGATTTTAGGAAATACTTATTTTTGTTCCTTAAGTATGAATTCCATACCTTAAAAAAAATGCAGCGCTAAATCTCTGAAAAATAATTTGAGGATTCAGCTACAATTTGCTGAAGCCAAAAGGACCAAATTCTCCTGTCATTTGATAGGCACAAGCCTGAGTGATAGTTGTAGAAAATGTGAAAGATCTGTTCCATTCTGAGAGCATTTGACAGTGTCACTCCACAGTTGATTGGAACCGAATGTGTTCATGTGTTAAATCATTTGAGAATATGATTCATAAATCCTTGAGTTAAATCCTTCTCATGGAAGGGAATCTCTTAGCTGTTTGTTTGGGAAGGGTGCTAATTATCCTGTCCATCATAATTCCAAAATGTTCACAGATGTACACCTTTGCTTATTTTGTTTCCAGCTGTCCCAGAGTTTGGGGTGGTTCTTAATTTTAAATTTAGGAGTGTGACTGGGTAGGTTTTACTCTTTATATATTCATTTTGAAAAGACTGCTTACTCTGTTTTATGCATATTATTAGCAGTTAACTAGATCTAGTATGATTATCCTCAAATAGTTATTTATAGCTCCAAAGAAGCGTTACAGATTATATGTATAAAGGAGTTTTTCTGAGGCTGCAACAGTTAGCACTGGACTTTGCCTTCCACACATGCGCTGTAATCTCTAATATGTTTTTTTCTAGGTGGCGCTGTCAGATAATGGCTGATGTGGCTCCTTGCTTCATCTCAGTCTTAGTTTTATGATGTGTTTTGGCGAGGGCAGTTTTCTGAATTTTACAGGTTCTTCTGGCCCTATGATGGTATGCAAGAGAAGAGTTTGACAAAATAAAGGGCCTTGTGCATACTTACACATTTCCCAGAATGTATATGTGATTAAAATGAGAACATTAAAATTCACATTTAGTGAATTTTTTTAACGTTAATTAATGTCTTTGTTAGAAGATAGTGAGACTATGTAACATTTTTTTAAAATACATATTCCTGAGGGAAACTACATTTCCATTTGATTTTGTTTCCCATGTGTTTTTTCCTCTCCGTTCACAGGTCGGGTAACAAATCTCCGTAGAGTCACATACGTTGTACTTGATGAAGCAGACAGAATGTTTGACATGGGGTTTGAGCCTCAGGTAATGAATGACAGGAGTGATGTTACCACAAGATGTTATTTTCCTCTCAAAGGATTTTCCAGTGCTATGTTATTGTTACATTGCAGATGAGTGTTCAGAAGATGTGCTGTGTACAGACATCAGTTTAAACTGGCTCTTTAAATTAATTCTATGCTTTGTTTTCAGTAAATTCATATGTAGCTTAGAACATGATTTTTCTCTAATGCTTCTTTGTCTACACGCTTGTTTTGGATACTTGTGGCCATGTTGTAGCCCTATGTGATGCCTTGATGCAGGTGTCATATCAGTAATTGTAGGCTGCTTGTAAAGCCTTTGATGTCTCCTGATAATGTATCTACAGGAGACAGGAACAAAATGTTGGAGACAAATGACTGGCGAGCAGCATTAGACTTCCCAGACTTTCATGTGTTATCAGACTGTAACTAGAAAAAAACCTTTGTTTCATCTCTCAAACTGTCAGGTTTCTGCTGCTTGTCTTAAGCTTCCTTGCCAGGTTGCATGTTGCCACTCTGCTTCCTCTGTGTCCAGCAAGTTTTGTCTGTCTTCCAGTGCCAGCACCTAGGCACCAAGAGGAAACCCATAAAGAAACGTGTCGTCTGCGTAGTGCAGATCCCACTGAACTTGAAAGACAATGTTCTGTATGTGTGTGACGTTCAGTTGCAGCACTGGGTATTAACAGGGACTGTTCTCTTGAACCAGGTTATGCGCATTGTAGACAACGTCAGGCCTGACCGTCAGACTGTCATGTTCTCTGCTACTTTTCCCAGAGCTATGGAGGCCTTAGCTCGGAGAATCCTCAGTAAACCCATAGAAGTGCAGGTCGGAGGCAGAAGTGTTGTCTGTTCTGATGTGGAGCAACATGTTGTGAGTATCACGCTTCTGCCTTACCTTCTCATTGCCTTGCGAAAGATTATTTCCAGCAGTACTGATCACAAACCAGTGTATCCACAGAGCTCTTCTTTTTAGACATTTAGTGACTTTATTAAAGGTGAACTGAGAATAAACTCACACCCAAAATTTGCAAATGCAGTGTGATGACTTATTTTGCAAAAACCCTTGGGTTTGCACCCCTGAGCTGAACAGCAGTCTTGCTGTGGAAACAGCCTGGAAGACTAATCCTGACTTTTATGCAACCTGAATGCGTTTAATGACTTAAGATACAATTTATTTCCTTTTTCCTTTGCTTTTGTATGTCTTTTTCCAGATTGTCATAGAGGAAGAGAACAAGTTTTTGAAATTACTGGAGCTACTGGGACACTATCAGGAGAAAGGATCAGTTATCATATTTGTAGATAAACAAGAACACGCTGATGGGTTGTTGAAAGACTTAATGAGAGCCTCTTATCCCTGCTTGTCTCTTCATGGAGGTAATCTGCAATCTTAAGGATTTATATTAACAACTCCAAACTAGACTATTGGTATTCAGAGAAGTTTATATTGGTATAAAGAGAAGTTACTTAGTTCTTATTGCTTCTTCCTAAGCAGGCTTTGCTTTATAATTTGGGAAGATACGTGTCTGTTAATTTTGAAGAGACATGATAGTTCTCCATAATTACTCATTATTATTCCCTGTGAGATTTCATCAGATACTAAATCTTATCACTGCAACAGGATTCTGACTGAGACTTAACACCTCAAGGAATAGTCACTACTTGCTGTTGTAGAGTAGCAAATGCCATTGGGGCAGTATTATATTTTTATTTGGGATTTCACAGTAATAGCAGCTGGTTTACTTTTCTGCCATCAGGTAGTAATACAATGGCTGTAGTTTAGTAGCAAGAGAAAGCAAGCTATTTAGAACGTTGTCCATCCCAGACTATTTTAAAGCTTTCTATATATAATGCTCTTGAGAAGACAATAACCAGCAAGTACAAAACCACCATTCATTTAGTGAATGGAAGAAGGGAAAATATTCTCATTCTTCTGAGATTCCCCTGGATGAGGTCTTGATTTGAATATAAGAGGTCAAATAGAAAATAAACTTTTGATGATCTTGGTAGGGGAAAACATTTTTTGGTAGAGGAAAACTGAAAACTTCTGTTATTTTGGATAAGAGATTTATTATCCTGGCTGATGTATGTTGTCTGTAAGTATTGACGTTTTATTTCCTTAAGCTTTTGGTTGGATTTGGAGGATGCTTAGACCTGTGTACAAATTCTTCTGGCTCAAAGCAGAGCTTTGTAATAGTTTTACCTGTTTTCCTGCAGGTATTGATCAGTATGACAGGGACAGCATAATTAATGATTTCAAGAATGGGATTTGCAAACTTCTGGTGGCCACCTCTGTAGCAGCGAGGGGCTTGGATGTAAAACAGCTGATGCTGGTGGTCAATTACAGCTGTCCCAACCATTATGAAGATTATGTGCACCGAGCAGGCCGAACTGGACGAGCTGGCAATAAGGTATGTATATCAGGTGCCTGTTCTGGTTATTACTGAAAGCATGTCTGTATGTATTGCTCGATCAAGGTGTTCCCAAAGGGGAGGTGTAGTTTACATCAGTGGTGGGAAGAGGATTTTGCTTTAGAGTGTGTCTGAGGTGTTTGAGTGACCATGTGTAAAATATATTCTGAATTTTAGCACTATGGAAATTTGAACTTATATGTTCTGATGGATGAATGTTCTTTATAATCCCATTTGTGGCTGAAAGTTTGGGTGTTTCTCACTCTTAGCAATGTGCCATACTGAATTTGTATGATTTTATTTTCCAAACTTTTAACCATGACCAGATTGAAACAAAAGATTTCAGCTTGTCCCATCTGTGGTTCATTACCTCTGTATCAGCTTCCTGGAAAACCCCATTATTCATTCTACATTCCTGCTAAAAAAAAGTTTATTCCTTAATATCATGGTTACTTTTATTGACCAGAACAAGAGCATCTGTGCAGGGGTGCTTTAGTACCTTTAGAGATAACATGTCTTTAGAGACTGTTCTTTATTTTCTTTTTAATTAATTTTGACCAGGGGTATGCGTATACATTTATTACTGAGGATCAGGCACGGTATGCTGGTGATATCATTAAGGCTTTGGAATTGTCTGGGAATCCAATTCCTACTGATTTGGAGAAGCTCTGGGCTGACTTCAAAGACCAACAGAAAGCTGTAAGTAATTCTTCCTTCTGGAGTGGGCTCTGGTCTTGGTTTAATGCGTATACATGGGGATCCAGTTGTACTGCATCCGTAGGTGAGTCATCTCTGACTTCACTGAGAACGCACAGGTGTGCTTAGGTAAGTGTGTAAGTACTTGAGAATCTAAATAGCTGGTGTGAGGTAGAGAAACACCTCCTGTACAATGGGCATTTTGTCTTTTATCAAAATTCACATCAAAGAGAATGAAGTTCTTTCACAGAATTTGTGTTACTATTTCTAGAGCTCTCACCATCAGAGGATCTTGCTCATGCTGAGAAGACTGACTTGGGAGTTTTTCCAATATAAAAACTGGAGGGTGTTTTGGTTTCTTCACTGCATTTGAAAAGCATTTAATATATATACTTAGAGAAAATCCTAATAGTGTGTTGTTTCAGTGATCTAATTTAACATAGCTTTTTTTATTACACTTTGTTGTAAAATACAGTTTTTAAGTTTGAATGAAGAGCTTCCTAAATGTGCAAGGATTTGCTTTTAAAAATAAAGGAATTGATAATGATTTGTAAAGTTATTTTGTTACAGAATTGGTATTTTAAACTTCTAAGTGTGAAAATATGCATTTCTGTTTTCAGGAGGGAAAGCTGATTAAAAAAAGCAGTGGATTCTCTGGCAAAGGTTTTAAATTTGATGAGACAGAACAGGCTTTGGCTAATGAAAGAAAGAAGCTACAAAAAGCAGCTCTTGGCTTGCAAGATTCAGATGATGAAGATACAGCTGTTGATGTAAGCACTGCCACTACGATTGAAGTTGCTTAAGAATTTCCAGTAGATTTGTTTTTTCCTCAGTAGGTTACCTAACACCTTGCAGAATGTATGGAATAACAAAAATCCATTTCCTGTGCTCCTGACTTAGTTGAATTCCATGAGTAGCTCTGTATTTGTTCTTAGATACAAAAGAGATATAGTTAAGAAGATCCATGAAGATCTTGAAAGTCTCTTTCTGACTTTCTGCTGGTTTATACTTAATATATGTAGTTATGTAAATGCCACAGAAACTCTTTCTTTATAACAGTCTCACGTAAATTGAATAGAACAATTGTCCTCATTTGCAAACATTTTTTTATTTGCAGTATTTTAAAGAAATTCATAGTAGCCTTTTCTATTTCTAAATCCTTATTAGATTCTGTTCTTAATGTTTATTAGACTCCTTTTAGTGACCTTGAAAGTAAACACAGTGTTCAGACTTTATCCTGATTATTAGATGCTCTGTTCCTTTTGTTGAGTTGTAGTTCTGTGCAGGCTTCTACCATTCATGTGAGATTTATTACTTTAAAAGCATGTAAACTAAACACACTGTAAGGGTTTTCTTTCTTTAGGATGGTAGGATAGTCTAGTGGCAAATGTAGTAATGATCCAATAATTGTTCTTTTCTTTAGATTGACGAGCAAATCGAAAGCATGTTCAATTCAAAGAAAAGAGTAAAAGACATGGCAGCACCAGGGACATCAAATGCTCCCACACCATCAGCTGGGAACGCAGAAAAATTGGAAATTGCTAAAAGATTGGCCTTGAGAATCAATGCCCAGAAGAATCTTGGAGCAGAGGCACAAGTACTGGTCCCCTTCCACTTCAAGGTCAGGCTCTTTGCAGAGCAATTTCTTTCTTCTTTATTTTGTTTTTTTCTTTATTAGTAAAGATTAATCAATTCTTTGTTCTGTGGCTGCTATTTCATTTAGTGTTTCTGCATGTTTAGCTCGTTTGTGCTGGGCTGGCTCAGTTATAACTTGTAGAATTTATGATTGAGCCAATATGATAATAAGATTTAATACAGAACTGGAAATGCTTTGTATAGTGAATTCACTACTGATAAAATTACCCAGTGAGGTTTTGTCAGCTTTAGCAGAGTTGCAGAGCACCTTTCTCTGCTGAAGCATGTGATAGACAATCCATTTAGATAAATGTTAACGTGGTCTGAAATGTCCAAAGGTGTTTCGAGCTCAAGATAAAAAAGTCCAGGCAGATCTCTTCTATGCAGGTGTGAGGGGAGTTCCTGAGAGGAAGGAAGGAAAAGAAAGAGAAGCTCAGACAGCGTTACGTGCACAATTAAATTACATGAAGCCCTTGCTGGCCTATGTAGGACTTCTTTTGACTCCCTTCCTCTCAACACGGACCTGTTTTTTTACAGGATGTGATGCAGCAGGCTACAAATGCTATCCTGAGGGGAGGCACAATTCAAGCTCCTACAGTATCTGCCAAGACCATTGCAGAACAGCTGGCTGAAAAGATCAATGCTAAGCTCAATTACGTACCCATAGAGAAGCAGGAGGAAGAGAAACAGGATGGAGGACAAAACGAATCCTTCAAGAGATACGAAGAGGAATTGGAGATCAATGACTTCCCACAGGCAAGTCCCTATTTTGCTATAAGCATAAATGATGACTATTTAACGAAGGCTCTATCTTTGTAGCCTAGACTGTGAGCATACTAGTTCTTTCCTATCCCTCATTCAAGGGCAGTGTGATCTTCTGCAGAGCCCCTCACAACAGTAAACTTGTCTGAATCTACAAGTAAACTACAACAATCAACTTTCTAGTAATTCCATTCAAAATTAATGGGATAATGGAGTATTTTTTTGGATTTGGAACAATTTTTACAGGGTTCTGGAAAACAACTGGAAGTATCTATTCCTTAGGCTTTATTTGTGGAGATTGTAACGCTTGCTTATTTTTGTCTTTTAACCAATGACTGTATAGAAATAAATAGCATTTATTTTGTTAAGGGGGGCTTGCAGCCGTAGACTAGTCCTGTCCAGAGTTCTAAATAAAATACTCAGGTGCTGCTTCAGAAAATCACAACTAGAAATCACAAGTTTTAAACTTTGTGTGGCAAAATGGAAGATCTTTAGAGTTCGTGTTGCTGTAGTACTGTGCATCCACTCCCTGTTTGTCTTCTATAACTTTTATCTTGCTAACACCAGAGGCAGACCTTTATTTAAATAAACTTGCTGAAAAATAACTGGCTAAAAGCACAATCTACATTTTTAAAGCAGAATGCTGTGGCTAATTTTCCTTTAGTGTTCTGAAATGCCAACTAACCTTTGGATTGCTGTTTTGTGTGACACCCTTTCTCTGTGCTGATTCTCTCATATCCTCCACCTTGCAGACTGCCAGATGGAAAGTCACTTCCAAAGAAGCGCTGCAGAGAATCAGTGAATATTCTGAAGCTGCCATTACAATCAGAGGAACTTATTTCCCTCCAGGCAAAGAACCCAAGGAAGGAGAACGAAAGATTTATTTGGCTATAGAAAGTAAGTATTCTTAGAAATGTTTCGATTAAAGATACAAGTCTGGTTTTGTAATTAGACATGGAATCTCTCTAGTTGTAGTGTCTGGATGCTCAGTTACAGACCCACTCTAGTTACTTTGCAAATTAAGAGTTATTAAGAAACACTTGTTTATCTTAATACGTTTTGTCAAGTGATCCATGGGGATCACAAAGATGCTTCTCCTGAGAATACTGACCTGCCACAGAATGACAGCAAACGGGTATGGAATCAGTTTGGAGGAGAAAGAAAGAAAAGGGGTCAGGGTGGAAATCAGAATAAGCCCAAAAATATCCGTGCCAGGGTGAAATAAGGAAGGAAATGGAATCACGTTGAGTTTGTCTGTTAAAGGTATAAGAAATTACATCCACTGCTACAACAAAACCTTTGCAAATCTCATGATGGCTGAGTTTTCCTCAGAAATACTTAGGATTGGAAGTTTCTTTAAACAGTTTAATTCATGACTGTTTTAAGTATCATCCTATAAAACAGAGCAGGGTCTAGCTGTGGCAGTCTGTGCAGTACTGAAGTGTTCCTCCCCAAATAGTCGAGGATGTTCAGCAAGTTTTACAGTAGCCAGCAGTGCTGATTGAGTAGGCTTCTCACACAGAAAGTGTTTAAGATGGTAATTTTTTGGTGGTTGTTTTCAGGTGCCAATGAACTGGCTGTACAGAAAGCAAAGGCAGAAATCACACGACTTATAAAAGAGGAGCTCATCAGATTGGTGAGTGAAATATCCGGAATGCAGAGGGAAAGTGCCTTAATTTATGCTTTATGAGACTGATTTCTACAAACACTGACACTCTGGCACACGTTTTTATTAATATCAGGGACTGGAGCCTATAGATCTCCCAAACACTGTTTCATTGAACAGCCTAGAAAAGTGTTCTGTGTTCAGTCAGCCAGACATACAGCTTTCACCAGCCAGCAGATGGAGATAACACATTGATAGAGCTTTTTGACTGAAGACCCCTTAAAGAGTTAGGTCCAAATAAATTTCCTAATTTCAACGCCATCAGGCTGAACAAAGATAATTATTCCCCTTGTTTAATACCAATCAAGAGATTGGTTTTGCCATAGCATTACAGCATACCCAGCTCATAATCACCCATGTCCAACATGGTGTGTGGTTTCAGATAAGATACTGTCTTGAGAAATCCCATTTTTCACTTCTCTGGTTGAAGAAAACTTGTCTTTCTATAGAATAACCTTCAGCGATGCTACATTAGACTTGTATGGAACTTCTTAGTCACATGTAATGTGGATTTATGGTTAGTGGGGTTTTATTGCAACTCATTTATCCATTCTTGCTTTTAACTGGGATTATTCTTTCCTTTATTTGCAGCAAAATTCATACCAACCAACCAACAAAGGAAGATACAAAGTTCTATGAGTATTTGGATTTCTCTGTCTGCCAGTGGCTGGTGCGTGAAACTTTGTGGCTTCTGTTGTTTTTGCTGTTTACACTGCTTATTGTAAATTAAGAATTTTTTTATTTTGTCTTGCGGACATTTTTTAACAGAAAATTGATACTTGCTGAAACATCTTCATTCTCTCCACTGAAGTTACCAGTCTTAAAGCAGACCAGTTTTGGCAGAGCATGGTTTAATTTAAAAGTGCAGTTTAGATAATTTTCATCATAAAGAATATAAAATAAAACAGATTTTAATTTTCCTGACAGACTTACACTGTTCAGTAAATGAAACAATGTTGGGATTTGTGTTGGAGATTGTTAGAATGTACCTGCTTCATATTGTGGGCATGGTTCATGCCGTATCAGTTTATACTGGAAAAATTATAAACCACCAAAATAAAGGCAGGATTTTCTCCTGATCCATATAGCATCTCTCTGGCTGGTTCCACACACGTCTGGTCCCTGTACAAATGCCTCCTGATGTCAGAGAGCCTTGTGGTGATCAGAGTAGAGAATTTTACCCAGGAATGCTTGAGGTCTAGTTTTAAGATCATCTTATTCTTTTCATGTCCCATTTTGTCTTTATCATCCAGGTAATAGAAAAACTCTGGGGGTTTTGTAAAGTGAAATGTTTTGTAGAAGGAAAATAGATTTCCTGGGTTGGGTTTTTGTTGTTTGTTTTGTTTTTTCTAAACATCAGAATGTTAGGATTTTATTTTTTCCCCTCATTCTCTGACATAAGAATGAAAGCCTGTTTAGTTTAAAACGAGAATCTCAGAAAAAGAAACCTCTTTTGTAATGAAATAAGACTTTGTCACTTTTTTATAGTGTTCTTATATATACATTTAATGTGATTTTCCCTTCGGGGTTGTTGTCTTTATTACTATTAGGACATGGCTTTCCATAAAAATGAGTAATGACATTTATGAGTTAATTCCACAACTAGTGACTATCGTTGCAGTCAATAAGCTATTGGGACAGGCAAGACCTTTCTTTTTGAGGTCTCACCCCCAAAACCATGACTATTCACGATGGACACTTAGTGCTTTTAAGGGTTTAACATCCCTGTCTGCTTATCTGGAGCAATTTGAGTCATCTCATTCTAGCAGCTGCAGGACTTTGGAGATAATGAGTTTCAAAAGGACATTAGTAGGAAAGCTTTTGTTACCTGACACATTGAGAAGAAATGTGTCATTTTAAACCAACTGTGTATATACTGCTTTAACCCTGGTGAAGACCAATCATCCGACCTGCATCATGGCTGTATAAATTCACAACTTCTGCCCCCCGATTTCAGGTAATTTACATTATTATTTCTGTTTGCATACAATTGTTACTCCATACCTTACTTGCAATACAGGGAAGGAATGATGATACCAATTTTGCAGCATACATTTAGGATAAGAACACCCAATAATTGGCAACATTAATACACTGAATAGAACAGAGAGAAGCCACACACACAGTAACACTTCTCAAACTGTAATCAAACTAAAGCTCTCTGGTTCCCTTTAAATACATCTGTCTCCTTCTGGTTTGGGTTTTGATATATTTCCTACAACCTGTTTGTTGAATTGTCTGACTTTTGACAGTCACCCCCGCAGAAGAGTGGCAGTTTTTGACATATTTAATGAAGAGCACTTTTGAGTTTGGGCAGTCTGACACTTCCTTAAAAATCTTGTTTCAAAGTGTTGATATATATATATTGGTTTCTCCTAAAAAAAAAAAAAAAAAAGGCAAAATTGATGGAGACATTTTTATGACTTCCAGCTTTGCACTGTTGGATTTCAGAGATGCAACAATGTATAATCTTTAACTTCCTGGGGTTTTTAAATGCAATGTCAATATTCCTATGTTTTTTTAAATTCCATCAAAAATAAAAATAATTTCAATGTATATTTTTCAGAAACTGTCTTTCTGAATAGCTCATCTGTTTTCTGCACTTATATTGTCCTGAATTTTTTTCCTTTGACTGTTAACCTTGTACTTTTTGGAGCACAGCAACACGTGCTTGTGTTTTTCCTGCTAGAAATGCAGTGAGATGCAGGTCAGGCTCAGGTAAGAAAGTTGCAATGCAGGTGTTTGGATACATGAACAGAGCAGTGAAATGCATAGAAGCCAGAGCATAAACTCTCGAATTAACAAATACACAAGGGGGAAAAAAGTGAAAACAAAGTGAGAATGAAAGTTGGGTGAAGACAGAACTCATGTTATATTTAATGTGTCTGTGGATAGAGACAAGTTCTTAATAAACATCACAATTTGGCTGCTTTTGAGGAAGTCAGTCCTGACCAGATTCCTCTCCCCAGCTGCTGGAAGAGCACAGGGATGCTCAGCTTCCTTTTTTTTCAGTACACATAAGCAGAACTTGTTTTGTTATCTGCCCAAGGCCACGTGCTGCCAGTTTTCTGGGGTGCCTCATACTTTCAGTGCTTTGAGTAAAGAGTGGAATTTTGGGTGGATAAGTGGTACGAATGTTTGCTACTGGATTGTGAAGTTTTTGCAGTGTTGCCATCATGGAGAGGCTGGAGGCAGAGCCGGGGAGGCCTGTGCTGCTGTTTCCCTGTGGCAGCCTCCACCACAGTCCAAGGTCCCAGCCCCAGCAGGGCTCTTCCCAGTAGCAAATGGGCAGGGGTTCTGCCCTAGCTAGGAAACAGGAGAGGAGGCCTAAATCCAGTGTTCTGCTTGGGGAGGGGGGAAGAATTCACAGGAAGATGAAAAATGCGTGTGATCGCAGTTCAGAATTCTGTATTGCCCTAACTGCATTGTGTATCGCTGCTGCCCCTTGTTTCATTAAATACGCAGCTTAAGGCCTGTTTTTACAGCATAAAGACTAATGTGTAAATCTGTAACCCAAGTGTAATGGGTGTAGATCACTGCCTGGCATGTTCCCTAACTCCTCCCTGTCCTGGCTGCTTGAGATTTCACTTGTACAATTAAAGCAATGCAGTCTATTTAATGTGCATTGGGCTGCTAATGGAACAGCTTCTGAAGCACAAAGTACCATGTGCAGAAGCTCTTCTCAGGGCTGCTAGGGCCCAAAAATCAAGATCTTTAAGCAAAGCTTTGCTAAAATTCTGCTGCTGTAAAACAAACGCCAAAGGCTGGATTTGGGATCTTCCTAGAATAATAAGTAAAAGAATGTCAGAGTCTGAGAGAGAGTGCTCTGGTATTTCAGTCCTACAGACATGTTTACATTCATAAGAGACAGTGGTTACTTCAGTGAAACTAGTGACAGGGTTAGATACAGGTGTGTGTATCTGCAGGAAGGGAGCCTTTGGAGCTTGCCAGAGTTAGTTCTGCCACAGATGCACGCTATTGATAGCATGTTGCTGAACACCTCTACTATGAAAGCCTTCTGCCTGAACGTCCTTAAATAGGCTCATAAGTTTCTTCCCAGAGCAAATGTTGGTGTAAAATCAGCCCTTGCCACAAGCCTCCTCACGGCAAGTTATGCGGGAAGGCCGTGCACAGCCCCCTCGCTGCATCCGAGCAGGAGTGCTGGGCCCTGTGTGCGCGTTCTGGCCTCCTCACGTGATGCTCAAGGAATGCACTTTCCTTTGATTATTTTTCTTGACCCAGATCTCTTCCAAATATGGTCTCAGCTTAAACAAGTTTGTGTTCTTAGAGCTCGGTCGTTTGCAAAAGAAATTCTGGCTTCCAGCTAACTCTGGCTATAAGGAGGGGGGAGCAGAGGCGGAGAGCAACCTAAAAATGTAAAGATAAAAGGCTCGCAGCTGGACTCCAATGCGTCCCAAAATGTACATTTTGTAAAATGTTTGTTATACAGTGCTAGGCAGGAAGATTTGTTTTCATAATTTTAGCTACAGTAGAAACAATTGTTTTTAAATAAATGACCATTAGTCTGAGGGATTGCCACCCAAACATTGCTTCTCTGAGACTTCTCATCTGAAACAGATTTAGACATTTTTCTTTAGTCAAACCGAGGGATACAAAATTGTCAAGCTGTCCAGCTTAAGCAGAGATAAATTAATTACTATCTCAGAACGCGGCAGTTCTGGTGAGCTAAGAAATTATTAATGACCCACTGCATGAGTGAGCACATGATTCTTAATTTATACTTTGGCCATTCTGAGCATGACATTTATCATCACAAACTTAACTTCTCAGGACAATAAATACTACTGAAACTAACAGCCAATCAAGGGAAATGTTACACTTAACAAAAATCCTTAATCTTAACTAAACCCTACATTTCCTCTGCCTGTGCAAGTTAGCAAGGAAGTGAGTTTGTAGAAATTACCAGCTCAAATAATTCATATCTAAATAGCCAGAAGGAGGTTGTGGCTGTTGCAATACTGAATTCTTCTGGCTTGCTCAGCATGCTGCATAGCTGAGGAGTGAGAGAAGCTCTTGTGTTAGCAAGAGGTAGAACTTGTGCTTTTAGGCCTTTCCTCTCCTTGAAAGTTTGGATCCACTCGTGATATCTCCAGAAAGGGAGGAGGAGAACAGGACTCTGCAGTCCAAATGCAGGTGCAGGATTTCACTGCATCTTTTTTTTATCTTACAGATAATTAACTGTAATATTTTGTTACTGTTAGTGAAAGCAGTCCTTTCGAGAAAGAAAATGAGGAAGCAGATTCACAACCTGAGTAACGGCTGCTCTTTAGGCCCTGGGGAGTTCTCACAAAACAGCTGCGACCAAATTTATCTTTTCTTTGGTTCCTGTTTTTATTAGCACAGTGTGCAGATGAGGAAACAAGACTCTGCTGCTACCAGATTAATATTTGAGCACTGTGGGCACTGGAGCCATCTCATCTGGTGCAGGTTTGCCTGAAGCGCAGTACAGAGCAGCTGCATGGACCTGGTGCCCTCATGGAGACATGTCCACCTCCCAAGGTCCAACTTCTAGATCTCACTCTGCCAGTCAGACAGTGATCACCTCAACAACTGCCCAATTCAGGTTTCTCAGCTTCTTGAGAGGGAACCTTTCGCTGCTTCATATTACAATTCCTCTTTACTATCTCACCATTTCTGCGTTCTGTTCAAGTCATGATTTCTTCCAGATAAATCCAGAGCCTATGCCTAGCCCAACTCCTATCATCTTCCAGACTAAGAATCCAGAAGGAAAATACCCAGATACCAAAGAGGTATCGAACTCTACCACTTTTGACTGGCAGTGGCATTTCCAACAGGAGTTAAAAAACCAGAAAGATGAAGTTCATAAACAAACTGAATCATTTGCTAAATTAAGCTAAATAAATACTGCTTTTCCCTGCTGCTTTCTTACACTGCAAGTGAGGATTCCTGCATGCAGTAAAAAGCACTGGCAAAAAAATGAACCATCATCTTGGCAGGATGTTTCACAGCAATTTTTGGCCTGAAGAGCTCCAAGTGTTGTAGAAATGGAGTATCACGGGGTTAGAGTATAGCAGTCAGCTCCCCAAACAACAGCAGGAGAGGAAAATATTTAGAAAACCAGAATTAGCCATTTATAAAAGCTGCAGGTTGGGTTTTTTTGCCTGATCTTTCTTGCTTTTATTTTCAAAGACCTCATCTGAATAACGCAGGTCATCTTGCAGGCTCGTTCAGATGTAGAGACTTAGGTACGTTTGGACCCTGTAATTTGGAGGTGTATGTGCTACTATCCATCAATGGCCCAAGAATACTGACAGAGTAACTAAGCTCTTCCGAATGTAGGTGGATGAGGAAGAGCAAAATCTGTAACAATCACCGTTGAAGCTGCCAGTGGAACACACGAGTGGCTCATGGTACCTAGACAACCCTGTGCGTGACATTGGAAATGGCAAAGTCAGAAGTGAGAAAGAACTAACCTAATACATCTTTCATACAGTTCTAAAGCTTAACTAGTCAATAGGGGATTGCGGTGCCTGTACTTTTGGGACAGAAAGTGTCATGCTATTCCATCCAAATAGCAACACCGGGAATCCTGAGTCTTCACTAATGTGCTTAACCCTTTATGGTATTTCAAATACAGCCAGTGTGTTCTAGGTTTATTTTACCATACAATAAATCAGTGATTTATCCTTTAGAGCCAAACCTATTCATGAGTTGCAGAACAGGCATGACAGACCAGTGCTGGCCCTGGGCTCAAGACTGCTGCACACCGCACTGGCCTCTGCAGCTGTCTGGCAAACCTGCCGTATTCTATGTGGGAAAGCACGGTGCCTTGCGGGAAGCTGGCCCAACCTCGGTCCCCTTATCTCCGCAGGCGCCTCACACCTCAGACGCTCTCCTGCTTCCACCTTCCCGCCCGCAGGACAAAATGGCGGCGGGTCCCCACCACTGAACGCCTCAGCGGCGGGAGGAGCCCCCCGCCGGCCCCGCCCCGCGCACGCTCGCCGCGCGTCCCCGCGGCACGGTCCCGCTCGGGAGCGCGCCCCGCCCTCCCGCCCGCGCCCGCCGCAGCGCCGCTCCCTGCAGCCGCACGGCGGGGTGTGGGGAGGCGGCCGCTCGCTCCCGCCCTCCCGGCCCGTCCGCTCGCCTCCCCGCAGGCCGCTCCGATCCCTTCAGGTAGGTGCGGGCCGCGCCGGTGTCCCCCGGCCCGTTCTCCGCGCGGTGGGAGGCGGCGGGCAAGATGGAGACGCGGCCGGCGGGGGAGGGGAGCGAAGCGGCCTCTGCTCCCCTCCCCGCCGGCCGCGTCCAGCACCGCGGGGAAGGGGAATCTCTTGGTCACCTCACGGGGAGCCCCGCCTGCGTGCCCTGTCGGGGTGCGGGACTCGGCCCCGCAGGGCCGCGGGAGGGGACCTGCGCCATCGCCGCCCTGTCCCGCTGTGTGTGTCCGTCCCCCCTCCCCGTCTGGGCGGGAGCCGGCCGTGCCCTGAGACAGGAGGCCGCGCCCTCGGCCGAGGGGTTTCTGTCGGGGCCCCGTTCCTTCCCATCCCCAGGAGACAGGTGACACACGAAGCGGGCGCCCCCCGTGATTCCAAGCACGGTGACCGCCGGCTGGGGTGGCAGCTGAGGCGGCGGGCCGGGGCAGGAGGGAGCTACGCCGCCCCTTTGTCCCCTCCGCTGGCCCTTGGCCGCCTCAGGTGGAGCCGGGCCTCTTGCTGCTCCCCAGCCCGGCCTCCCCGCTGCGCTCAGGAATTACTAATTCCCTTCCGCGCCCACGGCTCCCCTGCGTGGGGACAGCATATATTCAGTGCTTTTTACCTAGAAGGCATTTCCATCAGCGTGTGGAATCCTAATGCATGCACACAGTCCACGGATGTCTTTGCTTGACATACCTGAGTAGCGTGTGCCCTCATTCACCTGCATGCCAAGGTATCCTCATAACCTCTGATAACGTTCCTTGTGCGCCTCTTTGCCTTCTAGTTTAATGCCTGCGAACAGTGTATATTCTTGTGGATAGTTACAGATAGTTTAGTACGCCCTTATTAGTGCATAGTCCTTCTGGGTAGTTGACCAGTGGCTAGTTGTACCTTTAATTTGCAGGCATCTCTCTCTGGATCTATTTCTGGAGAAAGTAACAGTTGCATGGGTTTTACTTTTGTCAAATGGAAGAGTAAGAGGAACACTTGGTTAATACATTTTTTTTACATTGCGGTTTATTTCTATTTATGCCTTCAGATGCCACAGTTTTTCTTACAACTGTTCTGGGTTTTTTTTTCATCTGTACCCGTGTCCTTCAGATTTTAGATGCAACCTTCAACAAAAGTCTCGTGTGTTTGTCTGTTGGTTATTGTTGAACGGATTCAACAAGTGGACTTTGTCTTTCTGCAGTCTAGCATGAGTACATGGCAGAGGCTGTGTTTGGGTGTGTTGACATGTGTCCGGAGCCTTTCACGCTAATCCTGTCAGAGAAACACTGCGGAAACGCACATCAGGAAGGACATGTTTGATCCATCTCTTAAGCTTCAGAATCCTTTTGTGGGTGGAGGCTAGGGAAAGAGGAGAGGGTAGGTGAGAACACCCACTGAGATGAATGAGCACCTCTTACCTCTCCGAGCTATTGTTGTAGACTAGAGAGGTCTGTTCCCTGGGGAGAAAGAGCGGGTGGGCGAGAACACCCACGGAGATGAATAAGCATCTCTACCTCTTCAAAGCTGTTGTTCTAGGCTATGGCGAGGTCTGCTCCTGTTTACCTGGGAATAGCTCCTTGAGGTGAATGGACAGTTTCACGAATGCTAATAATCCTTTCTTTATAAAGATCTACCTCCACCTGCTCCATCATTCATATGCATATTTGGCTTGCCTTGAAGTTTGGTAATTAAAGAACCACAAAATAATCAGGGTGCAGTTTCACAACCTTACTCCTCTAAGCCAGTAGATCTGGCCAGATGGCTGCCTTGATTCTGCACTGCCCCATCTCCGGGCTTGTCATGCCCTTCTTTCAGGTCTTCTTAAGTCCATTAAGTTGCCAAAAAGTAATTTTTTTTCAAGGTCTGGTTAGTTTTTTAAATAACTGGGATCAGGAGGGAGTCTGGTTAGTTTTTTTTAATAACTGGGATCAGGAGGGAGTGGGCCAGTGGCAGCTAGTGGGCAATGCAGCTTCAGCTGACCTGGGACTTCAGCCCGTATTTCCAATGGAAATGTGCATTTCAGTTCCTCTCACCTCAATGCCAGCCCACTCTTGCTTTTGCTTTCTTGTTAGACTAGTTTTCACCTGGGTCAGATCCCCGATGTTGGTTTATCCTGCTCTTGCACAATAGTGTTGGCACTAGGAGTGGGAACGTGGAGGAAGAGGAAAGGACAAGATTGTCCCATTCAGAAAAAAGTGTGGCTTCAGAGTAGTTTCTATCGATTGTGAAACCAAACTGTCAGTCATGTCAGTGTAACTGGAGGTAACAGTTAATTAAATCATTGACATGATCTTCCTTAATTTCTGTGAAGCTGTCTTAACCCTTTCAAGTGATTTGTTTCTCATCATCACATGGTTATATGATCTCAGTTTTGGGGAGGGAAGAAGTCAGCTCGTGTTGTGGCTGATGTCAGTATCTAGTGGAACTCTGTCCTTAGATATGTCTTGTTTGGGTTTTTTTAGGTTAAAGATTTTAAGAATTACTTGATTGTAAAGCAGGCAAACAAATCCTGAATGATCCCCAAAATTTCACGGTTTACTTGACACTTGGCCTAGCTAATTCCTGATAAATAATCTTGGTGAGAGCAGTGCCAGTCTCTGTCAATACAAAGCTGGTGCTTAGACTTTGGAGAGCACTGATTCTCCAAGTATGTCTCTGCCAAAGACTTGAATTCCCAGGGGCACAGAGTTACACCCAGGTTGCAGCTCTCTGTTAAGGAGTAGGAGTCAAAGCCCCTTTGTGAGGGAAGGCCCCCCCATCCTCTGCCTGGCCTGTTTTGGGAAGAGGAATTTGAAGGGGTAGATATATCTACTCCAAATAACTCTAACTTCTGACACGTAAGAAAATGACCCTGGGTGACTGGGGGACAGACCATACTTGTAAGTTTTTCTATTGCATGGAGAACTCTTCCATTTTGTAGTCTTTTTGCACTAGGGCTAATTGAGAGAAAAACTGGTTTCAAAATTATGTTATCTCTTCAGTTCGGAGTCTTGTGTTGTCACGTGGCAGCTCCAGCAAGTCACTGCTGTAAAGAAAGAGTTCCTTAAGTTTTGGCTGAGTTTAATATAGTTTACCTGCTGTCAAATGATGAGAAAAAATTGTGTTATGCAATCAAGTGCAGGAAAGTGCTTGGTAAGCACAGTTTGGAAAAACCAGCTGTCTAGCTTCAGAACTGGATTAGATTTCAAATGTAGTTTCAGGTGTTATGGTGTATGTCCTGCCACTGATAGGATTTCATACTTAGTGGTTTTAAGATACTTATATTTATGGGAATATTCAAGGAAAGGTGCAATATTATGGAAACAAGCAGTTACGTGTGGGTTTTTTTAAATTGGCTAAGGCCTTACTTTAGTAAGAATTGATCTGTAGAAAAGGAGCTGGTGATAAAAGGGACACTTGAAAAACATTTATATAATTCATTCTTCTAACCAAGCAATGAAAGTATTTCTCTCGTACCCACTATGCTAAGAGAGGAGAGTAGAACCAATACCATATCTCTGTTGCAATCTTGAAAGGGAAAGTATCACTGTTGCTTCAACTCCCCCTGCAAAGAAAATGAGTCCTTTGGTATTCCCTGGGGCTTGCAGCCTCTGCGCTGTCGTACATGGCATAGAGCGTTCTTTATGCAGAGGTCTTGAACAGAGCTGGTCCTGTGCTCCACTCCAGCGGGTTTAATTGGTAGAAGTGACGTTCAGAGTCCTAGCGCAGAAATAATGCTTGTAGCTGCTTGTGGTTTTATGTCTGTGTCTTTTACTCTGGACATGTTGGTTGTAAGCAAAGCAGGAGGAGGAGGAGGAGGATGAAAATGTACTGCTGTGGTCTCTTATGGCTCCATTGGTGCCGTTGAAATCATTACAAGCTTGGTGATGGAAAACTTCAGGAAAAATTAGTAGGCTTTGTATACTAACCCTCATTAAAACCAAAATTGTATTTGTTGGTGATAGGAGTTTACCCTTCCTGTTGTTTTTCACTTGAAAAGCTGTAATATAGTCATTCCTTGCAGTTTTGCTCTGATTCAGGTGTGTTTTACTGGAAGTCAGAAGTGCTTGCTGAGTCAGGTCTGTGCTGGAGCTAACCAGGCTGTAGTTACAGAGAGCAGGCTAGGGTGGGCAAGACCAGAGCAGTCACCTGCTTCTGTGTTGGAATTGATTATCCTGCTGAATGCAGGTAATGGGGCAAAGCTCCAGTACTTGGTATAAAAACATTTAATGAGTGGCTGCCTGTTCAGGAGAGCTTGGTGGTACTTACTTACCTGCTTGTGAAGGTTTTTGTCTGTGCTGGCAGCTGAATTCTACCCATGAAGGGTGTACCCCAACCCAAAAGGGTGTTTTTATGTTACGTGATTTGAGTAGCTTTGGTCTTAGTCTTGTGTAGTGAAAATGACATGAATGGTGGTTTTTTGCATAGTTTCAGGCCTAGAGAGAGATGGGCCGTAGCAGTAACAGAAGCCTTACCAGTTGTATGCTAGAACCATGTGCAATGTTAACCTGTAGTTAGGAATACAAGGATGAATGGCCTCTGTCTATCCAAAACCAGTAATAGCACTGGAATTAGGTGTAATTTCTTAAGTCTCTTGCTGCATCTGTGTGGCCTATAATAAGGTTTCTGCTTCACCTCCCAGCAGAAGAGAGCAAACAGCACCGATCAGGCTTGACTGTGAACTACCAAAAACACCTTAATGGCAGCCTCATACATTGTGTATCGACCAGTTGGTAGCCTGGCTGTCATCTGAGGAAAACAAAACTTCAGACTCACCTCGCTAGTGCTGAGGCAGGTTGACTTTGCAGGCACTTGGGAGACTGGCAGTGTAGCTGTGATTTAAAAGAGGGATCCTTACCATCCAGAAATTTCCCCATAGCAAAGCTTTATGCATCCAGGATGGATGGTCCTGGTTCTTTATCTCCTGCAGTGGTGGAGCTTCAGTGCTTCATTGCAGAGAAGCTCTAATGCTGCCTCTTTTCTCAAAGCTAGCTTTACCGGTGGTCTCCCCCTTCCCTAGTATTTGTACAGAAATAATTACCAGACAGAAAAGGATACATACAGAAAATCCTCTACAAACACTCTACAGTAAAAATCTTCTTGAAATAGTCACTAAATTTTGTTACTACAATACCTCATCCTGACTATTTATTTACATAGACATTCAGCCAGTCTGTTCAATCAGTTTAAAAACTGATTTGAGTAAACAGTTGCAAATATCTCTTACACAACTGTTTACAGGTTTAAAACAAGTGAGTTCTATGTCTCTGGAAACTTTTCTGGCTGGTTTTATTTAAGAATGCTTGCACACAACGTTGTATGTGTTTGGCTATACAATTTAGCCAGAGTGTGATTTTTAAATTGGCGTAGCTTTGCGTTTTATACCAATTCTCATTTATGCTGTATATCTCCTTGCCAAGAAACCTGCTTTCACTCTACAGATAGACTCACTACATTCTTTTATTCCCCACTGTAATGTGAACGCAGTAAAATTATGCTGGAGATATCCATTTTAGGGTAATTAAGCTTGATTACACACTTCCTTTTTAAAACTTTTCCAAGAAAGTCTTAAAAGGAGAATACAGAATAGGAACTTTGGCTACTACTTGAAAATTTCACGGTTTGATGAAAAACAATGCGGGGGGAAAAGCATTAAAAAACCTAACCTAATGGCAATCCTCCACCAAGATTGTGGGAGTTTCTTTTTAAGCTTCTGCTTGTAAGCCATTTTAAATGATTACTGATCTGTATGTCTGTCTTCTGCCAGTGATACTGGCTGGTAAACTAGCATCAGACAGGTTTGGTATGTAAAGTTGGATGTTTGTGGAGAGCTCTCAGGGATATTCCAGTCACACAAAACACACACATATGGTGATGAAGCTCCAACATGTGCCAGCTACAGCAGAATACGTTCCCTGTCTAGGAGTACCTGTGACGGTTCTCCCCAGGAAAGATGGATGGTGTCTGTAGGAGGAGAAAAAGCAGAGATAAAGAATTGTAACATAGACAGGAACGAGCCGAGCAGCAGTTGGTCTCCTGAGAAATACCAGCCCCCTCCCTCTTTATTCAGTGCCTTTCCCCCTGCTCTGGTGTGTTCCTTGGATACTGGGCAGCTGAACTGATCCTTCTTTGTGGCAGTGGAGCTCGGAGAGGCTTTTTGGGGCTGAAGCCAGTATTCCTGCGTTTTAAGTGAGTACTGAGACAAGAATGCTGCTAACGGCTCCAAGTGTCCTCTAGTGTATCAACAAACAGATGAATAGCCTTTCAGAGCTGCTGGGCTTACTCTCTCGGCAGCAAAAGGACATTATTAGACCTCATGTTTGCAATTACATGTCACAAAAAATCTCAGGTATTTGGGGGGGATATTGTGGGCCCTATTCTAGCAGAGTTAAAGGGAGGTAACGTCTTTTTTCGGTCTGCTGATTGTAGAAAACGTTAAACTTCCCTTTTTATTGCTGCACAGAAGACTGACTGGTGGTCTCTTGACCTGTAGCTTACTTCCTTTGTTCTTTGCTAACTGTAGGCTTGCTAATTAGTCTTAGTTTCTTCATTTGCTACTCAATACTAGCGGTAACAGTGGCTTCACATTTCTTCTTCAGTACCCCATTCAGCACACCAGAATGGTAGCACTCAGATAATTTCTGCTAGAACCATCTAATATTCCAACTATATTACTATCATAATTTCACTGTTTGACATAAAACCATATTCCTATATTTGCACAAGAGTAATGCATACACTGTAATGCGCATTTGACAAGCCAAGTTAAATTGGGTGTTACGCAGGGAATCAGAAGAGCATGGGGATTTATTCCTGGGTAAACAGACTGTCTCTGCTGTATCCTTTCTCTCTGCCTGGGAGGAGACATTCATAACTGCCAAATAAATTCAAATCAATGGTAGGCTTTAAATTGGGTTGCTGTAGGTGATGTTCCAGGGCTACTGTAGGGAAAATACAATAAATCTTCCAGACCTTATCTACTAGAGAAATTTACCATTGGAAGAAATAGCTGGTGTCCAAAGCATGGCTGTAGGGTGCAGAAACACTCTGCTGTGCCAGACAGTGATTGGCCTAGTCTTATCTGCAGCATGGCTAAATATTACTATCTTAAACTAAGTATTTGCAGCTTATTTTCTAAAACCAATTTAGTTGAATGGTGAAAATGTAATCGTGTTGCTCTTTGAGGTTGCTGGCTTCTTACAGTATCACCACTATTAAGAAATCTGATGCAGTATCTCTGCAGTTGGTATTTAGAGGTGTTAATATTTAAAAAGTTTTTGAATACCAGTCATATTGTTTGTTATTGTGATTCTGCAGGGATTTGATATAATGGATATAAACCTAACCAATTTACTTAGAAATAGTTGCTTGTAATTATGGTGGTGACCATATGTGGTTTCTAGTGGCTGGGTGTCAGTTTGTCCATTGGAACTGGGGTCAGCCTGCAGTAACGTGCAGGTGAGAGTCACTCTTCTGGCCAGAAAATAGGGCTTTGATTCTTACTTAAACAAGTACACCTCTATAAATCGCACAGCTCAAGCCATTTAAAAAGAGTAGCTTATATAAAACAGTTGTTGATCATGTTTATTTTCCAGAATATTTGTAGGTGTGTGACAATGTGTATGTCTGTAAGGAGTAATGTTGGTTTTCCCAAAGTTGTTACCTTGGAGTTGTTATTAGTGGCAATATACTTGTACTTCTAACTAGGGCAGCAGTGGCATTTCTATAAGCTAGCATCTTGTACTTGGAAACAGATTAATTTCACACTTCTGCTTTCCAAACTATGGCACCATTGTCTTTGCTGAATGACTTACCTGTTTCTTTCTTTAACATTGTGACAAAAAGTTACAAAACTGATGAGTATTTTATTAATTTGCTGCAGTTAAACAAAGTATTTCTAGGAGCTGTTTATCTACTAAATCAGGAGAGTCGTACTCTATTTTTCCTTGGCTCCCAGGTGATAGATTAATCTTGCAACTAGAATGGCTAGAATTTAGATGAGATTCAGTTAGAAAGGTTTTGAAATTGCAGTGGGTGAGCAATATAATGTGGTTGCTGAAATGCTCTTGTTCAGTTCTTCAACATATGTCTTCCCTGATTATACCTATCTGAATAATATTTGGTTTATATTGTAATTTTTAACTCTATGTAAAGGTTACTGTGCAAAACCTCATTAAGAAAAGTAATTTACCGACATCGATGCAGTTTACTAAAAATAGCTTGAATTAATTTTAAGACATTTAGGTATTTTTTGCAAGATTCTCTCTTTTGGAATGCTGCTGTATTACTATATATTGATATATATTTATCTCTCTTATTTTTAGTAGAAAATGATGCACCCTGTTGCCAGCGGTAATCCAGCTTTCTGTGGAACCGGCAAGAGTTCTTGCCTTAACGAAGACAATGTGAGAGCTGCCGATCAGTTTGACTTGTATGCCACCCAGCAAAGTAAATACAGCCACGCAGTCAGCCACAAACCCATTGCCTGCCAGAGACAAGATGCGTTGAACGAATCGCACTTGCAGACCACGAGTGGCAGGAATATAGAGACAAAAGATGAACTAAAGAAAAAGAAAAACCTCAACCGATCTGGGAAACGTGGAAGGCCATCAGGGACCACAAAATCAGCAGGGTACCGAACCAGCACAGGTCGACCCCTGGGGACCACCAAAGCAGCTGGATTTAAGACAAGTCCAGGCAGACCCTTGGGTACAACTAAAGCAGCAGGATACAAAGTCAGCCCAGGCAGACCTCCAGGTAGCATTAAAGCTCTATCACGGCTTGCAAATCTAAGTTATACTTGTGGCAGTGCAGCTTTTCCCTATCCTATGGTGCATAACAGAGGAGTACATGCTGCTGGTGAAACTAGTAGCAAAATCAAACAGCCTAATGAATGAAAGGAATTGGTAACTCCTTACTAATCCGCTTTCCTCTTGAATTTTGGCATGTTTCTTGCATTTTGTTGTAGTGATTGCCTGAGTTTCTAGATTTTATTTTTATTCAATGCCATAGCCTACGGGTGCAATTCAGTAACTTCTGGAACAATGTTGAGAAGGCGCTGCTTTAAAGGGCGTTTTGTTGGGTTTAAATCGTAATTTATAAGAAAGTCTGAAGTGATGCATATGCCTTGGTGTGGATACTTAAGTAATGTCCATGTCCCTAGCTTTACATTCAATTTCTGGTAAATCTAGTTGTGTGGTTACGCATTAAATAATTGAAATACAGAGGACAGAATTAGCTGGCTGTTGGTTCATGATGTGGCCTATCCCACAATAAAGAACTTAGCCAGATGAGTTATTACTTGATTAAAAAAACCTGATAAAGCAACAAGCTACATTTTCCACTTCTGCAAGAGCTTCTACAGACCTCAGATATTTAAACAACAAAAAAAAACCCACCTTTTTTTTTAAAGTGCTAATTTCAGGTGGCTTTTGTTTCTGGAGTTGTCACAGTAAGACAATTCCAATTACTGCTCCAAAAATATTTTTGAAAATACTAAAACCAAGCATTTGTACAGCGCGTTACAGCTTCATGGCGCCTTACTAACACAAGCTAATTTGCTTTTAGGTGATAGCTGGGTTTTTTATTTGTGCTGTTACAGGATTTTGCTGTGTAATTTTGTAATGCCTAAATAGTACGTATACCAAACCACAAATAATTCCTTGAAATTAGAAATATTTTATAAGAAATTAAGTACTGTTCATTCTAGTTAGGCACTTGGTTAATATAAAACAGTATGTTCTTAAATCTGTAAATAGCTATTTACACTGTTTTTTGCCTTTAAAACCTGTGCTTAGGTGGCGACAGTTTAATAGCTTTTAAAGTATTAATCTATAATGTTTACAAATTAAACTTTTTAAATAGACACTGTTGCCAAGTTTTCAGACTTAGTTTTGCCAGATATTCCTGGAAATACAGTTATTTCGTTGTTTGACACTTATACTATATTTAACTTATGGAAGCTTATATATCTACCAAAGGACACCATTTTCATGATTTATAAAAGCAAACTGTATAGCTGATGCAAACAGGATGCAGTTTACTGCACTGCTAGGCCCCAGATATAAAGTAATTCATCTATGCATGCAAGCTGAAAAAAAATGTTGTTGGTTAACTATAAATACCTTTCTTGACTCAAACTAAAGCCTTCACTCCTTCCAAAAGAAATGTTCCATTTTTCAACTGGGTGTGTTTACATTTTTTTTAAGTATGAGAGAGTGTGTGAGTGTGTGTGTAAAATACTTTAATCTAGAGTTCAAAAAAATCAGTCCTCAATGTTGCATATTGTTTGTTCTAAATTTATTTTACTGGAATTAAAGCTTTTTTTTTTAATCTGTAAGAAAGTTTACCTTTAAATCGTTTCACATATAATATGACATTATGATAAATTTGTAGCTTCAAATATCTGGGGAGGGGGGGGAATATACAGAGTTTTCAGATTTGGGGGAGCAAAACAATTTGGGTTAATTGAGCTTGTGCTGAATGAGTAATGATGCTGATAATTTTTTGTTGACATATATGCTATTCTGGCCTGCTGTCATTTTGATGAGAACTCTTGATTTCAGTGATGCAAACTTAAGAAACAGATGTCATGTTTCATACCTTTTTTATCAGGAAAAAAGCAGCAAGCCTTCAGGTGTTCCAGTGATGCCTAACACATATTGCGCTGGACTTTATGCTGTACTTTACAATAGGTGTGTTGAATTGTTTTGGGGGAACTCTGTATGCACTGGCAACTAAGACAATGAACCTCAACTATACTGGATGGCTCCTTAGTGGATAGATGAACTAATGGCAGCTAAACTGCTACTAAACAATAGTTTCTTCACGCTGAAGCTCTGAAATCCAGTTACACGTTCTGTTCCTCAACAAACTCGCAAGCCCGATGCTTAGCAATCTCTCAGAACGATGTCACTTCTGACACATGCAAAATGCTAATGTGAGTTAATTCACCCTCAGGATCTGTGTTGTATTGGCTGTTTTTAATCAGATGATTTTTCAACAAAAGACTGCTTTAAGTTCTTTTCCTGAACTCAGCTGGGAAAGCAGTCCTCTTCAGCTGAATGTACTAACTGCAGGAGTGTCACACCTCGCTGGCAAGGAACGTGTTGCATGTCACCACTGTACCTTGGAGAAACTCCACTTCTTACCTCCTCCTCTTTACCCTGTTTGCTCCTGATCCGTTTCTCACTTGTGCATCTCCTCAGTGGTGCTGTGCTGTGTGTCAGGAGGTAATGCAGATGTATCGCTGTTCTGCTAGTTAATGAATTTTGTACTCAAGTATGCTGATGAAATAATGAAATCATCTAAGCAATTTCTGTTCATTACAGTGTTTATTAATTATATCAGACGGAATATAATCCCAGTAAAAAACACAATTAACATTGTCAATTGTGAAATGATGAGCATAGAGAAGTGTTCAGAGAGTCTCTAACGGGCTGCATGGCACTCTAGATTTAGCAAGGAGACCAGAAGTGCTGCTGGGCATTTTCTAACTCTGGTTTGGTTTATAGCTAACTGTAGTTTACTGGTGCCATGCAGTGAAGGGAATTAAAAAAGAACCTAAGAGATTCAAAGTGAACTAGAAATGGAATTTTCAAATACTTCTGCTTTTACTATGTATAATCTGCGAATACATTGTGCTTTTTTCAACACTTTCCTTTCCATGAAAAACACTGAAACAGCATGTTAATGCCTAATCTTTACTAGTACCAGTGGGAAAACTGGCCTTTTCCCCCCATAGTATGGAAACATTACTTGTAAGGTAAATTGCTTATTTTATATTATATATCATAACTCAGCTATTCATAAGCTCGGATCACTGTTGTGTGTTAACACTGTTCAGAAGATATACATGTCAAGTTTGGTTTTTAATAATTTCTTTTAATTACCAAGTTTCTAACGTCTTATTTATGCATAAATGAAATGTATTAGCTTGCTATTATTCCTTAATGATGCTATACAAGTTCACTGTTTAATATACATATAGTAACAACTATTCAGTTTCTAATTAAATTTACTTAAAACTGTAAAACCAAATAATTTTGCTACTATAAAGTCTTGCACTGGACATATTCAAGATGCTAGCACCCTATTTTGGCAGAAAGAATCAGACACTATCAGAAGTGGCTAACTTTGGTATCAAATAAAGTATTTTTAAGATCACCAGTTAGCTGTGACATTATATCTTTATATCTTGGATTTAGATTAAACCAATCAAAATAACTATGTCTTCGAGCCATTGAAAAATCTCTGTTCTGAATGAATATATTTTCATTTTGTCTGAAAGATCTGAGAGTTCAGGCAGGACAAAACCAAGCCTTGTCAGTGAAAAATGATGTGTCTGTGATAAGAATTACTTGGAACTACAATACACAGAGTAATTCAGATGAGAATTTCACTCCCTCCCCCTCTTTTGAAGAGCTTTAAAAGGCAGAGCGATGTGAAGTCATTTGTCCGATGGTTTCATTAGCTGTGACTCTGCTGTTCTTTGTTACATGTATAATGTTTCACGCTATCCTTAGAGTTGACAATTAAACCAGTTGATAACAATCATAAATACTTTGAACTGCAGACTTCATTTCTGACCATGAAAGTTTATTATTCTCTATTTTAATGCATATATTTTAACACTGCTTAAATATATTTATGACTTTAGTAGAGACTAGACCTTTCTCCTTGTGCTTTTTTTTTAATAGAAAAATATGTATTCCAAAATTTAAACCACTTTCTGATAATTTAATCTTTCATAATTTGCTTTTCCACAGGTTTACTTTGGGGAAAACAGTAATCTGTTAAATAACTAGTATCAGCACCCCGTCCTCTGCTGTAAAAAGCCTGATTAGATACTGTGTATGTTTTTATGTCCATGAACTTGAGCTACTCGTGTGCAATTATGTGTATGGGAATGGAGTAGTGTTCATGATCTGTATTTACATCATCATATGGATGTATATTTATTAATAAAGTTAATACTTTAAAAACTAAGATTTTTTTTTCTCTGAGCTGTTTAAAATATATTTTAAATTGAGGCTGAAGATGCCTGTTGACTGCATTACCAGGCTGTAGCCTCAGCCCTTCTCTATTGGAAACGCTGTTTGTTCTCCTGATGTCTCAGAGTGAAGCGGCTCGAGCTGACACTGAAATGTTTTGGCACACCTTGACCAGATTTCAAAAAAGCCTGTGTGAATTGCAAGGTAGCACAAAATAGAGGAGTGTTGCTTGTTGTTTAAGGAATTGAAAGTGCTGTTGCAGTAACTTAATTGTTCTTGTCCTTTCACTCAAATAGGGGAAGAGGGAAGTTACTGCTGTGTACCTATAAATAGCTGCTAACATTTTTTCCCTCTGTTGCACATGGAAATCAGTTTGAGCATAGTGATAAACTGAAATTTCATGGGGTGGTGGTCATTATTTATTCTTCTGTGATGAGTAAGGTGCATTTGTCCTTACCTACTAGAACCTGCAGTCTAGACCGTTCGGTCTGCACGCTCCCTTTGCTCTCCAGCACCCTCTGTTTTCTCTTCCAGGTACTTTCAGTGGCCCTGAACACAGTTAAGGTTGAAACGTTTTACATGTCAGCTGAAGTTATTTTACAGACTTCTAAGTTGCTTTTACCTGAAAAACACGCTGGATGCTCTTTTTTTTTTTTTCTTCTCTTGGCCGTTCTGGTAATTGCAAGCCTTTGGCTTACAAAGTGACTGCTTTTGTTCAGAACAGCATTTGACTACAGTTTGCTACATCCTGGTCTAAACATCAATTCCTGGATGTGATTCCTTGAGCAAAATGAATTGTTTTCTTGGTTGTAACAAAACCATGAATATTAGATATTAAGTATAAATTACATTATAAAAAATACCCAACTTTACAGCTATGTTGGAACATGCTTGGCTGCTTCCTTGGCTGCTGTGTTCTCTGCCCTGCAATGAGCTGAGTGATAAAAGTTGTGGCACAGCCTGTTCCTCCACATGCAGCTGGTGTGTGAGGCCTGGTGCTTTCTCTGATGACAGGACCACTTTCTCATTTCTTTCTGCTGACAGACTGGCAGTGTTAGAGTGTCAGCTATGCAAGCTGGTTAAGATGGCTTTATCTTTTCTAATAATGTCATTTATGTGTATGATGAGACACCAAGGCTCACTTTGGGGCTGGACTGGCATTCTTGATGCTTTTGTACCTCCTCAGTGTGAGCTCTTAAATAGTACAGTGTGAATTAGTGATACTGTGAGTATTAAATACACCAGCTCAAAAGAGTGTGGTTTTGGAGAAGACAAATGCAGATTGTTCTTGACAGTTAATCTTCTAAAGCCTGAAAGGAAAGGACTGACTCGCTGCCTTGTATTGCATGCTGCTTTTATCAGGGTTCTGCCTGTGGCTCTGAGTTTATTGTTTAACATTTAAGAGAGGTGTGGCCTGACCAGATAGAATTGGCAGCCCAAAAGCTACCATGTTCTGGAACTGGCTCTCTCCCAGGTTCCCTGCATGGCCTAGGGATGGCAATGTCTCCTTTCTCCCCTGTCAGTAAAAACACAGCAAAAATACCTGCTTATCTTGCAGGGTTGCTGGAAGGAATCATTAGTTAACAAGTTTTAATTACTTTGAAGCTGAAAGACGTTACGTGTTGTTTAAATGATAAAGGCAGATAAATCTCGTCTGTAGTGTTGCTTTCATACCACAAAGGCTTCTTCTGATTAGTGAAAAAGGATCATGGTAACAATTAATTCAAGTTTGATTACTTAGAGTAGGCCTTTGAGATATGCATGATACTGAAATGTCTATTTACTGCTTCAAGTGGTGATGTTTTAAAATAAAAACAGCCAACTGTGGCTGCATTGAGAAAGTAAGGATTACAAAGTCACAGACCCCAAATTTCGGTGTAGGCTGAAGTTGCCCATGTGAGCTCAGCCTGTGCTCCTGACTTGAAGGCTTGTCCTGTTTTCTTCTGACTCATCTTTGCGCTGTTGAGTACACAGAATGTTGTAGCTGTGAGGATGTCAGGGTTACACATGAGGGGAAACCTTGGTCTTGGTGAAGGTGCAGGTGTTGCCTCTCTGTCCCCATCCGTGTCCTCTTTCACTCTTCTTGCCATGTTGCCTGTGAAGGAGCTTGCCCACTGTGGGGGAGAGAATTCCAGCTGCAGAAATCAACATATAGAAATGACCTCCAAGTTCTGGTGTTTATTCATGGGTACAAGATGACTCCTCTTTTGCAAATCCTCCTCTTTCCTGTTTCAGATTGTTCCCTGGCAAACAGAGCTTTTCTAATGTGTCAAAGATTTTTGAAGAGATGCAAAACAATATATTTTTTACTAGACCTTTTCCTGAAAGCAGCCATTTGGCATTGAAAATAAAGCCACTGGGAAGAGGTTTCGCAACAAAACTGGCAGGCATTGTAAGAAACTTGCCTTCTCTGTAGTACATAAGCATGGGGAGGATACATTTTCTGTGAGTTATGTATGATAAAGCCTGATAATTTCTCATCCTTGGGGGTTAATTTGTCTTCCATTAGTAGATTAATTATTAGAGTCACTGTAAAAAAGACAGTTTTGCACAAATCTTTTGTGTTATGATAAGGAGAGTATTATGGTAGGATTAAGTCCACAGGAGAGTCTCAGGGGCAGGTATGCTGCCAGAGAGCTGTTACTTTAAAGGTTTGGACTATCATCGCTGGTGTGATGCCATCCAAGGCTGGGGTGGGAGAGACACTAGATCCTGATGGCCAAGAGCCGAGCTGGCAGCCACGTGCAGGCCTTGGCCAGGAAAAGGAAAATCGTTTTCAAGTTGAAAACAGTACTTGGTCCAAACTGAAAGATAAGGACAACTGGGAATGGGGCAGCTTTTTCTGACTGCTCTGCACAAGTGCTTTTGCTTTCAAGCCTGCATGCTTGGTCTGTATCAGGTGGTCTAATTATTTTCCCCTCAATATGTAAGCCTCTTGGTTTGTATCATCAATACACGATGCAAATTGCACTGAGAAAAAAATTTCCAAGCGAGACAAATGTGACCCTAAGAGGTGTCCTCTAGTAAAAGCAAAGCAAAAAATCCTATGTCTGTAATAAAGCTGCCACCCATCTTTATTTGTGTGCATGTACTGCCCTTCCCTTGCTTTTTTCCAGTGTGTGTGTGGCTCCCTCTTGCTTTGGCCATAGTCCTCATTGACTTTTTGACACATGTAAAGTTTTGGCAGTATCTCATTGTTCAGTGCCAGTGGTTTTATGGAACATTGTTAATTTACAAGCTTTTACCTGGTCCCCGGTACATGAAATCATATCGCAAACTGAATCTCTGCTTCTCTGGAACAGGTGAACCCTTCGGCAGGGCAACGCGGCTGGTGGGCAGTCCTGCTCCCAGCAGGCCCAGGGAGCTGTGATACTGGGTTGTAACTCTCAGAATCACAGAATTGTAGGGGTTGGAAGGGACCCCCAGAGCCCATGGGGTCCAACCCCCTGCCAAAGCAGGGTCCCTAGGACAGGGCACACAGGTCGGCATCCAGACAGGTCTGGAATCTCTCCAGAGGAGACTCCACACCCCCTGGGCAGCCTGTCCCAGGGCTCCCTCACCCTCACAGGGAAGAAGGTTTTCCCCAGATTGGCGTGGAACTCTCTGTGCTCCGACTTGAGACCCTTGCCCCTTGTCCTGTCTCCACAGACACTGAGAAGAGGCTGGCCATTTCCCGATGTCACACACTCCAGATATTTCTAAACATTAATCAGATTAATTCTGGGTTCTGTTACTCTCCAGCCGCAGCATCCTATCTAGCCCCACAGCACGACTAGTGATTCCAACCTGTGATGACATTTCCCTCATTGGAGGAGTATTCTGACCTGATGTAACCCAGGAGTGACACGCCACCCGACCCCAGCGGGCCAGGGCCGAGCCTGAGTCCGAGCGCCTGGGTTACCCCGGGACACGCTGTCAGGGTCTCGGCCCTGAGCTGCCAAGTGAAGGCGTGCGGGTACAGCACAGAGTGTTCGCCAGGGCTGGCGTGAGAAAAACGGCTCAGAAAAGCCACTTTTTGGGCTTATCATCGGCGGGGGCCCGAGCCGGATGCCCCACCTCGCGCTGCAGCAGGCCCCTGTCCCCTCCCGTGCGCAGCGCGGTGCTGCCGGAGCGCCCCTCCCGATCGCGTCCCCACCGTTGCGGCCTGCGCTAACCCCTTCCCCTGCCCCGCATAAATATGAGTGGGTCAGGAAGATCGGCGCGACTGGGCGCAGGCTGTCCGCCCTCCCAGTGCCGGCCCCGGGACGAGCCGCCGCCCCGATCTTAATAAAGATGGCGGCACGTCGCCCCGGAGGTGCTACGCGCGCGCGCCCGGCGGCGGCGCACCGGAAGCGAAATCAACGGTCCGGGGCTCCGGCGGAAGTGGCCGTTGTCTGGGGAGACGCAGCGCTGAGCAGGCGGCCGGTGCAGGGGCCGGCGATGTGGCGGCTGCTGCTGGCCCTGGCCTGGCTCGGGAGGGCTCTTCCCGCAGGTGAGGCCGGCGGGCTTCGGCGCTGGCAGCTGGGATGGGCTCCCCGGGACGCGGCGGCGTGTGTGGGGCCTCCCCGGGGCGGGCGGGCGGTGCTCGGGGAGGCCGGGGCCCGGCCACGGCGCGGAGCTGACACTTCCCTCCCGGTGTAGGGGCGGTGACGGAGCCGAACGCCGGCGGGCAGCCCCACTCCCCTGGGGGCGGCTCAGCGCAGGGCGCCGGCGAGCCGGTGCGGTATCGGACCGCGGAGATGGCGGACGCGATGCTGGGCAGCGGGCTTCCCCTGCAGCAGGACGTGGTGCTCTCGGTGGTGCCGGGGGAGGCGAGGGAAGGCCGAGCGTCCGCCGTAGACAAGGGAGTTTGCGATACGGTGGCTGGAGGCGATGCCTGCAGCCCGGCGGCGGGCAGCCAGACCCGGGAGCAGGCTGCGCTGGAGACTGTACTGCCCGCATCCACCGAGGAACCGAATAGCACCGACAGCACCAAAGCCCCCAAAGTGAACTGTGAGGAGAGAAACATCACCGGCATGGACCGCTTCACACTGCAGATCCTGAACGTGTCTCAGGTAAGTGCACTGCCCTGTTTGTCACTTGGCAGTACTTTGAACACACGAGGACGGTGGCAGATGCCCAGTCTGCACCGTGTTTGTGCTTCTTTCAGCATCTGACTTTGTGACTTCCCTTGTGTAACACCCCTTCTACTCTCAAAAAGAGGAAATCTCTGAGCAGGGCCTTTTTTTGTCATTCTGAGCAGAAAGAAATGGAGTTGCAGCTCAGTCCTTGCACCTGTGTCCCATCTGTGTGCCTGCAGCAAGCTCTCAGCTTTTGTGCCACACAGATTAGCACCCCTCTGAACTTAACAGTGTCTGCTGCCAGCCCCAGTGCCAACTTCTAGCTTGTTTCTCATAGTCACTATTTTTGGGGGTTATTCTTAAGTAATAAAGTTTTAAAACAGCTTTTAAAGAGGTAACTATTCCTCTCTCTGTTTTAAAAAGGTTAAATGTGGAGCCACGTGGTAAATACTGTCAGGTATCTAATTGATTGCTGAATGCTGCATTCCTGAGTAGAACTGAACTCTGTTCATTGTGTAATTGTCCGTGTTTGCTTTTCTTCTGCTTTCTTAAAGGATCTAATGGAGTTCCTAAACCCAAACAGCAGTGACTGCACGTTGGTCTTGTTCTACACACCGTGGTGCCGCTTCTCAGCCAGTCTGGCACCTCATTTTAATTCTTTACCTCGAGCGTTTCCAACTCTTCGCTTCCTGGCACTGGATGCATCTCAGCACAGCAGGTAACTCACCCTTCTGTGATCTACTGACACTTTATTTCCATTAACAAGTTGTGTGGTTTAGAAACAGGAGTGATTAATTTTAATTTATTTTATTAATACAATGACAGTTTAATTTAGCAGAACTGACTCTTCCTGTATTGGGATTGTCTGTTTCTTCCTGCAGTGGATTTCTTTTCCTTCATGCTTTGTATTTTCTTTATGTTTTCCAGTTTATCAACTAGATTTGGAACTGTGGCTGTGCCAAATATCCTCCTTTTCCAAGGTGCTAAACCTATGGCTAGATTTAATCATACAGACAGGACACTGGGGACACTGAAAGACTTCATTTTTAACCAAACAGGTACGTAAATCAGTCCTGGTGTGTCAGTAGCAAGAACAGGCAGGCTTTTAGCTCCAAACTGGGCTTTCCTCTCTCTGTTTGTTCATTAAAATTAATTTGATTAAGATCCTGAGAGGACCCACAGAGCTTTATATCACCAGTTGCTGTAATGAGGAGGACTTCAGAGCATGCTGAAAGCAGAGGCTCAACTTACTGGGCTGCTGTCACAGAGTAGGGGGAAACAGTGGGGTTTAGTGAGAGAGGGTGCCAGAAGGATTGAGCACGACTTTCTGCCCAAATATTTGATTTGGGATTGAAGGCAGATGAACCCTGGGATCGTTCCCTGAGCTGTGTCTGGCTGGCAGCAGCTCAGGGATAAGATGCTTTCAATTCTTGTGCTGGATGAGACTAAAGGATTCCAGTTTCTGTGCTCTGACTGTCCACATTGTGAGCTCTGGGGTCCTTCTGTGCTTCTGTAAAGGAAAACAAACAAAAAACTATGTGTAGGCCTACGAGAGCCTTCATTAGAGGCCAGAAATTGTTATAGTTGGTAATATGGCAGAAATACTAAAGTAAAAACGCTGCAAACAAAAAAAACCCATGAACTTACACAAGGCTGCGCTGTGGAATGTGCCTCCTCCTATTTCAAAAATACACATGAAAATCAATACATTTTTATGAAAGGAAACTGTGCTGATATACCTTAACATACAAGGAACATCTCACCAAAATTTTTTGTCTACCCATTCCCATGCCTTCATCTGAGAACAGGAACAAAGCTCCAAATAAAACCAACTTCTCTGTATCAAATGATCATTACTGGCATTGATCAGGGGCTTTCTTTTTAGGAATTGAAGGTAAAAGCAACGTGGCTGTGACCAAGGAAGACTGGGAAGGCCCCCTGCCCAGTGTTCTGACGAAAGGCATAGACTGGCTGCTTCTCTTCTCTTTGCTCTTCCTGGCTAGCTTTGTCATGTACGCCACCGTTCGAACGGAGAGCATTCGGTGGCTCATCCCAGGACAGGAGCATGAGCATCAGGAATAATCTGAGATGCTGAAACTTCCTGCTTATTGATAAAGTGGGAATGTGCATGGACATAAGGACAAAGTCTTGAATTTGGTTGTAATTTATAATCTTTACTGAAAGTCAGCTTTATTTATCTACTGAATCTGTAAAAAGCAAATTCGTGGTGATTAATGTGGTAAGTAAACAAATACAGAAACCCCATGAACTAAAGAAGTATTTAAGTGGCTTGGATCGGCTAATATTTCATGGATTACTGTGAAGGGGTGATACCATTCTGTGCCCCTCTGGAGAGGTCCCCAAGCGTTGTGGCTGGAGTAGGATTTTTATAGCACATTAGGCCTGTGTGTATGGCACTGCATTGCACAGGAACAGCATTGCTTCTGCTCAGGTGGAATCTGGGGATCTTCTGCAGATCCTGCAGACGTATGAACAAGAGCTGTCACACAGGTGATGTGGTGAGCGCTATGGAAATAGGATGTTAGCCCACTTGCATCATGTTTGAAATGATGGGGACATTTTAAAGGGGTACCCTGGTGAATGGACGTGTTAGTTAGTTTAATTGTCTGTAAAATTAAGGGAAAAATGTTTTTAAAAATAGTGTGCTTCAAAGGAACTGTCATGAAGATGTTTGTGCTAACAGCCTGTGCACTGGCAATAGTAACAGCAGGTGACAGGGTGACTGCTTCCCAGCCTTGGCGCAGGTGTTAGATGCTGGTTTCCTTGTTCACTGTGTTCGAGGAGTTGAGACTTAGTGATGGTTCTTGGTGAGATTCAGAATAACTCCCAGAGCTCACCTCATTATTTTCCTCTGTGTGCACACTACGTACATACTGCATTCCTGTAGAATTAAATCACATTCATCATCCTTACTCTTTTTTAATAAATCAGGTCTTTAGTGTAACCTTTTAAGTCGCTTTCTTAGAAGACTCAAAGCCTGTGGCTTCTGAAGTACAACCCCTCTGCCTAAATTAGCAAGACTGGTCTTGAGGTGTATTTAAATTTCTACTAATGCATGTGCTGGTTGCACAGCCTGCAGCTGAGGCTGTGTAAAGAACTGATAGGAAGTGATAGGGGTTTGGTGCAAATTGAATGGAAGACTGAGTAAGGTATGGACTGGTTTGTTGTGTGTTTATTAGGATTATTTAATTGCACAGCATTTATATATGGTGGAGGCTTCTGCTGGTATCCTTATAGGAAGTTTAGATTGCAAATGAACCAAGAAGAAACAAAGCCATAAAGGTTGAGCTCCTATCCCTGCAACATCACTCAGGTATTTTTCTGGTGGCCACGTCTCTCCAGCTTGGAGAGCTGAGGACCTGTATTTCTGTGTGTTAAAAGGAAAATGCACAGATAAAACTTTGGTATTACTGATGATAAAACTAGAAAGTGTTTTTATTAATAAAGAGTCACGATATTTTTGAGTGAGGAAGCAGAGCATTCTTGCCTCTACCACCCAGTTGCTTTACAGGCCAAGGGCAGGATTCTCCCCAGTGGAATCACAGAATCATCAAGGTTGGAAAAGACCCTCAAGATCATCAAGTCCAACTGTCAGCCCTACACCATAACCATTAAACCATGTCCCAAAGTGCCTTGTCTACCTGTTTTTTTAACACCCTCCCCAGATGGCAACTCCACCACGTCCCTGGACAGCCTGTCCCAATGCTTCACCACTCTTTTGATTAAAGAATTTTTTCCTAATATCCAAGTGAATTAACAGTTCCTTTTATTAGAACAGCTTTCACTTGTCCCTGAAGGACGGCAATCCCTCTGGAGTTGGCAAGGTAGGACAACCACGCTGGCTTAGGGAACCGGGGCAGAACCCCCTCGCCCGCAGTGCACAGAAACCCCCCAAAAGGGGCTCCGGGCCTTCAGCCGGGTGCTCCGGGCCTTCAGCCGGCGGCGCCGGGCGGGTGTCACTCCCGGCCGCGCCCCGGTGCAGCAGGCGGCAGCTGCGATGGGGAACGTGCAGCTCCCCGCCGCCTCGCCTCTCCTCCCCTCTCCCGCTTTCCCGTCGCAGCCGCGGACCCCGCCGGGAGAAGAACCGGGCGGCTCCTCCCGCCGCCCGAGCGGTGGGAGGCGGGGCTGGGGCCTGAGCAGGCCGGCGCGAAGCCATGCCAGGTGGCGGGGCAGGCTTGCGGCTGGCGCTGTTGGGAGCGCGGCGGGCGGTGGCAGCGGCGCTCCGGGGAGCCGCCGGCGGGAGCCGTGCTGCCATGGTGAGGGGCGCGCCGGGGAGCGGGAGCGGGCGTAAGGGCGGCGGGGCCCCGGGTCAGCGCTGCACCCCAGGCCGGGCTGGGGCCGGGCGGCCTGCGGGGCCAGGGGCAGGGGGAGGCGTTCAGGGAGCCGGCCACGCTCCCGCGCGTTCGGGCGCGGACACCCGCCCCTTCCCGCCGCCATCCCTTCCCGTGGTGCGTCCGGGTGTTTGCACTACGCTAATAACCCATTGCATGAGCTGCTCCGCTCGAGCACGAATGGGCTTGGTGGCCATTCTGCCGTGTCACTGATGTCCCTTCCCCTGAGCGGTACTTGGTAACCTGCCATCCCGCTTCAGGCCCTGTTACCTGCTGTGCTCAGGCCATGCTCTGTTCCCACACGGTGGGTTTCTCCCTGTCCAGAGCTCAGGCCATGCTCAGTTCCCACACGGTGGGTTTCTCCCTGTCCAGAGCTCAGGCCATGCTCAGTTCCCACACCATGGGTTTCTCCCTGTCCAGGGGGATCCCGCGCTGTGCCCCATGGCATGGGGCTGTGGGCACCTGGGCATGGAAACACAAGCTGCATCTCCCACCTTCTCCTTTCTCCTTTGACAAGCAAATTCCTGCTGCTTTCGGCTGCCTTTCGGAATACAGTCGTGATGCGTTGCAGGGGCTGGCTTGGGACGAGGCCTTTGCAACCTGTTGCAAAGTGAAGCGTGACTGGCGTGCTGTGGAGTGTACACCAAACTCAGTCTCTGTATTTTTATTACAAACTGTTCAGGTTTTGGCATTGCTTAGTCAGTGCCTGTGTGTCTAGGTGAGGCCAGGAAGGTACCTACTGTGTCCCTAAAGCTTACAGAGAGCATCTCTGCCGCCAGCCAGGCAGTGGACTTTGTGCTGCCTCCTGGTTCAGTCCTGGACTTTGCTATCTTTAAAAAAAACACCTCAACCTTTTTTTTTTTTTTTTACATTTTTTATAAATAATCCTCCTAATTTCATCTCGTGCCAGAGAAACTAATAGTTTTGGGGCATCCGTTAGCTTTGGCAATTTCTGTATATTATTGGGAAAAAGAAGAAGTAAGAAATTCATGCCTGCAGCTGTGGTTGTAGCAATAAATCCAATATTCGTATTCTTACAAATCCAGAGTTGTGTTTGAAGCCGAAATACCCTAAATCAGTTTGGTTTGGGCCCTGTAAACCCATCCCTTTAACTGGCTCTATCCTACTTAATGCAAGCAGCGGCGGTGCCGCTGTTAGATTGATTTATGCTGTTTGGGGGGAGTTTTGTCCTGTGTTATTGGTGAAAACGTCTCGCCTTGTCTGCCCTCTCTTCAAGCCTTGCTCGGGTCCATTAATTGCCTTAATTCCTGCTCTGCTCGGGCTTGCAGCCCCATCTGGTGGCACTGGGGCTCCAGACTGGCAAAGGCAAAAAACACTGGGAGCTGCTGAGTTGGTGCTGGGTACCCGCACACCTCTGTGGAGCAAAATTACTCGGCCCCTCTCAGGAAGCTCTTGCAAAGCCGTGCTAGCTGCTGAGCTAAAGACTGAAGCAATCTGAATTTTGCTTTGCCGGGAAGGAAGGTTCTTTCCAGCAAAGCACTGAGTTCACAATACAAGTTTGAGACCCAGCAGTTAGAGTATATCATCTTAAGTAATCGCTCATGCCTGTAGTCTCTGCTTTTAGGAGAAATCTCAGAGCTCTTCCAAATGCCCTGCTGAACTTTCCTGCTCTGGTCTCGTGTGCAGTTCAGGCTCCTGTTCAGGTATCTAAGGAGACAGTGTAATCTGTCTGTTGCTGGTGGCTTCAGAACTCCTTTTGCTTCAAATAAGACATACTTAAACACCGGTGCTTTGCAGAATCACATGCTTCTACCAGTAACTTGGAGCTTCCTGAGATTGCATCTGTATAGTTAGTTCTTTTTTTCTTTCCATTGTTCATTAAAAAGCTCTTTGTTGCTTGCAGAACTCCACAGCATGTCTTTAAATCCATTCCTGCTTCCTTAGGAATGGTAAAATACAAGCTAGGTAGAATACAATCCCTACAGTCCCCCCTTCTAGCTTCTGCCTTTCTAAATAGGTATTCCCTGATACACCTTTCAGCTGGTAATCAGACACGTAGCCTGTTGTGTAAATAACCCTTTATTTATGTGACAGAGAGGAATAATTGTAAATGACTTTGGCTCATTCTGATAAACAGGTGGTGGGTACAGGTCTGCTGGTGTCCATGCTCACTCCTGTGAAAGACCCTGCTGCTTTTCACTAGTTCTGCACAAAAGCCAAACTTGGTTGACCAAACAGAAATTATGTTTCTGGGCTGGGTTAAGTTAAGCTGGTCCATGAAATTATAAACAGGAACTGTACAGGTAATTTTCACAGACTCGTAGGGGATGGAAGGGACCTCCAGAGCCCATGGGGTCCAACCCCCTGCCAAAGCAGGGTCCCTAGGACAGGGCACACAGGGCAGTGTCCAGATGGGGCTGGAATCTCTCCAGAGAAGGAGACTCCACACCCCCTGGGCAGCCTGTCCCAGAGCTCCCTCACCCTCACTGGGAAGAAGCTCTTCCCCAGATTGGGGTGGAACTCCCTGTGCTCCAACTCGAGGCCATCGCCCCCTGTCCTGTCCCCACAGACACTGAGAAGAGGCTGGCCATGTCCCCTGTGTCCCACCCTTCAGCTATTGATCCCCATTGATCAGATCCCCTCTTAGCCTTCTTTTCTCAAGGCCCAGTTCTTTCAGCCTTTCCTCATAGGCAAGAGGCTCCAGGCCTTTAGTCAGGCCTTTAAATTTCCCACCTCCTTACCTTTCTGTGCTACATAACTGCAATTTCACTGTGGGGTTTTGTTACTGTCAGACAGAAGTGAACCTCAGCCTCACTCATGTCACCTTTTTTTCCTTCCACAGTCTTCACAGTCTCACTGGTTGACGACAGAGGAGAGGAACCAAGTTCTACTTGATCTCAAAGCTTCAGGCTGGTCGGAGCTGGGTGAAAGAGATGCCATCTACAAGGAGTTCAATTTCAAAAATTTTAATCAGGTAATTATTGTTATACACTGCTTTTAATGAAGAGGAAATGCAACTACTTTAATTTCTGTACGATCCCGATGGGAAAATATTTATATTCAGAAATTTGGGGGTATCCTTGTGGGGCCAAACCGTCGCTGCATTGGGCTCTGATTTTAATCTCATTAGGTGGAGTAAATTAATTCTGGTTCATAGCTGTTACGTAGATTTGTTCTAACATTACAATTTCTTGATTATAATACTAGGGTCAAGGTCAGGGTCGGTACTATGGATTAGATATATAATATTTGATCCTGATTTAATTATTTTTCTTCATAGCACATAGAAGTGAATGCTGGAAATGGGTAACTGATGGACAGTGGGGTTCATTTTTATCAGGGAAAAGCTTGAGAAAAACAGGTAAATATAAGAACATAAACTTTTGGCAGATAAAGTGGGGAAAGCACAATGTGTTTCACCTTCTGAGCAGGAAGACAGAGCTCTAGTATGTTCCCATATGAGTCATAGTAGCTGATCCCGCACTGTCTTCGGCATGGCAGACTGCTGCCTGCACCTCGCTGGGTTTTTATTTGGAGCTGTGTCTCAAACTCCCAAGAACACATCTTCAACATCAGTTACAAACCTGCTTTGGAAATACTGAATTCATCTTGAGATCCGCAGTCAGCTGCATTCCTGTAAGAACTCACCTTCTCCCAATTCAGGACATTGATTAGAAAAAAAAATCACCTTCCAAGACCACTTGTTCTCCTTCAGTTTTATTTCTGGAGGAGAGATGAGTGCCTTTTTGGAGGGAGAGGAGACCCACGGTTTGGTTCAGGCGATGGCTCTCGCTGCACTGGTTCCTTATCCTCACTACAGGGGGGACTAGCAAGCTCCAGGCTGGGTTGGTGTGTGGAGGGACCAGGAGCTGTGCTGGGAGATGCTTATTTACATGGCTGTGCCTACAACCAGACTGAGATTTCTTCTTTTTTTTTTCCCAAGAAATCCCAGTGAGCTAGGCAAACAACAATTCATAATGGTGGCTCTTTTTTTGTTATTGTTTATTTTGCAGTTTCAGACAGTAGTTGTCACAGTAAGGAAAGCCCAGGCAGGACAGAGAAGCTGGGTGAGATGCTCAAAGAGCTCTGAGCTGGGTGAAAGGAAAAATGCAAACTCCAGAAGAAGTCAGCTCATGAGCAGGATGGTGCTGGTCCAGGGACCATGTCCAGAGCGCCGAGCACATATTTTCCTGGGTTGCACTTCAAACCTGAATGTTAATACAAAACAGAGAGAACCATATCAGGTAATTCAGGGGGCAACGAAGGAGGGAAGCCCATGAGAGGGAGCTCACATGAAACTTCAGGTCCAGGCAGCTCAGAGCCAGAGCACCCAGGAGGTACCAGCACATTTGGCATTGAGAAGATAGGAGTAACACTTGGAAGACTTGAGATTTTCAGTGTGATTCAAATATTCATGAAACAGTGTCTGCCAGGGCATGGCCAAAGTCTTTTTTTGGTCCAGTACAACCTGAAATGACTTTTTTTTTCTTCCCAAAGTTAATTAAGAAGTGGTTTTGCAGCCTGTAAATGTCAGTGGATTGATAGATGGGCTTAGCCAGCATCCCAACAGGCAGGTGAGCAGACAATCAGCAAATACCTAGAAAACCTGTTGCTGTGGCAAAGTTTTACTAAGTTGGGGGGTTTGACTGTGGATTTATTTTACTACATAGATAGGTATCCATGTGTCTGCCTAGCGTGAAGCTTGATGAAGCACACGCTGCTGTAGGAAGTTGAGATTTAAACATGCTCACCAGTAGTATTCATGTGTGCCTCTAGTACATGTCATCTGGGAATTGATGTCAGAACTGAGCTTCCCGTGCATGGCTGGGAGAACAGCCTGGGATGTGGGTCCTCTGCACAGCTCCAGTTGGGTTGAGGTGATGGGAGAGAACCCAGAGGCAGGATTTCATAGGGACTGGCCTCAGTGTCCCCATCTGCAGTTGCAGAGGACAGAAGCTGTTCCTGTTAGCATGGTCCAGGGAAGGGCTCAGCGTGCCGATCCTGAGCTGGTGTTAGAGAGATGGTAATTACCTCTTGATAAGTTGAAGCTTCCAGTGAGTTAAACTTAACAGATGCACGTATGCTCATTGATGCATATGTTTATAACAACTGTGAGTAAATATTGTGCTTGTTATGATCAAGGGAATGGAGGAAAGAGGGGAATGGATTAAAACTAAAGGAAGAAAGGTTTAAATTGGATATTAGGGGGAAGTTCTTTACAGAGAGAGTGGTGAGGGGCTGGAACAGGCTGCCCAGAGAGGGGGTGGGTGCCCCATCCCTGGGGGTGTTCAAGGCCGGGTTGGATGGGGCCCTGGGCAACCTTGTGTAGCTCCAGGCCTGGAGGTTGGTGTCCCTGCCTGTGGCAGGGGGTTGGAGCTCTGTGATCCTTGGGGTCCCTCCCAACCCAGACCAGTCTGGGATTCTGCGATTCTGAGGGAGCAAGTGACAAGAGCAGAGCTATGCCTGCATTGTACTTCGGGAGAATTTAGTCCTGCAATGGAAAAAAAAAATCAAACTTGTAGGTACAACTTCTTTCATTTCATGTAATAAATATTCTGTTTATATTATTGTAAAATGTGAGTATTTAGTAAAAGTCAAAGGACTGAGAAACATCATTTCCTCGGTGATCTTCCTGCCAGCCTTTTACAGATGGGATAAAGTCAGGTGTGTAAAGAGAAAAAAAAGAAAAAGAGTAGTTGAGCTGACATGAAAGGTATTTCAGATTTATGCTTTGCAGATGATATCACTATGATTAATGTATTCATTGCTTTTTTTTATTGCCTCTTGCAGATAATGTTCACGATGCATGGAAAATTCTGTGGCTTTAAAATCTATGCCAGGTTTACAAAGTCTGTGTATGTCAACAGATGTTAAGAATATAAACACAACTTTTATTATAAAGTCGTGCAAATGTGTAGACATGAGCTTGGTTTATGTATATTATTTTCAGCATGAGAATGAAATGAAACTTCTGCGAAACAAGAGTTATTTAGATTCCTGAAGCTTTCAGGCTGAGATTAGCTCTGTTAAGAGCGATCAGCAGCGGGCTTCCTTTGTATGGCTGACAAGCTAATGACACTTCTGGCTTAGGGAATTAGTTTGTAACCCAGGACTTGAAAGAGCTGGTGCCGTTTGTTAGTCTGAAGATACATTTTCATGAAAATGGGCTTTGGAGGTACAGTTCTCTGAAACAAGCTGGAAACCAGCCGGGGATCCCAGCTGGAAGCCCGTTACTGTGTTGTTGTGGGTGCCCACCACCCACTGGTCCTGGTATTGGGCAGTGTTGGTGTTGGGCAGTGTTGGTGCTGGGTGGTGGGTGCTGCTCTGTGTTCCCTTTGCTTATGGCATGAGGCAGCTCCTGATGGGTGGGTGTTGGAGATGTGTATAAAATACAAAATACACCAACAGTGGGGGGAAAAAGCAAATGTGACTTGACTGGAGAGGAGAGCATGTTGCCCAGATCTGTGCTGGTTGCACCCATTCATCTGCTCCTCCTTACGCCTTGTAACTGCCGTATGTTGCCACCACCATTGAACAGCAGGTAGGCAGAGTGAGTTATAATTGGAGCCTTTTTTGTGCCCCCCTGGTTGAGTCACTTGTCCTGAGGAGTGTCTGCTGGCTGGAAACCTCCAGCTGTGAGCAAGGTCTTGGGGAGAGCGGGTGGGCTTAGACCACTCCATGGCAAGTCTGAGTCCTGCCACCCGTCTGGGTACCGGTGAGCTCTGTAAACCTCACAGCCACGTTGGGGGGCTTATTTTGGGCCTCCTTCCCTGTCTGCAGGGATGGAAAAAGCAGCTAGCAAGGCTTTTGGGCCATTTTGTAGCCCGAGGCACGCTCTCATCCATTTGTTTCTCTATACTGCTGAAGCAAAATGTTTCTCTTCCAGCTGTGGAGCAAGCCTTCAGCTGCCGGTCTGCCCAAGCAACGTTTGAAATAGATAGAAAGTTACTCTACACTTCCAGACCATGCCAGTAACTTCTCCAGATTATCATTCTGCAAACTCAGGAAAAAAAAGCTGCAGGAACATTGGGACTTATGTTAAAAGTTGGTCATTGAAGGAGGGAAGGATTGCTGAGGACCTCGATGTCCTGGCCTGTATCTTAGGAATTTCCTGGGATTTTCTTGGTGTTTCAGGTCCAGGTGATCCTGCAAAGGGGACAGACGTGGCTGAAAAACCACGATTTCCCCTGGTTCATCTCAAGCCCAGTCCCAGCCGGGCAGGCGGCTGTGATGGGTGCTGAGCGCTCACTTTGGAGTCCATTACCCAGCTGCTCATTTTTGCCAAATTTACAGGAACATCTTAACTTGGAGACTTCCATGTCTTTTGTCAAAGTTGGTTGGATTTGACCAGAGGGTTTAAGGGGCAACTGCCTGTGTGATTGCATTTCCGTAGGTAATCATGCAAAGGCAGAAAATGCAGTTAGGAAATTACAAAGGTGGGCATGCTTGCTGATGGTCAGGTTCAGCATTTACAGCTGCTTTCTTTTACAGGGTAAGTTTTTAATTAAGGTGAGGGTTTTTTTGGGGAGGGGGAGGAAAAAAAAACCCCATCACGTAGGAAGTCTCCATAAGAATTGTAACGTCATTTTATAAAATGACAGGAAATCAAATGGTCTGAGAGTTTTAAAAGCTCTTTTTAAAGGCATTTTGGGGCTGCAGGACACGGGGGAAAGATGAGCCTGAGAGGAGGGGACAGTAAGGAAACCCTTTGGGGGCTGGGGGGTGGTGAGAGTAGAAGCACATGTGTTTCGTTGCAATTGTGGAAAAAATCTGGGTTTTTCAGAACTTACTTAAAGAGGTGCAGAAAAATCTAGAACGATTAAATAAGTGATTATTCTTACTTTGTGTTTCCTTTCCAAACTTGCTAGCTCACTTGCTTGAAATCCAAGGGGGAAAAACCCCGAGCGGGTTTACGGCCGATGCATTTTCTCTCCCCCTTATTGAAATGCCAGTTTATTTCCCCTTAGCTGGAGAGAGACGTGCTCAGATTGATTGTCCTTGTTGCATTACCCCAATTGCATGTCCCAATGAATTTGGTAGGATATGTGATGAATAATCTTGATTTGCTTCAACAGTGGTACTTGGTGCCAGCCCCTGTAACATAACCCATGTGGATACGTCCTTTTTCTGCTCCCAGCACTTTGCTGCTTCTTCTGCCTTGATCAAAAGATGGGGAAATTTGATTTTATATACATAGGCAGCGCATTTCATTACCCCTTTATGTACTTAATCTTCTGGCTGTTTGGCTGAAATACGTCCACGCCTTTTACACATTGCAAACATAATATCCTTGAACCTACAATCTGCAGAGTTAAAATGAATTTCATGTTAAATATTCAGTTGTGGACCACATCTCCAGCTTTTTATATGCCACAGCGGTCTTGTGGGGTTTTTTTTTTCTTCTCCATTGTCTGATAGTGAGGTCATTTTCAGTCCTCTGAGAAATTTTATTCCCAGCCAGATGCGGGCCATATATTAAAAGTAGCACCTGTGGCTAATATCACAGCAGCTTACCATAAATTTACATGGTAACTAGGATTATATCTGTCAAGACTGTTAAAAAATGTCTAGATTTAATTTGATTTCCAGTATTGAAGGAGCTCTCCAACATTTTGCTTCATAACTATATTTTAAAAGTTAAAATCAGTCCATTGTTAAGTTTTATAGCACTCCCAGTGCCCATTAAGTTGATTTGTTAAATGGAGGTCAGAATAAAGCAAGTTGGCTACGGGAGGATCGGAAACCGACCCATTTGTGACAAATTTAGTCCTCGCGTGTGAATCTTCTCGGAGCCGGGTCTGATTGCATTCAGGTGCAGCTTATGTCACTTGTGTTTAACCTCAAAGCCTGAGCAGCCTCAGCCCCCGACTGTCACTCGTGCTGAGCAAAACATGAACCTGTTTGCATTCAGTTCTGGGGTGGGGGGGAAAGGGGGATAGAATCACTATTTCTTTACCATAGCATCAGTCCGCTCGCTCTCTCAGCCAGAGTTTTGGGTTAGATTGCCCTGTTGAATGAAAATAAATTGTATTTATTTCTTTCTCTGCCTAGGTAGGTGCTGGTTTTCATATAGTCGTTCCTAAACTGCTTCGTTTTCCATTATCCTTTGAGTCCTCTCCCATATGCTGTGATTTGTGCACCTGCAAAGTTATGAAAGTATTTCTTGGGGTAGTTAGGTTGTTCACTAACTTCCCCGCGTTTATGAATACAATAACTGATTTACAATAAATCAGAATTATTTATGAGGGGATTTACAGAGTCGAGGAAATCTTTGTATCTGAAAATAATGAATTTCTGGCCTATCTCCTTGTTGACATTTTCCTTTATTAGAAACTGATAGCGAAGGTTTTGGGACTGGCAGAGGTTAACCTGGAACGGAGTGAATGAAACCAGCTCAAGTGTCTCGGAGCGGAGCTCAGTAAAAATATATGAGTCCTGGATGGTCACCCCTTCCTTGAGGTTATTCTTGTGGTTGAGTAAGTAACACTCTCACCTCTGAGTTGGAGGGTTGGGGTGCAGCCATGGGACCTGGACGTGGTCCGTCTGCCCGCCCCACTGCCTGGCTCTGCTTGTGGAAGGCAGGGAGCTCCAGGTTGGGGAAATGAAATGAGAAGTTCTGGGGAGATGGGTCCTTTGAAAGCTTGTGACTGTCCTTCCTTGGCCGAGGAGGAGGAGATGATGCTAGTACCCTTCTCATCGTGCCCTGTTTCCATTGATGGTGCCAGTTAGCAAACCCCTGGCTGCCAGCTACAGGGGAGAAATCCTGACAAGCTGGGAAGTCCATGTTGGTGGGAATACACAGTTGGGTTGTGTCTAGGCAGAAGTTAAATCCTTGGTGCTGGGAGTTGGGTAAGACAAGGTTTATTCTCAGGGCCAGCAAGGCTGGTGGCATATGAACCATAGGTAAAACTATCCAGTGCTCTGGAGTATTTTCAGATGCTCTGGAGTATTTTCAGGCCAGTGTTTTGCACTTGGCAACATTTTTTGGTCTTAAATAGAGCTGCCTTAGGGCATCAGCAGCCTCTTAGGTCTTCTAAAGTCCTTCACAATTCGCCTTTCCTTACATACCTGGGAACCATTGTCTTGTCCTTCGGTCCCTTCGTTGCAGCTTTGCGGCTGTGATGCATATGAGAAATACATGCCTGCTACAAGTCAGGCAGGTGATGAGCGGTGATTGCTCCTCTTTGTACTGTGGGGTATCTCCTCTCCGGCCAGGGTCTACACAGATCCCAGTGCCCTCATGTCCCATCTGCTTGGGGCAAACTACGGTACCGGGTTCACCATTACAACATCATCCTGGCAGGATTATTTAAAATGTCACAACATTGATCACATTTAAATTAAATTAATCCTCTTTACATTGAAGTCTCAGAGCACGCACGTGTCCTTCCTCTCTGTCATCATGCAAGATGTCCCATCCCAGGTGTCATGGAAGTTGAATCAGTTTGATTTTTCTTGTGACTTAACCGTAATTAGGGATGCTCATTTTCTTGAGGAGCTAAGTCATGTTTCCCTTTAGAATAAGCCATTCTTTTATAGTTTATGATTGTTGAGGTGATGGTGTTCCTAATTGCTGAGTTTGCCTCACCAAGTAGACCTGTTGTATCTCCATTTAAGCAGGCCACTGCTGAAATCTGCCCAGCTGAACTTTGGGCTGCTCTCCAGTTGGCTCTAGTGTGAACGCTTTCCTTAAAAGATGGATTTATCATCACTCAAGTAAAAATTATTACAGCATTTGCCTTGTGCTTGTTGCAGGCATTGATCTGAAAGCACGGAAGAAATTATTTGTCAGAATGCCTTTTGGATTTCACCAGCTGCCTCGTAGATTTGGAGAAGAAGAAAGGTTTCTCCTCTCTTTTCAGCTGCACAGCTCGATTGTTCGCTCAGTTTGCACTAAACAGAACAACCAACGTGTCGGCCATGTGGGCAGCGCTGCCGTATGAGCAGACACAACCTGGTCAGCTTGATCTTAAGTACAGTGTGGGCTCTTTCCTAGACTAAACCAGCTTTGGAAAGTGAATTAAAAATTCAAGGAGTTTTAATTCATTTGGACACCTTAATTTGGGAGAAACATGAGTTTTGCAAGTGAGAAACGTGATTTTTGCAAGTGAGAAACATGAGTTGCCTTTCCCAAAGAAGATGGTCACTCAGCGTATTTTTTTCCCCCCTTTTCAATTCAGGAGACCTGGTGTCTGGCAGCTCTTCACGCATTACAATTTATCCTTACAGGGAGGGGGTTCTGGAAAGATGCTGATTAAATGCAAACAGCACTTCTCTCTGTCTTGGTTGCTTAACCTTTTGCATCCCTTTGCTTTTGGAATAACAGCCGGCTACGTTTTTAAACCATAGATTGCCTTCTCCACCAGCACCTCTCACTTTCCCGTCCTCCCGTGAAGGAGGCACACGCTTTGGGACATCATCCTCTGCGACCGTGATTGAAAAACGGGCTCTGGCTGGCAGAATAAACCGAAAAAAAAAATAATAATAATAAAACTACAACTCCCCTATTTAAAAATTAACCATTACTCAGCGAGAGCACATCAAACCCACTTAGCGGACATCCGTTAATCCCGCCGTGAGCCGTCTCAGGCTTTAATGCACACTGTTTTACACGTTAAGGGGTTTGAAGTCGCGGGCCAGCGCTGACCTTTCGCATCTGCTCCTCTCGCAGTAGGAATCTCCGCTCGCCGCTCCCCGTCAGGGTGGATTAACGTGACGAAGTGCAGCGCTTCTGCTGGCTGCAATTTCGGGTTTTGATCAGAATTATTTCTTTCACAAACAATCACGTTTTGGCTAAAATGTTACATCTGCTCTGAAAAAGGCACTGGCGGGGGCCGCAGTTTATCGGGGTGGGGCGAGGGTAGGGGGGTTTTTCCTACCCCTCTTCTGTAAAGCTGCAAACCCACTTCATGTAAGGTTTGAGGGTGCTTTTTGAGCCTTCTTCCTCTTCCCCCTGCACTTTTTCTTCCTTTCTGGAACAGGCTGCCCAGGGAGGTGGTTGAGTCCCCATCCCTGGATGTGTTTAAAAAAGGGTAGATGAGGTGCTCAGGGATCTGGTTTAGCACAGGACAGGAACGGTTGGACTCGATGATCTTTAAGGTCTTTTCCAACCTGGTGATTCTGTGATTCCTTTCAGTTTTGTTGGGTTGAGATGAGAAGTTGCTCTGGACAAATGTGAAGCTGGCTGCGTTGGTTCAGAGGGTTTTGGTGGGGAACACACTGATGAGTGGGGAGCCCAGTGCTGAGTCAACACCCACACCGTTGGTTTCAGGTAGTGCTAAGATGCTCCATAGGAAAATGGGGTTTATTCCTAGGATTGGAGGGGAAAGTCTTGATTTTATGGTCTACTGCGGTTTATTTTTCTTCCTTGAGAATAACAGTAGGTGGTTAAATCTGTATCTGTGTGTGAGCAGGGTGTCCGTGGTTGGGAGCATCTTTATTCCATGATACAGTGTGTGGGTGCTTGTGGCAAGGAAGAATCCTGTTAGCTGTACAAACCCACAGTGTTGTGTTTGTGCACATGCTCTGTAACGCCCAATCTGATAAAAAGACAGAAGTGTTCAGAGGGTTTCCCTCATCTGAATTTCTAAAAGAAGTTTGACATTTGCTGGAGGACTCAGCCTTAGTACTTGTCTCCCCTCCGTTTCCAGATGTACCGATGTACCAGCGGTGTGGGTTGCCCAGAGGAACCCTTGTGTAAAACACCAACCAACAAAAGAAACATGGAACCCCTCAGACTGTTGCACATCAGATGTACTCTGCCACTTCCAGGCACATGCTTGGAGCACACGGAAGGGTCAGAAGACCATTGAGAATGTCAAGTGGAGGTTGTCTGTCTAAATTGTTGGCAGTTTAGTGAGCCTCGTTCTTAAAAACGTCCTTTGCAGCAGCTGCCTTTCTCTGTGACGTGCTCCAGCCGTTCCTCCAAACCCCAGAGGCACGAGATGAAGCACAGGTCTAGCTGGCCTACAGGTCACGTAGGGAGCAGCAGACAGGGCAGACCAAGCCAGGTACCCAACTGCTCAGAGGCTGAAGGATTCTCCAAAGAGAAATATGTTGTCTGGGAAGGTACATGGTCTCCTACTCTTTTTTTTTCAAAGGTTCTGGTCACTTTTGGACTTGAAATGTCTTGTCTGCAAAATAAAATTTACATTTTATAGTGCAACATAAGTTAAAAGCTGGCCAGTGCTGGCCCAGGTAAGTCTCCTGCTGAGTTCATTGCCACCATGTACCACCTACTCTCTTCTACAAGAGGCATCCAAACATGAAGACCCATTCTGACAGTACAGTAGGCTGCTTTCAGCAGCTCGGTTGAGTGAAACGAATCCCTGGCTGGATCTACAGTACATGTTCCTTTGTTTCCTTTATTTCACAGCTTTGGGTCTTTCTAGCTTCTGGCTTGGCCAAGCAGGTGATGAGAAGACCTCTCCAAAACCTTCACAATGTCCATTTTGAGTTCTGTATCATGTGTGTCCATTGTAGATCTTGTCTTTAAGAAACCAAAACAAAAAAGCTGATGGTGTAGCGGGTAGGAGGATAGTGGAAGATGAGACCAGCCCCTTCTTCTCTTAATCCATCACAAAGCAATGCCTTTCTTATCACTCTTTGATGTTTTCTTAGGATCATGAATGACAGAGGTTTACAGGATTATCAGAGGCAGGATGATTCCCCTTAGACACTCAGCAGAAATGATCTTGGATATTAAATTGATAGTGTATGTAATCTTGGCCAGAAGAACAAGGAGAATTTTGTCTGAGCGCTCCCTGCGTTATCAACAGCACAGATGGCATGTGAACTTCTCTTTCATGTCTGCAGTATGAACTCATTCCTTCATGTATGAGTAAAAAGAAACACTGGGGACAACGGTAGTGTTCTGTTCCTCTGCTCCATCCGAAACGTGGTGCCGTGGGTAATGAACCTCTCTGTTCTTCTACACTGTACCCAAGCTCTGTACCAAAGTTGAAGGAGTTGGGCACCTTCTTGAAGTGGAGTGTTCACCTGAATTAACTCTTATTTAGTCACTGCATGTCATGGGTGACCCAGGATGTTCCATTGCCCGAGCAGCAGTGTCCTTATGCGGCACGAAGCGTGTTGGTGAGCAGAGTGCCTCAGCAGAGGGTTCAGGTGCTTGGAACCAGGGAGTAACTGCACCTTGTTACTGGTTTATTTTTATAGTGGTTCCTGTGATGGCTTTATTACAGTACAGCCTGAGGTTTGATTTGCTGGGCCAAACATTTGCTTTAACAAGTAAAATTATCATTGTTCCTTCAGTTGCCCAGCCAAGAGCGTTTATTATTCTAAGTGACTGATTGCTTTAGCAGGTGCTCAGTTAATGGGGGCTTGGCTGTATTATTTCATGTTTGTGCATAGGGTGCAAAAAGCTCATTTTAAAAAGTCATGTTTCTTGAAATAGCTGTTTTATTTGGTGTAAACCTCCTAAGCACAACCTTTATATTCCATTTTTGAGCACAAAGCACACAAAAATGGCTTGGGAGGTGGAGAGCTTTGAGCTGGCTGCATGGCTGGAGGATTTCTTTTCCATGTTCTAGTTCAGTCCTGAAACATGGGATTATTTTCCTTCTTCTTCTTGAAAATCATTTAGACATCTATGGTTTTTTAATAAATAAAGTAATATTTATGAGTCTGTGCTTACCTGGAGTGCTGAGGAACTGGAACTTTGGGTGGAGGGAAGCATTTATTTTAACTATTTCTGTATGAAGTGATATATCCCAAATACCACAGTACCTTGTTCTGGGTTTGGTTGGGATTTAGAATGTCTGTTTGTATCTCAGTGATCTTCTTGGGCAGCTGTAATTATTTTTATCTATAAGCAAATGAATGTGTCTTGTAATACGATCGTGCTGAGCTGGTGGAGTCCAGGTTTAAAACTTTTATCCCTCCCAGAAAGAGGTTTTTATGCTGCCTTAAGACATCCCCATGTTCTCTCACTTCTACTCCATCGAGTCTATAAATCTTTTTGGTGAATAAGTGATTAATTTTGGCATGAAGTCTGTTCATTGAATCACCCAGAATATTATCTGCTTTCTGTTGGGGAAATCCAGGTGCAATCACTTACTGTAATAAAAAGGAGAGTAAGAAAAATGATCCTCAGCACCGAGGCTGCTGGAAAAGTCAAGATGTGCTGAGGAAGAAGGTGGAATAGATGTAACGTTTCGTGTCGCATTAGCACCAGTGAGAGAAAAATAAGGTGAAATTCAGCAGCTGTGAAAGTCCTGGTGTAAACAGGCTTAGAAAAGATGAGGTTGAGGGTTATCGTGCTGTGATTTCATGTGCTTAGCGAGCGTGGGGGGAGAGGAAAGCAAAGCAAGGAGAAGGCTTTGAGAGTGGGTTGGTGTGCTCCACCTCCATCTCAGTCCCTTTTCTTGCACTGATCCATGTCCCTTGGCCTGAGCAGAGCATTTGTGTTTGCTTCTCAGACTGGTTGAATCTCAGGTGGGGCAAATTACACATGCACCTGCCTTGTGACAAAGTGATGTCATAGCTTGGAAGATGAAGCCTTTGACACAGACCTCTTTTGGAGAGCCACACTTTGAGCATCCTCAGGACCATGCCGGGTCCAGTGCCGCACCAGGTCTACATTGTGCCGAGCGAGCACCAACTTGGGAGCAGCTTGGGGTTTTCCCTGGGACAGCATTCCTGAAATGGCCTTCTGTCATCTCCTGTGGGTCTTGACATTGTACTGGTACCCACGTGAGAAACATCCCCGTTGGGGAAAGGCCGTGGCTCCAAGCTCCGCTTCTCTTTCCCTCCATTTATTCTTCATGTTCTTCAAATTGGTAAATCATATGACAATAAACAGAAATACCCTCGATGAAGAGGGAAGGGGAAACTGTTGTTTATCTGGTCAGGTGGTTTAGATTAGCAGTGATGCTGGTCTGTATTATGTTACTTTAAATCATAGTGTCCCAACAGGACATAAATTATGAAGATTGTTACAGTATGTTTCATCCAATGTAAGATCAACAAATTGGAATAATTTTTTTTTATAGGAAAATCAGTGCTTTGGCAAGGTTATTGTTGAAGAATTTAATTTAACTTGAGCTTTGCTTGCATTATTTCTTAATATATAAAAACTATTTGCATAATGTATGAAGTATAAACATTTTTAGAATCAAAGGCAAGAATGCCTTTTCCAAGATTACATGGAGTGGCAAACTACTTAGAATAGATCAGTGTTTGTGCTTTTGCTGTCAGAAATGTTTGATATAGAGCTGGCGAGCTGGTTTCTTCACGGACATAATTGTAAACAAGTGTTGGGAGAGAGAAACAGCGTTCTTTGGAGAACATGGTGTAAAGGTTTTCACACACGCTGCTGCAGATCTGACACGGAGAAGAAGAGTGTTTACAGCTAGAATGGGAATATAAATGGGTAACTTAGCTTTTTTAGAGAGCGAGGCAGCATTTCACTTCTCTGTGAGTGATGTGGGCAGATAAGTATGGGGGGTGCGAGCAGCCGGCTTGGGATTTTAAAAAGCATGGAAAATAAAGTGGAGAATTGCAGTTGTAGGGCTTTTTTTTTTTTAGTTTTGTGTCTTGTTATGAAGACAGAATTCACACCTCACCAGACACCAGTGTATCTGCAGTATTCTTCTTCCACCCTTTGCCTATATTAGTGTCTTTTAGACACACCCCCCCTCAACCCTGAGTGGTGCTTGGGGAAGTGGAAGGTTGGCTGAATTCACACTGCTTTGCTGCTTATACTATTGAAGGGGGTAGAAATTACCTGCTGGTGGTTTGTTGGGTTGTGGCCACCTTCAGACCCTTCTTGGCTGCCTGTACATGGAGGGGTGGGATGGAGGGGGTAGGAAAATGCTTGTCTAGCTCTCTCTTGGGCCGTGGTTTAGTTGTGTTCTCAGACTGTCCTGTTGTTCTTGGAGTGATACTAACGTAGGGGAAGAGCAGCAGGAAGGTGTTCCCTTGGTTTGTGTCGTGGATGAATTCAGACAAGGCCAAGAAAAAAGAAGAAAATATCTAATGTCACATGGATCCAGTGTCCCCAGAGATGGGTCAAGCAGGATGATGGTGCCAACAGGGCAGAATCCCAAAGTGAGCAAGGTTTTGAGAATGAGGACCTGTCTTCCTCAGGATGAGTAGGAGCTCTCTTTTTGTGTCTTTTAACCACGTGGTCACTTACAGGTGAAGAGTGTGGCCTTGTGAGATTTTTTTTTTCATATTTGTAAGGTGAAAGTCTTTCTTAGCAGAGCAAATAGAATCAAAATAAAACAAACCCTGGGTCTGTCTTGAGAGCCCAACAGAAAACACCATGAGATTAAGTGAAACCCTCATGACTAGCTAAACATAACCTCAAATATTCTGTGTGATCCTTGGGGTCCCTTCCAACCCAGACCTTTCTATGATTCTATGATTCTATGAATCTGGACATTAAAGAGCTTTTTCCTTTTATCTGCTGGCCTGTGGCTCTCTCTTAGGTAGTAGCATCAGATGGGTATGTGGAAGTGAACCCTAATGATGTGAGGTTATTCTTGTTGTGTCATACATTGTTGTGACTGCCAAGGGGAGGACATGTGGCATGCCGGGTATTTTTCACTCAGATGGATGGAGAGCAGATGTATGAAGTGTGGGCATCTCTTGCCTTGTGTGACATGTCACTATAACTTATTTTATTTGTCCATTTCCCACTGATAAAGGATACCGGTGCAGCCCGGGTGGGTGGGGAAGGGAAGACAGGTAGCCCTCACTCTGCAGAAGGTCAAGTTTAATGCTACCTCCAGCGTTATAATGACAGATGGGAGGCAGAAACCTTAATGTACTTGTGATTAGCATATGGTTTCCTTGGCTGAGTGTCCAAGGGAATTAAAAAAAAAAACCCTGGGTACACTCTTGTAGCGTACACATTTTAAAAACAAATAAATAAAAAGCTTGTCTGGGTATATTGTCGAGCCTTGCAGCTGGTTTTGCTTGAATATCCCTGCTTTTGAGTGAAGCACTGTCAGCTGCTTTGTTCTGGAGATGCACTGGGATAATCCATCACTGGGGACTTGCGGGTGGGTGATGTATTAGCACGACATATCGACCTGTGTTCCTTTGATGTAAAACTCATCAAGATAATGTTGGCAAGCATTGTGTGAAAGCAACCTGTTTAAAAAGTATTAAGATGAATTGATTCCTCAACTTAAGAAGTGTGAAAGGAAGAATAATAGCCCATTAGCTCTGGGATGCCGTGCTGCTCCCTGAGCCGTGCAGCGTTGTGCGGTGCAGAGGGGCGGATGGAATTTCATCTTGCCTCCCACTCCTGACAGCACAGAGCCTGGCCCTGCTTTTCCCATTCTCAGGCAACAAAAGTCACAGCTAAGTCTTATTTTTGTCTCATTTAAGCATGTTTTGTTGCTTTCAAAAGTGGTTTGGCCAGTCCCAAAACTTAATGTGAGACCTGACTTTTGGGAAGTGGGGTTTTTGATGGCCTTGGGTTTGTTTTCACACTTTATTAGGTTAATTTGTTTTTCTGCCCTGATTTTTATCTCATGGAGACACACTAAACCGTTTTAGAAGTGATGTCATGAGTGAACCATTGTTAATTTTTTTTTAGTTCCTTTTTCACCATCTTAACAAACATGAAGGGAAGAGGTGTCCTGGCACACCCAAGGCATCTCCTTGTGCTTCGCTCATTTCTTCTTCTAGTGCTGCTTGTGGTTCGTTGCAGGGACTCTGCCCTCACACGGGTGGTGTGATGTCCTTGTTTAGAGTAACCTGCACGTCTGGATGTTACTTCAGCCCAAATGTCCTGAAAGGATGAGGTTGGAAATGTGTGCCAGATGGGCCTGATACTGAAACATCAGAATACTTTGTAATATTTGATACATCAAAGCCTCTTTTAACCCCTCATGGCTTCTAGAAAATGCACAAATCCTTTCTTTCTTCTCTTTCCCTTTTTGTTTTCATGGAAGAATCTGAAGATGGGGCCAGGGGGGCTGCAGAACTGGGTTGAAAGTCCAGATGCTGTTGGGTCTTACTGTCATGAGTAAAGTACTTGTCCCACTTTCATCAAGAAAAGTGTGATGGTCTGATACATTCTGCCCACCAATGCGGTCTTGACAATGATCTTGCGCCGCAGACTGCTTAATAATTTTCATTATTTTTAATTAAAGTTGAAGAAGTGCAGGCTCCTGCTCAAATTAAGGTTGGTTGTGTTGCCGGAATGTGGTAATTACTTTAATTGATCACAAGATAGTTTCCTTGATCACCAATTAGACCAAATTACCGATCAAGTTTCAAGACGTGAAGAAATGTCCAAACTGATTTTCTGTAATAGTGTTTTCATATCTAATCAAACCTAAATATCTTTTCCTTCCAGAGCCAATTGTATTTTCCTGAAGAAAGGTTATGGCTCTACAAATATAAAGGTGATTCATAAACAATAGCATTCCAATTCATTTAATTAACAAAGGAAGTATTTAGGACCTTAATGGAGATTGCGCTGGTGAAATTGCTCGGTAGAGCTGTAGCTCATTTTCTTGGTGGGAGATACTTTTTTTGTGTGTAATTAAAATAAACCAGGAGATAGTTTTTGCATGTAATTGAAACAAACTACAATGCAAGAAGTGAGTTGCTTTGGGTGATGTGCAATGAGGGGGCATGTCTGTGAGCAGAGCGGGGCGTGCGGGAAGGTGGGCACGTCGGGCGGGCGGGTGAGCTGTTGCCCTTCGCTGCAACATCAGATTGCCCTGGTTGGGATAGTCGTGGTCAGCTGGAGCAGTTGAGGAGCAGAACCTACCCTGGGGAGGGTCTTCTGCACCAAGCTGCCCAGAAAGGTGGTGGAGTCCCTGTGCCTGGAGAGGTTCAAACAACGTGTAGATGCAGCACTCTGGTACATGGGCTAGTGGGCACAGCAGTGTTGGACAGACAGTTGGACTCAATGGTCTTTTCCAACCTTAAAGGTTCTATGATTTCATTCCTTTTCTTCCTTCAGATGCCCCCAAGTTGAGCACTCTTCAGGAGGATGAGCAGTGTTGAGACCAATTTCTGTTTTACTCATCTAGAAAGCTTTTCAGTATCATGGGGGAAGGGACAGTGGGTTGGCATGGTGACCCGCTGGTGAGAGAAGATTTGGTGACCCACTGGTGGGAGAGGATTTGGTGTCACAAAGTGTGAAGCTCTGCAGAGCAGATTCATATAGTAAACTCATTTACCTCTGTAGTTAGCTCCACCACCACTGGAGCGATGATTATTGTCACACAATCGGTGATTTGTTCCTGCACAGTGTAACTGCTCATGTGCACATGTGGGCGAGTTCCTCTGATGGACAGACGGACACAGGTAGGGTCTGCATAAGCAAAAGGTACTTTTTCCCCTTGCTGTTGGTTGGTACAGCCGCAGCCTGGCTGCGGGTGCATCAGTGGTGTAACCTCGGGACATTCTGTGCATGGATCACCGGGTTGGGAAAGGCGTTCCTATAAAGTCCACGGACACTCCTAAAACATTTCAACCAAATACCTTTCAGAACTGTTAGTTCTGCAGGACTTTCCCAAGTGCTGAGTGCAGAACTTGCAGCTTTCTGTCCGTGCTCCTGAGACATTTGCAAAGTTTCCAACATAATTGCACGCTCTTGAGTAAAACTAAACCGAGCCAGAGCTTCAAGGGAAGTCAGATTTTTCTCCAAATTTTGGAATGCTCTTGGGTCAAAGAAAAAAAAGCTTTTTAATTGCTGACAGTTTGGTGATTTCCAAATGACAAACCTCATTGGGATGATTGTCTCTGATTATAACGTTTGCATTCATTTGACTGGCAAAGCGACTAACAAAGTCATACTTCATCCAGGCACCGATTCTTTCTCTTTTCTTTTTTTTTTTTTTCCCCTTAAAGGTTTTTGTAATTTGTGAGAGGAAAAAAGACTTGAAACTATTATCAACCATTATATGTTATTCATTGACCACATGTTTGGTTGAAACGGCCGTCGCTCGGTGGTATGCAGGCTATATACATTCTCTTCCATAAATTAGCACTAAAAAATCTACCTAAATCAGGTAGGGTTTTGTTGAGCTTTTGTATTATAATACAAACCAGACTATAATGTGGATGTTACTTTAGCTATGCATGTTAATTCGGGTCCTGAACCCCAATGGATGGAGCTCGGTATGAACAAAGCTCGCTGACTTAGAGGCGTCCTGCTCACGCATCGAAGCCCTTTGGACCTCACTGTGTAATTGCATTCTTGATTTACATGGACATTCTAATTTTCTTTATAATGCAGTGATTTGCTCCTAAGTATTTTGGCAAGGACCTGCTATTATTTTCTTCTTGAGCCTGTGATAAAACCTGCATCCTGGGGGAGCGTGCCGTGCAGAACATAGGGGCAGGGGATTGGGAAACCTATTTTGACTTGTTTTGAGGGAAAATATTTTCTCATAAAGCAGAGGGGCAAACCCACCTGCTGCCTTTTCCCCCCAGTAAAATAAACAGCAAAACAGTTCTGAGAAGGGGAGTATTTCTGGGAGTGGTGTCTGTCCAGTACAGGAATACTGTGTCATGATACTTGATTAGGAATGGTGCATTTCTGAGGTGCAGTAAGGGATGAGGGTTTTGGGATGGATGTTTCAGATCCTTATTGCATGCCAAAGGTAAAACACATTGCTCTTGTGCCATGGCTTTGAATCCTGGAGTGAGCAACATTGAGCAGCGTGATGTAGGGGATGATTTCAGCACTCTCAGAAGACATGTCGTTGGCATGTGAAGGTGAATCGCTCCTTCAACACACACAGCCCCGAGGTGCAGGGATCTGGACCATCTCTAGGAGGTTTTAGGAGGTTTTTTGAGATTGTGGAGTGAACCTCACAGATCAGCCCCCAACCCTGGCAGGTGGAGGAGTGTATTTTCCTCATTGCTCTTTCTCTCCTCAGGCTTTCGGCTTCATGACGCGTGTTGCTCTGCAAGCAGAGAAGATGAATCACCACCCAGAATGGTTTAATGTGTACAGCAAGGTAAGGTCTTCACCAGCCCTAGGTACAGGCACAGCAAGTTATGGAGACTGAACCACAGGCCCATCTTCTCAGCCACCTTTTCTAGCTTGTATGTGAGGAAGAGGTGGGGGAATGGGAACAGGTTGTGCCTCTGTAAAGAGGTTTGAGATTTTAAAGACATATCAATGGTAGGACAAGGGGGATGGGTTAAAGCTAAAGGAGGGAAGGTTTAAATTAGATGTTAGGGGGAAGTTCTTTATAGAGAGAGTGGTGAGGGGCTGGAACAGGCTGCCCAGAGAAGTGATGGATGCCCTGTCCCTGGAGGTGTTCAAGGCCAGGTTGGATGGGGCCCTGGGCAACCTTGTGTAGCTCCAGGCCTGTGGCAGGGGGGTTGGAGCTCTGTGATCCTTGGAGTCCCTTTCAACCCAGACCATTCTATGATTCTGTGATTCTATGATCAAGTTCTTTGCAGTGGGGTATGGCCCCAGCAATCAAGTTCTTTGCAATTGTCTGCTACCAGCTGCATGGTTTGGAGCTTTGGAGCTGTCGCTTCACCTCTCTAAAAATAAAACAGAAGCCTTTAAACTCTTTATTTGGCCAACCTGAATAAATTACTGTTTTCAAACTACTCAGCACTCACCAACTTTCATTCCTCTGTGTGCAACAAGCTGGGAGCCCCAGCAGCGTAGGGTAGCAGACCATGGATGTGTAGGTACCTAAGTGGGAACCTGGAGTCTTGGTTTAGGTTTGATTTTTTTAAAATTGTAGGCTCCTATGTCTCAATTTGGCAGCTTATAAAATTTGTTTAAAATATTGCCTAGCTGATGGTGGCCTCGTATTTACAAGGGTTACAAGGTGTACTGCCACCCTTGAATGAAAGCTGCTGTGTGAAGGGGGAAATTACTGCTCTGCCTTTATTTTTATTTTCTAATGCTTCTCCTTGCATTATATCAGGTTGTTTGGCAATGTGTGGCAGTCCTGCTAAAAATACACTGAAAGGACATGTGGACAAGCAGCCTGGGGCTGGGAACCACCACCCTTAGAGCAGGACATCCCCACCTTGCCCCCAAGAGAGGCATCCACCCCAGCAGAGGTTCCTCCTCATCAGCTCTTTAGGTCACGCTGTTTAAGAGGACATTAGATGATCACTGGCCAAAGTCCTGATCACCTACTCCTCCTGATTTTCTTGGCTTTCCAGAATATTCAGAAATTACCTGGCTTTTCTTTTTTTTTTTCCTCCTCTTCAATCTTCCCAAAATCTCAGTCAAACACGAGACGAAGTAACGCCCAGCTTGTCATCTGGCTTAGTCTAAACAAACCCGTGCAGGCAGCTGCGTCATAGCAAAACGCACCACTCCGTTTGTTTTTCTTTTTCAAATTAATCTGCAACAAGCTTAACAATTTTTTCACCTTCAGGGTGCTGGTTTTTACCAAACCTCCCGAGCCCCTAGCTGGGCTGTTGGCAGCTTGGTCACTGGCCCGGGTTCTTGGTGAAACCGATCCGTGGAGTTTAAATGTAAAGAATGAGTTATTTAATCAGACACCTCCTCTTGGATGAATTCCAAGCCTGCAAAGCCTGTTTGATTCTGCAGAGGGGCTCGCTTGGGTTAGACTTCAGGCTCTGTTAAGCCTCCTCACCTACCGCGTCTCCTGCTGTACGTGAATGTTGAGCATCCAGCTCGAGCATCACATAAGACCAGTTCACTACAGACACACAGTGTTCCTGAAGAATTGCTGCTCAGCCTACTTGGCAGAGACCAAACTGGCTTTGTAACCTTTCTCTTCTCCTTCCTGACAGGTTCAGATAACTCTGATATCCCACGACTGCGGTGGACTGACCAAGAGAGATGTGAAGCTGGCTCAGTTTATTGACAAAGCTGCTGCCTCGGTGTAACCAAGACGTATACTTAAATACAGAGCCTGCTGATGTATTTAAACAGTGCCCTTCATTCCTTGTAACCCTGATCTCACAAACCCCCTCAGAGATGTTTTATAAAAAGAGTGGCTTTGTTCTGTTGGCCTTTAGGACCTTGGGCTGGGAGACCCCTTTGGATGCTGTTCTTGTCCTTCACCATCGCTGGCTCTGTGTCAGGGTGCAGCAGATAAACCAGCAATAAATCAAGTTTCAAACAGTCCTTTTCCAGAAGCTCAAGCTGGAGTGAAGCAGGAGCCCACCACGTCGGCATTCCCCGTCTCACATGCAGGGCTGGATGCTGCAGATGCTGAAAACTTCACCCCTGGTCCAGCAAATACAATAAAGTCTCAGCGAGCTCCCAGCACTCGCAGCATTAAACAAAGTGTGAGCTTAAGTGCTTGGCTGGGTCAGTGCTCAGCACCTTGCAGGATGGAGGCATTATTTGTGCTGTAACACTCCCATACCTGCTGATTTTGGGGGGGTGTAGCTTGGCTGGATGCCCCGAGCACCATCCAGAGCTGCCGGTGGTGAAGGAAGCGGCATTAGCAGGATTCTCACTAAGCTGGGCTCGGCTGCAGCTATGCTCACCCTTTTTTCCCCCCTTGTAGCTATAATTACTCATTGCCAACATCGTTCCAAGAGCTGCAGATCCCACTGACGAGCTTGAAAACAATTTCTTCCCGTGGTTTCAAAGTCTTTGTGTTTTCTTTATCCTCTGATCCTCATCGAGACAGATTTCCACTGCCGGCAGGGAGATTTCAGCCTGCTTTGGGCTTGCAGGAGGGCCTCTCTCTCTCTGCAATCCCTGGTGCAGAGTGTCCCCAGCGTGCACCGTCATGCCCTGCGAGCAGCTCTGGGTGCAGAGCTCCTGGGAGATTGACACCTCCGAAATGCCTGGGCGCATTGCTCGAATGACACCGGCGGCACAGCTACTGGCTACCCAGAAGGGAGAGAGAGCCCAAATCTGTATCGGGTGTATCAGAGGTGTGTGGTCTCTAAGATATTTGGGATGGAAAATGCCACCGGCTGCCTCACAAGTATTTGTGTCGGTGAAATAAGAAAGGTATTCTATGTTAATCCTCAGCGAGCGCGCTGTCGTGTGCTAATTGGTCGCAGGAAGAGTGATGTTGGGGTTTATTGTCAGTAACCTACTTGGGAAATCGAGTTAATCCCTAAAAAGACCCAAACTTGGACTATGTGCTCAGATGTTCTTTGCTTCCAAGTGCCTTTCCCCAGGGAAGCGGTGGATTTCCCCGATGCGGTTTGAAAACAGTCACTGTTGTGGGGAGTGAGTAAAACTACAACAGCCAACCAGGCTGTGATGTCTCCTGTCAGTGGTGGGGAGGTGGAACAAGCTTCCCTCCCACCCCCCCCCGAAGTTTTGACAGCATCTCTAATGAACTGTGAAAACTCTGCTGTTAGAAGCTGATAAATAATGCCTGGATTTTGAATAAAACCAATAAAATCAAATTCCTCCTTTGTAATTTGTTTCTTTATTATGGTACATATGTGACAAAGCTGTTTAGTTTTAAGACAGATTTAAGATAAATAACATTTAGTTACTGGGAGGTCTTTGGTTTAGAATATTGATGTTTATTTACATATTCCAAGGGGGAAAAAAAATCCCCCACCAACTAATGTAGCTCAGTGTCCAGCGATGGAATGGAGCTGAGCAGCGCCGTGGTTTGGAGGATCCCTGTCCAGTGAAGGGGCAAAACCCCTCAGAGAAGAGGGGGCAGCTTTTGGGTGCTCATAAGTTTCTGGGTTATTGCTTTCTAGTTGCAATTTCTTGTTAAGTTCTGGGGTGTCCCACAGACCTGTGAGTGCCTTTCGGGAGTGCTGCTCTGCAATGCTAATAGTAATGAAATAGCAATGGTGAATATACAGCCTCTGCTTTCTTTTGCAGCCTTCAGAGGCGGTCTCACAAATTAAATCCTGGCTCTGCTGATGCCATGAAGAGGTCTGGCCCTGCACTGCTCATGTTGCCCTTGGTTTTGTTTGGCTGTGGCTGGCTGCTCCCTGCCTGGGTCAGGATGCAGTAGCACTCTTGGGCTTTGCTTTGCTCAGCAAGCTCCAGGGGTTTCTTTCTTTATAAACCCCCCTTTTATTTTAGGGGGGTTTTTTTGCTTTGGGGTGGTTTTTTTTGACAGGATTCCCATAATTTCTGAAATGCATCCAGAATCTGCGGTGGACTCCCATTGAATTCCACCTCCCATCCTGGCAACTCCAGCTTGCACAGAGCCAGGCAGAGGAGCCCCACGGTGCTGAGAAGCCCCAACCCCCCTTCATGCGGTTCCCCAAAGCCTCACCAAGCCAGCTTGCAGCCACCCTACTAGCCCCACTCTGTGCTCCCGCATCTCCCCAGCTCTTCTCTACTTGCGCTGCTGCGGTGAGGGCAGGATGCTGAGGGGCACAGGGAAGGGATGCACAGTTTCTCTGACAGAGCTGGAACTTCACAGGAAATTTATCCAGTAGGGATTTAATGACAGGTGCTGGATCGGGGCCAGGGAACTCAGCCTAAGGGGCCTTGCCTTGTGAAGAGCATCGCCAGCTCCATGCTGAACAAAAGTAACCAGAGCACAGGGTTTGGGTCTTCTCCAGGTGGTGGCATTGCCGGAGCTGTGCTGCTCTGGGACCTTATGGAGTTGCCCAGGAACTGGATGCCCAGGGAGATGGCGGAGTCCCTGTCCCTCAGGGCGCTGAAGGAGAGGTTGGACTTAGGGACATGGTTTAGTGAGTAATACAGGTGGTAGGGGGACAGTTGGACTGGATGATCTTGGAGATCTTTTCCAACCTTAATGATTCTGTGGTGACACATCAAGCAGCCACCCAACACACAGCTTCACCCCCTGCGCCAGCTTCTCCACGGGGAAGGTTTGGTGCCTGATCCCCATGTGCCTGCAAGGTTACACGGTGCCGTGCTGGGAAATGAATCATGTTTCCCTGCTCCCTGTGAGGGTCAGCCCCTGGCTAGCAGCCTCCAGGTTAAATATTCCCCTGGAGTGTTGGGTTGTTTGGGTTTTTTCACTTTAAGGCTTGAAGTATTCCGATAATCCATCACAGACCAGCCTTCTCCTTGCAGCAGCTTCCCTGTGTTGAGATTGATTTAACTCAGTACATCCCACTCCAGCACTGACCAGGTCCACGGCGTGTGGGAAACACCATCCCTGGGAGACCCTCTGATAGCACTGCGTGGCCACAGGAAATTAAAAAGCAAAACCTCCAGGCTGAGAGAGCCGAGTAGGAAAGACACCCGCAGCGTGTTACACGGTTGGGATCGCTGCTGGGGTCCTGCGAGGCTGGAGATCACACCTTCGTGGGACCCCCTCCGAACCAGAGCCAGCCAATAATCCTTTCCTGTCCCCAGAACGGGAGCTCGGGTCCAGTAAACTGCACAAGTCACGTTGGAAGGGGCAGCGTCGGCATCAGGTGTGCTGCGGGGCTTTGGGGAGGGGGTCCCACAGGCAGCTCTGTGGGAGCGTGTTAGAAAACAAACTCCTCTGGAGACATTCAAAGTCAGGCTTGATGGGGCTCTGAGAGACCTGATCTAGTGAAGATGTCCCTGCTCACTTCAGGGGGGTTGGACTAGATGACCTTTGAAGGTCCCAGGGCTGCTGGTGGTCTCTGGTGAGAGGCTCACACAGCCTGCTGGGATGCTGCAGCCCTGGGCAGGGTCCCCAGGGAGAGCAGGGGTCTGTGCGTGGGCTCCTGTACCCTTCCCAGGCCAGGATTAGCCACACACACACCCCAAAGCTCGAGTGCACACCTCACTGTAAGAGCACTTGGCTTTATTTTTTGCTGTTAGGCACTAGTGCCAGGGTGATGTGATGGTGCGATGCTCCAGCAGCATTACAGCACCGGCTGCTCCTGCCGCAGCACGGAGACAGGATGCTGGGAGGGATGGGACCCGGTGTCTGCACAGCATCCTGCCAGCTCATCTCTTCCCCCAGGTAGGAGTGGGGATAATATATTTATATCTATGTTTATATTTGTGTCTATATTTATATTTTAAAATATATATTTATAAACTATGTATATTTAATATGACATTGGATATTATTTATTATGTTTATGGATATTTGTTTTATATATATATATTGCCTATCACCATACTGATAACCATCCCTTGGGACCACTCTGACAGCAGAGGTAAGAACAGGACTCAGCCCAGCAGTACCTCAGCACTGCTAAACCGCTCAGCACCAACCCCCAGTAAGTCAGGAATAATCAGTCTCTGCTTGTGATAGGCTCACACAGGAATTCTGCTTACCCAGGACTCAGCTCGGGTGCTTCCCTGTGTGGTTTCTTCTCCTGGAAGTGTCCCTGTGAGCTGGTGACATTCAAACAGCAAGTTCCACGCTGCTGCCTGCACCAAGGATCACTTGGGGAGGCAAAGGAGCACTCAGCTCTTGCCTGGAGCCATCAGGGAAGTGGCACATGGAGCATCCCGACCCTTCCCAGAACGGACAAAACATCTCCAGTTTTTGGACTAGATCCTCCCAGTGTCTGCTGGAGGCTGTTGCAGATGCTCCCTGCTGCACACGTGGAGCAAAGCCCTTTCAGTGCGTACCTACCCCCCAGGTGATGGCTTTCCTGCGGGACCTGCTGGTTTGGGTTCATCCTGGGTGAAGGGAGGGGGAGGACGTGGGCAGGAGCAAGGTTTCCAGCTGGGTCTGTCTGTGGTGGGTCACAGGAAAAAAAAACAGTAAAAATAAAAGCCAGCAAACAGAAAGAGCTCCTGCTCCCTCCCGCTCCAGCCTGGATGCTCGGGCAGCTGCCAGCCCACTGTCCTCCTGAGGGCCATCACCTGCACCACCCCAGGGCTGAATGAAACGCCCTTCAGCCTCAGATCGCTCCACTTATTCGATAATTTATCATTCTCTAAATGCAATTGTTCGGTCCTTTCCACGGCAGCCCTTTCCCCCTCGTGGTTTTAGCAGGGATAGTTTTAAGCACCCTTTTAATACTCAATTTTCACATGGGAAAAAACCCCTCTTGGTCACACTCCCCGATTTCCTTGTCTCACACAAGCCAGCTACTGTACACAAACCTCTGAGCCTTAATTATATATCACAGTAATATATAGCCAGGCCTGGCTAATGTCAAGAAACCCAGTCACGAGGGTTGGGGGTTGCAGCTCTGGCTGCAAGGACCAGGCTCCGTGCGGGGCAGGGAGTGGTGTGTGCGGGGCTCCGGCGGGCTGATGGAGTGCACGGTGCATCAGGGTGTGGGCAGGACATTCCCGTGCTGGGCAGCGAGATGGGATGATGACTGCAGCATGGTGAGCTCGGCTCGGGTTTGAAATGGCCTCCATGGGCAGAGAGATGTTGTTGGGGATGTTGGGGATGCGCCAGCTCGGTGCTTGAGGTCTGGCAGCTGCAGGCTGCTGCCCATGCTCGCTTGCTCCTCTCTCCAGGTCACAGATGGCTTCTTCATCACTGTTTACACCTCCAAGCTTTGGCTGAAGATGTAGGCAGATCCCATCACTTACTGGAAGAGCAGCTACAACACCTTGGATGCTGCCATCCTCCTCATCACCTTCCACCACTATGTGAACCCAGCCGGAGGGGATGACCAAAGGTCTCCAGACCATCTACATACTCAAGCTCATCAAATCCATCATCGGAATGAGGGTAAAGCGTGGATCTCTAGGTTAGTCACAGCAGGGGGGAGATCCCCGGGCCAGGAGTGGGGGAAGGCTTTGCTTTACCCACGAGTTGGGGGGCTGATGCTTGGGGTAGCTGATGAGCGAAGGCAAAAACTAATCATTCCTTATTTTTTTTTAAGAAGCCCACAGCTTGGCCGTTGGTTTTTTCCCCCATTTCTCATTTTTCCCAAGGAAAGGAAAGATTTTCTTTTTTACTGAAGCAGACTCCCAAAAAAAAAAAACCCAAACGGGGGGAAAAAAAAATCCCTATAAAACATAGGTCACGTCCTATTCTTGCTCTGTGTATATTTTTCTCTCCAGCACACCATCTCCTACTCAGTTTTCTCCTGACAACTCTGGAGGTTTGTTTTCCAGCACGGAGCTTATGTGGGCAATGAATGCTCAGCCAGCATTTCTGCGTGTAATTAATTGGCTGGGTAGCCCACCAGAAGTGGGATGTTTATGGGCACAGGGCTCTTATAACGTTCACTTCTGAGCCTTCGTTCCTCTAGTTTGGATCGTAAAGTTCACTTATCACCAGACTTTTATATGTTAATTATTCCGTGCCACTCGGAGAAGGGAGGACACGTCGGAGAGCGTGAAATAATGAAGGGCTTAGGCGTGGGGGGGGATCAGATGCTCTGGTTTGGTCTGGCTAAGAGAAGGAATTGCTGCCTGGTGAAATGGGGGGATGTTTAAAATCGTGGGGTGAGCATGTGTTGTTTTGAGCCTGGTGCTCTGCGCTGGTGGAACCCGCTGCCAGGAGATGCCTCGCCTGGGGACCACAAGGAAGAAAACCCGTAGGATCAGATTTGGCACCGGTTCCCCCTGAGACATTTAAAATGTTGAGGTGCTTTGAAAAAACAAAACAAAAAAAAATCCCCACTCAGCACAAATCTGGAAGTTTAAGAGCCCAAGAGCCTTTGAAAGCCTGGGCCACGCAGCACCGGGTTTTGACGGATGTCGGTGAGACTTAACACCTAAGGGACTGGGGCCGCTGGGAAATCACATCCCAGCTTTGGGTGAGAATGCCTAGAACGGCATTACTGGGGGAAAAATATACCAAAGAGGAAAATTTTTTAGTCTCTCACAGTCCTTTCCTGTTCCAGGGATGCTATAAATATCCTGCAAAGCCACGCCACGCCTCAGCTTTCCAGCTCCAGGGGCATTTGGTACTTGCTTTTGCATCCTGACCTGAAGGGACAAGTGCTCCGAGCTGCTCAGCATCCCAAGAGACAACATCCCTTTGCTGAAAATTGGTTTTAAAATGTGATAGTGCTGCCTACATGCATTTTGCTGAAGGTGCAGGAGGCTGTTTCTACCTCTGTGTGTATTGTAATTTATTAATTGAAGCCTAAATTAGCCCTCAACAGGTTAGCAGTATTTAATGCGGAGAGCTCAAACATGCAACACATTCTTGGCACGCTTCCCTTTATTAATTAAAAACCTCTTTAAAACACTCTGCCTTCCACCTTGGAGCAATAAATTTCCACCTTGAGGAAATAATTTCCTTGTTGTATTCCATACAGAGACGTTCTGTTAGCTGCAATCCCTGCTTTAGTGTAGGCCCCATTCATCCTTCTTTCAATTTCAAAATAAACTTTCACAAACACGCCAGGTTGTTACGTTAAAAAAAATTAGATTAAATTAATTTTTTTTTTTAAATTGACTTTTCTGCTTTTTTAAAAATATTTTCAGGGATTAATCCTGATGTAGTTCACTACCTGTGCTGACTGTGAACCACAAAGCTCCTTCTTAATAAAAAAACCCCATGTAGGACTCCACAGCAGTTCCCAAAGCAGCCAGAGAAGCCTTGGCCATGGGGAAGGAGGTGACAGTCCTGCGCAGGAGGCACTGGGCAGCCTGCAGTTACTGGGAGCGTTTTATGGCCCCTCTGTCACTCCCAGTGCTGGGTGGCTGGTTTTCTTTACGACCACGTGCCGCAGCCCAAACCCGCCCAACGCCATGACATAACTTGGCAAAAATGTCACCTGATTTTGGGGGTTGAATGGCTTTTGTTCCCCTGCTAGGCCCGAGCTGCACCCACAGGAGGGACCAGCGTGTGCCAGGAGGCTGGAAAACTCTCTGCCAGCCTCTCCAGCAATCATGACAGGAGATCCAGGTCACAGGAGATAGGATCGGATAGATAGGACAAGGGGAAACCAGGTGACAGGAGATGGGACAAGGGGCAATGGGCTCAAGCTGTGCCAGGGCAGGGTCAGAGCAGATGGGAGGGAAAAGTTCTTCCCTGAAAGAGTTGTGGGGCTGTGGCCCAGGCTGCCCAGGGAGGGGCTGAGTCCCCAGCCCTGGGTGTGTTTAACAGATGGGGAGATGAGGTGCTCAGGGATCTGGTTTAGCACAGGACAGGAATGGTTGGACTCGATGAGCTTAAAGGGCTTTTCCAACCTGGTGCTTCTGTGCTTCCTGCTGATGTGTTTGCCATTTCGGGACATGGATGATATGGAGATCCCAAAATTTGAGACACTGAAAGCTGGGGCAACTTGAAGGCTGCCTTCTTCATGCTCTTCAGTTTGGTAACCCAAAGCACAGCAGCGTTTTCCAGTCTCTCTCAGCCAAATTACCAGCTGCAGATTTTGGGGGGCTGCTATAGCAACTCTGTGATTAACCTGTGACTTTTATTAGGGAGACCACAAACTGCTCAGCAGCGAACTCACATCTCTGATCCCTGGGGAAATCTGCTTTGACAGACAAACTTCCTGAACCAGCATTGCAGGTTTGAAGGGGAAGGTCTCTGAAGCTGACAGCGAGGACATCTGCACGAGCTGGTTTAAACCTGGACCTCCGAGGAGCAGAGAAGCTGTGCTTGGTGTTAAAAGAAAGCAAGCAAGAAAGAAAGAGAGAGGAAGGTTTCATCCAGCTTGTGAGCTGTGCTGCGGTTTGGAACCGACTCTCTGGTCTGCTTAAATACATTTGCAGGTTGATGGTTGGCCAGACACAGGGTGGGAGATGGATCATGGTGAGTTTACAGGCAGCCGTGTGTTGGTGGCCGTGTTCATCTCATTGGGCAGCTTCATCTCCTTCCATAGGTTGGTTGTGCTTGTGGTTACAACACACGGGCTGTGGGAGCTCTGTGCACAGAGTGTGCACACGTGTGTGAGCGTGTGGGGGGCTGTGAGTGCACGTGCTGCCAGCTAACAGGCTCTGCTGGAAAGGCTGGTGCTTGGCACCTTGCAGGAGTTGGCTTCTGGTGCAGCTAGAAACCTTCTGGATCCACAAGTCCACAGTCCCTGAGCAGAGTCAGTGTGCCTCTCTGTGCTTTTTGGGTCATCTCCCCACTCCTGCTTTGACGACTCTTCCACAGCTGCCGAAAGCTCCTGTTCCTGGGGCACAGGCAGCCCCCGGCCCCCTGGGCGCACCCTTTGCACCCAGGTCCTATCAAGCCACAACCTATTTCTGCCTCCGTTTAACCCAGGGCTGCTCTCGTGGGCTTGTAGCTGCCTCTGGCCCTTCTGCAACGAACTCCTGTGTGGAGCCAGGGCCAGGATCAGCAGCATCTGCTGGAGGAATACGGCAAATCCCAAGCGAGAGGCATCTGCTCCCCAGCAGCCATCAGCTGCCAGCCCTGAGGTGGTCCCTCTTAACACCCCTCGCTGCTGCACAGCGCTGGGGCTGCACAGGGGCTTTTCTGAAGCCCAAATCTTCTTGACCAGTCTCCTGACCCGCCAGCTGTGAGCAGTGCTTGGGGACTCACTCACAACCCTGCGGTTTGGCACCGGCAGGACCTGACTCAGAAGGACGAGCAGGACTGCAGGGTGGAGAAGGTGGCTGCTGCTTGGGCCAAGAAACAGAAGGTCCTAAAAAAAGCAGGGGAAGAATGTGTGACCATGTCATGCTCCAGCAGGTGGGCGGATAGCACTATCTGCAGATGTCAGATGTTGTTTAACAGGGTGAAGCATGCATGAACTGCTTCCAGCACAGGAAATATCCCTTTTCCCTTTTCCCTTTCCTTTCCTTTCCTTTCCTTTCCTTTCCTTTCCTTTCCTTTCCTTTCCTTTCCTTTCCTTTCCTTTCCTTTCCTTTCTTTTCCTTTCCTTCCCTTCCCTTCCCTTCCCTTCCTTTCCCTTCCCTTCCCTTCCCTTCCCTTCCCTTCCCTTCCCTTCCCTTCCCTTCCCAAGTGGCCATGAGAGAAAGTCCAAGTTACAGAAGCAGGTGCCCTTTTGATGGACTGAATCATTTTCTTGGATCAAAAGGACAGTTTGAAGCCCTTCTCCCTAGCATGTATCCTGCTGGTCTCGGCACAGGCAGTGCTGAGGGTCTAGGAAGGTACCAAGGTACGGCATGTACTGGAACTGGGACTGGTTTTGTCCCTGTCAGGAGAGCCAATGCCATTTCCATGCAGTGTCGGTGTGGGATCAGGGTCCATCCCCAACGGGCTACATTTCCTCCTGGGTAATCCACCACTCTTCACTGTTCCTCCTTGCACCCCAGCCCTGGCATATCCTGGGGTTTGCAGAGCTCCAGGTCCCCTGGGTGCACAGCCCTGAGGGATGCTCCATTCTCCTTGTCCAGCTCCCATGTTGCACCCACACACCCTTCCTGCCAGCACGCTGGGGAGAGAGGCAAGGGCACATCCCTGATGTATAGGGCAGTGGGGCTGGAGGGTACATTGGCACCCAAATTTGGGAGGGGAGGAGGACTTGCTGCCTTCTCTCAGCAGTAGTCCAACCTGACCAGTCTTTCCCTCTGCAGTGGACTCCTCTGGATCTTGTTTAGTGAACGACTAACCCCAGGCAGTGAGTCTAAACCATGTAACCAGAAAAACCTCCCACAAATCCCCCAAATGGAGACTGCTGAGTTTTACATGTCTTAGGTTAACCTTAATGTGATAAAAGCCTATGATCACAGCTTGGTACCTATTGTTTAAAAAACCTGCGGTCTGGCCTGGAGTGCAGAAAAATTTCCCTGGATATCAAAAAAACCTCCCTTTTGCCCAGTTCCCCAGGTGACTGTGGTTACTACCAGGAGTCTCTGTGTTGTTATTCCCCCTCTGCCCCCCCACCCCTACCCCCATACTTTGAATGCACTGATCAGGACTGGTGCTTCCAAAAATGCTTTGCTGTGCTGCTGGCACACGCTGCGGAGCCCATCCTGGGATGCACTTCTGCCATTCCCCTCTGATCCTTTGGGAGGAAAATGTTTACAGGGATGTTGAAGGAAACCTGCAGAGCCAGGGGGCTCAACGTCATGCAAAACACTTGGGATCTTTCCATTGCTCCCTGCCCTGCCTGGTGAGTGGAGGGGTGCTTGTGGAGGGTGCAGTTCTCCGTATGCCTTAGACATGGCCATTCCCATTTCTCCATGGTATGTGGGGATCTTTTTCTCCACAGGTTGTGACATCACCATCACAAATATCACAAACACACCAGAGAGACCACGGGAAGTCAAATAAGAAAAAGAGACTTTGCCAGCTCATGACAAGATGAAGAGTGAAAAGTTCTTTAGGTGGAACCTGATCCTTGTTGGCGGTCGGAGCTCTGCCTACAACCTCCTCCTCGACCCTTTGTGAAAATAAGCCAGAAACGCTTGTGATTAAAAATAATTCAGCAAATATCTGCTCTCCTTTCTTCTTGCTGACTGGGTGGAAGTGCAGCTGCCAGCCCTGGCCCAGCGCTGCAGGAGGAAGCAGTGGAGGGAGGCACGTCACGGCTGAGAGCTGGAGAAACCTTGGGCTTGGGAAAGCATCACAGCCCCAGTCCTTTTCCTGGAAACCTTGTGGCAAGGCTGGGACCAGAGCCCAGGCTGCTGGTGCTCTCCCTGCCAAGATCCCTCTTTCGAAGATCGAGCAGCCTCGGCGCAGCAAAGGGGCTGCCCTGAGTCGGAGCAAACCGAGTTGCGCTCCGGGAATGCATCTGGCTGTCTCTGCATGAAGCAGCTCGTTCCTGTGCTCTGATGCTGATTGGCACCTTGGAATAACCCGCTTGGCTTCGCCTGGCGGGTCTGATGCAAACACACCCACGTGGCTTTGGGTGATGGGAGAAGGAAAGAGGAGACCCTGTGGAGCAGCGGATGTTCCTCCACGCAGCACAGGGTGTGCTGGCATTGGAGGTACAGCCCCGGAGCCTGGGCATGGTGGCTGTGATGGTCGATCTGCCTGCGATAATGGGGAACGAGCCATCCTGACCTGCTCCTGGTTGTGCAGGCAACGGGGATTAGCAGAGCGGGACTGCGTGGTGAGGCTCTGATGTACACACACACACCCCACCCCAGCCCTCTGTTAGCACCTGGGAACTGAGAAATGAGTGTTGGGGATGTTGACAGGAGAAGAGCCTGAGGGGCGCCAGGTTTGGGGATGGGGGCTGCCTCTGGGTTACGCTGCTGACATGGGGAGAGAGGTGGGTGCCTTGCGTTGGGGATGTTAGGGGCTCATGGCCCTGACCACCCGAGCATGAGGCTGCTCAGGTTTTGCCTTTGGTGGCACCGGGGGTGTAACATCAAGGACTGAGTCTTTCTCAGTCCTGGTAGTTTTCACAGGACAGTTCCTTGTGGTTCTGCATAACCAACAGAAGCTCAGTATTACTGGGGGAACATCCAGAAAATACCCTCTTCATGGCTCAATAGCCAAGAGCCAGACACGAGCAGCATCTAGGACACGATTCTCGGCACATCCCTACAGAGAGGGCTGGGCTGACTTTGCAGAGCCCCTTGCCTCTCACCAAACCCACAGAGCTCATCTCTGCCGTTCTTTAAAATGCAGTTTTGATACCATCCCCAGGGCTGCTGTTGGGAGTGGATTTGTGTCCTGAAGCCTTTATCCGAGCCGCCAAGGACAGGAGCTCCTTGTAAAAGAGCTGCAGAGAAGCCAGTGACACGAGCTCCTGCTCAATTTGTTTTTCACGTTCCCATTTGTAATAATTCTGGATTTTATGAGGGATACTTCCTAAAACTTCCCCAACATGATGGAAACACATGTGGTGCTGTAACATAAAATGTGACCCTTTTGGTGGAGAGTCGAGATGAAAACCTGCTTTTCTCTGAGGGCTACATGAGCTGGGCAATCAGCAGAGCACGGACCATCCCACCTTCATCCCTCCAGAAACACTGCCTGCACACCTCTGTGTGCACAATCTGCAGGTGGATTATCTCAATAAGTCATTATTTAAACTTTTCCTCCTCTTTTTTCTCCTTGTTTTCTTGTTTTCCAGGGGTAACCCAACCCTGCGCCTGTGTGTCCCTGTATCGCCCCCGGGTGACATGGAAAGCATCGCTTGGGGTTTTACCTGAAGTGTGGGTTTGCTCCTGTGCTCACTTCAAGGACAGAGCCGAACTGGGGGAAGGAAACACCGCCCCTGGAAAGGGTTTCTGCAGGGTTTGAAGCATAATGCCAAGGTTAAAGGACCTTTCCTTATCTGAATTAGCAAATCCCCCCACAGCAGTTGTGACGGAGGTATCAGCTTCACTGCATTTGCACCACACCACAGTGGGTGTCACTGAACTGGGGTAATTCCTGCTGTATTTGTGTTTGGATGAGTGATGAAGGTCACCTTGCCCATCAGTCAGGACCACTGGCATCCCTTTCCCCGCAGTGGTGGGTGCAGAGGGTCCCCAAAAACGCAGGGCTGGCTCTCACCAGCAGCACCCCAGCTCAGGATGTGGGCTGTCAGGAATCCTGGGTTTTGTTATTTTAATGGTAAGATAAAGCTGTTGTGTAGTTTGAAAAGCAATCGTAAGCCTCCCTGTACTCATAGGAAGGGCTCAGGCTGAAACCATGGTGTGTGAGGGTCTGAGATCTCAGGACAGCAACCAGTGTGAGAGGACACCAGGTCATAAACAGTCTGGGGATATTTTTCAAATGAGAATGAAATTCTAATGCCAGGAAAATGCAGCAGAGATGTCAGTGAGTAATGCAGGATGAATGCAGAGGCCAGCAATCACAGGCAGCAACCAAAGAGACGGGTAAAATACTCTAGCCCTGCTGTGGACAGCATTTTGAGTGCAAAAAGCCTAACCGCTGGGGCCAGGAGAGGACTGGCTGTGGTAATGGCACCTGGGACACGGTGTGTGGGCTGAGCAGCCTGTGAAAGGACATGCAGGGAGAAGGGAGGCCGGATGGGAGACAGGCAGAGGCTGGGGGTGCTGGAGAAGTTGTCTGGGGGCAATTTCCCATATCTGCTTCCTCACTGTGGGGCTCTGCCCCAGGACAGCTCCTGATGTGGAGCATTTGGGGTTTGCTTCTTCCCATGAAAGCCTTGGCTTTCCATGGGGGACCTGTCCTTGGACACTTCTGTTCATTTCCCTCCTTCAGTTGCACCTTACATCCCAATAAAGGGAGGGGGTTCCATGCTGTTTAATGTTCCCTGCACCTCTGCTCACCTTCGAATGGGCTGAGCTGGACCCAGAACTGCTGAAACACTCTGAGGAACACTCAGAATGCGTCAGGACACGGCTTGATCCCTTTTCCCAGGCTGGGCAGCGTGAAGCATTCCTCTGTCCAGCTCCTTTGGTTTTGGGAGGTGCCAGCAGCCTTTTTGGTGCCCACACACTCCATGATGCTGCCCCTTGGCTTTGCACTGGGGAGACTCAGAGAACAACCAAACGTGAAACTGGGGGTTCTCAGCAGAATGACCCCCATGTATTAATGAGGGAAATTAACATAGATTGTGAGTTGGTTTCTTCTGCACTTTGGGGTGGTGTAAACTAGGACAGGGCCAAAGAAGTCAGGAGGGCTGCACCAGTGTAAACCAAACTTCATAAAATAAGGAGGAGAGGCCCCTTTTGTCAGGCGATGGCTTTTCCTCAGAAGCTAAATGATACATAATGTTTATATAGTGTTTTGCCTCTCCTAAATGCAGGCTAGACATTAATTGATTCCAGGTTTGCTCTGCGAAGTGGGTCAGCTCTTTCCATTTCGCAGATAAAGGAGGGGCAGGGATTGCTGAGGGGTGCACGGGGGGTCAGCGCCGGTGCCGGGGCACCTACACGGATGGCCGCCCTCTCCGTGGGACCACGCTGCCTCCCCTAAATACACACCACTCCTGATGTATGTCGAAATCAGCTGTGAAGCTGTAAACCCAGTTGCATTAGCTCAGTTCAAATGAGATCTGTTTATGTCTCCAACGCTCGCTGCTGGTCAAAGCAGGACTTAACTAACCTAACGCTGTTTGTGTTCAAAGCCTCTTAAACCTCCGCTCTGACTGTCTTCAAGTGAAGGATAGAGAGCTCGCTGGGACCTGGCTGGGGTCCAGGGAGCTGTTTCAGACACCCAGCCCCTGCCTCCCTTTTGCTCGTGGGGCCGTTTGGAAAAGGCACCGGGCATTTTAAACAGCGATGGACAAAAATAATTTTAATTCATTTCTGTTTACACAGCGTTGGAGGCTTGGGAGGGTTTGGAGAGAGGATTATTAATGGTTTTAACTGGTGTGATAAAAATGTTGCCTTGGTCTGGGAATGTGAGCTGGCTCTCCAGCCCCCGGCGCTGGTTGAGGCAAGCGCTGCGCTGGGGGAGCTGGGCGTGAGGACGTAATGGCTTGGTGGGTCCCACCTTTGTGGTTCCTTTTGGCATCTTGGAAATCCTGCCCGTTCTGCTGATGTTGAGCTACTAAAACCCAAAGCCAGGATCGGGGCAAACACCCGACCCTTGCTGGTTGCCTTCAGTCCAGGGAGCCCAGCTTGGAGGTGTTGGGTGTCCAGATGAGAAGGAAGCAGGACATACCCGGGTTTGGAGCACTGCTCCATCCCTGCTATCCCAAAGCTGACCTTAAAAGCTTCAACTTAGCTTAATTTCATAAATTTGGTGCAGCTCTTTGGGTTCATGGCCCTTTGCTTTTGGATTAGATGCTGTTTTAACCAGACTGTCCTTTGAAGCAGGTGGAGTTGTGCCTACATGTGCACCGGGTGGATGCAGGAGGGGAACTGAGTCCCATGGGAAGTGCCCTGATCCCTTCCTGACAGGCAGAGGAGGTGGGGATGAGCAGGCACAGGTACACCTGTGGCTTGAGCCGGGCCGCATGTTTCCCGCACCCTCAAACACTTCCATCAGGAGACCCAGACATGGTTTTACTGGTCTATTGCACGGCAGGACCTTGCACCTATAAAACTGCTCTTAATTACTTCCTAAGTTACTAACCAGGGTGATGTTGACTTTGTCTTATAACCCAACGGGACTTTGCTTAGCATAAACCCCTGCCCACTGTAACTTCCCTGTCTATGTGCACTGCTGTATGGTCATACACCTACTGATGTATGGTTAGACACTGCATGCACGTGTCCACGGCTGGTTTTTGGACACCCACTGACCTGCTCTGCAAGGCTGCCCGTGCCATTGCTGCTTGCCAGCCTGTGCCCACCACGCCGCAGCACTTCACAGAACCAGAGAATCATAGGGGCTGGAAGGGACCTCCAGAGATCATCAGGTCCAACCCCCTGCCAAAGCAGGGTCCCTGGGACAGGGCACACAGGTTGGTGTCCAGACGGGGCTGGAATCTCTCCAGAGAAGGAGACTCCACACCCCCTGGGCAGCCTGGCCCAGGGCTCCCTCACCCTCACTGGGAAGAAGTTCTTCCCCAGATTGGGGTGGAACTCCCTGTGCTCCAACTTGAGGCCATCACCCCTTGTCCTGTCTCCAGAGACCATAGAAAAGAGGCTGGTCATTTCCCCCTGTGTCCCACCCTTCAGATATTTATAAACATGGATAAAATCCCTTCTCAGCCTTCTTTTCTCAAGGCTGAACAGCCCCAGTTCTTTCAGTCTCTCCTTGTAGAGAAGATGCTCCAGGCCTTTAATCGTCTTCCCCACACAGAGCTGTGATGCTGCTGGGGGGCTCTAGCAGGTCATCAGGCACCTGCACGAGAGGTTGCACAGCCTGTGGAGTGCCCAGGACAAGCTCCTGGTCCTCCTCCCAGTGTGACCAGCTCCCAGGTGCACAGGGAGGAGGGACTGTCCCCTACAGCCACGGCACTGCCTGCCTCTGATCTGCTTCCACCCTGCTTTGCCAACCAAGTTTGAAGCAATGGCTGTAGCAGCAAAGAAAATAGTAGAGAAAATGATAGTTGGGAACTAAGCCTGTGCCAGCATCAGTTCCTGCAGCACCTAGGCTCTGCTTTGAAGCTCTTCACTCAAAATACTACCTCCATGATCCCTGGGGATTACCATGCACCATGGTACTCACCTCAGTGCCAGTATTACAAAATGCATAAGCACGCAATTTATCTGCCTACTTTGCAAGTCAGCCTTGCACAACAGCTTGTGGAGGCACTTAGAGGCATGTTGGCGTTCGAGGCTGGATCACTGTTATTACTGCCACTCTGGCTCTAGCTGAAACAAGGGAAGGACTAATCTGACCTCATTAACCAACTGATGTATTCTAAAAAACATTAAAAAACCCAAGCACCAACCCTGCAATGCGTGAAACACTGTATTTAAAAGAGAAAAATTCATTTAGGAGGATAAAGATGTTTGGAGGCTTTTGCATACAGGCAAGAGACCCGTCTTTTCTAGAAGCTTCCCTTGAGGTGTTGTGACATGTATTTCTACAGGGCTGCAGACTCTGGACAACTTAGTTCTGTAACAGTGAGACCTGGGTAGAGAAGGGGCTTCACTTGGCAGTCAGGTTACAGTGAAGTCTTTGGCTGTGCTGGGAGAAGGCGTTGGGTGAAAGATCCCTGTGTAACATGCAGAGTGAGGAATGCTGTGTGCTTAGTCATCACCTGTGTGAATTGGGCAGGGAGAACAGTGAATTGGGCAGGGAGAACAGCTTTAATTCTGTGAGATGACCCCATCCCAGAGGGGTTCTCCTTGAAAAAGGCTTGGAATTTGTTCCAAAACTATGCTGCTGGGTGGAGTCCAGCCTTACCCTTGTCCTGGTTTCAGTCAGGATAGAGTTAACTTCATTTGTAGCAGCTGATGGAATGCTGTGTTTGGGAGTTACAATGGTTTGGGAGTTAAAATGGTACAAGAGGTAATCTTTGGAGGGATACTGTGTTTGGTATGAGGCTCATGGGTAGCATCATGCTTTGATACATAGAAGTCATGAGACCCGGAGCCATCTCCACTGCCTGTCCCATCTGCAGGACATACTGAGGAGGAGGGTTTGAACTCAGTGGGAGCTTCGCCGAATGCCCAGAGTGGGAAGTCCAGGTAGAAGGAGATTAAGAAAAAGGCTGAAAATGGTATTTTCTGACATAATCAGGATAATTACCAGGCTAAAAGATTACTCCTTCAGCTCATGCTTCTCTTGCACTCCTGTGCACCAGGGCTAATTCCAATTGATGAAGTTATTCTGGGCTGATGCTGGCACGGGAAGAGGATCAGTCCCAGAGTTTGGAGACCTGGCAATGAGACAGGCATGAGACAGCACGAGGGAAAAACACATGGAGACCACCATGATAGGAAACACCACAAAGTCCCAGACCAGCCGAGAACCTGTCTGTAGAAACGTCCAAGCAATTGCAATGGATGTTTCCATGTTTCCCATTGTTGGCATGGGATATAAGCCCAGGGCCCAGTTCCCTATCCATCCACTTTTCCATTCTGCATCTAAATCGGGCACTTCTGAGCAGACGCCTGTGCAGTTTGGTTGTTCTGATTGGCTGCCATCCCCATGGGATGCTCACTGAGATGTTCTCCTGGCAGGATGTGGCCATCCCTGGTGCCTGCCTCGCCGTGGGTTTACTGCCAGTGGGTGTGGATCGGTGGTCCAGGCAGACTCAGGACTCAGGTCCTTCACCCCTGGGCTTAGATGTTACAAAGAAGAAAATGGTAAAAGAAAACATTTGGAAATCTGTTTCTTATTTACTGTCCTGCCAAGTCGCCTTGAGACTTGCTGGAATCACAGTCCCAGAAAAACAGAGTGGAAAGGATTTTTCTGCCCATATTGTTGGTGGTGGGAGAGACCTTGCTGTCTGCTGTGGGCTGGGAGAGGTGGGGATGGGGGTGGGCTTTTTGCTTGCTCATGAAGGTGAGGAACACATTTACACATGCTCCTTGTCAAGCCTTTCCAAGAGGGAAGTTTGTTAAATATTGGGAAGAACTGAATGCAAAGTGCAACGCTTGGGGAACGGACTCTGGGAGAGATGCTTTGCAGGTTAGATCTTGGTGATGAAGGGCAAACATGATGTCAGGTCATGGTGGCAGGAGGAAAAGTCAGACCAAATTGGGTTTTTTGATGGATGTTTCCATGCTCATGACATGCCCTGAAAAGATGTCCCAACACTACCTAACTGAGGCACCGAGGGAGATGCCAAGGCACTCAGTGGAGATGTTTTGTGGCACCAGGGAGATCTTCCCAAAGCAGCAAGGTCTTGCAGAGGCCATTTCCCCCTACAAGCTCCCACCTCCCTCCTGGGAACGCTGCGCATCACCCCCGGCTGCTCGTGTGCGCTTGCAACCAGGGGTAAGCTGAGCAGGGAAAGTTTCCCAGAGACTTTTGGGGCTGCGACGCCAGGAGTCATAATTACCTTGGCAGAGGCAGCCTCAGTTGTTCGAACCTGCCTTCTCGCCCGTGAGTCAGAGTGGAAGTGCTGGAGTCATGGGATGGCTCAGAGCAAAGATGCAAAGCTGGGAGTTGCTTTTAGAGCTTTTTATTTCCTTGAGGGCAAGTCTGAAAAACATGAGTGGGGGAGCGAGAGAGGCTCTGGCAGCCACAGATCCTGCCTGCAGCCCGCCAAGGCAGCGCCAGCCTCTGCGGGCAGCACACCGGGAGCCCCTGCTGCCTGTGAGGGACGGGACTGTCCCTGGGGAGACAGCGATGCTGTGGCAGGGAAAGCAGCCACGCAGTTTGTGGGTGCCCATGGGTGAACCCTGGCACCGGTGCTGGGTCCTGTGAGCCCTTCTGGCATGTGTTGCAGAGGTTGCATTCACCTGGCAGCCACCATCCTGCTCGGAAGGCGGGGGACGGAGCCCCAGGTCCTGCAGGAAGGTCTTGGGGAGCACTGAATGTGTGGGGCTACATCCATGAGTGTGCCCTATTTAGGTCAGAAAGCATCAGGAAATGTCTCAGCAGGGTTTCCTGGGGACAAGTGGCTTTGGGTATCTCTGATGATCTTTTGTAGCGAAAGCACTTTTGCTTTCGGGGGTTTGCTGGTCCCCCTCTGGTCTGTGCAGTGGAGCAAGGAGCAGAGCCAAGGGGGATAAGATCTAAGCATCACCAGCCTGGGAAGCAGGGATGGGAGTTACTCACTCTCACAACATCACATCCTTGCCTGCAACACCCAGGTCCGTCTGGGCACTGGGAGAAAGGCAGCAGGAAGGGCTGGGGGTTGGTGGGATGGATGCTGGTGGAGTTGGTGCTTCACAAAGCCTCTGCAGAGAGGACTTGGAATACGAAACACTTCCAGCACATGAAAACCATGATGGATTTCGGTCAACCTAGCTCCACGGGATGGATGAAGTGGCCAGAAACTGGTGTCAACAGGGGTGTCCTGAGGTGAGTATTGGATCTGTCCAGAGACAGGTGGGAATGGAAACCCCAGTACCAAGCTCTGTCCAACCTTGGGGAGGTCCTGTTGCCTCCAGACTCCAAGTTCATGGCTCGGAGCCATCTCTCGTTTAGTCCCAGCGAATTACTGAGCCCCAGGAAGCCTACCTTACTGAGGCTTTTGTAGAAGTCAAGGGCTCAAATTGAGCAGGAGCTTGGGGAAACCATTTCCCTTGTTAAAATAAATGTATTAGTTTAATACGTACCAGGAGAGGATAGGGAGTTCTCCTTGTTAAATATTTACCAGTCAAACCCTGCTGAGGACTTACTTGGAGCAATTCAGCTTTAGTGATTTCCTTCTATTGTGGTCTAAGTCTCCAGCATCGCTGGGAAACCGCCCGGCAGGGTCAGGGGGGCTGGTGACAGACCCAAACCCTGGGCTGCAAAACCACAGCCAGGATGGCTGCCCATCATGCCCAGGACACCACAGGGAATTGGTAGGTGTCCAAAATCCTCCCCAGGACCTCCATGAGGATGCCGACACCTGCCCAAAGTGGAGTGAGCAGCCTTGTTTCCAAAGGGGAGCAAAGCATGGGAGAGATGCCCAACAGCCAGGCAAAAATAAATTGGGAGAGGGAAAGAGAGATTATTGTAGACACAAAATGCTGCTCTGTGCCTTACCTGTCCTGGCAGCCCCTGAGAGCAGCCACACAGCACTTTTCCAGGCACACCACTGTGAATTTTAACAAGGAGCACAGTTTCTGTAGGAGCTGATCTTCTTGGGACAGAACACCTTTGAAAGAAGCCCAACTGTGCCTTATCTTCATGTCCCTAAGATGTCCCTCCCGCAACCTGATGGAGTCAAATCATATCCCAATAATCTTCCACAGCTCAGGATTTCCTGACATAGCTGTTCTATCTATAGGAACAATTGTATATCTATGTTATCTACATGTATATACACTAATTTGACACACATTTACATTCATAATTTAATTGTCATTTACAAGTTTACATTCTGGTGGTGGTTCAAGGCTTCTTAACCCTTGTAACACTTTGGTTTTCCCCTAATCAATCTAAATTCAGATTATTTATCATTTTGGTGCCTCCCTGTTGTTTTGTAACCCCATTGCTTCCCCTTAAACTCTCTACAATGAGATGGAAGTACTGGATGTGGGAAAAGAGCAGGGGGAACCTCTGTGGAAATGCTCAGGACTGGTCGGTCACTCTCCTGAGTGTGGCTTTTTGAGGTTCATGTCACAGTGTGTATTTTAGAAGAATGACTCTATTAATAACACTAAGAGAAAACAGATGCTTCAGGTTTGCAACCAGAAACGTGGATATTCCAGGAGACATCAATTGTTAGAAGTAAACAAGAGCCCTGATTCAACAAAGCTCTTAAGCAGACACTTAACTTTAAGCAGGCACTTAACACGGGCTTCAGCAGGGCGTTAACATATGTTCTGCTATATAAGGAGGGACTTAAGTACGTACTTACAGTTAAGCTTGTGCTTAAGTGCTTTGTTGAATTGGGGCCAATCCTTCAGCTCTGCCTCTGTCTCCCTAACATTAACTGTGCCTGACATCCAGGAAATTCTAACAGGGGTGGCTGTGGTCACCTATTGCATTGCTTTCCCCTTCAGACAGGGGCTGCAGCTACTTTGCAGCACGGCTGAAGGTCCCTGGGTGGCAGGGTCTGGCCATCCCATCCACCTTTGTGCTGCTGTTGTGCTCCCCATTCCTTGGGATGTCTACAGGGATACCTGTGGAGAGACCAAGAAACTTGTCAGCCTATGAAAACCCCACCTAGAAGCCTGGTGTACCTCTATTTTTACTGGATTTTTACATGAAGCTATTTTTCTGTAGTATTCTGCGTGCTCTTAGAAGGTGCCTTTCCTTGTGCTTTATTTGCAGGTGGTTTATTTTTCACTCCTGAGCACTATGAAGCACACTGGGCAATGCTTTAGCCTCTCTGGTCAATCTCTGTGCACAAGAACTTGATGTCACAAGCCTTTGCTTCTGTAGCCTGCCCTCCCAGCACATCCTCCATCCACTGAGTGGTGCACATCCTCAGGTGAACACACACATCAGCAGGGAAAGGCCTTAGTGTCTGCACAGGTCACTCATGACCTCCTGAGCCACTCTGGATGCTCCTGAGATGCCCCTCCTGTTAGCCTGAGACTCTTCTTCTTGACAGCAGGTCACCTTCATTTCTCACTGAGGTCACTGGGGATGAAGCTCTTCTTGTTCTGGTCGCTGCAATGGCACTTTGAGTCCACATCTCTGGAAACCCCACTCAGTCTGGTAAGTCTGGAAACCCCACAGTTCCCAGCTCTCAGTCCTTTCCCTGGCTTGCAATCAAACCCTCATTGGTTGGCTTTTACTCACAGGGAACCAGATATTTCTGAAAACTGAACAGATCTTGTTTCATGAGCTGGGGAGAGCCCAGTGAAAGTGAAGAGAGTTGGTCCCTCCAGACCCAAATCACACAAGGCAAATCCTGAGCCAAGCATCTCCAAAGCTTTCCTGGTTCGTAGGTGAAGTTCTGCCCCATTGCAACCAAAGGGAACTTTGATGCTTGTTTCTGTGGGGTCAGACCTTTTTTCTCCCCAGAATTTCATTTTGGGACAGTTTTTAAACTGTAGGTAGGTCAGAAGCTCTCTGGAGCAGAGGAACGCCCTGGTCAGCAAACCTGCTGCCTTTCCCAGACTCAGATTTTGGTCGACTCTGCCTCTCTACCCAAAAGGTCACTCCCAGAGAGGCACACTCACTGCAGAAGAGAGGCTTTTATTTCACCACTCAAAGCCAATCCAGTGAACCTATGGCCTCCAGTTAGACATGACTCAGGGAGCATCATCTACACACTCTGCCAGGTATTCTTGAATAAAAAAGTCATCAACAAAGACCTTGAGGACCAGCTCCTCACTGCTTATTTTCTTTGAGGATGGCAGCATCCAAGTTCTACTTATTTCTGTCTCAGAGAATAAAAAAAACCCCACTACCAGAAGAAAAGGAATGTGAGCTTGCAGCAGAGTTTGGTACCTGGAAGACTCCAGGCTGGCGTGCACACCCCTGATTTATGGTGTACTTGTGAAAACCACTTGTTCTTGTCATAACAAAACAGATCGAAGCGAAGCTGGGTAGAAGGTCTCCTTCTAGTTGGCACTTCATCATGGCTTCTTACCCTGTCTTAGGTTCTGGGGGTTTACAGTTATATAAAACTTAATGAATCAGTATACTTTAGATTTCCTTCCTAATGCATATGGGTTCAATTAACTGCCCTGTTTGCTTATTTAAGCGCTTTCATTAAATTGCTTTACTATATTTTCCCGCAATTGAAGGGGAACACGGTGGGGCTGATGCCATCTGCCACCATCAGTTTAGCAGAACCTTTTTTTTTTGCCTTTGTTCAGACCCATTCTTTTTTATTAGAAGAGACCCTCCTACCCCCCTCTCCCCCGAGTTCCCTGTGTGCCACGCTCTTATTGCATTCTCCTCCTCTGACTGCAGACTGATGGGTAAAGGCCCTGTGTGAGGACCTTCGTGCATGGCATTTTTAAGGCTTTTTTTACAAGATCAGGTTGTGTTTTGCTCCCCCTTCTCTCCCCCTGCTTGCAGATTCCTGGTGGGGTTTGTTTGGTTTTTTTTTGCTCCAGCTTGTGAATAAATAATTGTTGCTGTTACAATAGCTTGCTGCCTGGCTCTGTGGCGTGGGGGATTGCCCTGGCTAAAACACCAAGCTACAGGCTCAGCCCAGGACAGCAAGAACAAGGCAGGGGAGGATTTTTTCCCTGATTTTAAAGCATAGATGATCCCAGCCATCTCAAGAAACCTTCTTAAAGGTTTTTCTCATGGCAGGGGTTGGTTTTCCTGCCTCTGTCCCTGCTTCACCCATGGCTTCATTTTTGGGTCCAGTGCCTTTAGGATGTCCCACACTGTCCTCTCCCCCCAGCACTCAGGTAGCATCTTAATACATCCCTCTGTGTTGCTTTAATCCTTCCTTTCGAGCTTCATCTCACCAATGTAAGTGCTCATCATGAGTGGTCCTGTGCTTCTCAAGTGGCTGTCAGTCCCAAGGGGGCTGCTGCCAGCATCCCTCCAAAACATGCCCATCAAGGACTGATGATGCCCAATCCCCATTATACAGACCAACTACACTGAATAAACTCACCCACTGGCTTTGGGGTGCAATCTGCTCCCTGGCACACAAAGCAAGAGCTTTATTAGACATCACTAATAGGAAAGAACACCTCCTGAAGAATATAATAGCAGTAGGAAAAGCATTCATCCTCCAGGAGTCCTGTCTGGAGGTCAGCTTTTTGATTTGGAAATGGGCTCTTTGATACTGCTGGGTTATCTGCCATCTCTCAGGGAACAGAGGAAGGCACTAGTGCTCCTGGAGCAAACGGGTGTTTTACAATACAGTCGGTAGAGGAAAACACCCTGGCACTTTTCTTTTCCCCTGCTACAGGCATTTTATGTGAGGGAAGATGCAAAGAGAATAAATAACTTACCCTAAAGGTACACAAGGCCAGCAAGGGAAAAGGTTTTAACCATTAATTACAAAAGCCTTGCTCAAGCACTAATTTTTGAGGGGGAATGGCAGCCCCTTGTCCTCCCCAAAGTCTAAGGAAACTGCTTTGGCCACAGAGGACCAGAGGATGATGCTGTGGGACCCTCCCCCAGCCTGTGCTCCCTTTTGCAGAGGGGTTTCAGTTTGTGGAGCAATGCACCAGCCCAAGCAGCTCCAAGAAGGAAAAGTATTCCCCCCGACACTCACCTCCCACCACCACAAGTGTGTGTGTACATTTCTTTTTTCCTTCCCTTTCTTACTTTCTGACTTCTGAGGGTTTGTTTGGTTTGGGTTTTTTTTTCAAGGAAAAACACAGCAAAAATTTGCAAAAACTCCCACACTTCCCAAATTAACCTTCGAGGAATTAAAAATTAAAAAAAAAAACCAAACCAAAAAATAAAAGCATTAGCTGGAAAAACATCATCTAGGACAGACCCTGGCTGCATCCCAGTCCCCCTCCCTGCCCTCCTGCCGATGCCCTCAGGGCACGGGGACCCTAACCTCTGCTAACAGCCCCACAGGCTGCAGGAACCACATTGCAACGGGCTAAATTTGCCAAAATCGTAAGGAATCACCTGGAAAAACCCAAAGCAGTGCAGAGCCCGGGCTCTAGGAGGTTTTCTGTGAGAGCAGCTTCACAGCCCTGCCAGCCCCAAGCTCTCTCTGGTGCCTTTTCTCCTTGAAGTGAGGCATAAAATACATTGAAGCTGCTGGCTGTGGTAAACATTCCCTCCAAACATGCCTGTTCTTGATACCCCCAATGCAGATATTCAATTGTGGAAGAAAATGGAGAAAGAAGGGAAAAAAAAACCAACAAACCAAACCCAACACAAGAAAGAAAGAAAAGGAAAAGAAAAGAATAGGAGAGAGAGAACAACCCCGACGCTTCCAAGACACTAAAAATAGACTCTGATCACTTACCAAATGGTAAAATGAAAATGATTTGCTTTGAATAGTCTCCAGAAAGGCTCAGATACAATGTCTTGTGGAGCAAAATTGAATCAGTTGAAAGTGCAGACGCCAGCTCAGCCTAATCCCTCCCAGCTGCTTTGCTTTGCTTTTTTCCAACAAGCAGCCCCTAAAAGTCGTCTCCCTAATCCTGCAAACTGAAATTCAATCTTAGGGTTGGGTTTTTTTTTTTTTTTTGTTTTTTTGGTGGGTGTTTTTTTTTTTTTTAAATCAAGTTTCAAGCCTGGGGCTGGCAGGGTGGGGGTAGAGGAGGAGGGAGGGCTTTGGGGTTGCCTCCTTCCCCTTGCCCTGACTGCAGTAAACACAGCCTTGAATTCAAGGAAAAGCTTTAGACTACAATTCGCTTGGCTTGAGCCAAACACACAAATCTGATGCCTTTAAAGCCCCTCCAGCAGACGGTAGATAGCTTTGAGATGCTCACTAAATGGCTGTCTGGTTGCTGCCTTTTTTGTTGTTGATTGGGGGCCCAAGGAGACCTTGTCTCTGGGTTGTTTTTTCTTTCTTTCTTTCTTTCTTTTTCTCCCCTTTTTTCCCCCCCCCCCAGTGTCTGCTTTTATCAGTGAATTTGGGTTGGGCATTTACCTAATGCAAAGACCAAGACAAACAATTTCTCACAGGGGCTGGTGATTGTGGCCAGCGGTGCATGTACAGGCTCTGCTATCTCAGGGAATATCGAGAGGTATTTATGACACTTTCCCAAGAGTTTCCCAACTCCTGCCCTCCTCTCCCCCAGCTCCTGCTGCCTGTGTGACTTGCAAGGGCTCTGCAAAGGCTCCCAGGACATCCCAGTCCTCAGCTCCTTCTGTGGTGCCTGGGAGTGTAACTCCATGCACCTCCAGATTTGCCAGGTCACTCTTTGCCACCTGATGGTTAAGTGATCCCAAAGTTTTCTGCCATCAAATGATCCTCGCTGGGTTTAGGGGAGTAATTGAGAATTTAAAAAAAAAAAGAGTAGCAAAGCATTTGAATCCAAATCTGATGGCTCAGCATCCTGATAATTCAAATTCCTGGGTCTACACACTTCCAAACTCAGGGGTTCAAAGAGTTTCTCCATTTCAGACATGCTGGTTGGCTCTTGTCTGAAGCCAGGTCAGGGTCCAGAATTTCAGCAGAAGAAAACATACACACATAGAGAAAGAGATAGCTAAGAGTGAGGAGAGGGAAGGTATCTGCCTTACAGCATAGAAACTCCCCTGGGAACAGCTGCAGGCAGGTGTAGGTTTGCCTGGTCAGGGAAAGATTCAAAGCACCTTAAAAAAGTAGGAGATCAAACTTAGAAGGAGAGAGTGGAAAGCTTTGAGGTCAGTTCTCTTACCCTGATGACAACAGACATAACTGCATAATGCCACTGCAGCCACCACACACACATAGAGAGATTTAAAGCTGCAGAAATTGGCCCCATAGCACAGAAGTCACACGTGGCACTGATGCAGAGGATGGTTTTGTCTGTTCCTAGGGCCTGCTTTTCTTCAGCTTGTTGGCATAACGGTCTTGACCTCCCACACCAGAGCAAACTTCTACTTGTTTGCAAACTACTGTAATTTCTGCATGGAGACACCTGAGATCACATGAGATTTGCTCAGACAATACCCATCCTTGCTCTCCACATCACCCTGAGACAAGGCTGGGTCACCCAGAGTGATAAAAGGATTATTACTGAACATTCCCTGGAACTAAATTACCTCTTGTGTAATGAGGGGCAGCACGTTGGGCACCTGGACCGAATGCCACGTGTGGGTTGTTGGGTTTTATGGTATAAAGGGATGGGCAGTTTAGATAAATGTACAGGTATAAATGGGTAGAGATGCACAGGGGAGCAGGCAGGGGCCAGATGGGTTAGAGCAAAGGGTATCATTATACAGGCATACGCAGGGTCTGTACAGAGGAAGGGCAATATATTACCACAGAAGAAAGGGTGATGGAGTGAAAGCTTGTGTATTTGACATTGGCTAGACAGATGAGCCAGGGGTTTGGCCAGTGTGGTCTTGATGCACATCAGGATAACTAGAAAGGAAGCGGGATGTGCTGTGTTAGAGCAAGTGCCACCTGCATGGGTGGGAAGTTCAGGTAGGAGCTGGCAGGATAGCTGGGGAGTGGAGATAAGGAGGAGGTGCCTGATGGGCTGTATAGAGAAATACATGAGATAAACACGTGGGGAGAAGAAGAAGTGGGTGCATTGGCATGGAAGAGAAGTATTCCAATATCTGGAGCTAGGTATGGGAAAGATATAGAGGGGGAAAATAGGAGGAGAAGAGAGGAGAGGGAGAGGGAGAGGGAGAGGGAGAGGGAGAGGGAGAGGGAGAAGGAGAGGAGAGGAGAGGAGAGGAGAGGAGAGGAGAGGAGAGGAGAGGAGAGGAGAGGAGAGGAGAGGAGAGGAGAGGAGAGGAGAGGAGAGGAGAGGAGAGGAGAGGAGAGGAAGGACACATTAAAATGAGCAAATAAGAGTCTGTATGTCGCACACTGATCTCTTGAATGCATGTGGAATCTATAAACATGGAAGAGAGAAAGCTGGACTGGGCAGATAAAGTAACTGCTGGGTGGCTGGGAAGTTAAGGAGAGTAAACGTAACGTGGAGAGATTAAAGCATGGAACTGTGGACTACCACAGGTAGGTAGTGTGAGGATGTAGCTGTAATAGGCAGCAAGTAGGCAAGTACAGGGGTAACAGAAAACTTAGTGGGACGTGTGGAATACATGGAGACATTAACTGTATCAGCATGTTGAGGTGAAGAGATAGGTAGGGATGCTCTGGGCTACATAACTGAAATAAAAGTGACACGAGCAGCGGTGGCACTAGCAGATCCACAGTGGGAAAAGGGACGTAAGGAGGAAGAAGTGGCCCACTAGAAATACTGAGGCTATTCTGGGGTTAGGTCAGCGGACCAGAGATTGGATGGGTGGGTGGATGGATGGATTAAGAGGTGGGTATACATACCAACTGAAGAGATTATTAACCAGTCTTGTACTAGTTAGAAAGGTTGACAAGATAAACCTGAGGAGAGCAGGTTAATAAATTAAAGGCCAAAAGAGAAAGAGATCAGATTGAGATGGATGGGTTTACAGCAGACAGAACCTGTGTTGTCTGGGTAAAGTGAAGGAAAGATTGCTGGAAAGATGGAATAAATATATGACTGATACAGCCAGAAAATACAGGCTGATAGGGTGAATAGGTCACTGATTACAGGGAACGTGGGTAGAGAGGGGAACAGATAAAAGAACAGTAACAGAGTTAATAGTTGAGTAGTTAATAGAGTAATAGGTGAGTAACACCCATAGAGAGGGTATCTAGTCATGAGACTCCCTGCAAACACAGAGAAGTGTGAAAAAGGTGACCTACAAGACAGAGGAGCGAAGGAAGCATTGGGCAGATGGCTACACACTACAAAAGTGCAGGGAGATGAGAGAAGATATGGGAAAAAGCAAAAGAGCACTGAAGAAAGACTCAGATGAAATAGCCATGGAGTAAATAGTAAATTACATATAAAATTCATATAGAATAAAGAGATTATGCTGAAAAAACAAGCTTGCAACAATTAGCAAGCTAACAGGTTGGACCAGGTATTGGGTAGATAAAGAGAGAGAGGATTATTCATGAGCTGGGAGTGTTGAGAAATTAGCCTGATGATCAAGTGTGAATTAGAGGGATGTTAAATGGGGGAGTAAATCCTGGACAGGATGATTGATGAAGAAGGATGTGGGTGCACATGCAGATGAGTGGGTACCAGGAAGCTCGACAGAGTGGGTACGAGTGAGCAGGAAGATGAATATGGATGGACCAAGGAGGAAGATGAAAATACAGAGTTTACTATGTGCTATGAAAATCCAGAGAGATTAATTAAAATTTGCATCAGGTTGATCAGATAGTTAAGTAGTCACAGGCATTAGCTTAATGAGTATGTGTAAAAGAGACTGGCAAAAAGGATGGGTTAATCGTGGCATTAGTTGCATTGATGTCTCAGGCATGACAGGCAAAAGCAGAAGTGGGGAATACATTAGTGCTGCAAGAAAGGGCAGGAGAGATTAGTAAATGTGTGAGACGTGAATGTATGCAAAATAAGCAAGGAGGTCAGGTAAATGAGAATACAGGGGGAAAATGGATTGCTAAGTGTTATGAAACTGAGCTGTGCTGTGTGGGAGAGAAAATGAGGTGATCTGCAGCCCTAAGAGAGACAGAAAGAGCAGAGCTCTTTGCACAAGAAATAAATGCAGAAAAATTACATGACCAAGGCTGAGGTGCAACTCCCAAACCAATCCCAAAGCTAGCCCTAATTCTAAACCCTGACCCTAACCCTAAACAAACCCAAGTTTAAGATTAAAGCTTAACACCAAGCCAAACCTAACCCCTAACAGTGTCTGGACACAGCGCTAACCCACAGCCCTAACGACCTGCAGTTCTGCATCCAACACCTAAGACTAACACAAGCTAAGACTTACCGCTACCCCTGATACTAACCGTAACCCTATCCTAAACCTAACCCACACCTCACCCTAGACCAGCCAAACCCCAAACTTAATCCTTAGTGCTGAAGCCACCCTACCCCTAACTCAAACCCAATCTCAACCCAACCCTAACAAAACCCTGACCCTAACTCTAAGCACCAAGTCATAGCCTATCCCTAACTAAAGCTTAACTTTGCACCTTAGAGGGACAGGCAGAAATGCCTGATGCATTTGTATTTAGTTAATCCTAAACTGTGTTGAAGCAAAAGACAGAAGATTCTATCAGTATGTCAGAGAAGGAGTTGTCAGGTTTATATGTTATAAAGTTATATGGCATTAACTGTTTACAGGGGAGGTAGGAGGGCTGGCTAAATGAGCAGGTATAAGGTAGAGATGAGCAAACTACTATGCCTGTGTAGAGCAGTTACACCAGAGAGCTCAGAGTGTGCAGGCAAATAAGAAATTCATAGTTAGGATGTCAGATCAGAGGTCAGATAGATGAAGGTATATAAACAGAGTGATATGTACAGCCTGATAGTTAAATCACACATCCAGGTAAGGCTTGAGGTAGCCAGGTACCTGTGGGAGACTGGTTAGGAAGGAGGGAGGTGGAAAGGTGAGGCAGGTGGATGCACAGGGAGGGGGGAGTGTGGGTGCTGTCAGAGCGTGTGGAAATGTATGGAGGGGACAGGTAAGGGGGTGGGTTCGGCTCAGGAAAGCAGACAGGACCCTGTAGGTTGGAATTTTCTGCCTTTTTCAGGTTGTGACCTCTGCAAATGTGACCATGGGAGGTGCCAGCCCCTGCCCGGTGAGCTTCAGCCTGTGAGCCGCAGGCGAGCGCTGCTTGCAGCTCTGCCCGCAGCCCCGGACCAAGGGGGGGCAGCGAGAGGAGCTGTCCTGTGCTCACCACACGGGACAGCACGGCGGGGGGGTGTACGAGGCAGGTGGGGGGCACAGACAGGCGGGAAGGGGATGTAGGTTGCTGTGCTCGGTGGTAAAACCGAGTGGAAAGCTCCTTAAGGGGAGAGGATGAGTGTTCAGAGGGCAGGATCCAGCCCTGTGTGCCACCACACCAGGCACAGGGGTCGCACGGGTCCTGTGCTGACCCCAGCTCAGTGCCACCGTGTCAGACGGTGGGATGACACGGTGGGTCAGCAGAGAGGACGTGGTCCTTCTCAGCAGGCACTGCAGGCAGGGCGAGTGGTGCAAGGGTTCTTCCCCTCCGTAAGCGATGAGGCGCTTTCCTCCAGCTCCAAATACCTGCACAGGGTACTTTATTGCAGGGGACAAGATGGCAATGTGTGCAGAGACCTGTGTGGGACATCCCAGCCCTGGCCTCCGCTGCTGAGCCCAACTTGGAAGGGATGATCCCAAAAGCTGCTGGCTTTGCAGACCAGGGAAGGGAGTCTGCTGCCTGTGTTAGCAGTCGGCAGAGAGAGGAGAGGAGAGGAGAGGAGAGGAGAGGAGAGGAGAGGAGAGGAGAGGAGAGGAGAGGAGAGGAGAGGAGAGGAGAGGAGAGGAGAGGAGAGGAGAGGAGAGGAGAGGAGAGGAGAGGAGAGGAGAGGAGAGGAGAGGGAGAGGAGAGGAGAGGAGAGGGAGAGGAGAGGGAGAGGAGAGGGAGAGGAGAGGGAGAGGAGAGGGAGAGGAGAGGAGAGGGAGAGGAGAGGAGAGGGAGAGGGAGAGGGAGAGGGAGAGGAGAGGGAGAGGAGAGGAGAGGAGAGGGAGAGGAGAGGGAGAGGAGAGGAGAGGAGGGGAGAGGAGAGGAGAGGGAGAGGAGAGGGAGAGGAGAGGGAGAGGGAGAGGAGAGGGAGAGGAGAGGGAGAGGAGCCTTTCCAGGTTTGCTTTCAAAGGTTCAAAACCTGCCCCTGTAAATGTTTAAAGAGTGGGGTCTTGCTCCCTGAGAGCATAAGAGTAAATTTAGGACCCGACTTCAAACACAGGCTCGTGAGAGCACGGCTCTCCAGAATGCTTCCTTCACCTCGCTTAACTTTATGTTTAACTTTGAGCAAGTTTAGTTTGCTGACTCCAGTGGAGTGCGAGCAGCAGGGTGCGAGCAGCGCTGCGGTTATCCATGGGGCACAGCCCCGCTCCCCCAGCCAGCGGCAAAGCTCCAGCTGGCCTCCGTGGGACCAGGGCTTCACCTCATGCCTAGAAGCATTTTGCTGGGTAGTTTCCTTGTGAGCTTAAGTACTTTCCTGAATTAGTTTTTAAATGAGGGAACCCTCCTTCTAGACTTTCTGGGAAAGAAGGGGAAAAAAAAAAAAAAAAAAGGAAAAAGGGAGTGGAGGGAGAATGGGAATTTTTGAGGGTGCCCAAATGCCCAGAGCCAGCCTTTGGAAGGGATTTGGGTTCTCACAGTTTCACCCAGGCAGTTAGAAGAGCCTCGGAAGGAGCCAGAGCAGATACCTCTGACAGACAGAGGCACTGGGTGCTTTTCAAGATCCCACTATGTACTTAGCTGTATCTTCAGACATCTAAATCCCTCTAAAAGTCTCACTCTTAGTGTCTAAATCCCAGGTGCCTAACTCACTTCTAGGAAAATCTCACACCAGGACTGATTCACTGAATCATTTTTTTAAATCTGGTCCTCACTCACATAGGGCTTTTGAAAATCCCCCTGCTAATCTCCTATACCCGGGCATGTATCACTTTGAAGCCTGTAAAATAAATTGCTTTGCGCTCCTGGGGGACAGCAGCTACTTTGTCCCTGCTCCATACTAAGGCAGATTTTTGTTCCTTGCATATTAACACGTAGAAATTTTTAATTTTCTTTTTTTTTTTTTTTTGGGGGGGGGGGAAGAAAGCTCTGAAGCTGCGATGTGAGACTCGACTTAGCAGCGCGGATCCGGGGGCTGTTTTACATGTTGTTCTGGGGAGGCATCGCACGCTGCCGGGGGTGGGTTGCAGGGCTGCAGCAGCAGAGGTGGCGGGAGGAGCTGGTTCTGGGCTCCTCATTTACATCGGTGGGGTTTGCCCGTGGGCACAAGCCTTCCCTCAGCTCCACTGATCTCCTGGGAAGATTTGTGAGCAATTTTGCTCATCTCTACATGGTTACCTGGGTTTTTGCAAGAAATTACTTGGGTGAAGAAAGGGGGGGGGGGGAGGAGGGGAGGGGAGGGAATCAAATGCATATGCTCTTTCATTTATTAATTATATTTTTTTAACTTCCTGTGGGAATTTTTATTTGTTTGGAAGCTTTTTGGTAAATAAAAATGTTGTGTGTATGTTTTCTTCATACGTTTTCTTCATTAAGAGAAATTGGAGTTGGGGATAAACAAATTACTTTTTTTTTTTTTCCTGTTAAAAAAAAAATAAAAATAATAAAAACGTGCCACAAAAGAAAAGGCTGGCTGCCACTGAAACATTTTTTGATAGAAAATTCTGCCTGCAGCCCTCCTGCTTAATCAGTTTGGAGCAGAGCGTAGCCTGTAGCTTGTTAATAAGAGCAGCTTGCCCTTGCACAATGGTGAGCTGCAGAGGAGGCTTGTTGCATAGCTGTGGATTTTATTTTGCAGCTCTGTTAATTAAAACATATTTTACTTTGAAGGTGGTTTTTACTGTTTTCTACGAGGGTGAGACAAAAATCTGTTCTCCTGGATAGATTAAAGGGGGTTATGAAGTATTTTTTTTTAATATTTTCCTTTTTTTTTTTTTTTTAACAATTTAACTTTGTTTGATGGACAAACTCTCAGCAAAAAAAAACTGTGCGTGGTTCCTTATTTTCACTTATTCTCAGTCCTTGCACACAGGCTGCTTTATGAGCCCGGATTATCTTGGATGTTTCAATAATATCAAACTAAATTTTCAAATACAGCTAGGCAGACCGGGACAGGAAAGTTGTCAGGGATTCTTGTTGAATTGATGAGGTAATTCTTACTTACACAAGAGTAAACTAAAATAATAAGGCCTGAAATGGTGGCACTGAAGTTAATGACAAACCCTTCATAGGTTTCATATAAAGCCTGAATTTTTATTATCCCAGTTCCAGTGACTTTTTGCTGCAAGTTTGCAGCAAAATGTTAGGGCATTTCTAAGTGTTATTTTTATTATACAAAACCCCATTAAAATCAGTACCGAAGCATCCCATTAATTTAAATGGGACTTTGCATAGTTTGCTGAGTTCCAGGCCACAGATAAAGAAAAGTATGCAATTTGGAGTTAAACATTTTGACCACAGCTTTTTATTAGAAGACATTTAATCTCGAACAAACAGCGCAGTCTGAGGCATGAAGTCGTGGTGAACTTCATCTGGACTGGTGCAACAGGAGCCTTCACGGTGCAGCAACTTCTGGGACGGTCATCTGGGACCGCTCAGGACCCTGTAGCATTCCCAAGCAAACCCCTAGCCCAGGTAGGTATGTGAAGTGCTCCCCAGGCAGCCTTGCCTTCGAAATGCTGAGAGGTGAGCCAGCACACCCAGAACAAACGGAAAACTTGATTCAGCTATTTCTTTGGCTCCGAGTATCTGCCTGCCTTGACAAAGGCAAGGGCTGCAGGTCGGTGGGCAGGAGTCTGGGGGCTCTCTGGAAGGCAGAGTCCCACCAGGCTGGGGCCACGCTAGGTGAAAGGGATGCAGCTTTTGGAAATCGCTGCTTGAGCTTCACGCACTGGGGCTGGATTCCTCCAAATCACTTGGAGGAATGCGTCGGGCGAGGGATGGAAAACCATCGCCTCCGGTGTGAGGAAACACCCACCAGCCAGGCACTGGCAAGGGGAGTTCAGAAACCAAAGGGCGGTGAGGAGAGGCATTTTGGACGCGGGACACCCCCACCCTTCTTTAGGGGGCTAAGTGACCATAAAGTGACAGTCCTTCTCTGCTGCCCTCAGCGTGGGCACACACCTGGGCACCTCCAAGGGTGTATCCCTAAGGAAGCTGTGCTCGGGCATGGTCCCAAACCACGCTTCAAACACACCAAAACCCCAAATAATTCACGCTCTAACCATTGTGGGGGACACCTAAAGGCTGCTGGAAGCCGGGCATCCGTAAAAGCTCACTGGGAAGGTGAAGGAGCTGCTTTCTGCTCAGTGTCTCCTTGGAATTTTCCTTTCCCTGAGCCATAAATGTGTCAAGATGCCCAAATTTCACCCAGCGGCGGCAGATCAGCTTTCCCTGGTACATCCACGGGGCAGGGGCACACCAGTGACGGCCAGCAGCACAGAAACCCAAGCAGACCGTGTCCCTCCCTCATCTCCAGCTGAGTTTCAGTTTGGGGGGGTTGTTCAGGGCTCCAACGCCAACTGAAACTGGCGGTAGGGTTTGCCTAAACGTGAGCACTGCGGTCGCGACTCTGATTTAGGACTAACAGTGCTACCTCCAGAAACAGGAGAAAATGAACACCAAAGATCCAGGCTAAAATAACAGCTGAGGGCTTGCAGATACCCTTCTGCCTGGAAACTGGAGGGGAAAACCAGGCATTGTCCCGCTCCGGTGCATGCTCCCGTAGCTAGGATAAGTGATGAAGAAGCCAAAGAGACTCGGCTCCTCTCTGCTGACCCCCCAGGCTAGTTGCAGAGCCACTGAGCAGCCCCCCAAACCCCGGGATAGGGGCTCAGTGGGCACGATCCCACCATCCCCCCTCCCCATTCCCTCCACCCCCCGCTGCCAAGGGAACGGCTCCCTGAGCTCCGCGGGGCCGGGTTGCCGTGCGCGGCCGCGGAAGCCGTCCCGTGGCTCCAACTGCAAATCCGCCCCCGGGGAAGTGGGACATCCGCGGCCGCGTAAACAGCGCGTTTGAGTGCGCGGGGAAGCGGCTTTTCCAGCCGCGGAGGAAAGCGGCTGCCACCGGATCCGGCCTCGCCGCAGCTAATTTATTGTTTCGTTGGCTGAATTATGGCATTGTTCGCAAAATATCGGCAGTAATCGTAAGAGTAATGAAAAAGTAACGAAGTCGGAGTCTTTTGTGATTGGGGGGAGGGCAAAGAAATAAATCGAACAACCGTTAAAATTCCGGGGATGGGGGAAATTTTGGAGGAGCGAGGGGAAAAGGCACCTTAACGCAACGGGTTCGGGGGAAGGAGCGGTCCCATGGCTGCCGCACGCCGCGGAGGGGAGGGGAAGGGGTGTCTTCAGGGTGCGAGGATTAAGTATTTGGGGAGGGGAAAAAGAAAAACCCCAACAAACCCCAACCCACGTCCCGAGGCGTTAGTATTCTGTGGGAGCAGGGACGCGGGAGGCAGGGAGGGCTGCTTCCCAGACCCCGCCAGCACAGGAGCGGTAAAACTCGGCCATAAAATTAGAGATGGGGGGGATTTCCACTGCCGGGGCTGCCCCTCGGGGTGGCAGGGAGCTGGGCTCCTTCACCCCCCTTAGCCGGGGAGCGGGATGGGGAGGATTTGGGTTGGGGTGGGGAAAGAGGGGAGACGGCGCAATTACCGGGGGGAAGTGGAGGGGCCCTCCCCAAAACGCACCACCGGGTGCGGAGAGGGGGAGGGAAGGGAGAAAGCTGCTTTTCTTCTTAGTCGAGTTCTTAAACACAGCCAGAAAAGAACATTAAAGGCATTTCTAGATTTCGTTTCGGTTTTGGTATTTTTTTTGTTGTTGTTTGTTCTTTTTTTATTATTATTATTATTATTCCCATGCTCTTATTTTTGAAAAAAAAAATAAAATCACAAAACATAACTTATAAAACAATATATATACTGCATCCTTATCCACAACAGCATAATTGAAACATCCAGCGTAACGTTTACCACAGGTGTGAAATACACTGGGAAAGAAGTACCGTGTGCATTTTATATTATGGTTCTTTGTCATCTACAGGTAATAAGTATCGACAAAAAATAAGCAACAAATATGCCTGCAATTAAACTTCATATGCGTTTTGTATGCGTATTAATAAAGATCATATTTATCATTTCCATGTTTTTGTCTTTTTTTGTCTTTTTTTTTTTTTTTTTTTGTCGCCAACAAGCACTTGTTAAAGTATCTACATTTACATAATAACACCTTAAGATAATAACACCTTAAGATCGGGGTTTGGTTTTTGGGGTTTGGGGTTGGGTTTGGTTCTCTTTTTTTTTGGTTCCTTGTTTTTCCTTGGCATTTAGAAAAGCAAGGAACGCTTTCAGCTTTGCTAAGCAACCTTTCCGGACGCCGAGGCTCACTGTTTCTCTAGCAGAGATGCAGTATCTGGATTCACTTCAGAACAGAACATTAATTCGTCTCCTTTTAGCCTCTGAAAGGGGGTTGGCTTTTTGTTTGTTGGTTGGTTGGTGGTTTTGGGGGGTTGTTTTGGTTTTGGCTTTTTTTTTTTTTTTAAAGAGAAAAATCACCCCCCTGCATTTAAATAAAGATGAATGATAATTTAATTATCAGGATAAGACTTTGGATGGGGAGAATGCTCAACAGTTTTCGCATCGCTGGAGGGTTTCTGTGCTCTCGCACAACCGGGGATACTGCAGTCTTTTGGAAAGGATGGAGAGGTAGGAACCTTGAGCTGCTTAGTATCAGGAATGACTGGATTATAGCTTCCAACTAAAGAAAAAACATCAAGAATCATGCATTTTAAAAACAGTTTATTCAACGGCCAAGGACAATGATCCGGCACAATGCAACGGTAGATATAAATATAACCTTATATAAGTGGTTGACCCTTGTCATTATTATTTTTAATAGTTTCATACCTAATATTTTAACCATTTTTCCCGCAGAAACGACTCTGCGAATTATATCTTTTTTCTTCCCCCCTTTCCCTCCTCCCCGCCTTTTTTTTTTTTTTCTTTTCTCGAGTGTGATTCTGTTTCTCAGTGGTAAACATCAACCAAACTCTTCCCGTGCGACAAGCGGCCAAGAACCGTCCCACCAGCTCTTACCACCGAGGCGTCTCCGTCTCCCTCCCGGCCGCCCTCCCCGCGGGGCAGCGGCCGCTTTACCGACTCCTGTGCAAGTTCAAGTAAACACATACAACCCGCATAATCCAGAGAAAAAAAATTGCAACTCATCCATGTACCAGATTTCGGTGTCTCTTGCAAAAGTTTTCTGGTCCGTTTACGGTTTTTTGATGATTTATTTTATAATTTTATTATTATTTTTTAAAGCGCTGGGGTTTTTTTTGTTGCGTCGTTGGTTTGCATTAATTTTTATTTCTTTTTTTCCTAGACAAGTCGAAGTCCGCGGAGGTTTAGGGGCTTTTATTTTTTTTATTTTTTTTTGGGCCGGTGTTTTGTTTGGGTTTGTTGGAGGTTTTTTTGTTAGTTGGTTTGTTGTTGGGTGGTTTGGGGGTTTTTTTTCTCTCCTCTCTCTCTTGCTCGGGTTTTGCATTTAATCATCATCGGGTTTTAATAATTTTTTTTTAAATCTTTTTTTTTTTTTTTTTTTTCCGTTACAAACGTCGCTTTGCTTCTGCTTCGCTTTGTCGGCGGTGCTTTGTCGGAGGTGGTTTGTGTCAAGTCCGTCAACTGTTATACTGACAGGCGTTTAGACTAGAGCCGGGGCTTTGCAAACTGCTGTAGCCGAAACTGGAGTGCTGCTTTGATTTCAGTCTGAGGCTGGCTAAGCTGGAGTTGCAAGTGTCCCGGTAGACGCTGTAGGGAGAGCCCGGTGGCCCGTAGGGACAGGCCGGTGAGGACATGGCCGAGTTCAGCGAGGAGCCGCTGATGTTGTTGATGTTGTTGAGGCCGGAGTTGGCCATACCCGGCACGGCCGAGTGGCCCATACTGGAGGGCATGTTCATGGAGGAGATGCTGCTGGGCGCCGAGAACATGGACTGCGAGGAGAGGGGGCTCATGGAGTTGAAGAAGGTGAAGCTTTTGGTGGAAAGCGGCGCCGGGGTGAGGCTTTTGGTGGCCCAGTTGTTGTAGGGGTACCCGGCGTACATGTCGTCGTAGGGCTGCATCAGCCCGCTGAACTGCGGCACGTAGCCGTTCTTGCACAGGTCCATCTGCTGGTTCCGCTCCCGCTTTCTCCACTTGGCTCGGCGGTTCTTGAACCAGACCTGCGGGAGGGGGGACCGACACGGCAACGGTGAGTGCGGGACCGGCCGCCGCCCACCCTTTCCCCGCCGCCGGGCCGCACGGAGCGAAGATGCGCGCAGGGCAGCGCAGCCAACCTGCAGCCTGGCAACACCCCCACACCACACGCTCCCCCTCCGCCCTGGCTAACGGCCCCGCCGTGAGAGGGGAATTTTGGGGGGACCTCCGCAGGCTGCAAGCGCAGCTCCGCGGCCCCTCACCGCATCACCCCGCAGCCCTCCCTGTCCCTGCTCCGCGGGGCGTACAACGGGCTCTGCGCGCATCCCTCTCTATTCAGCGGGATGCGCCAGCCGGAATGCGCGCAGCTGCCTCTCCGCGAAGGGTGTTTGCGCGGGTGTCCGCACCACGGCCCTGGCCGCGTCTCCCCCGGTCTACCCCCGCCCCCGCCGCCCCTCTCCCCGGAGCAAGGCAAGGGGCGCAGGCCCGGCCCGCTCTGATTAAGGCTGGCTCGCCCCGGCTCCGCCGCGTTTCCGAACGCTAATGCTGTGTAATAAAAGTCCCCTGTTACAGATCATAAAAATGGGGATTGGATTAGTATGTTTAAGTTAAAAAAAAAAAAAAAGGAAAAAAAAAAATCAGTCCCCGCATCGCCTTTGGATGGATGCAGCCTCTGCCTTTATATCTAATGAGAATTTACAGCCCTGACTGGGGAACAGAGAAGAGGGGGCCGCTCCTGGTGTTTGATGCAAAAACCTGATCCAGACTCTCCTTTACAGTTTGCTTTGGGGGGTTTTTTCTTTCTTTCTTTTTTTTTTCTTCTTAGCTCTAGGACAGCGGTTGAGTCCCCCGCAATGGAAGTCGGGCAGCCCCAAATTCTTTTTCCAGGTAAAAAACCCAGCATCGTTTTGCCTGCCTGGCTGCTCCCGGCCTGCGAGCCTCTCCTACTGCATGCCCCTTCTCCCGGCTTTCTCCGACCGAGCCGTCGCCCACGGGTTCCCTACGGACACCGGGGCCCCGGCCGGAGCGGCGCAGTTCCGTGCGCCTGGCCCCGCGGAGTTTGCGCTCCCTCCGTATACCTCCCCCCAGCCTCGGAGCGGCGGCGGAGGAGGGGGGATCAACTCTTCGGGCTTCCCCTCCCGGCGCGGGAATGGCACAACTATTATTAAACGCCGGTCTCAAGGATGGAAACTTCGCGGGGGGTGGGTGGAGGGGGGAGGATGGATGGCGGAGTCTATTTTAAAAAATAATAATAATAAAAAGAATCCCGTATAAATAGGAAACGAAAGCAAACATGTTCAAAACCTGTAATATACTCCTCGGAAGGTGCTTCCAGACAGGAATTTCCTGAAAATGAGGGTAATAGTTTTAATTATGGCTCCTAGACATTTTAAAGGAAGGCCCTCATAGCAAATTAAGGTTAGATTTGCAATCTGCAATCTCAGAACATCAACCCAAAACATCTCCACACAGAGGGAGAACGGTATTATGTTAATGGCAACTCGTATATTAGTCTTATTTGCTTCCTGAAATATTCCAGCACTATTAATGCAGTCGAGTCTCCGCTCTGGCTTTGTTTTGTTTTAAACACAATTAAGACAACGCTTTCAGATGCGTTTCTCCCCCCCCCCCCCCCCATTGTAGATGGGTGTTTACTCTTGAAAGGTTTAAAGCAGAATCTCTATAATCCGATTTGGTCACTCGCGGTTTAAGTGCCAAGGGAAAAAAAAAAAAAGAAGAAAAAAAAAGAAAAAAAAAAAGTGTCGCTTTTCGGGACTGCGGGGCTGCCCTCCGCCGTTCCCGGTTTCTCCCTGTTTTCTCCCCTTCTCAGCACCGGGCTCAGCCCACGATGGGTCCCGGCGGGAGGAGAGTGCGCGGCCAGGGCCAAAAACGCGCGGGGAAATGTCCCGGGGGAGGGAACTCAACCGGGAGGTGGGGAAACCGTGACAGCCCAGGCACGGCGGGCGGAAAGTCTACGAATCAATAGAACCCGGGGCCGCTCCGGTCTGGCCGATCACTGCCAGGACATTTCACCCGTAAATCTCTCCAAGGGACCGCCAAAGCTATAGCTGTACACAGATATGTGAATGTATATATGGGGGCATCGGCTCCGAGGCGCCTTCGCCGTACAACTACGTGTTTCCAGAGCTTATTGACTTTGGAGTGCAATCGCTCCCCGGCCCTTGTCCTTCGCTTTGCCCATCGGCGGCCTCTGCAAACAGCCGCTCCGCCCGCGGCCGCGGGAGATGCGCGGCCAGGAGAAGCTGGCACCCATAGCCGCACGGGGGTTTGAGGAGGGGTGGGTATTGCCGCAGGCCCGGGGGACTGTGCCGCAGTCCCGCCGCCTCAGTGGCATCGAGCAGCGGTTTGTTGGGAGACGTATCGCGATTGCTGGGATTAACGGGAATAGCCAGAGCAAGGGCCGATGGAGCTGCCCGGTTGCTCGGATCGGGGGGTTGCTTAAACTCCGTGCCGGGTTTAGGCCCAACCTGGGGGTGACTTTCCCCAACAATAACGGTCCTTCCAAGTCCCGGCCTCTCCGCTGCCCCCTGCGCTGCTCGCCTCCCGGTTTTCGAGCCCGTCCCCAAGCGCGGGGCCGGCGGTCGCGGCCCGCTCCGGGCGGCATCTCTCCGCGGCCGGCAGCCGAATCTCCCTTCTGTCGCCTGGATCCCAATTTTATTAAATTTAAAAAAAGCCCCCAGCGGCCGGGCGCCGCTCGCAAACCCCCTCAGCGGTTCTCGAAAGGGGCAGTTTCCCCGAGACCTCCTCCCCGAGGGGCCCGGAGCAGACCCCCTCCATCCCCGCGGGGCTGGATGCCCCTCTTACCCGGACTCGGGGCTCTGTGAGGTTGGTCCACACGGCGATCTCTTCCCGCATGCTCATGTCGGGGTAGCGGTTCCTCTGGAAAGTGGCCTCCAGCTCCTGCAGCTGCTGGCTGGTGAAGTGGGTCCGCTGCCGTCTCTGCTTCTTCTTCTTCGCCGGGTCGTCGGCCGCTCCGTCCTCGTTTTTCTGCTCGCCGCTGCGTTCCTTTTCTGCGGTAGGGTGTCGGGGGTTGTTTTTTTAATTGTTGTTGTTGTTTGGGGGATCTTTGTTTTGGTTTGGGTTGGGTTTTATTTACAAACAGAACTGCGGGCATACAAAGGCAGGCAGGCCGGAGCGACACGGGGCTTGTTGGGGGGGGGGGTTACCCACGCGGGTCCTGTCGGGCCCTTCAGCCACCTAGCGCCCCGCAGCCAAACCCAGCCTTTCCCGAGGGTGCTGGAAAACCACCGCAGAGCCCGGTCCGAGCCCAGGGCACCTGGGCGAGCAGCGGGACCCTCAGGGCGGCCCGGCTCGAAACGGTCCCGAGGGGCGAGAGCAATCTCGGGGGAGCGGGTTCCCCGCAGCATCGGCTGCTCTGCCTTGCCACGGCACCTTTTCACTCCCTTCAACCTAAGGCGCGATCTTTGCTCCATTGTCTTTGTTATGCTCGGCCGCGGCAGGAAACTTTGGAAGGGCAGGGGTGTAAAACCCAGTAGCAATTAATCGCCAAAGGCACCCTTTCTCGTTGCCTCTCCACTCTCCCGCTCATTTCTTCCGTTTTCTTTTTATTTTCCCCCCTTTTCCCGCTTTTAGTAGTTTAGAGTTTATTTTAACCGGAGGCTGAGGGAAGCCCCCTGCAAAAATCATATCGAAAGAAGCAAGGGGAAAAAAAAACCCAACCCAAACCAACCCCACTATAAAAAACCAGGAGCGTTTTGGCGGTCGGGATTCACGCGGACTGGAAGCAGGAATCCAGCCCCGACCCCACCGCAAAAGGGGAGATAGACCACCCCTCCCCCCTTCTCGCTTTCCGTTACGGCCTTCCCAGCTCTCCCTGCCCGGATTTCGGCCGGATTTGACCCGGTCGAAGCATTCGGAAAGGGATTCAAAAGGCCTGAACGAAATGTGCTCCCGGCCTGGGCCCCGGCGGGAGCGGGGAAAGGTGCGGCCGGGCGGCGGGCGCGGGAGGCTGCTAGGGCCGGGCACCGCGGCCATCCCCTCGGCCTCTGTCCTGCTGCTGCCTGAAGGAAACTCGGGGCGCAGTTTTCCTTTTCTGAGGGCTTTATCCCCCTTCTTTTAGACGGTTTTATCCCGCCGCCGGCGGGCCCGGGGATATTTCTACAGCCCCGACCTCTGCGAGGTAAACCTGGAGTCTAAAAATAATCGCGGGCTGCATCCAAAGCCCGGGAGGACTCGTCCTTGCAAAGTCACCCCTGAATCGCTGCTCGCCTGGGCACCCCCCATAGCAAAAAGTGGCGAGAGGGGGGATGAGCTCCAGCGGCTCGATGGAAGCCCCAAAAGGGGAAAAGGGGCCGATCGCACCCGGCTGGCCTCTCCCTGCTCTAAGTGCTTTGCAGAGCAAACAAGGCCTCTGCAGCCCAGATCCCATCGCCACCGGCCCCCCCCGGGCCCCCCGGCCGCTGGACCGGCCGAGCCGCAGGGCCCGGCGGCGGCGAGGAAATAGAAACCAAAATAATCCCCGCAAAGACAAATCCTCTCGCTTTCGGCTGGAAAGAGCCCGGCAAAACCGGGCCGAGAGGGAGGGGGGGCGGCGAGAGGAAAGCGGCTGTGGCCCCGGTGGGGACGGTCCCGGCGGCCCCCCCGTCCCACTCCGGGTTTAACCCCGCCGGGATTTCATTAAAAACCCGGCCTCCTCGCCAGGCTGTGATACAATTCCACATCATCGAGGGACATTAGTTTTCATCGGTTTTTGTACAGGTGTGGGTTTTATTTTTTCCATTAAAAAAAAAATAAATATGTGAAACGTATTTTGCAGCTTCTCCGAGAAGAAAAGCAGGCAGGTCCCCAGCCCTCCTCCGGTACCGAGGGGTCACACACAGGGTTAGGGCAAAATGGAGCAAATCTCCCTCTCTAATCTCAAATAATCCCCTCTAATCTCGGAGTCCCTTCCAGACGCCGGTCCCTAACTTTGTTTGCGAATCAGGCTGGGAGGCACAACCCAAACTTTGTTTATCACCGGGGTGCCACTTCGGGACCGACTCTTGCCACAGCCACCCTCCGGGTTACAGCACCCGATAGAACTCCGAAGAGCAACAGTTTTAAAAAGATTAAAATTAAATAAGAGCGAAACTGCCCCCCCCCCCGAAAAGGTCTCGGTGGAGAATGGGTGTCAGGCTCCTTCCTGCAGCTTTTGTTTCCTTCTAGCTTCCCTTGTCATTCTAGAAATGTTGCTACTTTAATTAAATACAAACTGGGAAACCACAGCTTTCCCTGCAGCCCTCGCACATGGTGGTCAGGGCGTGGGGACCCTCCTTTCCAGCGGGGAAAACGCGCAGCCCCCCGAGTGAAACCTCTCCACGGCCGCGCACATCACTTCCGCGGCGGCCCGCGCTGCCTGCGCTCGGCCCCACGCTGCCTCTCCTGCTTTGCGTGGCTTTTTCTTACTTTTAAAATTGATTTTCTCCCCCCACACACACACCCCACCCCGCTTTGACAGAGAGATCTTTTTCCATCTCCGCACCACCCGAGCTGGAAAATAAACCCGAGCAAAAGCTGACATTATTTCAGAAACATCCGGCAAAACCGCACTCCCCGAAGAGCCCCCCTTTCCCTTCGACCCCATCAATTAATAACTGTTTTTATATAAAAAAAGAGCAGCTTCTGGGATGGGGCTGGGGACCCGTGTCTATCCTCCCGGGTGGCTGTCAGCTCCGGGCACGGTGGGGGTGGCAGCTCCGGGCGGGCCCCAGCACCCCGCTCCGGTTCCCGGGGCTCGTTCGGGATGGAGCCTCCGGATCACCGACAGCTTTTACACCCCATCGTGTCCATGTCTGCACCCCCCCACAGCTTCCCCCCGCCCCAACGCCTCTGGATGTGCGGGGGGTACGGGCAAAACACCACCGACCGCCCCGCGAAGGGAAGGCGCGGTGGGGAGGGGGAGGCGGCGCGGGGGGAAGCGGGCCGGGGCCGCGGGGAGGGGGTGGGGGTTACCTGGCACCTCCGTGTCGGAGGATTCACTGGCTGAGTTCTCGATCGGGTCTCTGGGTTCCGAGGATCTTTGCAAATGGAAGCTGGAAGCCATGTCATGGGAGGGTTGGGGTCTCAAGCTCTCGGGCAGTCTCTCCAAATTCATTCCACCTTTAAAGGAATCCATGGCAGGGGCGCCGGGCTGCCTGGGGGAGTTTGCAGGTGTTTATTCCACACAGAAAGCAACAAGGAACTTTTTTTTTTCTTTTTTTTTTGCTTTTTTTTTTTTTAAAGAAAAAAAGAAACAACAAAAAACAAAAGCAAATCCACTTATTACTAACAGTATTATTTTAAGGGTGTCGGAAGAAGAGAGCTGGGCAGTGCCTCGAAGCCGGTTGTCTCTGCTCGGGAAGAGGCACGGCAGTCCGGCCGCATAGGCAGGGAAGTGGTAAAGATCCCTTATAGAGAAACGCGAGTTGCGAGTTGGACAGTTTAAAGCTAAAGAGATTAAAGTGACCTGCCCTAGAACAAATGCCTGTAGTTAAACGGGGCTCCTCCCCCTGAAGGTTAAAACCTCCCCGTCTCGCTAATGCATCACTCCATCTAGCGCTCGCCCAGCCTGGCCGCGCAGGAGGACCTGCCTCCGCGCTCCCCGCCGATGTGCGCGCCTTGCGCGGCCGCGGACAGGCCCGCGAGCCCCTACCGGGGGCCCCGCCGCCTGGCTGCGTCTCCTCCGAGGGTGCCCCCCGGCCTCTTCCTTCCCCTCCCCCTCAAAGTCGGTGAGGTATTAAAAATATTTCAGAAACGAATGGAAAGGTGGAAAATCATTCCCAGTCGTGCGGGGGGCGGCGCGGGACCCCCTGCCCGCCCTCAGCACCCTGCCAGCCCTCCCTCTTCCGCAGCGTCCCGACATGTCGGCAGCGCGCAGGTTGCGCCACCGCGCAGCACAGCATCTCGGAGGGCACCTCCGTCCTCAGCCCGGCCGGGCCTCTCGGCCCGCGGAACCTCCCGTCCCTACGTCCTACAGCGGGACGCGCACCCTTGCGCACCCCTCAGCATCCTTGCGCGGGGCTGCGCGGCCCGGGCCGGCAACGAAGCGACCCCACAGCGAGTTTCAGTCCCGCGGGGAACCCGTTCCTCCCAGCTGGAGAGGGATTTCGTTTGGGGACGGCCTCTCGGGGGTTGTGTCTGAAATGTTTTTATCCTTTTAAAACAATTTTTGGGGGTTGTTTTTCTGGCTGCGGCGTTTATAATCAAGCGGCCCGGCCCCTGCCCGGCTGCCGGGGGACCGCAGCCTGGGGAACGGCGGCAGCGCCAACGCTCCCATCACATCATCTTTCAGCACATGATTAATAATAAATAATTTTCCTCCCGCAGCCGAACTCGCGGTGACCCTCCGGAGGGGTGTCTGCAGCTCTGCCAGCAGCCGGGACAGCCGGCGGGGAGGGGGCGGAAGACCCCCGCCTCCCTCCCTCCCGCAGCGGGCACCGGTGAGCTCTGTCCCGGTGTAGCGCCCGGGGTGGGTTGAACGGAGCCGGTCCCCGGAGCTGCCCGCGTAGGCCGGGACAAGGCCTTGAGCCCTCTCGGATAAGAACCTCGGTGTTTAGGGAGGTGGAAAAACCCACGGGAAGCCCTCAGCCTCGGGGGGCAGGTGGGAACCGGGGGTACCGGCGGGGCAGGCGGCGAGGGCTTGCTGCACCGGGGAAGGAGGCGAGGGAAAGAGAGGGGGAAGGACTCTGGCTGTAACTCTGCCCCGGGAAAAGACCTTCACTCCTCTTTATTTTCTCGGCTCACTTTAACTGATCCATCCTGACACTCTATTTTGCTTTCAAATCAAGTAAAGATGTGGGAGAGAACTTTTGAACTGTTTTATGGAAAGTGGAGGGAAACAATGTTCCAGCAGCGCAGGCTTTTTCCTACACCGCCGGGGTGATGGAGCCGGTCCCGCCCCGCGCCCCCCGGCAGTGCCCCGCAGACCCGTGCCCCCCCGCCCGTGGGTCCGGGGACACCAGGCGGAGAGAACCCAAAAGCTCCCAGCCCCAACCCTCTGCTCTCCAGCGGCTTTTGCAGCTCTGGGGATGTACAGGTGGTTCTGTCGGGGTCAGGTCTCTCTTTTTTTAATCCCCCTTTGTTGAGTGGCATATTGATGTCCGTCTGTCTGTCCGCAGCTCCCTGCTGAACTCCGCTCAGGGGTCTGTTAAACGACGGGGCATCCGGAGTGAATCAGGCAACCTCGGGGCTGCTAAAGATGGACGTGGTTTAAAATGCAAATATTTACCAGCGTCAGGGCCTCTGGGCTTCGAGGGACTCAGCTGATGCAGGAACCCACCGCACGGGAGGGACGGGGACCACCTCCCGGGGGAGAAGGGAGAGATGAGGACGGCCTTTCTCCCGAGGAGGAGGAAAGCGAACGGACTGCGAACGTGCGACGCAAACGAGACCCTTCACAGTCCCATTTTCTTCATTTATTTCCGAGAAAGAGAGAGGCGGCAGCCCCGGGGCAGGTCTCCGGGGGCTCCCCGCTCTCAGCGGGAGCGGGATGGAGCCCGGCGGGCCGGGCTGGAGGAAAAGGCTGCTCCGATCCGGCTGTTTCAAACCTGCTGCTCCCGGCAGCCTCCAAAGCGGAGGCGGGATTCTGATTTTTGTTCATTAAAAGAAATGTTTTTAACGCTCCTGATTTATAGATCTTGTTCTGCTCTATAAAATATATGTTTTAAAAATTCGTTCTAGGATCAATTCCTCCCGTCCGGACGCGGGGGGAAGACTCATCCCCGGGCACCGGCATGATATCGCCGAGACGGCAGCTGCGATAACGCCGGGTCCGGCTGCTTCCCACGGAGACGCCCCCTTCTCCCTCCCCCTCCCACCTCTCCCGGTTCCTTCTGGGGGGTCCCCGGGGCAGACACCCCTCCGGCACCGGTGTTAAATGGAGAATAACGGACCGGGCCTGTCGCTCCCGTTCCCTACGAGGGGTTTTCGGGAATAGGGGCAGCACCCGGTTCTCTCCTGTCCTCCCCTACGCGTGTCCGTGTCCGGGCAGTGGCGTGGGTCAGGCATTTACTGCACCCCTGCGCCAGGTCGGCAGTCTCAGACAGGCGGATATACATGTATATATGAAGACATATATATACACACATATATATGTATGCCTTCTGCATGTCTCGTATATCTCTTATGTAGATTTAAGGGCATCCTCTTGCTCCGCACTTTGGGGAGCAGGAGCACTTCTATCGCACAGAACCAAATTTGCTTCCCATTGGTGGTCGTGACAACATATATCGCGACAGTAGACCGCACCCGCGGGGCTGTCCCCCTCCGATTTGTGCTTTGTCCCCTCTCCTCCCTGTCGGGCCCACTCCTTTTCGGGATGCTGGGGTCACTTCTCCTCTGCCAACTCCTCCAACAGAAGCTACGTCACGGGTCCACTCGTGTGACGTCATGGCATCCTCCCTGGACGTCACGCCTGGTCTTTCAGCCAGGTCACGACCCAAAGCAAGCCTTGATGCCCCGCTCGAAGCTGGCTGCTCTTCCCGCGACGTGAGGGTGGGATGGCGGCCCCGCGGGCTGGTGGCCTCTGGCTCTCCCCTTCCCCCCGCCACTTCCCCGGCTCTCTGGGGGCCGGAGAGAGCTGTGGAGACGGAGGAGGAGAGGCCGCAGCCGACGAGGGCAGCCCGGCCGCGGGGCCAGCTGCCATGATACCTCCGGGGAGCCGAGACCGGCGTGGGCGTGGGAAGGGCCGGAGAGAGGAGGACGGAGGGTCGGGCCGGGGACCGAGCGGGGCCCACAGAGCTCCGGCCGGGACGGGGTCGGTGTGCGCGGGTCGCGGGAGGGTTTTGCGTGGGAAAGCTCCGCGCAGCGCGGCGTGGGGCTGGCCGGACAGCGCTTCCACTGCGCGCCCGCGTAACCACCGCATCCCGAGGCTGGGGGCTTCACTGGGGATCTGCAAAACGCTGGAAGCCCGCAAATAAACTGCTCCGCTTCCTCCTGCTATAAATAACCCAAGAACCAGGGACGGCGCTAATAAACAAATCAGCGCTGGCCACGCCGGTGACAACCCCGTGAAGAAGAGGATGAGACGCGTCTGAACGACAGCAGGGCTCCCGCTGGCCCCCGAGGGGCGGACGGACCCCGCCGAGGCCGCGGGGGAGGGGGCCGCCTCGCCCCCGGCTGCTGGGGAGGGGTCCCTGCTTTCGGAGAGCGGCTCCCATCCCCGGCGGGGTGCGGCAGTTGTGGCCAACACAAAACCACCTGGGCCGTATATCAGGCGGCGAAGCGCAGCCTCTGCCAGCTTTTCCTCTTCGGATTTATTAGCGTTGCATAGACTCAGATTCAGTCTATAAATTATTGGGAATTGTTACAAAAATGAAAGCATCTCCTCCCAAGCGCACCTCTGCCCGAGAGAAGCCCTCTGCAAAACAGAGCTGCAATGAGTCAAGACAGGAGGGAGAGGCTCCCCAACACAACCAAACGCAACCCAACCCAACCAAACCCAAGCCCAGCCAACCCAACCCAACTCAACCAAGACAAACCAAACCCAACCAAGCCAAACGAAACCACAAGCAACGCAACCAAAACAAGCCAAGCCAAGCCAAAACAATCCTGGCCAAACCAAGACCAAGCCGAGCCAGTCAAGCTTCACTTGGTGCTCCCCTCGCAGATGAGAGTTGTTGCGGTTAAACAACTTTTAATAACAAAACCTCCCTAAAAGTGCCCGACGGGGCATCGCCGGGCCGGAGAGGACGGCTGTAAGGGCGCAGGTCCCCTGTGCCCAGGGCCGACAGCGCAGTGACAACGCGCAGGGGTATTTTTAAAGCTTCCCTCTGTGAAATTGTCCCTCGCACGGGTAGATGAGCGATCGTCGGCCTCCAGCCTCTGCTCCCGGCCTTTCCTTGTGCGTGACTCCGACCCACGGGATGCTCACGGGAAGAAGGAGATGTCGGGGATACGCGCAGACGTGTGCGCAGGATAGCGCGGCTCCCCGCGGAGCACGGACCGCACTGGGGTGGGAGGGAGAAGCTTGTTGTAGCACTGCACCATGGGGAGGGTACCTTCCGTCGGGGCAGTGTCCCAGGGGTGTCCTACCCTAAGCCAGCATCGCCCCAAACGCCGCATTACGCGCAAGGTGAAGACCCGAGTGTACATCCCCTCGCAAGGCAAAGCTCAGCACTCCCAGTCGCGACTGTAGCCCCGGCCCGCATCCGGCCCGAGGGGAAAACGGAGCACACGCCAAGTAACGGTGACCACGAATGGAGCCCTGGTACCCCTCGATCTCCTGTGGGAGCCGGAGCCGGGTCCTCCGCCTGTCCGGGCGGAGCGGGCAGCGGCAAGCGGAGAGGGGGAAGAATCCCAGCCCAGGGAGCATGTTAAATCGCTCAGGAGAGGAAGGTGGAAAATTACGCTGGCTCCCAGCCGGCCTGTCCTCCTCTGCGCAGCCAGGACAGCAATTTTCCTAAGAAATTGAGCAAAACGAAATCAGCCCCTTTTGGATCCGCAGCCCTCCTCTCTCCGCGTGCCGGCCAAGCCTCCGACTTCCGCGGGCGCGCAGGGCCCCTCCGCGCAGCGCTGCGCGGCGGATGCTCAGCGGGGAGGGTTTTCAGCGGCCGCCACCGGCTCCCCCGGCCTCCCGCAGATTCCCAAAACGGCCAGGGCCCTCCCCGCTCCATGCCGCTTCTCTCGGCCCGGCGGACCCTGCCCCACCTCCTCTGCTATTCCTGCCACTGGAACCCAATGGGGGAAAAGGAATTTTCTCGGGGTGTTTGGTCCGTGACACCACCCGGGGCACCTGGGGCACCCGGGGCTGCGGCTTGTCGTGCTCCCCCCACTCCCCGCCATCTCCATCCCTCCCGGGGGCTGCTGCGGGCGCTGGCGGCCAGCGGCAGCGCTTGCAAAAACTCGGGTTGAAAAAGTTGAAGGCTTAATGTTTTCTGACAGATACAAATGATACCCCAAGGCTTTCCTGAAATGCAGCGACTGACGGCTGGAGAAACGGTTTTCCTATTCGGGTTTCTGCAGCTGGAAGCAGACGGGGTGGGAGGCGGTTCCCCTCGGCCCTCCTTCCCCTACCCTCATCCCCAAAATAAAAACCATCTCTTGGGTGTCCGCCGCCGACAACTTGTCCCAGTTGTCCTGGGACAACGTTTTTTCCCCCCAAACGCCTGGCAGCACAGTCCCACCCCGGCCCAGAGCTGCTTCCCAGCCCTCTCCGGATCCTTCAGAGCACCGAACTCTGCTCTAGGAAACTCTGAATTCGCTGTTAGCGGTGCCTCGGGTTTATCTCTGGCAGCCTGATGTGAGCGGCAGAGTGTCAGCGCCCTGCAATGACAACGCCGGAGGGTGGACAGCTCAGGAATAAGGGAGGTTGTTTCCCTAGGTGGGGGGCTGGGGGGCGAAGGGGTGGGGGGTTGGAGAGAGAGAGAGGGGGAAAGTACAATATAGTCCCACAATTCCTTCTCTGAGCAGAGGGAACATGCTTTTCTTATTAATTGATGGAGGAAGGGGCACCGGAGTTTGCTAGGCAGCCTGCTCATGTTACTCTGTGCATCTTTAGATCCCGAAATGTGTCTCTTTTGTGGACTAAAAAGATGCCTCTGAAGCAGGATAAGCAAAGGCCCGGGCACTCGGTGGGCATTTGCTGGAGACCCTTCTTAAGCAGAAAAAAAGAGGCTGCGTTTGAAACTGACGATATTATGTTTCCATGTGGGTTTTCCCCCACCTTGTTTCGGGCGAGCAACCTCTTAATTGCTCCAGCATTTGGATGCGGGAAACACATTTCCCTTAAACAGGACATTTCCTGAAAGGCTGAAATATTCTAATAACTCGCTGGGCTCTTTAATGTTCGCAGAACAGCAGCGATTCTCTGCAGAGCCTCACGTTTCCTGCTTTAAAATGCAAAATCAGAGAAACAGTTAACCTTTGTGTGCCTTCAGGTCCTTTCCCTCTATTTTATTCCTTTATTTTCCCTTTAAAAAAAAAAAATTCTCCTATACATCCCCCTGGTCTTTTTTTTTTTCTTTTTTTTTCCCCCCTGAAATTATTTTATCCCCCCTTTGCCTGGCAGCACCGCTCTTGCCCTGCTCGTCTCTGCTGCCCGGGGAGTAAGTATCACCGAGATAAAGGCACAGGGCACTTTTCTTTCCAGTTTCATTGTGGAAACGGCCGTATCTTAACGGGCACATCTCGGGTAGAGATAGGAACATGCTGCCTTCCAGAGGGCTGTGCTAATCAGCACGCCGGGTTAGATATAAAAGTTCAGGGCAAATAAAACGAATTAGTTTTATTAGCACGTTTAGGAGGCGGTCTAACGAAGGAATTCGGCTTTACTAGAGAATGTTTTCTCCTCCCCTTTTGTTATTTAAAAGCAACATAGATCCGGGCTGCTCATCACGGGAGGGAAATAACGCATCGTTCAATCTGCGGTCATTTTCTCGGAGAAAAAGGCGCTCCCTTCTCTAAACCCGGTAAGAAGGACATATACTCTTGGAAACACACGATTTCATAATAAAACCTGCGTGAACAATAAAACCGACTGTAAAGGACAGGCTGCGGAGCCCGCCAGGTTATTGTTCGGCGGTGGGTTTCGGTAGGAAATAGCTGCCTCCATCATCCGCGCTTTAACTCGGCTAAAACTTGCCCAGGGAAATGTTGCCACGGCTCCAGCGCGGGATTTCCAGGGACTTTGTACGTATTTCAGGAAAAGTGAAGGGTTTTCGGGAGGTTTTCTCAGCGAAGTAACTCTCAGAAAATATTTAGAAGTCAGCTTTTACATCAACGGCTGGAGTTGGCGTAGGGAGTAACCCGGAGAACACGGACCGTGGTTTGTTAAGTGGAAAAAACTATATAATTTAGTTGTTGCGCTAAAGCAAACGGCGTTTTGCTCCTCGATTCATTATTGTTTTGTGTTCAATCCCTGCCTCGGACTTGGCGTTCGCCTGCAGCGTGGTTGGCAAAATTTGGGGAAAAGGGACGAAATAACAGCAAACTCTCCTAGAGACAATTTTCTTTTAACCTGAGCGCTAAAAATAAAAATTAAAAAATCTCTGAAAGATGTCCGCGGTGGGGAACCCTTTTAAGCTGGGTTAATACGCACATCCTTAATTCCTAAAGAATGTGATTATTTTTTAAATTATAAAAGAAAAGGGGAGGGGGAAGAAAAGAGGAGCGGGGCTGTAATAGCGTATTATTTCTCTAGTAGCATATTATTTCTCTGCAAACGGAATTCATCGACGGCCCGGACTCTCCCCGTCCGCCCCGTTCATCCCCGAGAGCTGCCGTCTCTCCTTCGCGGTAGCGCGTCCCCCGGGTCGAGCACCGTGTAAGCACCGCGTATCCCCGTCCCGCACCACCTGTACCCCTCTGTTTCCGGGGATCCCCCGCCCCACCGGGGCCGGCTGAGCCACCGGGAATCGCCGCTGCATAGCAGCCAGCTCCCGCCGAGTGTACCGGGGACCCGGGTGCGAGCCGCGGAGCGCTCCGAGGAGGAGCGTTGGATGCTGAAAACGGTGCGGCGCGTAAGAAAAAATAATAAAATTAAATATATATATATATATTTTAAAAAAAATTAAATGAGGTAACCCCTCTGGAATTGCATTTCCCAGCGCATTTGTCAGAGCTGACGAAGCGCAGAGGCCCCGAAAGAATTTATACATGGTATAAAGATGTCAAGGACTGCGCGGAGCGCGGAGCAGAGCCGCCGCCGAGCTCCGGGGCGGGAGGCGAGGCCGCGGTGAGGGGCGCTCCCCCGCGCCGGCGGCACGTCCCGTCTCGGCTTTGTTTTCCAAGCCCCGAAACGCTCCGCACCTCCGGCCGCCTCCTGCGTCCCCGCAGCTGCCGGGCGGGCCCGGAGGAGGCGAGAAGGGGGGACGGAGGGTGGGACGGCCCCGCGGGACACGCGTGGGGAGACGCGGCGGGCGGGCGCGGGGCGGGACGGAGCGCCGGGCGCACGCGTGGGGGGTGGGACGGGGCGCACCGGGCCGGCGGCGAGGAACAGGCGGCGACACGCGTGGGGCGGTCCGGGAGCGGGGGACACGCGTGGGGACGTCCCCGGGCACTTACCGGGCGATGCGCTCGGCGGCGGCGGGGTGCCGGGCCCGGCGGGCGCTGTGCGCGCCCCGGCCGCCGCTCCAGGGTTTTCTTGGGAGATTTCCCCGTCTCCTCCTGACGTCAGCCCCGTCCCAGGGTGCCGCTGACGGGGGAGGGCCGGGGGCAGGGCCGGCCGCACCGGGAGACCGGCGGCGCCGGCCGCCCAGCGCCCCTCACCTCCGTCCTGCCGCCGAAGGCATCCCCGGGCCCGGCCCCCCGCCCCGTCCGGCGGCTCCCGCCTGCCCGAGCCGCCCCGCCGGTGCGCGGCCCCGGGCCGGTTTCGTGCTCCCCTGCTCTCTACGTTTCCTCCCGGCCGGTGTTCTTGTCCGAGGGGGCAGGGACAAGGAAGGGCCGCTTTATTTTCTCTCCTTTTTTTTTTTTGTTTTCCTCCTTTTTTTCTCCCTGAAACGCGCTCCTGGCTCAGGACTCCAGTGTGGAGGTGGGTGTGAAGCGCCGAGCACCCCGGGGAAGGCAGCAAACAGTGCCCAGGGCTCCCTGGCCTGCAGCTGGGGCTGGAGAACGCAGAGCTCCAGTGGGATGCTTACATGGGTGATACAGCACACCGTGCAGCCCCGCCGGCCAAACACCCATCCCCAGCCCCTCTGTCCAGTTTAATTTTCCAGGGATGCTTCTGGTGGAGTTTCAGACACTTCACTTCTCCTACTTGACCCCCCTGGAAGGTCTCCTCCCAAGAGAAAACCACACAGCTCAAGCTGTGACTGAGTGGACGCTGTGGCAGGGACATGCCTTGTGCTTTCCTAAGTGGAGCAGGTCACACACACACACACACACACACACACACACAGAGAAAACCAAGGACAACGAATATGGAATGGATCAGAAAGATAAATAGCATAAAATCAGGAACAGTCCAGTCCCACACTTGCCATTTGTTAGAGAGAGAAGAAGTAAATGGGATTCACATGTCAAGCATTAGCTGGTTGTTAGTCTGTAAGATAATATTAACTTTAGTGCTCGCTGGTTTACTCCAGTTTTCCAAAGGCAGTTCCAGGAGGCGCCCAGCCTGTAATTTAGGATGGCACATACTGTGTGAAAGAGACTTTGGCACCGGGGCCTACCAGCACATCAAGGTGATATTAACATAATAAAACGTTTGGAGAGGGAGTAGGAGCTCATAAATTAATGCATTCTACTGTTTTAATGCTAGGAGCTAACAATGCGTTTCCTGTTCGGCTGATCGTCCCCGCTGCAGCCTAACAGCTGTTTTAAAGGTGCTGTGAAATTAAAGAGAGGGAAGATGATTGTCTTTAAATCAATGTTTAATGATGTGTTATTAGGAGAAAAGTCTTCCTCCAGCAGATGTTTACATGCTGAGGATGGAGGGGAGCTTCCCAGCCTGCCTGCTTGCCTGAGGAGCAGAGGCGACTCCCCCATGTCCCACCAGTCTCGCAGATGGCCCTGATGTCCCCCAGCACAGGGACACAGTTTGTTCAGCACACGGGTGGGCTGAAGGCTGGCACCGGGAAAGGCTTTGCCCAGGTCTTTGGGTGGGTGCTGAGGAAACTCCTGAAGGATGCCCAGTTGCTCTGAGGTTTTCAAGCTGTGACTGTGATGGGGTGAACGTGGCAAATGTTGACAACATTCTGACCATGTTCAGCACGGGTCAGGGCTGCCAGGATTCATCCCCATAAAGATCAGATGTGGTTGCAGGAATATTCCCCTGTGCAGGAGTCTCTGGAGGGACCAGCTCTGAGCCATCTCCCTTTTACCAGACTCCAGAAGAGCTCCAGAAGAGCTCTGGAGAGGCAAAGAACTGCTCAAAGACCACACATCAGAGGAGTGGCAGGGTTACAAGGGCTGTAAGGGCAGGTTATACACAGACCCCCAACCCTCCTAGTTGAGGGATGTGTACACTAGGCTGAAAGCCTGTCTGAGCTTTTCACTCATACAGGTCAGAGTCAGCCGCAGACACCACTGTCCATGCACTAACAGCCAGCTCCTGGTGCTACCAAAAAAATTGGAGCTTTGAGGCAAGAGGTAGGAGTGAACTTCTGGATGTGGTGCTTCAAATAAGGTGGCAATATGGAAGCTGTGAGTGTAAGTCTTCCTGCAGGTGCCTAAGTCATGTTATTTCCGTGGCACTTGATCCAAAGACAGATTAACTAGTGGTGGTGTCCGTGCTTCAGCTTGCAGATTAAAAGGTGGTCATCACAAAGCTTCTCCCCCAGAGAAGACATCAGATGGATTCAGATGCCAACAACCCACGAGAATTGTGCCCAAAAGACACTGAGAAGCACACAGCACTAGAGGGAAGGGCATCTATCTCATCACCAGGTGACCCTCCTGTTGCCAACTAAACCAGCTTCAAATCCCCTCCAAACCCACACAGTTTCCAAAAGGATTGTTTCCACAGGCAAATTCATATTCTGCATGACATTGGCACAAATTATTCCTACAAAGCCAGAAGAAAATTATTCCTACATAGTCAGAAGAACCCTTTGCAACTGATTTTTTTTTTTGGAATCATCACAAACATTCATTACAAGACAATCCCTGTATTCCCAAATACAGTGAAGAAATCACTCCCCAAGCTCATCTGTTCCTTTATTTGTAGCTTTCCCTGTCAGTGCATCCTTGGAATAGTGTCTAAGAGGCCACACCGCTTCTCTGGGAGAAGCTGGGATCCTTGGAACATGACTGGGCTGTAACGTTTCTAAACTTCCCAGAAGAGGCAAACTGTAAAGGAAAAAGGCTCTTTCTGTGCACACACATTTGTTTTGGAGCCAAATGGAAAGGAGACCTCAAAAATAAAAAAAAAAAAAAAAAGAAAAGACAAATTGTTTGGAAAATATGGTCCTTCCCAAGACAGACCTAACCATATGGGGGGAAGGGAGTCAATACTGAAATTTTCCCTTCATATTCCAGTCCAGCAGCCCTCCCATTCTCTCCGCTGGGACCTTTGTGTGAGTCAGACCTTCAAGATCATCCATTCAGGGTAATATTTCCAGCACTTCAGTCCCCTCCCTGCTTCACTCCTATTTCTCACTGAAAGAAGTGTGGAATAGGAGTGAAGTGGTGGTGTCACCCCTCACACTTAGGATGAGAGGAAGGGAATGGGACCCCAAGCTTGTCCCTGTCCCTCCCAACCTCATCCACGTTGTTGAAGATGCGCTGCAGTGATGGAAAAGGCAGAGTAACTCTGTCACATAGAAAATGTACCTGTAAGTTATGCAGATAATTGTGAAAAGCAAAAAGCACACTGAAACAAGGAAAACGAAGCATGAGGACCAAGAGAAGTCTTCTTTCCAGCCTTGTCTGGCCTCCTGGAGTGACTTCAGCATGTCGGGTGAAGTTTATATGCCTGCAACCAACTACCTCGACCTAACCCCGGGGCATGGGCAGGTTAAGGCAGGAAAAGGTGTTAGGCAAATGGAAGAAGCTATAAAAGAGTCGAGTTTATTGGCATTTTGATCGTGCTTGTAAAAGGCTGTTGTAGCCCCATTGGATCGATAATGCCTGATTGCTCTGTGGACAAACCGAAGGTTAGATGGCACCACAGAAAGTACTTGTTGTGGCCAGGAAACCTCTTCACTCCCTTTAAATCACTGAATTTATCGTCATTGTCATCTTTAAGTAATAAACAAATGTGATATTTATGCATCCCCTACTGCTAATGGTGACATTTATGCAACAGCAACAAGGACAAAGGCTGCAGCAGTTGCGTGCATCGGCAATTAGCGGCGTGCGGAGCAGGCGAGATGCTTTGAAAGGAGATGATAGGAAAGAGGGCTTGTGTGTGTGGTTGTGTTTATTCCCTGGTGACATGCTGCTAACAAGCTGCAAACCAAGGATCACCCACAACAAGCAAAAACAAACAAAATGTTGTGGAGGGTGGTAATGCTTAGTTTAATTCTCTTAAAAATAATTATAGCCCTTTTGTGACAACTGGAAAGGCCACATTTGCTCCAATAAAACTGCTTGTTATTCTTCAGGCATGACATTTGGAGATGTTTCATTATACAATGTAGACATTAATGGGGGTAGATCTCAATCAATGAAATATTGATGCATTCCTCATCTTTGTACTAGCAGGAGTCTTTGATTCCGCAGCTTGTGGTCAGCTGTTTACTTGCCAGTGGAATCGCAACACTTTTAACGACTTTCTAGAGATCTGTCCTCAGATTTGCTGCCAAAGAACAGGATCTTGGGGATTTGGGCATTAGTGAAAACTTCCTTAAGGACTAGACATCGATCCAAGTATCTCTACTGCAGTTTATTCTGTGCAGGATGGATCCTGGGGGAAAGTGATAAATGGCACACACACCTTCAAACTGAGACACGCCTCCTGCGTTCTCACAGCACAGTTGTGAGAGTCCAAGTACTCTGCTTGGTATTATTCATCTCTGCTTTGACAACACAGCAGTATCTTAGCTGTCTGAGCATCCTACTGGATCTTAAAGATCCAGCTATTAAACCTTGGCATCTACTAAACCCACCTTCTTGGGTGAGAAAAGACCCAACAACAATGTATAGATAATATAGATACTCAAGTCTACTTTCAGTTGAGAAGCATTTTGCTTTGGGCTTAAATAGGGACCGAGTGTGTATTTAAAGGTGAATTTGTGCTCTTCCATGAAGAGCTGGCTGAGGGCAGAGATGTGCAGGATTCCTTCATTCCTTCCTCTTCCCCAGGGATTGGCTTTGCGCCACGATGAGAGGCAGGAGAGGGGCCTTTGGCCTGGCCACTGTTCATTCTTGATGTTAAACAGTGCAGTGGAGCAAGGCTCTCTTAGAGCCAGGAGTGCCTCCTCTCCAGCCCTGTGGGACCTTCTCCGTCTCGTGTTGTTATTGCTGTATCTATTACAATTAATGACTTCCAAAGCTGTTCTAAAGCTATTTAAGTGTCTGATGATCCATCTGAAACTCATCCCCGTCCTGTGTGCAGGTCTCAAGCGCTGATGTTCATAGGTGACCATGCTGGCCTGGGAGTGGAAATGAGGGAGATATGCATTATTTGGCAGGGACAGCCCTTTCTGGCAGTGCACACGGGGCCTCATGCAAATGAAAGTTGATGGCTTAATATTTCGTTACGTTTTTCCCACCAGAGTTATTACCTCCTAATTGCAGGGATGGATTAAACCAAAGAGACCGTGCTTGTTCAGGGAGAGGCTGCCATGTGTCAGCCTTGAGCTGTCACCCGGGGAGCAGGGGTGTCCTCCCCCGCTCCCACTTTCTGCCCTGGCCGTGCTCCCACCGTCAATGGGTGAAGCTGGGCTTAAACACAGGCTGGGGTTGCATTTCCAAGGGAATTTGGATTTTCTGTGCAGTTCCAGGGACAGGGAGGGATTCAACCAGCCCTGTGCTGATTTCTCAATATGCATCTCGTTACTCACAGACCCACCATAGAAAGCTGTATTTAGATCATCTCTTTAACTGCCAAACCTACCCCTGAAGCCTGATGAATTCTGAGCTACTTAGAGATATGGTTTAGCACAGGACAGGAATGGTTGGACTTGATCTTAAAGGTCTTTTCCAACCTGGTGATTCTGTAATTCAGTGAGGCAGAAAGGAGAGGCAGCAGTTGCTGGAGCCCACATGACAAAGCATGGTTTCATATGCCTTTGTGTGCTTTACAGCAGAGCTGAGTGCTGGGCTGAGGATGTTCAGGGTGGATTTGGGAGTTGCACGTGGAAAGAACTGCTGGGTCTTGTTATTCCCAAAAGCCTTGTGCCGCATGAGCTTCCTGAAAGAGCCCCCTGTGCACCTGTGCTGCTCCCCCTGCCATCCTGCTCTGGCTCTTCTATCGTCCGGGGGAACATCATCCTGCCAAAGATGCCCAGACCACCACACTTCAGCTCTCCTCTGGTTTAAGCCACAGTTTTAAATCCAGGTGGCCAGCTTTCTGGCTCATGGCAGGTGTCTTGTTGGTGTCTCCACCTCTGACTTGCTGTGGTCAGCAGCAAAAGTTCAGGGGCACGTACCTCTGAAGGCAAAGCAGCATAGAATAAGGATTTCCATCAGCTTCCCCTGCCTGCTTTCACAAGCAGCAGGGTGTTTTGGTGAGAGGCAGAGACATTTTTCATGCTTGTTTTATCAGTGCAGACAAAATGATGACAGAGCCATTATAGAGACTGGCTGGTCCATGCACAGGCAAGCTTTACACTCTCTTTGCAAAAGGCAAAGAGGGTACCAAAGCTGGGCCAGGATGTGGGGGGCTCCAACCCCCACCAGGGTCAGGAGAGGGAAGGCATTTCTGGCCAATATGAAGTAAATTTCCTCCCAAGGCGAGGCAGGGCTGAGCTCTCCTCTGCTGAAACACAACCACACTGCAACAAAGATGCTCATAGCAACGGAAGAGCAGGAGAAGGGTTGAGTTTTTGGACGCAAATATTTGGAGTTCAGAAAGCAGATGAATTGTCTGCGTGTGTAGATTAAAAACACCTTTAGCATTTCTGCTCTCCCAAAGGGAACATCTACAGAAGATGAGTAACCTGGAGCTCTCCCAATGACTGGGTTGACCACAACATAATCACCAAAACTAGGTATAAGGTTAAAATTAAACACCTGTGTGGAAAGTGCTTGCAGGAGGGAAGTCCTCCTTTGCCTGTGAGCAAGAGAATGAAAGGCATTCCTCCAGCTCGATGAAATACCATGAGATATGTAGTGGGAAGTGCTAAGTATTACAATTACTATTTACTATATATTAATATTTGTTATTCAGGAGGATTTGTGTGCGGAGGGAATTTGGAGGATCTGGTCTGGCTCTGTGTGTGCTGGGACTCTCCAGGGATTTTTTTAGTGTCTACCACAATTATAGATGAGGACTGAGTGAAACCTTGTGGTTTTACTTTACAAAACATTAGATTCAGCAATAGCCTACGGTTTTTTTGGGGGGAAAAAAAAAAAAAGGAAAAAAAATCTTTCAGGATGTATTTAAACAGTATTTCACTGGTGTGGCTGGAGCAGAGTCTTTTCAAAAGGGATAGTACATGGCTACAAGGGAAAACTGTAGGCTTATGCTCCTGGTCATCAAATCGAGCTCTGTGCACAAGGGTGTTGGGTATTTTAATCCTCCTTTGTCTCCCTCACCCTGCAGAGATAATCCACCTGCACGTCCTGCTCGCAGAGGTATTTTCATCTCTGTGCTGTCTGTTGTGGTGGATGTTTTGTGTGAAGATGTACCTGGCTGGGGCTTGTCTTGTTTCACCTTTTGGTCCAGAGCTGAACACTTCCCCCTTGGCTTGGGGAAGGTGGATTTTTGTGTTTTGAAAGATGACACGTCTTTCTGGGTAGAACTAAAAAAAACTGCCAAAAAACATCTAAGGTGTGTTTGTGTTTTTGCTTACTCTATGTCTCCAGATTAGTGAGTGCATTTAGATGTTTAGTTTTAAGGACCAGAGTTTATTCTGCTTCATGCTTAAGTAAACACTGGAAGTTCGGATCCTCCACACCGGATAAGACCTCTGTCTGGCTCATCAGGTCTGGTATCCTGCCTCTGGAGTGACTCATATCTGATAGAGAGAGAAGCTGCTGTGCTGGAGCACAGTGGTGCAGCCAGGATGCGTGTGCACTGGGATGTGGGGACCAGCTGGGCACCGCGCACCCCGATCTTGCCCATCCCAAGCAGCAAGCCCTGACATTTCACACTGTTGCATCTTCATTACTTCTAAACCACCATGAAATGTTAGATGTGCTTCTTTGGAAGAGCCTCACTGACTTCACAGCTCCTGCAGAACTGATGCTGCTTGGGCTTTTCCACGTCATGGCCATACCAGCACTCTGCCATGAGAAACATCCCATGGTTTCTGCTCTCATGTACCAGTATGTCCCTGCCTATCTCCTCCCTGGTATGCTGGGAACCTTGACACATAGAGAAATTGCTGGCATTAAAGGCTGCAGGTGGGAAAGGCATTCCCCAGGTTTACTTCAGTGCTTATAACCACTCCTCCCATCACTCCAGCGTGTCTGAGACCAGCTGTGGTTTGGTTTTTTTTTAAACTTCAACCCTTGTGTGACATCCAATAACTCTGAGTTACCTTACAAGCCAAGATTACAAGGTATAACTTCAGGTGAAACAGTATATGGGAAATAAGGATGCATGAAAGGTTTTGTACAAAGGAAGTAACTCACTGTACATAAACTGGGTAGTTGTGTGGGGCAAAACTTTAGGATTTGATGGATTGTTATCCCTGGGATCCAGTGTTAACGAGTGTTTATTTATTAGAGCTTCCTAGTCCTCCTCTTCCCACCATGTCTCAGCCTTGGGGCTCTGGAAAACTCAGAAATGCCATGTCTCCGTGCCTCTTCACCGATCCTCATCACTTGGGGTTCTCTGTTTAAGGCTGGAGCTCAGACCTGTGCTGCTCTCCTGCTGTCTGCTCTAAATAAACAGGAGAAACCTGGTGCAACTGTGGACATTCCCTACCCTCCCCTTCAGGAAACACGTGTGTGGTGTCACGCGTGTCCCAGCCCTGCCACCCCTCTGCCATCGCTGCCGCTGAGGCCTTGTACCCGATGATTTGCACAAGAGCTGTGACAGATGGGATTGTTCCAGTTCTGTTACCACCTAATGCTGCTGCTGAGAAGTTCCAACCCCCTAATTACAAATGCAAACGCAGTGAGTCAGATCCCACTGGATGGTATTCCTCCTCAGATGGCCTTCCTCTTTGCTGGGTGACTCTGACTCTTCCTCATCAAGGTTGGAGGGAAATTCACCCATGAAAACGACTGGAAATCCTGTTTGCTGGGGAAGCACCGCTTTTGTGTGGCACTTACTAGATTTGACTGAAGGTGTATTTTGACGCTGAACTGAGGCCAGTCCAGGTCCCTCTCATTAAAAAAGAGGCAGGAAAAAACCCCAAGAGTCTTAGCTGTGAGCTTGGGATGCTCCCATTGCCTTTTTCCTGCTCTCAATTTGGATCCATTCCTTTTACGTTTTTCCATTTCATGCTATCAAACTGTGAATTTAAAATCAGTGCAAAAAAAACAAAAAAAAAATCCTCCAGCGCCACTCCTACAGTTGTTCAGGCTGTATTTGTTTTGGTTGGTATTTGGGAGAAGTGACTGTGCCCTAAGGGCAAAAGGCGTGACCCGCAGAGCAGGGTACATCCCTAATCCGCTGGCTGCAGTGACACTCCTGGCAGGGCTGGGAACTGTGAGCCTCTTTTGTCTCTGACAAAAGGAGCATCATGTTGGAAGCATGTATTGCTTGATAAGATATTCCTCCTGGAGAGACAGAAAGGAAATAACCTTGGAGGCCAGAGACAGAAATTACATTATCCATTACGCCTGGCAGCACATAGCCCAGGGTTTAGTCATGGGTAGTCGTAACCCTCTAAACTGCTGCGCTCCCCTGGCTCCCCTGGAAGGATTATTCTGCAGCCTAACACATGTCATAGTTGGGAAATATTTCCTGATATTCAGCCTAAACCCTTCCTTTCTTAATCTCGTCCCATTAGTCTTAGTTATGCCCCATGTATACTGGTAAATAATTCCTCTCCCTCCTTGAAGTTTACAGCCCCCAAATACTTGTAGGCTGTTATCACACCCCCTTCCTTGTCTCCTAGCTGAGCAGTATCTGTTTGGCTCTTTTAACCTCTCCTGAGAACTCAGCCCACACTCTCCCATCCTGGCTGCCTTGCTGCAGTCCTCTGCTTTCCTCCAATCCCTTCCCAGTCCCTTCCCTGCGACCGTAGAGGGGCTCTGAGCAGGATGCAGCCTTCCCTGTGCAGCTCCCAGCAGAGCTGGGTGGGCAGGGCTGTCTGTGTGGCGTGTCCTTTGGGGCACACACTGGTCCCCATGCCCTGGCCACGCTGCCACCTTCCCCACATCTTGTGGTGCTCTTCTTTCATCTCCTACAGCCTCTTGAGATGCAGCCAAATTGTGTTTTCAACCTGCTTTGCCTTTCCTCCAGACCCTTTCTCAGCTCCTCTCCTTCATCCCAGGGAAAAGGGAGTCAGGACCCATCTCTTCTCCCTTCTCTGGGCAGCCAGACTTGTGGAGCTGCTGCAGTGATCCCACAGTGCAATGCCTTTTGTTTTCTCAAGTCTTTTTCTCACTCAGAGAAGTCAAACCCCATAGGCTATTTGTAGGATTATTAGTGTCAAAGCTGGTGGCTGGGGGAGAGTCCCAGGATGTCTGCATTTAGAGGAGCACCTGCCCAGCAGCGCTCTCTCAGGAGCCCTCCCACAGATTGCCCAGGGGCTCAGCAGCCTAGGGATGATGCTGTGAGGTGCTGGGGTCCCCTCTTCCCTTCTTCTCTTCTCCCATCACCCAAAGGCAGCCGTGAAACTTGAAACGCCTCCTTCCAGCCCAGGGCAGGCTGGCTGCTAATTCCTCACAGTGTAAATTTACACCCGGAGCTGTTTTCTGACAGTGAGTGGAGGGCAAGCTGGGAGACTGGCCACTACAAATTAGAGCTCTGAGTGGCAGCTCTCTCGCAGGGATGCTGCTCCCTTCTCCTGACATGCTGGGCTGCCTCGGGCTGGAAGCTCTTGGTGCTCATTGCAGTCATCGTGGTATTTTTCCCCTTGGTGTGCTGCAGTTAATCTCTGTGTTGGGTTGGAGCTATCATGTTCCCCGGACCCACAGCGCCTGCAGCAAGGAGAGGAAGAGCGAGCAGGTGACTGGGAGCTCCTGTGTGGTGGGAGCAGGGCAGCTGGCTCCATGCGTGCTCTTTCCCTCCAGGATTGCTGGGCCAGTGGTGGGATTTTTTTACCTTCCTCCTTCTTCAGCACGTGAGGAGGATCCAGGCACACCTTGGCAGTAGCAGGAGGGATGTGCTGGGGCAGGTAGAGGCTCAAGGGCAAGGTCACAGCTTGTGTTGCCAAAAAGAGGATGCTCTCTGCCCTCCAGCAAGCGTCTCTGGAGGTGACACCATTATGTCTTGCATGCAGGCAGTGTGAAGCTGGGCTGGGAGGGGAGATGGAGCACTGGATCGGAGTGGCAGCAGCCAGCCTGCACTCAGCATCATGCTGGTGATGGCCACAGGGTGCTGATCTTCCTCCTGGAGGCATAAATGCAGCAGGATAGGGCCATGCTTGGAGTCCTCTGGTCCAACCAGTGGGAACCTGAGAGGACTCACTGCAAACCATTACCTTCACACTGTTAAGGGATGGCTAATGTCTGCCATCAGCGTGCTGCAGAGGAAATGCAGGAGAATCCACCCCTCCTGCCAGCAGCTCCTTCTGAGGCAGGTGGCTACAAATTTGTAGCTCCCTTGTCAAGGTGCCACAAAACGGAGCAGTTGACCTACCAGAACAGCCAGCTCTGATTTTGGTGGTGGCAACAAACCCTGTGTGAAGAGCTATGGACAAGGCATGTCCTGGGGAAACCCTGTTTCATCACTTCCCATCACCAACCCCTCAAGCAAGGGCAGGAGAGCCCTGCAAGCCAAATCACACCAAAACTCCCACTGAAGGCTGCGTGGGGCATGATGGGCTGTCAGCACTGCTCAGGGGGAGGGCGGTGCCAAGGGCATGAGGTGGGCACAGCTTAATGGGCTTGGTCCTGTGATTGGAAGAGAAGCCTCACAGCCAGCTGCAGAGCATCGCTCCCAGCCCTTGGCGTTGCACGCATGGCTCTGCACAGACCAGCCAGTGTGGCAGGCAGGTCGGCTGTCAGGACAGAAGGCATTTTACCATTTGAAATATGCTTTGAGCAGCACGAAACCGGCACCTCCTTGTAATTATGCAGTTGGGGAATTATATTGACAAAGTGAGTCACGCTGCCCTGCACTGCGAGGAGTCGGTTGCCCGCGTTACGTCCACACACACTCCAACACATGCTCGGTGTGAGGGGCTGCTCTCATGCTTTCCTTTGCCTGACTTCAGCAAATCCATATTGTTGGAAATTCTGAGTGATCCAGAGGTGTAACTTGGTACACTTCTCTCTAAATTTGCTGTAACCTCACATATCTACACCAAAAATCAGTCTGGGACCTTTTTGCTTGCTTGTTTCAAGCTTTTGCAGCCAAATAGATCAACAGCTATCAGTTCTCTCTGCTTTATCCACCTGGGCCTGATTAAACTTGGGGCTTCATTTGCATTTTCCCCTTTTGCAAGTAAAGTTTTCAATTTATTTGGGACAATTTTATTGGCATCAGCCAGTTCTCTCCAGAGAATGGTTTGATGTCGCACACACTCTCCTTTCCCAAAGGTTCTGCTCAGCTGCATGTTGGCACAGAGTATTTTCTGCTGTTCTTCCTTGTACCTATTCTTTCAATAAATACTGTTTTTGCTGCGAATCTGACAAGCTCATACTGCTCCAGTGCAACGACTTGCCCATACATATTGTGGTGTTGTATTAAAGAGCTCCCTCATTATTTCGGTGCAGTGTGTATCTCCAGCATTTGTCAAGGCTTGTTCGATTCGAACGTGTTTGTCTTATCAGAGGAGGGAAAAAAAAACCACCCAACCAGCCCTTTAGAACTGTCACTGAGGACAATTAATGACGTTAAAAAAACCAAAACCCAACACACACACACAAAAAAGAATGGCACACTGTAAAGAATGCCTTGCTGTTACAGCACCAGTAAGAAAATAGGGTGTTGGAGCCAATTTGGAAAGGAGCTCCATGTCCCAGGCTGAACACGTGCCCAAAATGGGGAGCGTCACGTAAGGAGATGGGTGGTGGCTGGAAGGAAGCATCAGGGATGCAAAGCTCCCTGGGACAGGCACTCTCCCTCAGGGACTGACCCTGGTCCAGGCAGGGCTGAGGTCCAACCTGTACCTTGTCCAGTTGAGTGGATGGTGGAGTAATGGGCAGTGCTTAGTGCTGTTGCAGCATAATGGAAGCATTTCATAAAAGTTTAAGTAATCTTCCAGGAAAACAGAAAATCCTAGTGAAAAATCTCCGGTGGTATTAAAAAGTTCCCCAAGTGCCACCATCTCCATGACTCTTGGGAAGAACTACGTTAAACATTGAAGAGAGACAGTTTTCCCTGTTCAAAATTCACACTTTTAACCAGAAGTAGCTAAAAAACTGATTTCCATACTTTTTTGACCATCTTGCTTTTCATGCTGGCAGGTGGAACAGAGACATGAGCTTCAAAGCCTTTACCTACAGGGCTCCCCATTAACCTTGTGTCACCGATGCTGATTTTATCCTGATGGGTCTCACTCACATCACTCATGCTGTAGAAATTACACAGGTGTCAGTGCTGCTCCAGGAAAGTTCCATGGAGCCCTGGGAGTGTGAGGAGGATGTGTCAATATTCTGCACCTGTAAAGCCCCTGGATCCAGCTGTTCTCCAGGGTGAGCATGGACTGTCACTTGCCTTTTTTTGCCTCAGGAACCCATCAGTAAAATGGATGTCACTGCATCCCATCCCGAAATACTCTGTGGTAGCTGCTGGGGGTGTTAGAAGAGGATTCCCAGGCATCTCTGATACAGGGTTAATTTCATTTTCAGATGATAAAAGTGTGCAGTATTTTATTTCTCAGGATATACTTTAATTTCTTGTTTCTTTATCCACAATCCTGCCATGACCCAGACTCGGTGAACAATATCAGCTCTAACATCTGAGGATGCAAACACGTGGGGTGCAATCTGAACAGCAGAAGGTAAGTGGGATGACTTTACAGTTATAAAAAAGCAGATCACCGGCTTTTGCTTAGCACTTGCTTTGTTCTTGCCATTGTGTGGTGCAAAACCAGGAGCTCCCCTTCCTCTCCATCTGAGTTTGAAGCTACTCAGTGTAACTCTGCAGGGTTTGGAGCTGCTCTGAGGAGCAGAAAGCCAAATTTCACCTTTCCTTAAACCAGGAGAATTATGAAGCTTGTCTAGTGTGATCTGCTGACTTCTGTGGAATTGCTGACTCGCACTGCTCTGTGCTGTGCAGGAGCTTGCAGGGTCCTTCTGAAGACAACGGGTCCCTTTGTTTCCAAGACAGAGCCAACGAGACCCCATGGAGAGAAAGAACACCATCCTGTAAGTCCTATCCCTTCTAATTAATGAAGGACAGAGTAAAATGCCTTGAACCAGGTGGTATCATAGCACAGGGCGCAAGTATGTGCACTGATTCTTTTGAGCCTCTCCTTCTTTTCCTTCCTTAGCCTGCAGAGATTCCTGGCAGCGGGATGCAGGGCTGTTTGTACTACTGATGTGCCGCTCTTTCACTAAATGGAGCAGAGCAATTCCCATCGCTCTCAGCCTGGGATGTGTTGCCAGGGCTCAGCTCGCTTGGAAAGCTTGGGTCTGATCGCACACATTCAGTGCATGCTCTTTTAAGTGGTTTCCAGCACTCTCCATAGAAAGAAGGGGAAAGGATAATGATCCTGTGGAGATTTTGGAAAGAACTGAGCATAACCTTGGTGTCCAGGCTGATATTCAAGATCTTCAAGGCTATGTCCTTTTGCTGCTCCAAGGCAAGGGACCAAGGCAAAGATAATCTAAGGTAGTTAAAGTCCTCATTTCCAAGTACATCTCCACATACAGGCCCATCTTGCATTGGTATTTGCTTATTGCCCTCAGTGTGTGCAGAGGTCTGTGTAGAATCAACACCTGCCTTTCTCCTTCTCTACCATTAAGCCATTAGATGCATTCCTTCCTGAAACGCTCCATGCCTGTGTGATTCCAAACCTTGACACACTTGGATTTTACTGGGTTCTTTGCACATGTCCCTGGCAATGGTCTGCAATCCTTAATCCCGACTGTTAGCAGAGGTTCAGTACAGCTGAACTTAAAACTCAAGCCCCAGAACTGGTCGTCCTGCTTGAAACCATGATTTCATGGCTCTTTCAAGCAGGCACGGCTGCCAAGGAGGCAGGTCTGTGCTTCAAGATGGGGCTGCTCCCCACTTCCCTTGGTACCACTTTCTTGGTACCCTGGTGAGCCACCAAGCTCACAAGACACAGACTAGGTGAAACTAAATGAAGCATGAGGAAAAAAAAAAACAAACCCAGGAAAATCCCTGATATTTTTCCCTCAGGGGTCTTGGACATGACCTGGGAAAAAAGTGCCCCAGGGAGGTTGAGCATCCTTTATGCAGGGGTGTTCCAGAGCCCAAGGCATGTTTTCTGGGACCAGTTCCCACTCTGAAGCGTTAGGGGCCAGTACTGGATTACCCAACCCTCCCTTTTTTTTTTTACTGACCAGAAAATTTTCCACTGTGCCCTGTACATACTGCAGTCTTGGTAGGGTGCACGGTGATGCTGGCTATTGCATCAGAGCTCACTAAATCTTTCAGGAGTTCTGGCTGTTTGGGTTTATGCCCAGAGGAGCATTTCCATCCCTGTTACTGTTGCTGCTCTTTGGTACGTGTCCCTGTTCCTTGGGAAAATGAGATGCAATCGCTTCCTCCTGAGAATCTCCCCGTATGAGCTTTGAACTTTATAGGAAACATGAGCAGCTGCCATAAAATCTCAATCTCCTTTGTCCCCAAATAGCATCGTGTATGCAGTAACTTGCACATCCTAGACTTTGCATCTCTGAAGCTGGAAAATCACAGAACCACAGAATTGTAGGGGTTGGAAGGGCCCTCCAGAGCCCATGGGGTCCAACCCCCTGCCAAAGCAGGGTCCCTAGGACAGGGCACACAGGTCGGTGTCCAGACGGAGCTGGAATCTCTCCAGAGAAGGAGACTCCACACCCCCTGGGCAGCTTGGCCCAGGGCTCCCTCACCCTCACTGGGAAGAAGTTCTTCCCCAGATTGGGGTGGAACTCCCTGTGTTCCAACTTGAGGCCATCGCCCCTTGTCCTGTCCCCACAGACACTGAGAAGAGGCTGGCCATTTCCCCCTGCATCCCATACTTCAGATATTGATAAACATGAATCAGGTCCCCCCTTAGTTTTCTCTTCTCCAGGCTGAACAGCCCCAGCTCACTCAGCCTTTCGTCACAGGGGAGATGCTCCAGGCCCTTCATCCCCTTCGGAGCCTCCTCTGGACTCTCTCCAGGAGATCCCTGGCTGTTTGGTCCCAGGGAGCCCAGCACTGGACACAACACTCCAGGTGGGGCCTGAGCAGGGCAGAGCAGAGGGGGAGGATCCCCTCCTGTGACCTGCTGACAATGCTCCTCTTGATGCCCCTCAGGATCCCATTGTCTCTCTCAGCCCCCAGGGCACACTGCTGGCTCTTGGCCAGCCTGACATCTGATTTGTGCCTTCTCTTCCTAGACATCATGATCAGCTCTACCTTCCTCTGGACATTTGAGTACCTGAGGCTGTCAGGCTCTCCTTACAGAGGATGGCCTAGGTTTGGAAGGCACTGTTCTCAAGTTCAACAGAGCCTCAGGCCAGGCTCTGCTTTGGAGACTTAATTCCCACTTTCCCACTAGCCCATCTGATTACGAATAGCTGTGACTGGCTGTTGCATGTCGAAATCCATAATCCCCTGCAAATTGTTTAAAGTCTTGTCCATTGAGCTGCAGACCATTATCAGACAACAATTTATGGGATTCCATGTCTGGCAAATGCAAATGTGATGTGTGCTGTGACATGTTTTGGTGTCAGATTCTCTGTATTATCGGATAATATTAGATAGTTCCAGGCTCATGTGAATAATAACCCCAATTAAAATGTGGTCTTTGCCAAAAAGTGGAAGTAAATCTGTTTTAGACAACTCAAAGTATTTCCTTGTCAAGCCATTTTATTTTTAAGTCCCCACTTTTCTTTTACAAGTTACTCCTCTCTACATTAATCTGTGAGCATCAAGGGCTCTCCTTTCTTTTTGCTTTAAGAGGCAAATGGGGAACAACACTTCCATGTCCAAAAATCCTCGTTGTCTCTGGGCTGGGTGACTCAGATCAAAACCTGTACAGTTGCACAAGGTTCTGAAAGGGATTTTCAAACCTTTTCTCCTTTTTTTTTTTTGTACTGAGGCTAAGTTTGATGTGCTGGGAAAGATGTCTAGCTTGGGCAAAAGGTTGTGGGTATCCTCCAGCAAGACCTACACAAGCTAAGAGTGAGTCAAAGGCAGCAGAGGTGGACAATGTCTCGTTGCTCTAAAAGAGTTACCCTGTGGTCTGTGCTGCATTAACAAGGCCACCACACTTTTGGTACCTGAACAATGATCTTTGGGCAATTTATTTTATGGACGCATCAGTTCTCTTGGAGCAAGCTCGTGGTTCTCAAACAAAGTACTTCATTTTTCAGGGGAGATGTGGTAAAATGCTTAAAATGGGCTGTACTCAAAAGTGGTGTGGATCTTAGGGGTTTACTTGGCAGGGGATTGTGCTAAGTGTGAGGATTTATTGCCTGCTTTGCTCTTGGATGCTATGTCTTATTCTACCGGTAAATAATGAGGGCAGCAGAATTGCAATTTAAATTCTTAGAGAAATTTGGTTCTTAACCTCTTACTGGATGACTGGTCTTGGAAGAACAAGTTATTCCCTTGCTTAGGCAGCTAAAAAGTGTGTAATAAAGGAACATTTCTAGTAATTTCTTCTTGAAGAGATAGCATACATAAACATTTCCATGAACCTTGTTCTCACCTGGAGAAAAACACAACTAGAAGGTGGAAACAGGAATACAGAGTCAAACATGCTGCTAATCTGTGCTGTAATATGACTTAGAGCAGCTCTGGTTCAATGTGAGAGAAGCTGGAGCCAAAATGTGTGGTGTGCAGGTGAGGTTGTATGTGGGGGGATGATGCAAAGCCCTGCAAGGTTGCAGGTCTTCAGGGAGATCCCACCACCACAGAGGTGGGATTGTTTTCCTTTCCTTGATCCCCAAACCCATTCTGGTCCTTCAGGGTTTGGCTATGTGGACTCAAGTAACACTTAGCTCTCCATTTGGGTTCCTGCTGGCTGGGGAGGGTCTATTTTTAAACAGCATTAGTGGAAATTTTGATTCAGGGCTTTCTGAAAACCCTGGAACCGAAAGCCTGAAGTTCATGCTGTTGCATGCTTTCCCTGGACACATCCTCTTTTTCTGCCTGGAAATTTTATACCAGTGAAATTAGGGGTTTTTGCATATTTACCCAGGATTTCCAGCATCTGGTGGCTGCCTGGAGCAGGAGTCTTGCCTGCCCATCATGGACGTGGACTCTGGTGATTCCACATGTCTGTGCAGCCCTGGGGCAGCCTGGTCCCTCCTCCAGCATCACAGGACAGGCAATATGTGCGTGGCCACCATGGCAACTGGTGTGGTTGACCCAAGGTTTTCCAGAAGCATCTGCTACAGTTCACTTCAAGCAGCCCCACAGCTTGAGCTCAGCTGTCCTGGTGAAAATGAAGAGTGATGCTGCTTCAAGGGATGCAGCTTACCTGTGGGAAAATAAGATAAGCATCACCCATGGGACTACCTCACGCAGTGGAATGACTGAGAGCATGGGAATGGCCAGGTCTTTTATTCTCATAACTTATCATTTGTTGCAACAGTCCATGAAGTGCTTTATCCTCAGGTAAGTTCTCCAAAAGAAATATTTTCCCTTTTGCCTGTGGACAGTAGCTCGGTCTGAGGGAGCTCAACTGAATCAATCAATTAAGGATAAGAGGAAAACTGGTTTCAAGAGAACTGATGATAAATTTACACTGGACTTGGCAGAAGCCTTCAGTGCTGGATCCAACCAAAAATTGGCTCTGTGGGTGCTGAGACATGGAGCTTCTGCAGCTCTTTGGCTCTGTCCTCATGAATTGATTTCAGCTTCACTCTGAGAAGATGTGAAGTGTTTCTACTGCCTTCCCCTGGCTCCATTCCTCCCAGCACCCATCCCTTGGTGCTGCCAGCATTTCATGGCACGTGACAAAGGATGTGCCGTCAGCACAGGTGGGCTGGAGAAGTCAAATCTCCTATTTGTGCAAAAAAAATGATCTAAAGTTTTCTATTTCTGAAGTATTTAATTTTTTTTCCCCCCAGGATGCCAGATTTCTTTCATGAATTTTGTTTGACACGTTTCCAAGTTCCTGCAGAAGCATGAGAAAAATGTTATTTAAATCCAGGCATTTTAGGTTATCAAACCTCTGTTCACCCTGTGAATTTGACAACCATTTCAATGAAGTTTTCATAATACGTTGAAAACTGGAAGAGAGAAAAAATGAAGCTTTTCATCCAATATAAACACGTCTGATACAAGGAGCAATGTCTCCTTACAGGTTGTGCAATAAGGACTATTGACTTGTATTTTCTCTCTCCTAGACCTGGCTGATTGGCTCTTCTGTGGAGAATGGTGTTGGGTAAAGACAGTAGCTTTACTAACTCATAGCCAAGGAGTCAACCAGGATCGTCAAGCAAGAGAAACCGGTCAAGGTCCAACCACCAGCTTTGTAAACACAATGGATTACTGCCTTCTGTTTTAATATCAAGCCAGATCGTGCTTTCAGGGATGAATGCCTACTGTTCATTGACACCACTCTTTGTTTGGAGGCTTGTTCCACCCTGTAGCCACGTCCTTGCTGAGGAGCTGCCTCAAGCAGGTGGTTAAAAGCAGAAATCTCTGTTGAGCCTTCTGTTTCTGTTTAACTTTCCTTCAGGTCCAACACGGATGGGCTCTTAGATTTTCTATCTTCCATTTTAAAGTTTGAACAGCCTGGAACAACTGAGGTTTACCCTTTTTTCTCAAGGTAGTGTTGAAAATTATTTGAAGGGGCAGTGGGAAGTTGTGATTGAAGATGATTTAGGCTCTGGGTTAAGAAAAAGTAAGAAATGGGGCAGTTTTATGTAATTTCACCTTCCAGGAGAGCTTTCTGTGTAACAAATTTATCCCATTCCCACAGTTCCATGAAGGGCCATCGATTAACCTTTCATGGGCGATGACCAAAATTCAGAGAGCTTTGCTAAATATGGGAACAAAAAACTAACACATTTTTAAAAGAGACAATAGAAATCTATTTAATGAGGTAAATCTGAGCAGACATTAACTTTGACCAGGGTATTTTCTAATAGGAAAGAAGCAGTGGGGTCACCCAGATCCCTTTGAAAATTTATTGCTGTGCTCAGGAATTCCTTGTACATACCAGGACTGGGAATCTGAGTAGCAGGCTGTTGTGGCAAGTAAAAAAATAAATGGTGTTATCTTGATAGCCAGATAACACAGTATCTGCTCACATAAAGTCATTTGGAGAATATTGTTTGTGAAAACCTCTTTGCTTTGCATCCATTCCTTCTCCTTTCCGTTTTCTGATAAAAAAATCCTAAACACCAAGCAGTTAAAGGCTGCCATAAAACTGAGAAGAAACACTGACACTGGTGCTTTATCATGCTCCATCTGGGAGGCGAGCCAGCTCTTCCTACTTCAAGTTTATTTCTCCTACTCTGCTTTACCTCAGATAATGTCTCATAAACAGTTAAGAGGGTCATTTATAAACGTCTCCGAATGGTTATTGCTCTCATCATAGGCTTTGGATCTCTGTGCTTTCAGCTAGCGAACATCAAGGTAAAAACCAAAACAAATTCCCCAGCCCAGAGCACTGACTGTTTGGGAACAGAAAAGTTGCTAATTTTTATATCCTTTTAAAAATATATATATACACATATGTTTTTATTAATTGTAAACTTAATCTCTCAGCATAGGTGAGACTCACTTGATTTCCAAGCTTGGTGTGCAATCGAACTGCTGCTAAACCAAGGACTAAGACACCTAACCCAAGGTTTTAACTGCAGCATTTTAACAGAATGTGGCCCAAAACAAGTGGGCTGCTTGGCAGCAAAGGCTCTGCAGGGCAAACTGGGAATCCCAACCCAGCTTAGATGTCTTTTGCCCAAGGTTTTCTTCCAGTTTTTCTTTTTGTTTTTAAAAGGAATTAAACCCACTGGTCACCAGTGTCAGCAGCATGTGTTGGGAGGGCATGGAGGACTCCTTTCTCCTCATCATCTCTGCCTTGCTCGTAGGTGCTTCAGTTTTTGGGAGAGGGATGATGCCTGTCTGCAGGTATTACCTGTCTGCCTCCAAAACCCAAGTGCCTGCTCCCAGATCAGTGGACACAAGCTATATCTTAACATCCCCATAAAAAGTTGTGTATTTGTCCCTTGCCTCTGTCAGCACACGATGCTCAGAGCTGTGATTGACAGGGATGCCCCAGGAGCCAGGCTCTGAGGTGGGGAGCAGGATGGAGGCACAGGGAAAGGAGCTGGTACAACACAACCACGCTCAGGCTGATGATGAGAAAAAAATAGCATCCCTGTGCCCTGGTCCAAGCAGAGGCAGCGATAAGGGGTCCTTCCCCACGTTCCTGTGCAAGTCAGGCTATTTTGTGAAAAATCAGCGTTTGGCTAATTTCTTGTGACGGTGTTTGAAGAGGCAGGCTGCATAAAAAGACATTTACAATAATCTTTCATGTTCTCCGAAGGAAAAGAATCCACCTGTGTAATCTTTTAAGTTAAGCTTCCCTCAGGTCTTGTTTAACATTATGAAAATGGCAGCTCATATAATTTTATTACCTGAGCTAAATATGATTCTTTCTCTGTCTTCCAGCTATTTCTCCTAATCCATATCAATAAAACCACTAGGGTATAATGATTTTATAGGCTGCTGCTTCTTCGTCTTATTTCTTTTATTACTTCAAATGGATTCTCTTCAAATAAACTAATTAATCTCACAATTAGAAATCTGAAGTAACACTCTGTAATGCAGCTACCACAGTCAGGAATGCAGAAGCAGAGATGACCAGATATTTACTCTCCATGTCCCAGCTCTGAAAGGATTACTCTGCAAACAGCAAAGAGAAGAAGAACCTGTTTAATTGGGAGAAGAAACTGGGGACTCCTGGTATGTTTGATCTGGGTGGTTTGAGGATGGGCTATTTGGAACATTCTGCTCTGAGCAACTCCGCTCTTCTTTGGCCATGGGAGAAGGGAAGATGAAATATTCCCTGGATTTGCTGTGTATGGAGAGGGTGGTGGGTTGATGGTCAGAAGCTCTGGAGAAGGTTGCATCTGATCAAAGAAATCAAACTGCAGGGGAGGCAGCAAATCAGAATTTTTTATTTACTGCAAATACAAAGAGAAACCTAATTGCTTTGGATGAGATGTGAGGTCGGGGCTTGTAGCCTCTAACCTCATCTCTGATGCTGGCTTTGAGCAAACTGAGTTACTTTTGTGCCTTTACCTTCCTCCATAAGAAAGGTGACAAGGGACACCTACTTCAAGCATCCTTAGAGATTCCAGCTGATGCTTTCCACGCACCCTGCAGCAATTACTAAGTCATTATTATGCACTGATTTTTTTTTCCAGCCCGAGCCTGTACTCCCTGCTCACTAAGGGGCAGTTTTGGACTGCTGCAGTCAGTGTGCTATCGCTGCTAAAGCTGGTATGAGTGGATATATCATGGTCTGAGCTTTAGTGAAGCAAAATCCCTTCTCGTGCAACACAAGATATGCCATTGTAGGCAGGATGTATTAGCTATCCTTACATACATGGAAAATAAATGACCGTAAAGCTTGCTAAGTCACACTGTCTGTATTGATTGTCTGTGCCTGCAGAGATTCCAATACTGGGTCTCAGTGATTTAAAAACAAAATTAAAAGCTCCACCTAATTATAGTTCTGTGCACGTATAGTTGCCTTTGAGTATTTGCAGCTGTCAGGTTCAAATATTTCTAATAACTGTGGCTCTGACATTTGTTCAACAGATGAGGTAAGAATAAAAGATAAAGGGGCAGCAGCCTGGTTTGAGGAATGGAAAGAAGATCGGATACGTAACGGGATGCCGTAGAGCCCTGTAACATTAGGTTGAAGGTGGGCTTGGATGCACTGGATTTTGCAACTAAAATAAAAGAGCAGGTGGTACGGTAGCAGCACTGGGAAACAACGTGGAAAAAAAAACCCTTGTGAAGGAAGAGGCTGAGAAATATGTGTTACTCCAAGCTCAGACCTGAGAAGGCTGAATCACAGAATCACAGGGGTTGGAAGGGACCTCCAGAGATCATCGGGTCCAACCCCCTGCCAAAGCAGCTCCCTAGCTCATATTGCACAGGTTGGTGTCCAGACAGGGCTGGAATCTCTCCAGAGAAGGGGACTCCACACCCCCTGGGCAGCCTGTCCCAGGGCTCCCTCACCCTCACTGGGGAAAAGTTCTTCCCCAGATTGGGGTGGAACTCCCTGTGCTCCAACTTGAGGCCATCGCCCCTTGTCCTGTCCCCACAGACACTGAGAAGAGGCTGGCCATTTCACCCTGCATCCCATACTTAAGATAGTGATAAACATTAATTAGGTCCCCCCTTAGTCTTCTCTTCTCCAGGCTGAACAGCCCCAGCTCACTCAGCCTTTCCTCGAATGTCAAGGTTTCTCTCAGGGAAGGTTAAAGGTCCTTGGGTAGGCTGTGTCTTTTCTGTCCTGTTTTCCCATGGAAGGAGGGCAGTGGTGAGCACGTTTGCCTTGCTCTAAAGTACCTAAGCACATAAACCTCTGCTCAGATGCACTCACCTCCTGCCTTCCCCACAGAACAACCTGGTGCTTGTGCCCACTTTGCCCTGCACCGTTCATGCTTTTCCTTTCCTCTCTCTGCGCTGGGTTTCACTCTCTCCAAGCTGTGCTCAGGTTTCAGACCTGGAACATCCTGCCTGTGTCTTGCATAGCTGACTTTTTTTTTTTTTCCCCTTTGCAAATAATTTCTTACACATTTCTGTCCTCAACTCCTGTCATACGCTGTGCACGCCGCGAGGTAATGACAGAAATACAGGTTTGCAAAGACTTCCACTGAGAATTCCCATCATGACATTGCTGACAGGAGATACCTTAAAAAGAAAGCACTGTAAGGAAAAACACATGTTTGGGTTTGGGGTTTTTTTTTTTTGGCTGGGGGCTGGGGGAGAGAGGAGGGGGAAAGATTAGTAGACTATTCTCAATGTGTGCGTGTCTTAGATCTGTGATCTTCGCTGCAGAATCCAACTGTGCAGATCTATCAAGTTCAGCCATGCTGGAGTATGCCACACAGGTGGATGGTTTAATCTTGACAGTTGAGCTTCCAATTGAAAGGAGACAGAAAGAATGAGATGAAGAAACATGCTAAAACCTGTTTCAGCTCCCAGTCGGGCTTCGGAGCTGTGCTGCTGGATACCAGTGCTGCTCCTGGAACAAAAGGCAGAGTGGTGGGCGGCTCTTTCAGTCCCAGGTACTGGATTGGTTTTCCTAAAGCAATTGCAAAATAGAAAGGACCCTCCCACCTCACGAAATAAAGGAGATGAGGTGCAGCTCTGCTCTGAGAGGAAGAAACTGTAACGTGGATATGCCCTTGGGCACATGGAGATGGAAGGCAGCTGAGGTCCTTGAGTGGAGAGTATGTTTCATGGGGGAGTGATAAAATACCCCAAAGCTGTACATTTAGGGCTGGGTCTTCAAACATCCCATTCTCAGTGGAAAAATTTCAGAGATGCCTTGTTCACCTGTGAGTTTCCCACCCTGCTGCCCCCAAAATGCAGTGAGCTTGGATGCATGCTGCGTTTCTGCTGTGAGGGTCTATCTACATGCGTGGAGTTAGCATGGCTGGGGTTAAGATTAAAAAGGGAAATGTTAATGAAATGCTTAAGCACATACCTATGACACAATCTGAAACAGGTGGATGTGGAGCGATCCAAGGCCTCACACTTCACTCAAACCATATGTGGAACTCCTATTGCCATCCTCGAGCAATGATCAAGGGCAGGAGATGCCTGTTAGTGAGCATGATTTAAAACTGACTTTGGAAAGAGTAATTTATGCTTTGGAGCCTCCTCAGATGTGTACCCAGTAGGAAATTCTGTAGCTACACCTGTTTACACATCTTTTGGCTCTCTGAGATGCTAATGAGAAACCCAGCCCTCATAGGCACAGTGAGAAACTGTAACAATTACTGAACTCCAGAAAGTAAATGGGTTTCAGTGACTGATTTATCAGCAGGCGTTCCTGTAGGACAGATAATTCACACCAGGAGTTTCGAGGGGCTACCAAGCTTCACTCAGATTTTGAGGTGCAAGGCTAGTGACTGTATCCAGCAGCCCTGGTAAGTACCCAGTGCTCCAGGGCCAGGGACTGTGTGAGCCAAAGCTCCCTTACACCTCTCTTTTTGCTTGCACCCACATGTTCAAATCTCTTGCTGCCCTTCACACTTGTGAAGAGTTTCAGACTTGATCTCTTTGCTCTGTTGAGATGTATTCATCAATCACTTGTTCTTCGCACCACGTGCACCTGAGGGCCTCATGCTGCACTGCAGTTCACGGCAGGGCTCAGTAATTGTTTAACAAGTCCCTGCCCTGAGCCCTTTGTTAATTAAAGTAGAGAGAAAGTAAGGTTCTTAGACTCAGAATGAGTGCAAGGGCGAGCTACCAATGCGTTACACTCATGTCTTGGAGGGTGCTCCTTCAGCTGCAGGCTGATGGACCATCCTGCAACAGTGTGTTGTCTCTCTGGAGAGGTCTCTGTCCACTGTCTGCAGAGAGAGCTCTAAGAAGTGACCCTCCTTTGGTAGAGGTGAACCACGGTGCACCCTCTTAGAAACCACAGAGCAGTGGCAGCTACTCCTCTGAAGGACAGAAGGACCTGTGTCCTCTTCCTCAAATACCCATGAACTTTCTCCTCCCAAAACTCACCATCTCCCCAACAAGCTTCTCCAGGCGAGTGTTGGGGCTAACAACAGAGACCGACTTTGAACAACTGTTAAACGTTGTGCAGATGTGCAGGGATCCTTCCATTAGAGATGCCCAAAAATGGGGCTGGATCACGGGGCGGCGCCAGCACCCCTCTGCACAACAATAGGTGCCTGCACCTCTTTATGCATCAGGAGTTTGTGCTGGGAGTGGTGGGAGTGAGGGAAAGGCTCGGGGAGATTGTAGGATCAAATGAGTTGTTTAAGTACTAGTCATTAAATTTTGTTTGTGAATCATCATTTTCCTTTGTTAAAGATAAATACAAACATGGTAAAAGAAGAATAAGGCTTGGAGAAAGTGGCCTTGCATGTTTAAGAAACGACTCCTTCAGTTTTGGGATGTGATTACGTGGTGCAAATCCCCTCCCATCAAAGCTGCTTGGAGAGTCCAACCCCAATCTCATCATTCCCCTTCCTAAAATCAGACTGCAAATGAGCAACAAGACTTCAGCTTAATTATAGCCCGAGGAGTGATGTTTGGGCTGTGAATCATGTTAGATTTCACACTGATAGACTGCCAGTACATGTGCTGATACCATCTGCAGATCGGGCACTGTTCATGGGCTGCAGCCTTGCAGGGGGGCACATCCATCCTGGCGAGGAGACATCCCATGATGGTTCATCCCTGGCAGGTTTTCCCTGGCCTCAGTGGCAGCCACGCTGTGACCAGAGAGCCTGTTTCTTTTCTGCATGACGTGCAGCTTTCCTACCGTGCAGCCTCGCTGCTCGCCCTTCCTCTCATCTCCAAGAGCCTTGGGAATTGGAAGGCTCCTCTTTCTCTTTGCATAAGCAGGACGTAAATTCAAAGGGTTCTGCTGAATATTTGTTAAGATGCATATTTATGTGCAAAACCCTCCCTACCCCTCAGAAACCATTTAGTTAAAAGAGGATAAAGATGATTTACTTATGCCCTAGGGCTGTTGCTATTTAAACACTGCACATTTATGTCTATTTACTCTGGTATTTACTAAAAAAGCATAGTTAAATTAGCAGTCCTTGCCTTTCCTAAGCCATTTCTGAAGGCTCTTACAGCACTTCTTTAAAGGAACAAACTTGGGGGGATGAACAAACTGTGTCATTCTGGCTGTAGGACAGTGAAAGCAAACACCCTTTTCCAGCAGCCACAGGGAGAGAAAATTGTGTCCAAGGATTCCTGAGTTTGGCAAACGGCTTATGTTGGTGAAAAACCCAACTTTGCAAGTTGTGTTGTCACCACACTATGCATGCAGCATCACTGAGCTGCTGTACTCCGTCACCCAGGCTAGCATGCAAGTTCTGACATCCCATGAGCTCCTGGAATAGTACATAAGGGCCAAAATCCCTGGGGCTCTCCCCTTTGAGCTTGACATGGTTGTGTTTTTTTCCTGCCCAGGGATATTAGCAGTAACGACACTGGAGCAGTCGATAACTGGCTGGCCACGCTTAATGACCCGAGGCACATCAGCTCCTCTCAGCTGGCTCCCAATCCCCAGGAAATGCACCCTGGCTTGATTACTGTCGCCTAAAGAGTCACACATGTACTTTGGGAACCTTCTTTTCATTAACCTAACCTGAGCGCACTGAGCTGCTGCAGAAACATATTTTTCCAATCAGATAATGCATTTTCAATTAAACGACTTGGTTTCTCCCCATTTTCTCTTCCTTTCCTGCTGTACAGGAGCTATCTGTGTTTAATGCTGTAATGGGATCTTACCATAAAGTTGGCTGTGTTCTTCTGAAGTGATGGCAAGAGTAATTAAGATGTGTTATTGTTTTCCACTGGGTTATATTTGTACCATATGGACATGCAACGTGACTCAGAGCAAAGGCTGTTCCTGGAAATTCAAGGCAATATGCATTGGATGAAACCTCACAGAGTCACTGAAGGAACTCTGTGCAAGCAGGAAGCTACGTATTCCTGTACCTGCCTGCCTGGAGTTCCCCTCCAGATTATTTTGGCAGTGATTTAAAAAAAACGAGCGCTCACATTTGTTAGAAGAGTTATAACAAATACACAGCAAATGTTTGCAAAGGAACTGGGAAGAGAAGCTGCCAGGGCAGGGCTTTGGGTCTTCAAACTGCATGAGTATGACCTGAAGATAGGACAGCGGCGTTGGGGAGTGCCAGCAGAGTTGAACTAAGCACAGATCAGAACTCTTTGTTGAATAGTGAGGTAAAAAATGGCAGAGCATTTCCAGTCCAGAAATCTTCTTCTCCCTCTAAATGAGCTTTTCCCAGAGCTGTTTGGCCACGGCTGTTCCATGTTCCAGGCTTGCCTTTGGCGCTGGGTGGGAAATTGCATGTGGTCCTTGCCCCAAAATCAAGAACAATAACAAAAGGGCTACTTTCCAGACCAAAAAAAGCCATCATCTCACAGAAACAGGCTGGGGTGGCCCTGGGTAATGGGTCTCTAGGGTTGTTGGTGAGGACAGGAATGGCATTTTGCAGGTGGCATTCCTTCTGCAAAACTTTACCACTTGGTGTTGGTACCCATTCTATTTGCTGACCTGTTGGTTTTCACCTCCCCAGGCCCCTTCACAAACTTTGCAGCTTGTCACACTTGGCATTGCAATGTGGGAATGACTCACCAAAACCAAAGATGTCTGGAAGTGGCAGTTTCAGGTTGTGCTTAAAAAAAACCCCAACCCCTCTTTTCTTTTTCTTTCTTTTTTATTTTATTCCTTTGTTAGCAGGCACCAGGTCTCCAGCACCACAGAGCCCTTTGTGGTAAAACCCTGGGTTCTGTTTTGCTGTGGCTGGAAGATAAAAAGGAGCTGTGTAAGTGAGATGCTCTCCCAGGAAGGGAGATGCTCCTGCTGCCTGGGTGCCCTGGATCCTGGGTGCTTCTGTATGGATGGCTGCTTTGCCCACACGTGGGGTGAGGGAGAGATTATGGGTCAATTTATTCTGGTTTTTTTTCAGTGTCACCAAAGTGTTAGAGAATATCCCTCGTTCTGAAAGTGTTTTCTGCTTTGCTAATGTGACTTCAAGAGCCTTCTGAAGAAAGTGGTACAAAAGAAATAGCATTTGAAGCAATTTCCTGTGCATAACAAGTTAAATAGCTCTGCAATGAAACGTGAAGTAAATAACTTTGAAGCATAGTTATTCTTTGTTCTTGGTTTCAGTGGTGAATTTCTTAGAGCTCGCATGGCATGGAGGAGATCTTTTTTCAGGGAAAAAAACAGTAAAAAAAAAAACCAACCCCTTGGCATGTTTAATGGAAATCAATCTGAATTGGAATTGCAACTGTTAGTAAATCAATGCCATCCCCATGCTCCCTTTGAATACTCGCCCATTCCTTAAAGATGATGCTCATATTTATTTAAAATAAAGGCTGGACAGTGTTTGGTGCACAGTGAAGTAGACACCAACAGAACCTTACAGCCATCACAATGGACTGTGAGCTCCTGCATCCCATCTTTGAGACAACAATTACTGTTTATGCCAGCCCGCTCATTGCCTTCATCTTACAAAGTCACACTGTGTGATGCACCAGCATCACCATGGGTAGTTCCTCTGAGCAGAGGTGTAGGTGTTTCCCAGAAAACACTTTCTCCTTTGGCCTGAGACTGCTGAAATCAAACTGCCTGTACGTGGTCCATGCTGCACCCTGCAGCCCCACCTCTCCAGCAGTGGAACTTGGCAAGATGGGCACTTTGCCTTTAGCTCTCTGTCCTGGGAGGTTGGCAAGCAGCAGCTTCTACCTGGAACAATCCATCACCATGTCAGCAGCAAGCTCTCTCTTGTTCCTTTCTTGTTCCTTTCTAGGGAAAGAAAGACACATCTGGGGAAGGGAGGAACAGATCTATGTGACCTCAGTGCAATACTCTCAAATGTGGTGGGTGTTTTTTCAGGGTGCATGACCCATGGTGAGCACCCACCCCACCCACACTGTGCACCCACTTCACCAAAAGAAGCAACAGCATACAATCAGTCTGCCATCTAGAAGTTACCTGCTGGTTTGCAAGCTTACATTACTTGACTGTTTCTTGCTGTTATTTATTACTTTTCTATTAATTAGTTTTCCACACCCCACAGTGACACAGGTTTTATCTTAGGTATGAGCAGGACAGATGCCCAGATCCTAGGAGATAGACACCAACCCTGGCAATTAGGAATCCAAATGTCCTTGAAGATACCCAGCTTTTGGCCAGTCTCATGTAACTTGGAGGATTAGCTGGAGACTTTTTGAAAGCACCATGGGAAAAAGGATGCTGTGGGATCCAGTGCCAATGCTTTTCTTGAGTACTTTCCCTGCTGGAAACGTGCAAGGAAATGACATTTCTGGGCTGTTTGTACAGGCATTCACAGGCCCTGAGTGTACAACATGCATCCCTCCATGCCCTCATTGCAAACCCTTACCCAGTTAATGGTCAGGTGTAATTTTTGTCCCTGTTGCAGCCTTCCCATCACTACAGACAGCACAAACTGGGCCAGGCTGCAGGAAGAAATGGTCTTTCCCCCACCTCTGCTCCTGCAAGAAGGCCTGCATGCACAGTTAACACTTGCATTATCTGCCCCATATGCAGCCATCTGGTTCTGCTGAAGTTTTTGATCTCTCAGCCGGGTTTGATTTATGTGGCAAGAGCAGCGACATTCCCATCGTAGGAGCCAAGCGCGATGGTTAACGTTGCCACTGCTTAAGGGTAAAGCTGGATCCCACCAAAGCTGAGTTTTACGTTGCCCCTTATTGGACACATCTGGCAGGGGAAAGGCTCTCCCCTCGCCGCTGGCCCTCTCTGGCTGGGTTTGGGCCAGGCAACGTGAAACCCCTTTGCATTTCGCAACGCCTGATGTCTTGGTTTGCGGGGGACGCCGCTTGCCTCGTGATGGAAGGTTTGGGAAAGCGATATGGACTGGGATTGCTGCGCTGCAGAAATACAAAGCAGGGGATTTAAACTTGGTGGAAGGAGGTTTCTGGCCCCTCTTGCAGCACTTGGGTTTGGTGATGAAGAAGAGCCTCACTGAAATGTTTTGGGAGGGCAGAGCTCCTGGGAGCACAGTGGCATCGCCAGTTTGCATGTAGAGATTTTAACAGCATTGCTCATCGCATGTCTTGGGTCATCCTCAAGGACATTGATGGTTTTTCTCCTTTCCCTTTGCCTCACTGATGGCATAAAATACCATATCCAACAGTTGCATAGTTGAAACTCCTCTTTGTGGTTTTTTTTCCCCAGAAATATGTCCTTAATGTCAAGTAATATGACTTACCACGATGTATTATCAAAGCTTTTTACACTGTTTCCTTTATTACATGACTTTTTGTGAAGTTCATGAATGAACACCCCAGGTAAGAGAACTGATTGTTGAAGGGATCATTCCTGCCTAGTTGGGTCCCCCCAAAAAAGAACCTGAAATATGAAATTAGTCTGATCCATCCAGAGTTCTTTATCCTAGTGAAATCCAGCTGACTCTGCGTGTGGCACATGGGTTTTCATTAAAAGAGCATTGTACTGGCACGCGGTGTTTTGGGATGGGAATTAAGGGGAGACAATTTCAACTGAGACATCACAGGAAAGTGGGGAAGGCAAAATACACTGACCCAACCTGGAGCGAGCGCAGCCGTTCGGAGCAGGCAGGGCTGGTAATCCCTGCAAAAAGTGATTTGTTAAGGTTTGGGTGAGTTTCTGTGATGTAGATACTGGAAGGAATTTTTATGGGATCTGGCCCTGGAATTGAGAGGATTAAATAGCAAAGGAAAAACCAATGTGCTTTTCGTAACTGATAGCGCACAGAAATGATAGTTCTTGTAGCAACTGGAATTTGAGTCACAGTTGCCTGCAGCCAGCCATTTCCAACCATCCATGTGCAGAGGCAGCCCAGGAGTCAGAGCTGAAGGAATAAGCTGTGATAGCCCCCTTGTTTCTTCATGGCTTCAGGAGGGTTGGTGGGAAAACTGGGGGGCAGTCCCCAGAGCTTGTAGGGAGCCATTTAGTCCCTGTTGCAAGATTTAGTCTGCCTGGCAAAAAGGAATCCACGTGTGGTGAGCTGGAGGTGCAGAAGGGAAGGTCCAGAGTGCAGTGTCAAACCCAGCCGGAAAAGGCAGAAGACAGGAAACAAATCATAAAATAAAGCTCTCCGCAGCGATGCAGCCCACGCTCCTGCCCCGAGCGCAGCAACACGCTGTGTATCATGTGCTGCCATGCGATGCCGATCTGTGTTTCATCAGCAGGGTTTAAGATGCTTCTTGCACTTCTGGCTGTTGGAATGAAACCAAAATGCAGATATGTTGTGGTCAGGCTTTCAGGAGAGAATAGAGGGGATAATACGGTCTGGGGGTGGTTGAGCACAGGGTCCAGTTCTGTGTCCTCATAATTCAAGTTCTTTTCTGGGCTCAATCCATGATTTGATGCTGCTCTCATCCTGTCCTGTGTCATCACGACCTTGGAGCAGAGTGGTACTCACCTAGTTTACAGGTGTTAGGAGGAACATCTGCTGTCTGAGATGGAAGCAGCAGAATGATGGCCTTTTCCATTTCCTATGTGCACTAACTCTGAGCTTGAATTTTGCTAACAAAATGGACCCTTGAAGTGGTGAATGGTGCTGTCTCCAGGTCCCTCCTGCATAAAGAAAGCAGAGTGTCCAAGGGAAGGTGGGAATTGGGCACCAGTCCCACCACATCCCCCACCTGTGCTGTGCTCAGGCACTGGGAGGTTTCACCCAGCGGGGTGAAGTTCCCCTAAGCCAGGAATATTGGGATTTGCAAAGGCAATCGGCTGCTGCCAAGCCCCTGGGAACTGTAAAGGTGCCTCCAAGAGTTTCTGACTTGTCTAAGGACCTTAATTAAATGACTTGGCAAGTGGCAGGCAATTTTCCAGAATGCTGAGATCCCTGCATCCACCACAGCAGGGACCAGTGGTCCATGTCTCTGGAGCCACCTGGGATGGAGCGATGCTGCAGCAGAGGGATGCTGAGGTGGCAGCTTTGGTCCCCGTTGAGCCTGGGCTGTTCTTCTCCCCCAGACCCATGGCAGCACCCGGGAGGGGAGTAGGAAAGCTGGGGGATGTGTTTCCTGTCAGATACCTTGCATTTTGAGCTGGGCTGTTGCCCTTACTGCAGTGGGGAGAAGGGAAGGAACGCCAGGCCTGCAAATTAGCATCAAAGGGTTGGTGCGAGGTTTATGGGGACATTTACTAGTGTTGTTTTCATTATTTACACCAGCCTTGATTCTAGGAGTTCTCATTAAAAGTGTAATAAATGTAAAAATATTTTACAGGCCAATAAAAGTTCCAAAGCAAAAATAACTTTATATAGTGTGATTTTTTTTTTCTTTTACCAAATACTGTGTGGTATCATCTTGAACCTGCTGATTGCTTGTGGGATGAGAGAAGCCCCTCCATTCTGTTGCAGTGTAAGGGGACAGGCTGGGGCTCAGGACTGGCTCAGGACTGCTTTCCAGGCAACTGATTTGTCAAGTGATGGGTAACTCTCACAGTCATTGACTTTGATGAGAGTATATTAGGCCAAAACAATTTTTTTTTTCCCTGGGGAAAATAGAAAAAAACAGATTATACACACACAGAGGAACACACACACATATATATATATATAAAAATAAAAGTGTGTGTGTGAATATATATACATGTATGTATAACATATATGAATATATATATTCACACACACACACTTTTTTTTTTCTGGTTTAAAAGCATGAAATATATCCAGAAAGGCACTGGAAAATATGGGACTGACAAAGGGAAATACATTAATGTTTTCAAGTTCCTCTATAAAATATGTTTGCATAAACACACTGTGTGTAGTCAGAACTAGCCTATAGTTTCTGGAAGTATGTTAAACAAGGAGAGTGATATTTGCCAAATCCTCTGTTATGGTTTTGGGATGTGCAGTCCTCTGCAGAAGGACAGAACTAAAACGAGGAAACACTTTGGAATGAACTCAGCTTGGAGATAATCCAAAAATCTTGTGGAATGGGTGGAGATGAAAAAAAAAACCCCACCCCTGAATTTAACCATTAAATCATCCAGCAACTTGGCATCTGCAGCATTTATCTTCTTGTCCCAAAGATAATAACGTTCCAAAGTCATAATGACATCGAAACATCTTTGATCAGAGAGCAGACAAATTGGTCCAAAAATGCTAAATTTGGCGCTCACTCCGGGGTTATCCTAATAAATACTGAGTCAGCTTCCCAAACTGAGTGGCTTTCAGAAGTGTGGGATGAATGTAGATGCTCTTGACTTAGAAGAAGCTGTAGGTGATAGTTGCAACAGCCAGTGGACCTCCACTTGCTTGAAAGTAAGTTTATGGCTCCTGGCTTTTGGGCTCTGGCATCTGTAAATGCCATGAGTAATTTTTTTTGAGGCTACCTTCCTAATTTTGCAGGGACAGGGACTTTTGTTGATGTGGGGTTTTAGTCCTGATTTTTAGCTAAGCCTCTGCTTGAGGAGAAGGAATAAGCACGAACCTGATTTCTGCCAGAAGTAGTGTCTGCCTTTTTCCCTGCCTGCTTACTGAGCCAGCCTGTTGAGAGGATTAGGAGAACATTAGTTAAGAGCCACCAAAGAGGTGCCATCACCAAAAAAACCCGTTAATGGCATAAGCAGCCCCATGCCATTCTTGAAATCCAGCTCCAGAACAGAGTGAAGCCAGGCAAAAAGGCTGAACATTTGCATCCCGTCTAGCAGGTATGAGCTGAAAGCTCAGGAGGCTGTTGTGACCACACTACAGATTAATTTAGGCTTTTGACCTGAATCTTCCACTGCTGGATTTGCTGTGTATGTCTGTGACCAGAACAGAGAGTTTCTCTACGATGCTACTCAAAGGGGAGGTGTGAGCCAGCCAAAAGTCATGCAGTGCTTTCTTAGCAGGAAATAAATTTAGATCCTTGCTATTTAAATTATTTTTTTTTAAAAAAAAAAGTTGGAAGGAAATGTGAGGCTCAGAGTGGGATGATGGCTGCAAGAAAACATGGCTGGTTTTACTGCCTTGGCCTTTGTGCCCCAAGGCCACAATTAGGTCTGGAATCCCATTGTGCCAGGCATTGTCCAAACACAGAGGAAGGAACAATCCCTGAGTTGGAGGTCTGCAGGGCTGTGCAATCTTTATTTGTTTGTGTGAGTCCTGCTCTGTTATTACACACTGCTAGTCTCTTCAGAAGGGAAATGTTCTCAAGTCAGGCATGAGGAGCCCAGGTACCACATGTAGCGTACTCCGTGCACTGTGTATAGGCAGCATGGAAGTATTTTGTTTGCATTTCCATAGGTTGCTCCACTGAAGTTGCAGGTTTTCAGGCAACCCTGGGAAATGACACTCACGGTGTGTAAAAGCCTGTGTGAGCAGGATGCAGAATTCCTGGCAGACCCTTGGGAACCTGCATCCCAAAATGACATGTCCCTAAGCTCATGGGAGACAGCAGCAGAGCTAGGACTAACAGTATCCCATATCCCAAGCTGGCTTGCTTGAAATAGTATCTCTTATTTCTGCAAAATCGGGTATTTTGTGAATATGCCCCTACAAACCATTTTACTGCAAGCACCATTAACTTCCAAGGCACTGGTAATCTAGACATGCCTGCTTTGGCTGCTGGCTAAGATGCCATTTTCCTGTGCACACGTTGAGTTTGGCTTTCCCATCACGATGCTGTTATCTCTTTGGCTATCTCATAATTTACAGGAAATTCAAAACTGGATACATTCACAACTCATAATTTGAAATGCTAATCCTTGGCCTGTCACTCCAGCTGTAACACATACAGCCTGCTCTATTAAACTTTAATGTCTACTCTAATAGCCATGTGAGGCTAGAAATCCAGGGATTAGCTTTGATTCCAGTTTAACTACTGATAGGCGCCTGTAGTATTATAAAGGACTCTCTCTTCTGAGGAGCGCTGAGCATCTTTGCTTTGGTTTGTTTATAAGCTACTGAAAGTTGGTCTAACACAGATTTTCTCCAAAAGAACTGCTATAAACCAGGCTTAAGCTCACCAAAGTGTGCTCAGAGCAGCAGCGACTCCATTTCCCACTCTGTGTGTTTCATGGGCTGCCTGCTGTAAATTGGCTGTCTGCTAGGAAAAGAGGTGAATTTTCTTTAGCAGTGACATGCAGGACCATCTGGATTCTCTGAGTGGGTGGAAGATTGGGTATGAAGCAACTGGATTGTGTAAGATATGTAAAAACCTGGCCTTGTTGAAACCAAGGGTAACATTTCCACTGACTTCAGTAGGGTCAAGATTACCCATGATATTTTGGGTTGGGCTAATAGTGTTTGCATTGTCCAAATAGATGCTGGCAAGGGAAGTAATTGCTGGTTTTGGTTGTGTCTCTCAGTCATGTGAATGCTTTCTCCATGTCAGATGAGTAGGAAGGCTAAGGAAGGTGTACGAGCTGAAGTCTGGTGGTGATCTGTGTCAGAAGTAGATAGAATTCACAGGCATATAGTCTTCTGCACAGTAGTATTCCTGAGTTACATGTTGAAAATCATAGAATCACTGAGTCACTTAGGTTGGAAAAGACATTTAAGATCTAACACTGCCCTGTCTACCACCAAACCGTGTTCCTAAACACCACGTCTACAAATAAGATGCTTCTGTAATTGTCATCTTGTCTGGAGACAAGAAGACCTGTTTGAATTGTAGATGGGGAATTCTCTTGGAGAAAATGTATGTCTTTTGCAGAGGCAGTTCTGGTCACTGTCCCAAAGATCCAGGTTGCAGCCTGTTCTTCAGCAAGGAGATCTTGCCACCACAGTGTGTGCCTGTGGTTACTCTAGGATGTGTCATTGCAATGCAGCCACCAGTGCAGCTCCTCCCAAAGACCACCAAGGACAAGTGAGGCAGGAGAAACTGTTCCCACAGACACAGTCAAGCAATTTGGTGAGCAGGAGAGGGCTGTGAAGGCTCAGCAGATCCCCAGTGTGGCTGGAGGTCCATCTCTGGAAGTAGCTTGCAGAGGTTGTGTTTCTGTATATGGTCTGTAAAACCTCTACAGCTGGTTGGGAATGGGTTTTGATTAGAATGTTTTAAAATTTGGAACACAGCAATGAGTTTAACCAGGAAGTTTTTTGTTTGTTTTGTTCTGGATTTTTAGAAATGTATGATTTTTTTCCCCAGCTTGCACTGGGGAAGATCTCTTGGGACCAGAGTAATATCTCTTCCAAAGTATACAAAGCCCAGAAAGTTAAACAGCCTGACAGGGGTGGCACTTTTCTGCCAAGCCTCCTGGTTCATAGACTCGTGTGGCCTGAGTAGGAAACACAAGTACCGCCTGGTATCTGAGCTTTGGGCTGGAGATGCTCCGAATGAGGCAGTTTCCTGCAGAGCATCATTCTTTCCTCACAGTTGTTCAGGGGAAGATTTTAGTTTTGCCTTGATTTGGAACAGGACCTATTACTGAAGCTTGGGACTATTTTTTTTTCTTCTCCAAACTGAATTCTTGTTGTTCAGCCAGTCTTCACTCTCTCCAGGCTAAGGCAACCCCCAGCCAGCTTCAGCTCTTCATTTTCACACAGGAAATTCACCCTTTTAGGATCTGGGTCCTCCTCTGACAGTGAACACCTTGCCTGTTGTACTCCAAGGCAGATGATGAGTTCGGGTGGGATTTTTGGGATAACTCACCAATTTGTTCCAATCCCTGGTAGATTTTGAGGATGGCCTTTAGCTGTGAAAAAAAATGCTTGCCCCTCTGAATCCAGGCTTATTGGCTTCCTGAGTGTTTTATAAGGATTCAGCATTACTTTTTCTTGGGATTACATTGAATGGGTACCTGAGTTGCTGGTATGGATAGGTGGAAAATTTTAATGAGTGCTGTGTGTGGTTTTTAGCTGGTTTTGTGCATATTTTCAATAGCCACAATGGTTACACCCATAAGCTGAAAAAAAAAAGAAGGAAGAAATCTCTTTCCCGTCTGCTGGCTTTTCTTGCAGCTCATGTATACTCTTGTTTATTCTGCTGGGCTTCCAAGATGGAAGTTTGTACAAACATTTTAAAGTTTTGAGAAACAACAACCAGAGCAGAAGGAGAAAAAGGAAAACAAGGAGCAGGGCGATCTGCTCCCAGGTGGGTCTGTGCATCCTTTGCTTTATCATCTGGAGCTTCAAGCTGGCATCGATTTTTGTAACTCTTGGGAGATGGGGAAGCTCCCATTTGCTGCTCTGTAAATGAGCATAACGTGTTGTTTCTTTCATGTATATTATTTGGAAGCCATCCTCTGGCTACATAGCTCCATGCTTCCTGCAGATTATGCACGTATGAAGGAAATAATCACAGCAGATGCCACCCAAATACCTGTGGGTGATCAGATAACCCAACCTGCTCTACGGCTTCAGAAAACCCTGAGTCAGGTGTTTGCTATCCAAAGATGTTTCCTGGAAAAAAAAAAATAAATGAAATATTTCTGGGCTTTGTATACCCAAACTTGTTTAATCTCCTCTTGTAGCTTTTGCTACAGAGACGAGTGATCTCCAGAGTCAGGAGGAGAAGAGGTTGCAAGGAAGGAAGGAGGTGAGTGGAAAACGCTCTCCAGCGGCACCAACGGTGGGCAGACAAGTCTTATACATAAAAGAAAAGCAAGTGGGGCTTGTTCATCTGGTTTGCCACTTCCAGCTGATCTAGCAGTATCTGCAACGTCCATCAAAAGTACAGTTAATACTATTTTGTATAATTCATTGATTTCCATAAGATCTCCATCGGCCATGCAACCTATGCAGGGCGTCAAGTGTGCCAACTACTTTCTGGTATTAACTGTGTGTGGAAAAAGCCAAGAGTGTCTGATTTTCACACTGAATCAGCCCAAGCTGCAGGAAAATGTTGCTTTTTAACCAAGGGTGCAGATTTTGGCTGTGGCGCCTAGAAGCTCATTCACGTTTTAGGTGATACCTCCTGCCCACCATGAGTTTCACGGGGGGGAAGCATGGCTTGGTCCAGCTGCAGCACCGCAGAGGTCAGGATCCATCCCAGCCCACCCCACAGAGGATCACCCACCACCCCTGCGCTGGTGGCTGAGGCTGTAGTGAGCGTGGAGGGCACCGGCAGGCTCGAGCTGCTCCAACGGCACAAACAAAATAGCTGTGTGGAGGAGAGCCACGTCCGATGGGTTGCAGCTGTCCCTCTGCCTCCCCGGCCTCCCCCGCCCCGCTCCAAATGTAAATCATCACCCTTTTCCCTTTTAACATAACAGTTGTGTCATTTAAAAGCTCAAAGAGTTGAGAAAAAAGTCTACTTGTTTAGAGAAACCATTAAAACAAATTATGAGCATTTAATAAATGGGGAAAACTGTCTGTTTGTCATAACACTGAATTTTTCCTTTAAATTTCCAAACAACCGCAAAAGGTTACTCGTAGATGGGTGTGTTGGGGGGGATATTTCCAGGGTCAGTCTGCACCGGGGTCCTTGCTGAGAGCTTCTGGCCCAAATCCTGGCTGTGGTGAGCGCAGATGTGTGGAGGGCCCAGGGTGGGGTACAAGGATGCGCTGAGTTCCCTCTGGGGTTGGTGATGGAGCATGGCAGCTTTCTCCAGCCTCATGGTACCCAGCGGGGCTGGCACACGTGTCCTCCACCCTGACAGGGGAGGGATGGGAGCACAGTGCCCGTGTACATCCTGCTGGGCTCCATGGATTGTGCTTGGCTGCTTTGTGGGGAGGAGGGGCAGCTCTGCACGCAAATGGCATTTTTGTAAAGCGTCAATGCAGCTCTTGAATAAACAGTAGCTTGGCCACTGCCTTTGGAGAGCATTTCAGCATTTTTTCTCACTTCTCATGTGATATTTCTTTTTTCAAAACGTTTCCTGATCCCGAGCTCCTTCCTCAGGTTGTGGGAACATTCAGGTTCGGATCTGCAGTGTGTGGGCTGGCCTCTCTCCAGTTGTTTAACAGATGATTGCTTTGAATAGGATTATCTTGGACAGGCAGAGAATCATCTCCAAGCACCGGGACTGCCTTTGCCCTGGGAGGGGGAGCAACCAGACCTACGGTGCTTCTGCAAGATGTTCAGCTTGCCTTGCTGGCAAGTGTCTACCCCAGACAGAGTATTTAGGCACTGGAGCTGTGATCTGATCTTTAAGAGCTATTAAGTCCTTGGTACTTAAGAATGATTGATTACTGTCTAAACTCCCTTGTAATGAGCTTCTTTACCTCTAAGACCTACCAAAATTTGGGAGAAAACCTGTTGTGCCTCTTGCTGCTTGTTGGCTTGGGAGCCTGGAGGTAAATAAGTCCTTAGCTTTTAAGTGCACAACATTTTACTGTTCCACAGGATTGCAGCTTCACTGGTCTGAAACCTGCCTGCTGGCTCCCATTTGGCTGCTGCAGGCATGGAGAGCTGCGAGGTGCCTGCAGTCATGTTGTGGAGCAGCTCCTGAGGGCAGCAGACACTGTCTGAGCCAAAACTTCTGCAAATTGGGAGCTTCAGTCTTGCAGCCTGCTATGGAAAGGCAAAACCAGATGGAGATCTCACACACAATGCTGGAAATCTCACTGATGCCAAGCTGTCCTTGCTACTGTTCATCCAAGGGTGACCTGCTGAGCACTTGGGGAACTTGTGTCCTGTCCTACATGGGGGTTGGCCAACTTGCTGGAGGTATCTCAGCTTCTGGCTAGCTCCCCTACAGAGTACTTCCACAGTTGTCCTAAAAGTGCTTGGCCATGGCAGTGGCCAGCTATCTTGTAATAGATAACGGCTTGTAATAGATCTTGTAATAGTGATGGTGTTTTGTGCTCCTGTCCTGCTGGAACTGAGCAAAGCAGAGGGAGAAGGAGAATGTTAAGGAGAAGGAAAAGGAAAAGATACCTTTCTGGGTCAGTCTCCACTTTGGCCATGGGTTCCAGTGTGGGAGCCTGGTGCAGCCTGTTGAAGAGGTTGCACAAGGTTTTCCCGATTCTGTGTAGATATGTGGATTTGGAGATGGTGATTTCTAATGGTCCTTTTTAAGACTTTTCTGTGGAGCTCACAAGGAACAAGTCCTGCGAAGATCAGGGTGAGAAACCAGCATTCACCCAAGAAGGTGCTACTGGGTGGGCAATGGCATGCCATCGGTGGGAGCTGGCAGGGGTTAAGCAGCCAAGTCAAGAGGTAGCTTTGAGAAAAGATGAATGACCTGGGTTTGCCATGGGGAAGATGGCAAAAGATAAGGCTGGAACAGGACTTTGGGCTATGCTAAGAGAGGGAGGAGAAATGTCACAAGGACAAAACAAAAAAGGTTTTGAAACATCCTCAGTGTGTGGGCAAGAGAGATGTTAATCACAGTTAACTGCTCAATTACAGGCTTTGTCAGGGGCAGATGGAGCACATGTCACTCTGCTCTACAGAGGTGACAGCGGAGGTGGGGAGTCCTCTCCTCAGACACTGCCCAAAGGTCTGGCCCCAAAGTACAGAGAAAAGCATCTTCCTCCCTTGCATCACCCTGCTGAGCTGGTTCCAGTCCAGCCTTCGGTGTCCAGCCAGTTGGCATCTGACATTTGGGATAAAGCAAAGTGTGGAGACAGATAAATTTTGAAGGGCCTCACCTAAAAATCAAAGCACAGTTGAGAGCTGGTGATTCAAGGGGACACTGCCCTTTGGGCGCACCCTGTCCCTGGTGCGAATAGTAACTCTATTAATGAGAGGGATGCTGTGTCAGGCTCTCCATTTCAGGTCAATAATGAGTATTTTTTTACCTCCCAATCATTAAAAAAACAAGAAGAAAATCCTTTTTCTTTGAGCTTCCTTGGTTCCTTAGTCTCGGAGTCCTCCTTGGTCAGATGTGTGAAGACTTCTCTTTGTGAATTGGGAGCAAATTCTCCAGCTTCTCTCCCACAGGTTTTAATCCCTTCTTTTGTTTCACCATGTGGTTGTGTAAGCAGTTCCCTTGAGAACAGGGCTCCAGGAATATATAATTAAATCAAAAGTTTGGCACTAATAAGTGATCTTATCACTCTGTTGGGCTTTTTTCAGGTCTTTGTGTGATATTCCTAGGCCGTTCATTTGAAGTTATTTAATTACAAGGCCCCAATAATAGATCCAGTGCCCTGGATGGTTTGTTAGTTTGGTTTTGGGGTTTTTTTTGAATGACATATTATATCGTGTGTTATGATGCTTTGTGTACCAGGTGACCTAGGAGGGGCTGACAACCCTTCAGGACTGTCACTGACAAAGCTGACTCTGCAGAGATTGTTTTTGCTGTGAGTAATTACCGAGGAGAACCTCCTCTTCAAGCCCTAACAAAGCAAATGGTTGAACCCCAGAGTAGCTGTCACTGTCAAGCTGGGTGCTGGCACCCACTGGGGACTGTGTCCTGCTGGGAGCAAGAATAAAAGGGAAAGAAACTGAAATCCTTTGGAAAACTCCTGTTCCCGTTCAGCTTTCCTGTGTCTTGTGCCTTCTCCTGACATCCACAGGCGGTGGAGGTGTGTGGCTGCTGTGACCTCCATGGGGTGGGATGGTTGCCCAACGCAGGTTTCTCCATGGGCTGAACCTCTCCATTGTTTGGCTCCAAGGTGTGATGAGGTATCAGGGTGCAGCCCTTGAGAAGCCTCAGGGCCCGAGTTGACTAGGTGTGAAGTTAAGTACTTGGAGATGAAGATAAGATATGGAGATTTTTAAATACTCTGTTACAAAGCTGCCATCTCTTGAAGTGCATTCTAGGTAATGGGGGATGTACGCTTGGGATGGAGGAAAAATGGATAGGGAAAAAAAATCCTGACATTTATTTTAGTGTTTTTAAAAGTTTCTCCTCTAGACCATCATTAAATCACCTGAGCAGCTCTCAGCATCTTTCAGGGCCTAAACAATTTTGACAACTGACTTGCATCTGCTTCCCAAAGACTGTGCAATGAGATTGAGAACGATGTGAAAGGTGAGTGCAGGAGCACAAAGGAAAGCCTTGGTGTGGCATGCCATGGCGTGGGTTGCACAGCAGCATGGCATCAACAAGGTGCTTTCAAAACCCCAAAGCATGCTTTGGTTTGGTGGGGTTCTTTTTAAGGAAGAATATTCTTCCAGCTGTCATTTGCATCCCAGCTGCTGGTCCATTCACTGGTCTGCTGGGAGGTGAGAGCTGGACTGTCATGAGCAGGGTGAGATGGGGGTGGTTGAGCTTTTACCCTCAGGTAGGGCCACCAACCATCTGGAGACAGGAACACAGGCTTCAGACACAGTTTCCCCTGCTAGATAATATTTTCCTAAATGCAGCCAGGCTGTATTTTTCTCCTCTATTTTGACTCTTTCGCCCCATAAAACGCCATAGAATTGCCTCTGCATATCTGAAGTGTGAGGCTTTCAAACATTACGCAATCCACGATGGAAACAGGCTCTCAGACTGATCTGTTTGCTTGAAAAACCTTCAGTCTCCCAGCAAAAACTGCCCCAGGAAACCCTTCCCCCTCTTCAAACAGCAAATCTGTTTCAAGGGAGCTTCAGCAATGCCAGCACTATCTCTGGGCAGGACAGTCGGTGGAAACCGCTCCGCTTTCCCTTGGTTGTTGCCCATGTGACTTAGGGTAAGACCTCTCTGTTGTTTTAATCCATCAACTGAGAACCTGCTGATTGATGCCCTGCAACTGCCCTGGCACCGTGTGCTGCGCACCTGAACCTGGAGCTGATTTTGGAGCTCCATCCCCTTCTCTCTGTTCAGGAAGAAAACCTGTGCTCTGAAAGTCAGGTGCTAATGAAATAACAACCGAACAGGACTTAACATACCCTTACAGTGTCCTTTCCTGGTCTCACGTTGTTGCTTTTCTGCCCACTGGGAATGCTGTTCCCTTTGCTAACTTCTTATTTGCTTTACTTCCAGCTTGCTTACCCATCATCACTAATTACAGAACAAACAATTGCAGCAATACAGTAATGAATAGCAACTTTTGGTTTGGATTTTGTTTTCCTTAGCATGTAGGTGCACCTGGTTCAAACACTGAAGATAAATGGGAGTGACTCTCCAGCTCTCCTCTCCTTTGCCGAGCAGCAGCATTTCTATCAATCATTCTGGGATAGTATGAGCAGGATGGTACTGGGTAGGCAGAAGGAAAGGGTTACAGTGTTCTGAGGTCCATAAGCATGGAGTTCAGGGCTTGCTGCTGAGCACCATCCCCTTTCCATTGTGTTTTATTTTTCTCCCCTTGACTCTGTGCTGGCATTATTTGGAGCAGTTCTTGGTGACCCCGGTGACACCCTGTCTTTGGCTGAGCTGAAACTCCCTGCAGCAAACTTTGCTGAGAACCCAAATTCACCATTTCACCATTAATTCAGGAAAAGGAAAGATTCAGAAGAGACTAAAACCTTCCCTGTAGCAGTGCCCTGACACAACACAGCACCTGGGGGAAGTGCAAGCACAGCTTCCTTAAATTTACACCTCCACACAAGAGTTTCCCTGTAATCTGGACGTGGGATTGCAGTGGAACAGAAAGCAATGCAAACCCACTGTTAAGTACATCAGTAAAAACATCTCACAAATGAAGCTTAATTAAGCCTTAAAATGTACTTGGAAATGGGAAATTGTAAGTGAAATATTGCCTATTGTAAGTGAAATAGATGTTGATATAAAGCATTTAATTAAGAATGTCATTAGAGTTTCAATTAATCTTTCTGTGTTTCCTTTCATTGTTGGATGCAGTTGGGCAAAGACCTGCCTGGAATGGCTCTGACTGGGGAACAGCTTCCACCCTGGACCTACACAGCCCTTCTGATAAATACTTTGACCAGAGCAAATTACACAGGTCACTGAACATTCAATCAATTACCATCATTTTTTAATTTGTTTAAAATCCTCTTCTACTCTAATGAGCCTCCTGTCCTCTGGAGTTACTAATGCTTCTGAAAAGCAGGTGTACAATTCTGCTACAAATCTACTTACAGAGAGGTATGATCTGTTTAGTGGAAACAACCTCAAAGTCACCTGCTGAACTGGTTTGGTGCTATTTTAGTGTTGTGATAACTAGTTCTGCACTGGGAGAAATCAAGAGTCACTTTCTGAGGATGCAAACATGTGCTGTTTGCAGGGATGAAAGGAATCTCCCTCTCTGTCTGTTCAGATGAACCTTTCCAGTTATTGCCAACTCCAGAAACAACAAAAAACTTTGAATCAGGCCTCAGAAAATTGTGATGGTGAATTTGGCTCAAAGGTCTTGAGCTCCTTCTCCAGCGGTGGGAGGAAAATGGCAGCAATAGGTGTCACTCCACAGATGTGTGGCAGCATCTTGGTGCAGTGGAGAGGACCGGGAAGGGGTGGTTGCAGATTAACAACTGTCAGGCAAAAGGGGTCCTTCATCCTAAACCAGTGGGGACTAGGATACAGCACTTCATCAGTGTCCCCTCGGGCTCCTTGGAGAGTCCCATCTGCCCAGGCTCCTTGTGCATCTCCCACTTCTGTCCCAGGGCTCTCCTCCTGTTCTCCCAGAGCTACGGTGCAAGGAAACACCAGAGCAGAATCAACAGGAGAGAGGATTTCTGCTACCTTCAGTATCCCAGGAGAGGGTGAAATGCTCTGTGCAAGCCAGCTAGAAGGGCTGGAGCATCTCTGCAAAGTGGGTGACGCTAAATTGGGTCACAAAACCAAATGTGGATGCTGGGAAGACTAATGGGGAGGTGGTTGTGTGACATTCAAAGAGTGATACTAGTGCTTTAGATGATTTCCTTGGTGTGGTGTCCCAGTGGGACATGGGCTGATACAGGATTCTCATCCTTTTGTAGCTCTCCCTGAGGTTTGTTGTATCCATGCTGACTCCCTGGGTCTGTCGTGTATAACTCATCAGGAGCACATGCCCCAGTTTTCTGTCTGTATTCTTAATGGCATAAAGCACTGTGAAGCTCTGGTCCTGCTGCTGCTGAAGCTGTGGAGCAGTGCAGCCACTCCCAGGGTCCAGTTCTTCTGTGAGCCTTGGTGAAATGCTGGACTGCAGCATGGAAACGCCTGGGATGAGGTGGGATGCTGAGCCTGGCAAAGGCACTCAGAGGCCAGGCAGGGGGAAAGTCAGGGGGAATGGAGAAGGAAGGGCACGCTCTCCTTGTTGGCTGATCATTTGCAACACCATGAGTAGGAATCGTGCATCGTTCTCAGGTCATGACTCCACCTCGCAGGAACAGCTTTCATCACCCATCCCCAGGTTTCCCCAAGAGTTAAAAGCATCGACCTGCTGGGACGTGTCTGCAGCCTCCACAAAGTGAAGGAAAGACCAGGGCTGGGGTGGAGGCACCCGCGCCCTTATCACTGCAGTATTTCACAGGGCACGGCACAGGTGAGGGCTCCTTGGCCCCACGCTGGTTGCATGTGCTGCTGGAGGAGGGTGCACCAGCTGCGTGCTGTGTGGGTGCTCCCCTGCACCCACCCAAGGTCCTGCAAGAGCTGCCTGGGTGTCCAGCCTTCCCTGGTGCCATGGGTGAGATGTCACACCTGGTGATGGTGCACACACGTGACGCAGAAGAAGGATGGGGACCTCAGGCATTCAGAGCAAGGGGTCTCTGTGTGCACTCCTAAACTTCAGTTGGGTTTGGAGCTGGTGCTCATCTCCAGAGTGAGGGTGCCTGCCAGGCTGGGCGCTGCGGGGGCGTTGGGTGCAGAAGCCTCCTCTGCAGATGGTGAGAGAAGCTCTGAGCTGCGCTGCACAGAGAGGAGCAGGGAACTTCTGGGAATTTCAGACATCTGGAGAACTTTAATGTAGAAAACACAGATGTTTATAGATGCTTGCTGCAAGGTCAGGGAGGTTTGAAGATCGTAATTTTGTGCCTGGGCATCTAAGTCCTTTTGCAGATTTCTTGGCTCCACTGTTCACTTCTGCAGTGGCAGAGGATTGATTTCAATGAGAGCAGCATCCATGCTGCTCAGGATAAATGGACATGCTGCATCCATGTGGAACAAATACCTCTGTGCGTCAGTTTCCACTCAATTAAAATTAACATATTAATAATTATAGAGGTGTAAAAAGGATCATGAATGTGTGGCCAAAGCCTCAGACTTCTATGTGAAGTCTCATAGCAGTTCAAAGTGTTGTTACTGTCAGTTTATCACTCGTTACATTAATCCAATTAATTCACAGTCTTTTAAAATGTTGACTGGCAGGTCTTCTGTGCCTAATATTAAACAAAGCCCATTATGCTTATAGCCACAGTGCTTCTCTCCTTATTTCGTGTGAGAACAGTTCTCCCCATTTACTCACCACCAGGATAAATAACACATAATGGGGATATTTCAACAAGAGGCAGCAAGTGCAACTTCCTTGACCTGGGGAAAAAGAACCCCTCCAACAGCACCAGGGAGTGCCGTGGGGACAGACATAAACTGGTTTCAAATGGGAGCTTGGCGCTAACACTATCCCTTTGCCATTTAGTTACAATACCACCTTCTGCTTTAAAACAAGATTTAGGTGGGATATGTTCAAAATCCTACTGATTAATGAGGTAAAAAAGCTAAGCCCTGCTTTCCTCCCCAGGTCCAGGGAGCTGAAGGCACATGGCACACAGGGAGAAATGATTTAGTGAAGCCCCAGCACAGCAGGTATTTTCAGGGCACATAGACATGCCATTGATGGTTCTGCCTTTGTTTTGATTGCTTCCAACTGCAGAATGAGCGAGGGAGTTAATTGGCAGAAATGAACTCATTCCTGGCTTGATTAAGGTCTCCATGTGCATTTTATAAATAAAGTGTCCTTTTCAACCATTTTATCACATGAAGGTCTCAGCAGACTAGATGTGATTGATGGTGCTTTGCTTCCTTCCCTGACTGAGGACTACTTCTGACCATCCACCCTTCCTGCAGTGAGGACACCGGCATATCCAGAGCTGGTGGGAACATCTCCTGTGCTTGCTGGTGCTGCTGCTGAGGCTGTGGATGTGGCCAGATATCATCCAACCCCTCCTTGGGGTGTTTGAGGACACGTGAAGGGTTCCCCTGGGGTCTGTGTCTGGTAGTTGGCAGCATCAGCCCCCTCCGTGCGGCGTGACCGAACAGGGCTGTGTGCTGCTATCTGTGACGGGCTCCTTCACAGCACGTCCAGGGCTTGTTCTGACAGCACTCATGGGCCATGGTTTCATTGGCTGCTTGCTGAATTCCCCCGCTCCCTTTCTTATTGTGTTATAATAAAGGAACAAAGCAAATATATGCATTAAATCAGGCTTTCACTAATTATTTGGGCTGCAGCCTCCCACAGCATCGGGAAACAGGGGAGCCCAAGGGGCACCTCCATCCCAGTGAGATGCTGGATCATCTCTGGAGCTCCGTGTTTAAAGGGCAGGGGCTGCAGCTGAGCTTCAGCACCGGCTGCTGAGTCCTCCCAAATCCACCCAATGTGAAGTCAGAGTCAGAGGTGGAAAGATGAAGGGGGGCTGGATGATGCTAAGCTGTGAAACCTCGTTAGATGAGAAGCAATGGAAAAAAGAAGAATAAATAGAAATAAAATGAAGGCCTCATGTCAAATACACTGCCTGCTCCACTCTACACGGCTTCAACCTCTTTGTTTTCATGTAGCTGTGTTGCCTCACCCAAGCTCTGAGAAATCAGGAGCTTGGCTTAAAACTAGAACTGAGAATTGTTTTGTATCAGGTTCTTTTATTCAGTCTCTGAAGGTTGAACATTTTGCACTCATGTGCCTTTCAGAAAGGCTGGAAATGGGTTAAATTAACAAATGAAAGCTTAAATTATTAGCCTAAAAACTGATCTGAGCTCCAAATCACCAGTAAATACAGCCAACTCATGAGGAAAGGGTGAGAACTGGCAACACTGTTAGACATTTACAGAGGTAAAAAGAAGAGGTGTATTTAGTGGGATTCTTGTGCCTTAGCATTTGGTATTCTGAACTGTCTGGAGAGAAGCATGCTGATTTCCTCGGATTACTTGATCATGGTTCACTGAGTTCAGGTTTTCTTTCCTTTCTTATTTTGCTGCTAATTCAGTGGTAGGGAATATTCTTGTGAATGAATTCATGCAGCTAAGCACATGTTTCAAGAGAATGTCTTCCCTAGCAAAGATAATTTCCTATATGAAGTGCAGGCAAAAAAAAAAAAAAAGGGAAAAAAAAAGGAAAAAGAAAAGGAAAAAGAAAAAGAAAAAGGAAAGGTTGGGTTTAAAAAATTTAAAAAACCCCAAAAAACCCAACCAAAACCCAGGCAGAATAGAAAAGCTGGCCTGAAACTGATGGATGTGAAACCCCAAGCAACAGAATTTGGGATTTTGTGCCAGACTGGATGCAGCTCGATGGTGAAGCAGCTATCAAGAGCTGGCCTGGAAGCAGCCAGGGGTGCTGAGGGAAGGTTCAGATGGGCTCCAGAACTGTGCGGGTGCTGTTTCTGCTTTGCACACACAGGCTGGTCCAGATAATACCCCCAAAAAATGAGGTCCCCACCTTGTCATCGTGTCTGTCCTGGAAGGTGCTGCTCCCATTGTGACTCCAACCTTGTTACTGTTGGGAACAGGGGATCTATAGCCAGGACAAATGGCACTGTGTGGGTGCTTTACTCAGTTGTCACTCCCTAGGGGGGAACAGCATGAGTGGTTTTATACCTTTCCTCCTCAGGGAAAACCCATTGGGGCAGGACAGCCTGACAGACAAGCTTCTGCTCAGGTTCATCTTGAGGAATGCTAAGGCAACGCGGCCAAAGGATGGGATGTCACTGTGTTCTGCAGCCCGTGTCTGCAGCGCGATGTAGATGTGGTGTTTCCCCCATGGAAGAAAGGCAGAGGCACTAGAGTCAGGTTTTCCACGTGCCTCTGGCCACAAGGCATGCAGGAGGGAGCCCGCTGACGTTGAATGAAATCCTTCCTCTGTGGCTGGCGGGGAGAGAAGCCCTGTGTTATTTCTGTGCTGACGGCATATCTCCAGGAAGGTTATTTTGGTTTTGGCTCTCCTTCCCTTACAGGAATGGTGCTATGTGAAAGCCCAAGGTCCATTCATGATCAGAAGGGTTTTTTTTTTTTTTTCTTGGTCAAAGATGAAATGAAGCACGCTCCTGCCCTGCTGAGGTGGGAAGAGAAAAGTATCCTGAGGAACCTTTGCTTTTGCCCTTTTTGGAAGCCACAACAGTAGCTTCCCAGCAAACAGTGAACGTTTCAAGGCAACACTTGGGATCGGCTCGCCGGGAGCAGAATACCAGACACCACCGGAGTCCCAGCTGGATTTTTGTCTCTGCGTAGCAGGGGCTGGTGCCAGGGTGAGTAAGGGAGCTCTTCTTCTGAAAACCACCACGGACACAGCTTTTTGCAGATGTTCTTTCACTGAGGACTGAAGCAATCTGCTGTTCTTTCCAGCCCTGCTTCTCAGCGCCCTCCAGGATGCTCAGCCCAGCAAAGCATGGGCCCTTCAGGGTCTTTGCAGCGTGTGTTGGGGGGACAGGTCTTTTGGGTGAGGGATGGTATGGCTGAGTGAAAAGCTCCCCAAAAGTGCTCAGCGGTGCAGGGAGAAGGGAGGGTTTGGCACTGAAGGCACGAGCACTCGGCTCCATCCGTCCCGGGAGCAGCCTCTGCCCTTTTCCAGCCTGCAAAAATACTTCCCGTCCTCCTCCGTTTGGCAAAGGTTAACTGCTGAGGAAATGTAAGGCCTATTGATTAAGGATTGCTGGACAATTCATGTGCCTGTCCCATGTGGATAAGGGAAATATTCTTCCTCTCTCCCGCCCTTCGCGTCGGAACCGCTCTTTATTCAGCCGATTTCTCGGGAGAAATCTGGGGAGAGGGAACGCGCCTGCCAGAGATGTGAGCTGAATAACAATCGTCAAATCCCCCCCCACAACCCCCCCTCCCACCCCCCGCCTCTTGCATCAACTTCTGCTCCTGCTGTTCCATATTCTCTGTGGCAGAAACATTGGAAACAGATTTTCTGGGTGCAGAAAAAAGAAACACTGAAGGGCCGTCGAGATGCCAAACGCCAGAGCACATTTTCCTCCTGCAGATAACGTCTCTGATTTCCTTAACGAACACCCAGGTTCCCCTGAAACCTCTAACCAGTGCAGAGTTTTCATAATAATGTTTGCATTAGGCTTCTGGTGGGCTCAGGCTTTCAGAATTATATTTGAGCTTCCTTAGCTTTCAGCACCATTAAGCATATTTTAAAAACACATTAAAAGGAATATGTCAACTCGGTTTAGCCTGAAACTTACGTTGGGAAAGGGAAAGAAAAGTGGTCAAAAGAAAGAATTTGATGAAGTACAAATGAAGGAGGAGTGTTTTCCTTGAAGGAAAAAATAAAGAAAATATGTTATTCTAAAATAAGTTCCTTTCTTCTTTTTTTTTTTTTTTTTAAACCTATATTCTGGGCAAGTCACACACGTTAATCTTGTGCTTGTGCTGAGGAAAACTAACTGACCAGAACCCAAACTGCCTCAGGTGATGTGAAACAAATCTCCTTGTTTTTGGGAAACAAGATGGGCGGGAACACCAAATGCAAAAATAAGTCCAGTATCACCAGAAGCACCTGCACATTTGAACAGGAACATTTAACTGAAACACAGTTTGTTTCCTTGGCAAAGAATGTAGGAAATTTTCCTTTCATTTGAACATTTCCATCAATTAAAAGACCCAGACTCTTCCCAAGCTCCAGCCTGTAGTCTTCAACCTCCAGGGACCATTACTGAGAAGCCCAAATTCTCATTTCTTCCTCTGCAGAAAGATTATTTAAACAGCATTCTGCTTTTTTGCTGCCTTTTGTTTCTCTGAATAATAGTTTGTGCATTGTTTAAAAGCAAAGCAGCAAAGCAGTGCTGAATGAAGCAGCCTATAGGTGGAGGGGGAAGCACAGGAGCAGCATCCTTCAGCACAGCACCGGTCCCCATCCCCATCTCATCCCCATCCCATCCCCATCCCCATCCCCATCCTCATCCCATCCCCTTCCCAAGCCTGGGTTGGGCACCATGTCCTGATGGGGTGAGCTGGTGTGTTGCAGCTCCATGAGTGGAAAAGGAGAAGGTACGTGAGAGATGGGAGACTTTGGTAGTGTCTCAGCTCTTGGTGCTGACTGACATCTGGGTGGTTGTGTTAGGGGCTGTCCTCCCTGATTTCACATCCCCAGGTGCTGACCATCGATTTCTCCCCTCTCAGGAGCTGACTGTATGAAAGCCCATGTATTTTCCATGGCTTTTAGCCAGGGTGGGCAGGCATGGTAGAAGAAGGGAACATGTTCCTAGCATTAATAATGGCAGAAAGCCTCCACGAAGGCATCTAGAAACCTTACCATGCAATAAGCCCATGGCCTCCAAAATGCGCCTTTCTGCTGCCCTTTACATGAGCTTTCCTGGAAATCTACCAACAACGACTGCAATAATTGGTAAAAACACATGCCACAGTGCTGCTTCTCTGCAGAACACTGCTGTTTTTCTGTTGGCTTCAACACCAGCCAGGTCTTCATCCTGGGCTGTGGTGAAAAGAGCAAAGGCAAGACGGAACCGTCTGGTCCCGCCACGGCTTTTCATCCACCTCCCATTCTTGTCATGGGCGTAAGTCAACAGATGGCTGTTTGCTGTCCTTGTGTATGGCTTAATATGGAAAACACAACACGGGCTGCCAAGCTCTGCGTGCTACCATCTATGGTGAAAAGGAGTGACTTCCCCAAAGCAGAGGCATAAAGTCTGCTTTCTGCATATATAAAAAGATAATATGAAGCTCCAGCCCTCTCCTTGTTTGGGTCAGCAGTGTAGGAATGCCCAGTTATAAATAGGAGAAAACATGCTTTTGGGCAGATAAGGAGAGTAGCATTTTACACTGATTTAGGGGAATAGCAGCTTTTTCCATGCAGAAAAGCCTGCAGCTGGAAGAGCACTGTGAACGCGTTAGGAAGGCAAGACTAAAATAACAAAGATGAGGATATTTTTTAAGTCCCTAAATATGAATTTCTCTAATATAAGTGGTTTCTTAATTTGTTATTAATATAATAATAAATGGTTGATATGTAATATTCCATAATATATTGCTTTATATAGCATAGAAAAATAGTAATGTGTTATATTATTAATATATAACCATTATATATATAACTATCATAAGTTAGCAACATATGACTAAGCAGTAATGCTGCTGGAAAAAAGACATTGCTGGAAAAAGAGATAAATAATACTGGAAGAGAACTCAGAATTCGTAGAAAATGGGTTTGTGTTAGCTTCCCTTAGAAATCTGGTGTGATCAGATCTTAAATCACCAGGTTGGGAATCACTGAGAGTGGGAAGGCTGGTGATGGCATTGTCTGTTCAGGTTTATCCTCCCTGAATCACTCGGCAAGGGGTAGGGATCCTGGATGGATGTGTTGGATGTAGGGGTCAGTGGGGGTGGGTCAACATGGGGATGTTACAGGCAGGTTTGCTTTTGAATTGTGAGGAAACGTCCTGTCCTCTCTGTGGAGCCTGTGCTTGTAGGAAAAAGAAGAGAAGGAAGGAGAAGTCTTCCCTTCCTCAGTGATGCTGTAATGCTGGGCAGGTACAATGATTCCCCTCCCTGAGCCTGGCATGGGATGAGCACTGAGGGGGCAGCCACAGGTCCAGAAACACTGCCTGAGTGGCCAAGAAATGCAGTTTTTAAGAATGAAAAACCCCTGATATTTTCCTAGTGATGAGCAAATAAAGAATCTCCACAGAGATGATACTCCTAATATTCCCTTTTAGTAGTTTAAATAGCTTGATCTGAATTTTAATCCAAATTTCAGCCAAAAAATGTTTCTTCTGGTACACGAGTCTACCTGCCAAGCTACAGCCAAAGCAACAGGTTTTGTTTTAAGTTAGAAAAACCTTCATCCTTGGGGTAAAGAAGAAGAACTTAAAAAAAATTCATTCCCAGGTGTTTACACAACAGACCCTAATAGCTCCAAGGGGGCCTTTAGAATTAATTGGGAGAGTGCTCTCTGCTGTAAAAGGTCCCTAAATACGTATTTACCTAATCCAGGCTTTGAGCACGGCTCAGATGTTTGCCTGTGACCAGCTGTAACATGCAGGCACCATGATGTGTCCTGACAGCAGACCCATCCCCTCCGGACAGCACCCTGCAGGGTGGATGTCCCCAAGAGCACCGTGACCGTGCTGGACCTGGCTGTCACAGCATCCTCTCTGCACCCAAGCCGCTGCACTGCCAGTAACCAGTAGCTTCACCAGCCAAATAGGCTGGGAGGCATTATGGCTATTTCCACATGTGATGTCAGTAGTGATGGCATCATTGCTGAAGGAGCTCCAGGATCACCTCGGGACAAACCTCTCCCCAGCATTCAGGAGTTGCTTTCTTAGTTAAAACCCAGCAACTTTAAGGAGAATGGGGGTGATTTCTTATTCCAGGGCTGGTTTTCATTCAGAAGTGTCACAAGCACTTTGCTGGTTGGATGTGGAATCGGCAGCATTGGGTTTGGCTGCTTGTTTGTGTGGGTGCAAAGCATGCAACGTCTGGGGATAGGGGCGAACTCACCCCCGTGTCCACACAGGGACAAAGAGGCTCCTTGCTTGTGTTCATGGACCCTTTGAGTAGAAGAGGATGGGCAGCATCGTGTGGGTTGTTGGGGCAGATGTTACCTGAACTGAGACAACAAACATCCTCCTGTATCACACACAAGCATCACTCACGTTCACACGACATGGGGATTATTTCACAACTTCGGTCCAGTTCTACATAATTAAAATCCAAGTGGAGTTGATGCCAGACTGCAGAGTCTAGAAAGAAATCTTTGGTATGACCTTTATTGAGTATTCTTCTCCCTGGGAAAAAAAAATAAATGTATTCAGCAACAAAGTGGTTAAATCAAAATAACAAGGGCGATTTATCTAGTAGCTTTCCCTGGCTATACTCAAGGGGGGCATATCTACCTATTTGTCAAGTCATTGACAACAGCCTATTTCTTTCTTCCTACCCATATGCTTTATTAAAGAAACACTTGACCTACCTGTCATATCAAACTGCTCCCTTTATCCAAAACAGAATAATATAGACATTTCCCTTAAGGGAACCCTGATGCAAATATATAAGGACAGGTTGCCAATTTGTTGAGCGTATTAGGGTACAGAAAACTGTCAAGGGAAACAGCTGTAATACCGACTGTTCTAACAAGCTCATTTTTCTTTTTTTCTTGGTGGTACTTTTGGTCTCTCTTTGGTTTACATTATACCATTTGTACATTACAATTTTTACGGACAGCTGTCAGCTGCAACCCGTCTCTTTCACTCTGGGAACAAAAAAAAGGAGAAGCCTTCAGATTTGCAGTCATTGCTCTGATCTATTGTTTGGTCTTGGCTGATAACTGTCACAAGCCCTTCGGCTGCACATCGCTGGGAAGAAAGTTATGGGGTAAGGGGAAGGGAAAAGCGGCAAAGCTTGCAATGGAGAAGGCTCTGACTGTGATTTAAAAGGCGTATGTTTTCACATGGAGCCACTTAAATACATGGTGACACTTCCCATTTTCACCTGTCTGCTCCTATGTTGCAGAAAGCACTCTCTGTCTTGCCCTGGAAGGGTGGTTTGGGCAATAAGTCACTTCTGAAGTGATGCAGAAAGGTCCAAAGGTGGCACTTTGCACAAGCAAGCTGTGCTGTGGCTGAGGGCTATAAATGGGAGCCAAGCTGGAGGAATTCAGCTATCCCAGCAGCAGGGTGGTTAATCCTGAGCCGCTCGCTCAGTCCCCAGCACTGATTTTGGTGCACAGGTCCAAAACGTCACTGGCTTTCCAGCAAGGTGTTTTGGTGATGTTGTACAGACCCTCATCAGTTTCCAAGTGAAATCCATAATTTTCAGCAATTGGAATCTCCCGAGACCAGAAGAGATTAAGAGCCAAATCCATATAATTAGAGGTCTACTTTGACTCGTGGACAAGGCAAAAGCTCTGCTGCAGGAACAAAGAGTAGATTAAAGATGTTAGTCCTGTTTCACTTTGGCTGCTGCTCCGCTAAAATCAGTGGGGCTACCCTAGGGATTAATTAGTCAATTTAGGCTTGTTTGCATAAGGGATGACATAGATCATCAGCTGAATAAAAGTGACTCAGCAGGACAGAGCAAAAGTTCAGGCAGTGCAAGTCAGGGCAAGAGGGGAGAGAATTAACCATGTCTGGAGCGAGGTCATGGTGGGGGCTGGTCCGATCGCCATGCTGGAGCATCGTGCCTACCACCTGCCTCTAACCAATGACTTGTGTGATGAGAAGTGACCACAGGCTTCTGCATCCCTAACAAAAGCCAGGCCACACAGAAAATATCTTGAAAGGGTCACACAAATATTTGGGTAGAGAAGAAAAGGAGTGCTGGGATCAGCGTGAGAGGGGGCACAGCAGTGGTCTGGTATTTCCCTTTGCACTGAACTTCTGCCCTGTTCCTGCTTGACATCCCAGCAACGTGTCCTTACATTCAGCCTTGGGCTTCTCTTCTCAGAAGGTGTGAAAAAGGGATCCCTAATCCTGGCTTTTAATGTGGGAGCACCCACATGAAGATAGAGAGCAGTAGGTGGCATCCTGGTCCTGCTGAAATCCTGGGGAGCCTTCTCATGCCCGTTTTCAGGGCGAGGAGCTTGCTGGTAATTAAATATCAGCAGGGAGGTCTGGTGGGCTGGTGTCTTGAGGGGACTTTTTGCCAGGACACGAGGTATGAAGGAAAGCAGTCAGAGATGGCACTGTGTGACTGCAGTGAGGGGCCCTCAAACACTGCTTTTCCATTCTGCTGTTGCAAATACACATCCCCAGTACATGTTAGCCATCTGATGGGCGTTTTCTGACAGAAGTGAAAACACTGCTTCAGTTTTGTACACATTTTCAATCTGCAATGTGTTTTCTGGGGCCAAACTGTAGCTCAGACATAGTGAGAAATGCATGTACATGGCTGGGACTGGAGTGGAGCCAAAAGCTTCTTCTCTGTTACGCTGCCACTGACACACATGATGACACTTAATGATCTCTTGCCTAAATAGTGATGCGCTGGAAAAAAAGGCTTGAATCCCCCAGGGGAGGTGACATGGAGGGGAACATGTTAGTGGTCACAGTGTATCTGGGAAAGGCAAGCCCTTTTGGAGCAGCCTGGCTTCTGCAGGGCACTTGATTGTAGCATGTTCCGAAAACTGTGGGGCAATGGGACAGGTCGGAGCAACCCTGATGAAGGATGGGGTGGTGGTGGGGGACCGACTGCAGCAGGGACCAGCAACAGCAGCTGCAATTAAATTTTGATCAAATATTGACCTAAGTGCTGCTCGCCTAAGTCATGTGAGATACCCAGTGGGTCAGATCCCCGGGAACAAACCCAGTATGTTCCAGTGAGCATCTGAGTCACAGGTCCTGGGGAATAACTGCTAATTAGCGTTAGACAACTGCTTCCTGGGGGAAGTTTGAAAAACAAGTATGTCTCAATCTTGCCTTTGAAAAGCCACATCTTGCCAACAGAGGGGATTTTAAAGGCTTTTTCCTCAGAGGGCTTCCAGGTACAAGCCCTGAAATTTTCAGGCAATGTTGGTGTAAACGGTTTGATTTGGGGATTTTGTATTATGGAGAGAAATAATTTGTTCAAATATTGCAGCATCCTCAGCAAAAAAATCACACCATATACTGAAAAGTAGCTCATTTGGGTTTAATTCATCCTGTACCATGAGGTTACAGCCTGTTTTAGTTCCTGCTTGCTTTTTAGCTGCTTTCTGTTACTTTTTTCTTTTTTTTTTTCTTTTTTTTTCTTTTCTGGAGCTTGTGAATTGCAAGGTCAAGCTGAAGTCAAACTTTACCATTTCGGTGATGAAATGCAAGCAGATGTGGCTGTTTCATGTGACACTGCGCCCGCCCCACAGCGCTGGGGTCTGTGGGTGGTGCCTGGCACCCCAGGCCGTGTCCCCTGCCTCATGGCTCAGCCGAGGTCAGTCCTCAGATTGGGATTTTAAAGTGGGTGGTGTTCATCCCAGGAAGGTGACCGGGGAAATTGCTTTAAACTTCAGCTCCTGCATGGAGCACGGTGCCCACAGCTGCTGTTTGCTTGGGCTTAGAGAGGAGTGTAGGCAGGTGAGCGATGGTTTGCGATGGTGTTTTCCTTCATAGCATTTCACTGCATCAGAGTCTGATTTCCTGGGGGACATCAGGCTCTGTGTGCTGGCAGGGAGCTGTGTTGCACCAATTACACTGTGTTTCCCCTGGCTCCATCACTTTCTGCAGACCTGTTCATTTGCTCCCCGCATCTCTCCTATGGTTTGCAAATGATAATCACTCGGTGCAGAGTAGGATGGACTCTCCCACCTGAAATTAAACTAAATTACCCACCTCCCCCAGCCAATAACACTTTTTCATGGAGATGATGGTGCTGCTCATTGCAGTGATGACTTGTGCCCGTTTGTCTCTCCCCACCTATGAAACAAAGCGCTGATCCCCATGAGATGAGGCGTACAGCTTGGAGCAAAGCACCCAGGCGTGCTGGCAGGATGGCATCAGCCATCCGTCTGGGGAGTCCTGCTTTCTCCTCCAGCCATCTCTCACTCAGAGCATTATTTTACATTTGATAGTCATCTATGGGTTTCACCATTGTAGTGGAAAGCATCCAGAACCTACTCCTAAGTTTGCCTCTAGGTATAGAAATGAAAGCACAACCTGCTTACACGGGGCAAGAAGCTTTTGGCAGAGAGGATTTCCCTCACTCAGCACATCCTGTGCTGAAGATTTGGGGCACTTGGTGCCTTCATTCATCAGTTTGGAAAACTCCTTAAGCTGTTCCGCACGGGACTGGCAAAGAGTTGAATCTTGCTGGTTTATAATCATGACCCCATGGTGTGCAGTGAAGCCACAGTAATTCCAAGTATTTCTCTTGGTTGTCTTGCTGATGTTATTTATTATCCAGGCAGAAAACATACAGAAGGTAGTTCTCTTTTGTGGTGATGGAGAGGAATAGAAGGTTAGCAAGATCGCTGAGAATGAATGAATTTCTCAAGAAATTTGAGAATATGCCCTGGAAGTTTTTCATCTCTTGGTTTGTGTACACGTGGGTCTGGTGCCTGTTTGCAGGATAGGATGTAAAGTGTTGCATCAATGAAAACTTCCCAAGTAAGGCAACACAGTGTGTTCCTCCCTCAGAAAAATCCCAACCAGACGATATTTTTCAACCTACTTTCAGCCTTATCGTTTTCTAGGTCCAGGACAATTATTTTTTTTCTATGTTAGGTAACAGCTATATTTCCAGAAGACCACCAAACCCTCAAATCCTTCTGAATATTTGAACTAATCTCTAAATAGAGAAAAAAGAAGATGGCATCTTGAGCCCTCTGCTTTGGTCAGCATGGATGCTGTGAAGTCAGACTGCTTTCCTCGCTGACATCTCTCTCCAAGGCCTTTACTTGATATTGTTTTGTTTCTATTAGGATTAATGTGACTCACTTAGTGGTCTTGGAGGAAATGCTGTTTAAATCTGAAGGCTGGATGTGTGTACACAGGGCAGGAACAACGGTGTCCCACGTTTCAGGAACATCACAGTTTTCTCACCGAGATGGAGCCTCTTCCAGACATGTGTTTGTAATTTTTTGTTTGGTCTGCCTCAGTCCTGAGAATCTCTGTGTTGTTTGATTTGCCTGCTGAAAGGCTTTCACACTTTTGGGTAGCGGCGTTTGATTAGTTTTGATGATAACCACGGTAGTACAATTCTGACTTCCAGATTGCTTTCCAGCGTGACACTAAGCAGCCACCCATCTCCAAGGCTGGAGAAATTCACACATGCATTTGATTTTTTTTTTCCCCCTTTTCTCCTTTTTATGAAGATGCAAAAAAGCATAAAATACTTGCCACCAAAAAATTAAATATGTATATATAAACCCCCCACTGTTCTTGTCCCTCTATTTAGAGTACTGTCTGCATGAGCCTGGTCTAGTCATTAGGCTGGGATCTACCAAGAACAGAGTAGCTCCAATTCCTTCTTTTATCGCCTCTATACACTAGTTACCTGCCTGAGCAATTTTTCCAAACTTTGTTCAATGAAGGGCTGTATTTGTCAAGTGTGTGATTTAAAAGAGAGTTACCCGACTTTGGGAGGAAAATTACTGGGAATTCTTGCCCAGAGATAACATAATATGAAGATGACAGAAGAGAGCAGGCTAGCACTTCTATCACCCTTTTCCCCTGCCTACTAATGGTTTTGATTCTCATTATTTCTCAAATGCCAAGAGTAAAAACTCTCCAGAGTACCAATTAGCTGTGCCCAGCCTGGATACGACTGCTCTCATCCAGGACGTATTTTGAGATGCTGAAGCTCTCTTTGGGAAAAGGCAATTTGTGTGCAGCTATGTTTGGTATTTTGCAAGGATTTCAGCTTCTTGGGAAATAGAGATGGACTTGTACTTAATTTAAGCAAAAGCAAAGCTTTTTATTAATTGACTTTAAATATAACCAATTACTGTAAATGGGGACCTGGGATCTGTCTTTGCAGATCATTGCTACCCGCCTCATTTGGATTTTATTGGGAGTTATACATCCTTCAAAAAAAAGGAATAACTGGCACTTTGAATTTGCTTCTGAATGAGCTTCTTGCCTTCTCCACAACCTTTTCCATCTGCATTCTTTTCAATTCAGACAGCTGAACAGTGACAGCGACGGAGTTTATCAGTGTGCAACCATATTCTTTACATCTTTGCTGCTTAATTATATCATCTATTTAAAGCCTGTTTTCTTATTTCAAACAGCAAATGCATATACTTTAGCAGTTAAATAATAGCATTTTGGGTTACAGCTTGTGGCTGATCACTCAGGATGGCTGCGATACCAGCGCTTGGTTAATAGGCGCTGATGGGGGTGCGTTAGCGGTGCTGGGGCTCAGCCTTTCCCCTGCATTAATTACCGCCGGCAGCCCTCTCCCGAGGTAGTGCTCTCCCTGCTTTGGAGATTAGGAAGCAGATCTGCTAAGACCGACGCTTTACTCACATGAATAGCTCCATTGAGTCCATCATGGCTATTAAGTGAGTTAAGTTCAATAATATATTAAATCTTTGCAGGGCCTAAGGCAACTTGGAGGAGGTTATTTAAGAAGTCTGCCCTCGACTTTCGCTACCGCCACAAAACCATCCTTGTCAGAGCCTGCTGCCTTCCCACTCCTAATTTCGTGGCTTGTGCAGCAGTTTGCTCTATTCCTCTTGCAGAGACAGCACTTCTCATGAGCATCCTGCCCCTTTCCATCACTCCGTCCCTTGTGCTAGCACAACCCCCCTCCACAGCCAGTTGCATCTCTCCAGCCCACCTCAAATTTTGTTTTCCGGTGCTTTAAGAGGAGCAAACAAAAAAATCCCCTAAACAACAAGGCAGAGGAGCAGCTTCCAGTGCCCTTCAGCAGCCAAAATAGCTCAAGCTTTTATAAAATTGTAATACTGGCAAAAGCAATAGAGGGAGCTGCTGCTGATGGCTGGGGTCCAGCAAAGCACTAAGAGCTGGACTCTCCTAATCCCCGGCAGCGATCTCCCCCACAGCTCTGTCCTTTGCAGTTCCTTGCAATGGATAAAAAAGGAAAGGAAAATTAATAATAATTAAAAAAAAGCGCAGCAGCCTCAATAGGATTTTCGTTGGGTCAATATTTAAAGTGCTGGAATAATTAAGAGAGAAAGATATTTGCCAAATTCCCAGTTACTGTGTATAAGGATTCTCTGTCGTGCTTGTTTAGGTTCCTTCAGTGGAATGATTGCTTGTTTGGCCTAGCCCTGAATGGCTAAGTAGAGGTGATTAAAAACCTTCAAGTCCTTCAAATTTATTGTAGTGTAACCATTTTTGAAAGCAGATTTAGTATCAGTGGGCTATTTATGTTATCTGAGAGCCGGCATTTCAGAGACTATACTGATGCATCGATGCCTGATGCAAAGCAGATTGCAGGGAAGATGTACAAAAATGTACACAAGAAGAAAGCCCCTTAATTTGATAAAGAACCAGAAACATATTTTACCCCAGTGGCAGAAATGGCTTTAAAATTTCTGGGTTCCTACTAGTTTACTCCATCTACCTCCCTGTCGTCTCTCTTCTGCATCCCATGTGCAGCATGGAGAGGCACCGACCCGAAGCTCAGTTGCACCAAAGGAAGATGGCAAATGCAGGACTGATGCTTCCCAGAGAGATGGGACAGGGCAGTGTCTTCTGTGCACGCCAGGCTGACTTTTATCCCAAAATGCATTTCTGTTCCCACATTCCTGCTGCCTGTCCCTGGGCTGCTCACTGGCCTTGTACTGCTCTCTGCTCCTGCCCTTCCCAAAGCTCTCTCCTTGCTCTGGGCGCCTCCCCGATCTTGGGGTTTTGGGAGAGGACTGAAATGTGGTTGGTCCTTGGGCTCTTCCTACCCACGGACACTTGCTGAAGCATTGGTTGGTTATGAATGTCTGGCTGCTCTGTGAAGTGCCAGGGGTGGGGTGGGAGGGGGTAGCTACGAGCTGTGCTGGTCCCACTGACCCAAAACTGCTCTGAGGCTGATGGGAAGAGCAAGCAGGTAGCAGAGATGTGTCAGGGAGGCAGAGGAACCCATTCAGGCTGCTGTCAGCTGCCCGGCACCAAGAGGTTCCTGCCTCCCAGCTGGTTTCTGGGCTCTGAAGGCACTAGTTACCTCTATGATGGAGCGCAGGAAATATTCCCTCTTGATACAAATATTTATTCCCCTTGGTCTGTACACTAGACAATGGCTGTAGAGGTTTAAGGCCACCAGATCCACCCTGGCCATGCTCCTCACGCCTGTAACCAATGCCCTATTCCATGTCTGTGGCACAGCAAAAGGCTGAGACCAGTCTAAAACCTCCCCACTGTGCTTCTGTCTCTTCTATATCTCACTGCTGGGCTCCGGCTGCCTCTGCACTGCGGTTTCATACTCCGCCACCTCTCTGTGAGATAACCAAAGACACTGAAACCTCCATGCTCAGCCCAAAGAAGGGCCAGTGGCCATGGAGCCTAGCCTAGCTGAGCTGAGCTGAGCTGAGCTGAGCCCAGCTGAGCCAGGGTTGGGCAACTCAGCAGCTGGCTGCAGCTGGCTCCCTGCTGTGCAGCCCCATGGCCAAGCTTGGGGAGTGCATGTTTTCACCCCTGTTCTCACCTCTCTTTCCAGGGAAGCCTACTCACTCCTCCTCTCCCTCTCTGCTTTAATAGCTCATCTGTATTTTGCTACCAACAGCAGCGTCCTGCTCTTCCCGGAAACCTTCTCCCCTCTATTAGCTGCCGCCTCCAGCCAAGTTTAACCACAGCAGTGCCCTATGGCCCCAGGAAGATTTCACAATTCCCTCTCCTTGGGCCATGAATCCTCTGTTTGTATCAACTGCTTCCTTCTTTCTCACATTGCTCCATCTCAGCATGGCCAAGCAGTGAATCAGCCATCACTGCTCCACATCTCTGCACCCCCTCTTCCGAGGGTGCCCTGGAACGAGGATCCCCCCATCCCAACCACCCCTACATTGAAGAAAGGTGGAGACCTCCAAAGCCTCCACCGCTGCCTGATACAAAGCAAAACCTTTCTACAAAGCCTTTTGACACAGCTGGAGGGGACAGGTATGAATTCCCAAACCCAGCCCTCCCAGGACAGGAGGATTTCATCCAAGGAGTATTGTGGGTGCTGGTGGGACCCTCCGGCCCTTGTCATCTTCTGTAGCAAAGACATTATTAGCGGCATTGATATTCCTGCCGGTTTCCAGTGGGATTTTCTTCGTGCCACCTGGTGGACAAAGGGGAAAATTCCCCTTTTTCCTTCACAGAAGAGGAACGAACTCCTGGGAAAAGTAATTTTCAGTGGGGAATCCGGCAGAGCATTACCCCATTTCAAAGTTGTGTGATGAGAAACGCCATCCTGAGGTGTCCCATACTTCAGAGTAAGCCCAAACCCCACCCCAGCATCATTAAAATCTGTGTTCCTTACCCATCAGCGATGCTTATGCAAAATGCAGCTTCTTAATTGCAACTAAAAGCTGCTCAGTAAAAATTCCCCACAATAAACCGAACAAGAAAATACCCTTTTTTCCCCCTCCCTGAGATGGGGACAATTGCACATTTCTATTTAGGTTGAAACAGCGGCTTCCTGAATTTTTAACAAATGTGCAGTTTGAATCCCTCCTGTGGCCGGTCGCAGACAGGCTGCAAGGGATGGAAATGCTGGTAAGAAGTTCATGGAAATGGTAAAATATAAGTAAATAACAGTGGACATCCCTGGAAATCCTTCTTTATTTATTATTTTTAAATTTATGGACACAAACATTATATGAGAAATTCTGTTCCAAGAGGTATTTTTCGTTGGAGGCTTAGAAGTAAACCCTTGAATTGAGGTGCTTAATGAAATGAACCAAAATGGCTTTTGCTCTCAAATCCCTGCAAGAACCGGTGCCCAAACCGAGCTGCAAAACAGCTTCAAATCATGAATAAATAGCCAAAAAACCTGCAGCGTGCTCAGAGCTCAGTTCGGAGCAGCACAGGACGCTGAGGAAATTCATCGCTCGGAGTTTTTCTGCCACTATGAACAGTTTTACATCCCTCTGTTTCAATCCTCGGGGAGAAATCCTGCCGGTAGTGAAGTCCACTGAAATTTCAGCAGTGATTTGACTCGGGCCAGGATTATACCCCAAATCTTTTTATAAACTCAACAAAATGAAAATATATGAAAATATATATAGTATAGAAAATACAGATAAAAAATCACGGCCAGCAGCTGTTGGCAGCTAAAGCTGGGGGAAACACAGGGCAGTGTGAAGCAGCGCTACAGCAAATGAAGAATTTCTTTGTGTAGGTAGCCTGAAATCTCTGTGGGCAGAATGAAGGTGAAATTTGGCCACTGCAAAGAGAATATCATAAATCCTTCTGCCTACGATTGGCTTGCACCGTGATTTTCTATCTCACTTGCAAGGCGACGACTTCCTACTATACCATGTAATCTTTTGGGGCAGTAATGCTTCTTCCCCAGGACATTCAGTTCAGCCACCCAAATCCCTGGATTTGTTATTTTTTTCTAAAAAGAAGGAAAAATCCAAGCACAAATCAAAATATTTTGACTTCAGAATGAGGAAAATAATCTGTTTTGTTTAGAAACAAAACGAATTGCTTTTATTTACCCATGTAACACACTGTCCAGAAAGGGAAAGCTTTTAATTTTCCCAGGAAACAATCTCCTTCCTTCTCAAAGATTCAATTTTCAGAATAACGTGTGATTAAATGAAATATATTAATTCATCTCAGATTTTTTCAAACCATCTGCAATATTTCTTAAAAAAAATAATAATCTGGCTAATTAAAAACAATAGAAAAATGAAGCATGAACACGTTTCAACCAAAAAAGGCAGAAACAAAGACTGCAGGCTTTCCTCACCCTCATTAATTTATTTCCACCCCCTCCCTGGAAATTTTTGTTGAGTAAAAAATGTTTGCTCTGAAAGCTGCTGGAGGACTTGGCTCCAGGAGCTGCTGTGTGGGGAAGCAGCGGGTGCCTGGCCACCTCCAGCCTGGTGCTGGTGTCTTCAGATGTGACGTGCTGGGGACACGAGTCACCTTCATCCTTGGACCTCAGCAGCTCGGTGTGCTCGGCTGGGAAAATCTCTGCCTGGGAAGATGGGGGTGGAAGGGATACAGGCAGTGAGCTGGGATGGGAGGTGGGAGGTGGCGGAGGGAGAGGGTCAGGAGTGACAGGGGACATTTTTGGGGTGGGGGAGCACAAGGGGCTTAAGCTGGCTTTATCAGCGTGTTATAAAATGGCAATCAGCAAGGCTGAGGTTTGGCAATCAGTCAATACCAGCTCAAAAACAACCTGGAGAAATGAACCTGGGACCCACTTAAGGTGACCTTTGGAAGGAAGAAAAACAAGTTTAAAAGAAAACAAATGTTTCACAGTGGTGTTTTACACAGCTCCCTTCAACTGAGGGTGTGTAAGGACATTTTTCCCTCTGTGTGTGGGAACTCTTTGTGTGCCTGCAGCTTTGTGGTGACGTGTGACATGCCTGTGTCCCTCAGCTGGCTGTGGGTGCCCCACCTGCCCACTGGGAACCCATCAGCTCCCGGGGAGATCCCCGATGCCTCCAACCCCACAGCAAAGGTGGGCAAAGTTGTTTCCCCTTTCCTGGGACAATCCAGGGGCACGTGCTAATAAAGAGGCAGCTGTAAGTCTCCCTGATTTATTCCTTTCCCAAACGAAAGCAGCAGTTGCAGCTTGCCCGTAACACTGGTCGATATGCACGGCTGTTGAAATCCCAGCTGAGTTTAGCCTCGGGTTTGTGCTGCAGTTTGAGGTCGGCTTGTGATCTCACAGGAGCACAGCAATCGCATGAGACCATCGCACGACACGGCTCCGGAGCAGCGGCTGATTTTTCACCACCTCAATCACCCATTCTGCTGCCCCAGGACTAAACTCCCCATGAAGTCCCGAGTCCCACAGCTCTCAAACAGAAGATGCTTATTTCTTTACCCCCAAAACTGGCCTGCTAGCAAAAACTCAAGGGTTTGAAACCAACTGACCTTCAAATGCCGGATATGAAGCCCTGCTTCTGCCCAGACTCTCCCTAAAAACCTAATGAGGAATATGTGAAACGTTGGAAGGAGCTGAAATCGCCCAGCTGCGGATGGCGTGTAGCAGCCCCACTGAGATATCTGGTTTCTGTTACGTGTTTCTTTTCCTTGCATTATCTGTATTAGAACTTATAAAATGGATGATTTGTATCAGCTGTCCTGCTTTGTTGTTATTGCCATGTTCTGCTAAAATGATAACGAACGGCTCGTCCCAAATCTTCCCCTCCCACAAAATATCCCAGCTATGTGAAAGAAAAGATGCCATTTCATTACAGGGCTGCACAAAACTGTAGAAGAGGCAAAAATGAAGGGGCTGAGAGGGGCACGACCCTGGAGGAGTGTGGGAAAAGTTGGTGGAGATGGTGGTCCCAGGGAATGCAAGAAGCAAAAGCAATTAGCAGCTTGGAAGTGGTTGTTTTGCAACCACAATCAGGAGCCAAACACCCTCTCTGTGTAGCGTCATAGCCTGGATTTGGGAGAACAGTTCCCAGCTTTCACATGGGATTTCACACTAAGGGTGGACTTAAAATTTGCTCTTTGAATGTGGAAACATCAGATTTACCTGAATTTCCAGGTGCTGGGCAAAATGAATCCTGAAGTGTTCCTAATTCCATGAGGTGATGGAGATACCCTGGTTGTTCCTGATCTTTCCTTGGCAAGCCTTGGCCAAGCCATGTGCATGGCCATCATATATCCCTATAGAGGAATACCCTCAATCATGAACTGGGAAATTTTTTTCTGCACCATCTGGTGATGAGGCTGTTCAGGAGAAAGGCAGCAGAATCTGCAATCATGTATCTGTGAGCCAAAAACCCTCCTGGTGGGTGATTCATTAGATCAACAGTCGCCTTTCTGGGGCCACGGGAGCCCCTGTGCAAACACACACGGTTGTGGATCACGTCCTGATATCAGTGAATATTATGCCCCAAATCATAAGGTTATACACAGCTTTGGCCAAGGTTTTATGGTGTCTTCTTCAGTTGCTACAGTTTCCCCTCAAAATATTTGTGTTTACATCCCTTCCTCGCTTTATTTCTTCTTTCCACTGCTTGCCTTGTGAGGTTGGTGCAAGCAAATATAATCCCAGTTTCTCCAGACTACAAAAAGAAGGCAGAGCTGAAGTGATTTATCATTAAAAGAACTGAGGTCAGGTCCAGACCTATGGCTCAGGACAAGCTGCCAATGCTGCTCCTTTGCCCAAAGCATTGAGATGGACCCTTTTTATCATCCCACTGCTGGATTGTTTTTGGAAAGAACTTATCTGAAGAGTTGCAAATACTGTCACATTTCAAATGAAATCTCACTGAGCAAGCCTACTTTTCAGAGGAAATATTAAGGAACTTAACAACTTAACACTTCAGCAGTGATAAAAACATATTTGTCTTTTATACAGCAAAGGGCTGACAGCCAAAATCTGTAATTGAGAATACTTCCTCAAATATCTAACACCAAATGAGCAGCTAAAGGGTCAATTCATATTTTTATGAAAACAAGCAAAAGTGACAGTTCTGTTTATGTTCTACGTGCCTGGAGCGTGGGCATCCTGTCTCATTCCTGTCTTCAGGGGTGATGTGGGTTGTCAGATAACTTAAAGAAAAGAACTAGAGTGTCTGGGTGAGAAGAATATACAGAACTTGATTTCAAGACAATAGAAGTAATAGTTTATCATCAGAAAAAGTGCCAGGGTCAGAAACTTTATTAGCACTTCAGGGAGGGTGTACCAAATCACATCTGTGGGAGAGGGTGTTTTAGGGAGCATTATTTTAAGGAGTCTGGCTAAAGAATATCTCCATGCATGCCTTTGCAATGGATTATTAATTATGATTTAAAAACTCACTAAAGGTTTTATTTCTCCATCCTTCTGTTCTCAGCAAAATACCTACCTCGTTACAGACCTATTGTGGCCCTTCTGCGAATAGAAAAGCACTCTTTTTCCCCACTTTAATCAGACATTTTCATTTGTATCTAACTTCCTGGAGAATGTTACTGACTTCAGAGGATTGCAATTCTTAATTCTGAGCCAACAAGATTTTTCTTGTTCCCCCCCAGTTGATAAGAATAAAACCTTTTTCCTCTCCTCTGCCCTTTTCTGTCAAATCCTATATCGTGCTTGGTAGAGAATTTGGAAACATTTGTCACAATATTGTTAGCAGAGTCGAGTGCTAAATACTCCAATAGAATAAAAACCTAATAAAAGACACAATTTGCAACTATTAATTTTTGCAGCTGTTTGAACCCCCCTCCCCAATCTATTTATAACAATTCCTGCTTTGCCTATGACATCCCTTTATCCTCTTACCCCTAAATACCAGTGTCCCTAAGCAGCTGGAAGTATACCCCTTTCCAAAGCATTACAGGAGAGTTGAGACCAAATTGTCCATTAGAGAAAACTGGGAATTGTTCCTCTGCAGCCGTGCTGCTGCCTACCTGGGGAACTGCTGGTCCGAACTGTCCCGGTTTTCCTTGCTAGTCAGAGGAACATTGCAAGGGGGTGGTGGAATTGGAAATGAAAACTGCTTGCGGGTGAGCTGGGAATTGCTCTGCAAATTTGTCTTCAGTTGTTGACAGACTCCCTGGATTGCAAAGGCAGAGGCAGAGAGGAGAAACTCTGCTTAATCCCAAATGCAAAGCACAGGTGGAGACTGTCCAATAAAAGAGGGTTTGGGGAGAGTGGAGGGGAGAGGGGGAGAGATGGTTGGAAAATTCAGTTTCATCAAATTGCAATTGTTTTTGCATGAACATGTTCATTAAAAAAAAAACCAACAAACCCAACAAACCAACACCAAAAAAAAACTTTGCTAGAAAGGGCTTTTTTTTTTTTCAAATCCAGGATGCAGCTTCCTGCCAAGGCTAGAAAAGGCAAGGGCTGTCGTTCTTCCTGCACCGCAGCCCATCCAAACCACCCGCCAATGTAATTTCCCAGAGATAAGGGGATTTAGGCTGCAGAATTTTCCTCTGCCTCTATTTTCCCCTCAAAAAGTGCCAACCAAACCTGGTGTCTCTTTGGGCTGGAACCAAAGGTCAAGCCCTGATTTCCTTCAAGAAACGAAATTGCTTTGCATCCAGCCCAGTTTGGAGAGGTGCATCGAACAACAGGGATTGAATTTCCATGCCAGATCATATGGTTCAAAATAAAGGAGGCTCAGTTATTTCCCTTGGCTCTTCCCAGCAAGAATGCCTCCCAGCAAAGTACCCCGTGTTTGAATTTCAGATCAAAACAGTTGCTGTGCATCCAAAGCCTTCCTGCAACGCAGGGGCTCAGCCAACGCTTGCAAACGCAGAGGCAGCCAAAGGAGAAGACTTTAAGGCACAAAGTCAGAGCTGGGAGGGAAGGGAATAAAAGCTACTGCTCCAAAATCCATTCCAGAGGATGGGATTTGACATCCTGCAGCTGCCAAGCAGTCTGTATGTCTGGTGATGGGTGCTGCCTCTCTCACGCTGAGTGGGAGGCAGGAGAACATGTGGCTGTGAAGGGGAGCCAGAGGTGGGGGAGAGCATTCTGTAGGGGTGCTCGTGCATTGACTTGCTTCTTTGGCAGCTCAGATGCTTTGAAACACGATGGCATTGCTTTGTGGAGAAGATGTCCCATGCCCAAAATGTTGGACAGGCTTTCATGCCAGTCAAGTCCTGTGTTTTGAAGCTTCCATGTGCGGGAAGGGTGGGGGACAGGCAGTTTTGGGGAGCAGCAGAAATAAGCTTCATGCTTCAATGCAATGACAGGGAGGGAGGGAAGTAGTGGCTGTACTTAGGCTCCAGCTGGCCATTGGATTTCATGCACTTTACAGGGAATTAGTAGCACCAGATAATGTATTGGGTCTTCCAGGTGCCAACAGCAAGAGGTGAGGTGGTGCTGGCCCTGCGTAAGCAGAGGTGCTCGCTGCTGAGCTCACTGGGTTTAATCATGGTCCAGATCTCCCCATTGGAACCCTCTAAGCTGGATCTGCTCCTCTCTCTCCTCCCACCTCCTTGGAGAGGTTCCCTTCAGGTGCTGCTCACTGTAAGCCTTGCCTTCTCAAGGGCACTACGGGTTATGTTTCAACTGGATAATGAGCTGGGGAGGAATGTTTTCAGGTTGGATGTTTCCTTTGGTGCTTAAAGGGAGCCACGTTATCAGATAAAATTGTGATACTCTATGTGAACATCACTCCATACTGCTGCATCTTGTCAGTCACTGCTGCATCTTGTGCTGTTGCAGCTTGAACATCTGTTGAGTCTCTCTGGAGGAGCAGGGGGACTTTCTAGAGCTGCTGCAGAAGACAAACTTGGTCTTGTGATGAGAAGGTCCTGTCAAGGGGTGTGTCTGTCCACCAGCTATTTGAATAGAGCGAGGTGGACATTTCATGGTGCCCTGAACTCCATTTCAGGTGGTATGTTACAAATGGTTTATACAAAGCTTTATTTATTTTCAAGACACTAGATTTATGGCAGCTGCCCATTTTGGGAAAAAGGAAAATAGAAATAAAGAAATAACCAGAAACTGCAAGTTCACTGTGCCCAGAGGCATCTGGCAAACACTGCTCCCAGTGCCCAAACTTCTCAAAAGGTGCTGACATCCAGTTGTCAACTCTCAACAACTCTCAACAAGTTTGTTCTCTTTTTTAAAAAAGAGCATTTTCTGCATCATCATTGCAATAGGTTTTTTCTTCTTTTTTTTTTTTTTTTTTTGTTATCTTTATTGTGGGCGTCAAGCCTGCTGAGAGAAAGCTTGCCCTAGATTAGGTGCAACAGGAGATGCAGCCCTTCTGCCCTCCAAGTGCCACCCTAGCTTTGTAAATTAAAAAATTGACAAGGCTCTTTGGGATGCTACCTCAGGAAAGGACAAGTAATAATAATGTTCAGAGACCTGTTGGGAGAAGCATTTTCCTCAACCTCTTTAGGTTTCAAAAATCAGTTGAAATGCCTCAAGCCACTCCGTGGCTTCTTGTTTTTGCAGGAGAATCATGGCCACATCCAGCTTGCCTGCAGTATTTCCACTTCCCATCACCACCACACATGCACGGTGACAACTGAGCATTTTAAAAGCAAAAACCCCCCAGCACTTACCAAAGAAAAGCTGTTTAACAAACGTCTGGGGTCCGACGAAGCAGGGACAGAAACGGCACAGGCATGTCCCAGCCCAACCTGCCTTTCCAGGAATGCGGGTTTCCTGCGAAATTGCTTTCCCCCCCCCGCTTCAGGGCAACACCCCCAACACCTCTCCTCCTGCCCTGCTCCCTGGCTATTGTGTGCACAGATGAATGGCACAGACCCATGCGCTGGGATGTTATTGCTGGATAAAGCTAATAAAACATTTGACTCACTGGGAGGAAGCTTTCCCATCCCACTGCACGCCTGATCTTCAGGGTTACTGCGTTTGCCTCCTCACCTTTGCGTTGTATGGTGTTATTCTAACCTCTTTCATCTTTGGCTTTTGGCAGTCTTTTCTGCCTTAAGTATATGGTTATCTTAAGTTGAGCAAGATGTTTCGGGCTACAATAACTGGCTGGTGTTTTAAATTGAAAGCTCCTAATATGCATTCAATTTACATGCACTAAGGCTCTCATTCAATCCGAAATACCGACCAAATATAAAATAATAGTGACACTTGACATTTTCACAGAGATTTACAACTTCAAAGGGCTCGACAGTATAAACGAACTCCCTCTGTGCTTATGAGATGGGTAAGCAAATACTATTAAGACGGAAAATAGACAAGGAGAGATTGCAGAGTTTGCCCCAGGCCAGACACGGGGCTGGTGTCAGGGCTGGGGTCCTGGCTCTCTCTCCTACACCCAAGCTGCTAGACAGATGGTAACTTTAAAAGCTGCGTAACCAACGTGGGTGAGTCACGTAGGTCGACATCCCAAGCAGATGTAAGAGAAATTTAGGCACTGGAATTGACTTCTGCAAGCCAATCACATACCCCCAGTCCCTGCATAGCCCTGGGAGCTCCTGGCCATTGTGGGTGCTGTGGTTCCTTACTTCCGAGGTGCCCCTTCACTGGCGATGTGGCTCCTGGCACCCAGATTGAGGATGGGTGAGGCGATGGAGAGGCAGAATCACAGAATCATAGGGGTTGGAAGGAACCTCAAGAGCTCATTGGGTCCAACCCCCTGCCAAAGCAGGGTCCCTAGGACAGGTCACACAGGTCAGAGTCCAGACGGGTCTTGAATCTCTCCAGAGAAGGAGACTCCACACCCCCTGGGCAGCCTGTCCCAGGGCTCCCTCACCCTCACTGTGAAAAAGTTCTTCAGATCCTGCTTGCACAGACCTGTCCCCAGCACAGCCACAGTCCTGCCCTGCAGGGTAGGGAGTCTCAGGACTGACATCTTTAGTATCAGCCTGTCCATCTGTCTTTGAGAGCTCTCTCAGTCCATTCTCTCATATGCAAGCAGGGGCTGGGTGCCTCCCTTGCGACACTCCTTCACTGCAGAGGGAGGAGATGGCTTTCAAGCATCCACGTGCGCTTGCGGCGCCCTGCTCCAGTAGCCTGAATTAGAAACCTGCACGCTGCTTGATGGATGCTGCTATTGTTAATGCAAATAAGCGGGTGGATGTTTCATTAATCACAGCCCATAAACCATTTTGACTAACCCCAAAAATATTTCCTCTTTCTTATTCATGCAATAGCTTCTCTGAGCCTTTTAGCCCATTTGTGCAGGCTAGAGAATGAGTTTCTACCCGTTATGCAGCATGTCCTGCCCTTCCCTTTCTTTGTAAACATGAGCAGCTCGATTCCATGATGTGTTTTGATGAACTGCCAAGAGCCAGCTAATGTACTGTTTGCTGACAAGTATTTGTTATTAATCCAAAAACACTGAGCTTGTGGGTTGGGATTCTATTTTTTTTTTATTTAAGAAATATAAAAACTAAATTAAACAAGGGTGTGGAGATTCCTCAAATGTAGCTACTGTTCCTTCCGTGATGCAGTTGCAAATACGCAGCTCCTCCAGTTCCAGGGAATAATTGAAGTTATTCTACTCCTTTATTGCATTAATCTTCCTGCAGAAATCACAAAAGCTTAGCTGGATGTCCTCTGCTGATGATCATTTCCACTAATGAGTTAGAATTTTGCAGCCAATGCAGGAGGATAAACCTGTGGCAGTGCTTCCTTGTACATGTCTTGCTGCTTCATGCTGCTCCCTGGGACCAGGTGGCCACAACAGGGTGGCTGCTGCTTGTCACCAGCTGACAACCCTTGTGACCCACCAGGGATGCCTCACATCACCTGATGGGATATTTTGGTGTATTGTTGGCAGGACCCCACCTTACAGCTTTCATGGCTTTTTGGGCTGTGCTCAGGACTCCAGCACAGAGCCTGGGACATTTTCCTACCTGGATGGACCCTTTTGCAGGGAGCAGCTCATTAACTCCTTGCAGAGGTTCTCACACACTGACCATGGCTGGAACCATTCCCCTCCCATCTCCATGGGATGGAAGCGTGTGGAGGAGGAGGAGGAAGACATACTTTGAGAGCCTTCCCAAGCCAAGCACATCGGAGGGGAGCGTCTCCACACCAGCCAGTGTGGCACATCGGGCTGCAGTGCTCGCTGCACCAACAGGTTTGTGCGACGGGACCCCCCACAATGTGGAGCAGAGGATGCCTGAAGGCCAGATCAATTTTAAGCTTGGTGTAAAAAGATGACAACTATATATGAGCCGAGTAGGCAGAAAACACAGGGGCTTTCATTTTCGTGTGCAGGGCACCATTTGCCTTCCAAATTCAGCTGACAGCTTTTGAGGCAGTTCTTTCAGGTGACAAATGGTAATAAAGCTCCTATTTACACTGGCTGTTGACTCATCTTAGGTGGAATTATGTACTGAAATAAGTAAATAGCTTCCTATTCAACGCGGTCCATATGCAGCTATGGGCATAGCACAATGCAAAGCTCCTGTATGGACAAGACTCTTGTTTGTTGTGTGCTTTTCTAGGTCACTTAGCACTTTGCTTCATAAACGTGCTTTTTAGGAGTGAGGCTCCTGGCTCGAAGGGTCTTTCCCTTGTACAGAGTAATTCACCCTTAAAAGCTAGCAAAGCTATGATTGCTTTTTAATTTGCGTTGTAAATACATTAAAGGCAAACTCAACCAACCAGGGCAACTTAGGATGCCTTTTTACATACCTGAACATGAGGGATTGTGAAGTTTATTTTGTCACCGTCTCCATTTATCTCATGGGTTTTTGGGGATTGTTAGGAAAAACTGTCCTGGAAAAAGGTTCTCCAGGTAACTGTGCTTTGGGTGGTGTGATTGCTGGAGCTTACATGTGCACGTAGCATTTTCATAGCTCTGGGTTGTGTCAGTCAACCTGGTTCAAGGAATAGAGTCTATTTTTGTGTAAGGGCAGCATTTCTCTGGGGCCTCAGAAGCCATTTTTTGGATATCTAACCCAGCTGAAAATATGTGATTAAAAATCCCTTCAAAACCAAACCAAACAAACTCAAAGAGCAACAGTCAGGAACAAGAAAAAAGAAGTGTGTGATGTTTTCTCTTTTGAAACCATGCAGAATTTAACTAGCATTTTTGAACTGGACTCCCTTCCATGATGCTGCTTGAGGACCTCTGAGCTGCTCCCAAATGGCAAGGCGGAAATCAGAGAAAGCAAAGAAACATGAGATGAGGCAGCTTCACAGCTGTGTTAGTGGGTATCTCAAGGAACACAACGTGCTTTTGAGCCTCTATTCCACTGATTTTTTGTCTCTGAAGGACATTCCAGTCCTATTCCTGCTGGGTTTTCTGTTGGATGAAGCCGTCTTTCTCTTTTGACTCTCAAAGAATTGTGGAGAAGCAGTGTCCTAATTCAGATGGCAAACTATCTGGGGTATTTTGGGCCACCTACCCTGTAAGTCTGCCCATGTAAAATCATGGCTAGCTGGTCACTAACTGAAGGAACTGCAATATTGTGGTTTTCCTTATACATGGACGAGCTTCTCTATCTTACACCAGGATAATTTACTTTCCCATATCAATACACACCTCCAAGTGTAAAGTGATTCCCCACAACCTCAGTCCTAGTGTAATAGAGACTGATCCATTGAGACAGTATAAAAATGCTGGTTCCATGACTGAAATGAATCTGAAAGTTTCCCAAAGCTGTCATGGACCAAATGATGTTTCTGTTCCTAGAATTTTCTAGACCAGGCAGTCTTTAACTTGCTTTTCTTTTACTGATGATAGATGCCTTGAAATAGACTGATGAATCATGGCAAATAGAAGCTGCATCAGAGGTGGCTGAAAAATGCAGTCTCTTACTTGTGGGCACTAGAAATTGAAATAGTCTAGGGAACTGTGGCTGTTTCTAAGGGTTTAAAAATATAACATGATTTCCTTCTTCCATTAGATCCTTCCAAAATTCACTGTAATATCTCATCCACTGTGTTCTGAGGAAGTCATTATCCAGTTAGCATCCAGCCAAAAGGGCATGACAGCAAGCTTGCAATTCTGATTCCTTTGCAATTGTGGACATGAAAGTTTACAGGACCAACAGGCTGCCCAGAGATCTGGGGAAGAGGAAGGGTTGACCCAACTGAGTTTACAGGGGAGTTTGAGGAGGCTTGTCCAGGTGAGATGCTCCCTGGAGTCCCCAAGTCATGTACTGCAAAGGAAGTGATTTTCCTCTTACCTCTTCTTATCTTTTATCACTAGTGTTCATATTTAACTCCTCAATCTCTTCTTCAAAACAATCCCAGTGGAAAAGCAAGTAATAATGAAGGCAAACATTACTTTCACTTCCATCTTCATTGACTTCTTTCTCTAATAATTCTTTAGTTGATGCCAAAATCACTGTTTTGCAAAAAATCTCCATCCCATGAACAAGCCAGGTGTTAGCATCACTTTGTGAGTCTTTTTGAGAGACCAGAGGTTCCAGCACATTCCTGAGGTATATGTGAGGCAGAGGAATCCAGGTCTCCCAGCATGGTTACAGGATCACGCCTCACTATGGCTGTCATCACTAAGAGGGATCTTTTCTATCTCAAAAATTCCTGTGGTCCATTGAGTTTCTCTAACAGGGAAGATCCTACCTACATGTCTGATGCATACATGAATGGACACATGCCTCTGTTGGAAGACAATAAGCATTGTCTTCTGTTGCTGGATAGTAAAAGAGAAGTAGGGAAAGGTGTTGCAGTTCTCCAGAGTGCAAAGTGACCTACAGCCCCTCAGTGGGAGGCATGAAGTTATGTAGCTCATTAAACCTTAAAAAAGCAAGGAGAGAAGCTGCTTCCAATTATCAGGATGAAAATTAATGAAATAAAAACTACAGACAGGCTGCAGAATTATGCAATAAAAAGGGCTTTGCTGGCATTAACAAGGCGGTGTGTAATATTTGTGTGGTTCTAGCTCAGCCTTGGCTTGAACACATGGTGATTCTGCACATAAAATGTATCCAAATTAATGAATTAAAAATCCTTGATAATCCTACACAATTTTCTGTTCATAGTTCAGTATTATTAGTTGGGAAATCTCCTCAGAAAGGGAAAATGGGGTTGTGATCTGTTGTCTGAGAAAATAACTTCTTTGTTAGTAGCAACAGTCGTGTGCTGGAATGGCTGTCTGGATTCATGGAAAAACCCAATTGCTGCCTCGTTGTTTTGGGAACAAAGGTCCAACATAGCAGTAGCTGCATATAAGGGGGTCCAGGAAAGACCTACCATGTGGGGGACATAGGACCAAGGCAAGGGTGAGTGTGGCAGTGAAAATGTGTGAGAAAAGCTGCCTTCAGGGGCATGGACAGTGGTATTGAGAGGTTTCACATCAGCCCACAAAGAATATTCTCCACAGTGTCAGCTCTGCCTTGGGATCCTATCAGTACTGTCATGTTATTCCTCATCTAAAATCAATCTAGGGCGTTTTGCTATACCCAGAGGTCACAGACTTCAGCATCAAGAGACTGCGTGAGCTCGGTGCAGAAAAACATTGCTTTTTCCTCTAGCCTGGGCCACCCCTTTCCTTTCCACTTCCCTTCTCCCCATTTCTATGAAAGGGCACCATTGCCTCAGGCAGCTGAGCAAAAAGCCTTCCTTGGCTTCCCAAGCTCGGTAAATGTGTCCTTTGTTCCTGTTGCAGTGATGTCTGTCTGGCAAGGGATCTACATGTGATCTGGAAAGTGTTCACCAAGGACTGAAGAGCCCGTTGGCCTGGCAAGCAAGGTACAGTGAAAGTAGTATACAGGAAAGTGTGCTGGTGAGGTTGCTCCTCCCGTGAATGTAGATACAGAATCTCCAGAGAGGGGAGAATGTTGCAATCTAAACATTTATATTGTAAAAAAAAAATAATTGGGAAATCATTTGCTTAGACATGAATTAGCCCCTATGAGACAGATTTATTGCAGCACGGAATGTTTTAATGAGAAGAGGAGGTTCCACCATCACAAGATACATTTTGCATCAAAATGTTTGACATATAAATAAGGTTTGGGGTGAAATTTTCAACCCCACGATATTTAGCACTTAACTGGGGATTTGGGAGGAATTTGAGGAAGAGAGACATGTAAATTGGTTTTTCAGTTAAATTCTGAGCTCTCTGAATCTGACGTCAGGGTTACGCATGGGAGCCGTGCTGGGATGCTCGCTGCTGAGAGGTGAGAACTGAGGTCTGAATGGCTCACAGAAGTGATGTTTGCACAGGGCAGCTCTCCCTCTCTCCCTCCTTCATGCAAATCCTTTTCTACACCTGGTTTTGGGGATAACAGAGATGACAGGAGCACGACTTTAGAAATATTGACTCACTTTCACCCACTGCTGCTCCACAGCCCCATATTTCACAGGCTGCCAAGGGACTGCCTGGTTTAACAGCGATTATTCTTGGTGCAGGAGTTGACTCCAGGCTCCCCGAATGACTCTGTAAAAGGAGATACAATTCAAAGTTGATAATTCAGTCCCTTGGCTGTGTGGTGCTGTCAGAGAGAGTTGTCAGAAAGAGATTCCCAAAGGACAAACGAGGATTTTTCCTATTTCATATGGCTATAAGCAGTGAGCTTTAACATCCTCTGTAAGAAAATGCCAATGTATATTCGAGTGATGAGTAGGGTACTCAGATGAGAACCATTTATTTCTAGCCTGTATTTCATCCAGGAACAACTTTCTTTTTCTCTTCTTAACTTGTGCTTGAGAGATGACAGAGTAAAACTCCTTCTCCTGGTCTGGTTTGGTGCAATGCACCTGGATAGGAAATAATGGGAAAAAAAGAAAGAATTATGATGCTGTTGTGTCATTCTGATTGGCTGTTCACCAAGGAATTATAAATAGAATATAAAAGGATTTGAATTCAGATTTTAACCCCTCAAATTTTAATGCTGGTGACAATGGGTATTTTGTAGACCTTCTTTGAGTAAATGAGCTCTGGATTTATGGGCTGGAGTTGGTTTTCACACCAAGCATAACCGCAGAGGGGGATGCTGAGCACTGGCACTGGGGAGACTTTTTGCCCTAGGACTGAGGGTTGAATATTTCAGACCAGAAAGCACTTTTTCAAGTTCTGAGTCTCTTTTTCCACTTCTGGGAGCCTGTCAGATGTTTGGGGGACAGCAATGGCAGAAGCAGGGTGGGAATTTCCATAGGTATTGCCAATTCTGCTTGAAGATCCCAGAAGAATTACATCAGCTCCCAAACTCTATCCAGGTTATCAACTGACTTTGCTGGCATGATGCCTTGAGCACCCACTGAAGACCTGGCCTTTTATTGAAATAAAAATACATCAATAAGAAGACAAGAATCCCAGGTGAGTTTGCACTGAAATTGATGGGTTGCTCTTTCTAGCAGAGGCATTGGGATGAGCTAGAGACCCCTGCTGCTCTCTCCTCTCTCAGCACTTTCCCCCACTTTCCCAGAGGAAAAGCTCTCACTCTTCCAGGCATGAGGAAAAGGAGAGAAACTGGCAAAGAGAAAGCTGGAAATTGCAGGTTTTTAACAGCCAAAGTTGAGTGGAGAGATGGAAAAAACCTGGGACATTTCTGGGAGAAGTACTCAAAGCACATGCCTGAAGAATATGAAGGAATATGATTTGGGCACGTAACTGAAGTATTCTCTCTAGGATGCTCAAAAAGATTGTAACAGTCATTTTGGGTCTCCAAACCCATGGTGAAGAGGAAAACATGTACATGAAGCTTATTTCATCGGTGGTGCTTATTAAGAAGCTGTTTTGGGGTTGGGGAAATGGGCACGCAGCATCCCTGGAAGGTACAACGAGTCCAACCACAGCAGTCCCTTGAGTTGTCTCACACATAAAGCGTGCTTGTTTTTTAATGGTAAGAATGGAATAATGCATTTCAGCAGATAAGAACAATAATTAAAACAGAGGAGGGTGTGCAGGTGACTTGGAGGGACAGCTTGGCACAGTCTGCCTGGATTTTCTTTGGCACTCCTTAGAGTTATAAATCCTGCTTTCTTACCCAGGTTTTTTCTTCCTCATTATGTTCCACCATCTTTCACTGCCGCTGTCATTTCAGATCCAGAAGTTAAGGAATTACTACAGACAAAACTAGGAAAGCTCTATTCAAGAGCACTATATTCAAGAGCACAGGATTTGAGGTAAAATTGTGCTCAGTTTTGATGTATGGAAGTTAAGGGAGGGGGAGAAAAGTATCCTCTTTCCTGTGTTGATAGAGTAATTTTTAGCAGTTTGGGGCAGAACAGGGAATATTGAAGTTTGACCTTGAATTTGTTGTGGTTTTCCACAAGAAAAGGTCATGTTTAAACAGCGTAAATGCCTCATCTTTCTAGGAAAAGCTGTTTTCACCTAATTCATAACATGTTTGCAGTTCTTAGGCTAGTAATGAACTGCACTGATTTTGCTGTGTAAGTAATAAATTCAGGGACTAAATTTTGCAAAAATAGCAACCCTGGCCAAATTTGCAAGATCTTGGGAAAGTCATGAAAACCATCAATCTTGGCATTCAAAAGTTTACAAAGCGAAACTTTGTTTTACACGAGTGCTGTTATAATAATTTATACATTTCATTTAACATTTCTTTTACTTAATAAGTACATAATTCATGCAGGACAGAAATTAAATTGTACAACACTTGGTTTCAATTTTGCAGTTCCTATTAGGGGATTTTAATGCTCTCCTATTATTGCTACAGAGGGTTGGGTTTTTTTTTCCCCCCCTGCTATTGGTCCATATCACCCATGTGTTGGTCAGCTTAGATGAAAAGCCACGTTGCATGTGCTAAACCTTAATACTAATGCCACCAAATTAATCAATTCCTACTTTCTGACTTCTGAACCTACCCTAAGGTGAAGGAAACACGATCCACGGAGGATCATCTTGCAATTAAAACAATTCTCTATGAATCAGCATGACAATGCAGGTGCTAAGCAAGCATCTGTTCAATTAAGTTGGTTTAGCAGTTTTGGGGCAAGTCTATTTTGCTTTTTTTCACATCATTAAGCTTATGCTTAATGCTCCCAGCAAACAATAGCTCATTAGTGGATTAGGGGTAATTACCAACAGCAGTCATTATTCCTAAGGCTTAATGGGCCAATTTGCTGCTGTAATAGTACCCCAGTATTGTGGTGCTCCAGCAGAAAAGCCGGGGGTGCTGGAATGAGCCATTGCCTTGAAGGCCCTGGAAGTGGCTCAGCAATCCCAGCCCTTCCCAGGACACCCTACCATGGGGTGGATGGGGCCTTGCTGCCAGCTGGGGGGTCTCATCAGCTCTCAAGCTTGCATTTTAGAAGCTGGTTTCTAAAGGGCCGTCCCCAAAGCTGCCCTAGAGAAAACCCTGTAAGAAAAGAGGAGATGCCAGAGGCTGTGCCCACGGGTCCAGCCGGTGCTGTCCCTCCCAAGCCTCTCCTGGCCTCTCCTCCCAGGGATGTCTTGGACTTTTTTCTGTTCTCATTCGGACCAAGAGGGTGAGACACGATATCTGGACACTGCCCAGGGGCTCTGTAAGGTGTAGGCTTAACTGAGCAGCTGGTGGGCTGGAGGAATCCTTAAGGATGTGAAAGAGTCTTTAAGGAGCAGGTACCTGAGATGGCCAGAATGACACATACCAGCATCATTATGGTAAGGGATTACATTCACTTGCTCTTCCACCACCTTCCAGTTGCATTCAATGACCATAATGAAGACCAAGTGGCAAAAAAATGTTCCTGAACTGGAAATCTGGTATAAAGATAGGAATAAAGATGAAGGGCTCAGCTCCATCTTCAAATTTCCCTGGTGCCTTAATCTGCCTTCAGGTCTCAGCATCTCCATCCTCTGGGCAGGGCTTGAGCAGAGAAGCCAAGGACTTGAGCACGGAGGACTAGGAAAGCATCAGGAAAGCTGAAGCACACCTAACTGTAGGCCTGTTTGCAAGCAGAGTAAAATGATATTGACAGCTCTGGTTTTATTTTTAGCAGTATATTTTCAGTCACTCCTTTCAACCTGGAGTGCCATATCAATTTTTTGGGGGGTTTTTTTGGTTTTTTTTTTTTTTCTTTTAGGAAGAGGATTAAGAAAGGAAAAAAGACATAATGCTATAGTGGAGTTAAGTGCCACTTCTCCAGGCTCCTGTCAAGTCTTGTAATTCGGAATAATTACCAGTGTCAGGTTTGGGGAAGGAGGTTGATGTAAATTGCCTCGATCTGTACTCAACGTGTTAGAAGGCAGAGGGCTGAACAGGCATCACTGGGAAAATCGTTATTTAAGGAGCTTCACTTTAATATACACGACTGTATTTTATCTCCAGTTTCCTTCATGTCATTCAGATCTGGGCAAATCCTGCTCATGCTGAGCCCAATGGTGATTTCTCATTTATTTTAATAGCCCAGCCTATAGACTGCTACTTAGCAGGAGGTCTGGTGGGTTGCTAAGCATTGTATTCATTACTATATACGATCCTTTATAAAAGCAGGGAAAAGCTAACCAGGCTTATTCATAGCTCCATGCAGGGGAAAGGCCAACCATCCTCTATAAGCACTCTCAAAAGAGGTTTGGTAGAACCCATATGGATTAGGTCCAGTCCTGCAGTCCAGCTTTGGCATCCTGAACAAGCCTTACCCATGATATTTGTGGGTTTTGGGTAGGACGTGTGAGGGTAACAGCAGTTTTGTGAGGGAATGTGTCCACTTCAGTCTGACGCCTCTAGCTAATGGAGAGCAAGAGGAGATGCCCAGGCTGGAGCAGGGAAAGGAGCCATTCTGGCTTTGGCCTCCTATCATATCCCATCCAGTTACATTCTTGCATCTGCAACTCATCTAAATTTTTAATTTAGAATTTTTTGTTTTGATGGGAAAAAAATGTCATTCTGAGAAACATTTGTATACTTTTAGTGAACAGAATCCAAAACCCAAACCCTATAAAAACTTGAAAATAATCAACCCACTCTTTTGGAACCCAGCTCAGAAAACTGAGTGTTTTTTATTTCTTTCCAAATGCCTCGTTTTTCCCTCTCTGCAATTTCTTTTGAGTTATGGGAGCAGTTTCTGTCAATGTATGGAAATAAATCACCACCATAAAAATCACAGTGTATTGCCTTCTCCATGTCCTGGAAAATGGCCTTCAGATCCCAGCACCATCATGACAGGAGACCAAGTAGGGGCTTTCGAGCTAGGAGGAGTTTGCAAACCTGTCCAAAAGTTGCTGTCCCACTCTCATCCCTAAGTCCTGGGAGACATTGGGTAGCGTTATGTCGTCCCAAGAGTGCCCATCATCAATGTGCATAGGGATGGCAGGCTGGGATGTCAAGTGGGTTTTGAGAAGAGACCTCTTGCAGCAGACAGCTCTGGGGTGTCTGTCTAAAGATGGGGCTGAGCAACCTGTGAGTCACCACAGCAGGCTTTCATGTGCAAATGATAAATGACCCCACTACTTCCAAACTCCCCAAAACCCGTTACTCTGGGGAGTTCCTGGATTTCAGCATGGTTTTGTGATGAGGGGGAGTTGAGGGCCAGCCGGAGTTATGAACCGGGGTGTGTTTTCAGCAGCAGCTCTCATAATCATCTCCTGCTCTATTGCCAGTACTCAGGTCCAATTCAATGCTAAATACTAATGACTATTAGAGATGCTGTGCAAATAACAAGTCCTTCAAGTGACTGGGTACTCCATGGGAGTTACAGGCTCACTAAGAGTAACCAGATGCCAAATACTCTTTTATGACTTCGGGAGGCACAATCCCTTTTTAGGATGATGGTGGCACTGGTGAGAGGCTGTGGTCATAGCAGTGCCCACCTCAACATTTCTTATGCCTGAGCTCTTACTGGTCATCTCTACTCTTGCCAAAACATCTTGCTGGACCGGGAAAGTGGAGACATGAAGATGTGCAAACGAAAGAAGAAACCTTCAGCATTTTAATTGTATTCTTGTGTGTAGGCACGAGAGCCTGGTTTGCCAAGGAACCAAGGACTTTGCATTGAGTCCCCAAAGATCTGTTACACTCTTGTTGAGCCTTGAACGTAGTAGAAAACCCATAGGAAGGATGTCTATCCTATCATGGTTCCTGGCCAGAGCAGCGATGTATGGGAGGAAGAGTTAAGTGTGTAGCATTGGAGTGCTCCAACATCTTCTGCCCTAACATCTTGTGGAATTTAATAGACAATAAAATCAGGTTTGACAGAAACTGTCAGATTATTTAATTGCACCTTACTACAATTATAATGAGTCGTATTCCAGCTACAGTGAGGGGCCCAAGTGAAGCCCTGGTGTGTGTGCATTGCCTAAATATGTCAGGAGAGGCTGTTTCTTCTCTACAGCTAGCAACCTAAACTGAAAAAAAACTTACAAAGGGAATGTGAAGCTCAGAGAAAACAAGTAATTTACCCATATTAATAGGAAAACTTGGGAATCTAAGCCAGATATATGGGGCTCCAGTTTCTAGATGTGCCACTCACCTAGCCTTCATCTGTGAGACTCTTCGAAGCTGTGAATACACAGCTCTGATCTTCCATTTAATGCTACAGAAACATTCAGCCAAATGGCATGAAGGAAGAAAAATGTCTCAATTACTTCATCACTTTCTTCTAAAACCTGGGAAATCTGTTTACCCATATTGCTTGAAAATATTGCCTAATAATATGTGCTTTGCCAAATGCTAATAACCACAAGTCTATGTGAAGGGAGGGAAAATTAATATAGAAAAGGTAATAATACAAAGCTCAGATTAGAAGGTCTGCACTGAAGTAACTCAAATCAGGCCTCAAGATCTAGCAGATGATGTTGTACTTCCATCTGTTTCTCCTGTGTTAGCTCTTCACTGTAAGCATGCCCTACAGTTTACCAAATCACACAACACCCTTGGTGTTATGTGGGCTGCTTGTCTAAATATTCCCTTGTTACAACTCGTCTTAGGCAACAGATAATCTGATGCTATCATAATATATGGTTCAAACATAAAGGCAGTCAAAATAACATTCATCTGTATCAAATGTGGCTGGTGGGAACAGGAATCCTGCCAAGCAACAGCCCAGCAGTCGCCCATCGTCAGGTTGTGAGTGTACAATTAAGGAGCTCTACAGTGGCTAATCCTGTTGTCATCTGAATTAACTTCCAAACAGGGGGGAAAAAAAGCCAGTAGTTGCATAATAAGAGGCTTAAAGTCTTGAGCTGGAGAGTAATGTGTGCACTTTGTGCATGCCTGCTTAGCAGTAGCACCGTGAATGTCATTTCACTGTGAGAGGGTTGTTTTCCTGGGTAGAATGGGTGACACTCTTGTGAGTGTTTGGAGAGTTTACTGGGACAATTAAGGATCCCATAAACACTGGTCAGCACTAGATACCTCAGGGAGAGCTTTTGGCAAGACAGTGGTTGATATTCCTCCTCCTGGGAGGAATATACCTGGTTGGTATATATACCAACCACACCTTCCCAAAGGAAGCCTTGGCAGAGGACTTACCTGCACACACTCCTTGCAGGCTGGAGCTGCTGATAGCACTTGCCATGTCTGGCAGGATAATTCAGGTATGTTTTCAAACACAATAAACTTCCAACTCATTCTGCAATTATTCCCTTGGCTCTTTCAAAGCTCCCATGGTTCTTTTCAGTGGAAGGGATGAGCAGCTGGGTACAAGGTTGCTCAGGTACCTTGCTGCTCATGCTCAACAAGGGCTCTTCCACATGATGCTGTAATTGCAGATTTTTGGAGTTATCTTCCCATCAACATTTCATTTTCTCTAGAATAATTTATTACCAATCTATGCAAATAAAACAGACAAAAGTAAACCAAGGCTCACAGAGAAGGAAAGTCATTGGCTATGTTAAACTCACCTTGTAACAAAAAGCATGAAGGAAAATGCAGCTGGGAACAGTGTTCCTGTTGCTAGATGCTTGCTGCTTAGTCTGGACTTCAGTTTTCTTGGAGGCAAAACAGAGAAATGGGTTGGGATTCAGCGCTGAAGATGACCATTTGCAGTGGCAGGATGGCATCGTGTTCAACCACTGGGCCCCGCTTGGTTGTCATTGTCAATGGGAATCTTCTGACTCCCATGGGTGTTGTGCTCAGCCACATGTGAGCAGAGCTCTTGGTCTGTAGTTCATGTGGTTGCAGGAGATAAAGGAGTGACACTGGCATTCAGATGAAACCAGCCTCATCACAGAATTCTAAGGGTTAGAAGGGACCTCAAGAGTTCATCAAGTCCAGCCTCCTCCTTTTACTCTCCTGAAGGAAGAGCTTTTTCCCAGGACTTGGGCTTCAGGTGGGGATACTTTCCAAAGGGCTGAAGTGCAATACTTGTCCGAGTTAAAGGTGCAGAGCAATGTATTGCCCAACCATCACCAACCACAGCAATGTATTGCCCAACCATCACCAACCACAGCAATGTGTTGCCCAACCATCACCTCCTCACTCAATCTTGTGTCTCCTGCTGCAGGTGGCTCCTGGCACACTCAGAGTGATCACACAGGGATCCCATGCAGGGGCCAAGGGAAAACCTGCTCTCAAGCTGCAAGCTCGGCTCTCGCTCCATTGCGGGAGGACAGGAGCAATGGGGAACCTGCAGCTTGGCTGCTCTGCAAAGGGGCAGAGAGTCTGCTGCAAATACTAACTAGTTTACCATTTTTATTTTATTTTATTATTTCTCCAAAGAGAAGACAAAGCTGAGCCCTGGGGGGATGACTGCAGTCCAGCAGCTGATCGCAGAACCGAGCTGCAGCTGCTGCTCAGCTGATGATGGCTTTGTGGCTTCGCCAACCATTTACAGTGTTTGCCAAGATTTCAAGCATGCATTGTTGTGGTGTAAAGCTGGGAAGGAGCTTTTAGGAAAGCTTCATCTGAGGATAAATGCCAACCCTCCCCCAGCCTACAGCTGGCCATGCACGTATTGCATAGGCTCTCATGTGGGCTCTTTGCTTGGCATCGGCACTTCTCTACTGAGCGCATCCTGGCACGGGACTGGAAAGCACATTCATGAGACAGAGAGGTTTTGAGCAAGCTGCTCCTCTCTCAGCTGGACAGGGAGATGTTTTTTCTGCTATGATCTATTTTACAAGTCAGAAATGGAGAGATTTTGCTGATAACCATTATCGGTCCAGCTGTTCCGCCCCCTCTGCTGGCTGCCGAGCATGAGAGGGCGGAGGCTGAAGCCCCTTAGAACCATGGTGGGTCCCAACCAGGAGATCCATCTGGAGGAGCTGCTTCCATTTGCATCAATCCTCAAATTTTCAAATGGGACCAATTCCCAACCCCTCTGAAGACTCTTCTCACTACAGTGAGCTGCTCCTGTACTTGGTATTGGTGAGGCCCCATCTTGAGTGCTGGGTCCAGTTCTGGGCTCCTCACCATCAGAAGGACATGGAGGTCCTGGAGCGAGTCCAGAGAAGGACAAGCAGGCTGGGGAAGGGGCTGGAGGGCAAATCCTCTGAGGAGCAGCTGAGGGAGCTGGGGGTGTTCAGCCTGGAGAAGAGGAGGCTGAGGGGAGACCTTATCACTGCCTACAACTACCTGACAGGAGATTGTAGGGAGGTGGGTCATGGTCTCTTGAGCCAGGGGACAGGAGATGGGACAAGGGGCAATGGGCTCAAGCTGTGCCAGGGCAGGGTCAGAGCAGCTGGGAGGGCAAAGTTCTTCCCTGGCAGAGTTGTGGGGCTGTGGCACAGGCTGCCCAGGGAGGGGGCTGAGTCCCCATCCCTGGGTGTGTTTAACAGACGGGAGATGAGGTGCTCAGGGATCTGGTTTAGCACAGGACAGGAACGGTTGGACTCGATGATCTTAAAGGTCTTTTCCAACCTGGTGGTTCTGTGAGTCACTGAGGAAAGCTGTGCTGCCCTTTTAACAGTGCGATGGGGACCAAGCTGCTGGGTTTGGGAAGGAGAGGTGGAGCTATGCACTTCCAGAGCTGATGGTCATTCCATGATAAAGTGATAATGCTGATAATCCCCAGCTCCTTTAGTTTTTTTCTTTTTCTTTTTGCCTTTGAACTGAACACTTTGCCTGTCTCAACCGTGGTTGCCTTTTTGAACTGTCAGTTTGGGAGGATTAGATGCATGTTTAGGCTGGGTGAACTCATGAATGAAAATATTTTCCTTGGCAGTTTTCAAAATGCTTCCCCCTTTAAGAGCTGAACCCTTTGGCAACAATCTGCTTTTTGCCCAGATTACCACTGTCATTTTGGGAGGTCTTTTTCCTGCAGAACAAACAATGGAATTTTAATAACACAGTGAAATAGATTCAGGCCTGCTTTATTTATATTTTCTTTATTTATGCTTGAATACTTAGCATGCAGCTCCAGCAAAGACAAATTTAAGCTTTGTATTACTTCAGAATGATGAATTAAGCTACGGGGAGATTTACTTCCCCAGCAAAGGATATTCTGATTTGCTGCTTTGAACACGTCTCATAAGAACAATAAATAGCAGAGAAATTAAAAATAAAAAGAAATAAAATAAAAAGGAGCCCTGAGTAAAGGTTGCAGAGGGGGAGTAGAGCAGACGTAGCACAGCTCTTCCCGAGAGCAGCTCCACCAGCGTTTGCACCCCAGATCCCTGCTGCAGTGAAAGTCTGACTCAACGTTTCAGTGACCAAAGGAAATGAATTAATGCTGAGTTAATTATCGCCATTTATTTTAATTTAATTCCAACTTGGATCTGTGTGCTGAAGTGCTCAAGCCAACACCAGCCTTTGCTACCTGAGCAAACACGCGCTGGTTTAGCTCCCAGGGCTGTCGCCCATAGAACTTGGCTTGCAGAGCACCCTTCAGAATGATCTAGCTTTGTATAGGGGCAAAGAAACCACACAGAAACACAAAGTGAATTGGGAATCATCTGAAGTGAAGCATCAAATAGCCTCTAGTAAGGCTTTCACCTATTACCACACTGCAGTAAAGTAGTTTGTATCTTGTACAAGCTCCTCTCATAGCTTTGAATGTCAGCTTTTTCTATGACCAGGGTTGCACTGATTGCAGTGGTAAATATCATTGTGCTTGATGATTAATCCCTTTAACTTGCTTGTATAGGTTTTTTTCCCCCCTCAAGAGAATCCTCTGTTATTTTATACTCCCTGCACATCACCCCTGATGTACCACCCTCCCAAGTTCCCAAGCCTGAGCCAGGAGCCAAGGGATGGAGCTATTCCCAGATCACGTATAACAAATCTGTTCCAGGGCTTTCAGTGTTAAGGAGCTCTCTCAGATAAGCCATCGATACGCTGCTGTATTCAATTAAGATAGATGGCATATGGTATAGATGGAGAGCGGCCAAAGGTACCAGTGCTTTGAGTCTGGAGATCAGCTTGAGAGAGCCAAAACCGCTCTGGAAGGAAGGTGCTGTGGAGAAAGGGAAGGAATTAGGGCACTGTGTAGGATGCACTGAGCGATATTTGTGCCTTATTGCTCTGCTTTTGGCACTGCTGATGATATCCTGCTTCACTGAAATCACTCCAATTAACTTCAGCGCATACAGAGCACGGCACACAGCTCACTGCTGCAGCCCAAGAGGAGGCTGAAAATGCTGGTGAGCAGAGTTGGAGCAAAGTAGGTGGCTGAAACATCCTTTGCTGAAGGCAACTGTGGGGTTTTTTCAACTCAGACCTTTGTCAGCACTTGCTGGCACTCGATGTGAACCGGAGTGATGCAGGCGGGGGCTGTCTTGTGGTGTTCAACCTCCTCTGGCTTGGCTGAAGGATCTCTGCAAAGCCCTGTGTGTCGTGGCTCCATGTGTGCTCCTGTGGTCCCACATCTGCCTGGGGAGCATCATGCAGGAGGAAACATGGGCTGAACCCTGCGAGAACTTCCCATGGCTGCTGCCAGAGCGAAACTGAAGGGCGTCAGCCATCTCACCACTGGGATACTGTAATTACTGAGCTACTGTAAACCAGTGTCTGCCAAGGATATTGCAGCTGCTTTTCCATTTCCCTCCCCTTATAAAATCACGGGTGAAGAAGCTACAGGAACATGGCTTGTGTCCAGGAATGTGATAAAGATACAAAGAAAAGCAACCACTCATGGGGGAATCAACCTCCTTGGCCACTGTCTGTATCTCTGCCTGCCTGGACCAAAGATGCTGCTGCACCTGCACTGCACCTTCCCTGCCACCTGAATCAACGGGATGTGGCTATTGGTTATCCAAGACAGCCTGTTTAAAGCAGAACAGTGGCTTGTAGATAAGAAAAAAATGCTTCTGGTGGCTGGGGAACTTTGGTCAAGATTTTAACACCTTCCCCAGGCTAAGGAATTTCTCCTAGTGCCTTGTGGGCCAGAGCATCTGGAGCTGGTGGTGGAGCTTGCAGGAATAAGAGCTTGTGTGCTCTCCCAAAAGGCTGCTCTGTTTCTGCCTTTACATCAAACGCTGGTTTGGGTTGGAGTGAGGAAGTACAGCACTCTGCTCTGAGCCTTGGGAGGAGACACGGAAAAGAGAAGTAGGAAATTGAAAGCCACGAGAGCTGTCAGAGCTGCTGCTCTCCTGGGATTCATGCATTGCTCTTCCTGCAGCTGGGAAGCAATGCAGTTGGCAAAGTATGTACAAAACAAGTGCTGCAGTTTGGGGCAGCAAGTTCAAGAGCAAAATGCATAAGAAACAAGAAATCAGCCTGTGGAACTGAGCTCTGAGGCACACCAGTACAACCTCACCTGCTTCCAGACCCAGCTAACCCATCAGAGGGAGAATTTAACCTCCTCCTGGAGTAGTGGCACCAACAACTTGTGTCCTGCTGTGTTGTAGGGCTGTTGGTACTGGGGATGGGACAGACAACAGCCTCAGGGCAGCAAAGACCACCCAAACTTCAGTGACTGAGCACTCTGAACTCTTCCTGCAAAGGTGGTGGCTGGCTGTGGTGGCTCTGGGAAGGCTGGTGAAAGGCATGGGATGGGGATTGGCATGCTCCAGAAGAGCATGGGATTTTTGAGCAATGGAGAGATATGTGGAACACAATATCTGTGTTGTCCTAAAGCTATGGGCTGCATCCTCTAAGCTCACGAGAGCATCCCTGGGGCTGAATGCTGTGGTGTCAGTGCTAGGCAGGACTTCCTGAGGACCTCAGCCACACTCTGAGCTCAGCTGCCCAAAATCTAACCAGAAAACCAGGGCAAATGAGCGTTCAGAAGTGTCCTGTGTCCTACACTCTGCCAAAGGCTTTCTTACCATCTCCGTGCTCCACTTTTATTTAGATTGATCTTTCACTATGCACTGATGTTCATTTGAAACAAGAGCAAATAGTTTCTTTTAAAAGGCTTCTGTGTCAGCATGGTACCCAAGAACTCTGGGCACAAGCCAAAACTTCTGTACATTGTAAGCAGAGAAAGGATGGAGAATCCTGCCATTCCTGGATGAGAAAATGCACAAGGCATTGAGTTGGCAGCCTGAATTAAAGACTGTGAGGTCAACAGCTCCTAAGCTGGAGGAGCAGCGTGCAATGAATCATTCACAGCAGCTAAGATGGTCAGTTTAAAAGCTCCACCAGTGTTGCAGGTCTTGGTCCAGTAAACCCTTTAATGAGTAACCTCATGGTCATGCAAACAGTTGCTGTTGGAGTCTAAGAGTCTATGCTTGAGAGTGGAGTTAATAAAGTGCCTGATATCTGCAGATCTGTTGGTTTCAACAAAGCAGTGAATTACTCCACCTAGAAATCTGCTCACCAGCTGATGAGGAAGATGCTTGTTTCTTGCCTTAATAATAAAGGTAGAAAAAAATAGTTTGGCAAAAATCGCTGTGCTTCCATGCTAGGAGGGAAGGGAAGGGTGTGTTGCCATTACTAAACCCTTCCCTTGGTGACCTGCCATGTTCTTCCATCAACAAAACCACTTGCAGATCTGAGGAATGGGCAGGGACAGGAGTGACAAGCATCTCTCTCCTGGAAGCGTGGCTGGAGGTATGGGCACAGCTCAACAGGCACGTCCGTGATTCACCATATCTGTGGCTATACCCAAACCTGCTGGGCAATTTCAAGAGAAACCAAGGACACCTAAATCAAACAGAAAGTGTACTTTTGAGTTTATTTAACCACACATTGTTTAATTTTATCAGACAGTCCAGTAATTTTAATTAGCTGGGCCAACAGTTTTAATGTGGATAATGGTTTGAATTTTTTGATTTCTGGTCAGTGAGGTCAATGAAAACACTTCATTTTGTAGCCAAAGTGAAATGTGAAGTGGATGCTTTGTTTTCCTTCCAGCATGCTGTACCTGCCTTCTACTGAGCCTCAGATATCAGAGTTCAATCAGCATTAAATCATCTGCATAGTCTAAGTGTTTGCTTATGTGCTTCAAATCACTGCTTGCATCAAGAAGAGCAGTGATGCCCCTAATCTGCTTTCTCTGGGCTCCCCCATACCCTAATTATGTCATTTAGAGAAGGACATTTCCTGGCAGCAGTTCCTCGATTCACTGCAGCAGCCGCTATCAGAATATGGACAAAACAAGGCTGTAATAGCTAGCACATGTGGAGGATGGCTGCAAGGACAATTAACCCTCATTTAAGAGTGAGCACAAGCCCATCTTGCTTAATATTTCCAAAGGATGGTACCTTACAACAAAGAGAAGCCAGGCTCTGCTGGTTGCCCACCTCGTGTTGTGCTCAGGTGGCACAGGCTATGGCAAGGGCTAGTAAAGGGATACTCCATAGTTAGCCAAATTGTTGGATACAGCCAGCATCCCAGGGGATCCTCTGTCTGCATGGAATTGTGCAATGGCAAAGGGTTTCTTTGCAGGTACAAGCTTAAGGCAAACACCCCTGTTAGCAACAAGCACTGGAATTGACACATTCAAATGCCCTGAATTTCTGTGCCTAAACTGTTCTTGCAGGGTTAGAGCAGAGGATGAAGGGTTTAGCTTACAAGAGCCTGGGACCATGTAGGGGTGGGAGACATATGTTTGTGCTAGAAAACTAGATCCTTTTTGGGTATGTTTGTTGTAGTTAATTTAATTCTCAAGGAGGCTGATCCCACCTGCAAAACTTAGGAGTACTAAAACTGTGGGCACCAGTGAGAGAGGGTGGGAATAAAACATCATCATCTATCCATTTACTGACCCAAGCGGCTTTCTACTGCTGTGGGAAGTCCAAGCAACCATTTAATAGGGTTAATTTTTAAAATCTTATGCTTTTTTTCTCCACATTTCTGTGCTCCCTCTGTAGCTCCTGCCATTGTATTTCTATGACAGTGTCTTTCTGCTTGGAGCTCACAAATACAATAACAAAACAAAATATCTCCCAAATAATTTATCTTATTCTTCCTCATTTCTGCAGTTAACCTGAAAAGCCATGATTTATGAGGGGGAAAAAAAAAAAAAATTCTCATCCCTAATAAATAATGGTAATAGAGACTTTCATGGCTGCCCAGACACTGAATATCTTTTCAAGGCTTCCAGGTACTGCAACAGCCTGTACTTCAGAAGGTGCCAGGTCAATCAGTTTCCTGCTCCAATGCCCACAGTGTCACTGATGTGAGTTCCTCAAATTTAGCTATTTCTCCTGTTATACCATGCATTATTATTAATAATAATACATAACACAGTAATAATAATATAACAACAATAAAGATAACAATAATGATAATAATAATTGTAATAATAATAATAATAATAATAATAATAATAATAATAATAATAATAATAATGCCCAGAACTTTTAAAAAAGAAAATTTGGTCAAGAATTACAGCTGCTGCATGGTTCTAGTCCCTGTTGTGGAGCTGCAGCTGTGGCTGTGCTGCCTGGCTGAGGAGGGAGCTGCTTGTGTCCGATAACTGGAGCGGACGTAAGACTTCGTGATAACCAGGATAGAATGTGCTGTGAGCAGGGAAACCGAGGGAAAAAAAGAAAATAAAGAAGAAGAAAAGTCTGATAAATAATATTAATGTAAAACTGAGGGATAATTCTTGATTAATTCCCTGAGCCTAACTGACTTTTCCTTTCCTCCGCCGTTGACAGCTTGGCAAAGCAGAGGTGCTGCTCTGTGGGGATGTGCAGTCTCTTTAGGCAGCTTTGTTTGCCTTTGATACCTCAAATGTGGCCATGAATTATTGATAAAATTGTGTAAGGACATAACGTCAACCAGCAGCTTCCCCAGAGTCAACAGCAAGGTGTTGATGCTCCTCCTGTTAGTGTTTACTAAATAAATAACCTTATTAGTAAAGGCTGTAAAAGCCTGATAAGGTGCTTCTAATTAGCAAACATTGGGTGTTAGATGTAACAGAGACAATGAGAAATAAAGTTGATAAAGCTTGTGCACTGATAAAAAAGTCCTCATCTGTTTTGCATTCACATATGGAACATATTCCCAGGGGAGAGAGAGCGACATATATTTAGGACACTATTTCATCTTTGCAAATCAATGTACAGGCTATTAAAACTCCATTTTTTCCATGAATGATAAGTGTAATTATATCTCCCTTGCAATAAAAACCAGTGCTTATTAAATGTAAATATTTAACAATGATTAAAATACATTTGAAGGAAACTTTATAGCTCTATTTTATATGTTCCCATCTGGGTTGCCTTTCCTAAAGCACTCTGCTTTTTGGGGAGTTATTAAATTATTATTTTGAGAAGGACTAACACCCTGCACGTCCCTTGCTTCAATTTTAATTTCATACACGTTCAGAATTTATTGAAGCCTGGTGAGGAGTTTAAGATGCAATCAATGCACTATTGTATTTGTAGAGCTGCATTGAGGGGAAAGTGGCTCCACGAGGTAGGAAATGCCACACTGACATGTCTTTTGTGCATCCAGTTTTGATGGCTGCAGAGAGTTGCCTGACTCCACATGCTCCAGATCTTGTTTTGTTTCCAAAGGAAGCAAATCAGTTCCTTTAAATGGGTTTCTCCAGTTTTATGTAGGACCCTTTCTGGGGCTGTTTTAAAAGTAAGCTTCAATAAAAGTTCCAACCTTATAAATTGCAGAGGTGTGTAAGGAGCGTTGTGTGTGGAAGTCGCTGACCCTGGGCACGATTCGTGGCTGTACACGCTGGACTGACCCTTCACAAAGCACCGTAATAGGATTACTTGGGAAAGGAATTCACTTGTAACCAAGGGTTCCTTCCTTAGATCCAAAAACCAAACCTCGTCCCCAGCAAAAAAAACCTTCCCCATGGAAAGTCCTTTCAAACACCCAGGGAAGCTTCCCTATAGATTTTAAGAGAGTTAAAGGCAGTTTTCTATAAAATCCTGCAGTTGATTTAAAAATTGCATTGCAGGGATATAAACTATTACACAGCTTAAATACTTCCAGAAAGGACACCACTCCCTGTTAAGTTTTTACAAGTTCTTGATATAATTTGTGCTCGGATGTGCTTGTTTCACCCCTGTTCACTTTTACAAGGGCTGCACTCTTCCAGCCATCCCCAAGTCTCTCTTACTGCTCCTTTATTTAAGGAAACTTGTGCAAAGCTCAGCTTTGGACTCAAGATCATTCCAAAAAGCTGGAGCTAATTTTTAATTTGACTTGTAATTTCAATCATGTAAGCAATATCACCAAAGTCAGTTACTTACTTGAGAGAGTGTTAACGGGATCAGGCCGCTGAGAGCTCATTAAAACTCCTGATCCTGCAAAGAAGCAGGAGCTCCAACCACTGCAGACTTTCTTGGAGTCACCCCGTGCCCCTTATGGGAAAAATCATGCTGGAAAAGTCACTACTTCCATAATTAAAAAGAAAAAAAGAAAAAAAGGAGAAAGGAAAAAAAAAAAAAAAAAAGCAAAAAAAACTCAGTAGCCTTGTCCAACATGCTTAAAAATAACAAACAACTGCCCCAAATTTCTCATTCGGGAGGAAACCTGGCGAGGGTGCACATTTAAAACATCTTTAGGGTTTACACCATCTTCCTTTCAGATGATTAAACTCCTTCAGCGACTTGAAGAGAGACAAAGGCTCAATGTGTGGATGTGGCTTTTCAGTTTTCTCCAAGGAGAAAAAAATTCTCTTGAAATAAATCTCCTTCCTCTATTGAAGCTGGTGCTGACCTCCCCCCCACCCCAACCACAGAAGAGGCTATTTCTTTCTGAAATAACACGTAGGACATCGTTTTGCAGCAGTATATTCAGTGGTTTAAGTTACATCTGATGAAAGGAAAATTAATTGAAGGAAGTGATTTTTTCCACAAGATAAAGCTTTGGAAAATAAAGGATTCTCTTGGAGAAAAATAAATAGTAACATAAAAAGGCCTGGCAGTGTGGGCATCTTTAATTCCTTGTTTAATTAAAGCTCTCTTAGCTAAATTTTCATTTATTTATTTTTTACGTGGGTTTGGTGATGACAAATATTGGTTAAAGTTGGAACATATGTTCACTGGTTTTAGCTACAAATAGGGTTTTTCTACAGAGCAAACAGCACCTCTCATGCATGATAATGTCAGGACAAGGCAGGCAACCCTTCCTCATGAGTTTTGGAGTCTGAAAGACCAGATCACAAAATATTCATGCACTTTTGGCTGTTCCTCTTGCCGTTGGAGTCAATGGGGCATGAGCCCCAACGGTGGTGAAGCAAGGGCTTTGAAACAGACGTGATGAAACAATTTAAGGTTTTCTAGCATTTCTGAAGAGTTTTTTTGACAATTATTAAACATAACTTCCAGTGAGGCACACATAGGTGTACTTAAAATCTGCCAAATCGTGCTACAGTTCCTCAAATAACACCAGGGACTTGTGGTGTAAGTAATAATCAGCCCTATCTGCATATGTTACCCATGAAAGTAATTTCATTGAAGTTATTGTGGATGACTTTTTGGGGTGAATCAAGGAAGATTTGCTTAATAATTGGCCATTATTTTGATCTTGGATTCATGGGTTTATTACACGCATTCTACATCAGATTTAACCTCTCAACCCGTGTTTAAAACGCAAATGTCCACCAACAAAACTTGTCTGCCTTTAGAAAAACAAGGTTTGAGGTTTTTTTTTTTCTGCAAAATAAGGTTTTGCTTTATATTTTTGGATTCATTATTCCTCTCTCCCATCTTATAAAGCAGCCTCCTGGAGGTGCCTTAAACCTTAAGTGCGAAATAAAAACATGTCTATGTTCTGCTCTCACACACTGGAAATAAAAGAGTACGAGGCTGTTTTCACAAGCATTAAAAGGGGGAAATCATTGCCTTCACTTCTCCCCTTTGTTCAGAAACAATAGTTTCTCGAATTTAAAATTACAACACAGCGTTCTGGCTTATAACCTGTGTTCTTTGCTCTGACCAAAGCTGCTTTCATCTCTTTCCTGACAAAAATTAAACATCAGCCTGCCAGCGTTACCAGGTACTTTCAGCGTGGCTGGTAATTGCCCTTTCAATGATTCTATAATGGCAGATTTAGTACTGAATAATTATATATTATAGAGGATGGCAACTGCCTATAGAAAAAATAGGAGCTGATCCAAACCCTTGGAAACTGTGAGTCTTTTCTTTCTGAACGCTGCATTTTCTGAGCAGTAAATATACATTGAGCCGATCCAAGGCACATCAGGGACTCTGTTCTGTGCTTACTTCAGTGTTCATCAGATGCAAGCCTGGGGAGACGGACACCGTGCTTCAGGGTGTAAAGGTTGAGACTCCCCCTCCATATTTTATTCCACTGTGCCCATGTAAGGGTAAATGTGCTGGATTTAGGTGGAAAAGCTGCTGTAGCAAATAGCCAACCTGTATTCTCTGCGCTGCTTTCGGTATGCAGGTCAAATCTGTGATTGTGAGGACAGGATTCAGTAGAGAATTTGCATTTTGTGTCGAATAAACCATTTGCCACCAAACCATCCCCTTTACCTGCGCTGTAACCAAAACATCCCCTTACCCGTGCTGTTCACAGTGGGCGACAGCAAAGCTGAGCCCACTGAAAGAGATTTACCCACAAACTAGGAAATTCCAGCAGGCTAATAAACCCTTTCTAATGAATTATTTCATCGCTTTGCTGTCTATCCTTTTCTCTTTGCACTTTGCAGCAGCCGAGCCGTTTAATCCGCGCTTCCCTCCAGCAGACACTGTGATATTTATACTTTGCTGTAGTGCCTTTACATAAATCAGTTCCCCCCTGTGCAAGTCCTACCGTGCAGTATCTGCAGTGAGACTCGGTCTCAGGGCTGGGGAGGGAGCTTGAACCTCAGGCTGGGGAACCCCTGGGATGGAACGCCGGTCCGTACGCCTTTTTGCTGAGGGTTTTTAAGCTGCTGGCCCAGCAGCTGCCAGTCTGGTGTAGCACTTTAGGGAGGGTGATGGGGGAAAGCGGTGAGCACCGGCATCTAATCGGCCTCTTGACTCAATTGGTTATTGCAAAACGGGGAATGCCTGTAAAAGCATTAAGATTTCTCACTTCTTGATGGGAAAACATGAAAAGACAAATGCTTTAATCATGCCGTCTAGCCCCAAGTTCAGGGTTTAAAGCTGAAAGCTTGCAGTTCCAGTTCCTGCTCTTTTTGCAAAGATTTCTGACAGGACATAATGTAGCTCACAGCGGTATTAATCCCCTCTACAGCCTCTCTAACAGTGACACCTCCCCATACCACCCAGGCTCGGCAGTCCCAAGGCTTGTGGCTGGAGGAGATAAGGCAGTCCTTGCTCCTCTGATCAAGCAGAGCCCCTAATTCTTCACATTTATTGCTGTCAGGAAATCTGGGAGAAGGTGTAGCCCGGGTCTTTCCTGCGTTTCGCTGTGAGCTGAGGCCCACCGATTTCAGCGGCCGCAGCATCAGCCCCGAATCCCACCATCGAAACTCAAAGAGCCCCACGCCTGGGGAGGGAGATTTAGGAATCCAGATTTATACTGCTGCAATTAACTGCAAAATTTGGCCCTAAAAATCCCACTGATGTAAACAGCGGGGCTGCAGGTCAGCACCGAGCACACAGCCCGGGATTAACGGCAGCTCACTACTGGAGCAATTATCTTCTGGTGTAGCCAAAAAACTCCCTTATTAAGCAACAGTGGGGCTCTCTGTATTCACTCTTACACCTGTAAAATGCCAGATAAGGCCATCAAACCAGAAGACTTATTTTTTTCCTAGAGTTTCACTGAGAGACCAAGTCAGTGAGCAGCGTGTTCTCAGTGTTATTTGGAAAATAAATCTTAGCAGCCTCTGAAGAAGAGTCGAGGCTGGATGGAGTGGCTGGACCTGATGTTTACCAGGAAAGTTAACAAGCCTGGCAATAAAATCCTGAGTAATGATGGCTGTGAAGAGTTACATTTGCTTTGGAATTTATAAAAGCGTGAAATTTTATGTAGAAACAAGATCTATAACCACGTATATAAAAGTAAAGGGGTTTAGTACCACTGAGGATGATGGACTACATTCTGTACTGCTACTGCAGGCCAGATTTTGTATGAGGACTGTAGGATCAGAGCTCAGTGAGTAATTCAATATTGGTTATTTCATAAGCTTTGTCTTTGCTGAGCATAAAATATGATTTTCTTGAATCAATTTATTATACATCTTTTTTCTTTTTAATGTTAATCTCTCTCTGACAGACTTACCTTTTTTTTTTTTCAACTGTTGGAAATGAAGCTGGTTTGGTTTCTTTGTGCAAACACAATTTCAGAAATTATTTTCTCTCTCTTTTCTTTTTTTGGTTAGTGTTTGAGTACAATTCCTTGTTTCCATGAGAGGCAAGTTCACAGCTTCTTGTAAGCTTGAAAAAGAGATGTAGTAAGAATGTTTTCGTGGAGTCACACGTTACAGAGAACTTCCAAACTTCTCTTCACAGAGAAATGAAGTGTTTTCCTCCAACAGCTCTGCCCACTTCTCACTCAGTGTCACAGTGGAATTAAAGCTCAGTTTTACCACCGCAGCCAGGGGAAGAATCCCCTGTAGCAGAGATACACGATTTACCCGAGTAAACATGGGAATATTGAGAGTAAGAGTTTTCTTCAAAGCCAGAACGAAAAGTACAATTGATGACGCTGGGTAAAACTCCAAATGAGCTTCGATCAGGGCAGGATTGGGTGGGAACATGGGAATTGATTTGTCTCCTTCGGCAAAACGAAGCAGCCACGGGAACAACCGGCATCAATTTTTCTAACGCCTCCCATTTCGCCGGTTTTTCTAGCTCCGACAGCGGAGCGGAGCGGGCAGACCCCCGCTCCCTCCTCCCTCCATCCATCTATCCCTCCATCCCTCCATCCCTCCCTCCCTCCATCCCTCCCGCCGCTCCGGCAGCGCCCGGCCGGCCCCAGAGCCGCTCCCGCCGCTCCCCGTCGCTGCTCCGCCGCCTCCCCGTAGCCGCCCGGGGCTGGCAGAGGGGCTGCTCTCCAGCCCGTAGCTTTGCAAAATCTCTCCCCCTGCCCTTTATTTTCTTATTTATTACCCCCGTCTCCCCTGCTTTTTCTTTTCCCCGAGCATCAGAAGCCGGTGCGACGCCTCCCGCAAGCCGCCCATCCTTCCTGGCGAGCAGGAATGCTATTTAACTCAGCGGCGTAAGGCTAGAATACATATCAGCCTTTATGGGACACATACTGTCGCAATATTCCTGTTACTATAGGAGCAAAATCCATGTAAATATTTAGGTGGATTCCTTCCAAGTGCAAGGGGCAGCTCTGAAAACAACGCGGTGCCCTGAGCCAGGACATGCTTTAACACACGTGGAAACCTCAGGCAGGTGAGCAGTCGTCCCCCCCTACCCCCATTCTCCCCCACCCCAGACTTCACGCAGGCCATGTAAATGCCAAGATGTGCGATGTTAAATGCATACCACAGTGTCGGTGGGACTGATGTCTGACTGCTTAGGGGAATAATCCCACCAAAGCCCCGTAATAAATGTTTGCAGGATCAGGTCTGGAACGATTTGGGAGAAAGTTTCCCTGGTTTCTTTTGTTTCTTTTCAGTCTCTGAGTGACAGACGACGTGTAAGAGTCAGTCCCTAAAGATCCCATGCATTACAGACAGACAACAGCCATAAAATCGTCCCTTGCCCACAGGTCTCTGAGCTTTGCTGTTTCTGCAAGGCCTGATTCCATGTTTACGATGGTTGGAGAGAAGTTGTTGGAGGGCTGAAAGAGCCTTTCCCTTAACTTTACTGGGTAAAGAAATAAGGTTTTGGAACAACTGCTTAACTGTTAAACTCTCATTAGGCAGAAGAGAACATTTTAGGTCAGGAAAAAAATATACCAAAACAAAAATCCTACGGCTGCATCAGTCATAAAAGAATCCTACAATGCCCATGAAAGGGGGCTGGGTTTACCTCCCTGCTCCAATGGATAATGATGCTAAAATGTACTCTGAGTGGCTTTAAACGGAATTTAAATGGGTCTTTATTGCCTGTCTCTATTTTTTTAACTGGGGATAAATTGGTTTTAGTCATTTAGAGCACAGGGTTTCTTGTCTGACATTAGTGTATGGAACAACCAGTTGTCTTTGGGCTGTAGTTTATTCATTGTTCTTGGGAAAAGTAACAAATATTGGCTACCAACCAATAATTGTTTGAGAAAACCAGATATGTGCCGCAGATTTTGGCTATGTTGCTAGTCCTTATATAAGCAAAATGGGATGTTTCTAAAACACTGCTCTCATCTGAACCAAGCATACAGATGGTATTTGTTCTAATCAAGCTAATTCTGCCCTCCACGACATCCGTGCAGAGGCCACTGCCAAGTTTGCAGTGAGACACTGCACATTTATCCTGCTTGGGAAGCGTGTGGAGGAGGGAGCTTTGGGCACTGGAGAGGTATGCCAGTATGGGTAGCGACCCTAATTTTTCCCCTCTAGAGTTTCTTGTTGGGGAACAGCTAGGACACCCTATAAATCCTCCAGTGGCACATGCCATCGCTGAGCCCTCAGCTCCAAAACCCTTTACAAATCCCTCCAGCCCTCCCAACTGAGCCATGTCATGCACTGTCCTACCTATGGTCCACCTTCTTCAATGGGAAGGGGATACCCACGTGGGATTGGGGTCTCCAGGGTTGTGACCGGTATGCTCTCCTGCACCCACAGCAATCACTGCAACTGTGGCTGATGCACTGGCATGACACACAACTCCCCACGGCCAGCTTCAGAGAGAAAACCAACAATGGTGCACTGTGTTTAACACTGTGTGCTGTGGGAAATGAAGAGAAGACAAATGGACTTCATTTTACAACATAAAGAATGTTACACCCTTTGGTAATACGTAACTAATAACTTAAATCCATTAAAAAACTCTGTTCTTTACTTACACTGCTTACAGATGGAGCCAAAGCTGTAAAAATTCATGAAGGAGTCAGTAGCAGGCTGGCTGGGGTTACAAAATCTACAAAAACTGCTAGAAGTCACAGTTTTCTCCATGAAAGTCATGGCCATAACAAATATACCACACAGCTTGCTCTCTAATCCATTCTCAGGAAGCTGCATTGTGTGAGGCTCAGCGGGTCTTAACATCCAGCCAGGTCGGGAGGGAGCAAGGGGCAGAGAGGAGGGCGCATGGGGATCAGAAGGATGTGGGGTCCCACTGGGTGTGGGCTGCCAGGGCAAGAACGGACCCTGAAATGTCCCTAGACCTGGGTTTGCCCCGTGGCGGATGACGCAGAGCTGGTAGTTGACTGATGGGGCTGGAAAACAAAAGCTGTGCCTGGAAGAAAAGGGCTCCCTTTCATTTCTGTTCCTCGTGTCAGGCAGAAATTAATGACTAAATGCACCTTTCTCTGATGTTGTCCATCATGCAAATACTGGTGGGCAGGAGTCAATATGAACTTTAAACACACCTGACACAGGTGGCTCTTGCCTTTCAATGCTAAATGGCCACTGGCCAACAATTCACGGCGCGGCATAAAGGAATCCTTGTGGCGAGCAGCCTTCTCTCTGTTTATATTTGTTATTCCAGAATGAAGCTATTCATCGGGGCTGAGATGAAACTGCCCAGGTGAATAACTTCCTGAAACCCAGAGCTCCTGCAGGAGTGCGACCAAAATCAACTGCAAAATGAATGTGGTGTGTGAGTTTGAGCGCTGGGGAGAAAGTGCAAGGAATTAGCAATGGTGGAGGGCAGGATGCAGCTGGAGGGAGATGCCCAGTCATCCAGGACCCTGCTGCTGCAGCATCCTTATCGTGGTGCCTCTCCCAGGCACTGGTCAAGCTGAATCACTGCCTCGAGGATTTTCATCTAGCCTTGTCCTGTGGGCTATGTCCTTCTGCCAACTGACCAACACTGACACAGGCAGGGATGGAAAAAAAAAGTAATTCTGCGAGTGATATTATGTTTCCTGATTTTAGCAGCCTGACTGCAGGTTTTTCCAAAAACATCATCCTGAAATAAAGTTCAGGCTGTTCCTAGAAGGGGTTCAATGGCACCGCTTTTTTTCCTCTAAGGCAGTTGTGTCTTATCTCCAGGAAAACAGACATAACACCCGTCGGTTGTACTTCATTCTTCTGCAATTTCAGCGTGAGCCCATGCATAATTTCTTTCTTCTTTTGGATGAAGCATATCCTATTCTAACAGCATTTAATCATTATAAGAAATAAACTGTGCTACATCCAAAAAAGATACACAGACTGAATAGTTTGCTGCCTAGTCACCAAAAAATGACTGTAAAGGGGTATTTGTAAGGAGGGTGGGAAGTTTTCTTTCAACTTATGCATAGAGAAATCTTTACATACTATCAGAGTTGGGATTAATTTATCACCAAACCCAGGAACTGTTCCCAATTGGAATTAGCCACACTAATGTCTGGAGCTGACAAGCACAGCTGCAGCAAGCTCGCTCATGTTTATTAGTGTAGTTTTTCTTGTCTTTTAAGGGTTTGTACGCTAATGGAAGAGCATCTTTGCTCTACTATTGCAATGAGCTCATTAAGATAATAAAGCACCTTAATGGCTGGTTTTTAAGCTCCTGATGGGATCAGTAGTAGGTGCAGAAAGTAGCTGCACACTCCTAAGCCTTTTCTGACTGTTCTTTTTAGAAAATCTCTGAAAGTTGAGTGCAGAAGGTTGTATTCAGTCTCATCTCTCAGCGTCGTTTGATTCACATTGCAAAGTCTGCTTTGGAAAACAGTTATCTGTAGCAAAGGATTGGAGACACAAGTTTTTGCTGAATGGGGTACACTAGAAAAAGAAAAGAAAGCAGAAGGAAACTTGAATGTAGCTGATACCTATATTTCAAATATGATGAGTAGCAGAGAGAGGGTATCAACCGAGGTAGCTGGCAGAAATGAGATATTATGGCACCAAGCAATGTTTTATTTGGCTTGATGCTTGTGTAGGAGGCAAGTCATTCTGCATCTGAAAATCAAATATCCCAACAGCATGAAAATCTTATTTTTTCAATAAGAAATTGTCATAGATCAAGCTGACAGGCTGTCAACTGGCATGTATTGAAACTTCCATGCAATATGCATGGTATAATCTAGACGTCAGGGGTTACGCAGGGGCTCCACCTTAGCAGGGGGCAAGTGTCTCCGTGGCCACATTAGATCCTTCGGGCTTTGCTGTGGCTTTGGGATGATGGCCCCATTTTTGTTCCCCATGGAAACATGGGAGTAGGGCAAGAAAGCAGGTCTGACATCTGCCTCACCTGCTGTGGGAGTTGGGAGACAGCCAGGACAGGCATCTGGGCCGGGGACTTGGAAGCAATTCCACGTCCCGTATTTTAGGCATCGTAATAGGTCAGCAATGTATTTCTATCCTCAACTTCATTCTGAGCATCACGTGTACGCTAATTCAGCTGGAATACGTCCAGATTATCTATCCATTTATACAAGGAAACAGCCAGAGGCAGAGCAGCCGATGTGCCGGTGACTGCCAGATGTCGAGTATCCAGTGAGATCCTCATTTGGCTGATAGCCCTCCCCTGCCTGGCCGGACCCAGGTACCCCCGCCAGACCAGAGCTGCAGCACCTGCCTGCTCGGCAACGGGCTGGGAGCTCCTCTGCTCCCCACGATCCTTCCCAGCCCGGTGCTCTGCAGGGTTTGGGGAGCTGCGGAAGGGCAGAGGCGGTGTGGAGGGATGGGGAAGGAGAGGGGAGCAGGTTGCAGAGGGACAGAAGACGGAAGGAATGGGGACCTATCCCGGCGCTCACATCCTCCGACTGCTCATGGATAACCCTAAGGGTATTTATTTACCCTGTCCTACCTGTCTCTCCTGGAGGGAGGACCTGTGCTGTCGGCCTGGCAGGCTGGCTCCGAATCTCTGCTGCTCCCCCAGGTGGGAAAAAACAGAATTAACTCAGGAGCAGCCGGCCAAGGGCTGAGAGAATGCTTCCTCACCTGGTCCTTCTGACAAATCCATTTTACAAGGTTGGGTGTATGTCTGCGTGTGTGAACTGCTGATTCAGATCAATGCTAAACTTGCTCACCATTTTCCATCACTTATAGCTATGTATTCCCTTCCATGCCCGAGGTTATCACCCACAGGGATTGGGATGCTCCAAAGATAGTGCTAATGAGCTTGTGGAGCCCTTTACCTGCAGTCCAGCTCAGCTTAAAGGTGGTTTATTTGTATTTACAGTTATAGAAGGAGGACTGAGGGAAGGTATTGGTTCAAACAGGGAGTCAGCTGGGAGGGGAGCAGATTTTAAAATTTCTTTCAGTTAATATTTATGCAGGAAAGCTGTTTATGCAGGAAGAGGCATGAAGTACTCTGGCAGAGCAAGGGGAAGGAAAATAACCAAATGAGACTGTTCATTAGGGAGGTGGGGAAGAAAATGAATTGCTTTATTGCCTTTGCTTCTTTTCTCCCACCCTTTCCTATTCCACTTTATCTCTGACAGGTCATCACAAATGCATTGGTAAGGTCATATGGATATAGACACCCAGGTTCTCAGTCTCCTGGGTGGCTGCAGGATTTGAGTGGCTGTTCTGTGCTCGGATGGGCAAACCTGCTGTGCCTGCAAGGTCCTTGGGCTTTGGCTTTTCTTGCTCATCATTGACGAAAACAAAGAACAAGCAGGTGAGCAAATGAGCCAGGAGTTTGGATTCCTGCATTTCTGCCCACCAGCATCACTAAGCTTCAGAGTGAACTCACACAGCATCCCCCTGTGATTTACCAGTAATGAGGGAACACCTCGGCTGCCTTTTCCTCTGTGTCTGCTGGAGGGAAAGCTGTTGGGACAGACAGCTGTGCTGAGACAGCAGCTGGGGTACAAGGGGAACGGGTGCTCTGAGCATATCCAAGTTTTGCTGCCTGTGAACAGATAGTTGTGCACCGAGAGCAGAATCCTGGTGCTGTGTTGCTATGTGGACATCAGAGGAAGGCTTCATCCCTTCCCTTTGCCTCCACTGCTGCGCTGCTTTCCTGCAGTTATTTTTATTTTAGCCATATGCCAAGTTTAAGGCTTCAAGGATTTTTCTGCAGTGACCTCTAAATCCCTTCACTGGTCAATATGATGCATCACCATTCAGTATAATATCCTTCTGTCTGGTTTGCTGGCCCCAGCCTTATTATTTTATGTTTCTGTACATTAAACTGCATTTTCCATTCACTGGCCCAGGCAACCAGTGGATTCAAATCCCTTGTTCCTCGTTATTTGTTCCCTCTCCAATTTTGTGCCCTTCACAAACTTTGATAGTTTGTGGAGGTATTTTCATTCAAGTCATTTGCAGGTATTATAAATGAGGGAAGTCCCTTGGTGTTCTCATTTGTTGAGCCTTTACAATACAGGATTACCTTTCTGAAGGAGGATGTAGGGGTTTAGCAGCATGACGAGTGGATATTAATAGATACCTCTTGGTACAGATCCTCAGAAAGACACTGCTGCTGTCACAGTGGCTTTCTTACCTTTGTACACACAAAGGCTGTAAACCAGGGCAAGGGCTCATGTCTCTGCTAAAAGTGCTCTGCAGAGTAAGGTCTGTGAGATACAGAGAAAGAAAAAGGGAGAGGAAGGCTTTTGGAGTACCTGCTGATTGGGGAATGGGAACCGTCATGGGAAAACAGGGATTTGAGGCACCTGAACTAGTGCTTTGAGGTGCAAAGGGGAGCTTGCATGTGAAATATGGACAACACTGGAAAGGAAACATTTTCCCTCTATCGATGCATTTTTTTGACCCCATTGCGTGCATCGCTATCAGCTTTCAGCCCTGCTACCTTTGCTCCCCTGGCATAGGTTTCCTTGAGCTGCAATGGGAAAAAACGAACAGCAAACCCCAAAACTGCCTGTGGCCAGGACCCGGTGTCCTGACCCCTGGCCAGGGCCCCTGCGGGCACAAGCCACCTCAGAGCCGCCAGACCCCGAGGATGGGACCAACTAGGTTCAAGCCCAGATTCCTCATGGATATTTGCAGCCACCTCGGCACCACAGAAGGAAACAGAAATGTCTCCCCGTGAACCGTGCAGGTTTTATTAAACATGTGTTTTGGTTTGAAGCCAAACTGCGCTGGGTTGTTTTATCACTGTTTATTCCTGTCTTTCACAGCCTTTATCAGTTATCCACATCAGACCTGTGAGCACTGCGAGGGCTGAGTCACACAAATAGTACTTTTATCTGCAGTCAAATCTATAATCAGGCAACAAAACCCCCTCATCTCACTTCTATTTAGAGCCCCAACTCAGGCTCTTAAAGAGAAAGGGACTTCACAAAGGAATTTCAGTAATTATCCTCTCCTCTCCACCCCCCAGATGTTGTTTTGTATGATATAGGTACCTGTGGGTACTTGAAAAGAGTGCTTGGAGCTGCTGTCTCTTTAACAGAGGACTTTTAGGAAAGTGAACTTTAACTTCTAAACTTCCCTATGAAAAACAGATCCATGTTAAGTTTGATACCGTTTGCCTCAGGATGATCTCAGCTCTTAAAATATGATGGTTTTAGTCGGATTAAGAGCCTATATTGTTGCTGAAGAGAAAGAAGGGTGCCTCTTTAATTGCAGCTCAAATCTACCTAACAATTGCCACATGTTGAACAAGATTTAAGAGTTATTAAATATGAAAGCCACTATTGCTCCACTGCCATGAGCAGCCTTCCTTTTTTTAAACCTGGAAAGCACAAAGTAAAAAGGGGGAGGAAATGTAAAAAACAAACAAACAAAAGCTTAGTGAAACCCTGAAATCTGAAGGGGTCTGTTTGCTTTCCATGAAGGCTGAAGTCGCTGCCATGCGTTTCTCTCTGAAGCAGCATCTGCTGCATTAACTGAAGCAAACTCCTGTCAGGTCTGGCAGTCTTATTGCTAGGAAAACTCAGAACCAATTCGCAACAGTCGTTGGTTTGCTGCCATCTGTTATCTGAGGTTATTTACAAGCAATGGGTTGATAACTTGAGCAGACCGGTGCTAAGCAAAGTTGACTCTGACACAGGGTGTAGCCTCTGAGGCTCTTGGTCTGCTGTGCTCAGCTCGTGGCAGAAGGGCTCTCACACAGCTTTGCAGGCGCAGCCCAGCGAAGCCACCAAGGACCCCCATCCATGAAATGTTCCTTAAACCCCTCCTGCCTTTCAGGGGAAAAAAATCCCCAGATTTGTTTTTTCCCCTCCTGTATTTACGTGTTGAAGGAGCAGCCTGACAGAGACCATTGCTACGACTGCAGCGTTTCGACTTGCCATTGTAATTGTGTGGCCAAGTAGATCTGCCACACTTGAAGCCCAGCAGCAATGCTGGCTGCAATCTACTCTGGGGAGGAAACCCTCAGCCAACTGCTGCTGAACCTGCTTGTCCTCCTTAGGGCCATGAGTCCCCCACACCCTGGAGTGTGGCAGCAGTAAGATATAAGGAACAAAGGGTGCTGCTTGCACTAGGATGGTGTTTGCCATATTGCTGTCCTGCTCACTCGGCTTCCTTTATGTCCCCTTGTCATCACCTTGGAGCAAGCCCACTGGCTCGGCTGCCAGCAAAACCCTGGCACAGGTATTAGATTAGCTCACCTTTGATGACATCAGTTTGGGTCACTTTGCAAACCTGAGCCCAGACCTATGCCCAGGTACCAACCCCAGGGTGGGCAGAACCAGCAGGCAGGGCAGACCCTGCAGCCTCTCAGCTGCTGGGGAGGAGTTTGAAGCAGCAGGATGCTCAGGGCTCTCTGTGCCTGACAGCTTCTGCAGGAATGTGACTGTATTGGAGAGCTCTCTACTATCTTTGCATCCCTCCGTGCTGTAAGTCACTCTTCGCTGTTTAGGACACTGATCCCTGCGGTAGCTCAGCTGGCTGGATGCCAGAGCCTTGACACTGGTCTGGAAGGATCTTCAAAGTGGAGCGTGCTCTCCTTCCCCAGCTGTGCTCAGAACAGCCCGGGTCATTCAAGGGACTTCCACCCGTTGCTCATCAGTGTGAATTTTCCACTGAGCCTGCCACATTCTTCTCTCTTTTCACGTTAGGGATAAATCTCCAATGGACAGAAGCTGGGCTGGGCTGTGATGCCTCCCTGGGAATGGCCTGCATGACTCGAGCAGTCCCAAATTCACAAGCCAGCACGTCTATTCAACGAACGGAGACCACAGGGTACAGCTGTGCAGGAGGAGAGAGCAGCCATAAAATAGGTCAAGGCAATGAGGGGTGTTTTTGTAAATCATCTGTTAGAATTTGTAGAAAGTTAATGTTGGGTCAGATGGTGAGTTACAGCTACTGGTGTATGCAGAGAAAAAAGAAAAAGCCGAAGATAAACTGATTTTCAGAGGTCACCAATTGCATTTCTTTTCAGACCTTAGCCCTCTATTCCCTTTCTATTGTCCTTGGTAGTATTTCAGAGAGATCCTCAGCTTCTAGCAGCAGGATTTTAAAGTTATGGTAATGCAGTTTTCATACAATACATTATTCATTTTCCTAGGTCTCTGTTTAGCAATCCTGGCAGCTAAGTAAGATGGTATAGTTTAGGGCAAGGACCACTGCAGGTCTTTGCAGTCTGGCAGGAGAACTCAGCGAAGCCTCTCAGGTTACAAAGGAAAAGCAATTTTCATTTTCCCTCCTGCTCAGCAAAGTAAAACCCAGCTCCTAATTTTCAGCACAGAAATGACAACGGTTGGATTTTTCTTGTCTGATCTCAGACACACCCTTGTAAATCTGGAGACGCCGACAGAGCTGGGAACCTGGTTCCCTCTTTGGCAAGGTGTGGGAAAGGGGAAAGCAATTGTCTTTCTACCATGTTTTTAAGCTTCCCTTTCTGTAGGGCTAACAGAAGCCATTGATTCCTCCCCAGCATCTTGTACTGGCTCAGCATTGCCCCCTGAGATATCTGCCGGGGAACGCTCCTGAAGCACGTTCTCCAGATGGTTTCCAACCTCTCCTTGCCATGGCTTGATGTCAGCCAGCATCTTCCCTCTCCCCCAGCTCTCCTGTTGCTGACCTGCCTTCCTATTTTGTGCCAAACATCGGATCAGCTGCTGATGGAGCTAAGCCCTAGGTGAAGGGATGGAAATGTCAGAGGCTAGTAGAGATGGAAACCTCTTCAGCAGCCTAAAATCTCCTCAATAAATTAAAATTTGTGCTTCCACGGCAAAAAATGAATCCTTGTTTAGAGCATGGGATTGTAGTCAGGAGTCCCAGGTTCTGCCTTTCTCCATTCTGCTGTGTTGCCTTGGATTGCACTTTCCCAGACATGACCATGGAAATTTCTTTGACCAACAGGACCAACTTTCAGAACAAAACCAAACCTTTGTCCTCTTCTCCATCCCCATGATGGAGGTAGAAAGCTGGAAAAGAGATTTCTTGACTAGGTGCCATGGGAAAGGGAACAATTGGGGCTTTCAGGGAATAAACCAGCTTTCCTGAATTTATGGCTCCACCCTTTCCCCCAACAATAAAACAGATCCTCAGTTGTTGCACTTACAATTGTGTGGACAGGGAGTTGGCATCGTCTCTTCTTCATTTTCTTTTTCAACAGTTTTACTTTTCTTTATTATGAAATTCCAACTTCCAGCTGACCCTTAAATAATTGGTTTTGTTGTGAGGGTTATTTGAGGTCTAAATGAGCCTGATGACATCTGTTTAATTTTAGATGCCTGGAAAACGTTCTAAAATTAATGAAATCCAAATGTATGACAAACTAATAGAACAATTTTATTTATTAGAGGGATGGTTAAAAATAATTCTAAACATTTCAAGAAAACAAAGGAGGTGAATGGGATTTGTCATTGTTTAAATTGTACTTATTATATTACATTTCAGTGAAATGCCCTCTCGACCTTCCACAGTTTGCTCGATTTCCTCATCAGGCTCCTTCCAGCTAATTTGCTTTGACATAAACAAAAAGAAAAGGGCTCAAGAATCAAATGCAGTCGTCCAATATTTGGGGGCTCGGTGCTGATTATAGCCAGATACAAATAAGAATGAATGGAACTTGCTAAAGGCAGGACCATGTTATTAATTCTTCATGAATATTTGGATGGTCATGGGAAATGTATGAAGCCACACAAACCCCAAACGTGTCACCAAATGTAGCTTGAGCACCCCTTCCTTTTAAGAATGTGTAGTTGAAATGGATAATTTGCTGTTTTCCTCTTCAGCAAGCTTTAGCCCACCTCTTTGGGCTGCAGAAATGTTAGGTGGCTTAAGTGAGCAATCCCAAATCATAAATGAGGAAAGGTGATTTATCCATTTTATACACTTGATTTGCTGCATGTATTCTTTTGAAGGGAATGCTTAGCCAGAGGAATTACACAGACATCACACATCATTCAGGAGACAATTTCAACAAACATTTATAATATTCTCAGTGCAACTGGTGCTGGGATTCTCTTTAACTCTTGTCTCTTGTGTGGCTTTAAACCCTCCAAAACAAATATATATATATACACACACACAGTATGATCTATGTCTTTTTGTAAGAAATAAGCTAAAATGGACCAACAAGGGGGTTTATGGTATTTTTGTACCCTGCAGTACTGTAAAGCACGTGATAAACAGCAAATTGGGCAGCATGAGTGACTCTGCTGATAGGGTCAATGAACTAAGTGATAATTCTCACACACATCCACCTTTAAAAGGGAAATGAACCTTAATAGTGCAGATAGAGTTCCCCTCAGCCTAACAGCATGTCAGGAATATTTTGAATAGCTTGTGTAGGGAAGGTTGTACTACATGGAAAGGGAATGTCCCCAGGATAGACTGTGCTTTTGTGTTTCATCTAGAGTTTCACCAGATATTGCAGTGACTGTGACCCAGGTATGATACCTGGGAGGTACTGTGCGGAGAACCTGAATGCAAGGAAGTTTGTGAGTTGCCCTGTCTTTCTGGGAGCCCACCTGAGCTTGAAGTTGAATTTCAATTCTACTTTTGGAATACAGCGTTGGGAAAGCTAACATTTGAGCTAGGTATCTGGAAGTCACTTAAAGGGTGCAGAATTAATTGCTCAGAAAGGGGATCAGTCTGGACAGCCCCTTCTGTTCCCAACCACCCTTCTTCTGAGCAAGGAAAAATAAAAATCTCGTAGATAAAATTGTTAATGATCCTGCTATTTATGCTGACAACAAACATTGCATGGAGGTGATTTAGCTTATGCAAGTAGCTTGCTGCTCTGGTCTACTGATTAGATTTATACCCTTCCTGTTTAGACAAAGCCAATGAAGAATCAAGACTGTAAAAGTCTTCAGGCACCAGCCAGACCTCCAGTTATCATGTTTGAGGTCTTCTGTTTTGTGGGGCTTTTTCTGGTTGGGCTTGCATTGACTTCTCTTGACTCCTTGGTGGAAGTTGCTTTTGTACTCTGGCAATTTACAATCATTGTTGAAGGTTACCTTGCTTTCTAGGTAGATGTTACCCTCAAATGGTAACTACTTAAGTCAAAAGCTGCCTGACCTGTTCCCAGATTCTCTGAATTCTGCTGTCAGTTAGTTCGGTACTTTCTTAAGTAGCTGTGGTTATGTGAAAATAATACCTTGCATAGAAACTGCAGGCAATTTTTAATGAAATTCCAAGATTTCTGTAAGGGTAGGTAGCATCCACAATGAATCAGTGATTGACTGTTATCAGTAAATTAGGATAAAGCTGACAAATACATAAAAGATTGGTGGAATCAGCGTGATCAACATCGTTCTGGAACCTGGTTGTATTTACTATACTTATATCTGATAATAAAGTAAAACTATTTAACCACAGTTTATAGGGCATTTCTCTGTAGTACAGGTGCTGAGCTCCAGATAACTGCGTTACGTGGCTCAGTGCTTAACCTTATCATTGAGTCGTTTTTAGCTCAGTTGACAGAAGGATCACTGGTGTAGCTGTAATTGGAGTTTACAATGTTTGCAAGTATTAGGTGACTTGTAGCTTAATGCCATAACTATAGGGACAATAAATTACATGGTCATTAGAGGGCTTTAGCTATTCATATAGTATTAAGCATGAGGAGGACAGTAACATTTCTCTAATAACACATAAAACGTATATTCCAATTAAAACCATAATAGGATAGACTTGGCGTTGTATTACAGCCTCTCATGAATTTCACTGCTTGGAAATTATTACCGTTAAAAATCATGGTTTCAAAGACTTGCACACAGGGATAATAAATTCTCACAAGCAGGTTTAGACAGAAGCATTGTGCCCTGTGGAGAAGACTGTATTTTAGAGCTGTGAGCGCTCAACTAGTGAGCAAAGGTTTGAGGGGTTGGGTTTTGTGCTTTCCTTTTTGTTCTCCACCTTTGGCTGTCTCCCCAAACCAAGTGAGGTTTAATTAAAAGCAATTGAGTAAACAGAGAGCAGTCAAAAATGATACTTAGAGGCTTTTATCTACTTCTAGAAGCAATTCTACTCCTGTATGGTTTTGTGTGTGTTTTGCTGTGTTCCTGGGAGATGTATTTGAAGGGATGTTGAAACCACCTCATTGTTAAATCCCAATCTCTTTTCCATCCTTGATTTATGTAGGGTTTCTTTAACCATTAGACAGGCCCAAAGAAGGTAGTCAGAGATAGACTTTGTCTAAGGAACAGTTTAATTCAGTACATTCTCCTTTGTTCAAAGATATAGTTTTTACCTCTCTTTTCATTCACCACTGGTGTTCCCAAGGGCAGCAGACAGCTGCTGTGTGCGTGCATTGAGACATCAGAGCTTGGTATGTTAATTATCCCAAGGGATTTATCTTTGAAGGTGTTGAGTCCTATGAAACTCAAGCATCTGCCTCACTGCAAGGAAACAAGTATGTGCTTATATGACCTTCCAGAAGAAGGCTGCTGGTCAGAATGGGACCCCCTTTCTTTATTTGAGATTAGGCCTCCTTGTTTGTTCACCAGTCACTTCATCCTTGTAAAGCTGTAAGAGATATGGAGCTGTTTGGAAGACAAACTGAACTGTGCTTCCTTGGTCAGTTCTTCGCCCCTCTCTCCCTGCCCATCCTGCAATAACCTCCTTAAGTCTTGATTGTTAAAATGGCTATAAACTTGCTTTGTGAGATTATGGATTTGCATCACAGTTACACAAAGATTATTTGAAGTGTGGTTAACGTGGACTTGGAGTTATCTCCCAAAGCTGTTTCACAACAAGCAGAACTACCAAGGACCTCATTCCAGATTGTTAGGAGATTAGAAAGGAAAGTTAAATGGGTCCCCAGGGGAAAAAAATGAACACCTTTCAGAAAAGAAGAATGCTTCTTGAAGCACAGTTACGAGAATGGTTAAGAAGTAAAATGGCTGTTTTTCTTCAGGAATCTTCAGCACCAGAGAGAGAACTAGTAAGCAAGGCTGAAGCCTTGAAAGTATTGGAGCCCTGCATTGGATTGGAAACTGCTCATTGCCCTAGAGCCGTAGCAGACCACAAACCAACATGGTCAAAGTTGTTGGTGTCAGCAACAAGACAGTGACTCTACAGTTCCTTTCCTAGTGCTGCTGTATTCCCAGCCTTTTTCTCCAGGGTGAGTTCTCTTTCTCAAAATAATCTTCTGGGTTTCTTGCACCCTTCCTCAATCCACAATCTCCTGTGGGAACCCCCAACAGCAAACTCACCCACTGGGAACTAGGGAGACCACCTGCAGCCTCTGGCTTTTTTAGCCTGGACTGTGCTTTGTTCTGAAGGCTTTGTTCTGTTTTACTCCTTGAATTCAGAGGCTTCATATCCCAGCAGCTCCAACTTTGATGCCCAACTTGCTGACATTGAGATCATATCTCCTTCCCTTGAGAATGGAGATACTGGGCATCTGGGTCTCAAATAACCATGCCTGGGTCTCAAATCAGCACTAGCATGTGTTGTAAATATTGCCCTTCTTGCACTATTGGGGGCTGGGATGAACAGTGTAGATTGGGTAATACCAATCAGCTCTGAGTCACATCCCTCTGACACTTCCCTCCATAAATGACCCCTCCTCATACTCTGGGAGTTGAAGTGCAATCTGCCCTGCTCCTCTGTATGAAAGTTTCTGCTATGTAATGAAAATAAACAAAGAATAGTCTCCAGTGCACAGGCCAAAGATCTTATAGTTGCTGGAGGAAACATACACAAGTATCTCCCAATGGAAACAACATGATGTCTTCTTGTATGTCCAGAAATTTTTCATTCTGTCATAACATTGTAGTCTCTCCACTCCTCTTCATAAGCCCTTCATCCCTCTTTTCTAACGGTTTACAATATAGAACAATTTAACTGTATATATTGATGTAAATCACGTCACCTTCTCTGTGAATTATGTAAAATAATTCATACTCAAGAACTCATGGAAGGGTTTCCAAGGCTGCAATTCATCTTCTCTTTTCCATTACCGTGGGCAAGAATAAAACCCAGATCTAAATTTGGCTCTTTCCTTCGGAAAGGGAGAAGTGTGGTTGTTTAATATCTGAAACTGGTAGTTCCGCTTCTCCAGAAACTGGGCTGCACGAGCTCTGAGGAAGGTGTGTTAGTCCAGACTGTCTGCACCAGTGTCACTGGAACTACGGACAGCAGGCGGCATAGTTGATGTTTGGTTGCAAAATGCTATCTAGTCAGTAATACTGACATAATTACAGGTAAAACCAGCTTCTTGTCGATTTTAAAACTTCTTATGTAATCAGAAAATAATTTCCACATGAGGTCCAGTCTGTTGGTGCCTGTATACCTGGAAATCGCTATTGGATGCTTTGATGGGGAACTGCCCCTTGTCTCATTCATCTACATATTAAAAATTGGTGAGGCTTCATTCCATTCCTTGCCCCTGGATAACTAAGCTGTACTACAAACATGAGAAAATGTTGGATATCTGGGACTCCAAGTTGTCACTGTGTACAGCTCTGCTGCCCTTGGGGTAGCTGTACAGAATGGTACCATCTTTCTCTCCATGGGCAACAAGCACCCATGAATTCACCCAGCAAGGGAAGGGAGGGGGTGTGTGTTGTAGAAGCTGCATTACCTTGAGAGTGGGGGAGTTCCTGTCCTCTGTCACCCTTCACTCACCACATGCACAGTATTAGGATTGGTATCATGGACTGGCAACCACTTCCCTCAAACAGCCATCCTGGCTATAACCAGGAATGACCCTGCAGGTTCCCTAGGCAATTTTTGAAATCTTTACATCCTTGTCCTTACTTGGAAAGCTTCCAGACTTCTTTTAAAGGAGCCATATTTTACTTGACTTGCATTTTCTCAACCTCCGGTTGCCAACACTAGCCCACAGGGCCGGCTGATTTACACGTGAGATCCCCTATTGAAATACAGGCACTCAAGCAAGTATCAGGCATTTAAATTGTCCAATTTAAGTATATGAAATAAGACTTTCATACATTTTTTCTCAACCTCACCACCCAAAAGTGAGATTTAGTTATCCATTTTAGGTGGCCACATCTGAGAAACTGGCACTCAAAACATATACAAGCTCATTAAGTATGCAATTATGGTCACCTAATTGTGGTATTCCACACAGGGGCAATTGCTTGGATTTCCTGTGGGGAAAAATGAGCATACGTCCTCTATGGAACAGGAGAATGTTCAAACTGTATGCAGCTGTACTTGTATGCACAACATGCAGGGAAAATCCTTGATGTGGGGCATCTGTGTTAAAACCAGAAAAGGAGAGCCCCAGAAACTCAGGTATTAGGAGTTAACATTATAACAGCACAACTTTTGAAATCCCTCCTTGTACTGTCACTTTAAATGTTTTATTGATTAAGGCCTAGATTACTTAACCTAAAGCCCTATATTTATATTTAGCCAAGGTAAGTTATGAGTCATGAGTAATCCTTTTGATCCAGAGGTTGCCATGGGTCACCAGAGAAATGAGTTGAGTTATAATATCCTAGCAAACTAGCTGTGTGTACAGAAGAATAAATTAAATAAACTCTCCTTTAGAAAGTCTCAGTGATTCCATACTCTGTTTAACCAGAAAATGTTGTGTTTGTTTTCTTTTCTCTCCCCCCATCTAAAACCAAAATATATTTGTGATGACAGATGCAAATATAGTTGCTGATGTTTGTAGCCAGCTGAATTGTCTTTCCACTGAGGGTGTCAGCACTTCAGTCTTGAGTCTTGGCGGCTCCAGCTGAGAACTGAAGTCTTTAAAACCAACTGTGAATAAATTTGACTCAGGTGACTTATCTGTGTTGAACTCCAAGTGAAGTGGGGTTACTCAGGTGTGTTTGGATCAGTTGGATCAGGTCTGCTGTTTGCTGCTACCGCTGAACAAAGCTGATCTTCATCATCTGCAGAACCTGCAACCGTGTGAAATACAAGCACGGGTCTGAGCATTCCCCTGTGTATGCAATTCAAGGCCAGCCCCAATGCAATGAGTTATTTCCATTCTCAGGCAGGCCAGGTCTTCAGAACCTAATGAGAATAGGAATATTTTTTTTTCCTGGCTTTCTATAGTCTTGGATCCTGTTATACAAGGTGGTGAGTGCCCACTGCTCCCCTTCAAATCCAGCAGGCCTGTTTTTGCATTAGCATCTCTGCCTCGCAGGGATTGTTGCCTATGTCAGTCGAGGATGTAGGGAGCACCCTCAAGGACTGTGCTGTGTGTGATGCACGTCTGCACACACCCACTCCCTGTTCACACAGCTGGATCATGCACACACAACAGCGTGGGAGAGCGGAGGTCTCTTCAGACTCTGGGGAAGGATGAAGAGTTACTCTGGATGAAGCTGTGCTTGCAAGTTCTCTCTTTGGACACACAGGAAATTTTATCTAAAGCTGGCCTGCTGGCAGACCTTAGATTTAGTTCAGACATAGCCCAAGTCATAGGTCTGAATTCACTTTGAACTGGAATTGGTATAAACGAGCAGAGCCTTTTGCTTTGTTTGCTTTCTTTGGTGTGGTTTATTTTTAAAATGTATGCGTATTTCTAAGAAGCATCTCAAAAATGTATTTTTATCATTGAAATGGAATGCTTCCTGGCTTGTTTGAGTCTCTTGGTGTAAGTTTCTGTCCTAGATCAAGATGGTGTTAGCAGTTGCATACCAAAACCATGTAGGAGAGACTGAAATAGATGTGACTTCCTACCCAAATCAGGTAGACTTTATCTATACTAAGCTATACAACCAGAGTCTCAGGAGACTGACCACTGGGTTCTTTTGACATACTCTAGAAACCCACTGGGTGATACACTAATATTCGCTGGGCTTGCTTGAGCTATGAGATACCTCATAGTTGTCAGAAAACAGCTGATGAGCCCCAGATGTTCAAAGCAAATAAGGGGAACAACTTTTAAGGACCTAAACAAAAACTGTCTGGTCTGGTTTAGGTTCCTAACTTGCTAAGTGGGTGAGTGTCTGTTCATATCCAAATAAGTGTGGGAGCTCTGGGGCTGTAAAGTCATTACATTAAAAACTCCTTGTGAGCTGGGACTACAGATCTCATGCAAAAGTGGCAACTGGCTGCATATTACTTCAGCTTCTGAGTCTTTTCTTAACAAGTGCTCCGATATTATAGCAGAAAAAAACCCAGATTCATGAAAGAATCTTCATCCCAATAACTAGAAAGAGTTCTGTCTTCAGGGCTTTGAAGTTCATAATTGTCAAACTTCCATTTTTTATTCATTTGCTCCTCCATCTCACCCAATATGTGGTTATGTAATTTACTGGGCTTAGTTGCACTTAATCTTTAAGTATAACTCAATGAAAGACTTGATCTCAAGAGATTTCCTGTTTCACAAGTGGCCTGTTTCTGAAACAAGAGGATAATAAACAAAGGAGCACTTTACTACCCCAGCTCAACAAATGGTTCCCTATTAATAAACTCAAGTATCCAGCAATGGAAGGTCCATTTGCTTCTTCTTTCCACATACCACCAGCATTTTCTTGTTGAGTTCACAGGAATCTGGATATCCGTTTTAATCAAAAGTAAAGTTAGTCTGGCAAAGGTGTCATTTACATTTTACCTTTGTGAACAGCTGAGTAGCAACCCTTTTTCTCTTGACAGCTTCTACTTTCTTTTGCATGGTCTTTGCCCATGTTTGGTGCTCAGTTATTGAGCCTAAAATAAAAACATTGAAGAAGGAATCAACAGATCTGATCATCCACTCACTACTTACATACTTCAGTGAAGACTCTCTCCCAAAGCTAAATTCCTGTATTGCAATGTTCAGTTTTACAGGTTAATAGTTTATTGTTTGCTTGAACACACAGGAACTCATTGGCAATTCATCATTCTGCCTTAGTTCCTTTCATTGAATAGGCAGGTCCTGGTAAAGCTGACCTTTGCACAGGTTTAACGTTTCCCCTTCACACCTTCAAGGCTGAGGAGTTTGACTGACATCAATAATTAATTTTTGAACAAATAGGGCACACCTTTTCCTATGGTTCCTCTCAAAGATATGAGTCTTTGTACATCGTAACAACAGGCATTTTATGAAGGGGGAGGGGGAGTCCAAAGGACACTAGTGGGGATCAAAGTCTAAGATCCAGCCTGGCTCAGAGCAGTTGTTAATCCTATGTCTCATCTCCACTATGCTGTCATGTCCTTTTGTTCATTTGGTATTTGTTATTACTATTTCTGTTCTTATGAAGGACATACAGACTAGTACCCCAGGTTAGTTCTAGCTATTATTATTTGTCTTTAACAAGTTTAACTTAAATTCCTCTATTCCTGTATACAAAGCATCTTTAAAATATTCCCTTGAAAATCTGGGCAGGCAATTGTCCCCAGTGCCTTTAGTTTGCAGAGTCCTGTGACCCAAATCCTAAACCATGCTGGCCATGACTCGACCTTGAGGGAGACTGGTCTGAGGATAAGGGAAGAATCTGGACGACAGGTGCTCTTGTCAGCATCCTTTGCCTTTGAGGGCAGCATAACTTACGATGCAATTTGTATTGCAACATAAATCATGGCTGCCCCAAGCTCCACGTAATTCCTCTGGTGCAGAGTCTGCAGTTCTTGTGATACAGTGGGAGGGCTGAAGGCTGGTAAGGCAACAGATGTTGGGGAAGAAACTAGATCACAAGTGACACTGCCACTATGGCCTGTAGTCTCCAAAAAGAAGTGATGGACAAGGGCAGTTTTCTGATAGGGGCAACTCCTCAACAGAACATTTGGGGAATTTGGGGAGAAGATTTGGGGAAGGCTTTAAGAGCCTTTGGTTACAGAAGGAGGTACATGTATGTTTTGGAACAGCCAACTCAAATTTCTACCTGCATTTTGAGAAACTGGTAAAAATCTGAGTCAAAACCAGAGGAAACCTGAGATGAATAAGGTTAGCCCTTTTCTTCTACGTGCAAGGTGAAGGAGGTTTTGCTTTGGTTTTGGATATATGGCTCTTCTGTTACAGGAACATTAGTGTGCTTAGATATGCAGGCGTGTTCCTGAGCAGGCAGCATGTAACGTTATAGGTTTTTCTGGGAGATGCTCAGTGAAGCCTGTTGCAGGTGGTTATTTATTTCAGCCCCTACATGCAGGAAGTGAGAGAAGCTTTCGAGGTGAAGAGAGCCTGGGCTGAATAGTCTCTGTGAGGAACCACAGCCGAGTCTGGTGAGGAGATCTGAGTATTACATTGTTATGAGATTCTGTGGTCAGAAAGCTGGGTTGTGGCAGAGGGGTCTGTATGACTCTGCAGGGTCTGTGGCCACTTGGGAGTGGGGAAGGAAAGCCACCTGCTTCTAAGTACTGCTTTATATTTCCCTTTTGTCAATGCAGCTGTGCAAGTTTGTAGATGCTCAGCACCTGGGGAAATCCCATCTCTTTCATTCTAAGGATGAGCTGGAGCATGCTATCTGCTTATTCTCTTGCTCTGGAGTGCCCAGGTTGTCTAGCACAGCAAACTCGGCATGAAGCCAGATCACACTGTTGACTTAGAAACCCCCAGATCCTGCTGTAAGGCATTCAACCATCTCCCTTCTCCTTACTTGAATACAACAATGCAGCTGTGCCACAAGTCCATGCAACCACAGATTTTGAGTCCTGAGGCAGAAAATCCCCCTGAATCTCGCCGTCATGGTGTTTTGACCTCAATCTAGGTTAACTCTTGTATATCCTGCTTGAGCATCATGTGCTGTAATGTCCAGGCACCGAGAGAACAGCAAAGGTTGATATTTCAAGGCCTTTGTAGGACAAACTGGAACATATGGGCTGTGGCTAGTTAACAATGACTACTGTTATTTTGTTTCTTAAGAATATAATTCCAGAGGGTTGGGGAGGAAGCTAAGAAGTAGCCACTACTCCTCTGGATACAAGTGGATACTTGATCTGAAACAGCTGATAAAATAGTTGAGTGTTCTTATAAAATAAATCCTGGCTTCTGAAGAAGCTGCAGAAAATGGATTTTTCGCAGCTTCCACAGTCTTAGAGCAAGAATCCACAGGATGGAGGTGGGACATGTTTCTCATCTAGTCATGCTCTTAAGTAATGTTCTTGTCACAAAGCCCTCAAAAAATGTCAGTCACCTGGCACCAGAACAGATGTCATTGTTCCTCTGTCAAACTCCATTTCTAATCCTCTATTTTTTTGTGTGTGTTTGAGACTGTAATCAAAAAAGAGGAGGAGAACAACGTCTGGGGGAAGCTTGGACCTCTACTGCACATACCACAAAGAGGCACCACGTTGGAAAGCGCTGCTGAGCTTTGAGGAGCCGTCAGGCTTGGAAGCTTGTAGGCAGGGTTGCAGGCAGCTTTGCCTTTTACTGGGACTTGGAAAATTCATTAGACCTGAAAATTGCCAGATCTACTCCGAAGGGAAGGGAGAAGGGTCATGTAAAGTTTGGAGAAAATTCAAACTGCCTTTTTTTTTTTTTTTTTTAAATTTGCAGATTGTGAAAATTTGACCTGAGCTTCAAATTGTAAAATTTTGTCTAATAATAAAATTGGGTGGGGCTGACCCAGCCAGGAGATACTGTGATGAAGTGTTGGGTCTGGGCAGTTTCCACTGGCAGAGATCTTCTGGAACCCAGACTGGATTTTAAAGCTCCCCGCAGGAGTAAATCTGGCCACCAGCACTCATTCTGTTCTGCTTCTTCATCGGCACTAATCCATACGTGTAGCAGCACCCCAGTTATTTATAGTTGACCTATATCCAGAAGATGGTTATGATCGTGCACCAGAAAGATGCAGAGGCAACCTGGAGGATACCTAACCCAGTGCTGATGTGCAGAGTGCATATCCAAAGGGAGAGGGCAGGGGTAATAGTACAGAGCAGGTTGATAATGAGTTTTGAAAGCTGGGATTTGTTGGCCGCTGATTAACAAAATGAGAAACCGAGGTAGAGTGCAATTAGGAGGATTACTGTGAGCTCATAACTCCTCCCCGGCTCCTGAGAGAGTGGTTTGTTAAACTGACCTTTTGCGGTGCTGGGCTGGAAAGATATAAGTTAGCTCATAATGCAAGAATATTTTCATTTAATAAAACTGCCCTCAAATTTGTTTGGAGTTCCCAGGCTTCTTGGGAGAAAAAGAGAAAGACCTATTATGTTCTACAAAAACAATGACATTTTGCCCTCTGTATTTACTCTTCCCAATAGAAAATCTGCAGTAGGACAAGGTCTCCATCACAGCAACACTTGGCACTTCTACTGTGCATTTCTTACAACCAACCAAATGCACTTGGAGAAGCACTTCATTCACCAGTGCTTCACCTGTCCTTCAGCAAAACAAAGACCCAGATGTTAAACCCATGAGTTGGAGCCACATCTCTGTCAATCCCACAAGCAATGGAAGCAGGCAGGACCTCTTAGTACCCAACAGCTGCATTGTGCCTGTGCCTGCTTCTTCCAAGCTGAGCATTACAGGAGGACAGAGCCTGGCCAACAACTCTGAAAGCTCAACAATGACTCATAAATGTTCATTTGGAAACTCCAGCGGCATCTCTTGTGCAACCCTACACAGATGAAACAGGCTGTGCTGTCCCTTCCAGCAATGGCACTGGGAGGGTCAAGGGAAAGCAGGACCAGGGATGGGGACATGGGGCGGTGTGAAGAGGACCCTCCTCTCTGCCTGCCTCAGCTCCCTGAGGTGGAGGTTTTGGGGCAGATGTTGGCCTTGAGACACTGGCCTCTCTCAATGTCCCCTGTTTGAATCTTACACATTGTTTCAGAGACACAGCTGCTAGTATGGTCAGGCACATTCATCAGTCCCCACCTCATTTTGCAGAGCCTGAGAAATGGATAGCCACAATCTGAATGGAAAGGATAAGAAAGTGAAGGTGACATTTTATACCCAGACGGGAAAAGGGAGACCTCCATCTTGGAGAGACCAAGGCTTGGGCTCTGTTAGCTCAGTGGCCCTTGCTGTGTCAATGGAGGCTATGGGCTGTCTGGATGTCCATAAGACGAGGAGATGTTTTAGCCTCTGTGTGACTGATGGGGGTATCGGTGCCACATTTTGTGAGCAGAGTCAGTCATAGGTGCTGAGACAGGCTTCAGGGGCCTGTGGGGCAGAACAGGCCCAGGAGTGGTGGCCCGGTTTCATCATGGCGACCGTCAGCCTGAGGTGAGCCTGTGGCCTGCCCGCCTCTCTTCCCAGTCGGCCTCCCCTGTTAAGATTTAAAATTCATTAGCCCCTCTTGACTGGCTTTTTTGGGTTATTCCTGCACTTTTGCAATTGCTCAGTGCCCTGTGGAGGACAGATTTTCACTGTTTCCCTTTTCCACACAATATTCTTTCCTGGCGCTCATGTCCTGGGCTGTTAACAGGGAATGGCTGCCTTTACTGCAGGAAACATGGGAAAAATTGAGGAGAAATGGAGCCATTGATAAGTCACTAAAATATCCACTTTCCCTTGAAAACCTCCCCGTGTGGTTTGCTTGAGTACCAAGCAACTTAATTGTTGGACGTATTTAAGTAATATTAAACTCTGCCTTCTTTTTTTTCCCTCATGTTCAAAGGGAAAGAGCCTATATTGGTACAATTCATTTTTTAAAGCCTTTTAAAAGTTCTCTTTGGCAACACCTCTTTGAAGTTTAATCCAATCTGCAATATATGTCTTCCAAGTTAATCCCAATTTTTTTTAGGACAACCAGTAATGTTGCATAAAGGCCTTACAAAGAATAACAAGACTGCAAGGCACAATATAGTCAAATCTCCTGATAAGGGGCACAATTTTGCTGTTATTTACAACAGCATAAATCCACAATCGCTCTACTAGTGGCTTGGCCATGTAGGATCAATCCTCTGGAAACCGATTTACTCCTCAGCTTTGCTGGGTTTTTTCTGTATTTGTCACTTGAACTGAGACTTAGGTTTAAAATGTTAATTTTTAATAAGGCAGCATTTTTTCTTTTAGAAGCCTCCAGGAACTGGTTCTGGTTTGTGTTCATTGCAGAGCTTTATGGCTTTCTCAAGATCTCTCTAGACCTTCCATATACATTTTTAAAGTACCTTTTAATGCAGTCTGTGCTGTATAAATCTTGATGCCCAAAGAGTGAAATTAGGGATTCCTTCTTCTCATACAAATGAAAACACTGGATAAAAAAAGGGGTGGAAAGACCCTTAAGTGACAGGGAAGATCCATAAGTGGAAATGAAATTCTGGATTGCACTACCAATCCTTAAACATCTCAAATAAAAATCTGCTTAAGACAGAGAGAACCCCTATCTGGAGCCAAAGATGGAAAAATTAAAAAAAAAACCCACCTAAATAAAAAAAAAAAAAAAAAGGAAAACCCTAAGAGGTAAACTTGTAAACATGATATATGCTATTAATGGAACATTGCTTGAATGTTCCAGTCTCCATTGCTTGAACTCTGGTCCTGTTGCCTGTTAATAACACGACCCCTTCTCCAGGTAACCCTCCAGGTAACCCTCCAGAACTCCAGCTTTCCATCCCATAGGGCTAGAATCCTATCACCTTCCTCAGCTCCTCAGATGCCAATCACCCTTTTTGCTCAGAATAACAAAATGACTAGCATAATTACACTACACAGGGAAGGTTTTTCTAAGCCTGTGTTAGGCTTGAAATTGACCTGTTCCCCAAGGGCTTTTGTGCCCTGACACTTCTCCATTGTTTTCCAAGAATATTTAGTCTGATGAAGCAGCATCTCATCTCCTCACTGACTGTGTCTCTTCAAATCATGTCTTCTGAAAATATGTCCAGTGGCTTAGCTATATGTTGTTAGGCTTGGTGCAGGAATGGTTGAGCTGGGTGAAGAGAAGAGCAGCTTTCATTATTGCTGTGTTCCCTAGGGCCTTCAGAACGGATGAGCCTTCACTCGCTGTGTCAGTACCCATCTGCCAGACAGAGTTGGGAAGATCTTTAGAGTAAGGTTTCCCCCAAAACACCTTAACAACTAAACACATTACTGCTTCTTTGTCATCAGAAAAAACACGTGGGCAAAAGCAGTGTCCAATCTGAGCTGTTTCAGCTTTGGTTGTTGCTCTTTGTGTCCCTGGCTGGTGGATGCAGTGATATGTTATGCTTGTGAGCTAGCCTTTCTGAGCTGTAACTGCTTTCCAGGACTTTCATTCTGTGGTGCAGGTGTTCTGCATTATAACTAATTTTTCACTCACAGGGCTGTAAGAAGATCAGGCAGTCCTGCCTATTATTGTATCTTTTTTTTTACAAATCATTCGTATTGGTGTTTGCTGTTCGCTGATGGCTCATTTGTACTATGAATGGTATGATATGTCTAGTAATATGACCCAGAAGATTTACTGCACAATTGGCAACATTAGAGCACCCTGAGACAGCGGCCAAAAAGCTATGCAGTCCAGAATAGATTTGGTAGATTGCTATTGCAGATACAGTATACCTCTACAACGTCACTCTCAGGGTTCATTTGGATGCTGTTAAGTGCGTTTGGCTATGAAATATAAATCTGTTTCCATCTGCATTTATTTACCTTGCAGCATATATATGCTGTTTGTGTGTGCACGTACATCTGTGCAAGCACATGTGCCTGTGCGTTCGTATAAAGGCCTTTACATAGATATAGAGGCATGCATTTACCACCAAGATATTTTGCAGTTCAAGGACCTTTTGCATGTCATTCCATCTGTTCCCTTTTACTGATTTAAAAGACATGTTTACTGAAGACAGTTAATCGTCCCTTACCCTCTTGCCTGAAGATGTGCTGTTGGTCTGCAAGAGTAAGAGAATGTAATAAAAATGACTGTTTATATGATGGAGACGTGAATAAAGAAATGTAGCATGGACTTTTCAAATGGAAATTAGTGCTGTGTGGAGCTGATAAAATATTGGGCAAGATTTTTGTGTAGAAAATGTGGTGAAAACAAAGTTTCCATTAAAAGCAACTTGTTGGCAGGAGCTAATACATAAAATTTGCACTTTTCAGCAGATATAGTCCAGTGCCCAAGTTTTCCTTTTTCCAGTGAAAAGACAAAGTTTTTAGCAGAAGGAAAGCACTCACCATGAATTCCTTTTAGTTGGAACAACAACTTTCCACAGAAAAACCAGATTTTTTAAATTTCTTTTTTTTTTTTTTTTTTAAAGAAGTCCTAGCTGTGTGGTTTTCTGGCTTCAGACAGTAATTCCAGAACTGGCTTAAACTAATATCTGGCAAGATGAACAAACCTCAGTTAGATTTAGGTCATATGTTGAACACTCACATCCCAAATTATTCCTTGTGGCCTGTATGACTTCATAACGTTCACCAGCACAGTCCAATCCCTTTGTCAGAATGATAAACAACTTGTTAGATCAGGTCACCATCTTTCTCACTGGCTGATCTGTATTTTTTTTCTGGTCAAAAAACTTCTCAGCACTCTTGTGATAAGCAGACCACTCACCTCATTAATTAGTTATGGAAGTAGTGAGTTTGTGTGACCACAGCAGGGCTGGAAATAACCCCCTACTCCAATGGTTGCACGATAACAAGGCACAGTCATATGTCATTATAGGCTAAGAAATCCCATCTTTCTATCCTGGACTTGATTTTGCCAAGCACATACCACAAGGAAATCTGTGCAAGCCTAATGGCTGTTGGTGCAAGTCTATTGGGCATCCAGTGGTTGCTACAGCTTTGAAGAAACTACACAAAACCACGTAAATGGGACAAGTTGAAGGAAAAAAAGAGGATTAAAATACACACACACCCTGTGGCAGGTATCTGTGTCACTGTTACTCCCTTCTCTAAACTATACCTCATGTGGAGGCTTCCCCAAAAATCAAAATACCTGCAGTTATGGGGTTCTTTTTTTTTTCCTGGCTGCAAAAGTCCTGGCCTTGTGCAAAGAGCAGTGAATGAGTTTAGGCAAAAGTAATTGCTCTGCCTTTACCAGAGTTATATTTCCTAGAACACAGTCCCTGAGGAAAAGGGAAACCAACGTATTCTTTTAATTTGGAACTGAAAACTGAGATTCTACTTCACATTTCTGTGTCTCCCCTGCCAAGAAAGAAAGTTAGCAAGGCCAATGGCTTCACAGACCTACAGAATTCACCCCAAACTGTTTTGAATATAAACAGCATCAAAAGTAGTTTTGCTGACATAAAACCCCATCCCATGGTAATAAAACAAGTGACTAACACATTCTATTGGTCTACGTAGCATAGTGCATGAAACATACATGTAAGCAAGTCAAGATGGATGACTCATCTTGACTTAATAAAGCTTACAAATACTTGCTAAATATTTGAGAAGTTGCATGCCAGGAGCCTTCAGCACTTGTTTTGTTAGACTCCTGCTTTGCCAAGTCAAAACAGTCAGAAATCATAAAAAATAATCCACACAATCTGTCTGAAAATGCTGTTTTCTAGCATTATTTTTCTTGGTTTACAGCAGCAAGCCCTTCATTCTGCTGTCAAAATTTTGCAATGGAGAGCATGACTTCCTCTCCTCATAAGGTAAGCAAATGTTTTGCATTTATCAAGTTCCCAGAGTCTAAATAGAGATAGAGAGTCAGCAGACCTCACATGTTTATGTTTCTGTACTGGAAATGAGCCACGGGAAGTTGCAGTTAAAAGGCTGCTATGTCTGGGGGTTCAAGGGACACAATAGACTTCAATGACTTTAGCGTAGCTGAACATCTGAACCTCTGTTTGCCTTAAATATGAATTATAAGTGCTCAGAACCTCGTGAACAGGGCCAGAAATCAGAAGCCTACATTTATTCATGAAGCCCTCTGCTAGTAAATGTTGGTTTACAAACTTGTTTTCCTATTAAAAAAATAAATATTATTTGCCCCACCAATCTAGACCCCATCCAGTCTAGAGCTACTCCTACGTCTGGGTTTCCATGGATGCATTTTCCCTTTTCTCCTGGAAATTTTGTCTGAGTGTAAGATGGAGATTCTTAATTAGATTTTTTTTTTTCAATTTTAGGGGTGGATATCCAGATTCCAACCAAGTTGTTGTTCCAGTTAAGCTGCTGGCCATCCTCAAGTCTCAGCTCTGTCCACTGCCCATGATTCTATCAAAGCAATCACAAGCATGCAGTGAGGTAAGTGCTTTGGGGACAGTCAGACCTATTGCTCAGGGGCTGCAGACACAGCCATAAACACAACGTAGCCAAGACACAGTGGGCTTACCGTACCAATGCATGCCCAGAAGTACAGAGTCTTCCCAGAAATGTCAGGCTCGATAAATCATAGGATCCCAGACTGGTCTGGGTTGGAAGGGACCCCAAGGATCACAGAGCTCCAACCCCCTGCCACAGGCAGGGCCACCAACCTCCAGGCCTGGAGCTACGCAAGGTTGCCCAGGGCCCCATTCAACCTGGCCTTGAACACCTCCAGGGATGGGGAATCCACCCTTTCATATGCAATTAAAGATCCAATTGCTGCCTGGAAAGAAACATTACAAGATACCCCAGCAGTGAGTGAAAAGTCTGTACAGGAAACAAGAAAAACTTGGTATTTCAAACAAAAGCTGGGAATGTACCAGGACAGGTGGAAGGATTGGAGTTTCAGTTGCCAATTTCCCTCCAAGTTATGGGTGCAGGTTGAACCTGTTACTCACTAAACAGAAATGCCATAATCAGCAGTCAAACAGGCTGCTCTTCCCTTGCAACTGTGCTCCATAAATCTGAACCCAGGTACGGCCCTTTGGCAACAGCCATAAATCAGTGATTGAATGTCAGTGGAACAAAACAAGTGATGGAAGGGGCTAAATGTTATACACTGAGTTGCTGGGGAATTAAATTAGCCTAATTGACCACGGACGGATACAATTTCTCTTGTTACCTGGCATTTGTGTTACATTTACCATCTAAAGGCTTAATGCAGATTTAGCTGTCTGCCTTACGCATGCTCAGTGCCCGGGAGGAGTTGGTGTGCTGCTGAGCCAGAGTTCTGCGGTTATAAACAGGAAGAAATATCATTTAGCTTTTACTGTAAAATTTGTGTCACGCAGCCTTCCTCCCATCAGAACTCATCGATCGTCTCTGACACGGAGGAGGAGCTGTGAAATCCCTGGAAAAAGGGAAAAAGTTGATCCTTTTAGGAGATGGCCTGTCTCCAGTGGTTGCTCCTTTGTGCCTTGCAACAGCAGTTTACTGAACTCCAAGCCAGTTCTAATTATGAGAGACAAATTTCTAACTGATGGATCAGTTTTCCAAGAAATGTACTTAATGCTAATCTGTTAATCACCTTTAATCACACAGACGGTAGTTTGTCATTAGGGATATGGATATATATGATGGAGGGGCTTGTCTGGGCAGTATAGAGGGTAATACTGGAGCCCTGGTCAGCAATAATACTACCCAGACCCTTATTCACAGAGGGCAAATAATATTTTTCACTATATCTGTTTATTACTGAAGTGTTGCTGTGCTCAACATCTTCTGTCTGTTTGTTTTGGGTCATAGTGGTGGGTGCTGACTGTGGCCGGTGTCCTGCTTTTCGAGGTGCTCACACAGAGAAGATGCAGTGCAGTTAAGCAACCTGTAATTAGAAGATAAAGCACTGGCCAAGTGAATTTTATTTTTTAGGTTGAATGAGTAGAATATCAGAGCCCCATTTTCCTGTGGAGCTAGAACATGACTTCCACTGCTGCCCATGACCGTTCTGCTCCACCTCTTCCAGGGCTGATTTCCAATAAATTTATTTTTAAACAGTCAATGACCGCTATACACAGTATTTTTTAGGCCCTGAGGGAAGGACTATACATTCATGGACACTTCCTCATGCGTTTTTGGTCAAACTAGAGTGCTTGGGATGCAAAGAGGACAGTTTTGTCCCTGATGTGACCCCAGTCCCCAGGACCTTGCACCTTTCAGCACAATGAGGTCTCTAGTGCAGAAATTGGCATCACATCAAGGTACTGCTGACTGTCTTCCTAGGAGGAGATCTCTCTTAGTCACATCCATTTAAAAAACCAATTGTGTTGGAGGCAATTGTTAATTGATAATGCAGAGTTTTTAACATAATTTTTGGCAAAGGAATGCAAATTATGAATCGAAAATCACCTTTGACTTAAGTCTTCGTTGGCTCTTCAGTGAACTTGTTTTCCTGAACCCATTGCTAATATCTGAGCTGTTGTTACCTTCTCAAATCCTTACCTTGGGCCCCTTAAAAATTAATGTTTCCCTGTCAGTGGCTGGATGTTGTATTATCTCCTTTTAATTGTAAAATTCCAGGGGTGGGAAAGCACAGAAAATGGAAACCCAGCAGTTAAGCACTTCCAAGCACAGTGGAGGAGGTGCTTTAAACAATTGTGGGTATGAAATGAAAGTAGCACAGAGCTCTTTTGCAACCTATTAAAATTACTGTGCAATAATTTTAATTAAAACAGATCTTGGGGAGGAGGGGAAATGAGCATCATTAAACCACCACTGTAAATATCTGTGGTGGCAACACAGGCTAATTTTCCCCAAAGTTTGCATAATTTATTACTATTATGTAAATGTCTACATGTACATCAGTCCATATTCAAAAATGTCTAGAAGTGGAAGCGATTTCATTAACTGTTCCAAAAGTTCATAGCAGCATGAATAGGGGTTTTAGCAATGAGCATAGAAAGGAAGGACAGATTTTGTAGATCTACCAGCTCACTGGGATCAGTTGGAACATCCGTAGGGCATTTTTGGACCAGCAAGGCAAATTGATATCACCCAAGAAAATGCCACTGTTTGTGTGAGGAAGGGAAAAAACACAACAGTTTGGCCTCTTGGAGAGAAAAGAAAATGTGTTCTTACTCTAGTCTCTGTTTTTCAACAGTTAGGGATAGCAATTCTACTAAGTTTTGCAGTTATTTTTTAAAAGCTCATGTGGAGAATTTGCAGACAGTTATTAAGTCATTTGTCTGTTGCAACAGAAGATTAGGAAGGGTTTGATCTTCACTCATGTAAGGGCATTGTTTTTACTCGTAAAAGCTTTCCTTTGAACATGCAGGGCTTCCTAACCTGGTGCTGGATTGCACCCCCACCCTTCTCCTAGTAAATCCTGGGAGAGGTTTTCCCTGTGGACTTTCCCATACATCATCCAGTCAAGAAGGCAGTAGTTGCTGGCCACCTTGGTCATTTTTTCTAGCAGACAGAACAAGCTCCAGGGACCCCCTGGGATCCAGGAAGACCTGATTCTCTCATGGGAGGCCTTTTTACTGGATCATCTCTAGAGCCTGGATGATGCTGCCACCACCAAGCACCTTTCACCTCTGGAGCTGACTGCTGGAGGCTGGTCCCTAGCCTACCTGGGGATTTCTCCTTCCACCCTGGAGAGGGCTGGACAGACAGTAGTGGAAAAGGGTGGAAAAGCAGACCTCCCCTCTTGGGAATTTTTCAGGAATACCAAAATGCTAAACAGATGTGAAAAACAAGTAATATAACCCCAGAGCAAAACAACAGAAGGATTTATAAACATAGATTTTGGAATTCTTTTGTATTTGTTGGCTGCTTTCAAGGAAATCACTCAGTGATACGTATCAATGACAACAATTCCACTCAAGTTATTATGTTTTTGACTACTGAAATTCAGTGGTCAAACCATGGAGTGTAAGTCTAGCATGATTAGTTATTTACTAGTGTTGGAATTTTAACTAATAGGACCCTCTTTCTGTTACAAAAATGCTTAAATGGAATTATATTTTCCCCTTTTTGATAGTATCTGCCTTAGTGTCTCCTTCACTTCATAAATAGGGACACATCAAAGGTTTTACACTGCTTTAAATAGTCTGAACTATATTAATGTACAATGCTCCTATGCGCCCGTTTTCCTATGATATTCAGAATATGGAACTTACTTTCATTTCTGAGTATCTTAAAGGTCTTAGCACCCCTCTCTTTTCAGTAATCTTCTTTGTGTTTGCTATGCACTATGTCCCTCCCAATAAAACAAAATATTCAGACCCCCATTTTACAAGCTTTTAAAAGAACACCAGACCTCAGTGACTTGGTAAAATCTCTTTTCTACCAAAGCTTGAAAAAAAAAAGAAAAGAGTAGATAACTTGGGAATGTGTGGCATTCTTATTTGCCTCAAAAGCCTTTGATTTAACAGCATTTGCAACTACGTTTTGTACACAGTTGTTCAAGACAAGCAGTAACTGGGTTTGCTTATCTTGGGCTGTGCAGCTCCTCGGTGGGAATAACCCTCTTTATGTATGATCTGGGTATTTATTTCTTTAGCAAAATGTACCTTGGAGCCCACTGTTTACACTCTGGAAGCTAAGAAAGCAGCAGGTTTTATATAAAAGTGGCGAGAATGGTATATTTTTTAATTCGATTTCAATGTTTTCCTTGTGTTTGTTTGTGAGAAGGATCTTTAATTGGGCCTGAAGGGAGAACATTGTGTCAGTATAGCGTTATTCCTTGTCATATCAGAGCTGCAGGTTTTTTACTTCAAATTTACTTAAGACTAATCTACTTATAGCTTTGCAAGCCTTAAAGATGACCTTGGAGAATTCTGAATCGAGCCCTAAAATGCTTCAAATTAACTGGAAATATAATATCAAGCAAAAAGAGACACAGTGGAAGGCTAGCCAGAAAATTTTACAAAATGTAATGACTGCATGACACTGCAAGTACATTTCCCTTTTTTTCTAAAATCTGTTTAAGCCATTTCTAAAATCTTTGGTTTATTTTGTTCTTGGAGTGATTTCTACAAATTGAGTAACTCCAAACTGTGGGAGCTGATGATTATTGTCCCAGAGAGACTTCTTCAAGCCCTACATTTCTTAAGTCAGTAAAAAGAAATAGATTGAGGTGATTACACTTATTTATTCTGCACACAGACCCCCCCCCCAATAAAATATGCTTAATTTTTATTAAAAAAACATAAATAGTAAGGGGTTTTGAGCGAGAGAAATGTTTTTTTCTACACATCAGCAGAAATAACAGACACAGAAAGAGCTTAAATATCAGTGGTGGATCCCAAGACCCTTCTCATGTTAGTCTGTGCAGCTGAACTGTACGATAGCAGCTTGTTAGTCCATAGGTTTTTATTGAAATGCCTATTGAGTAAAACATAATTCATGCTGCTGTTCACCCTTAAAACAGGAAATAATATACCCATTTAACTTAATCACAATTTATATTACATGTGCATATTTCTAAACAAGTGCTGTAGATGGAGAGTTTGGTAGCAATAATATTTATGAATTACACTTTTAGTTAGCAAAGGAAAATGTGTGACCTCTTACATTTTGTTTGACATTTGAATTTGGTATCCAGTATATGTGACACGGGTGATGGATGCTTATTAGCAGAGTGTATAAACAGGAAATGCTTCGAAGCTGACCATTTATTAGCACAACATGTGTTCAAACTAAAATTTGAATTTTTGTTGCAGTATTCTTCTCTGATGGCTGCAGAGCTGAAATATAAGGAGGGATTATTTTTTTCCCCCCTCGCTTGTTTCCCTGTGCAGAACAGACACGTTTAAGGGAGTATCATTTTTATAGCTAAATCAGTCTTCTGTATGGAGCTGGAGTAAGTGTATGAACACAAAGGCTTTCCTATGAACTGTACACAACTATACTCATAGAAAATGGATCCAGTGAAAGGATTTTGTAGAATTTGTACCGAATTTTCCTGAGTTAAACAAATAAATAGATGTGCCCACACTCCCCTACGCACCCTGACGTATGCAGTGAGCCATTTCCCTTCCTGCAGAAATACAGGGAAGAACTATCACTGGCTTCACCAGAGCTTTGACACTAGATCCACTTCTGATCTGCCCTTTGCAGGACCAGAGACATAATATTTTTTCCTTCACACTTAATTGGTCTTTTAAAAAAAAAATCCTCAAATCCTGACAAATTTCTGAACAACTTTTTCAGGGGAAATTTCAACACTCCATCGTAGAGAAGCAGAAGTGAAAAACTCTGGATTTAGAAGGATTCTTCCAGCAGAGAACAAGAATAGACTTCTTCTAAAACAGCAAACCCTCCTCTCCAATTTTCCCAATGATTTACTGCCCAAAATATAGAATAATACAGAGAATCCATTTCCCTTTCTGTATCACATTTAAAGCCAGCCCTCAGGAGAGAGAAAATGAATCTGTTTTTCTAAGCACAGGATTAATACTCTAAAGCTTTTTGGATAAAACTTATTTGTTTAACAAAAGAACTGTGATGAACTGGTAAAATATCTCAAAGGGAAGATTTTAAGTATTTCTGTCCAAAGAGTTCTACTGTATTGCACAGCGTGGATCAAGGAAATTATTTAAAAAGTCAGCATAGAACCTCCATCTAGCTGTTGTAAGTAGCAGGTATGAGACTGTCTTGACTGTTACTATTAATATTAACTACCTCTACTAAATACACAGCTTTCCCCATTTCAGGACCCGATCGCAGGAAGGTTAGCAACCTGGAAATTGAAACTGGCAGATCTTTAATCTAACATTCTGCTTTTCAGTGGAAAAAAGTAACGTCTTTATAGATGAGAGTCAAAGGTTAAATTTAGTTTGTATCGGATTACAAAAATATGCTTTTGGTGAGGTTAGATTCTCATGCTCAGAGCAATTCGAACTGTAATGAAAGCAAACATTGAAAGAGATAATCCCATTAAAGATGAACTATTCACTTTAACCTCAAATATTTGGTAACTAAAATAAAACCATCCTAGTAGGAGGATGAAGTCCGGCTCTTAAGGGAAACGGGAACTCAATATTGTACCTCAGAGTGCACGAGAGAGGGGAAAAAAGAAAGCACTCCTGTTTCTAAAAGACAACCTTATTTTGGGGGAACAAATTAATTCATGTTCTCCTCTTGAGGGCTACACAAAACAGTGGTGACCCTTTTGATAGCATGTGCTTATGCACCATGGAAGAAATCATTCTTTCCTCCAAACAGCAGCTCTTCCAGAGAGAGCGAAGCCTGCGCTGTGCTGTGCTACAGCAGCAAGTCAGGAGCAGGGGATGAATGTCCCCAGCTGCGAGCAGGCTCAGACTCCCGCCTGACATCCCATAGCGAAGGTCTGTCCCTACTCTTCCTCAATGCCTTCCAACACCAGCAACGTTAGGATGTCTGTCTCTCACGTCAGTCCCCTCAGTCATGCATCAGGTTTCTGGGAGGGAACTAAATCTGCTGAAAACCTCGAGTTTGAATTGAGAGTAAAACACCAAACAAACTTGTTTTCAGTTATCCCAGTCTGTCCCCTGTGCCACAGCAGCCTGGCTCAAAGATGGGGTGTCCTGGGACTGTTTACCTGGGCCTTGGCCAAGGTGCTGAGGGTGGTTTGGAGGTTTAAATTAGTTTAGTAGTTTAAAACTATCCACTTTTCTGAACATAAAGGGGACCAGGAAATAATTTTAAAGCCCCATTGCTAAAGAACTGAGCTCTCTCATATAATATGACAAAGCTTTTGGCTTTCAAGAAATACCAAAAAACATCTTTAATCCCTGAACTTCTGATACCCCAATGAAAACTCACCCCTGAATGCAGCCACAGCCAGAGTCTTTCTTCATTCCCAGAGGCCTGGATGCTGATTTAAAGAATTTGAGAAGAGTCTCATATTCTTCTCTCTTACAACCCAAAATAGACTGAAGAGGGTTTTTTTTTTAAAGCTTAAAAAAAAAAAAAAAAAGGAAGAAAAGAAAAAGAAAAAAACAATCACAGACTGATATTTCTTCTTTATGCCAAGTTTCAGCCTGGAGAAAATTTTATGGCTGGGTTCTAATCCACCCCAAACCCTGGTTTATAACAGAAATGCTGACACAATGATAACTATAGCGTTACGAATGCTGGCGCTACGATATTTATTGCTCCCTAGTGCCAGCAGGGGTTAATCCTTATTAAATGCATTCATTTTCTGGCCTTGTGGAGAACAGATCATTTAGTGATCAGGCAGAGTATGGGTCCCTAGTAGTGTTAATGGAAGATATCACACAAGACGTAGTAAGTGAGGAGTCTTTAAGGGGGCTACTGAAGGTGTTTCTGAGGATTAACTGGCCTTCTCTAGGGGCTTCAGTTCAAATCCAGAGTGTCTATATCCAAGAAGAGTCTTTGCTGCAACAGACCAGCACACGCAGAGAACTTTGTTCTTTTCAGCTTCAAGGAGAAGTATGAAAGGAAACATGACATTAGCATGGATTTCCACAATCAGCAGTTGACCAGATCCCACGGATCAGGAATTCTCAGTCTCTCTCACACCTGGATATCCAAAATCCTCTTCTACATTGAACTGTCCTGTTTAATAGTGTTGGAGGAGTAGAGGAAGAACAAGATCCCTTTTAAGTATCTACCAGCTGATCCTTCTGTTATTTACCAGCCAAAGCAGAACTTATAATTTAACAGCTTTCTAAAGAGATTCACATCCTGTTACAAACAGATATTTTAGCAACACTGGGAACTGAAAATCTCATGAAACTTTCTCCATAAAGCTTTGTGGGATGGTGGGTAGGGTTTTTTTCCCCAGACATTTACACACTGACAAGGTGCTTGCTGTATTGATACTATAGACTGGACAAACTTGAATGAAATTTTCTGATTTGGTTTAGAAAAGAGTAGAATTCAGTGGGCATTTTAGCATTTTGCTCTTCTTCTCCAGTATGAGCCTGGAATCACCTGCCAAGATCCCAGCCCTACAAGTCAGTTTTCAGGCTTTAAGCAAGGGGTTGTTTGCTATAAAAAAAAAAAAACCATCTCAGGAGAAATGGAGTGAGCATGCGTGCAAAGTTCACAATGAGTTCAGAGAATGATCATATTTTCCCCACAATAATAAATACTTCTATAATTTATAAATGCCTCGAAAGGCTGAGATATGTGGGAGATGCAGAATCAAAGTGTCTTGACAGGAGAGAGACAAAGGAATGAGCCAGAGAGTGAACTGACTACTAAAATTCCTCATCTCTGATTTGTTTCTTTTAGAACTTCTCCCCAGAGAAAAAGCTGCACTTTCTAGAGAGGCTTAAAAAATAAAAAGAAATCCTCTGGGCTTGTGAACAGTCGGGGAGAATTAAAAAACACTTCAATTTGAGCACAGAGCCAAAGAGCAATATTCAAGGTATTCTCCTCTTCTATTTGATTATTGCTTTTAAAAATATGAGACAGAGAAAAAAAAAATAGGGTTTTTAGAACATAAAAATATGAAAATCGGAGATTTGTTTTCTTCATTTCAATGCAAGAAAATGGAAGTCTTGCTCTATGGAAGCTGCCTTGTAAAAGAGAACCAAAGTCATTTTCATCAGGACTACTTGAAACAAAAACGAGAGTGCTTGAGAGGACAGAAAGCCCTATCTTCAGTGTTGGGAAAGACTTGTTTTCATTAAAAAGTGGCTTTGAAAGAAAAGGGGCTAATGTACATTCCCTTGGTATTCAGAAGAACGGGGATAAAAATAAAAATAGCTTTATTTTTGTTTAAAATACAATGTCATGACCTCCTGTAGCAGACAGAAAATAGAAAAATGCTCATGTGAAGAAAACAGCCACTGGAACACTCAGAAAGGTGCCTTTAACAAGGAGGCACCAAAACCTCATTTCTCTTTGCCTTTCTGTCAGCTCCAAAGGTTTTGTGTTGAACCATGGATTCCAGGGAAGGAGGCCAGACCCAGCTCAGGACTATGACATCCTGAGCATCCCCCAACCCTGCTGAATTTTAACTGGAAGCTGGGAGGGATGAATGCACGGCAGAATGAGTTAGAATCAGCAGGATGGAGCTGTAGCAGGACAGGCAGGGTCAGACAGTGCTGCTTCCCATCTGGCCTGTCCACAACACCATCCAAAGGAAAAGATGGTTTGGGCAAAGGTAGGTGCTACGCAGCTGACTTGAGTTTGGTAGCCTGCATCTAGGAGTTCACAAAACTTCTGGCACTGAGAAATTATTAAAATGAGAAAAGAACAATATTAAATCCTCTTGAAATATTTGCAGGGATGCCAAGAACTTTCATGGCCTTCTCTGTAGAACAGAGGAGAAAATTCAGTTTATTCCTTATTTCTAGGGTTTCTTAGCTGCACTTGGCCACCAATTTGTTCTCTGCCCTCATTCTGAAGAAGGATTGAGCTCTACAATGGGAAGAAATGTTTTTCTCCCCCATTAGCCATTTGACATAAAGATAGATGCTCACAGAAATCAAACACAGCCTCTTATTATCTGTCCCACCAGCATTGGCTGGTCCAACACAGCTTTGTACATCTTTGAAGTCAGCAGCATAAGCGAGCCAGGGCTTTTTATAAGGTTGCATGTGAAATTGTCAAAGGAATGAAACCAATTTACAGATGGTGGAGTGATAAAGATGGTACAGTATCTCACTTGTATTTGCCCCTCATTTCCTTGGGAAGAGAAGAAAAGGAAAAGAGGAGAAGGAGGGGGAGAAAAGCAGTGGAAGGAAAGAGAAACTCCAACAGATGAAATTCTTTTGACAACACAGTGTTGAAGGAGTAAGTGAGATTTCTGGCAAAACCACCAGGACCCTGAAGACAAGCTGACTGCTGTGATATTTATTACTTTGCTTTGATGAAACCTCTGACATCAAGGACTTTCTTAGTAACTGAATTTTGTCAGAATCACGCTGCAGGAACTCGAAGTGACAGATGATTTTTTTGGACATGAAGCCTGTGCGTAATGGCATGAGAAAGAGGACATAAAAAAGTCTGCCCTGAAGCAGCTTAACGTGGCCCTGGAGAAAAGGGTTGTTATCACTGGTTACTGATGGAGTCACAGCAGGAGAAACTTGTTACCAAAAAGTGGATCCTGAAGCCAGGCAGTTCAGCACGGGGCAGATTTCCTATGAGTTACATTCTCTTCTCACAGCCAGGTGGAATTTGGGGCTGGCAGGAGGAAATTGAGCTGCAAACCTCCAGGAATAAACCAAAAATCGTCTTTATTGTGTCAGGTCTATCCCCAGTATTTCAATACCACGAGACCATATTGCAGCAAAAATAAATGTGCTGAGCTTGATGGACGTTTCTGGGGCCTGTGACAACCACTGGGGCAGAATGCAATATCCCTCTGGTTACTCCTCTGTATTTCTGGAGGCTCTGAAGTGGAGTAGTTGTAGCTCTTTACAGAAATACAAAAATGCCAAAAAAAATATGTTTCCAGCCTTGCTGTAGTACCACAGATGCTTGTGTGTGTCCAGCTTTTCAAACAGTAGTTAATATCAAATTAATACAGAGCACCTATGGGAATGTAGAAAAGTTGGGTGAGAATTTAAGATGTAGTCTAGGGCAGTGGAGGATATTTTGAAATCAGTTGATTAAAATATTAACCGCCTCTTTTCTCAAGTCCTTAGCTCTTTGAGATGGTTGTCGTGGAGAATCAGCTCAGTCTTTGGCTTAGGGAATATACTGTTCTGCTTTTCTTCCCATCAGAAGGCTCCAGTTGAAAAGCAGAGACAGAGCTACAGCACTCTGCAGCTGAACTGCTATTTTTAAACCCAGAGGCTAGTGTGGCAGCAAGATGCTACGATCTTCTCTGGAGATCTCAGTACATGTCTCTGTGCTGTACAGACACATGTCTCTTCTTTGACTACACACACAGTGTACTCACGCTTGATTTCAGTGGGAGTATCATGAGATGTACAGTTGGTGTTTGTATATTATGATGGAAAAAAGGTAAAAATCTTTTCAGACTCTGAACTACGTATTTGCTAAAATCAGATTTTGTTTTGACTTGCCCAATATTGGCTGTACATTGAGATGTGGGTTTTACTCAAAGTGTAAATCTGCCTCAATAAAAACCAGACCAGAATCCTTTATATTTACTTACATTGTCAGTGTAGAAGAATACCTTCCTGAATGGTAAATGGAACTCGTAGCAGCACAGGGAAGTACTGTCAATAGAGGCAATAGATTACTCAGGAATGTGCTGCAACGCCTTTTGTCTTTTTTTTTTTGTTTCATAGAGAAGGAAAAATAAGCAACTACTAACTCCTCAAACATCTGTGTGTGTGTGTGAGGCCTTTAGTGGGAATTTATAATTCTTACACTCTCAAAGAATGTGCCAGGATTTCCAAGCAGTGAAGCACCAGACACAGGGAGATGCTGTAAATTAACCCACATGTGAAACCGCCGACGCTGTCATTTCTGTTCATTGACTCATTTCAGTCCAACTGACAGGGCAGGATTTCTCCCTGGATCTTGGTATGTTACATACACCTGTCAAGCAGAAGCTTCAAGCCAGCCCTGGGGAAACATCTTTAAAAGACACTCCTGCAATACCAATGAACTCTCCATCCACTGGCAGTGTGTTTCTCTAAAAGGATCATCAATTTACGAGCTCACTGACCAAACCGCGGCAGTTTTCACACAGCAGACTCTGGAGCAGAGTATGATCATACAGATTTGGAACTGCACCTCTTCTTGCACCCCCATGAGTGAGGGTAGACCTCAGCAGAAGTCAAAGGACACTACCTTGGGGCAAAAGCCGTGTGAAGAGAGGACAAGGTCCCCTCACCAGGCAGTGGCTGGTGTGTTTGCACCAATACATTGGCCTGAGGTGAGTAAGTGTGCTTCTCCAGGAAGTCTGGTGTTCACTTATATAAAGCTCCAGGTCACTGAGATTTTACAGCAAATCTTCCAAGTGTTGATGATATCTCCTAGACAATATTGCAGTCCTCTGGCCACACTGCTTGGCTGAGATGAGGGCACACAGAGTGCACCCCTGAGCCCTGCTTCCCAGGGTTGCTATGAACAGGCTGCACGTAGCTTCAGGCAACTCATCCCCAGACTTCTTTCTCCCCAAACCCCCTTTAGCATCTGGCAACATTTCAGGTGGGAGCTTGCCTAACCCACAGCAGGGCTTACACCAGGGTTTCAGGGATTCCACTTTGAAACTGCTGCTCTGAAGTCAGGCTGCTGTCTCCAGGGCATGGGTGTGAGTACCAAGGGCCTGGGGAGCACATGCAAGAGGCTTGCGTGTTCAACTGGGGCTAGGGGAGACCCCCTCCTATCCTCCAGAGGTGTGGAGTCCCTGGGCCTGTTCGTGCACCTCTTTAAATCCCATTTGCCCATTCAGGAATGTGGATACCAGCTCACCCACGGGCTAATAAAGCTGATGAAGTGTTGCCCCGTGCTGCAGCAAGAACATCTTAACCCCAGCAGGACTTTGCTGACTGCATTTATGCAAAACCTCTTGTTTGCTTTGCACAAGATGGGAGGATTCAGCTGACAGTTTAAACTGAGCTAAAATGTGTCACTGAGCCTTTTTCCTTTTTTATTGTATTTTTGCAGTGGATGTTGGCTCATAAATTTACGAACTATTTTTAAAGGACTCTACAAAAAAAAAGCAAGCAGCAGATTTGGGCGGTTTAAATTTGTTCTTAATAAGTGGAAAGATTTACTAAAACAGGCCTGATGTGATGACTTGGGAGGAATTATTCACCATTGATCCCAATATATTCCAGACAGCCTGAAGAATTAAGCACTCTGGGTGTCGAAAGCAATCTGAATATCACCTAAAACTTGTGCTGAACAGAGCTCCTGTCTGCAACGGGTGAGTGTCCCGAATCCAGTGCAAGTCGAGGGAGTGTGGGTGAAGGCAAGGTAAGACCTAACTTTACTTTTTCATGAGAGCTTTTTGGATGGTGATGTATTCAAGCTCTGCAGAGAAATCTCTCTGATAAAGCTGTGAGGCACAGTACAGCTCTGATAAATGGCGTGCTTCAGGATTGCATTCCTACCAAGTGCTGCTGTCACTCACTGGGCAAATTTATCGTATTTTATTCTAAAGTCTATGGGACTCCAGGTGTTAGGAATTTTCCCCTGACCCTCTTATCCTGCTTGTGGTTTCACTTTTCTTTAAGGAAACAGATTTAACCACTTATAAACAGAATTTGCTATCAGTTTTTAATGACAGTCTCAGGTGGGAAAGGAATCCCAGGGAATTGCAAAGGCTCCCAATGGATCCGGTGCATGCAGGTAACGCTGGCATAAGTAGAAGCAGAGCCCTGGCAGGATGGTGCATCCTGTGAGAAGTGCATTCCAGGCATTGATGTGCTGAGAAACAGTCAAAGGGAATGCCAGGAATTATTCCTGAGGATGAAGTATGGCCAAAGTTAGCACTGGTGGAGGATGCTTGTTTGTGAAAGAGGCAGACTCAACTCTACCTGATGTGTAAGCCTGAGTGCCCTGCAGAAAGCAGAGGTGTCCTATCACATCCATATCCTGTCTCTGATTGGTTTTTCTAAGTGAGTATTTTCCCAGATCACAGTCCATGGGCAGCTGGCAAGCAACATGAAACTCATTGTCCAACAGTGCTGGCTTTCTTCCTTATGTCCACCTGTTATAATGTAATATAAACTGTTAAATACCTATTTAAAGGTGACTGTGATATATTATTGTTGCTGTAATAGTTATGAGGATGTTATATAATTGTGAAAGGAAGGAGAAAAAGCTCATTTCATTGCAAATGAACAGACTCATGCAATGACAGAACCTTGAAAACCCTTTTCAGATCCAGGGTGAATACAAATTTATTTTATTTATGTTGGAATTAATTCTGCATATTTCCAATTCTTCGTCTATCTATAACCTTGTGTGGCTGTCCTGTCACTCTCTTTGGTCAGGTGGCATTGTTTCTCCAGACCATGCATGACCCTCACCATCAGAACAATGACACAAATCATCCTGACCCTTCAGCTCATCCGCCTTGTGCTAAAGTCATTATCAAAAATGAGCCACATTCTGCTGGCAGAGTAACAGTGCATGGATTCACTTCTCTTTACCATAGTCATTTGCATGTTTTACTAATGAGCAGGTGAAAGCCTACACCTCAGGAAGATATTGGAACTGCAGAAAACAGATGTGGAAGATGACTAAAATATTTGTCCCCATGAAATGAGTGGGCCATAATAGGGGGCAGAATGTGAGCTGGAGTGTTACTTGGGCTCAAGACCAAGGCCACTCCAGCTGACTGCACCATGAACAAGCTCCATGGTAAGGCTGGGGTATCTAACTAACATTGCCAAAAGTGCTGCTAGTGGCATCACACCTCTTTTATTTTCTTCACTACAGAAGTCAGCAGGTCTGAAATGTGCCAGCCAGAGTGCCAGATCTTTATATGATCTGTAGAAAGTCCTTTGCTAAGAAGTCTGCAGAAAGTTCCACCTGACATGTCCTCTTGTATGACACAACTAGTGATCAAAGCACAAATTCCAAATCTAGATTAACATCTTTCCTTCCACAGCTATAAAAGGGAGAACAGCATCAGGTGCTAGAGGTCTTACCCTAGGAAAGAAGAGAAGCTCTTTACACTACAAACACGGGGTTAAATAATTTTTTTCCCATTTTTTTTGGTAGTTGCTCATGCATTTGTGAGGAGTAATTCAAAGATCTCTACCATGAAAAACTGCAAACTGCAAGGTAAATGCTCTGAAGCAATTTGTGTTATTTCTATTTTTCTCTATCAGATAGTCACCTTTGAAACCAAGACCTGGAAAGTTTCAGCTAGAGAAACAATGCCAATTCCAAGTCTGGAATCTCACTTCTGCTACACACACAGTTCCCCCTGTTCAAAGCAAGGGGCTTGCTTGGGCTTCCCTACAGCTAAACACCAGCCAGGAAAGTTGGGATCCAGATGCCCGTTTGGATTTCACACAACATTTTCATCACTCTACAGCATACAAGGATGTCAAGATCCCAATTTACAGTCTGGAGGACGGCTGATGTCATTTTATATTAAGCTCCTATTCCCAGTGTTCCCCACTGGTGATGCAGCCCCATGATGCAGGGTGGAAGATAGGCTGCCAGGGCCAGGACCTTTGTGTTTAGTTGTGTAAGGGCCCCCACTCTGGGAACTAAACAGTTTGAGGGGAGCTGGGTCTGGCCCGAATCCATGGATCTTCCTCTCTCCTTCTCTTGTGAGCATTAAAACTCTTTATTAGCTTTGCTTGCCTGCCAAATTACTTTATTTTACATTATTTCTTCATAAGAAGTTATTCCAGGTAGAAGATCTGATTCACATTTGTCTACTGTGTAAAGCATCTCAGAAAGGAAGGAAAGTGTACAGCTATTTTAAAATCCCTGGTGGCAAGAGACAACCAGTCTCTTCCCTCTGTCCCCGTCCTTAGATATTCCTGCAACTGCTTCCTTGCAGGAGGATAAACTGGCCAGACCCATATGAAGTAAGGGAAAACCACACTTAGCTGAAAGACACATTTTAGCCCTTTGGAAACAGTTTCAGCTTTCAAGATAGCTATTCCTTTGAGGGGCTCTAACTATAAATCCCAAAGTGCCCGCAAGCACTTGGGCAGCAGCCAAAAAATGCCAAGTCAGAGGAAAATAATTGTTTTCAAATGGTGACAAACCTGCAAGGTTGTCCGGGAACAGAGGAGCTGTGTTGCTGGATGGAGATAACCATGTAGCCCAGGACTGTGGGATCTCCTATACTAACCAGAGCCCAGCGCCTCCGCGGGGTGTTTGGCTGCTGCAAATGCAGCAGGGAGCTGGTCTGCACTGGTCTGACTCAGAGAGCAGGTATGATTTTGAAAGAGAATCTTCTTTAGACAAAGAGTGTGGTGTTAATGCTTTGGCTTGATCTGTTTTGGCTTCCCAGAGGTGAAGGAATGACAGCGTTTGGATTTTAAAAATTATTTAAAATGAAAATAATTTAGCAGCTTGGGTCTGGAGGTTTCTGTGTCATGATGAAATGCTGTCTGAAATCGTGCAAGGCAATGCAGTAATGATGCAGTCAAGCATGTCTAAGGATGAATGATACGTCAGGTGGAGGCTGGGAATTTACCACTGGTGTTGGTCTGGATCCCTTCGTACCCTGGACAGATGCCTACAGTGTGGGAACACGCTGTGAGGGGTGCGGAGGCTTCACGAATGGCATTGCTTTTGGCTCTGCACTTGCAAGTCACGTGGAGTCAGCTTGAGGGAGCCTGGTGATTACTTTCCAAGCATATCTACATATGAAAAAAAAAAGCAGCCTGGTAGTATAAATCAGCGTAGCTCTGCTGACTGCAGCACAGAGGCATCCGTCTACTCCAGCTGAGGATCTGGACAGAAGTACTTAGGCAACACAGAGGGCTGAAAACTACCAGAACACCTTTAAAGCTAACGTGCCAGCAAGGGAGAGAGGCATTCAGCTGCGTGGAGGAGACTTCTTTCATCTGTGGTAGTTAAAGCAGAAAAGTGAACTTTAGATTCTCACAATTTTACTGCATCTGTTAAAGCAGTACTGGCTTTCAACAATGAAACGAGTATTCAGGCCAAGTGTCTCTGCAGAATTTCGGGCACTCCATGAACGGATACAATTTCAATTGCAGAAACAAGAGAAAGTACCAGACAGAAATGAACCACGTATTACATTTAAGGAAAGACAGTGAGGCAGGCAGGTTATACCGTGGGAATAGGCAGCAGCTGGTGGCTGACCCTGGTGTTATGACTAAGTCACCGATGAGGCCACAAAAAATTAAGAAAATTAGTAAGTAAGGGCAGCCTGCATTTAAGGAATCCAGAAGGGCTGGTCTGTGGGCTAGCAGCAGGGAACCGCTAAGGTCTGGGCTTGGGCTCCAAGCCGGGTCCCTTGTTCCCAGGCAGACGGGGTTGGCAACAGCCTGTATCACTCTCTGGTGGCCCCTTGGGCCAGAAAGAGGAGGTATATTGGCAGCCCAGCGAGGGAACGGCCGCCAGCTCCCCTTGCCAGAAATAAGGTTGCACATCAGCGGTGAGAAAAAGGCTAGAGCAGGGCCCCTTCGATGCAGAGAGGCACAGGGCTTGTGAGGAGACACACGAAAAGACCTGTGCCATTGAGATGCACAGCTTGGAAAGCCCAGGCCAGGTGGGACTCACCAGTCAGATGCCTGCACCGTCCTTCGGCGAGCGGTCCCGGGAGCCAGGTGCTGCCAGCCAGTCCTTGTTGGCTGGTGCTCAGCGGAGCCGGGCGCTGGCGAGGCATGGGAAGTGACTCACTCTCCCACCTGGCCAAAGCTCTTTGGGGAGATTTCCTGAAGACATCTGTGCTTCAGCAGCTCCTCATCTGGGCCGGGCTGCAGCTCTGGTTTCCACATGCACAGGGCTCCCTGCATGTATCTTTTCTCTTTCCACTGCTGTTCTGGACAGGCCCCCCCAGCTCATCCTTTCACTTCATTAAGTGGCCTCGGCCCCTCCTCCATCATCTTAACAGACAGTGCTGGGAAAGTCAGCAGTGTCAGGAGCGACAGGCAGAACTGGAGTAACTACTGCAGCAACCACTGCACCCTTTTGCTTCAAGCCCCTGCAATTACCTTCTCTCTAGGTGGGACTCCCTCACTGATTAACCGGCTCTTCTGATTTTCATAGCTGGAGAGCTGCATCTTTGGGATTATCCTTTTAGCATCCTCACCTACCCCTTAGTGTCACAGGCTTTGGCCAGTTAGTCCAGTTATAGCTTCCCTCAATTCCAGCCTCATCCTCCTGCAAGAATATCTCACAAATAAAGCAAAGGAGGAGTTTCCATGTTAATGTGCTTTCCTCCAGCCCTCAGGGAAAGGTCCAGAACATGATTTCTTCCGCTTGGATGGAAAGAGAAATTTCTGTTAGAGCCTCCTTGAAATTACAGGCTGCTTCTTTTTTTTTTTCTTCTTTTTATGAAATGTAAAACAAAGTAAATATTACCTTAGAGTCTCTTATTCATGTTGCAATAAAATGAGACACTTCCTTGGAAATAAGTTTTAAGACACGAGTCTTGTAATGTTAGTATTTATTGGAGTGGAGTTCACAGCTGACCTGAGGTCTGGAGAGTTTGGAAGCAACAGTCTGTGTGAACTTCCAATTCTTTCTCTCCTTCTCCAGCACATGAGGTGCAAAACTGGTCAGTTATTCAGAGCCTTCCCCACCCTTTGTAAGCTCGTGCACTCATATATCTCTCATGGTACATAAAGAATGACATATTGCAGTGAATCTGCTGAGAATAGCTTGTAAAATACATCATTATATGAATCAGCCTCATTAGAAGTCTCCTTCGCTCATGATTTAAAACAGACACAGTACTTGGAGGAATGGAAACCAGCACGGGTTTTTTTCTCTCCTGCTGGCATGTTGTGCTCAACCAAATGTTGAAACAGAAGAAAATAATTCTCTGAACTCAAGGCCAGAAGTAGAAAGCAAGTACTGCATTACCCTGATGCCTCTCTGGCATAATTAAGGTCTTGGGTGTTTCCCAGGATATATGATTTTCCAGCCTCATTAGTAAAATATTATGTTGCTCTTCTAAACAGCACAAAGCTGCATTCTCTGCATACTCCAAATCCCCTTGACCCAGGACCCTATAACACCTCACATTCAGCATCTTTCGCTGTTCCAGGCTTTTCTCCCACAGCTGCTGCTGTGTTTATGAAGGGGATTATACGACATGGTGCCTGTGATAGCAGGAGACAAGGCTCAGTGACCCAGGAGGCCTCTCTCAGTCCTATTTTATGCAAGGGCTGGTGCACCAGGTGCCATGGCTGCGTGACTCAGACCGTGTTCATACTGCTGGTGCAACCGCTCGCCGATGAACTCAGTGAAGTTAGTGTTTTACCTTAGACAAGACGACAGCAGATGCGATCCAAATGACACGCCACGGATCGCTGCAGCTCGGGGCTACATGGCTGTGCCATGCAGGACTCATGGTGGAAAAGGGATGGCTCTGTGCTCCAGGGCGATGAAATAAGCTCTTTCACTCCTGTTTGCCCTTGGCATATTGTAGAGCTCTGCAATCTAAACTGCAGGTAAAAATCAAACTGCAGGTACAGAAACTTTTTATTGTTTCTCTCCTGTCATTTCAGCATCAGAGAACATAATCCTCTCACTGTTATTTCTTTTAAACCATGCCAACACGCACCCTCCTCACCACATTTTGGCTTACAAGAATCTGGCTGCACTCTTCTGAATCACACTGATTTTTAAATTAATGGTGATAAGTACAATTACTCAGCTGCCCTCAGTTGTTCTGGTCCCCTAATGCTTCCAACCATGTAACCCACGATCTCTCCCTGGTTTGCTCTGTGCTCTGGGCTTGTCACCAGAGAACCTTGTTGGCTGAACACAGCAGTGTATTTCTGTCTGCCACCCAAGATTTCAGGCCTTTGGAATCACCAGGAGCTTTGTCACAATTAAAAACATCATGCTTTTGCGGGCAAGCTCTGTATATCTTGAATTTACTTGTTTCCTAGACTCTTTGCAGCAGTAGGTGGGCACATGCAGTCTGGATGAGTTGTCCTTACATAGGTGACAAGCAGCTTCTGCTCAGTTAATGTAGGCTCTCCAGAAAGCAGCGGAGGCTCTGGCTGTACCTGCAGGCTTTAAGCACTGTCCCCAGTACTGCTCCTGCACCTGCACTGCCCTCAGGGTGGAAAGCACAGGCATGTTCTTTCACCTGGGGAAAATCTGTAGACTGGCTTTCAATACCAGGTTTAGTTGGACCTAATGGGTGTACTAGGATGGTCAGAGGCAAGGGAGAGATGAGGGCTGTGAGTTCAGCACCTGCAAAAGGAAAGGAATGGCTTTAGACTCTCCTGTGCTTTTGAGATCTGCTATTTTTTTGTCAGTGGCAAATAGAGATCCCTGATTTTCCTTCTGCCAGAGTTCGTTCTAGCTAGTACTCAATGGGTGGTGCCGAGGATTCAGCGTGTTCTGAAGATGAAGAGGTCTTTGCAAAAGCCCGCATGCTGTCGTGCAACTGTACCTCAGTCAGGTGGTGGCATTTCAGGACAAAGAACAAGCAAATTTCCTCTCTGTTTCCAGACTGCAGCACCCTTTCTCACACATTTCCCTTATTTGTCATGATTTGGGGGAATTCTTTTTACCAGCACCTCACATAACTCGCATCCCTGCTGGGTTTGCCGCAGACAGAAGTCGGTTTGCCTTTCTCTACTGCTCGCTTTGCTTATCAATAACTATATTACAAGACCTCTTGTGTCCTAGTTGTGATTTCTCCCTTAGAATCATAGAATGGTCTGGGTTGGAAGGGACCCCAAGGATCACAGAGCTCCAACCCCCTGCCACAGGCAGGGACACCAACCTCCAGGCCTGGAGCTACACAAGGTTGCTCAGGGCCCCATCCAACCTGGCCTTGAACACCCCCAGGGATGGGGCACCCACCCCCTCTCTGGGCAGCATGTTCCAGCCCCTCACCACTCTCTCGGGACTGAGCATCCCCTGCAATGCAAGCCTTGTCTCCTGCCCCTTGGATTTGTTGGTGAGGATCTGGTTCCCAACACTGGGATTTCACAGCTGTGGTCTGACTGGCTTCCTATCAGCGCTCCGTACAAAGGAAGTGAGTGCACAGCAACAGCTAAATACCCACTTCAAACTTCAGACTTCTCAGCTGGAACAACTGTTGCGGTTTGAAGTTGTTTTGTTAACTTCTTTGGCTAATTGATAACATCTGCATCTCACCACCCTTCCCTGTGTCTCAAGCTACTTCCAAATAGATGGGATAGATAATCCCGTGGCAGATCTCAGTTTCTGTATTAGTGATATATCATTTACACTGTTGGAAAATGGTACCAGAACTGGGGGGTGTCTTCAAATAATACCCCCATTATAAAGGTTTCTTTCACACAGTCGCAGAAACAAGCCCGGAGACACTAGTAAAACCTCATATTATTCATTTGGCATTTCTCTTGTGATGGTGTTCAGATAAAAGAACTTCTGGTTTCACACTTTTTCCCCCCTCTGCTTTTCCCTTACCATACTTTCTAAGTTTGAAATTTACATTTGGGCTTTAAAATATTGGAATTAGCTTTTATTTTTCATTATTTTTTCATTTTCTTTGTATTCCAATGGATGGATCAGGAACCGGCATACGTGCTATTTTAGTAAATAAAATCCTTGTATTCAGGCTCACTCTTGAAGTCTGGTAATACACAGTGACACCATATAGGTCCCAACGAGACATTATGGTTGTAATAGAAATATCGTATATCTCATATCCCAGGTCTGATATATCAGCTCAGCAATAAAAAGAAACAGGATATTTGCAACTATATTTTAACAGGGATTTTGCTGTTACCATGAGAACATGGATTACTTGGAAATTTTGGTGAGAAAACTCTTTAATGGTTTCATCAATGTCTAACCCCAGGAGATTTCAGGTCTTTCACTGCTATTGCAATAGCCACTAATGCAGTGAAAATCAGAAACGTATGAGCATGTTTCATTGGTGTCTTGCTGTACATCTCAGACTCAGGTCTCAGAACAGGTCAGATGGTCCCTTCTATCATATTTCAGGATTCCCAAGATCATGTCTGGGTTATGCCTGGAGAAGAGTGTTCACTGTGAACTGCCCACAGCTTGCCATCTTCCTGGTTTTGGCTGGGGAAAGGTTCCCTCTTCCACCTCCCTCCTGCTGTTGGAGTGGGTAGCGCTGTTACTGAGCAAGGCCTAGAGTGGTCTGCAGGCCCTGTGATGTGCACGGAACTGACGTAAGCCAAGACTTGAAGGCTTGACGTTACTCAGCCAGCCAGGAGAGCCTCATGAACTTCCTTGTAAAAGGAATTTCTTAGGATTCATGGAGACTTGGTTACATAATCCTTTGAAAACAATATTTCACACAGGATAAGGCTATCCCCTTTATGAAGTCCCCAACGGAACCTGTAAGATGCCATGAGCACTATTATTATCATAGTTCTTTTATTTTACACCATTTCAGCATCACCAGCATCTACAAAAGAAGTCAGATACAATCCCAAAGACAGATCTCTCATAACTTCACCTAACGCAAGCTCAACACATTTGGTCTTAATCTGAGTGCCTGGGATGAGTTCTGCAGGGCTCTAATAAAATAAATATTTTCCTGCACTGAGCATGGCTCAGCAAAAAGTTCAGTGTCAGGTCAGCACAGAGAGCTCTTCAACCATGTTTTGCTAGACATGGATCACATCTTTGCCTAAGAAACTATCACAGCTCTGTAGAGGCTGGTGGAGTGGAAGTGATTTAAACCATTCACCTCTTGCTAGTTCTAAATGTTGGTCAGCATTTGAGGAATACTTCCACCTGGAGTATTGTATCCAGTTCTGGGCTCCCTGGTATAAAAAATACAGGGATCTCCTGGAAAGAGTCCAATGGAGGGCTACAAAGATGATTAAGGGCCTGGGGCTTCTCCCCTATGAGGAGAGGCTGAAAGAACTGGGGCTGTTCAGCCTAGGGGGTCATACTAAGATGGGATCTTATTAAACTAAGAGGGGATTTGATCAATGGGTATCAATAGCTGAAGGGTGGGACACAGGGGACATGGCCAGCCTCTTCTCAGTGTCTGTGGGGACAGGACAAGGGGTGATGGCCTCAAGTTGGAGCACAGAGAGTTCCACCCCAATCTGGGGAAGAACTTTTCCCCAGTGAGGGTGAGGGAGCCCTGGGCCAGGCTGCCCAGGGGGTGTGGAGTCTCCTTCTCTGGAGAGATTTCAGCCCCGTCTGGACACAGACCTGTGTGCCCTGTCCTAGGGACCCTGTTTTGGCAGGGGGTTGGACTCAATGAGCTCTGGAGGTCCCTTCCAATCCCTACAGTTCTGTGATTCTGTGAGAGCTGTACAGTGGGTACAGCCCCAGCTTCCAAGAATAAAATGTTTCCACAAAAAGAAAGAAAAAGTAAAAAAAAAAAAGGACTTTCTGACTTTCTGTGGAGTTCCCTTTCCTGCTCAAATTGGATTACTTACAGAAACAAAGGGAACAAGCAGCCCTGTTGCAGCAGAGTCCTCACAGGTGATTAAGTGTGAGCTACTTAACAATTGGCAATACAGTGAGAACTCTCTTAATTGTTTTGGGTTTTTTTCAAACCAACCTGAACCACCTGTTCTGCAATTTTTATGCAGAAACCAAAGGAAATGTGATTCACAGGTATATTATAAAAAGGAAGGCAGGGAGGCTTTGGAAGGAAGCTTGTCTCTGCTATAGAATAAGGCAGAGCTTGAAAATTCAGTAACTGAATGTTTTGGGTCATTGTATAATTGGGGCAGAAATAACCTGAACATTAGGAGAATTTGCTAAGGTTAGTAGCTTTCTATTCCTTTGCAATCATGCTCTCTGCCAGGATACCACAGGTAAGGAAAATAAACCTCCTTATTTATCTGCTAGGTTGTTCCTATCATGAATGTCACTGTATTAAAATGCCTGATAGCTATATGTTTATTTTTGTTGCCCTTCCTATAGGTAGGTGCTGCAGCAAGATAGTGCCCTTCCAATTTAGTGGGTATTGGTTGCAAGCTCTAGAGATAAAATTCAGCTCTCTATATGGTGATTCCTTGGATGAAGCTGATGTTATCAAGTAACTCTTCTAAAGCTTGATATTTTCCTGGTTTGAGAAGTGGTCCAACCTCTGCCTCACCATGCATTTAACTACTCAGTGTTAACTCTCTTGTGTCAAGTAAAAGTGTTTTTTTTCTTATTTCCAGACTCATGTGTAGAACTCAAAGGATTTTACCAAGCTTGTAAGGAGGACTATAAACTGAGCTGGAAATGGATGGAGGAGTTCTGGTTCCAGGTCTTGTATTTCTGACTAATGATTCACTGATATAAATCAGTCTCTGGAAAGATTTTCTCAGCTTAGAGTGAAGGTATTGGATGTGCACTTGCAGACCTAGGTCAGCCATCACATGCTCATAACAGAAGTGGATGATGCTCTACACCTGGGCCTAGAAGTTTTACTTTTCATTTAAATTCAGCAAATGCATTCAATGTAATCTCATACCTCCTGGTAGAGCCTAGCTCTCCTTGTTCACTGAAATGCTACTTTGCTGAGATACTGCAGAGGCCCTTCTAGGAAGAGAAGAGGTCTCTCTTGGTTGGACTTACACGAAGCTCTTCATGTGTGATGTATTTTCAGGATGGGACTTTTAAGGAATGATTGGTCCAAGTGTTGTTTGCTCTCAGACTGCCAGTAGAGAGGCTGATATGTCCTGTCCTTGCAGAAGCTGGTTAAGTGAAAGTATTTCTTTCTGGCCATTGCCATTTATCCTTTCATTTTGGAGCAGCACTAATCTCTCTCCTTTTAGGGTGTGTCAGTACGCTTACAGGCTGTGATAAGTCGCCCTGCATTGAAGGGTTTACAACCATATGTATATTTCTTGATGGAGTTTTTTTGGGACACATATAGATCATGTTAAAAACCAGAAGTCCATTGTTCAATCAATCAAGTTAATCCTGGTGCTCCTTGATAACTATAGCTATCACATTTCAGAGTGATTTTACTGGATATTACTGGGATTACTTATAGTAGCCACTCAGTCTAGACAGGGTTTCTATTACAGTGAACACAGACAAAAGGGTAAGAAATATTAATGCCCAACATCCATTAACCATGCACAAACTGCATATCAGAGAGTGGATCCTGTTCACTTGGCTGTGGTTCCCCCTCCCTCTTGTTTATCTCTCAGGAGGGCATTGGCTTCTTTAATTAAGAAGAAACAGGTTGACTTCAGGAGGAAAAGAAGAGGAGAAAAGAGCTGCTGGAAAACTATGCCATTTAGAGTTAAGGGGAGCTAGAGATCTTTTAATGAACTGTCCCAGTATGGAAAGGGCCAAGTATTTTTGCCCAAGACCTGTCTTCAGGGTGGCTTTCTCTTGACCCTTCTGCAAGATGGGAGAGGAGCCGTGGTGACCTTGCTTCAATGAGCAGCTTGGAAAGGTGAATCTCTGAGAGTCTTGTCACTGTTAGAAATATGGTGAAGTGGATCTCAAAGCTCTTGTTGGGGCTGGATAAAATTACACTGCCCATTGTTTCTGAAACAAAGCCATTTAGAATGATAAGCATGCCAGGAATGTTGCTCCTTGAATAAATGTAAGTGGCAGTGACATGTAGTTCCCACCATCCCCTAGAAGATGGTTCTGCTAAATTAGGACACTTGGCTGATTAAAACTAGGCCTAAGTTAACTAGGCACTGAGTGAGGCAATAAAGTTAAACTCTAAAGCATTTAAAATCCTCATTTTATGCTGCTCCAAATGATCAAACTCTTAACACATGGATGGGCATTGAATTTGCTGCCCAGAGTGTTTGTTGTGTCACAGATTTCATTTCGGATATAACATGTTTCAGGCTGTTGTCAAATTGCCCATCAGGTATTCCAGAGCTCATCAGGAGTTAGGGTAACAGAAACACTTCAATGCTCTGTTTACATGTGACTTGATATCCTGAAGACCCTGATACCCTTTTATTCTTTACATCCTTGAGAATCAAAAGTAACTTAGCCTGCTGTTTGGAAGGGTCTGCAGATCCTGTGAGAGCAGAAGCTTCCAAAATATTTTTGTTGGGTTTTTTGGGGGGAAGATGAAGAATTTTTTTAAAAAGAGGGTAAGAAGCTTGCAATTATTTCAAGACTAATTAATCCCTGGTTAATGAGGCTGATTGGGCACTATATGGATGCATAAACCAAGTTTTCCCTGCGAAACTTTGGCTTTGTGTAGACTTGGGAGAACATACACTACATGCCAATGCTCTGAATACCCTTTTCTATCCACCAGCTGGTTTCAATGTGCTACAGTTGTGCTCTAAGTGTCTCTCATCTAGTTCTGAGACTGGGCACTGTCCACCTCTGTCTTCTGCTGCAAATTTCCCTGTGACTGAAAGTCTTCTCTGTTGGTTGGCACAGCTCAGTGGGGATTTGGTGGCTCCCAGGGCTTTCCTCCAGGCAGAAGGGAATCAATAATTTGGGGGTTTTCTTCTTTTAAGCTTTTTTCCTGTGAGGCCAGAGTTGTGTTTATGTCCCTGTTCCACAAAATGGAGATGCTGCTCTCAAGAAACTGAAGCCTGAGTTTATCAGACTATATGAGTACCTGGTTCTCTGGGTTACTTTAATCAGCAGTTACACCTTTGATACAATTATGGCTATGATAGTTTACTTGCATAAAACCTGTGGAGCAGGGCAATGAGGTTTGGTTCCTCATATTTTAGGCATAGCAATGAACACTCTCTTGCTGTGACCATGTGTATCTTGATCCAGCAGCTGAAGGTCTGCTTGCCTTGATGCACCTCCTCCCCTGAACTCTCAGTTCATGGCAACAGACAGGGATTTCTAGGGTATCTTTCACAGTGTGAGGAAGGAGAGGGCAGAAATTTGTGCTGTCCTCATTTTCTGGAAGATCATTGTGGCTGGTGTGTTTTGCACCCATATTTCAAAAGAAAAGTCTTTCAAATAAGCCCATGGAGAAAGCCCTCTGCAAGCAGTCAGTGGGTGGGCATAAACTGGTGCTTGGAGAGTAAAACCCATCCCTCCTCAGAATGTGTCTTTTCTTGCAGATGTGAAGATGGGATGTGGCAATTCTTGTTGTCTTCTGGAGTAAGGAAGGGGTAGGGCACTTTGAATACCAGCATGCCATATGCCTTTGAGGCTGAGAGGAACATCATCAGAAAAATCTCCCCTATGGAAACACTGCCTTTGTCCAGGTAGCATAACCTGACTCTCTGTTGGAAGAGTTGAATTATTGTTATATGGCTTTAAAAACACGGTTTCAAAATAGATATATGATTTGAGGCTGGTTTTAATAAGCATCTTCCCTAGCCTGTGATACCCTCTGATTTCAATCTTTAAATATTTTCAACTTTTTAGTCAAATAACAGCTTAGAACAGTTTTTTTTGGGGAAAGGTGATGCTTGGTGGTGGCTGAGGATTATGTGGCTTTCCTCACCCTTCAGAGGGCTCAGACTGGTGTGTATACTTCTTGAGGAAACAAGTAAAAAACTGAAAAACTTGGGAAAGCTTTAGCTGAAACACCATCCAAGACAACTTGCAATTTTTCCTTTGGTTGTGTTAGCTGACATAGGCCATCTTTTCCTGAATATAATGGTATTTACTGGATCTTTGCATCTCCCCATAGTTGTTGTTCAGCTTTTTGTCTTTCCTGTTTTTTTCTTCCTTGTTGTTCATTCTTCCATTTCTCTGTGTTCCCCCTCCCTGTTTGTTCCTATTTTGCTGCTTCCCTCCCCAGTTCTTCTGCAGTTCAAAATTACCTTGTCTTGCACTGTTCAGAAGCTGGCAGCACTCAGCTCCTCTCCAAGGCCAAGCTATGCTCTTCATCTAATGCTGGGATCACACTGACCCCAAATGTGCCTGGATTAAAAGGGGCAACATTATAGAAAGCCTGGGAGAAAGCAGGTGGCAGGAAAGCTTGGAGAATTGTCACAGTCTCCCAGGACCCCTGCTTTAGTTCAGGGCTATTTCCACAGGGCTGTCAGCAGGATGATGAGGTGTGAACAAGACCTGGAGGAAAGCATGCAGAAAGCAGCCCAGTGTCTCAAATCTAGAAACAGAAGAAGAATCTGTATGCTTTGAACTGGAGGGATGCACCAGTTCAAGGCTTGGGGTTTGTTGTTTGAATTGTCTTAAAACCAGTGGGGAAGTGCCCGGGCCTGGGAAGGTGGGACCAGAGACCCTTACCAAGGAGCATCTGGAGGTTTTTGGCTGATTCCCACTGGCTTGTGGATGAGATCACTGTTGTTCTGAGGAGGCTCCTTCCTTGTGCCAGATCCTCTGTGATACCTTCTCTCCTGCCTGCTGGACACCCCACAAGTGGATGACAAGAACCACCAAGAGCTACTTGCAGCGAGGTGGGATTAGCTGTTGTGAAGGCTGACTAAAATCCTAAGACTTGGTTTTTCTGCCCAATTTCTGCTTCTTGACACAGCCATCGCTTGACTGCACTGTCACCTCCCATCAGTCCCCACTTCTTGGCTGTGTAGCTCAGCTCTGGATCTTTAGGAAGCAAAATGTTCTTCAGATTTCAAGACAGGGAAGCACTGCATTGATTTATGTGGGCTGAGATAATGGCCTCAGGCTGTCCTTTGAGCCTCTCAGTATTTCTTTCATTACTTCCCAAATGCCACTGGGGTTCCTGCAAACTGAGCAATCAATGGTACAATACCCATGTCATTAACTTTGGATTAAACCCTTTTTTTCCTTAAACTTTCAGCGATGCGAATGGTTTGGAAGTTACAGTCTGTGAAGGAGGTAATCGTCTGTGGGAAAGGCTGGCTGATGGCATTTCATTAGCCATCTGGCTGGGACATCCTGATTGTTCTACTTCAGACAGTTTTTTGAAAGACTGTTGAAGATGTAGATGTTTAAATGATAATTAATAACAGTATTCATCTCAGTGATTCCCTCGGTGGAACTCTTGCTTTAACATCAGCTTTCAATAAAGCTCTGCCATTTCAAACTTTCATTTGAAACAGAAAAAATGCTTTTAAAGTTTCAGATTTAGAAGCTTTTACAGAGCTTAATAAAAACTCACTTTTTGGGCAAACAGCAGTTGACAGCTGTACTGGTACTGATGGTTTCTATTTAAAACCATGTTCCTTTTGGTTGCTGCATCTCCCAGCTGCTGAGATTCTTTGTCTTCCTTCAACTTTCTCTTGCCATCTCACTGGCAGCAGAGAGGGGAGCCAAGTGCCTTCAGCACCAGTGGAGGGAACTTGATTTTATTCTCTCCCATGACTCAGCTCCTTCCTGTGGATGGGAGGATCTGGACAGGTACCAGAGAGGCTGGGGAGAAGATGCTCTGTAATGCACAGAGTAGATGAGATGCTCAAAAGCTCCACTGTGCTTTACACACTATCATTAGATGTGTAGGTGTCAGGATGGCCAAGAGCACCAGGTCTTCACGTAGAAGTACACCTTATTCCTGCTCTGTGCCCAACCTGCTGGTTAACTGAGCAAAGCCTTCCAATGCTTCCTGGGATGGAGGCTACTTAAGTTGTGTATTTCCTTGCTCAAGGAGGCCCTGTAGAGATGGGGGAATCCTGCTGTGTGCTGGAGGCTTGGGACTGGCATCCCAAGGACAGATAAGCACCAGCAAAATGATGACTGGAGGAACATGGATTATTCCAAGAGTATACTTCAGGGGAAAAAAAAAGCATGTATGAATGTACTGGGTCAAACACCTGTCTGGAGAGTCTGGGCTCATCCTACTGTCTCACTCCTGAATGCCCTCTGCTTGTAGGAAGAAGTTAGCAAAGTGAAGAAAAGGAAATAAAGTTAATCTCTTGCCTAACTAGTAGCTGTATCTCTTTACCAGCTTAGCACTTCTGGGCCATATATCCATGTAGGAACCCCAGTTGTACTTCTTTTTATGTGTATTGACTTAGTGGAGTGCAAACATGTTAAAAAGTTCACTTTCTCCTTTATACGAGTCTATAAAAAGCTCTTAAAGTGGAGTCATAGGGTTTCAATGAGACAAATGAGTGATCAGCTGAGACCCAGCAGTCCTTTTGGATGGATTAGGTGCTTTAGTGTGAGAAATTTCAAGATGCTAATCAGCCTGGAGAGTTTTCATGCCTCCAGCCCTCTGTAATGACACAAAATACTGCGATGCCTCCAAGTTATAATGGAGGAGGCGAGTAGGATGCAGTAATAGGTATCATTCACCATATTTCATTCCAGTTAAAACTCTGTTTTCAAAAGTCTCTAGGCAGCAGAGATTTCTTCTGCATTTATGGGAATTTGAGTAAAACTAAGCATATACACACTAGCTTGGAAATTTTTCTAACAGCTATTTGGACACAGTAATGTTCAGGAATAATTGTAAACACATGCACAAGTAGATCAGTGTGTGCTCTCAGTGCCTGCTTTTTAGGAGAAGTAACACATTAGCATATTTTCTGAGTTTTGCAAATGCACTGCAAAATTGTGGCTCAATAAACTTTATACGTTCTTCTAAACTGATGACACCAGTATAATATCAAGATGTTTTCCAGTGGGGATTTAGGAAGCTGTAAGACATGACAGAAGTGTTCATAATGGGATGTTTCAGCACAAATTTTAACTTGCATGGAGTTGATAAAGAAAATAAATCAGTTCTCCAGCACAGAATGTATCTGTTTACAAGACTTAGTGTGGAAGGGACCGATCCCACTGCCAGGGTAGTAAAACACACATTTGCTGCACTAACACAGAAGCAGGTTGCAGTTGAGCAGAAGGAATCACTTACTGAGCTGTTAGAGAAATAAAATGTACATTTGGAAATTCTGAGCTGTGTCCTGCCACTTACATCCACAGGCTTCCAAGTGCTGGGTTTATATTCCATGTTGGTTCCCAAGATCACAGACTCATCAGTCACTGGGAAGAGAAAACAAGCAGGGTATTTAATGTGGTGGGTTTTTTTTTTCCTAGGTGGGCTATTGGGTTTTTGGGGGGATAAAGAGGGAAACAAGTGTTTGGAGCAGGATAGCTGGAAGACTGAGAAGGGATCTTATTAATGTTTATAAGTATCTGAAGTGTGGGACACGGGGACATGGCCAGCCTCTTCTCAGTGTCTGTGGGGACAGGACAAGGGGCGATGGCCTCAAGTTGGAGCACAGGGAGTTCCACCCCAATCTGGGGAAGAACTTCTTCCCGGTGAGGGAGCCCTGGGACAGGCTGCCCAGGGGGTGTGGAGTCTCTTTCTCTGGAGAGATTCCAGCCCCGTCTGGACACCGCCCTGTGTGCCCTGTCCTAGGGACCCTGCTTTGGCAGGGGGTTGGACCCCATGGGCTCTGGAGGTCCCTTCCAACCCCTATGTTTCTGTGATAGCTAACGTGCTACAGGTTCACCCAGCATCAAAAGGGTGTGTGTTCCTCAACTAGTGCTGTGACTCGTGATCGGTACAGGCTGGAAATGGTTAACAAATAGCATGAGGCTGGGAAATCAGCACTCATCCCTGGCACAAAGTGCATCCGGAATTGTGCCAGGAACCAGTAGCTGGGGAAAAAAAAACCCAAACCCTTGCTAAAAACAACAGGACAAGACTGTTAAATGCCTGGAGCCTGAAATGGTGAGTCTGCCAAGGTGACAGGCTTGTGGTCTTCATTGAAGCGCAAGCTGAGATACATCTCATGTTGTTTGTAGAAGTGGGTGGCTGCTGCAGTGTGGGAGTGTTTGTGTTGTCCTTACAGGGGAAAAAAAGTTATCTGCATAATTACAAAGTTATATTCTGATCAGGATTCTTATTTAAGCCTGTTACATGCTCCAGCAAAGCAGAAAATCCCCTGCTGAGCACCGTTAATAATGGAGCATTAGGAATACACTGTTTTCTTTCCTTGCTTTATATGCATCTATTTATTTTAAAAACAACTGGGTTTTGGTGCTTTCTAGGATTTCTCTCTTGGGTGCTGGAGAGATCTTTTTTCCCTGGACATGGCCACAAGAAGGAATGTGTCTCTACAGCCCTTACTGGTAATGTTCCTTGGGACCAGTCCTCTCCGTCCCATCTGCAGCTGTCCAGATTTAGGGGGTGATGGAGCGAGGGGAGTTTGATAGCTCTAAGGAAACATGTGGCCTGGGAGAGGCTGATAACGTTCAGAGATTTCTTTCCATAAGGATTAAACTGAACTTGCTTGTGGAAAAAAATCGTGCTGTGGTGCCAGCTGACTAAAATACCTTTCATTTCCCCCCAGTAATCTTAGTAGTAGATTCCAGTGAGGTGGGCATGTCCTAAGCGTGGAGTCCTGGGGAGCTGGGAGGTCCATGCAGCTGCTTGAGAGGCTCCTCCAGTGATGTGTGATGGCCTCAGTCCCCCCGAGCTCCACACCCAACCCTGCCCTCCTCAAACCCTGGGGTAAAGGTGCACAGACCTGTGAACAACTTTGGGAAAAATAAAATAATGCTCTTGAAATAAAAAGGGAAGGAATGGAGTGTGGAGCCTGTGAAAGAACACAGGTGAGAAGGAAGGCAAGAGGGAAGGGCAGATGGGGTGACTCCTGGCAATTGAGCCTTCCTGCAGGCATCCCTGCTCCCTGGGCAGATCCAGCCTGGCTGCTCCTTCTGCTGCTGCTTGTGCAGGAGAGATGCCTTGGCAGAACAAACAGCCACTGCTAATAAAAGAGATGGCTGCTATCAATCAGGCTTTGCTTGCTGAGCCTCTGGGAATTTGTATCTGGAAAGGTTTGTGGAGCTGCTCCTCCCCTCAGTGCTGTGTCAAGCTGAGATACCACGGTCAGGCTGCTGAGAGGGGAGAAAGCCAAAGAACCTGGTTTCCTGCAGGGATCTGCACGCTGCTGAGTCCTGTATTTTGGAGGAGGGTGCAGCAGGCTGACCTGTTCCTCTTCCACTTGCTGCAGTTTGCTGCTAGGTTCCATGGATGCATCTCCCAGCGCTGTGGGAAATGAGCTTGTCTCTCCAGTTTTAAGGCACAGCAGTAAATTAAACAAATAAAATTCAAATCAAGCAAATTTGGTGGGTGTTGGTTTCTCTTCTCCCAGGTAACAAGTGATGGGATGAGAAGAAATGGCCTCAGGTTGTGCCAGGGGAGGTTTAGATTGGATGTGAGGAGAACTCCTTTGCAGCCAGGGTCATCAAGCACTGGCACAGGCTGCCCAGGGAAGTGGTGATGGGATTTAATAGTTGTTTAGATGTGATGCTCAGAGATGTGGGTTAGTGGTGGCCTTGGCAGTGCTGCATTAATGGTTGGACTTGATGATCTTAAAGGTCTTTTCCAACCTAATGATTCCCTGATCCTGTGAACACAGGCAAACCCTCCCCTGAGCTGGGCACTTGAGGAGCTGGGAAGCATAATGTTAGCGTTGCATGGCTTTACTACAGACAAGTGAACTCTAGGATGTAAAAGCCAGGGGCTAGACCTAGCAAACACTTAGTGCTGCTGGGAGGAGGGGAAAACATCTTTCTCTTTTTTTCTTTTTTTTTTCCTTTTTCAACAATTTTGCCAGTAAAAGGATGACTAATTACACCAGGACCAGCTGCAGCACATGTGAAACCGTAGAAGACCAGCTGATTCCTGCCATGCTTCCCCAGCCAACTGGCAACACCTGAGACCTGCCAGGTAAAAACCAGGCTCTGTGCTTTGTCCAAGTCATTAGAGCTCTGCTTGGAGAGAAGTGAGCAAGGAACAAGCTTTGCTTTGCTGCTTAAAGAGCTGCTCAAAAAGAACAACGACGACGGAAGAAAAAATACCTGGAAAAAATATGTCAGTCCAAGGTAATATTTACTTGGGTGCTTAAAACTTTGTAAAATGCCCTGAAGGTCACAAGCCATTCATCCTGCTGTGTATTTCTCTTTAAGAAGGTGCTTGTAAGTACTACTGGAACACATGTGTGATGAGGGGTTGCCATGGCAAACAGGTTTTGGCACTATTTAAGACGGAGTTTTATTGCGCAGCAGAATAAATAAGCATGTTAAAGCCACATACAGTAACTTGTTGGCACATACATTAATGCTCCCAAGGGCTGCAATAACTTAAGCACCCTCCCTTTAAACATTTTTCAGCGTTTTTTCTTTTTTTATTGACTACATGCATTTAGTATTAGGGCTAGGAATGTCCCATTTCCACCCCCTTTTGAAGTGAGTAATTGAGGCAAAAAAGGGAGGACTGTCTAATAAATCATAAAGGGGCATTGTGCATGGACAAGAGGGGCAATTTTCCCTTCCCTAACGTATGTGGGGATAAACCAGTGTGAGACTGGGCTGGGCACTAACCCCTGGCTTTCTCCCTCTAGATGTGGGAGTGATTCCTGTGTTTGGATTGCTGATGGAGCCTGAATAGTCAGAGTTTCACAATGTTTTCTGTCTTGCCTTCCACCACATCGCAGCAGCAAGCTCGTTACTTCAGCTTCAGGCATTTTATGAACCACCTGTTCTGTTCCCAGTTTGGCTCCCAGTTCACACCAGTGAGTCCCGTCAGGTCTGGAAACGCTCTGAGCTTTGAAGAAGTGCTGCAGGGAGGCAAGAGGCAAATCTGTGCCTGTGAGAGGGCTCAGGTTTGTGGTGCTCTTAAAGGTGAACATAAATTACGCTTTATAATGAAAGCTCTGGTTTAAGAAGAGTTATTAGTGCATTAGGCTGGGCTTTATTAGCTCCGAGGTTTCGAGCCATGTGGGAGGTGTGACACTGGCTCCCTCTCCTGTGGGAAGCAGCAACTTCTCTGGTGTGGAGAGCTTGGAAGCTGCCAAAAGCAGGAGAAGCCCCCCCAGATCTAGCCACCTCCTCCCACCCTGGGGTCATCAGCACGAGCAGGTCAGCACAGCCGCGGTCTAGTGATGCTGCTGGAGGAGTGAGGTGGGCTTGAGAACATGGGGGAGCGTGGTAGACCTGATGCTCTTTGAGTGAGGAAGTTACAGGGGAAGAGTGAGAGGAGCTCTGGCCCTAAAAGAAGCTGCAGTCAGTGCTGGCTCCCGTTATGCTCAGCACAAAAATCTGCTTTACGTATTCCCTGTGGTTTTAGGAAGAAGGTTGTGAGGTATTTTACTCCTAGGGCCCTCTTCACTTTGTGCTGTGTTGCCCCACAGCCTTCAGCAAGGCTTGGGCTGATCATCAGAGCTCCTTGGCTCTCCTGAACTCCCCCAGCCATGGCTGGGAGAATGCTCAAGCCTTGGGAAATGGGGGAGGAAACTAAAAAAAAAGGGAAAAAGAGTTGATTGCTCTACAAAACGTCTGTGTTTGTAATATTGCATACTGATAGGTTCATTATGAATTACTATCTGCTGAATGAGAGAACTCACGAGGGAGGGGTAGTGCATGGGGAGGGAAAGGGGGGGTGGAAAGCAGGGAGGTGATTTCTACGCCTATAAAAGCATCTCCTGGGCATAACCCGGAGTTGAAGACCTACCATTTCCTTCTAGCTGTTTGGATTTGCTCACAATTAAAGCCTGGTGGAGCTGTCAGGGGCTGTTGACAAATATATTAGAACCAACCCAGGTTAAGCGAAAGTTACTTAAAATTAATCCGTCTCCACACAGCGCTCCTGTTCCACTGCAGAAGAAGGCGCCAGGAGGAGTAACTACAACCCCGGCCACGTTCAGAGAACCTCCTCGAGGTGGAAATTTGCAAATAGGGCTACTGTAGTATGTAATGAGAGGCTGCAGGGCTTTCAATTATCCCACATAGTCTTGTCTCTTTGCAACTTGACTGACAGCTAATTATGCTGGTGCCATTTTTTTTTCCCTTCTCTTTTTGGTGGTGGAATTTAATCTCCCAGATGGAAAGCAAATCAATCTGCCCATCGCTGCAGCTGAGGCATACTTTGGCTCAACTTTAATTTATTCTCCTAAGCCTGAGAAGGTTAGCTGTTTTAAGGTACAGAAATATCAGATGTCTTCTGGTAAACCAGGCTGGGGGGAGGAGGGGAAAAAAGTGTGGAAGAGTTGGGATTTCGCTGTGAAACGTCGTGGCTCCTTCCTCTGCATTAGGAAACAGCAGCATCATCTCCCCCTTGATTCCTGCTTGTGGAATCTGACAGGGCAGAAGCATTTATGAGCGAGTTGCTGGTGATAATGGTTAAACATGAGTTGGGGAGGCATTAAGTGGGATTGGGTGGAGGAATGAAGTAAATCTCTGAAGAACTCCCCGCGAAAAGGAATCGGTGGCAATTTTCAAGCACTTTAGGCAGTGTGCAATAGCCCGGTTCCCCCGGGCTTCATGCTGGGATATCAGTCCAATCCTTCTACTTACCTGCACTCTTCAGGCCTATCAATTATGCTGCTTCCTCCGAGGCGCTGGTACAACTGGAGATATTACCGTCCTCTCTGAACCCATCGTAGGGCAGAGTATGGGGCTAGTTACCACAGGCTACAGACCTCATCTCCGAGTGCCCAGGCACCTGCAGCTCCTCTCAGCATTGTTTCTCAGGCTAGAAAACCAAATTTTAGCTAGGCTCAAGGGGAAGGGAGCTCACAAAAACTCCCTGCTAATGAATGCTGGAAAATCAGAGCCTTATCTTGCCGCAAACTTTGGCCTGTTTGCCTAACACTGTTCCAGCCTGCATACGGTGCCTGTGGTTTGTCTGTCTTGTTATCGTCCCTTTTGGGGGACTTTCTCTGAATTCTTAATCTCTTGGGTTGCTGGATGCATGTCCTTTGGTTTTTGGAGAGCTTACAAATACAAAGATGCCTGATGCCCCTTTTTACTGAGAAAAAAAGCACACTTCTACAAGTGTTTTACTCACACTTAACAAGTCCAATCCCACTCTTCACCCTTGTACAGACATATAGCATCCTACTGACTCTTCCTTAGTACATTTGGAGGCTGAAAGATTATGAGCTCTTCTATCTGGCTCTTAATATCCATCATCTCCTATTTTCCTGTATGCTTATAATGATGCTGCCTCTAATGAGCCCTTGAGTGACACTTGATGATGATGATCTTGTACATGGAAGCATTTCTTTGTGACAAACCTCTGGAGCTCAGATGTCCTGACACCATCCTGTCAGCGTGTTCATGCCACACGTTGTATTGCTACAATGGGCTGGGCAAGGGGGAGCTGATGCGTCACCCTCATGATTCATAGCAGAGGAGAGAGACTGCTCAATGGATGGATGATTGGAGTGCTAATTAATCTAGTCTGTGTGGAGAATGATTGGTACGTGGGGAAAAACAGCCCAGGAGGAACTGAGTGTGGGCTTGGCAAGCAACATCCTGTGTGTCTTGTAGCTGATGTTTGAGGTTATAATGCTGCTTAAAGATCCTGGCTGCAGGCATTCCTTTGAACAAATGTAACAAATGGAAATCCAAGATAATGTGGAAATAACCAGCTAAATGGAGCATTATGGGGAAACCCACCACTCTGCCCAGTGTTGGACCTCTCCTTGTGAAGTCCTGTAGCCGCTGGTGTGTCCTAATGGCCAGAAAAACAGCACTTCTTCCAGTGCAGCCTCACTTTGCCCAGGGATGAGTTTCCCAGCATGGTTATAACAGCTGGGTGTGAGGATGGACATCACCTTCAGGGCAGGGGCGTGGGGCAGACCCTGAGGCTCTCAGACTCTCTCCGGGTGGAAGCAGTGGTCTGAGGTTGGTCCCTGTGGTGCTGTCCAGGAGGCAGTGCAGGAGGATGCTAGTGTGGAGGGACTGTGGTACATGGGCAGCTGCATCAGTGGTGGGTTTCCAGATGGCTTAAGATTTATTCTTCTGAAGCTAGATGATGTTTTAAAATAAATCAATAATTTTAGTCTTAAACAATTAGAGGAAATGTTTCTTCTTAATTATCACAGAAGTTGAAATGCTGGTTATAAAATACCCAAGACCTCTGAGCCACCTGCTATGGTGTCATCCTGCCTAGTGCTTACACACCTCTCTGAACATGGGGGGTGATGGGGTCCCCAGGCCACAAACAGGGACCAGAACAGGGGAAATCATCATATCTCTGTATGTCCCCTTTGGGCTGGGCCTTACCTTTAAGGGGCTCAGCTGCCTTACTGGTACCTCTGCTGCACGCTGCTGTACCTCTGAATCTGCCAAAATGTTAAAGCCAAACTTCTGGAAGTTGACATCTGGGAGGAGTGGAAGGGAATGCAGTGAGAGTTGTTACTGATCTTAAATTAATTGTGAAGTCTGGAGGGCTGATTTCAAAGGATGTAACATGAGACTCAAAGTCCAACCTGTCCATCAGTGCACTAAGCACCTAGAGATTCATCCACCTTTCTGTTAGCAAATACTCTGCCCTTCCCACATGGTCTGAGCAGTGTTGAAGGGTTTGGGATGTTGTTCTTTAGTGCTCCTGGTTCTCAGGATTTAATAAAAAAAGACAGGACAAAAGGACTTAGAATCACAGAATGTGTAAGGTTGGAAGGGACCTTTAGAGCCCATCCAGTCCCACCCCCTGCAGTGAGCAGGGACATCTTCACTAGAGCAGGTTACTCAGAGCTCCATCAAGCCCATCCAGTCCCACCCCCTGCAGTGAGCAGGGACATCTTCACTAGAGCAGGTTGCTCAGAGCTCCATCAAGCCTGACCTTGAATGTCTCCAAGGATGGGGCCTCCACCACCTCTCTGGGCAACCTGGGCCTCACCACCCCTCTAGTGAAGAACCTTTTCCTAATACCCAACCCAAATCTCCCCTTTTCTAGTTTAAAACTACCACCCTTTGTCCTATTGCTCCATGCCCTTGGGAGCAGTTCTTCCCCAGCTTTCCTATAGGCACCTTTCAGGGCTTGGGAGGCTGCTAGAAGGTCCACCTGGAGCCTTCTCTTCTCCAAACTGAGAAGGAATTTCAGGGAACAAGGACTAAAAGAGACAGATGAGCTACAGCATGGTTATGAATTCTTCTTTGGGGGGAAAAATGACCCAAAACTTGCATTTTTTTTTTTTTTTGCTGCCCTTCTTTATGGGCCACAGAACTTCTGTCAACAGCCAGTTGTAGCTGTAACTCAGCCTGACCATGGCTGTGCTGGGGAGGGTTACACTAACAAATCATAGGGGCTGACAATTTGGCATGAGGAAAGCATCAGGAGGATGACAGGCTGTTGGATCAGAGAGAACTCTCAAAGTGATGCAGTTTGGGGCACCTGTACCTTAGGACTGTACTGCAGTGAATTTGCTCTTCTACTGTGGAAGGAGTCAGTTGACTACAAGCAGAATGTCAGCAGGGAGCAGGATTTGAACTGGAGAATTGTAAATGCTGTTGGCCACAACATGGTTTTAACTTATGAGGGTATTGAAACAGTTAAAGAGAGAACGTTTATTTTAACCACTGTTCTTAGAAAAGCTTTGTAATGGCCCCAGCAGTAACAGAACAAGCTGTGAAGGCCCTTCCACTGGGGCTTTTTCCACATGTGTCTTCCCCAAGTGTGATTAATTTGGTTGTTTTACAAATGGAGGTTGCACATTTTTGCTCTACCAAGTGAAATGCTGGGGAGATTCCCAAAGTCATGTTGTCCTGGCCACAGTGCACATGTTAGCAAGGCATTTCTTCTCCTGTTTTTCTTGTTAAGCATGTAACCAGATATGGTACTTCTTGGGTTCTTGAATATATGCTATAATCTACTTGGGCTGCCCCACGTGGCTGAGATCAAGCTTGTTCTGGGATCTCTGGCTTTCTTGACAGAGCTGTCTGGGTTTCAGGAGTCCTGGGGCTGGGAGATGTGGGTGAGCACTGCCTGAGAGGCAAGGCCATGTTGGAGACTGGTGTTCTCCTCCTCCACGCTATGGTGTGGTGGGGACCAGCTCTGCTCTGCTTCAAGGCCGCTTGAGGAACAAGCTAAGTCAAAGCAACAGAATCGTGGTGTTCTCTGGACACACTGGGGGTTTACAGGCTTTTCAATGAATGCTAGGGAAGAGGAGGATGCTCTGGAGTGTGTACAGAAGGAGAAGGCAGTGATGACCCCACGAGACCAGCTTGATGCTGGTCATGATCTTACACAGCAGCAGAACATGGTCATGAGTTAGAACGAGAAGAGACTTTCTGAAAGCTCTGGGGCTGCAGGGTGTGGAATGTTTTGCTCTGAAGGAATGTGCAATGTTCTTGGCAGCTGGCTTTGGTCACGCTGCAGGGACAGGGACATGGTGCTCAATCTCATCAGGTGGGAGATGCTTGTGGCCCTTTACTTGCAGAGGGACCTGAACCCAAACGAAGCAAAAGGCACCTCAGAAACGAGCCCAGGGAAATCAGTGGGGCTGAAACAAGCTGATGAGATGTGGGGCCAGAAGCAGCAAGTTCATGTGATGTGACTTGTGGTACAGTTTGCTGCAGGATTTTCTACTTGAAAGCCCAAAGTTGACCCTCCCAGAATGGCTGGGATCATGTCTCAAAGCCAGATCTGTTGGGGCTGTACTTTTTTCTCCAGTGCTGCCATAAACATCTGGGGACTTTAAAGAAGTGAGGCTTTATATGGTGTAGTAAATTCTACAGGGCAAAGAGACCAAGGAGCTGCAACCTGTACTCCCAGTTTGACGTGCATGTTCCTCCTGCGTTAAAAATCCCCTTTGTGTGGAAAAACCCGGAGCCCTTCTGGCACCAGGTGCTTCCTCAGGTGCCTCCCAGCGATGCTTCCGTTCGCCCATCCTTCCAGTGACACCTAGTGACATTTGTGGAAAGTGCAGTTACAGTTTCACTGTAAGAACCGATGCAACTGCCCTCCCACCCCTCCACGGCTCCTTGCTGAAGTCATTTGGCACCCTTGGGCTGCTGGCTTTGAGGAACGACACCAGGAGCATTGTGGCCATTTAAAAAACGTTTCAGTTTGAGCCTGTCAAACCCCTGATGCATTTGTGGCACAAAATGAATTAACTCTCTCTTCCTTTTAGCTTTGTGTATGTGTTTAGCACTTGTTTTAACTTCTGTCTTCTGCTTGTTCCTCTCCAGCAGTCCACTGGAAAGCTGCAAGTGCCTGGACACAGCAAACAAACTCCTGCTGGAGCTCACACTACATATTTTTAATATTTGCTATTCCTGAGCTTACTGAAAAGTCAGATTTGGTCAATGCAGAGTGGAAGTGCAGAATTCTTTCATCTTTCCAAGAGAAATGGAAAACGTATGCCTACTATCTCCAAGGGAGGCTGAAGACTTCAAAGGAAGAGCTTCCTCTTCCAAGTGAGCATTCATCTGCGATAGCTTTTGAACGTGTAACCTCTTCTCTCTCAAAGTACAAACCCAAGTGGCTTCTGTAAAGGTTTACATGGGGATGGATTTCAGCTGTGCAAGTGATACAGCAACTGATGCAAACTGGGCTCATAAATATTTGGGAAAAGTACAGAATGGCTTCAAACAAGCCAATATTAAATGACTGGAACCAGTTCAAAAAAACCCCTTGATCTAAAAGGCTTCAACCTCCCAAAGTAAACGGCCAATTAAGTCAGATTCTGACTGGGAAAATCTGAAGCACCAAGTGGAAAAAGACCCGACTGTGAGGGTCCCTGGGAACACACAAGGAAGAGGCCTGGTAGCTCTCAACACATTTCCAGGCTGCTGGTCCAGGTGTGGTGTTTGACCCTTTCACAGCTCAGAATTCAGCAGACAAAAGCTTGAGGGGGAAAAACTGATTCAAATAGACCAACATCACCAGTTCAAACATTTTACTAAATCAATTCACACAATTTCAAAATTGTAAATATAATTAAGGACAAGAGGGTTTCTGTCTTTTTCTTCCAGATTTATCATTAAGACAAGAAACAAACACAAATTAGGTTTTATAGCATCTGTTCTTTTAAAAAACCAAAGGAACGCCACTGGATGTATTGATAAAGCACCACAACACAGTTACAAAATAGGGTCGGGCCTGTTTCTTTCACAAGTAAAAGACTACATACTCCTAAGGGCTTTCTGCTTCAATCCATACTTCATTAAAATAAAACTATAAAATCTCCTAGATTACACTAAATTCAGACGATGCCTGGTATACAGTGCATTAACAGCAGTAATGCCAACTATCAGTGCCAACAGAAAACATTGTAGGAAGTAAAAACAAACAAAAAAATCCCAAACCAAAACTTAAAAAAAAAAAAAACCCAACAAAACCCCCACTTTTATTCCCCCAGATGAGCAAAATTTAAAGTAAGGGGTGCTTGGTTTCACAATGAGTTAAGGATTTGGGGAGGACGATGGGCAGAGAAGAGGGGGCTGGTACTGGTGCTTTCTAGGCTTAGTTGGCATCTAGTTTGGCCATTTCCTGCACGTATATCCCTATACTCTCACTGTCAAAGAGCACGAAGTACACAGTCTTGATTGAAGAGGACATCGTTGACACGAAATAGCTGGAGATGGCTTTCAGGATCAGCTGAGCAGCCGTTTGCTTTGGGAAGCCGTTTCTAGAGAGACCAAGAAAAGAAAGAAAATCAACTTTTGCTCAACAGGCTTCTGATGGTACAGCCTTGCAGGCAACACTCTGGCTTTTCTCTACCACTGCACAGTAAATAAAACTACAAGGCTGGTGTCTACAGTCTGAATTAGAAGCTACAAATGTGTTTTGTTTAGGCAAGACCTAAAATGTCCAAAGAGAACGACAGCATTCCCAAAAATACAGAATCCACCCATGTTCATGGGCTGAAGCTTCCAGTATCTGATGGGTCACTTTTATTCTCATTTAACAGAAGAAAACACCCAGCCAGCCAGAAGTATTCAGGGGTCAAACCCATCCTGGAAGCAAACCAACTACTAAAGACAAATAAAAAGGGATAGAGAATGTGATATGGAAGTCACAAAGTACACACTGTTAATGGTTAATAATATAGCACAAAAATGTCAAAGAAGTTACTTGCACAGCCTTGCTGCAGGCTGGGAAGGAAGAGAGAATGAGTTGTATTATTGAGAAACCACACTGGCACCACCGTTACCCTTCCTGGGTGGCAGGAAAAGTGAAGCAGGCTGAGGAAGAGGAGCAAGTCTGCTCTCACGGGCACAGTGAGTCTTGGCTGGATGGGTCACTCTGACTTGACTGAGCATGGGCAGCCAAAGCAGCTGTGCCAGGGCTGAGGCCAGACCTAAGGGACTTGGTGGCTTTTCTAAGCCAACCTGAGCAACACTTTACAACCTCCTGTGCATCCCTTTTAATTACAGGTTGACTTAAGTACCATCCTAAGAAAACCACCCTGAAAGACACCTGCTTGGTGTCAGCCTGAGAGATCTGAACAGGGGGGACCTTTCTCCTGCCTCCTTCTTCTGGAGAAGCCACAGACAGACAGACCAAACCTTGCTGCTTTCTGGGGTGACATAACCATGCAAGACACTGTCAGAGCTCAGTACCTAATGTGGGAACGCTTCTTCCAAGGTTTTCCACATTTTTATCCAGCAGCCCTTTGTCTGAAAGCTTCATCTAATCTTAAACCAAGCACAAGCAGATTGAAGATCTGAACAAAGCCACGACCTGAAGTGTGAGCTTCACAGGTCACGGAGAACTCCTGAAGTTACACCTGGTAATTCACATTTGTGTGTGTCCTAAGCCCGGCTGTGGCGTTGCCCATGACTGTGGTCTCGTTCTAACCAAGCTCTGAGCACCCCCTGAGCAGCAGCAATCAGTCTGAAGGTGATGGGACAGGATTGCTGCTACAAGTAGGACCCAAACAGAACCTGAGAGCGCCTATCAAACATCACCTGGCTGCCTGACGTGCCCTTACACATGGTCAATACTCCCCATAACAAAGTGTGCACTATTAATACTACTACTAATTCACAGATTACACAGATGGCTGAGTTTCCTCAGCAGTTTGGAGAAGCCAAGCTAAATTCACCTCTGGCACTAATGTGTGCAACATCACTTAGCACTTGCTTAGTGAAGCACCAAACTGGGATAATAAACCGCTGGAGCTCTCTCCCCCTCATTACACGCTGCAAGACACAGAATGAGAAAGGCAACTGCCTGTGTCACAGGCTGCTTACTGCACATTACCTTCCCATAAAACACACTCTGAGAGCGATGCTGCTGTAACTCTGCCTGTAATGTGATATTAAACGTGCTGCCTGAAGATAATGCTTGTGATATTTCAAAAAGGATGACATGAAATAACTCATGCTGTTGCTTCCCTTATCTTTAAAAATAGCCAATTTCTTTCCTTTACTGACAAAGGAATAAAAGGAAAAAAAGCATTGTGAGGAAACTTTGTACTCTTCCAAAGCTAAATGAGCTGGTCAGGAAGAATCAGCTGTGTGACAAGTTAACCAACTAAGAGCACAGCTTTGACATAGGAGCTACTTGCTACTGCCAGCTTACACAGAGACAAAGACACGGGCTCAGCATGCCTCCACATCTCATCACTCGTTAATATCTTATGAATGCTGCATATATTGAACAGGTCTTTGAGGAATTTTGCTCCTGAGCAGGAATTGTTGTACAGGCCAGCATCACAAGCAGGGTATATGGCATTTCTGAACTGCTTATGGGGGACTCTGAAGTTGTGTGACTTCCACTTCAGTAGTGTTCCTGCACGGTGGTCACAACAGGGCGAGTGGCAGAAGAGCAGCCTGCTGCACAAAGGGCAGATGATTGAAGTAAATCCTTCAGGATCACTCTCCCAAATGAAAGAGAGAGAGCTGAGAAATGAGAAGAAAGTGCCATGTGTGGGCTGTGAGAAATGAGCCTCGTGCATCGATGTACTTGTCTGGGTTAGATTTGGGAAAAGGCAGTCTGAGACCTTAGCCAAGCTAGCGTCGATTCAGATCCAAGTCAGAGCCCCAGAATAAATTCCCTACTCAAGAGAATGGCTCAGCCCCTAACTCCCCTTTCCCTGCTCTCCTGCTGGCCCTACCAGACTGAACTCCAGGCTACCTCTGTACAGCACCCAGGCTGTGCCTTCCACGAGTTGGCTGGCGCTGAGCATCTGGCCCACTGAACGCTATAGGCATGCGATTTTATTCCCCCCGTGATTTATTTGAACTGCCCTCATGTAATCCCATTCCTCAACTATAAAAGAGAATGAAACTGTTTATGTGGGTTTATTGGGTGATGTCTGCTTGACAGATGTCTGTACTACAACAGCTGCATGCATGTGCTGTCTTTGGCATTTGCTGTCTTTAAAAGCTTTACTTTTATTTTTTTAACACTTCTGACTTCATAAAAACAAGCGAAGAGCATTGTCAGGGTAGATTCTGTTCTCCCCAAAATTCATTTAAGCTTGAGTATCTCTAATTTAAAGCAAAAAGGCAAAATACACAACCTCATATTCCTCAAGGCCTGTTGATCCCTCTCCATCTTTGCAAAGCACCACTTCAACTGGCTCAAGTGGAAATGACATGCACAGGCCAAGTTGAGAACTTAGCCACAGGCCTTGCCTGATTCCATATCAGAAGGTGAATCTCATGATTATTCAGGGTTTCACCACCTTCCAACTCTGATCAAACCCTTCTCAATAAGGGCTGGGAATGGTTCTTCACTGGGAGCTCTCCAGAGAAGAAAGGGCTCTGTGGAAGACACTTCACACAGTGTTTCTTTAGGCACCTGCTAACCAATTCCAGAGTCACCCCACAGTCCGTGGGGGAGTACAGTTTCACCCAAACAGCAAGTCAGGCCACTTCTTCATACCAACAACCTGTGAACCTGGTGGCTAATTCAGCAGGTCAGTACCTGCTGAATACACCCCTGCTATATTTCTCTACACCTCTACAACGCAGGCACATGCTAACTCCTTAAAATGACACCCATGCCAGTCAACCTTATTAGGAGCTTTGATGCTACAATAAATTCAATTGCTTGAATTTATTATCTGAGTGAAACTTCTATTTCTTTATTGTCCTTCACCCAAGAGCTCAAATAGTGCTGCCTGCCCCAACCCACAGAACATGCAGGAATTAATCTTGTGTTGCAACACAGCACAATGGGAAGAACATTCTTGCTGTGCATCAACCAACTTCTTTCATGGCAAATTCAAAAGGGGGCAGTTGTTAAACACACCACTGTGTGATTCAGCCTAGATCTGGCCCTTAGTCTTCACACTGAGCCATCATTAAGGGCCAAGTGTTGCAAACCTCCTTCCCCACCCCAAACCCAAGAGCCTCAGATGAAAATCACAGTCTGTATTTAGGCTGCTAAGAATGTGATCCAACACTCAAAGGCAGTGACTATCCTGCACAAAGCCAGAGGACCTTAACTTTAGACTCTGGCTTTCAAAAATCTTGGCAAAGGCTTTTAAGGACTCTTTTCTCCCCCCTCCCCCAAGAGAGGCCCGTGATGCAAGCTCTGTGGAATTCAGCTCACGATTTGGGGTGAAAGCTTGAAGCAACTCTGCAAATCCTGAGAATCAAGGCACTTCAGGTCTGCTGCTTAAAGTGAACATCCAGAAATGTCTTCTGGCCATCCTCAGGCATATATTACAGTAAGTTAATTATGCACTGAAACTAGGTAAAACAGACCCCTTTTTCTTTGTGTTCTCCTCTCCATCCTCAATTTAGGTGAACAAACTGATATTCTACAAAAAAGACTTCTTAACAGCCTTTTAAAAAGCTCATTTTATGTCTTTAACCTCTTTGCATGCTTTAGGATTCTGTGGGGATCACTACTAGACCTGCCAAAGTTGAACTAGAATTCAGAATACAGCCAGCTCTGTGCACGGCTTGAATGGACCTAGAAGAAGCATTTTTTATTCAGGGAACTGATCTAAAGGAAGAAGAATAAGGTCAGTGTTGTAGCAATGGGGTTTGTACACAAGAAGGGACTGGTGTCTTTTGATGCACTTAGAAAACCTGACCTATTTGGCTTCAAGCATCGGGGTTGGTGTACCAGCCTTACCTGCCACTGCCAATTGAAGGAAACGCAATTGATTTCAGCTTCTTTTCATCAGCCAGGGCCAAGCAGTTCTTCACTGTCTTTTCCAGCAGCTCCTCACATTTGTCTGAGCCCCAACCTGGGCTGTTACAGTGGATCACAAATTTTGCAGGCAACCCATGGCCAGCGCTGACAACAGCTAGTAAGAACCAAAAGTGAAAGGTAATTGCTTTCTTCTCCTCAGGATTAAAAGAGTGCATCTTGTGTGATTAAAATAGCAAACAACTGACAGACATTCATTTACCCCCTGGGAATGTTTTAGATTACAAATCATGCAGCCTTAAAATATAACAACATGATTACAGAGACTTTGTTTTTTTCCATTTCCAGCTGCACTTTGCTCTGGAAATTTATAAATCATAGCTATAATCGAGCTTATTTTAGAGAGAGCAAGAATTCATGGCTGACATCAAAAGAAACACATTTATACTGGGGTTTGTGCAAACTTGTGTAAGAAAAAAAGGCAGTAATCTGTTAGAATGTAAACCCATTCAAGGGATGATCTTCCTTTGGTTCAGGTAATTGCAGAGCTACAGTAAATAGAATGCTGGACAGTCACACAGAGTTAGGATGTGTGACCTGCAGCTGCTCCTGCACAACACAGTTTGTTCAGCTAGCTTCTGATTACAAACTGGAGCAGCTCAGAGTTATTAGTGCCCTGCAAACTGGTCAGGAAGGCTGGAAAAGAGGCAAATTAAGACTTCTGCTTTATTTCCAGCATTGTTTCTAGGTAACTGTAAGACATTTTGTGTTGAGACTTTGGGCTTGAGCTTTTTTGTGTATGGGTCATCTAAGACCATTTAGATGATGCTGGTTTTACATCATCTCTTTCATCACACTCTAGACAGACAGCTGGAGGGGATACCTTTATAGATTTATGATGTTTGATTCACGCTGTTGATATAACAACAGGCAAGGTCTTGTACATGCAAACAAAGAAGAGTTTTTACCATGCTAATCATTTATTATCCCCAGCTTATTACATCAGACTGGTGGGGACAGTGTTCTGTCTGCCAGAAAACAATAAGAGGACCACTGCTATTTCTGAACAGCTTTTCAGTTAAAAACTTGTAACTTTGGTTTGTTTAAAGAAACAACCATCAAAAAAAAAGAAAGAGGAAAAACACCCTAATCACAAGCTGAGGAAAGAAAAAACACCTAGCTGAAATCTCACAAGGGCACACACTGGACCTTCACAAGGAGTCACAGCCCCCTAACGTGCACACTTTGGGTATTATCTTACGTGGCCACAAATGTGTAGGTATAAACTCACAGCATATGTCTTCAAAAAAAATAACAATAATTTTTGTTTTTTTTTTTTAATTTAGCTTTTTAAAATTAGCTTTGTGAATGTGCCAGAAATCCTCTACACTGGAATGTTTATGAGGCACTTTGCTATTTGAGTTTAGTAGAAATAACTCTTGGAGCACAGTCATCACATATGGATACTATCTGTAGCTGCTGCAGGAAGGAGAAAATAGACTTTGTCATATGGTAATCTGACCAGAGGTTAATCAGAAGAATACACTTTGAAGGACAATGGAAGCACAAGCATTTATGCTCTTCTGGGTTTGTAGATTCTCAGCATGTTGAATAGACCCAGTGTTAGGCAATGCTAATTTGTCATAATGTGCAACTAAAATGTTGGCAGATTGAGGATATATCATAAATCCAAGAGAAATCTATTAAAAGCAGCTGACACATCTCTAGTCAGATGTGAAACGTGGGTAATATCTTCATTCTGAAAGAACCAAATACTGTAGTGATACGCATCACCAACTGTAATATTTCAGAGGGAGTGTTTTCTTGGGTAGTCACTAATTAACTCATTAGGATTCTGCTGAGGACAACTGTTAATTACCAAGAGCAGTTGCCCCTCACTTCAAATGTACATGTTCTGGAAGGGGAAGTAAGTTATGATTTCATGGTAGAAAAAGACAGAACCATGGACAGGTTCTGGGCTAGTTACAATTACATAGAATCACAGAATCCCAGATTGGTCTGGGTTGGGAGGGATCCCAAGGATCACAGAGCTCCAACCCCCTCCCACAGGCAGGGACACCAACCTCCAGGCCTGGAGCTACACAAGGTTGCCCAGGACCCCATCCAACCTGGCCTTGAACACATTCCCAGTAAAGATCCTGGTTACTGGTGGATTAAAGGGATACCCATTTGCAAAATGTGGAAACTAGGTATCCATACGATTGAGAAATCGATGTGTATCAATTCTTTCCTAGGAGAACACCCTAAGAGCCTGTTTCTACCAGCGTAGCACAGGGCTCCCCACAGGGTAAGACTGTTGAGCAGCCCTCGGATCTGAGGGGTGCATCCATCACTGAAAAGAAACTAAATAAATCAATCTTCTCTCCAACTTGCAGTCTCTTGGTGAGCAGTTTGGTCTGGGCTGACCAAGAATACCATGGAGAAGATTTTTTTTTAAAAAAAAGTAGTGAGTAATAGATTCTACATATTTCACAGAACAAGAATTCCAAGAAAAACTTAATAAAAATTTTAAAAAGCAAAAGTAAACAGTTGTAATTTTTTCCTGTCAGAGCTGAAGTCTTACATCTCCCTCCTCAGCTTCAGTCAGAATTGGTTTACAAAACTGCTCACGCTGTATTTATTTTTATAGCATAAACACAGATGGCAGAATCAGCCTTCTATATGAACAACATGTATCAGCCATCTCACAGATGGTGTAAAATTATGGATTGTCATTACCAAACTTTATTACTCACCGAGTAGATTTTCTCAGATATTACATAAATTTTGATAACTAGGCATCAAAAAGTCGTAAGCTTTTACAGGGATGATTTTGGCACTGATTAAACCAAGTACCCAAGCAGATGCTTAAACTTTAAGCACGTGCTTAAGTTCAGTGAAAGTCAGAGGCACTTCAGCAAAGCAGATGTTTAGGAGTTGGACTCTACTGTTTGGAAAAATAAGCATCTAATTAATGGCTTTTCTGAACCGTGCCCTTAATGACCATTCATATGTGTACCTGTGAATAGGTGGGTTTTCCCTGTGAGATCACATCACTGCACCGCTCCCCACACACTTTGGCAGAGGTTACTTAAGGTACAACACGTGCACGTTAACTCTGGGGAACACAAAGATCCCACAACCCATAAAAGCTGCCTGCAGACAGCACAGACCCAGCGTCGCAGGAGGAGGAGGAGGAGCAGCAACGAAGGCTGCCCCAGACAGCGATGGCAGTGCCCGTGGTGTGGTGTTTGCGGGTTCCCGAAGCGCAGAACCTCACCTCCAGCTATGTCCAAGGGCCCGTTCTTTTGCGAAGCTCAATGACAGCTTCCACAAACTCCTTGCCGCCTTTCTTTTCCAAAGTGCTCCCTGAACAGAGAATGGATATTTTATTCCTCTGACCCCAGGTTTCCATAGCAAACATTTTTTTGACTCATCATTATTTGTATTTATTTTTTTTTTTATTACATCATTCTAGAGTTTTCTGCCCAAACATTGTTTTTTTGGGGACTGCAAAGTAAGATCTAAACCTTTTGGGACTTCAGAATTAGCTAGTCATTAAAAACAACAACAACAACGACAACAAAAAGAAAAAACCAAAAAGAGACAACCCTAACAACCCAAAAACCTCACATCTGTATCCCTTGCTAACATTCTCAGACTCTGATTTTAATGTCAAGACATCTGACATGACATCCCTACCTCCTTCCTTATCACCAGCATCTCTTAGTGTGAAATGTTCCAGAAGAATGTGCTAGCTCGAGCGTGGTTGAAGGTTCATAATTCCTTCCCCTATGATTCATTTCCCCTCTCTCTTACAAATTGATTTAAAGAGCCATTTGCCACAATAAGAATTTGAAACTCACCTGATCTTGGTCCCTGACCCCAACAGGTGGCACCAGGAATGAAACAGTCTCGTGAGTGCAGCGGGCTGCTTTACTTGGTAACTGCCCAGCTTGTTGAGCCACCTTTAACCAAGAGGAAGAGCCTCAGAAATAAGGAGAATCTCTAAGGAACACATTCCTCCAATGAACTTCTCTAACTATAGCTAAGGAGCTGGACAAAGTCATTCTGGGAGGAGAAGAGCTGTGCAGTGTTTCAGGGCAACCAAAAGGTATGCTGTTTGCAAAGGCAGTCCATCACTAAATGGTTTAGATCTTATTTTGCAGCTCTGGTTTTAAATATTAACGTAGAAAAAACAGCCCAAGAAAGCATTTTCCTAACTACATAAGCATCCCACGTAATTATTTGCACTGTGCACATTAATTATAAAGGTACATAAGTAAAAAGCAGTGATATCATAAAGGCTCCGAGATATTACTTTGGAAACTGATGTCCAAAATTTCAGAACTAGGTCTCTAGCCATGGATTTGGTGAAACCCCTTTAACTTTCACTGATGAAGAAAGAAAAACCGCATTTTCTGATGGAAGTGCACATACTGTATGCTCAAGGAAGCAGAGCTGCTCCTCCAAGGCTCAGTTACTAAACAAGGTCATAGCTCCAAGAACTAAGGACTGAAAAATGCTTTTGTTTTCTGGCCATTGCTAAATTTCTTCCAAAATGAAGATTAACAAGTTGAAAACAATGCATTGGTTTATTCATTCCAAAACTGTGGCTCCACCTCTATTTTGCTACTGACAGTTTATTGCTTTTGGGGTACAAAAGCTGAGAACAATTAAAACGTTTATGCCTTTTGGGTTTTTTTTTAATAACCAATTCACAGAGGGTGAGTAGATCGGTGTCATTTGCTCTTTGTGCTCATTTAGGCTGTTTTAGGGAAGTACTTTGGTCTGAGCTTATTCAGACAAACCCCTCACCAAGTATTTTCTGGAACTCAAGGTTCCACTCACTGAGTGGAAGGCACCATCTTCCAAATCTCTTTGGTAAGACAGAAAAGGCTTTATTCATACCATCAAGGTGTCTTACAGCGTGCTAGGAAAGGAGATCCTCCCCAGAACTGAGGTGCCTGGAAACTGGCTGCCCTCAAGGCAGCGATACAGCAGGCAGAACCTTGGCTGAACCTGTACAGCAGTGGCTGACCCAGGGTATTATCGAACCACCCGACAGAGAAGGGGTGTGGAGGGAAAGGAACAGTCTTCCACTCTAGTTATATTCTTGTTGGATGTATTTCTGTACTGTTCCTATTTATATTTGTATATATTCCAGTTGTACTCCCCTTGAGTCCATGAACTCAGATCAGTCCTAAAACCCATGACATTCATAATCCTTAATTTCTCTTGTTTCAAGGGGAAACACAATTAAGCCTTGCCCAGAACCCAGGAACAGAAAAGATCTATTAAGTAGGTCATTCCTTTGCCATTGCAGAGCCATTGTACATTTAATGGAATTTAGCCTATTTTGGTTTAATTCAGTCCAGAAGGATGAGCTTTTCCCCTTCTACTGGGAATTAATTTATAATTAAAAGCAAGGAACAACCTTGTCAGCTTATTTCACCGAGTTCTCTTGCAGATCTGGTACAAAGAAGAACAAAAGGAGTATCTGGTATGAAGGTTTTCTGCATTTACTCCCTCAATTATGTTCCTCTTCTGATTAATAGTGAGGGTTTATATTGAAATTGTATTTCAGAACTATGCTGTAAATTAGCTTCACCTGGGAAAGGACATACTGTTTTTAACCATTTTCCACTACATTAGCGAGTTCCTTGATGGAAGTCTTGCTTCACAGCCTCAAGGTTAGTAGCTTATTTGCTCACAGGCATAAATATGTGTCACTCCCATGAGAATAAGATCATTATCTCATGCTTTCCAAGCAGGCATTGGGATCAGTGTTGAAAACAGCGTTAGCAGAAATTTAGGCTGTAAAATTCTCAGGACAAGCCCCCAGTACATTTAAATTGTTAGGGAAAAAAAACAAGCCAACAAACCAACAAAAATAATTAAAAAAAGAATAATTTAGATGTGTCAAAGTTAATCATTGGAAGCTAAGCATTTGTGCACTTCTATTCTTTCTTACAGCAGTCAGAGGCAACAGGAACCTACGCTAAGGAATGAGGAGTACAGCTCTGAGACACCATTTTCTTTGCAGGGTAGCAGAGCATCTCTTGGTCGAAGGGTAGGAGACAAGCACATCAGCTAAACGGGCCCGACAGACGTCAGAGGGATATTCTTCGGATACAAGGTATTGTGACACTTCTATCTGAATGTCTCTGCACGCTTTAGCCAGCCAAGTCAGAGCTGTTCTTGGTCCGACAGGCTATCCAGAGCTACATCCACCCCGTTACTTGGCCAGTAGCCCCTCAGAAAAAGCAGGTGGTGTAGGACACGCCAGCTCTGCAGTAGGATGTGTCGCGTCCCCCCATCCCGAGCCGTGCTGAAACAGGACCTCGGGTGTGGAGGGAGAGCATTGGAGTCTCAGTGCTGAGGTTAAGATGAGAACAGAGGCCAGGTGACTGCATTTTAAGCATGGTGGGGCCATCACCCTTACCACCAACTTCTGCATTCAGCCAAAATTCTGATTTGCCGTCTCAAATTACCAAGGCAGTTCAGTTAGAGTACTGCTACCCTTACACAAAACCCTTCAAAACGCTGTACACAGAGGGGTATCACTAAGATAAGAGTTACTCAGGGGATGCAAATACTGAAGTAAGATGCCTGTCATGCTTTCTGTCATGCCTTTCTCTCATCAGTGGAGCTTAGATGACCGACCGCCTGAAAAATGTACGTAACAACACTGGCTGTGTTCTTGAGGGAGGGAGGACCAGTGAGCAGGGCTATGAAGGTCATCGGTCCATAAGGTAACACGTGAGAAAACTAACTAATCAAACTTAAAGAGTTCAGAGAGCACAGATTGGCTAGATACAGCATGTCAGGTGCGAACACCTGAAACTTGGCATGGAACGGGTTAGGAATCTGAAGATCAAAACTCAAACTACATTTGAAGCAGGCATTTAACATGCCAAGCAAACAATGTGGTAATTTATTCTCCTTGGTCACATGCCTGCACTGAACATACTGTTCCTGCACTGGAAATTTTGGCGGTGCACTCTCCTGTTACTTCTGAACGCCTGATTTGGTGATCAAAATCAGAAATACCTACTGAGTTTGCAACTACTCATTCGGTTTTATCTGTCAGGACTGCTGGAAGTGAGAAATGAATGCAAAGCTGCATAGCTACAACAAGCTTGTGGCTGCTGATTGACCATGCACACACATACAAACTCCGCAGCACTGAACTTGCCATTACCTACTTCACCACCGGTGTAGAAGTCAGAGTTTGTCGGGTGAACGACAGCATCACTGTCGATCGTGGCAATGTCAGCCTGTACAACTTGCAACTACAACAGGTAAACAGATGTATATCAACCACGTTGGACAGAGACCCAGCACAGGCTCTACATTTACACATGTACCAACGTCCATATTTTTCCTACCTTTACATCTCCAAACCTTGCGCCAAAGGAGTATGCTGAGTTGTGTGTGCAGGTGTGTGTAGAGAAAGGGGTGTAGGGAACAGGAGGAGGAATATTGAGTATGACATGATCAAATAAATGTTAAAATGACAAGTCAGAGCAATCACATGAGATCATTTCCAAAGTTTTAAAATCAGCTAACACCCCATTTCACTTTGCAGAAACCTAAAACAACCAGTTCCCCACAGAGCATGACACTAAAATATGGAATCTGTTTAAAAAAAAGAAATTCAGGATCATCAAGCCAAACAAAATAACTAGTTTCTCCATTTTGTCAGCATCAATAAGCTGACAGGCATTACCCCTTCATGCATATAGCCATTCATCCTTGTGTCTCTAAAAGCAACAGTCTCCTTCATATGGAGGAAACTGTGTGCCCCTAGGCAGGGTTGGAATATATTTGCTTTAAAGAATACAAATGATTGATCTTATATTTTAAAGGTAAGGCATATTTGCTAATTATGTGTTCGGATGGCTGAGACACATGTACAAATATACGTATATTTTAAATCACCAATTTAAAAATTAGCCTTCTTACATCTTCTTCTTGCTAAATTACACAGGTACATTCCCATAGGAAATGCAGGAATAGAAGAATTATGGGTTGAATTCCACTAAAGAAGCTTTAAAAAAAGACAGCAGTGGGTATAATCAAATTAAGAAAGGAAGGCAGTATGTAATGCATAAAAGTTAATTTTTCTTTTACTTTTTGTTAATGAAGGCTTATTTTTTTTTCCTCCAATCTGGAATAAGATGGAAGCTTTTGGTGTGATACATCATCTATGACAGTATCAACAAGTTCAGTGGTGGTATAATGTCAGTATTTGTTTTCAGCTGCGTGTGAAAGTGGCAGGGAGTAATTTAAGCAGGATGGAAACAAATTATTTGACTGAATTAAACATGAAATCAAGGTGGGAGAAAGATTTGGGAATAGGTAATTATTTAATCATTCCTCTTTTAAAATGTTATGCCTACTTCTGAGTATCAGGAAAGACGCCAAGATTGCCGCTACAATGGAGAAACTGCTTATTTTGAAAACAACCTGACAAAAAAGGTATCTTAGTCCTCAAAGTATCCAAATAAGAAACCCCCCAAGATAGCTAACAGTCACATATGATCATTATGGAAAAGAATTTAAGATTTTGGTTTTAACTGAAATCAACTGAAAGACTAGCAATAGCTGCAAGTATTCCGATTTGGTGAGAGAGTCCTTTGAATATAGTTCTTCAATGAAAGAGAACCCACAAGATTGGAATTTCCACTCTTATTAAATATCTGAAGCCCTAGAGAGTAAATTCTGGGTTCCATAATTTCCATGTGACCGTTAGTTGTGTCAACCCATGCCCCATTTACCTAGGTCATCTTTAAGGTCAATGTCAGCATTGGTAGGATTGATAATGGCCTCCACCTCGAAGCCGGCTAAATTACTGATTTCACTGTGAATAAGGTTCAGCTGAAAAGAAAAGCATGAGGTGGGAAATAACAGGACAGCTGGGAAATCACAGAGAAGCTGCAGAAAAGTGAGCTTTGCAACACAGATGGAGATAGCATCACTGCAAACAAATATGCAAAATAAAAGGCAGGTCTTAAAGGAGGGTTATTATCCAAAAGAAATTTCAAACACAAGACTCAAACGCTCTTCACGCTGGGAGGATGTGACTGTACCCACTAACAAGCTCTGTTTTGGCTTTATGCTGACCACTACTTAGGGTTCTCTGGCATTATAAGAGGGCATTTGTTACTCCTCAAAGTACAGATGAAGGACACCCTGATCATTTCTTAAGCATCCTCTACAGGAACGTGCCATGGCCATTCAGCACTGAAACAGGATGAAAGAAGCTGTTCCTCCTTCTTTAAGCCAGCACAGCTTGGAGAAAGCACACACTGGTCTCCAACGACTCCTCCATCCTCACAAGGGAACATCTTTTCCTTTCCTTGTCAGAGCTCGCTGTACTCTGCAGCGCAGACACTTCAGGTCCCATCTGCACAATTCTGCTGCCTTTGTGAACAGCCAGTGACTGACTGGAAGCAGGCACTACTACTGCTTCTAGTTTTTATTTTACTTGCTTTACTTCCTTTGGTCTTTTATGAAAATAGAGACTTTAACCCCACCCATTAACCTCTCCCATTAATGCTTCTCCATCACTGTCTGAATCATTACAAAATCAGGGTTTCTCCTGGGCAAACAGGGAGGTGAGGAAGTTAGCACAGGTATCCAGAGGTTAACCTCACATCCACACTGTCAGCTCTTAAGAGAATAAGAATTATTAAAATACAAGGAGGTGCAGATTTCAACTTCTAGCAATGCATTTTAAGCAAGACTTTCAAACCAGTATATAAAACAAGTCAATGAAAAGACCAGCCATGGTAACAAATTGATCCTGCCATGTCACACCAGCAAGGATGGGGCTTTCTTTAAATGCTTAGAGGGGTAAAGTGATAGTACAGTTTGCTTACTACTGCCCGTTCGGGTGTCTCATCATAGTATGAGAGCCACACCAGAGGAACAGCTCTGTAATTTAAGGCAATCTGATGTGAACACCAACTGTAGCAGAGCTGCAGAACGGTATGTGACAAAGTTTATAACCAGGGGTGTGTGATGCTGCTATGTAGCCAGTGCTGGGAAGTCTGATTTCACATGCACCAAGTTTACTACCACCAAAACTTAAAGTAAGTTACAATGCAAAGATTTTTCCAGATTCTTTCATATAGGGAAATACAGTATCTACATCATAAATTATGCTTCTGTCTACAACACACATTTAGAATGATCATTTCAGTAACTGGTTAGGCAATATGGAAAGCAGCTATGGAAGAGAAAGTTCTCATTCCTTTATACCTGAAGTCCTGAAGCCAGCTGCAGTTGAGCCAGGCTTTGCTTCTAATCCAAAGCCCTGAGTTCAACACACATATATATAGGCATGGCAAGTTATCTCATCAGGAACTGAGTTTTGTTTCTTGGTTTGTAACCCACAATCTGTAAACTCAACTCTTAGAATCTTCTCCTTGTGTCTGTCTGTCTGTCAGTAGGGAATATGGTCCAACTGGTGTAAGCAATACAAGTGAATGGGTCGTTTAAGGAGGCCAACATCCATATAATTAAGTTTTATGGAAAAAATTGTTCCTATCTCATTCATGTGATTAGATGAATTGACCTTCTTTCTCTTCTTAAAAGCCTGCAATTTCATTTAATTTGCATATGTTGCTTGAGTAAACTATGTTCCCTCAAAACAAGGCCATTTTGGCTAAAAATGAGTGTAATTCAGTGTTTTAAGTATGGGTCTGTTCAGGAATTTATAATAAAATCTGAGAAAGCTTGCTTTCCAAATAGCTGAGAATCCTTTCCTACTTCACACATGGTGAGTTATTCATACTTGAGTTTGAGTCTTGAGTTTGACTACAAGCAACTGCTGTTTAAAAAAAAATAAAATAAAGTCAAACCAAACCAAAATGTTAAAGACACTTTATGAATTCTGAAATAAAAAAAAAACAACAACAAAACACATGCACACACCAAAAGGACTATTTTATGGAGATTTTAGTATGTTCCTAAGCATATTTTGTCCATTTTATAGGTGATTCTCTTTGATCCCTCATTCTGTGTTCTACAGGTTTTTGCCCCAAATCCAGTGGCTTCAGGTCATTTTGGTTTCAGACCTTTAATCTGTCTCTACTCATATATGGGATTAATAAAATCAACTGGTAATTAAAGTCTGAATTTAAAAGCAACAACAAAATGCCTGAAAAGCTGCCCAGCACTGAGAGCACGTGTTGGCAGCTAAGTCTTATTTTGCTAAATAAGTTATTTGCTAAATAACTTACTGCTCAAAGCATCATTAGCTATTTGATTGCCAAAAACAACTAAAAAAAAAAAAATCAGAAGTTTTCCTGCAGAATGAAATCCTCAAAGGAGCAACTGCTCAATTTTTACCACCCAATAGCATGAAGTGTGTATCAGACAGGAGTGATCCCCTAAAAGGGCCACTTAAAAAAATAGGCAGGCACAACTTTCCTGTGCAATAAACCAGATGAAATTTTAGGTAACATTTAGATGAAATGTTAGTTAGATAAAATGCAGGTGGCACTTAGCACATCCAGGAGCATTTTCTGAGCCAAGCCTTGCATTTCTTACTAGAGACAAAAATTACCTTTAAAGTCTTGGAACTTTTTCTGGTACGAGTTTCATACAGAAAACTGAAGATGCCTGTTGCAGACCACAAGCTGAGGTCTCTCTGAGCATCCAATCCCTAATGCTTAGGCTTGAGGTCTTAGCACTCTCACCCCTCTACCTACTCCAGGGTTGTGTCTCAGGAGAAAGAAACTAGTTATTGTGCAGAATGTCATGTTTCCATTGGGATGTCACTTGTAGGATGTGCAATCATTAAACTCTTAACTAGCTTTTAATACTTAATTACGGTGGCACTTACTTCTACAAGTATACTTGAAGGGTTCTTTGTGATTTCCTGACCTCTGAGAATTCCTAGTGAATGTCAGCAGTTACCTCAAGATTTAATGCAATAACAGCATATTCTAAAAGCTGAAGATTTGCAACGTTCTCACCTCTGTTTTCAGTAATTAAATCTGGGGTTATTGAAAGATGAAGAGCTGTTCTTGCAAATCAAGCCCTTCCCTTTCCCCTCTGCAAATATGGAGCCAAGAAAAAGACTTTTCCCATTAATCACTTAGGAATGACATGATACTAAGGACAGGATTCTTTTCTTCCTCCTCTACATCTAGGAAATTATTTCCTGATCTAGCAGATAGTGATTTTGCAGACCAAACAGGCATGCTGGAAAGCTGTTCAAGGATGCCACAGGAGGTTTGAAAGATACTGATTGTTGGTTTGGGTGTTTTTTTTCGTTTTCAGGTTTCTGTGTTTGCACTGCAGTTTATTAAGAGCACACAGAACATGAAAGGATACTGAAAACCTGTATGTAAATCAAGTAACTATTAACATGCTTTTGCTTTTCAAAAGGAATAGCTCAACATCTTTTAACATATTAAGCCTTCCTACCATCCACAGGAAGACTGTAACTGTAATCTCCATCCACAAATGGGGATGGCAACAGAGAAAGACAAGGTGATTTACAGTATCTCTGAATCAGCCAAAATCAGGAGTCAGGGTTTCCAGGTCCCCAGCTGAACTGCCTAAACACACCTCTCCCTACCCAGGCAATCAGCAGATTTTTCCTTCCTTCAAAATGCTGTTGAAGGAGAGTGGGGCTGAGCTGAACAGCAGAAGGATCCTCCTCCACACCAGCAAACACCTTCTGCCCTCACATGCTTTGGGGAGGAAGCAACATGCACAACTCTAAGGAATCAAACTGCAATGCTACTGCCCAGAAACACCACTGAAGAAAATTCTTAGCTCATCACGTTTAAGAATACCATGTGGCAGTAATTTAAGACAACTACAACAAAACAGGGTTGGTTTTTTTCTCTTTAGCATCAGACTTAAACTTAGCTAAGTATCTTAAAAATCAATGTTATCTTTTTAAACAGCAATTGCATGTAGAAATGGCTAAGCAGAAGCATTTAACTGATTCAATGCCACTAGAGTTTTTATAGATAATTGTTATATTTAATCTGTAAATTTCCAAAGTAAATGACAATGATCTGAGACTTCCATGTGTCACTTTAAATATTGAACGACCACCACCATCAAGGAGATCCCAGCCTACTAAACCTGCCCCTAGCAGCAGGCATCCTGTGGCACCCAGGAGCCTCCTGGCCCATGCAAAAGACACCTCCAGTTTAGGAGGGAGGATGCATTCGACTCCCAGTGATCCTGTGATTGAAAGTTCCATCTTTGCCTTTTTCATCACAAAGAAATCAGAACTGTTTTTAATAATTTTGAAAATGTATTTTTTAAACAGAATTTTCAGGGAATGGTCTGAAAATATTTCTAGGAATAGGCCAGCATCAGTGTTGTTTTAATGCTAAATAAAATCTCTTTGATCACTACAGGGCAAACTGGATTTATTTTACATTTTAGCTTTTCAGGTGTTCAGTCTTAACACGACAGCTTAAAATAATTTAGGTTAGTCTAAATATGCTATTTTTAGGGGTAAATCAGAACAAAGGCATTAATATATTATTTGTCAGCTCAAACAAGGCAAGAATTTCATTTTTAACTCACACAGGATGATGAGAACTCTTGTACTTGTCAGGTACAGCCTACTTTCCTTAGATTTTTACACTACCCATTTACTGCCTCTGAAGACAGTTTCTCACAGGGAATCAAAAGCAAAATACAATCTGTGCTAGACACATCTCAACAGCACCTGTGCATCTCCTACCCCTCAGAAAAGGATTGATTTCAGTTGGAGTGTTCCCTCACAGGAAACAAACAGGCTTTCCTCCTTCTTTTCATTCTCCTTTCAATTATGAGTACTGTGCTACAAACAAAGGCTAACACCCAGCCCCTCTCCTGGGCAGGGTTAACTGACAGCAAACCAGTACAGGGATGGCCAAGTCATACCAGTTAATTTCTTCAGGGGGCTGCGCTCCAAGTGAATGAGAAAGCCAGAAATTCCATTTCCCAGTAGAAGGAACTCACTGGAAAGCTCTACAGCAGACCCTGGCTTAGCTCACTACAGCTTAAAGCTGTCCTGGAGTTCATGATTCTCTTCCACAGAGCCTAACAGCAAAGCTTTATTCATTTGCTGGGTCAGTCTTGCTGGAACACACCAGTAGGTATAATTACAGGTTTCCTATGGTAACTGAAAGGAGTTCAAATTCAGGTCCAGAAGTCTGATGTTAGTTGCTTTCTTGAAGCAGTAATATAGATTATATATTTTAGGTTCTAATTTAGTCATCAAAATGTTGGGTTTTTTAAACTATGTTCAAAGCCACCACCCTAATAGTAGTCAAATAGCAAAAAAGCCCTAAAAAACCAGCAATCTAGCTCTAGCTGTAAAATTAAAATGTGGAAAATCAGAAGTCTTGCAAAAAATAACATTACTCTCATGCACGTTAAACTTAGCAAACAAACTGTGGAAGGATAAATGGAGAACAACCTCAGTATGAAATAAAAATGAGTCAGAGGAGATACATTCCACAATGGACAATGGCTCATCTTTTATGACTTGCAACACAATGATCTGATTACTGGATGAGAGAAGAAAGATGCAGTTTTACTTAACAAAATTTTGTATCATGTACTAAAGGCAGGTTTCAAGATAAAAGACCAAATTAATGTAATGATTTGTCTCTTTAAATGGATCCTCTCTTTAAGTAGGTATGTGTTTGTATTAAACCATCCAATGTCCCAGAGCATATTCACAGGGGAAAAAAAACAGGATCGTTGCCTTCTAGTTTTTCATAGAAGCATCATTCATTATTACACAGCATTAACTTTTGTAAATAACAAAGCATAACAAAGCATAAAACCACTATTGTGAACAAACAACTAAAATAGGTTTTGATAAAAACCTGTAAATCATTTACATCAGCAATGAAGTGGGCTGCCCTTTGGAAAAAAGACATTTGATCCTTAGAATAACCTCATCTTTGGCAGAAGCTTAGCTGTAACAGTTATGCTCTTTCTGAATAAGGTGAGATAGATTACAAGCACACAGGCTTTGCTTCTATTTGAGGATTTAATTATGTAGCCTTATGAAGACTCATTTTGATCTTTAAAATGTTCTAGAAGTTGTTTCAGAGAACTTCTTTGTTTGAAAGCTACTATCACACACCTCCTCAAGTGCCCAGTGGAGAAATGTCCATTGCACCTAGATGTTTTGGGAAAAGGGGGTGGGGTATTCCCTAAACAGCACTGGAAAATAGGTATTCATGTATAAAAATGCAGGAGCATACCTTCTGGCCAAGAAACAGACTTTTTGTGGACAGGACTGTGAAACCATCTGCAGGAGTTCCCTCTGTTGTACTGTCAGCACTGGCCGATTTGCTCACTTCTCCCTGCTTCTTCTTCCAAAAATATAGTTAATTAGTTAACTCAAGACTAGAGAGAAAAACACTGTTTAATAACACCAAGATATATGACATGCCATAAATGCTTACCAGGCAATAAAATGCCAGTACAAACACTGGTGTTTGGATTGTATCCTTTAGACTAAAGTGACTGATTACAGCTGAAGGAATCAGTAGGAAAAATGACCTCAGCGTCTGCATATCTACATGAGCCTTTTCTTCCCCAGGACAGTGCACAATTCAGATGAAAGTTGTCTTAAATGTTGCAGGAAAACATATAAACAGCCCCAAACTTTTACCAGCCTTCTGATGGCTTGTGTGGAAAAAGATAATGTATCTATTTATATGTGTGGGCAGACATTCATTTTAAGGTAAACACTGACTTGTCAGAGTGCAAATTTTATCCATCTGTGAAGGGAGGTGCTCCCAGATTTCACCAACTTATTTTTAGAACTGCTGCTCCCAAATCTGGCTGTCTGTGTCAGAAGAAGACATCCACTTTCTACCTACTTGGCAGTAGGAAATGGTCTGAACAATTTTCTCTGTCCTGGTCAACAGGATCACCTTCATCTCTGGTAAAACTCGGGGGGAGAGGGACTTTCCCTCACCTACTATTCCTTTTTTCAACTGTATTATTGAAACAAAATAAGATAGGTTTTAGGAATGAATTGATTTACTGAATAAAAATGAGAACTTGGAACATTTTGAAAAGGATGCTTCATGAAGGTAGGGAATTGACTGCCATGGTAATTAACTCAATTGGTGCTGAAAATAATTTCCTATCTTCAATAAAATCACTACTTCTGATTTAATATAAATATTTGGTGCCTCAGCAATACCTATGCTGAAGCTAAAAAGCACACCTGGAATATTAAGCAAGCCACTGTTCTCTTATTGTCCCTTTCCAAAGTATATAAACTAAATCAGTGGCTGAGCAACTAAAATGACTATGATGTAAGGGTATACTGGTGCTTCTAAAAGCTGTAGCCATGCTTTGCTTTACACAAATTATTTGAAAACTAGATTTTCATGGGTCTTATTTCAATTCCCCAAGAGTTTACTGTTAGCCAAATACCAATATAGTAAGCAGACAATACAGTTTATTGTGTGGAAGAAAAACAGAACCCCACAACAGACTTCCTGCTTTTGTAATCAAGTAAGGGAAAAAATGTCCAGATTTAGGGAAATTATTAGTGCACAGTTCTTAGAACTCAACATTAGTGCACTCAAAATGTTAGCTACTAGGTGTTCAACACCCAAAAAAAGTGACACATTCAGAAGAGTGATAAAGCAAGCAATACCAGAGGTGCACAGGATGACTGCAGAAGCTCTGTTGGGCAGGGAAGGCAGCTTTTCAGGCTCACTATCCAGTTCATTTCTTTCCCTACTGTCATAACCTATTCCTGGACTGTAGTTGTCATGCAAAAAAAATTTCCTTGGTTGACACATGCACACATTAGAAAGATTCCCTACTCCTACAAACTAGTGAAACTAAAGGAAAAGGAATGAAGGGATGCTCTCCTTAGCTTAAAAAAGTGGTTGTTATTAGTTAATGTAAGAAAAATCCCATTTTGCCCCTCTTGTTCTTCCTGTCACCTCCACAATTCATGTTGAATGAGCTTAGTTAATTACTAGGCATTAAAAATAAGTCTAAACATGGAAGAATCTCATTTATAGCGTACTAAAAACAGAGGGGGGCATTTATGGGTCTTTAGCTCAGCCAAAGAAATTCTGTGCAGCCACAATACAGTTTCTCTCTGATGCTGCAAGAAACTCATCTACCTGATCTAGCAGAATTGCATCCTACTTCTGGGAGAGAACTTCAACTTCTTGGGATTTCATCAAATCAACTAAGAGTAATGTTACACTAAGCTGGGACACACAGAGAAAAATTACAAACCCCAACAAACAACAGAACACTTGAAAACAGGACTCAGACAATGGCTGAGGATGTTATCACAGTGCAAGCAACTTAGGCTGCTGGGTTTTCTTACTATCTGCAATGGCAAAATGCATTTATGTCATTTGAACGTTGAAAAAAAATACCCAGATTTTTTTGGGAAAAATAAACCCACCCTGTTTCTTGCACACATCAATTACTTGAACAACATCCAAGCAAACTGACTCTGCCTAGCCCAATGCTGGCACCTCCAGTCACAGCCCAGTTGCTATGTAAGGTCTCCTTTGCTCATCAGTAAGACATAAAAGCTCCTTCACACTCTCTTGTTCCACTTCTTAGTTCCTCCAGCCTGTGCCCACCTAATGACTGCTTCATACAAAGAAGATTTACAAAGAACAGAGTATTTATAGGGAGTCCTGCAGGCCTGTGCCACTTCTGAGGGTTTCCAGGCTTGCACCCACACTAGGCAGAGGGCAGCACTTCTTGCTTACGCTGCTACTGGAATCCCTCCTGTTACCAACACACAGGACAGAAAGTCTACCCTACGTGATGCTCCCTACAGCTAGTACTAACAAGCTTGTTTGGGTTGAAAATGAGCAGATTACTCTACCTTGGATTTCCTTGCCCCTTTCTTGCCACCTGTTTTCTTTGATACAGTTTTTTTCTGTGATGGAGACTTTGCCTTCTTTGCTGGAGGTGGAGTGATGATGGCTTCCAGTTTTCCTTTTGATCCCCGCTTCTTTGCCAACAGCTCTGGGTGAATATTGGGTAACACTCCACCACTGGCTATGGTGACTCCTTTCAATAACTAATTTAAAAAAAAAAAAAAAAAGAAAACAAAGAGAGAGTTATAAATGACAAATTCCAGCATCTACTCACCAATAAACAGAAAATGGCATTTACTGATAACTTCATACATTGCCTTGAGTTTTAACTGGTTCTTGTACGTTTCTCAACACATTATTCTGAAGAAGAGAGACATGAAATGTATGAAATGAAGCTGATCATGTACTAAATTTTAACTATAAAGGGATATATGTACTCTTCTTGCACATAGGCTTGTTACTGTCAGTATCTTGTGGGCTCATGCCCAGCCAGGAGGGCTTGGCAGGGCAGCCTGTGTGACAGAGATGGGACCCCAAAGTCCTCCATGGGTACACCACGCTGTGGAGAACCCAAAAGATGTCCCAATTGCTGAGCTTTCTTGAAAGTGCATTTTGAAAACAGAAATTTTTCCCTTAGAAAAATAAACTTGAAATGGAGGGTAACATTTATACAAATCTCTATACCTGGATGTCTTTCTTCAAAAAAATCTTTATGCAGTTGAAGAAAAGCAGATCAATATTCAAAAGTGTGCAGTTCATTCAAGCCTTTAAAAGCAGAGGTGAAATATATCACGGTCTGTATTTAAAACCACTTTTAACCACTTTTTTTATACATCTAACTGGGACTAATTTGCTATTTGGGAGGATACAAACAGTGACATCGAAGTCCCTCAGGTGCTCCCACTTTCTGATCTGTGTTTACTGCTCCCCAACCACAATGCAGTGAGGCTCCAAGCTTACAGAGGGACAGTGAATGGAAAAGTATTATCACATTTCAGACAAAGACAGGAGGAGCTTTGCAGAGTCTTTTTTTTTTTTATTCCCTGCCTGTCAAGATACACAGGTTTGGAAAAAGTATCTTTTCAGATGTGTTTTTACAGGCACCTCACCCAAAGGTACATTAATCCCAGCCAGTGTCTCTGGCTGACACAACACTGTAATAATAATAATGCCAAGTAATTTTTGGCTAAGGTAAAGGCATTTTGAAATCTGCAAAGGACACAGACTTGCAAGGGTTCCAAGAGCTCTTAATTCTGTGGTCACAATGACAGACTTCAGTGGGAACAGGACAGGTCCCACCAAGCCCTAAGCTGTTTAAGGGGGGAAACAAAAACAAACAAACAAAGAAACTACAAGATTTTCTTCACGTTTCTAACAGAGTTTATGACAATGCCCCCATCTAATAGAAGTGGTTGTAATAGTACAAGCAATGTCATGTTGCATCTCCATTGCCTTTTTACACATTTTAAGAGTCCTGAAATACATAATTAAGCTGAGTGCTGTTGTTAGTTACACAGGCACTGTGCTAGTGAGTGAATGAGCTGTTTCCTGGTGGGCTACTCAATAAGCAGAGGTCTTGAGTTACAATTCAGCTATATGGAAAGACAGTTTAAAAAGCCCTATAGGAAATCCTGGCCCTCACACAGTGGAGGTTTTTTCTTACCTGATTTAATTCTTCATCGTTTGCTACAGCCAATAGGATGTGTCTAGGAGTGACTCGACCCTTCTTGTTGTCCCTTGCTGCATTTCCAGCCAATTCAAGAATTTCCGCTGGGGAAGAAGTAAGCCCCTTTTAATTACATTGTGATCATTAAGCAAAAATCACTGTGTTACTTAGCACCCATGCAAAAAGAGACCTGAATTATATATCATGTCATTCCTAACTGCTGCAGAATACCCTCAGTAACCCTAAAATGATCATTTTCTTTTTCCATGCCTAAGCACTGAAGGCTGAAAGCACAAAGTCCTGTGGGCTAAACTACATTTACTTTTTTTGTCCTTTTAAAGCAGTTCCCCATGATTCTTGAGTTTTCAGCGTTCCTCTCAAGGCTACTGTTCAGTCATCTCCTAGCAGCCCTCTCCCAAGCTCATTTTTTATGTTACAGAAGCATGTAAGCACACATCCAAGTTAGGACACTAAAAATACAAACTCTGCTGCTACACTGACTTAATGATTTTTATTTTTTTTCCCCTCTCTTTGAGAAGATTTTTCTGTCCAGAAAAACTAATTGATGACTCATGTTTGTTTGCTCCTATTAAATTATCTCCTTAGGAGAAATTTCCAGTCCTGACAAAATATGTTTAACAGCTGTGCATATGATGACTTTTATTGGAATTAGGAAAGATTAACTTGCTCCCTCGCAAGGATCCATGAAGGGAAAGGCTAGAGCATTACCTGCTAACTATCTGTCTTCAACTCAACAAGCCTTAGGCAAAGAATGCAATTAATTACAACAAAGTCTGGGGAACAATTAAAAAAAATGACATAACATGTTTATTTGACTTTGCAATTACATGTTACTGTCTCTCTTATACACAACCTTTCATCTCCCTCTGCACAGACTGTGCTTCACTATTGCATTTTGTGTATTTCCCTTTGCCAAACTTGGCATTGTTTGTAGAAAAAGAGGGAAAAAATAAAAAAGATAATGCCTTTTTTTTACATCTATTGCACACTATTATATTAAAATTTAACGTTAGATTAGGGTATGAGAGTGATTGCACATGTAATAACTGTCTATACCATGAAAGCTCTCCCGTAAGCTTGCTTCAGAGGCAAACAGAACTGAATTAAGACATTAATCTGGAAATTAAAAGGACTGAAATCAAAGCTCACATGACCACATGCCTTTGCCATAACACACAGTAAATCTTAAGTAATACTATAGAGCACAGACTATGGCTTTTCATTAGGTTGAATTTAACATGAATCTCCAATTATTTTTCATCGTAAGTCCTATAATAAGCTAGTTATGACACCTACTGGAAAACTTACAGCTGCTTCTGGATGTTCTGCAGTTAAGCTTCATTGAGGATTTTTGTAGCCTTTCACTGTGTTGTGTTCTTCAAAGCACACAATTAACTTTATTACAGGGTGAGAGAGAATATTAAGCCTAAGCCCCCAAAAGTAACTCAACATTTCATGCTGACAACAATTGCTTTAATTTATTTTTAAAGAAGGATTAGCAGGGTAAGGTCAACCTGACTATGCTTTCTACACCTCCAAAAAACCTCAATTAAGCTGGCATAATCCTTTTCACATACTTCTCAAAAGCCACAGCTCAGACATATGAGCTTTAGCTGGCATTCAGCACTGCACACAGCCAGCTGCCCGTTGCCACCAAAGACCTGCACCACCTTCCAATGGTCGAGCCACGTTCGTGGTTACACCCCGTGCATCCCCACTGACCTCAGTGAGACTCAGTGTCCCTGCAGTAACACCATCATCTCCAACCTCTCTAGATCAGGAATTGGTTTCTTTGTATGTCAGACTATTACTGGCTGAAAAACACAGGCAGGATTTGCTGCAAACAGCAGACTAGTTTTTGGTTTGCCTCTGCTTCCCCCACTTCTGCTTCTTTACTTCTTTACACAGTTGGGCCGTGTTATTCTCTGCATCTGATCAGCATAACTATGCAGACAGGTCATTTGGTAACTAAAGAGTCTAAGAAAGTGTTATGCCTGTAAAGCACAGAGGAATGTTTTATTTGTTCCTCATAAAACTAAAATGTCTGCCTTGTACAGTGGAGAACTGTTCTGGTAAGTGCTAAGCCCTCTTCCTTGGACAGGAAACTCATTTTGAAATTACAGTTTTCTAATGGTCCTTTAGGGAAGTTGAGGTACCCCACTTCCTTTTCAGGAACAGAACGCTTTGCACTGGCGTTGAGGACCACAAAAGAGGAGCTTGGGGAGAGGGAGAGAGGAGGAGGAGGGCATGGAGGGCAGAATTTTTCTTCTGGCCTTCTCAGCGCTCCAATAATTAATCAAGCATTGCTCTTGCATGCAGAGAGACAGCAAAACCCAGCTACACATGCAGGTCTGATCAGAGGGGGGCTCTCCTCTATTTATGTCCAGAAGATGAGGAGGTACTGAAGCCAGAAGAAGCAACAATTTCTTGATTTTTGCCCTGACAGAGACAAGTCTGATCCAAACCCAAGGGATCTGAGCACTAGAAAGAGAGACTTTCTGGATCTAGACAGGATCTGGCCTACTTTCCTAGATTTTGCTTGCAGCTTTACTTTCTCATCTGGTTTATGCTGCTTTGAAAATGTAAATGGTGATTCACCCACGTTTTAAACCATTTTTAAATTAGATTAAAATCTAGGTCCCTTTGTAAGGGAGCTGATTTGAATTTCCAGAATCACTCTGGATTTAGGTATAGAGCTAGAAAGTGTATTAGGTAGGAAAAGGTATTTAACATTGAGACTGGATCTGAATTCTTAGGTCAGACTCATCTATCAAAGTGCCCTTCTACCAGGTTCAAAGGTTTGAGTCATGAAGGATTCCATTTCATTAAAGGTAATCTTCCAACAGTGGGAAGAAAAATAGATATTAAAAAAACCAGCTCCTGGAACTGAACAGGGTCAAGAGAGAAAGCTTTGCTTGCAAGTGTTGAGGGAAAAGAAAGTGTTAAGAGCTTCCATGACATCAGGATTCACTCAGCTTGCATTTATCCAGCCAGAACACCAAAACACGAGCATTTTACAAAAAGAAGGCCTCACAGAAAGGATGTAAGTTGCATAATGTCTATTCCATTCCTTTCATATATTTACTCAAGGCATTTCCTCTCTAGAGAGTAATTACACCACCAGGCAAAAAGAAACTATGAGACACACTTTACAGAAGTACTCAACATCAAAATCTCTATTTTTTTTAAATGAGGAAAATATACAAGTTATTCAGTATTATAAGCTTTGGGAGGTTATTGCACACTGAAATCTTTAGTTAATATGAAAAGATACTCTTTACATTTGCACAAATAGTTTTTTCTGTGCTTTTAAATAATTTCAAACAAAAAAAAAAGGCTTGCATTCCCAACTGCAGATATAAAACAACCCAGTGAAAAAGTTGAGAGGTATATAATTAGGAAATAAAAAAATTAAGTGGGAATGCCATGTCAGCACATGATATATTCATGGATGGACAGCTGTTACGTAGCAAGGAAAGGGATGGATGGATGCCCTAGAAGTCTGACTGCAACACAAGCACATCAATGGGATTTCAGACACAGTTGAGATTTTCAGTCATCTTTAAAGTTAGTGGTTAAAATAAGAAGCAGATTCTAAAAGTTAAGATACTTTCCCTTAAAAATTAGCTGAAATGTCATTCTCATTTATATCAAATGCAGAAAAATCCTCTGCAATGTTTAGAACTAGGCAGATAGACAGAAGTAGGTAAAACTGGTCTAAGCCTGTTCTCAACACTTGAGCCAAAACTGGGGTTTCTTTCTGCTGAGGTTTTTAAAAGTTCAGCTAAATATTTTTAAAGGAGAAAAGAAAACAGGTTGTATATCTTTGTACTTAAGCCTGAGATAAGACCACAGGAAAAGCTGTTCTCAAGGCATTTCCTACTCAAACACAACCAAGAAGTGTTAAAAGTCTCCCCACAAACCTCATCCTAAAAGCAAGTTTTCAGAGCAAGTTCCTCATCCTTTACTTTAATCTCTGGTCACCTCTTGGACATCTACTGACCTCCAATTTAATGATTTGCATTTCCCTGTTTCACAGCAGCACTGCTCTGCCCTGAATCCTGTTGCTTTGGTATGTCCCAGCACTGAAATTTTGGAACAAGAACCCAACACGAGGTTAAAATGAAACAAATCACTGTTAGACTGAACTAAAGCAGGCACAGTAGCAACTGCAGACCTGGATGGAAACAAAAGCAAATGCATTTCCCCCCAATCTTGGAAAACGCTCTACTTCATTTAGCCTAATTACCAAACAAAACATTACTGGTCTTTACAGAATAAAACTCCTTTAAAGCCTAAATGACAAGCCTTTAGCTTATCACGCATTGTGGGCTGTAATGCTTTCTAAATGTAAATGCTCAGTTCAGTCTGGTCTGAGTTCATCCCCAAAACGTGGGGGTTTGGGTTGGGTTTTTTTTTTTGATTTAAATCTCAAGCTACAGCTCTGCTGTTGCATCGAATCCCTTTGTCCACCTTCTCTTCAGGGAGATGAAATCATCGCTTTGAAAATTAAACTCCTAACAACTAACAGGTGATGTGTTGACACAAAGCCAGTTTCTGAACATACAAGTTCCAACAGGAACAAGTCAAGGGTTTGCTAAAAAATTTTGAAACCTCCCTGCAAAAAGAAAATTGAGAACAATATCCAGAAATCCAAGAGAAATGAATGTTGATACAATTCCACTGAGAAAACGTGCATTTGCTACAAAGCCAACTACATGACAAGGAGTCTGTTTATTGTAGTTTAAATTAATCAGTCTTCCATCAGCATTTTATTGACTTCAGAATCATTTTACATGATTCCGGAAGGTTTTAACCCAATCAACCCCAATCAACCAAGACTGTTAAGAGTTTCCTGCATTCTTCTCTCTGTGTATTCCACCCAATCCCCCTGGAATCTGTAGTTGGGAGAGTGAAGGTAAAACCATTTAACAACACTTTCCCTCTTACACATTCCAATAAACCAGTTCTCAGCCTTGGTTCAAAGTCCTGGAAATACGATGCGGTGAAAATCAATTCAAGAAATTTCCCTGCTTTGAACAAGCCTTGATGAAGCCTCAACTCTCAGCAGGGCAATCATTCTCTTAGGATGCGATAAAATAACCAAACCCTTCAGTCGTCAGTGTCTGAGCTGTATCAAAACTAAGGCCTCTTCAAGGAGAAAATCTTAACTTTGCCAAGTTATTGTAAGTTTTGCATTTCTGTGAGGCAGATGACAGACTGCTGTTTACATAAACCTCAAGTTCAGGCCACAAAAGCCACTTCCACTTAGAGCCTTCTGATCTGACTCACACTTCTTTTCAGCTCTTTTCTACACTTTAATACCAGCCGTTATTTTTTTTGTAAGAGATCCAGTGCTATGCAACTTCCTAATTTTTTTAATTTCTTGGTTTACTATTGATCTGTAAAACGTATGTGGGTTCATTTTCAGGGAAACCTGAAAGTAAATGTAATCCCAAATGTCATTTATTACAACAGTCACACCTCAGGTACCGATTTAAAAGCGAGAGCCTATTTTTTCTCCACACTGACTTAAAAGAATCCTGATCTAACTCAAATCAACCTTTTCTTTCCCTTTTTCAGCAGAGCTTCTCCTACCTTGCAGTTTACACTTTGCTGTTGTTCCTAACAGTTTACATATGTTTTAGAAATGCACTCAAACATGATTAATATAACTGCTGCCAGACGGTACTTGATGAAGTGCAGCAAGTACACTTTGCTCTGGCTGTTACAGACTACAGGAGACTACTCGTGTCTTAAGACTTGGTCCTAGCTTAGTCTTTGACCTTTGAAGGCACATGTGAGGGACTTTCTAAACATTAAAGAAGTCAAGTGGCAGATGTCAATCATCTACTGAAACTCAGAGAACACTAAGATTATTAGCAGAAGAAAAAGGAGAGGACTTTGTATTGAAATTTTGGATTTCGCCAAAGTAACTCCAAACCCTGGCATGGATAAGGGTATGCATATCAAGGGTGTGCATACCCACACCCCTACAAAGAGGGCTAAGACATACAAGTCAGTGTCAAAGTCTTTACTAAGCACTGACCAAAGCTGATGCAGTCTGTATATGCTGTGTGCTCATTTCAATGGAATCTGGCAGATTGTGATAATGGTGTTATTAGCCACTGCCTCTGACAGAGAGGGAAGTGGGATTCAAGGACTGTTACTGAAAATATTATGACTCATTAAATTGCTGTTGTGTCAAAGCCTTACCACCACACCAAGTCTCTTTGTAAGAAGACAGCCACAGAAGCCATAATACATACAAGTATCTGTAGACAAATACAAACATTATTTACATGAAAAATATTTCCCAATATTTTTCCCCATTACTGTACAGAAGCAGTATAGGAGTGACTATAAAACATATTCAACACTCTTTTCTTTGTTGTTAAAAAGATCTATGTCTTGAGAACAAAGCAGGTAAAAAGATCTATTACTTTGGGTGTTCTGTGGCAGATGAATGTATGGACTGGTTATAATTTCATTGGAGCAAAAAATACATCTGCCCTGACATCCTGTCCCCAAACAGTCCCCAAGAGCAGATGCTCAGGAGGATTAAATAAGCTGGCAAACTTAAAATGCTATTTTTCCAGAACTTTCCCTCTGATTTCAGCCATGTTCAGCTGAGTGGTTTTCCAACTTAGACATGTCATGTTTGTGTTCAGGCCCCCAGCGAGGGGACAGATTCTCTATGGATGCATACAGTTGTTTTCTGAAACCATCAGCATCCATAACATCTTGCAATAACAAGCCTCACTGCATCACAGGCAGTTTTGCAATTTGGAGGATAAATTTTTCCTGTTTGTTTTAAAAGTATTTTATTTTACTGTCCACCCCTTAAACTTATTTTTCTCCAGTGAAGTTTGTATTGAAAATGAAGCATTTACTCTGTTTGCACTGAAGAATCCACATGGAATTTCATCCCTAAAAGAAATTTAGAGGTAAATACACTGTGGAGGAGAGACTGAAAACCAAACACACAGTATGACCTGAACTCAGGCATTCTTAAATAATCCTTATGGAAAAAAGAAAAAGGGAAAAAAAGCCATGTTTATAATAGTTATGTAAGAACTTGTAAAGTTTGAGAAAAGTTTGAGAAAAGAAACTGCTTGCTAAATGCTGCAGATCACTCTAGAAAGGTAGAATGGTTTCCTGCTTTCTAACTGTCTGTCCCAAGAATCAAGGGCCAAAGAAGACTTAAGCTTTAGAGATTCTTTGCTCTTCTCCAGAAGAGATGCAAGTGAAGACAAAGACAAGGGCAGGAAATAAAATGAGTAGTGAAACCAGCCAAATTTTTGTTTTACACTTCACTTACACTCAATCCTTCAAAGGAAAGGGCGATACCACTATTAAATTGAACAACAGTTTATAGTAGAAGTCATTACTTTGTTGCAACTCAGCCAAATAAACAGATGTAATGACTTACTAGAATAAAAGGTATTCAATTTTCAATCTAAGGATATTTAGGGCTGGATAGATGGTTGGACTCGATGATCTTTAAAGTCTTTTCCAACCAAAACCATTCTACAATTCTATGAAATATAGTATTTTCAAAGGAGAAAATAATTCAGTGACCATGGTGCAAAAAACAACCCAGCCCAGCATTTCACATGTTGTGATAATGTGACACACTTCACTATGCAAATTCTGATGCACATTTATACCTCAAATGTGTCTATATCAACCTATCAGTATGCACTGGGAGGGCTTTTGCTGTAAGAAAATGCTTTGGTTCTTACTGTTTTTTCATCAAACCTCATCTGTGTTCCTTGCAGAACAGCTTAGGACCCTAATCAGGCAAGTGATTTTGTATCGACTTAGCTTTTATGGCTCAGAGAGTTTGTGGTACTATAAGATAAGATAGGCAGGGGTTGGAGCCAAGGAGGGGCTTATCAGTGAGAGAAACTCTTCATTTATATTAGTGTGAGCCAGACTGATTCATGCACTTATAAGTGAAGAAAGCTGGCTGTTCAATAGGTAATAATGCAAAGTTTTCTATCTGAAGAGGCACTACTTACAAGTAATTTTCAATGGTGAGAATCTCACTTCTCTTAGGAGCACGACACGAGTTTTACATAGAAGAGGAATGGTACAAAGGAGCCCTGCTATGCTTATAGTTTTGAAAGGTCTCTGGTTGTGAGGCTATTACCATAAACAGCCCTGCTGTACTTTAGGCCCAGTATTAATCCATGTTAAAACCATACTGAATCTGAAGAGGCAGTTTAATGCTCACTCAAGTAAGGCACAGGTTCTGCAAGTCCCTAATTTATTTTAAACCTCTTTGGGGACACAGTTCATGGCACAACACCCTAATAGGGATTAGTGTTTCTAAAGCTGCCTGTTTAAATAGAAGAAATATACCTTGGTAGTGAATGCACATTTCAATGGTATCAAAAAGATACTGTCAATTAATTATCTTCTTAAATTTCATTATTCCCTAAGGAACATGATTTATGGTAATCTCAGAACGCCTAGAACTTTAATCTGCTTTTATTATAATGCCTTTTTTCCTCCCTCCCCCTTCACTGTGGACCTCTGAGCTACCCCTATGCTTCCAAGCAGAAGCTCTGCAACACATCTGCTTTGACAAAGAGGGCAAATCGTTCTCCTCTGTGACCCTGTAAAAATTTTCAGCAGCAAGTAGAATCTAAGAGGTGAACAGCAGTTCAAATTGATCAGCTTGCAGGTGGGAAAGTAAGCATCTGAAGTGAGCAGGGAAACTTCCTGCATGCAGGAAGGACTTTCCTTTTGCAGCCAATCAGCAGCTGGCTTAAAAGTTTTTCCACATCAAAAATTAAGGTGAAAATGCAAAGAACTGAGCTCCAGTTTTTGTTTCCACGCTTTGTGATGTCACCAGAATCCCCCTTAAGGGAGATCACAAAGCCTGGAAACAAAAACTCAGGTAAGCACCAGAATGGCTCAGATGCAATTCTAACCTGGGGGTTCACAAGGTGCTCGTTTTACATCTTAACAAAATGCACCATCAACAGTACACAATGGGCAATAAAAACCCAGTTGGGGAAAAAAAAAAACCCCTAATGGAGAAACCAGAAATTTAACTTTTTCTCCTACCTTACTTCAGTATGTACTGAAGAAATATAAATCAAAGTCTCATTTCTTCTGTATTCCCGTTCCCCTGCTGTTTTATAAACTTCTCCTTCTCCTCATTTGCTATGACATTTTGGCAATTCAAAATTATTTACAGTGTAGAGAAGACGATGGGGGCAGGGGGAGCAGAAATCACTTGCAGGCCTAGTTCTTGCTACCTCTAAATATACTCAAGCAATTTATACTTCTAAAGGGCAAAGAAATATCTTCTTCAGCTAGAAAGAAAGTTTAACCTATACTGTAACTTCTGCAACCTACAGAACTGAAGGAAACATATCTGACTCCTTGTGTGGTTGGACCAATTCTGACAAATACAAACCAAACTTGACCTGAGTTGACCAGATGAAGTCTGTGGCCACCCTCTTGACTGACCTAGTATTCTTTTTTTTTTTAAACATAAACCAATCCTGATACACTAATTTTGGGGAAAATAAGGAGTGGACTGCAGTTTTCTGAAGTACACATCAGGGAAGATAAACAGGCAATGAACCATTCTAAAACAAGTGCCACAATAAGGAAAGAAGACAAAAGAAATTACAAACATTGGACTTCTTGACAGTTTAAAGCAGTTGATAATGCTTAAAATTAGTTCTGCAGCAGAAGCAGAAATTAATCACATATTCAGAGTATTCCCTGCAAGACAGCCATCACCACATGAAATGCTACTGCAAGGGAGGGAAAGAAGTAAGAACAATGTAGTGAAGTTCTTCAACATCCACACTATTTGTCCACAGTAAAAAAAGGCAGTAGATGAACTTGCTTTGGTATCAGCAAAACCCAAAGGTACCTTCCTCACCTTCACCCACAAACACAGGCTTGCACCCTATTTACAGTGGCCATTACACATGATTTGCAGGTGGTATGCTTAAGAAAACAAACTGCATACAATGGCTGTGCTGATGATAGTGTTATTTCATAATATTACCTAGAGGTAACAAGAACCTTTAGTGAATAAGAGAATACTTACTGTGCAACCTGCTTACATACCAAGTATAATGATACATAAGATAAGGAACCCCCTTTATTAGCTAAAGAGCAGAAGACAAATTGTACATCTATTAATTTGTTTTTGGGGGGTGGGGAGGGAGGGGTTTTAGTGTTGGTGGGCTTGTTTGTTTTTATTAAAGTTACTATAAGAGACCACACAGGGAAGATGTACTCCAGCCAGCCCCTGTAAGAGCTGCAGAAGCCAAGAAAAGCAGCACAGCAAAGACACACAGTTTTTAGTTCACAGCAAATGGAGCAGCCAGACTAATTCCTGTGTGCTAAACCAGTGCCTGATCCTGCTGGCAGGGCTGCACTGGGTACAGACACGTGAATACAAAAGCATGAGAACAACCCTAAATGTTGTTTGAAAAAGCACTTTGTTGGGCACAGACAAAGAAGGGCTTAAAATACAAACATGCCCATACAATACAAGGGATTATATATATTTTAAAAATTATATATTAAATATAGTACAGATCTTACTTTGTGATGAGTAGCAGTGCATACATGGTAACAGTAAGTTACCTTCAAAGTACAAAGCAGATCAATTCCTAAGTCTAGATGGATCCAGAACAGAACTCCAAGTCTGAACAGCTGGAAGCATTACAGAAGTTCAAATTTCCCATTGAACCAGACCAAAATCCCAGATCTGAGCACATTATGGGCTAATTTCAGATTTACATCAGAGTTAAACTTTATCAAAGACCAGCAAAACTTAGCACCTCATCTTCTAAAGGATTAAAGCCAGTGCCATATTCTGCACACACATGAACTAGTTTTCAGACCTTAGTATGTTCCTTTCTATGAGGTCACGTCTCTGTCATTTCCCCTCTGAGCCTGTTCTGAAGTTCTTCTTTCCTACAACTGCTTTTGATATTTTACGTTTTTCCTCTCCTTCCTGGATGCACAGGATTGCTTTTTTCATTTAGCCAATTTATTAGCATGCCACTTCACACAGTCTCCTTCCTATTATGTCACGTTCCTGCTTTTATTTTGCAATGGGTGAAACGCTTTGAATTAGTCTCAGATCATGTGCTGACATGAGCATCTTTAAGAACTCTGCCTGGAAAGAAGTCAGGATTTCTCTGGTTTTGTGAAGTAATAACTGCCAAGAGTTAAAAAGCCTGCAAACCAAAAGTCTCCAAGCATCCCATTGCAAGGGAGTGTTTCTGAATTATACAGAAAAAGATGAATGACCTCAAGTTCAGAAAACATACTGAGCATTAAAGGCTAAAAAAACCCCACTATATAAAGTATGAAAGAGAAAGAGGGAAAAAAACCCCACCAGACTGAAACACTCATAGAACTGTTACTCAGTAAGGAAAGAAAAGAGTATCTGTGTTTTTGAGATGCATCAACATGTAAGAGTGAAAGAAGAGCCTGAGATATAAGATACTAGGACTATTTACCAAGCCTTCAGAGGAGGAAAAAAAAATCTCCACAAAGAAAACCAGCTTGAAAAATATTTAAAGGGAGAGGAAAAAAAAAGGTGTTTCTTTTTCCAAAAGAAGTAATGTGTGATTTTTTTTTAATCCCCTCAGACAGTTTCCCAAGATAAACAGCAGTTAAAGAACCACCTTTATTTCCCCAGCCTATTCTTCACTGCTTAAACCATCCCTACCTCAGTAAACACTTAAACCAAACAGTTAACCAACAACATGTGCTGCTCATTAGCAGTGCCTTACCCTTACCTGTATTGTTCTGTTCCTTTAAAAGGGCAGCATTCAAAGCACCCCTCACCCTAAGAAGCATTTTATTTGAGTTGTTATTGCTGTAAGCAGGAACCTAGCTGAAGGAAACGTTAACTTTAAGGCCATCTATGAAGTTTAAAAGCATTCTTTGAAAGAAAAGGCCCAAATAAAGAAAACTGAACAAGTAGGGAAAAAACCCCAACAACCAGAAGATTCAATAGCATAATATGAATTCTTTGCAGAAAACAAGCCCTCTATGAATTATTCTTAATGTTACCAATCTCCATCTTCAAGGGAGGAAGAAACTCTACAGGAAAAAGCCAACCTCTTTCTGTTCTTCAGTGCCAGTACCAATTATAAGCTGTACCTAAAACTGCCTTAGAAGTCAGGTCACTTTGTTTTAAATACTCCCAGCAAAGGTAAGGCCCTGCTTTGTGCTTAAGTCCAAGTAAGAATGAAGTGCATCACTTCATCAGAGACTCAGGGCACCCTCATAAAGACTACTGTCCCTTGAAGCACTCGCATCTGCTGTAACCAGAACACCAACATAAGCAGATGCCCAGTAAAAGGAAATGCTGCTATGAGAAAAAAGAGCCAATTCAAGCTTTTCCTTAGTCATGCTAACAGAATGTGTCTCCAAACTCTAATCCATCTAAGTACTCATGCTTTCTACTAGACCCCTAGCTTACTTGTAAATCAGTCTAGCCACAAGACTGTGACTGAACAATTGACTGTGAAGTTTACTCATCCCTTTTTTAAATTCATTTTAAGCAAACCAATATTGTGAAAAGCCCATATGTTGATGCTATTCCAGTTGGGGTTAATTTTCCATTAGAAGACTGCTTTTGTAATGTAGTTTGTGGGGTAAACCTGCAGCATTTTAAGTCTCATTTGCAAGGAGAACTGCTACATAAAGATTTTTAGTTGCATGTCTAGTTGTGTGTGGCTTTGGGTGAAGCGTTTTCTTCCTTTGAAGTTTCCTTCTAAATGGAGGAAAAATAATGCTTTCATCCTCCAGGAACGTACTGTAAGGATGAGATAGCTACTTAAGGTGTTCTCATTCTGATGTAATGAGGGGAACAGAGAAAGGACTACAAATGTAAGCAAATAAGCTATGTTGATCTGGGGCAGATGAACTGAGCGTATGTGCATTTGTACACAGACTCAACCAAACAAATTGCAAACAGCACATGCAGTCTCAAAAATAATCTGTAAATTGAAGAAAAATGTTTAAACAATGCTGTAAACAAGCTCAGCCCCATGTAAACACTGAGAAGCTCTCTATTTAAAAAGGAATGTATATGCCTAACAGACAACTATAACCCAGACAAAGCCATGAGGCACAAAAGCAGAGCAGGCAGGACTGCACCATTGCAGACCCAGTCCATGCACACTCGTGTTAACAGGAATCTTCCTGATTCCTTATATCAAAGAAGACTCTTTACAACAGGTCAAATAAAATCCAGTGCTGAAATGCACAAAAGCCATCAAAAGTGGAGTAACCTGATTCTGGCTTAGATGTGTGATCAGCAGAGCACTTACTTCAGCTAACACCTATAAATAGGAGAATCTTTTCTGGTGGTTGGGTTGGGTTTTTTCCATGCAAATCAAGTTTCTGTTACTACTTTCACTGCTGTTATTTCACATTGTTCAGCAAAACCTACCAGTCAGATATTCCAGTACAGCAGCCATGTACACTGGAGCACCAACACCGATTCTGTACTTCGGGTGGCCCTTCTTAATGTAACGTAGCATCCTTCCCACAGGGAATATGACCCCAGCCTTGGCGGAGCGGGAGGTCTTGGTTGACTTCTTCTTTCCACCCCTGCTGGACATTTTGTCTGTCCTGGGTCTGGAACAACACTCTAAATAGTGAGAAGAAAAGAAAAGAAGACAGAAGTTTATCCCTAAGGGCTGATATTGTAATACTGTATATCGAATTTCAAGACAGATTGGTATTTTGGGGTAGGCAATGCATTGGGGTGCCTAAAAGATATAGGTAAGTTGCCTTTTCAGAGTATGCACAAGAATGTAAAATAACTTTACACAGAATGGTCACTTACCATTGTAATCTCAGCACAGTTTGATACAGTAAATATATAAACCAGAGAAATTATTTCATTTAAATCTGCTTTGGAATGACTTTTCTGCAATTCTTAACAGATTAAGCCAGGTACCACGGAGTGAAGTGTGAGAAGTGCCTAAAGTGAAACAGAGCTTCTGCATTAAAGCAGAAGATGTTTTCTGCAGAGACTGACACAATCCTCTGCTCTCTGAGAGAAACTCTCAGTTGGGCACAGGAACATAACTATGGATAACTATGTTCCTGACCACAAAAAACCCACAGTTGCTAAAGGTTTTATAAAGTGTATTCATCTTCCTTAAAGAACTAGCTTTTCAAGGATGTGTGAATTTACAGAACAGAGGTTCACATGGCAAAACTCATCCCCTGTACACTAAATGATCTATTTTTAGAAAGATTTGAAATGAGCCCCTTGAGATTTGAACCTACTGCAAAGCAGCTATCTCTACATCGAAGGCTGTACCAGTTCAACACGCCCTCTAAGAATCTGATGAACTTCAATTTGCCACCTTTCCTTAACATAACAGTGGTCTAAGCACCCAGCAGATATCTGACAACTGTATCTCAGTTTATCTCAGTGAAGAAACCTACTGCTGATACAGCTGTCAAACATACTTTTTCCTCTCTTTGATTTCTGCTCAGGCTGTGAATAGAAGCTGACAAATCCAAAGAGGTGGAGGGTTTGCAGGCTCTCAAGGTATCTTTGAAGGTTTAGGCAATACACTTGGTTTTGAAATTAACTCAAAGGAGACTGTCCCCATCTCCCCCTCCCTCCCTCCTGCATGTCTGAGCCAGTATACATCAGTGATACATGTACCCCTCTGCATCTGAGTTCTTTCATTGCTGCACAAGCCCTACCTAATACAAACACAGATTTGCTGGGGCACTTATATACTCCACAACGAAACCACCAAGCCTGCTTTCCACTCACACCAGCTCTCTGCTTCTGTTTTTGTTTTTCTCTTGTTTACTCTGAATTCTGTCCTTGGCCTCACCAACCTGACTGTATTTGCCATACATCTGAACCCACGATGACTGAGCAAGCTCAGAATTGGGCAAAGCAGGTTCACTAACCCCACTTCTAGGTTTTGCAACTTCTGTTCTGTGCTGACATGCCCTGCAGTCTTTTAAACTCACTGAGATTCAAGCTCCATAAGTATCAAATGAAGACCACTCAGGATAACTAAAGGAACACGAGTATCAAACGTTTCCGTTTCATTTCCACACTCCATTCACCAAACAGTTGATGCTTGCATAGCATGGTAAGGAAAATAAAGGCAATGGATTTACTGTGTGTTAAAGACAAACAAAATAATCCCATCTGATTAGCTCAGATGAAAGTCACACTGTGTTTATGAAAGTGATGGCAAAAACCAGACAGGAAACTTTGGAAAAGGGAACCCATCAAAAGGGCTCCTTCCCTTTTTCTCTGCTGTGAGCTCAGCTCTGTAACAACTATTATTCTGCAAAGAAGAGGACAAAAGCCATTTTTCTTGCCTCAAGAATCTGCCCAACTGGAGCTCACAACTGATTTGCAAAACCTTCTGTTTAATTGCATTTTGTCATCTAGCTAGCTCTGCCTTTGTTAGCAGGAATGCTGGGCGTTGCTTTGGGTTGGCTCTAGACTTCCTGCCAGCAATTATTTTCATAGTTCATAATCCATTTTCTTCAATACCACAAATATTAAGAAATTCATGAACCAAACACCTGGGAAAGTGGGCAGGAGAAGTACCTGTGCTGCTAGCTTTCCCCATAATTCTTTTGTTCTGTAACTGATACATGAATGATGGAAAACTTTCTTTTTCCCTCCAGGGAAAACCTCCAAGCCTGACACAGTAAAATCCTATTAATCATTTGGCTTAAGAGTTTATGGGAGAATCAGAATAACTGGAAGAGAATATGGAAATCCTTACTTCCTGATACTGGTTTGTGTTGGGTGGGAGAGTGTCATCTAACCATCAGCTGCTGTAACATTTGGGTCAAAGCATGAGTGAAGTATGTAGCTATGCAGAATTACTGCCAAAGAGGCTTTGAAGGAGCTGGAGTAAATACAGCTCACCCAATCTAAAAAACTCAAATGGAAGACACACACAGATGGTTGTGCTGTAGCTGGTAGCAGAAAGAGATGAAAGAGCACTGTCTTTTCATTTTAGTTCCAAGAAAATGACCATTTACAGAGAAGTAAGGGAGCTGGTTCCTTCATATACTCAAACCAATGGATTCTGTATATCACCATCTCTGGATATGTATCATCCATCCAAAGCCACGCTATGTTTGTTATTAACATACTGCAAGTTATCATCAGTCACACTAAACCAACCTCCCCTATCTCATCACCCTTGAGCAAAACACTTCACTGTTAGCTTCCAAACTCTTTCACACAGCGTTCAGAAGATGCTCTTCCCTTTAATATACTATTTCTACTTAGGACCTCCAAGTCTCATGCCATCTGTGGCTATCTAACACCTACCTATATATAAAATGTATTTTTTTTTCTTTCATAGTAAGCTTATTTTATTACTTCTTCAGTTGCAGAGGTTAATTTCCCCCTTCATTTTATACTCCTGGTCACATTTCTCTCATTAATATTTAGGATAAGCCTGGACCTATCTTGACAATTAACCTGATCCTCTCATGCTGTACATTAAAGAGCTTTCTAGCTGTTATGTTTATCTGTGAGGAAAAATTCTGCCTGAACCAGAAGGAAAGGGGAGATGGAGGGCAGGGAGGGAGCTTGCATATTGGAAAAAAATTTAAAAATCAAGAACTTCTGAAATGTTTAGTATTCAAGGTGAAATGTGCTAAGGATGAGGTTCAGAGCCTCCTGTCTCAAGGATCACGCACCTACAACATGTAGTGAATCACTGTATCTTTAGAGGTTGGGGCTGGAGGAAAGGAAATTCCAATTAAGATTCAAGTACCACTTTTAATTTTGCCAACCAATGAATTCAGAAGGGCAAAAAGAGAGTCTGGCATGGAAGACCTTGGGCTTAGTTGTGGATTCAAGATCCACTTTGCAGAACCTGTTTGTCCTGCCTTTGAGCTCAGAGATAGAGTCATAGAATTCTGTGACCCCAAGGGTCACAGAGCTCCAACCCCTGCCACAGGCAGGGACACCAACCTCCAGGCCTGGAGCTACACAAGGTTGCCCAGGGCCCCATCCAACCTGGCCTTGAACACCCCCAGGGATGGGGCACCCACCCCCTCTCTGGGCAGCCTGTTCCAGCCCCTCACCACTCTCTCTGTAAACAACTTCCCCCTAATATCTAATTTAAACCTTCCCTCCTTCAGCTTCACTCCATCCCCCTTGTCCTGCCATTATCTACCCTTTGAACAAGCTGATTCCCCTCCTGTTCCTCTGCTCCCTTCAGGGGCTGGAAGGCTGCAATGAGGTCCCCCTGCAGCCATGAGCTCTCAAACGATCTTCTCTACTTCTAGTTCTCCAGAGGAAAAGAGAAGGGACTTGATTTCACTTACAATACCTCCCCAAAAAAACCCCCAAAACAAACAAACAGTTACTGAAGTTAAATGTAAAGAGCTTGGCAACAGATCAAAACCCAAGGAAAACTGTGTGCCTTGTATGTTCTCCAGTGTTTTATCTTTGTGACACCAGAGACTCTGGAACGCCGCCAGTGTTAATGAACCAGAGCTGTTTGCTGAGTCACTGCTAGCCAGCCCATGTGGGAGGCAACCAAGGGGAACCTTATCACATGTGCCATAGTTCAAACAAGATTTGAGCAGGATAACTAAAAAAAAAAATAAATAAATCACAGTCAGTGACAGCCAAGGGATCAGTCCTTCCCCTTCTTTCCCCTCTCCTGCTTTTGCAATGGAATCACTGAGAAACTTTACCAAGCACACTGCAGAGTGTTCAAGGATTTCACAATAAAATGATTTAATTTCAGTGTGACAGTTCACATTGGTACGCTGTGATAATCAGGCGATATCCCTGATGAGCTGACTTATCTAGGTCCACCTTTGACTTCAAATTGAATGCTGTATTCTTCAGGGGCTCTGCCCTGCTTGGATACAGATTGCCCTGGCTGCAGAACTTAGCACCCGACTCACAGCCTTTTCAAAATCATTTAAAGACTGTAACAAGATTCATACTGCTCTCTTGCCATCTCAAAATTTACAGAAATCAGAGTTTGAAGGTATATTCATTTGGCTCACAGCAAAGATTCAAGCTACAACACTCCTCTGCTGTCAGGTCTTTGCAAGCCAGCAATACAATTTCTAAAATACATAATAATATGAAGATGTAGCCACAGAAGCGTAATTACCATGTTTCTGTTTGAAATTGGCTGCAGTAACTCTGGTTGGCCATATTTTTCTGTGTGAACTAAACTACACTTTCAAATATCACCTTCCTCAAATGTGCACAGACATTGGTTTAACATCACCTAATTCTGAAAGTACAGCCTGCACATCCCAGTAAAGCAATACCTAGTTTCCAAACAGCAGCACTTTATTAGCTCAGTCAATCTGACACTTCTATCAAACAGCAGTAATAAAGTCCCCCTGCTATTAATAGTTTTCAGGTACTGGTTCTTAATGACTTAAATTACTATGAGTGCTGCTGCTGCCAGGCAGGGACTGTTCCGATCATGGGCTTACACTGGTGTATTAACTGCACTCAGCAAACAAATGATTAAATTTAGATCTACATCATCACATCAAGTAGTGTAGTGGAATCCAGGAGACCATTACTACAACAGGATAAACACTAAGATTGAGTAACTATTTTTCTCTTCTTTGCAGTACAAAGGCTAAGCTGGAAGGTTCATTTTTATATCACAAGAGATTAACTGCAATGCTATTTTCTTTTCATTGTTTCAAAAGATTAACAGTGTAAGTGCTGTCATTCCCTCTTAAATCTATTTATGTACAATAATAACAGCCGCTCGCTGAACTCTTTTTGAAAAGGTGCTTTTGAATTTGCTTTGACAACCAACTTGCTCTATTCTTGGCTAATCTGGAGCTAAGTCTGGCATATTTCTAAGATGTACTGCTTATAGAGTTGGTATAAAATGGTCTCTAATAATGTTTGCCTAGTACAACAGTGGCTCAGACTTGGACTGTCATTTCTAGGTACACCAGTAATAAAAGATGAGTTAATCAGTTATCATTTGATATGATTTCAAATTTTAGCTGAAGTGCTTTATCAAAGCAATAACTCTTTGTGGTCTGAAACAGACAGAGGAGAGGAACAGGTCAGGAAACAGTCATTCCAGCACTACACTCATTTCTCATCTGAAAAGGTAGTACCATAAATACATGTATTTTCACTTAGAAAACAGAGAACATCCCTCATCTAGGAATGCCCAATAGGTGTACTTTCTGTTGAAGATTAGTAAGACTAAAATTCTGACAGTGATATGGTAAAAGGATAGAAGAAGAGGAATAACACTGTCACAAAAACTGGGTGCAAACCAAAATACTGTGGCTCAACTGTATTCAACTGGCAAAAGCCCCTCCCCTCCCACAAGGGGTCCAAAACCCCCAAACAAACATTCTCTTACTGCTCAAACCTCCACTGTGAACAGTACTGGGACCGTGACAAGAGTTTTAGCTGGGCATCCTGCCACCAATAGTCAGGAAAACGTAAATACAATTGTCTTCACAGCCCACTGCTGGGAGTACTAACATGAAATCAAGCCCGTTTGTACATTATACCTTTTTATAGGCTAGATAAAAATTGATACAGGGCTTTAAATCACTGGACTATTTCTGAAATCAATGTTCAGAAAAACTGTTTTAAGGAACATTTTGAAAACTTCTTTGCCACTTGACATTTTTGGAAGGCAGCAAAAACACAATAAAGAATTCAAGTGGATGATTCCAAGGCAAAACCCAGATGTAGAATGAAATTTAAGATAGATGTTATGATGCTGAGGGAAGGGAGTGCAAGAACTTGACCCACTGAGGCAGCCATGAACGGCACGATTCTAGCATCACTCCCTTTGGAACAAGGACCACGAGCTAAATCCTGCCCATCCTCTTTAGGATGGGTCTGGGTAACAAACTATAGCTTCTTTATGTGCCAAGCACTCACTCTTTCCACAACTACCGCATGTTTCTTCTCTGATTTACCTGTAGGAAGCACTGAGCTGACAAAAGCTAATGCTCACTGCATTGCTCACTGGGTCAATATTCCCTCTCCCATGGGAAGCTCTCTCTTGAGGCTCTTTTCCCCTCTTGTGGCATCAGTTCCAGATTCCTGCACCTTTAGCCCTACTTTATAACCTCATTGCAGCAGGACCGCCTTTTACACAGAACACACACAACAGGCCTTGATCCCAGTTGACACAGTTGTACAAACCCACTCGAATTTCTTTGATAGCACAAGATTTTGCCCATTCTTTGGCAGCGTGACTGTTTCACCTATCTCACCAAGGGCACACCTTTTATCAAAGCTCATTGCTGCGTTTGGAATTTTACCTGCAGAACCAGGCAACTCCTAAGGACAAATTTAAACGTGCTGATGTATTTTAAGACTAAGTTTGCAGTGGTGAATTTTTCTTTTTTGCTAATACTTATCTATAAAATAAGCAGTGCTTAAGCACTCTTCCTGCATTATCATCATTAGGCCACACTCTAGTCTTACTACTAGTTTTGAGATCAGTTGATCTACGCTGTCATCATTTGGCTTTACTGGCAGAAGGCTGTGCCTTACAAACAACAAAAAGTTATTCTTTAGGAGCCCAAAGGCCTAGAAGATTTCAGCATGAAAGGTTATGATGCATAACACAACAAATAACCTGCAGCCACTACTACAGAGACAACAGTGTAATTCCTTTCTCTCAGAACATGTAAAAGAAAAACACACAACAAAACAGGCCACACTGCAGAGTTCTCTAGGGACCACTGGATAAAAAAATATCTCATGCTCAATGGCATTAAAACATAGTTTTCAAAACAACTGTAATTGTCCCTTTCTAAATCTGATCTGTGCTTATGAACCTGGGTTCTTCTGTTTTTATTATTATTAATTGCTTACTTGCTACTTAGCTCATTTATTTCTTCTACTCTTAGGAAGGGGGAGACAGTGGATCTGTAAACTTCCCTCCAGACCTGTTGCTAAGTGACAGCCACATTCAGTCCTGGGGAAAAAAATGGTCGATCGTTCATGTGGTCAAGAGATAAATAACAAGCCTCATCCAAGTATATTTCAACAACCAGTCTCCCTCCATCAACACAAACGAAGCAACCTCAGTTTTCCACCACCCTACCTGCATACGAGCTGGTCCCAACTGATGCCAATTCGCGGGACTTCCGCAAGTTACTTTCCAAGGTTACAGGGGAAACAAAAGATTACGGGAAGATATAAACTGCAGGAACAGTTTCTTCCCCTTTCTGCCTCCTACACCCAGGAAGGATGCCGGTCTGCGCTCGAAATCCCGGCGCCCCGCGATATACCTTGCGCAGAGCCTCGGGAACCTGCATTCACCTGCGTCTTGCGGTACTCACATCCCCTGCGAGGAACACCCACACCCAGGCAGCCCGTACAGCTTGCTCAGACCCCGCAGGCAGACATATTGCAGCCTGTACGAGAAGTGACAGTTCTAAAAAAGAATAAGGGACCCTGGCTTGGATTTTTTTTTTGGCTATTTTTTTTTCCCCCGAACCTTTATTTTTACCGTTCTCGGAAGGATTTGCTTATCATTTCCAGAATGTCACCTGGCTTTTTTTTCTAATTAAGCCGTTCCCATGTGGCGGGGAACTTTTATGCCACGGTTTCTCCATCCCAAAGTCAAACCACACGGCAAACACGTCCTGCTGCTTTGCACTCGCGCTTCCTGCGGTCTCTCTCGATTATCTTCTCCTGCCCGATGACCCGAGGTGGGAAAGGCGAAGAGCAGCCCGTGCGTGCGTGTCAAGGCAATGGAGGAATGCGGGGAACCCCGATCCGCTCCCCGAAAGCTCCGGGCAGGGCGAGCGCCTGCGGGATGCCCGGCGGACTCCTTCCAACCTCCGTACCGTAACCCAGGCGCGGATGAAAACCCCGCTGCCACCATTTCGCCGGGAGCGGGGTGGATCTCTTGGCTTCACCCGAGGCACAACAAGAAGCGGCCGAACCGACGCTCCGCCCGGCGCGGCCCCCCGGTTCTCCTCAGGGAAGGGCGGGGTGGCGGTGCTAGGACCCCACCTTCCCGCACAGCCCACGCCGGCTGATGGCTCGGGGCCGCTGGCACCCCGGCGCCGGTGTCACCCCGCCGCGGCAGAGCCCCCCCCACCCCTCCTCTCCTCTCCAACACCGACCCCCCACCCCTCCTTCTTCCCCACACGGCGGGCGACCGTGCGTGAAGGCGGGCGCCCCGTTCGCGCCGGCCCCCGGGCGAACCGCGGCAGCGACTTACGGCGCGGCCTCCGTCGGCAATATGTCTCCCGTCGGCCGGCGGCGGCCCCGCTCCCGTGGCGCTGCCGCTGCCTCCGCTCCGCCCGCGGAGCCAACGGGAACGGCTCAACGGGCTGGCGGCGGAATCCCACAATGCCCCGCGCGCCCGCGCGTCACATCCCTCCCCCGCCCCGCCGCCCCACGCGCGGCCCCTCCCCTCGCGGTGGCTGCTCCGCGCTCCCTTCACGGGGTGCCGCTGCCCCGGGGTTTGGGGACACACACACACAGACACAGAGGACGGGTCAGCACAGCGGAGCCGCGGCCGCTCGCCCCGCTGCCTGGCAGCGGTGCGGTGCCTCAGGAGCCGCCGACGCAGGCCCGCGGCTCCCCGTAGGCGGGGGGCGCGGCCCTCCGGCCCCCGCGGCAGCTGGCTGCCATGCGGGCGCCCGGCCTGGCTATTGAAAAGCTCAGTCCTTACGTGGGGCTGGGTCTTGGCACTGCGTCCTCCGCAGCTGCTCCCGGGCCTCCTCGCCCTGCTTCTAGCCAGGCCATTGTCTGCAGGCGCGTTGGCTCCCCAGTCTGGAGCGGGGAGGACAAAGCGGGGGCCGAGTGCCGCACGCTTCCCGGCATGAAGTTTCCCCTTCGGGGAGAGAGGAGTGACAGGATTGTTACCGCTGGTGTGAGGCCTTTCTGCTCTCCTGCTGCCATTTTACAGAGGCCCCAAGTGGAGCATTTGGAGGAGTTTCTGCACGGGAGACTTGGGTGTCCTCAAGCACATCTTGCTGTGTTGGGAGGGATGGGTTCCCGCTGCCCCCTCGCCTGCCCAGACAACAAACAGGGTGCATCTCCTCTCCCTCCATTGCCCGGCCCGCCGCTGGAAGAGGGTAGCTGCCGCAGCACATCTTGACTCCAGGACAGATGAGTCGTAACAGATTGCCTCTGTGTTGCCAACAGTGGGACTAGAGGGGGCTGGAGTTTTGCATGCTGTGGATGACTCCTGCCTTGCCAGCGCTCCTACACCATGGTGCTGCTCTCACCTGAATGAAGCATCCCCAAAGCAGGATGCCGGCCCATAGCCTCTTGCTCAGACAGTATCTGTCACTGTGCTTCCATAGCTAGAGCTATGGCTCTAGCAGTGGCATGATGCCATTCCAACTACTGACAGTCAATAGAAGCAAGGAGTTTCCCTGTCCCCCACTCTTCTCATCAACCACCCTGATCTCCAGCTCTTACTTTGCTCACTGGCAGCACATATTCGCTGTACTTTTGTCACGCAAAATAGCAGAAAGGAAGAAAATACATTCTATGAGTAACAGGGAGCTGGGGACAGCCTATATAAGACATGGGGTTGGTGTGAGAAACATCCCTTCAAAAAGCGTTCCTGAGATAAGTGGTGAGAAGAGTTGGTAGGCACAGGGCTGCGTGTGGTGCACGTGGCCAAAAAAGCCATGCTGTGTGCAATTCTGCTGGCCAAGCTCCGGCATTGTAACCGCGGTGGCCTCGTCCATTAAAATGGCCAGGCTTGGTCTGGTTTTTAGCGCTGCTAAAGTCTGTGTCTCCCAAGACATCTCTCCTTACATTTCTGTTCGGTGCACTGTCAAATGCAACCTTGGCCTGACACTGCTCCCCAAGTGCTAATTGTAACCTGAAGTGCTAATTGAAGCCTGAATGTTATTCATACTCGTGGTTTTGCCTGACAAAGGCTCCCCGCCGAGTGAAGTGCCCTATAGTCCCGGATTGCCCTTAACCCAAGGGTATGGATAAGGTACTTGCTAGGCCATCTGCCATGGCTGGTTTTACACCGAAGACACGCTCCACTTCCCCTGTGTTCCCATCCACACACCGCATCTCCCTCCTGCTGCCTCCTCTGCAACCTGTGGGGTAGTGCTACCCACACAGTAACCCTTCCTGTCTGCTGTGCACAGCACCCAACAAAACCAGTCCTCCGATGCTGGGCTCTTCCCACTCCGTTTTGCTGTCGCCCACACAAGTTTTATTTAAATAAAAAGCCCAACAAACTCACCAATATTTCTGTTAACATGATGAGCTGGAATTTAAAGAACCCGCAACAGTGTCTGATGGGGTTGATACAAAGTAAAGGGACCTAACCTACAATGATTGACCTGGGACCCCTGTGTCAGTCACTTTCTGTGCTCTTCTGCTGTCTTCGTTCATTTTAAAGGGAGGCTCTGGATTTTTTGGAAAGCCTTCGAAACACAATTGGTGAGAATTCCTGGAGTGAGAGCTGCCTGAGCTTACGGAGAGCCTGAGAATTTGTCCATGGAATAGCATGCTAGCATGGAGACTGCTGTCGATCATATTAATGTTGACATTGACTGGCTCACCTCCTGCCAAAGTGCAGATTTATCGTACTGAACACCCACTGAGACTGCAAAGAGAGCCCATTTTAAAAGCACACAGTGTGTCACGAGTGTCTGGAAGGGGGCATTGCTTCAAAGGTCTGTGAAACTACACTATATAAACTACCTCTCTAAAACAAACCCTGGCTTAGATTTTATTCCCTTTTCCAGTTCAGTGATGTATTTATTTAAATACGGAATGATAAAAAGCACCTTTCCAGAGCTCCGCTGTCTTTATGATTAATATAAACAGTTCATATTTCTACATTCTTGTATTCTTACTTCATTTTGACACCCTGACTCTGTAATCAATTTTAGCAACCTCAAGGGGCTATTTTGCAGAAGATACTTCTGAGTGATTGAGAATATAAACACCTAACTTGCTTATGTGGCATAGGTGGTGGAGAAGGAAATATTACTTGGGAGAGAGCAGAGCTGTGTGGGAAGGGTTGTGGCTGTCAGTAATCCTCTTAAACTTAGATAAGCGATTTCACTTTGGGATAGCTATCTTAATTCTGAATGCGTCACCCCATTTGTCACTGTGTGTTTATTATATTGGATATTCAGAAAGCATGTCCTAGGTTACTTCAGCTTGCTGAAATACCTCCTTGGGATGCGCTGTGCCCAGCCAGCCAGTCCATGATGCTTTCCTTCCACCTTCCCATCGTCAAAAGAAAGTACAGATTCCTCAGGCATGACCTACTTCTCTGAGGGGGCTATCTGAACCTCCTTTCAGGTGCTTAGTCTCCTCTTCTTGTAGGCTATACCACTAATCCATGCTTCAGCTAACTCCCTATCGGCAGGTTGCAATCACATATACGTACCTGTAACGTGCGTCATGCTATTGCCATTCTGGCATTCTCCATCAGATGGGCACAGTGACCTCACAGCAAAGGCAGTCGGTGCTCATCATGCTCCTAATGCAACCCACAGCCCAAGTATCTGCCCCAGCAGAGTATTCCCTGTGATTTCCAGAGGGCTGATGCCAGCCTTCCTGCTGATTGCTGCAATCCACTGGGGTTGTTACTGTCCTGAGGAATTCCTCACTGCAGTGCTTGAATATGTGTGGGACAGGGGCTGTTTTTCTTTTACTTCACTTTGGTTTCCAGCCACCATGACGATATGGCAGCTTCCTTGTTATATAGAATTAGCCCAGCAATATCAGATGCTTCTGTAAGTGAGAACAACCACAGACCCATACTGGCCCCATGGTGCTTTTTGATACCTGTTTTGTGATCTTAATGACCCCTTTTAATCTTCATTATCTAGACAAACAGAGAATTGCAGTTTGGTTTCCAGCACACTTCAAAACCCGACAGCTGACATTGCCAAAGCGAGCTGCTGTTTTACTCTCAGCCTTTATCTACAGCAGGTGAACAGACCTAATTCCATTTTCAGATAGTCACTCTTTGCTTTGACATCCAAGTCATGACAACTGTGAAGACATTGCCCCTCATCCCAACGTGGAAAACAATTATTTGTTCCTTCTTTGACATTCTCAAGGCATCATTGACTCTTTATTATTGCCAGACGTGGTGTTCTATAGCACAAGTGCCAACTGGTGCTAATATGTTATGGTGAGATTAATATTTTCAGAGCACAAGAAGTGGATGTCTGGGATTCATTTCCAAGGCTGGTAGACAGAGATAAGTTAATACAGATAATTTACTTCTTTTGTTCCTTTTTTTTTTTTTTTTTTTGGTAGGCAGGCTACCTTGTATTTCTTTTTTTCCAACAATGAAATTTCTGCCAACCAACTTTTTCAAGTATCTGTGCCATTTTAGTAATTGCTTTCTTCTAGAAAAATATCAACTGTGGACATTTTTATCAAAGCTTGTGCCCCCTATAAAAAAAATAATTCTTAATTGCTTTGCAAATGGCTTAAATAGAATGTCTCTCCTTTTTTAAAAGAAGGCAAACTTTTCCATTTTAAATCCAGAAAATGAGACTCATGATGACAATTGCACTTTTTAACCCAGGTTGTGAAGTCACCACACACCTAATGGATGCTGTGACTCAAAAAAAAAGTCAAAATCTGTAAAATCATAATTAATCTGTAGACTAGTGATAATATTAACCTCCAATATAATGCATTTTAAAACCTGCTTCTTCCAGATAAAGGCTAAATGCTGTTTGGAGTTAAAAAATTGGTAGCCTGACATCACTATGATACAGTGACAGCAGGAAAACACTTGTTTCCCAGCAAGATGGAAGATGTGTTCTCTAAAACACAACTGAAGCACCCTGGAGTGCACAGACCAGGCACCCTTGTCTGCCCCAGGGTTGTGCAGACAGCTCTGCTCCGAGCACAACCTGATTCCAGGCTGTGCATTGAGCAAAGCAGTTCCTTCCCTTCTGGTATTCAAAACAGTACCTTGCATGGCTGCATTTTTGAAGTCAAGTGGCTGGGGAAAGTTCTGTGTTATTGTGCAAAGAAAGCATTACATCTAAGAGCTGTGATTTATATTATTAAGTCAGAAGATTCAAAATTACATCCCATGATGATCTACTCAATGGTTCCTGGTAGCTGGCGAAAAGCTCATGTAGTAATAACTCATATTTCTTATTTTTAGTTATTAAATCCCATTGCTTCCCCAACATTAATTTTCCATGTAAGCAATAGCTGGAGTTGCCAGAGGGATTTTATATAATTGCAGATGGTAGGAGACATAGCTGGTAATTGCAGAAATGCAGAGGGAGATGTCCAGATGATCTTCTATTAAGATGTGGCCGTTGCTATGGAATACTTTCCTAACTGCTGCTCTGCATGACAGCGCTATGACACACCATTGCAAATAAGAGGTTATTTTTAAAGCAGACCCATTTCTTTGCCTGCAAAAGCAAAATCAGATCACCTCTCTGTGGAAAATTAATTTAAAAGCTCCTGCACTGGACAACAGGCATTATATAGAATATTGTTCATGAAGGAGTCAGGAGAAGGAGTCAGGAGCCCCTCGTGGTACCAGGCAGCAGTGAGATCAGGGGCTTTCACATCCCTATCACGACACAAACCTTACTCTTTAAATGAAGTAAAACTTGTCTTGCAGATGTGAAGATCACTGACTATCACAGCAAACAAAAGCTTATTAGAGGTTAATATCCTCTGTTTAACCTGAACTTCACAAATTCAGTCCTATCACAGACATGGCTGTTTCTTCTGTTGATTGATGTTCTCTGTGCAGAGAGGGGGTCACAGGATGAAGGGACAATGGTTTGTGATGGACATGGAAATGTGCCTGCATGTTTATGTCCAGAGTAGTGCCAGGTGACGTGGTCACCCTGGTCTTTGCTGAAGCACGGTAGCACTGGGAGCGCAGTAGCTGTGTTGCTTCATAAGAATGGTTTGAGTTTCCCTCCCTCTCTGGCCAGTGTTGTGAGGATAGGTTAAGAAAACACTCATGAATTGTAAATTTAGTAGTGCTGGCTCAACAGGATTTGCAGAGTCACTCCTGTCACTTCACTAACTGGCTCTTTGCGGAGTAGAAATCTGAAGAAAAGCTGCATGAGAGGGCAATGGAAAAAAATTAATTGAGTAGTGGAGATGAATGACAGGTTCTAGTGCATCCTCTGCTCACCTTTAAAACTCATGTTGGGAATCTCCTCTGCGGTGACTGGAGCGCATGAAGTTTTTTCCCACGAGATAAAAACTTAAAATAAGAAGGAAACAGAGCAACATCTCCCTCTACGGGAGTCCCCTGCATTGCACCCCGGGTTTTGGGCAGCTGCCCCCTCCCGCAGGGCTGACTGCCCAACCTCGGGGGCCAAACCTTGTCTGCTGCTCCTGCTAATTCCAGATAGGCCGTGTGTGGGCTGGCAGCGAGCAGATGCTGCGGCTGTGAACCGTAGCTAATTATTTCTAACTAAAGTCTTGGTGTCTTGACGACTACTCAGAATTTGGGCTTTATAAGGACTTCACACATTAATGAGAAACCCCGTTTCCTGGCAGGCTTTGCAATCTGATTGTGCTTACATGTGCTGCTCTTTGATGGGGTAACCAGCATGCAACGACCTGTGCATCACCAGGAGAACAGGTCCATCTGACAGTCCAACCCTTCTGCATGGCTCCTGGAAGAAGAAGGAGCCACATCATTTTACCTTGCAGGGGGAGGAAAAAGTCACTGTACTGAACCCAAGCAGAAGTCGAGAGGTGGGAGAAAGACTTTTTCCTGTCACCTTCTGGATATGCCACAAGACACAGTGAGAATAACCAGGTGCCTATAACACAAAAATACATTTTTTTCTCTTTTTTTTTTTTTTGTGGGAAAAAATATTCCTTATTGCTTTATTTACATAAAGCCCTACAGCGCATTTTGGGATGTGTTATTCCCTTCTATTTGCTTCTTGCTAATTCATCTGATGACATTTTTGTCCATAAAAAATGGCTTATGGAAAGCACTGGGGTGAATATGGATGCAAAAATGCCAGGATATTTTTTTTTCAAGGGCTGGGAGGGTCATTTCTGAAGCTTGTGGATCAACCAAGCAAGCAGCATCAGTGTCAAGTGTCTCTTGACCTGTCCCACAAATCGAACTATGGAAAGCAAAGCATCCTCTGGGTGATAGTTCTGGTGAATACTCTCCAAACAGTTCATACAATAGAAATACAGTCACATAAACTGTTTATTGGATAATAAATGAATACAAAATATGAATATGAAACGAAATGAAAAACGAAATCTATGTTCTATTTAGGGAAGAACATAGTTAGTACTTGGTGACTTCCTGAGTGTACTGATTATTGTGGAAAACCCCAACAGCTTGGGAATACACCTCTTAAATTAATTTTTGATTTCCTTATATGCTATGCACTGCATTCTCAGAGGTTTCTGTCTCATTAATATCATAACATTTTTCTAAGGTCTGGCCAGGTTTGAGAAAATAGAAGATGTGTAGTCTCTTGCTAAATCACCCTGATCACACATGGAAGCATTTACCAGCGCACAGCATTCCTCCTGGATGCACCTCATACTCTACAGATTGTTTTTCCACTGAAGTTGTTTTTTAGGTACTAAAATAAAACAAAATCCAAATTTCCTTCCAGTGTAGGATTTTGTAAAAACATAGGCATGCAGGAATCCCCACAGAAATAAATGTCAGCTCTCTGCACCAGTCCCATTACCCTCGTTACCATGGGCATGCATCCAGTTCTGCATGTCTATGTACAATTAGTGAGGTCCACGATCATGTAATTATTTGAACTATGGCTCTGGAAATTTGATTTGGCAAACAAAGCAACATCTGGTCCCTCAAACCACTATCTCAAGTCTTCTTCATAGAATAGATTCATTTTTGGGGCAACTGAGAGGGCATTTGTTGCTTCTCTTAGACCCACTTGAGTTTCAAAGTACTTCTGGGCTGTCACAGCCAACATTTTCAAATGTGATTAGTGATTTTGCAAATCAGATCTATTAGACTTGTCTCTATCAAACAGAGCTATGGAGATCATTGCTCACTTTAGAAAGTCTCGCCTAGTGTTTTTCTTAATGGGATGTATCATGAGATCCTTCTTAAGCCCCTTACCACTGAAAGGGGAGCATCCCTAAGCACTTTACCTTGTGGATGTGAAGACGTGATGCCATTAAGGAACTCAGCCAGCAGGTGGAGTTTAAATTGCATTTAAACAGCAACCCTTTAGGCTCTGACTGAGGCTTAGCTGGATCTCTGCTACTGGAAATGCCTCTTACTGCCAGCTCTGGAAGAGTGTTGGGTCGTTAAAGCTCCCGTCGGCTGTCAGATCATTTATATGTAGACCACATCGCTGGGGCAGCGATGGCACACACAACTTTTATTAACTTGAGTTGACTTTGGCGTAATGTGGAGGAGTGCTAAATAATCATTCCTGTGTGTAAATTGATTTAAAAAGGAGAGAGAGGGGAAAAAAAAAGTAATCTGTCAATTTTATGTTTGCCTGAAGAGACAGGAAGGGGGAAGGAGCACTCAGATGAACTGGATTCCCAATTTAAGCTTTTTTATTTTTTGCCTTGATGGCAAAAAATAGGATTAGGATAGGATTAGGGTAGGATTTGATGGCAGTGCTTCAGGAGGAGCAGCATTAAGCACTGAAAGGGATGAGAGGGTCAAGAAATATCTGACAAAAATCATAATGCTGCATTGGTAGCAATAGGAGGTAGATGAGAGAAGGTTTTATTGCATCTGTCACTAAGCTTTATTATGAATCTAGTGCTGAACAACAGCCAAAGCAAGAGAAACTAGAGCTGGACGACCCTTCTGGGCAGGATATGGCTATGGTTGGCATCTGCCTGGGAATGAAGCCAGACTCCAAAGCTTATACCTCCATCTTAGAAATGAACTGTGTGGTCTGGCACCACTTTATCTTGCACTATGAGTTCTGGCTTAAGGTTAAAGGCAAGACCTGATTTATAAATGCTGCTCTGATAAGCTAGTCTGTTCTGGAGGCAGTTTCTGCTGTTATCCAGAAATCAGTGTGAGAGGTGTGTAAGACTGAAGAAAAACAATGTTGGGATTTGCTTTGGCTAATAGAGATGTAAGCAGTACTGGCACCCAGGGAAGTCCTTATGTCACAGTTTCCTGGGGGAAAAAATTGGAATAATAAAATGTTACACCATGCTGTGGTGATTTGAAGGGTGAAATTTGGCACCTTCCTGGCAGGAATGGCTTGCAGAACCTCATGGAGATGCTGTCTATAAAATCTAAAGTCACAAAAACAGTCAGGAGAATGCAGACAGGAAAGGGAAAGCCAATCAGACGGGCAGATCAGGGCCTGCCAGGTTACCCTGACTTCCCCTGAGCTATGCAGGAGGAGAAAGGGAATTGGCAGCCATTGAAAGCACATGGTGATACAACCCAACTGCAGAGACAGTGCAGGTTATAGGCAGAACACTGGAGAAAAATACACTGGCTGAAATTTCAGTTTTAGAGGCTACAGAGGAAAAAAACCCTACTGCTTCAATCTAAATCAGTTCCATTCCTGGACTGGTGACACTAAACCTGCGACAAAGGACTCAAAGGAGAGATGCAAAGCACCCCAAAAAAGCATGTTTAAAGCAGGTGACAGGTTGCAGAAATACTGCTGGAGGAACTGACATGTCTTTCAGGTCCTTGCATCTGAAAACATGCTCTTACACTCCAGTCAGTCAGGCACCTGCTCAGGCGAGTGTAGGGAATAGCAGGAGCTATAAACCGAGCACCTCAGCACCCATCTCAGCAGCCAGGGAGCAGATGGACATCCTGCATCGGACCCAAGTAACAGCAAACAGAACCCCAGCAAGAATTTACTACCCAATACCCTCAGCCCTGGGAATACATTTCCCTTGGCAAAAAGCAGTTTGCTCCACACTAAGCGCCAGGATAAGGGAAGCTGGCAGCGGGTGCTGGGGGAGGAGAGCAGAGCCTGTCGTAAATAAAGCCGTGAAGCATTTCAGGAGGCAGGCCATCCCTGCCTGGGTGGTCTCAGACAGTGAGCCCTGGTTTATTCCTGGCTGCAGAAATTAAGAGTATTTTGCTTGCCACCTTAGGAAAGCTCAGCAGTCTAACAGCCTGGATGATGCGCTTTCTGCCAGCGCAGAGGATTGGCTTTGCTGATCTAAGGGTCTGTTCCAGTCCTGGGTCTAGAGTTTCAGTTTCACATCATCACTCTCTCCTAGCTCGCCAGGAGGCAATGCTGAATCAGCAGCTCACTCTGAGCAGGCTCCTTAAAGAAAGCTACAAAAAGCAAAGAAAATATATGGCGTTCCACCTCTGAAATGATACGCTGTAAAATGCTTTTCCAGTCTCCTGGTGCAATGCTTCATGCCTGATGTCAGCAGACTTGTGTACTTTGGTGCTTACAGTCCCAATGTTATTATACCTTCCAGTATGGAAAGGAGTTGCAGACATAAAGGAAAAGGAATGTGCAAAGGATGAAGGCTGCAACTACTGGCAAGCTATAAACCTTCTTAAACTACAAGTGGGAAATTCTGCCAAGAGCAATTTTGGGTTTTTCTTTTCTTTTTTTTTTTTTTCCTGATTAAATAAACTTTTCTCACATTATTCTGCTTCAGCTTCTTAAAAATCTGGCCGCCGATGTATGGGGTAGGAGGTCAATGGGATGCACCTGAAATCAGATGGGATCCCACCAGCAATTCTGGATTCCCAGATTATGAACTGCAGCATTTCCAGCACACTGATTTTTATTCCAGACATCAAAAGAAATGAACAGGCATTAAAAAAATAAAAAAGAGAAGAGGGCAGGAATTCAAAGTCAAGGATGGTGAGTTGCTGTGTAAGATAAAAGAAAGGATGGTGAGGTAATACATGATTTTACCTTTTGAGTTGCATCTGAACCTCAGTCAATCGATCCTGACTTGAACTCCAGTTTTACTCAGGTTTGCTGTATATTCTGTGTGATCTCCCCTTACTGCCAGCATACCAGCTGCTGGGAGAGAATTTACTATTAGAGTGTCATAAAACTGGCTCTATTGTAAAGTTTTTCAGTGAGGGTCAAACTAAGTTTGGGGATTTTACACTTGCCAAGGGTGAGGAGTGTTTGGCTGGTCACCTTGAGACCATCACAGAGGCTGCTAGAAGGGGCCAGTGGCATTTTATATGTGTGCTGCTAAAATGGCCAATTGCACTGGGGCTGGGGGGAGCAAAACCTTCACTTTGTTAGTCAGCAAATTACAACAGATGGTTTTAAAATTACTTCATCAGCAGTGACTTTTTGTTTTCTGCAGAGATCCACGCCATCACCTCAATATGAAGACAAAGCAGACAGTGGGTGTTTTATTATTATCCCATCTTTGCCCACATCTACCAGTCAGAGGGAGTGAGGAGGGAGGAATATAAGATGGGGGAGAGGATTATAGGAGATCATCACCTTTGGTTTCTAGGAAACTCGTGGAGTTTTTTTGTTAAGGGGACCCTGTTTCTGTGCAGGAGCTCCTGCTCCTCTATCACGTCACTGTAAGCTGCTTCTGGTAGCTCATCACCAAGGGCTATTGCTTTTTTAGGTTATTCTCAATGCACGTTGGTGAAATAACTGTTCCCCTCCTGCTGCAAAGAGCAGCGTTTGTTACCACGGGGGGTGTGTGTGTGCTGCTCCTCTGCAGATGGTTCTGTAGTTGCTGCGATACAAAAGCAGCTCTGCTTTGCCATGGTCCTTTCTTTACATCCAGGAAACAGCTCACCGGCCACGCAGAGCTCAGAGGGCAAGGGGACTGCCTGCCCCCCTTTTACTATCCGACTGGAGTTAAAATGAGGAGGTTCTGATCAGTTTTGGAATGGGTAAGAATTGCTCAGGAGAGGAGGATACGGTGTGAGCAGCCCTGCATGATGCAGCCCTGCAGCTGGGCTGTGCAGGTTGGAGCACCAAGGCTGCAGGAGGCTTCATGGGGACAGAGTTCACTGATTTTAGTGAATAAAGACCCTCTGTCAGATAAGCATCCTGATGATGTGGATGCTCTTGTCATGCAGTTCTCACTGGCTGTGTTTCATGAGGTATTTATTATTTTGCTTTGTGTTATTATCTGTCAGGGCTCTGGATTGTGTAAAACATGCTGGAGTACCACATTCTCCCTAGCTCCTGGACCCCCATTATCCAGACAGCATTCACTGAGCTGTATCTCCTGAAGATATGCAGGAGACATATTAAAACACTTACATGTGCAACCTCAATGACTGTATTTAGGTTATCAGACTAGCTAACAGCTATAAAAGCAGCCTTAAAGTAATTAAACAAAAAAATCAGTGTTACAATAATATAGAAACTTGCAGGGAATGTGGAAGGATGTGAAGACAACCACTGCACAGAGCAGTGATGTAGTGGGATTGTGTCTAGGACTTAGCCTGTACTTTCAAGAAGAAATAAATCCTGAATGTGGCTGCAGAGCTGCCAGGGAAATGGGAATGAAGAGATGCTGGAACAGTTTCCGCAGGGTCTGGCAATAAATAGTAAGAGGGTTAGTGAAATTATAAGGAAGTCTAATATTTTACTGCAGGTTTAAGGGTGCAGGAGGGGGAGAGTGGCACGACAGAAGGTCACGTCCCACGCACAGCCAGCATGACAGAAGGTCCCTCGTTTGCCCAGGAGCTTAAACAGTGGAGTCCTGCTCAGCTCTTTCTCCTTTTTCTGCATGAGCTCCAAATCCAGAGGGCTTCAGTGCAGGAGGCTTTGAGTTTCATCCATTGCACACTCTGGTTGATGCCCATATATGAAAATTATTAGGAATGTGAGCTGATGCTGTCCACATCCAGCTGGTGAGTAACAGAGGTGGGGTTTTTATTTTCTATCAGCCTTTCCTCATGAGCCAACTCAATTCCAGCCTTTGCAATTAAAGGTTTTCATCAAAGAGCTTCAGATACAAGATGGAGCTTGTGCCTTTGGCATGCCAGAGACACTCATTACGGTTTAAGCAGCTGATAGCAGGATAATGCATGTGCTGTAAAGGTTTTATACTGGCATCAGGAAAACACAGGGACAAATTGATTTGTTAAAGAAGCAGATTTAATCCAAGTCTTCTCTCTGTGAACCTCTGAGCAGCGCTGTCTCTCAGAGCAATAGTCTAAAGCAAGCCCTTCTCTGATGCCAGGAGGGAAACCAAACTGCATTTTCCTAATGAGAGAGTCATCTCCCTTGTGAATCTGTGAAGACACGTTGCAGTTCCACCCTTTGGGAAGCAACGGTTTCAAGACACAGCTTTTTGTTGTTGTTGTTGTTGTTTTTCACTGTGGGTTGGCAGCCTGGCCACACATTATTGTGTTTTTCCAGTGTGGACTCAAGAAGACTAAAGTAAACCAAAAGAAATCTAGCAAACAAGGGCATTGTGGGTTTTTTTTCCTTTTTGTTTTTTTGGCATATTCCCTCCTAGAAGTATTTGTCATGTTCTGTAGAAAGAGCAAGCTGTGGCAGAGAGCTAGCATTGCTTCGACTTGAAACAATTAAAGGCCTCTCCATGGCAAGCCTGTGCTGCCGTGCCCTGACCTCATACGCGGTGGTTAGCTGCCTCTGAATGGCATCTGAGCGTTAGCAGAAGAGTTACTTTATGATGTATTTCTTCAGATCAAATCTGACCTCCCAAAGAGACCATTAAAAACCTTAAAGCCCAAACATGCCGAGGTTTACAGCGAATGATGGAAACAACTGCAAAGCAAAGCAGAACAACATGAAGGTTTTCTCTACACGCCTGTAAATCCATGCTCCAGAATCCCAGTGACTGACCAGATGTGCTGTCCAAGAGGTGGATCTTTGTAGTGGAACTCCAAATTTTGAACACATCAAAGACTAAAGCTGTTGTACAAGTGGCAACAGAAGCAAGTTAGTTTGGTGCCATCTCCTTTTCAGGCTGACCACGGGGAGAATAAACAATCAAGAATAAAGGACGAGTCTTAAACTGGTTTTGATTAATCTTATTTGGCTTAAAAATATAACCAAGTACCTACACTAATTGGAAATATGTGGCACTGAGTTGTCCACTGAGTAAACTCTCACAGCTTCACCCTAACGATGCTGCTACACCCTTTGACACCGGAGGACAAAGTGCTCGTGGTATTTTACCCTGGTGACACTTTGGAGGTTGCAAGCTGGGTGTGTTAAGATGTTCTACCCTTAATGTGGGGCAGATTGCAGCTGCTCCTATCTTCACTTCCCATGCCTGACCTATAGACGCTGCAGGCTCAGTCCCTTATTCAGTCACGGCTGTGAGCCCATCACCGTGGTCTGGAGGCACCAGCAGTGCTGTACATTATCTAGTAGGCATCAGTTCTGTGAGAAGAAAATTACAGCTGTGATTTTTATTATCGCTTTACCACAACCTCTTTTCCTATGATTCATATTGCCTTAAGAGATTAGTTTTCTTTACCATTTAACCTTTCTCAATATTGCTGCCTGAACCGAATTTATGTCTAGGATAAAGCCATGTCCTCTTTTTATTGAATCCAGGGACTTTTCATAATGAAACGGAGGGCACGTGATCTTTGATTGTGGTACTTTGAATTCTTTATTGAAAATGTATATTATATTTTTTTATGACATTAATTAAATGTCTCAAAATAAATGACAACATAAAAAATAATTAATGTCTCTGTTTGGCTCATTATCTCTTCAGTTGTGATTTGTGTTCAGAGGGCTGGAAACTCGTCTGACCCATATAGATTTAGATACTTGGGAGCACTGCCTCATGGCAAAATTTAGGACTGAAGAGAGAGGGCTCATTTCATGAGTACAGTACTGTATTTTTTTTATTTGCTTGCAAGTTCCTTGGGTAAATTGCATTCTCAGCTATACAGGATGTTATTCCACCTTCATCACCAGAGAGTATCTGAGTGCCTTCCAGCTAAGCATTATGTGATCCAGCTAACATCTGCCATGCTCATTCTCTCTTTCATCCTTACCCAAGCGTGTGCATGTTTTGTTGTTAGTTTTAGATCTACATGCTGCCATGTGTCAGTGTTACAGAGAGTCATATGTGCATCAAACACTCTTCTAAATAACTTGCATATTGATCCTGCAAGACCCCTCTGGTTTATGGCCTGAGATTCAGAAGACTGAAATGAGGGTATGAAGCTATTACAATCTTGCAAGACAGAAATAATTATAAAATCCATCAGGATTTCATTATCTTTATGTATATTTTTATATTATTCCAGTGTCTTGGAGATCTTTAACTATGAATTAAATCATTTGTACTAGAAGCTGTACAGTCTGTACTTTCAAATCATTTACAATCTAATTATAAGACAACAGATCTTGTCTTTTGATACATTAAACCATCCTGTTACAGAAGAAGGATGCAGTTGCCTATTAAATCTCATAGAGAAGTTCTGAATGTCAGCAGAACTGGAGTTCCCTTCAGTCTCACACGTAATCTGTATACAGCTATTATTAGCAGCATTGTTTTTACTATTCCTCAAAATAATAATAAGGTGCTGTGCACACACAGAGAACTCTGCCTAAGAGGCGTTTAAAAACTCTTTCTGGTGAGCAGCAGGGAGTTCAGGTGCTGTTCAGATTCCAGCTCAAGCCCTGCTTATGGCTTCATGAAAGAAACCATCTGATGAGGTATTTGCAGTGGGATATGGAAGCGCTTGAAAGACAAGTCCAGTGTTAGGGGACGATTGACATTTATTGACTTCCTGCACCATCTAGTGGGGATTAAAATTAATTGCTCTGATTTTATGAAGGCTCTAAGCTGTTCAGGATGGCCATGGCTTCCTCTCCTGGGCACTGAGAAGAGCACTGGAGGACCTAGCTCTCATCATCCTTTGTACAATGGGACCAGGCTTCATTGGCATCATCAGTGACACCCAAGACAGCGTATAATTGTCCTGGAGCACAGAGCCTCCAGCAGCGTGTAGGAGTCAATCCGCTTGAATGAAGACTAAGACCACTGGAAGGGCAGCCTTCAAGGAGCAGTACTGGTGTGTCATTGACCTGTGGGTGTACACAGGACCTTGGAGTCAGGCAGGTCTCCAGGCCACAGCAAGCAGAGAATACAATGAAGACCTAGAGAAAACTGTTGTGAGAGGCTCACGTGGTGGGATTGGGATGAATTTCAAGAGGTCACAGTGTGATTCCACCCTCTCTCTCATGACCTGGTTGGACATACAACTCTGAGGTTGTCCTGAGTGACAAGGACTTAGGAGAAACACTTTTCATCAAACGTTTTCCAAGGTGCTCAGCAAACCACAGAGGAGGAGCCAAGATCTGATCCTGCAGGTGGAAGCAAAAAATCACTGCTGTAACCTTAATAAGAGGCATTTCCTTGAACATAATTTGCTTAATTATCAGTGAACAGGATGACATTAGGTGATTACACTCCTAATTTTCTGTTCAGGAAACAGCAGCCAGCATTTTTCTGTTGCTGGGCAACACAGATACTCTTTGAAATTTGGTTAAAGCAGTGAGTGATAAACATTTTTAAATAGACATGAGATCACTACAGAGGCAATCCTAATTGCTATCAACAGCCAGGAGGCTGGAAAATCCCACCTACAGAGTATAGCTTATGAATTAAAAAATTGCCTGGGCAAACTGAAAGGGAGGGATATCCAAAAAAAGCTTGAAGGAGGGGGCAGAGAGACCTCTTCCCCTGAGAAACAGTGCTGATTATTTGTGTTCCTGGTGTAGTCTTTGTTCAGTCTACCCATTATACCCTGCCCTTCTTGGAGTCTGTTTGGCATGGTCATCCATGTATATGTGCATCGTTACAGCAGTAATGAAAAGCCCACTCCTCTGGGGAAATGGGCATGTCAAAGGCTGGAAATTGGTCTGTGGGAAATGTCCTTCACTGCAGATGTTCTCCCCTTTAAGACCAGGGCTTATCTTGACCTGTCATTTCAGCAGGTATTGGTCCGAGTAATGGGGATCAAGTGGATTTGAAATGCTGCCCTTGGAGTTTTACAAATCTTTGGCTTCACTTGAACAAGGTCTTGAGGAGTTAGTTGACCCATGAGGAGCTGCGACATCCACTTGAGATCTTCCTTCTCCTTCAGAAGGTCCCAGCAGTTCGTATGAGATGCAATGGTGACATGGACTCATGGAGCCTCTCCTGGCTGTGGTCAGCTTTGCAGCACGACCAGAATCAGAAAGGATAAAACCCAAACCTGGTGTCTGCTTTTTCTCCTTGTCAGCGTGGGATTCCAGTTTCCCCACATGAATTCCACACCGGCAGAACATCCTTCCATCGTTGCCACAACATCCCCTGCTGTTTCCTGGTTTGCAATGGCAGAATTTCCTGTGCCTTTCTGTAGCTTTGGGGTTTTTTTTTTTCCCCTTTCCCTTTTGGTTTGACACTGCCTATCACTTAAAGCAATGTGCTTTGCTGCTGGTGGCTCAGGGTTTGGAAAGGTCCCAATTGCTTTACACTGGTCTTGATGTGAGAGGCAACGTGGTGCATCAGGTGTGTTACTGAACCACTGAAAACAGATGCTCCAGCTGCCATGCTGTTGCTCTTCAAACACAAACAATATGTTTTTCAAACCGTATTTTCCTCTTTAAAGATGCTGCTGCACTCACATTGATAACTACAACATTGTTAGCTCAAAATAAGGACAAAGCCCATCGAGAAAGACCTGTGTCTCCCCTCCCCCAGAAGGCAAAGGGCCTCCCACCACAGACCCCCAGAAGGCAAAGGGCCTCCCACCACAGACACTTGCTGGTTGGGATGCTGGACCTGCAACACGAGTTGCTGAAATGCCTATCTCATAGGTCATGGGGGTAAAAGCTAACACCACCTTCCCTGGGGAGGCCTCACTCATTTGGTAGTGACAGCTGTCTGCTAACACAGCTTGTAAGGCTGCTGTCCCCTGCCTAGCGAGGACAGCCAGGTTCCTGGCATTAACAGGCTTTAGGTGTGTTAGGAAGCTGCCTAACACGGCGTCTTCTTGGGCTAAAGAACCTGAATTTCACAGGCATTTGTGAATATTTGCATTTAGATTTACTGGAGAGAAAAAAGGAACATCAGCCACGTCAGGTCAGTTTTCTAATAAATTGACTTTCTGTTTTTTCCTCTGCAGCTTTTTTTTTGGTGGTAATTTTTCCCAAAACATCTTTTAATTTGGGTGACTTCGGCAGATCTGGCAGGACTACAGACAGAAACGGTTACAGATGCCATGCTGAATGTGTAAAGAATGGAAACTCTCTGAATATCCCGTTTTAAAATCTGGTTTTAAAGTCTTGGTTTGCTTTTATTTGTTTGATTAACTAATCCAGGTGATGAGAGACTGAAAGTGCTGTTTCGAAATGTCCCCTCTTGCCTCCATCCAGACAGCTCTGCCCACGTGCCTCAGCCCTGATCCCCTTCTCTAATTCACATCTGAGCTGCTTTGAGGAACAACGTCACACAGGCTGTGCCGCGCGCTCAGGTATTCCTGCTGCTGAGACCGTTAACCACGAGGAGAGGTGACAGAGCTCATCCCTAGGCATGATCCCAGTAAGCACTCTAACCACTTCCTAACTCCCCAAACAAATAAAGATAAAAGATCCCAGACCTGCCCTGTTTATGCTCCGTGTTTGAACTCCAGAGCTTTCTTGGCATTTTTGTTGTTTGCTGCTTTCCAGTAAGATCATCTGCGTAGCATAAGCCTATCTGTCCAGCTAATACCCACAGACTTCTCCTTCTTTGCTTCTCATTTGGATTCTGATCACAAACACAGCAAAAAAAAAAACACCCCACAACCCATTCTGGAACTCAGATGGGTGTTAATAACTAATGGGACCCGAACAAACTGCCTGAAATACAAAGGTGGGTCAGATGAATGGTTTGTATAAAAGTAACTCCCAGCAAACCATCGGGTGGGAATTAAAATTTAATTTAGAATGTACTATCACTGCTGTGGTGGTGGTGGTGGTGATTTACTTGATTGACTGCTGGTTTCTTTCACCTTTGTGAGCCTTAGGTTTTTACTATCTGAGGAAATTAAGGCTGAATTGCAGCAGGAAATTCCTTGTACCCAGGTGTTTCTGGTTATCCCACGAATAACTTGGCTGGTGGGGAGGCGAGGATTAGGATGGGATGGTTTGGAATCTAAATGATTCTCATTGCTTAGTACCACACATTGATATTCTGGCAGCCGCTGTGTTTGTTCTCAGCGAAGGATGGGAAAATCCTACTGAGCTGAGTAACAGGTCCAGCAAGCAGCGATAATTTCATTGTTCTTTTTCAATAGTTAGGGTGAAAAGCTGGTTTTATTAGGTTGTCCTGGCTTGATGGACTGAATTAAAAAAAAACTCCACTGAATTCTATTGGGTCATGATTTGAGTTGCCTTAATGATGCAGCTGTGTACTCTGCTGCTCCTGTTCTCCAGCCTGACTTGTGCTAATTTTCCTTCCCAGATGAAAGCACGAAGGGCCCAACCTGGTTCCTCTGACTTGCTGGGAGATGGATCAGGCTGTAAGGTCTCCAAATGGCTGAGCTTCTCCTCTGTGAATGAACACAACTAAAATCAGCGTTAATTCAGTGACTGATGACCTTGTGCTGGACCGAGGTGGTTGCAGTAGACTTTGTTGTTTGACTGAGTAGATGAACAGGGAAACAAATACACCTGGTAGTGCCTTCTGCCCTTAAAATGCATGATACAATGGACACGCCTTGCAGTGGTGGGATGCCTTGGTTAGCATGGCAAAGGCACGCTTGACCTTGGTTAAGACATCCCTCAGCAAGAGTGGCAGAGTCAGGAATAAACCTCTTACAGCTTCGATGCACTTCTCAAAACATAACTTCTGCTGCTCCTGAGAAGCGGAGGGACAGAAGCATCCTCTCCTTTGCCTGAAGCTGAGGAAACCATATTTCACTTACTGCAGTGAAGCTGAGCAGCTGAACCAGTGAGGCTGCGGTCGGTGGATGTGCAAGCTGGCAGCCTGGCTTGTAAAAGGAACAGAGAGAGCCAGCAAGGGAGAGAATTATTTCCCCAAGCCTTCAAAGCTCTAACTCCTGCAGACCCCTGGGCTTGGTTGCATTGTCAAAGCTAAGTGGGTGGAAACAGGATCGTTTCCCTTAAGCACTCATTAAGAAAAACGACTTCAGATTATTCAGGGTTTCGGGTACTGCTACAGCAGCCTAATGGAGTGATAACCAGTTACATCTTCCTGGGCTGAACCAGCAGGCAGAACCCGAGTTTTGTAAAACACCAGAGGTATAGCTCTCCTCCCCAGCACCACAAACTGCAAATGAAATAGCCCCAGAATAAAGTAACGCTGTGCAACCCGCCTTCGGTGCCAAATGGAAATGTAATTTGCAGGCATGTGTCAGCAGAGAAAGTCCTTTCCTACAGGAGAAGAAATTCAAGCAGCCACATGGAAATACTTTAATTTCAGCATTAACCATCAGAGGAGATGGCTGTTGCAGATCATGGGAGCCAGGTAATTTAGTTCTGAACTTTAAATACGTGCCACGCCAAGAAATATTAGGGGATGTGGAATGTTTAATGCAGTCCTGCACCAGCAGCGCTGCAGAGGCAGGAGGGGAACCGGAGCAAAGCTTTTGCTGAGCTGATTGATACCTACATTGGAGCCACAGCACAGCATCCAAACCCAGAGCTGGCTTTGGGAAACCTGCCCTTCTGCTGGTTGCCTCTCAGTTGTGAGATATGAAATGAGCTTGGGGGGTTGGCACCTTCTCTGGGGTGTGATTCAGACAACCAGCAACCTGTGCCTGCGAGGGGGCGAAGGAAGGAGCCGATGCATGTACCTGTACCCCCCTTCCACCCTTCAGCCCCCCTTCTTCCTCACCCCAAGGTCCCTACCCCCAAACCTGTGAATCCAAATAGCTCCAGGGTAGGTGGATTTTTCCACCCTGTTCCAGGTCTAATTTCTCTTTCAAACTAGTACCGTATATCTTTCCCCACCTCCCACTTGTCACTTTATGGCTTGCTGGATCTGTTTCCTTTAATGCTTGAAAATATACAGTTAAAAATCACCTTAAAATTTACTAATATGCCTTTTTATTTGAAGGGCTTATTTCCCTGAAAGGCTTTCCCAGTCTTATATGAGGGCACGCTCTGTAATATTAAACATTTTTAGGTTTTTTTAAAAAATGGGTGCACATCTGTTTGATATTTAACTGGAAACAAATGGTGAGAGTGGAGAACATGAGCAAAATTACGCTTGAGATAGCTATAAAAGGTCATTTTTGCTTTAAACTACAAAGGATGAATAGGGGCATATGACACACATAATAAAGACAGAGATAGGTTTAAAATGCCCTCAAGCTGCACTGGGGTCAGCTGTTAGCTTACAAGAAAAGACACATTTTGCCTTCCTTTTTTTTTTTTTTAATGCCACCCAAAAGTGTGGAGTAGCAAGCTGGGATCTATGTGTGTGAGGAAGGTTGCTCAGTCTCAGCCTTAAAACCCATCACATTTTTCTCTATCGTTTTCCTAAGGGATACAGAACTCTTAAACATAATGATGGAATAATTGGTCCAAAACTAACCCCCCCACTGCAAATTGGAGAAGGGTTTGTCTCATCTTGCTGAAGAAGGTGTTCTTGTGCTCTACCACACCATGAGAACATCTCTGATGACCTGCAAAATGTATGTGTGCTCTTTTCTGGCTTGAACAGAAGGGTTTCTGGTGGAGATGCTGAAAACGAGCAAAACTCCATCATCCCTACAGCAGTGCCAGTGCAGCAGCACAGGGTTTTGCTTCTGGTTGTGGATTTATCCTGAACTGGGTTTTCTGGGCAGGGCTTGATTTGAAAACTGCCAAGTGCTCCTTGTGAATTGTGAAGGGGAAATGAAGTGGGAAATGGGCCATTTCTCATTAGAGCTGGCACGGGACCAAACCAATGGGAGCAGATGAGACTTCTAATAAAACCTTCCTGAAAGGCAAAGGAGTGTAGAGACAAGATGCTGGTTGTAATCTGCCTCCAGCCATCTGCTCCAGAAGCACTGGAAATGCAGGGCAGGGTATGACTAGCACCTTGTCCATAAACGTGAGATGGAAACATCGGCTCGACTTCGGTCATCAGGTGGCTCTTGCATCTGCCAGATGCTATTAGAGACAGATTAGTGAAGAAATGTGGAACAAGAAGGTCAAACCCTAGCATGGAGCTCCACCTCTCTAAGGCTTACATGTAGCCTTGCCCTAGTTTCTGTGCTAAAGGGACAAAATTTGAGTCTTACTATTTCTGTGCAAAGTAATGCAACTTTCCATTTGATTTCCCTCTTTTTCCTCTCAAAACACAAGTAGTTCCTTTATCCTGGCAGGATTTGTTCAAATACTGCTGGCAAATCATGGGGCATTTTAGATAGGAGACATGCAGGCACATTTAAAACATTTGAGGCAGAAACTGAGCCTATCTTCTGAGCTTTGTAGTCCAATCTGCAAATGCTAGAAAGCAAATTGTCCATAGCTCCATCCCATAATACGCAGGTTATTAATGGGAACCAGGTATCCTCCTTCAAAGGAGCAGGAACATCAAGAATTGTATCTGTTTCTCATGTTCTAGAAAGCATTTCACAGTTTTAGTGATTATTCAAAGGGGAAAGGGGATGGGGGAGGGAGGGGGGAAGCTGGACAATAAACTCAGGAGCTAGCTCGGTTACAGAGACCTCCAAACACATCCTCTGGCTGAAATACCTCGTATTAAAGCCTGATACTCTGTGCTTTATCATACCAGGCACGAGAGCTCTCAGCTGCCAACACGAGGGCATGCTGGCAACCAGCCACCCCAGCTGCCGTGGTTACAGTGCCATTGTACACGTTAGTTCTTATGCTCAGCATGTCTGGAGAGCGATCCCTTTGTTCCATATGGCTTCCATATAGTGACACTGCATCCTGTGTAGGAGAGGTCAAGGAGTGGATTATCAGCGAGTGTTTCAAGTCAAGAATGAAGGGAGCTGGCAGGGCAAATCTGCACAAAGCCTGTTCTGTGCTTCTCATTGGTGTGGTGACCTCTGGGGTTTTGGTGGCTGTACGTTCCCCCCTTCTCCCTTCATGTGCCGAGCACAGCGCTGGCTAACGTGTTAGCACAGCATTTCCCTGGCAGGTTTTTAGAGGGGGGGGGGAAAAAAGAGAGAGAGAGAGAAAAAAAGAACAAAAGCAACCCTGAAAGCCTGGCTGAAATGTTTAGCTGCGAGCAGGGAGGCCAGGAGCAGGGAGGGAGCTGCACAGGGATGGATCTGCTCTCATCCCCATCCCTACCGCACCGTCCTGCTCCTCAGCACCCCTGGAGCCAGGCACCAGGCTGCAATTCCCAAATACACCCACCAGTGTATCACCCCTGCTGTGATTAATGGTCAGGAGAGGGAAATCCACTGTGAGACTTCATCATCCTGTTCCCTTCAGAGCATCCTGGACCCTCTAGTTGGCATCAGCAGTGATCTCTGCTCTGAAAGAAGAGTTTGGCTCATCTCCCCAGCTCTCATGCTCCATGTCCAAGCCCCAGCACAATGACACAGCTGGGAGAGCATGTGAGGAAAGCTGGGAGGGCTCATCCACATCAGCCACAGCGCTGCTTCTGTCCCTGCCCCAGGCACAGCCAGAGACTGGTATGAGCATCAGCTGAGAGCTCCTCATTTTCCCTCTGCAGCCCAGTGCTGCTGAGACCTTTCTCTGGGTTCCAAGAAAGGGAGGCAGATCCTGGTCCTGCTCAGGTTCTGCTGAAACCAATGCTCCTCAGCCAAAAATCACTATATAAAATTTTAGATCTGATTTGGAGCAGATTGAACACGAAGTGAAGACCAGGTTCCTCTCTTCTCTGCCCAGTTTGCAGCACCCCAGCTTGGGGATGGTGTGAGAGAGGAGAGAGCTCCTGGGGCTGTTCAGCCACCGCCTCCTCCCTGCCCACTCCACTCCCACCACCTCTGCCCTTTTCTGGCAACTTGGACAAGAGCTTTTGATTTCTTTTCCAATCACCAAAACGTTTCTTTTGTCTCTTGGAGCATTACTCCAGACATTGGTAGGCATGCAGAATTAATAACTGCATTTTAATAACTCGTGACCTCTGAGACCTGAGCAGTTACAAACCTCATAGGGTTATTACCAACCAAGTAAAAATTATATTCCATTTAAACATTCCTCATATAATATCCCCACTGCAGTCAGCATTTCAAGAAAAACAGTGTTACCAGTGCTGTTTCTCTGGTACCTAATGAGTTAGCTTTGGCTGGGGATCAGGAGCTTTTGACGGGTGTAGTTTACATTGACCACTCAAAGGTTTTAGATATTTTGGGCTGTACCTTGTTGTTTCATGATAGAAAGTTAAATTGGTGCTGGGAGGAGTGTAGTCAGCTGGTTGCAGCAATGCTGGAGAGGGGACGGGGCTGGAGCGGGGTTGGGGACAGCGCTGTGTCCCCAGAAGTGACCGCAGACAGAGGGCAAGTGACCGAGCCTCTGGCATGACTCTGGGTGCTTCGGGGATGCTTGCAGGGCACTGCAAGGTGACACCCTTCCTCTTCACCCTTGCAGCATTGATCAACAGGGAAATTCATTCCTCATTCAGCCTGAAAGCCCTCTGGAGTTTGTAAAATGGTATTTACCAAAATGCCTTCACTTTTGGGTGGGAGCCTGAGGCGGGGGGAAGGGGGGAAGACGACGACATGGGTGAGAAGGGGGTGTTGCACCCCTCCTGTTTTAGCAGCTACACCCAGATGTGGAATCTGCAACCCCTCTCAAAGGAGAGATTTCAGCCTGGCAATAGACTGGAGAACAGTGATCCAGGGAGTCAGGAATATGTAATCGCTGCCATAAAAAGAGGTTAATAGGAATGGCAGGCGTCAGGAGAACTCTGTGTGGACATACGAGTTAGGAAAACGTTAGTCCTTTTTGTCAGGAGCACCCAGGGAAATCACAGGGCAACAGCATCTGAGCGAAGTCCAAGCAACTCCTGGAAGCAGTGGCTCAGCTCAGCTGCTTGGTTGGTTCGTTGTTGGGGGCCAACCCTAAAGGTGCCCTTCCCAAACCAGGAGAGGATGCTGGGCAAGCATCACGCTGTCTTCATCCCCCAGCTCTTTTTTTGCAAGTCTAAGCACCAGGCACTGTCAGCAGGTTCAGCTCTGGTGTGACCCATCACACACACTCTTAGGTAATTCTGATTTTGTTTCTATTTTACCATCAGGTCTTTGTTTGCCCATGAAAACTGCTTATCATTCTCCATAAGTTTGTGTCAGGAGGAACAGATGCCAGAAGTGAAAACAAATCAAGAAAGTTCTTCCCTTATGCTCTATTTACATTGGATCATCTTCTGTCTGATTTGATTTCAGTAGCAATGTTTTCCCTTTTTTTACCCTTGTGCTGTGCAAAAAATGGAGATACTAAAAGGGATGTGACAATCATCCTCCTGTAAGTAAGGTTATGCTGACTCTTCAGTGTAGTACAAATACTTTGTTTGGATTAAAAAGGAATATTTTTGACCATTTCTGCCTGGTGAGCCTGAAGTTCTTTTATAATAATAATAACAATAGAACAAATAACAATAGTAATACCCAACTTTCAGCTGAATGTCCTGGAGTATTTAACATTTTGGTTTTAATGATGTGGCAAATGCATCTCAGACACTGTGGATATTTGAAGCCCATGTGCTATGGAACATCCCACCTGGGGACTTTGCCTTTCCAGGCACCCAAATGCCTGGGGGGTGGCTTATGCTGCATTTGGCTTGGCAAGGGAATTAAGGGTTGGGGGAGAATGTCTTTTGCCCCTTCCTGGGGATTAGTGCCTTTCCACCCTGCGGATGCATCAGAGCAAACACAGTGGAGACATCAGTCCTGCACGAAGTATTTGATTTGCTTAATTTAAGCTAAGACCTCAGATATTTGATTTAGACTTCCTGGGTGAAACTCTTCATGGATTTTTCTTTGGAGATTCATGGCACTGGAAGCAGGAAGCCCATTTGATTAGGCACACCTCATCTATCACCAGCCAATAAATGTTGCCAAGCTCATTTCTGTTCAGAACCTCATAACTTCTCCTTTGCCAAAGCCCATCTTCCAGGAAGGCATCTTACCTTCATCCAAAGACCTCAAGAGATAGAAAATCCAATTCTGCCTTTCATAATGTGTTAATCACCTTCATCACTCAGAGCGTTGTTTCCAGTGCAGTTTAGCTGACACACAAACAGCCATTGCATCTTGTTAGTGCATTATAATGAACAGGATTTGGCTCAGAACTCGTTGGGACTGGGCTCTTGTTTTCCTCAAAGTGCTGCCAGCATTTAGCATCTCAAGTTTGGGATTCTTCTCTGTGGGATATTTGCAAACTTCCAAAGAATGGTGAAGATCATAGAATCACAGAATCACAGAATTGTAGGGGCTGGAAGGGCCCTCCAGAGCCCATGGGGTCCAACCCCCTGCCAAAGCAGGGTCCCTAGGACAGGGCACACAGGTCTGCATCCAGACAGGTCTGGAATCTCTCCAGAGAAGGAGACTCCACACCCCCTGGGCAGCTTGGCCCAGGGCTCCCTCACCCTCACTGGCGAAAAGTTCTTTCCCAGGTTGGTGCAGAACTCCCTGTGCTCCAACTTGAGGCCATCATCCCTTGTCCTGTCCCCACAGACACTGAGAAGGGGCTGGCCATTTCCCCCTGCATCCCATCCTTCAGATATTGGTAAACATTCATAAGGTCCCCCCTTAGTTTTCTCTTCTCCAGGCTGAACAGCCCCAGCTCACTCAGCCTTTCGTCACAGGGGAGATGCTCCAGGCCCTTCATCCCCTTCGGAGCCTCCTCTGGACTCTCTCCAGGAGATCCCTGTCTGTTTTATCCCAGGGAGCCCAGCACTGGACACAACACTCCAGGTGGGGCCTGAGCAGGGCAGAGCAGAGGGGAGGATCCCCTCCTGTGACCTGCTGGCCACGCTCCTCTTGATCTGCTGTTTTGTGTGGAAACCACAATCACCTTGTTTTCTTCAGACATACAACTTGTCTCTTGGTCACGGTGTAACTGAACCATTAACATTTAAATTTCCCCCTATTGTGTCAGTGTATCAAAACCTGCAAGACCTGGAGCGTGTCTTTATTATTATTTATGCTTATTTGTTATTTAACCTAAATATGCCACCTGGATCCTGATAACACTCTCTCTTGCCGGCTCCAAAAGAACTTGATGCTTGCTTGCTATCTAAACCTGTGATTGTAAAACATAAGAATAAAATAGGAGCAATTTATTTTCCAGATCAAATTTTCTCTCAGCAGGATTAAAACTGCCACAGCAGTAAAGAGTTTACAAACTCACTAAAGAACTGTAATAACTTCCCTTCTCGCTGCCGGGTCAAGGAAAGGTAATACATGTTTCCAATCAGCTTTGAATTGAACTCAAATTGTAGGTTTTATTTCACTTTAATCCATATGTGAGTTCACGTTAAAGGTAAGAGAAATCACAGGGCTGCAAGCATGGAGTAGAGTTAATTAAATTCTGCAGCTCCTTTTGGGAGAAGCACTGGATCTCCTTATGCATAAAGGCTTCCAGGGTGCTTCTGAGGGCAGCACCAAGCAGGAAAGGGCTCTGCTGGCACAGCGAGGATGAGGGCAGATGAAGGTAGAGAGACCAAGTGAAGCGTGTTGAGAGAAGAAGCCTTGCCATGCTTGGGAAGTATTGCTTTTTTGCTGAGCTAGACACACACACACACAGAGGGAAAAATAAAAAGCCTTCTCCTCTCCCCTTCTCCTCCTTGCCCCAGGAAACAAAAAGTAAAAAGGCAACACAGCCCCACAGCTGAGAGGCACTGGGAGGACTCTGAGGAAACAGGGCACGTTCTCAGCTCAGACCCAAATGAGATCTTTCTCTGAGGCAGTCCCTGCTTTTAGCAATCATCAAGGCTTATTAGTCCTCCTTCTCTGTTTCCCACTTCTTGTAGGAATTTGTGGGCTTTGGGGACGGTTTTTATTTTAATTTCTGGTTTTCTGTCCCATCTTGTTTTAAATGTGCTCTGGAAAAGAGATCCTGCTAAGTGGGAGAGACTATTCACGTGCTTAAAGTTAATTCTGCGTTTCACTGTCTTGCAGAACTGGGACCTGAGCTCTGGCCACTTTGCAGAATCAAGTCCACTAAGCCCTCACTTATCCTTTGCCAGGTCTCATTCAGCAATGCTGTGTGCAGACCTCCAGCCCCTGGCTGCATCCACCTGGGAGGAGATTCATCTTGAAGCAATAAATGCTTATTTCACATTCTTTTCTTTTTCTTTTCTTTTCTTTTCTTTTCTTTTCTTTTCTTTTCTTTTCTTTTCTTTTCTTTTCTTTTCTTTTCTTTTCTTTTCTTTTCTTTTCTTTTCTTTTCTTTTCTTTTCTTTTCTTTTCTTTTCTTTTCTTTTCTTTCCTTTCCTTTCCCTTCCCTTCCTTTCCCTTCCCTTCCCTTCCCTTCCCTTCCCTTCCCTTCCCTTCCCTTCCCTTCCCTTCCCTTCCCTTCCCTTCCCTTCCCTTCCCTTCCCTTCCCTTCCCTTCCCTTCCCTTCCCTTCCCTTCCCTTCCCTTCCCTTCCCTTCCCTTCCCTTCCCTTCCCTTCCCTTCCCTTCCCTTCCCTTCCCTTCCCTTCCCTTTTTCCTCCTATCCTCTCCTCTCCTCTCCTCTCCTCTCCTCTCCTCTCCTCTCCTCTCCTCTCCTCTCCTCTCCTCTCCTCTCCTCTCCTCTCCTCTCCTCTCCTCTCCTCTCCTCTCCTCTCCTCTCCTCTCCTCTCCTCTCCTCTCCTCTCCTCTCCTCTCCTCTCCTCTCCTCTCCTCTCCTCTCCTCTCCTCTCCTCTCCTCTCCCTTCCCACAGCTGAGAGGTGCTTTTGGAGCATCTCCAATATTGACAGCAGTGTTTGGTGCAAGTCAAAACAATGGTTGTGGCTCACCCAAGATCTTCACATCACCGAAGACCTGGCTGGGGGACATGAGCCTGCATGGAGCAAGTGCTGTCCCAGCAGCAGAATCTGGGGTTGAGAGCTGTGGTGACTGCTGGGAAGGGAATGCACACCTCATTCTGCATGTGGGCACAAAGCCATGCCTGTTCCTGCATGCCAGGCTGGTCAGCAAGGTTACAAACTTCAGGAAAAACGTGTTTTGAATGTATTTCATTGAATGGTTGGAGCAGTTGAATGTTCACCAAGCCACCCAGCAGAGAGAGCTCTCTTGATGCTCTGGTTTCTGGCTGCCAATGCTTGTATCCAGAGAAGCAAGGTGGAACCTGCATCCAGGGAAACAAATATTCAGCTGGCACTGAAAGGGTTTTCTCTCTAAAAATGAGTTGTGCTCCAGAGTGAATTACACACAGTGCAGGAGATGCTGGAAAAGCAGGCCTTCCTCAAGCCTTAAAACCTGAATTTTAAAATAAGGCACAGTAGATTCATTTGGCCTCAGGCAATAAAATCACTCTCCCTTAAACAAATTGATTATTCTTAAGATTCCTGCAGAATTCAGTGCTAGTTCAGTGTTTTCTGCAGTGTCTGTTGGTGGCTTTAACAGGCTTTGGCTCAGGCTCTGAACAGTTAGATACTGGGATGGTGATGGCAGCCAGCCTTTCTCTGTAGGCCTGGAGCTTCACCTTCTGCAAAAGCTCATCCACTCGAGAAAGGAGTGCTTCAGGCCTCGCTGAGAAGAGCCCAGTTCATGCCAACAAGTTCTTTGCTTTGTCATAACCATTTTAAGTCCTAACCATTTTAATAGCAAGTTTCCATTTTCCTACCTTCTTCTGCTCAGAGGCTTGCAAGAGCACTTGGAAGTTATTTGTCCTCAAGGCCACAGATACATGAAGAGGCTGTTTTCATAGATGTGCCTAGCAGCCCCCCCCCGTTTCTCATCCTAGCTACTTAATTTTCCCCTCTATACACAGATGTCCTTGGCTATTCCAAGGTTCTGTGCCTTGAAGTTTCTTGGTTGGCAAACACAGACGCTCAAGTGCTCTGTCCTCAGTGTTTAGAGGTGATTTCCAAGCGCTTCACCGCAATTCTCCTTTTTATATAAACACTTCAAAGGTACTTCAGCAAAGCAAAACACTTGCACATCAGCAAAATGGGTTTTGATGATGATGATCTTGTGTTCTGTGCACCCAAGTACCTTTGACTCAGATGGTGTCCTTATATATAACAAGCTTTTCCCTCTTAATAATTTCCTGACTGCAAATCGAAGCTTTTCCTTTGGACAGATTTGGAGATGGGACCAGGCCTTTTTTCTCTGTTAACACTCAGGCATGTTAAAACAATTCTCTTCTCACAAGTTCTCCTCTTGGAGCTAGCCCAGCAAAGGCATTTTTGTTGTTGTTTTGGTAGGTAGAGCTGTGCACTCATCAAAACAAAGTTAACTCAGCCCTTCCCAGTCCAGCTTTTATTCACCCATATAATCACAGAGTCACAGACTCATAGGGGCTGGAAGGGACCTCCAGAGCCCATGGGGTCCAACCCCCCTGCCAAAGCAGGGTCCCTAGGACAGGGCACACAGGGCTGTGTCCAGACAGGGCTGGAATCTCTCCAGAGAAGGAGACTCCACACCCCCTGGGCAGCCTGTCCCAGGGCTCCCTCACCCTCACTGGGAAGAAGTTCTTCCCCAGATTGGGGTGGAACTCCCTGTGCTCCAACTTGAGCCCATCACCCCTTGTCCTGTCCCCACAGACACTGAGAAGAGGCTGCCCATGTCCCCCTGTGTCCCACCCTTCAGCTATTGATACCCATTGATCAGATCCCCTCTCAGGCTTCTTATGTGGGTTTTTTTACATCAGTCACCTCTGTTTTATCTGCATCGACCTATCAGCCCAGGTCTGAGGTAAATCACTTTCAGGTTTCAAACAAGAAGATTATTTTTGTGAAAACTTCCAGTAAGCTACAGCCCTCATACTTGGACCCCACAAACGTGCAGTCCACCACCTAATTGCAATCACAGCCTCTCCTCTTTATTCCAGTGACTTTTCCTTGGTCACATTTCTCAGGTCAAATGTCAGGAGGAGGTTAATATCAAAAGGTTCAAGGCAAGTAGGCTGAGTCCATATCTTTCAGCCTGAATCTGTATGTGCTCTTGCAATGAACAGATCATTAACTTTGCAATGCAGCTGCTGAGAAATGCCTTGAAATACTTCAGCTCTCCAGCCAGGGCGATAGCAGCTCATTAAAGCACAGCATCTGAGCCCTCTGTTCAGAGAGGGTTTGGAGAACACTGCTGTTTCTTCTTTCTGTTCCACCAGAAGCAGGAAGGAAATAGAGATTGGCTGGTATTTTATGTCCTTGTGCAGAATGTTGTGACCTCAGAGTTGAAGTACTTGCAAAGACATCCCTGTCCTGTTCAAATGCAATCAAGATTACATTACCCATCACTGGAACCTCGGTGTACATTGGGCTAAACTGGAAATAGACTTTCTTTCTGGGAGCTACATTAGGAGGATAAAGCTGTAAGAGCAATTTGGTATTCTCTAGCAACCAGATTTAACTTTAAACTAGCAAGCTCCATCCTTTTATTCCCTTATTCCCCACCACTGCCACAGCCTCCTGCATCCGAGCCACTGCTCCTGAACGTGTCGCTCCACATCAGTCTCCCCATCCAGGAAAGCCACTGGAACAGCTGATGAAAGTCCTCTTTGTGAGCTGATTGTAAGTGTTGGCATTACTCTGAGCTGAGTGCGTCCGTATTTTGGGCATGTTTGACCCACATTAGACCCAAATCTTTATAGATCACAGGTGTCTTCAGTCCTGGCTCCTGAGCTGCCCCGTTGGGAGGAAGACTTTTCTCCCATCAGTTGTCCCATGCTGTGCATTCGGTAGCTTATCTCCATGACCAACTGGCAGACAGTGTCTTCAGAGATTTCCCTGATGGTGATGGTCCTGGAGAAAAATCCTAAGAGGAAAATCAGCTCTTCTGTGAAGAAATATGGCAGGATTGTATACATCCAGCAAGGAAAGAAAAGCCAGCAAGCATTTCCCTGGGGCATCTGCAGGAGATAAATTCAGCCTTGCTTCTCCTGAGTTACTGGGATGTGGCAGGTACATCCAGGATGCAGCCTCCAGTTGCCCACGCTCAGAGATGTGAGTGGGGTCCTTTGTCTCCGACGGGTCCATGCTGCCGTTCCTGGGGGCTGAGCAGCTCAGGGGGTGAGAGGAGCCCTCACATCATGCAGCTGCCCCCTCGTTAAGCCGAATTTCACACCCGCAGCCCGTTAGAGCAGAGCTCTGGGATCAGTGCTGGCTGCCAGCACATTTCTGGGTGGAATTCCAGGTCTGGAATGGAGCTAGCAAAGCTTTTAACCATTTTGTGACCTGAGAGAGAAGGGGAGAGGGAATTCCTCTGAACTCCTCCTCCTAGCAATGGCCTGCAGCAGCCGTGGGTGTTGGAGGAGCTCCAGCCAAAACCCGTGGTGAGCAGGGGGAGTAGCTGGCAGGGCATCCTCATCGCATCCCCCTCTTTCTGAAACGTGCTTCCTTTCATTTGGTCCAACAGATTTATTAAAGTCACAGGCGAGCTGCAAGGACCATCTGTTTTCCAGGGGCTTCAGGGCTGGATGAGTGGAGCAAGGAGGAGAAGGTAGCTTACAGGGTAATTGGAGGTCTTGCAAGCGTGTCTGGTTTTCTTTGAGGAAAGAGTGGTTTCAGGCAGGTTTTTTGTCTGCAGCTACAGGTTATAAGTGTTGTGGTGTGTTTTAATGCATTACTGGGTGGTCGGATGACATGGTAAGACCTGACAAGGCTTATTTCACAGATCACACAAAGACGTAGTGCTGCTCCTGCAGCACAGCTCTGCCAGAAACAAGGGGAGAAGAACAGCCCGGAGAACAGCACAGGGCTTGGCTGGGCACCAGGGAACTTGACTTAAGCAGGAATTTTTATGGCTTTAGATTCCCTCCCTTCCCTGCTCCCAGGCTGACACGTGGTTAGAAGGAAGTGGAGCAACACAACTGAAAAGTGCAAAGGGTGAGAGGATGCTGAGTCGGAAGGGCCCTAACGGACAGGGGGACCTCAAGACCCAAAGAAATGGTGACTTCAGAGAGTTAAAAACCATTTTTCTATCTAGTCCACGGCCTCCAAAGATGACATAAGAGCAGAATCTGAGCTGTACCTCTCTGTTTGGGGAGACTATTGCCTTTTGGAAGGTTGAAAACATATATTGTGTTAATTTTCATTTCATTTTGTCTGAAATGACTTGCAATGTGTTTCTGTGACCAACCAAGCTCGTTCCTAACTCTCCCTGCTGCACATTCAATGAGAATTTATAAGCAGAGTTGGAAGTATTCATATCCTTGGCTGTTGCTCGTGCTGAAAGCCTCTGTCCTGGGAAAAGAATGGTGCTTCCTGATGCTCATCCGCAGCGCTGTACATCAGGAGATGGGGTGAGTGCACACACATCCTCTCCTGCACTGGCCATAATGTTCCAGGAGTGTTTCTTTGTGTGAATAAATGTTACTTATCTTGATCCTTCAGTCTGGGGACAGAATCAGTTTGGTCCCTCGGTGGAAAGACCTGCAGAGTTGAGCAGATGCTGCAGGATGTTTCCAGTTCCTAGGCAGAGAGAGAAATCCCAAACCTGATCCCAGATGCTACATCCCAGGCTGTAGACATGTCATGGGACTCCATGAAGACACCTTGTGCCCATCATGTGATGCCAAGGCATGGGAAGTTGACAGGGATCTGCTCCCAGTGCAACTTGTGGCCCTTCTAACATGGTTCAGGAGGATGGGGAGAAGGTTTCAGCACAGCCCAGAGCCTCTTCTGCAGCCCTGCCTTGTGTTTGTGCTTCATTTCCTACAGTACCTCCCATCTCTGAGACGTGAGATGTAGCTGGAAAGCTAATAGATTGCAGCTAATGAGGCAAAGCTCAGAACAAGTGACAAGAGGAGGACATCCCATCTGTGAGGGGAACATCAAAGCTGCAGCTCCCATTGTTTTCATTTGATTGCACCGGATGGAGAAAGGGCAATTCTGCTCTCAGGGAAACTGGAGCAGCTCCATTGAACTCTGCTCATTCCAGATTTACCTTGATGAATTTGAGAGCAGAAAGTGGCCTGAAGTATGTATAAAAGTTTATTAAAGCTTTGGGACAGGTTGTGCTTTCCTTGAGTATGTGGTGGGGGAGAGAGCAGGAATTTCCCTCTTCCTTCCCACAGGAAAGTCTCTGGCATTAAAAAATGCAGGACTTAGTACATTTATTTGCCCAAAATGACATCATTAAATGGCTCAGGGAAGGTCAATTTGAGCAGACTGGAAAAGGGGGAAGGCAGTGTTCAACCTCTGTTCCCCAGCCACTGATTCCATGTGTCCCAGTGTCCTGAGGAACATCTCATCCAAAAGGTACAGAGCCTCCACACATGGTGGTCACATCTCTCACAGGAAAGCTAACAGGTAGATGGCAAAGATGTGTATTTTGATTATTTGAATGTATTTTAGTATATCCAGGATCTGATCCTTCCTTAGTCACAAGCCAACAAGAGCTACATCAGGTCCTTGGTCTTCTTTGGCTAAGAGGATAATTAAAACTCATGGTCCTCTGGCCCTAATGCCTTGTACTGGTCATCCCACGAGGGGTAAGGGGGAGAATGCTGCATTTCCATATATGAAGAAAAGATCTTAAGCATTGTACTGAAAAAAGTACATAAAGAGAAGGAAATGATGGAGCTGATGAACAATTCTCCTGATACCACAGCACCTGGCCTTTTGGCTGCTCCTTATTTGCACCGATGTCCCCAGCACTGAAACTGGTGATCCTGGCTCCCCAACACAAGTGGAAACACCCCGGGGACAACTCTGGCTCTCTCCAAACCTGGCCTCAGCAGAGGAGTCATGAAGGGGAAGCCAAGCAGGCAGTGCCACGGGCATCATGCCTGTCCTCTCCAGGTATGCAAGCGAGCGCTTGCAAGTGATGGTGGTGTGAGTCTGTGGGAGCATCAGAGCTTCTGACACAGAAATGGGAATGCATTCAATGGGTCTGCCACCTCCAGAGTATAATTCTGTACTTACTGTGCTCAATAACTGTCTGTGCTGCATTGTGCTTGGAGGCTCTTGCAGGAGGAGATGGTGTGGGGGGGTGGATGCTCAGTAGGGTGCTGCAGTGGGGCGCATTTGGCTCCCCAGATGCTTCAGGAGACAGGATCTCCATTTCAGTGCAGTGGGTTTTGAAAGCCCTGGGGATGAGCTGAGCTGTAAGAATGGAAGAAACCATCACTGGTCCACACTGGAAAGCCATCTGCATCCACATACCTGCCAACACCACTTGGTGCTGGGCATACTGCCTGATTAAAAATAGGGACTGAGTTAGTTTTGCGAAGAGATTTAACATCTTCCTTAGGTTGCTGATTTACTTCCTGAGGAGTAAGTAACATAACACATGCTACTCTCCTATTTCATGGTAATCCTCACCCTTTGTTGTCAGAATACAAGCCAAAGGTGCACATTTCTCAAGGAATTGTTTGAATTACTTTCCTCATCCTGATTACTTTTCTTCACTTTTTCCTTCATCAACCATCCTTTGGGTATTAACCTTGTATTTATGCTCCCATTAACCAGGGTCAGCATCAGAAAATGTTCTTGCTCTTGCTTTTTGCTCAGCCACCTGGAGAAACAGAGAAAGGAGACAGTACCAGACATACACTAATTTCTACCATGTGTTTCCTGCCAGCCCTGGCCTCGGCAGCTCAACCACATAAGTCACTGTGGGAATAATTGCCATTTGAGTGCAGTCTTTGGATGTGCACGAGCCTGAGAGAGCTCTGCCATGGAGTGAGTGTCCTGTTGAGTATCAGCAGGCTGAGAGCAGGAAGGAAGCCAGCCTGGTGCAGACTAGCAGTTGGTGATGCTGGAAAGATTCAAAGTTTGGCTTCATCCAAGCTCCTTACGTAAGTTGCTTGAATAATAAAAGTAACCAGCTGTAAATGGGGAGGGATATTTATATCTGTGATAAACCCCCCTTGGTTTGAATATTAGGAGGGAAGCTGGCAGTGCTATTTCCAAAAATCCTGGTTTGGATTGCTTTCAGGGTTTCATTTGCATGGAGAGAAGACATGAGGTTGGTCTTGTGGACTTCTGGTTCTTGCCCTGCCCTGGGGTGGGCTTGGGTTTGCTATGCATCCCTGGCCCTGAGCAGACATGGCTTTTGGTACCAGTGACCTAGTTCAGCTCAAGTGATGAAGGCATCTGCCCCTTGGTAGCTGGAGCCCAGCAGCCAGTGGCTCGGTGCCCTGGAAAAGGTGCTGTCAAGGAATTAGGTAATTTTGCAACTATTTATTTAGCCTTTGTCTGCAAGTGGGTGAAAGATATCTCATCTAGAAAGCCACAGATGCCTTACCCTTTCTCTGTGTGTCTGTAGCTTTCACTGCCATGTGTCATAATCCTGATGCTTTGATGGAGCAGGATTTTTCCAAAGTGTTCTGCTTTGGCCCAGCTTTTGCCTTCTCTGGAGCAGATGGGAGTTTCACTGTTGACTTCAGCATGAACAGAGCTTGGGTTTGGGAAACTGAGTGGTCTCCTGTGACAATTAGGTCACGGCGTGTGGTGGAGGCTGTTTGCTGCCTGCTGAGGGAGGGACGTGTTGAAGGATGTGCCCAGTTCAAGCTCAGTGAAGTCTCGGTGACTTCAGAGATGAACCTGGCCAGGAACGCTGCTCACTGATGAGGCCATGTTCCTCATAGTCTTGGAAAGGATAATGCTGTGGAAACTTCTCTGCTGCTTGGAAGTGATGCCTGATTTCTCATGGAAGCTTCCTGAGGCTCGTGTCCCTGCCGTGCCTGTGCTCTCCCACCTCTCCTGCCCTCCTGTAACTTATCAATCTATTGATCAGCTTTATCCAAATTGGGAAAACAGCAAGAAAGCTCAGATATAACTAAATTCTTAAAAGTTTGTGGGAGTAGGAAGCGATGTATGTTTATTCTGACTGAGCAATGTTACAGCACCAGCTTATGCATAACATCTTCTGGAGTCCCCATGTGTGATCAGCCCCAGAAAAGACTACTCCTGCTCGGCCTTCAACATCAATCACAGCCAAAAAATGTGCAGGGAGAGCCATGCTTTATTTGTTTTCTTGTTCACAGACTAAATCGCTGTGTTAAAACTCACAGAGAATAAAATATTCTCCTTCCTAGATGCTCTGTGTGTGTGTGGCAAGCAGTGGAAACCTGGTTTCTTTGAAGGCTCTGCCAGATCACGGGGGCTGTAGCATCAGAAAGCTTTCCTGGTGTGAATCTAGAAAGCCTTTACCTTCAGATGCACCCCTGGGTGTCACAACAAACCCCCAGGCAAGGGATGCAGGGCCCAGTGAGCATCGGCCTATCCGGAGAGCTCTGCTCACACCAACCTCTCCTTTTGGAACCTCAGTGTGGACCAGGAAAACCAAGGGCTGGAATTCTGGGGCTCTGCAGGGGGAACCAGCCTTGCCAGGTTTTCCATTACGTTATTTGTTACATCTTCTCTTATTTCAGTAGATGTGAAACCTTTTTCCGGAGGTAAAAGGATACTGGTGGAATATTGGAGGGAAGCCCTTCCCCACCCAGCGCTGCTCCCCAGCCCCCGGAGCAGTGTGGATCACGAATCACTTCTGACCCTACTTCTTCCATGTAGTAATTGTTGCAGAAGTGGCCCTTTCTTGCTTTTGGAGTTCCCCTCCTCCTTGCTTCACTGCAGGGACTATGAAGCCGTTCTGTGGCTTTTCTTCGCCCTAATTTGAGTTTTAGCCACTGCTGCTCATATGGCTTTCCCAAGGTGTAAAAACACTGTTCCTTCGCTCCTCGCTCCCTTTTTTAGGGGTTGGAGGACTGAAGGAAGGAGGGATGTAGTTTGGGAGAGGACCTCATGCTTAGCAGAGCGGCTCACTCCTTCCATCAGCTTACTGTGCTTGCCCAAGGAGTGCAGCTCCCAGAACAGACTTTTTCTCTCCCTTGTTTCCCTAAGCTGGGACCTGCAGCTATTTCTCTCAACTAAAGTTGTCTGACTTTCACCCTTCTGATTCTCTCCCCCATCCCACCAGGTGTGAGGGAGCAAAGGGCTCCTTGAGACTTAATTACCAGCTGGTCTTCAACCACCAGTGGTCTTCCCCTGCAGATCTCCATGCAAAAAGGGTTGCTTTGGTTCTCAGTGGGGAAACTGAGGCACAGAGCGGGTCTGTGCGATGCAGAGGCTGAGCTGGGGCCGGAAGCACAGTCTGCATGCTGTGTGTCTGTTAAGCCACACTGCCCAGAGCATACAATAAAGTCCCCAGGGAGTGCCCAAACCTCTTCTGGACATGGATCTGGCAGGGCTGCTGTTAGGCTCGCTCTCGATTAACCTTGTGACCAAGGCTTGCTGCACACGGAAACCCTTGGCCATTTTTAAAATGCTGTCTGTCAGTAATTCTCTATGGGCCACCAAACAGGGCTTTCCCACGTTGGGTCACCTTGTAATTAGCAAGGTTTAATTAGACCTGGTTTTCTCAGCCTGACACCCAGTGCTAGCGTGGTCTGCGATGGCCGGGGATGGGGGTGGGAGGCTGAGCAGAGGCAGCAGCACTGAATACACCCAAAATCCTTTCTCTTTTCACCCCCAGGACTAGTTACACACAGGCTGAGCCAGGGCTGCACTGGATCTGGCCTGGGGAAGGGCTGATCCAGGCAGAGCTACGCATTCTGGGTGTGCAGGACTTTAAAGCCCTCATTTCAAGGCATATTCCAACCCTGCAGTCACTCTGTTACATCCCAGCCTCTACCTGCAGTACAGGAACATAAATTGTCACTTCTGCAGTGCTCTGGTGCTGCCACAAACCCGCAGCACTTGAGCTGAGCCTTTTTCTGAAGAGCAGGTCACCGGCCCCGGCTCCTCCCCCGGCAGTGATGGGCTCCATGGGGCAGCATCCTGCGGGTCTCCAGCTCTCCACTCTGGCTTTGTTCAATCTGCATTCCTTCTATGGCTTAGCCTTTAGAAGTCTTCCTTCCTACTGCACGATGAGTGGGTAAAGCAATTACATCTGAGTCTAGTTTTCTTTCTGTGCTTCAGCCTGTTTTCTCACCCCAATAAAGCATCCTGCTGCCTGTGCCTCCTTCAGGGACACCATGCCATGTCCCTGCAGCGCTCCCCGCACGCCTTTCCCCAGGTGTGGACACACAGCTTTGCTGCCCTGAGTTCTGACTCACCCCGTGGGGCTGATCCCGCTAACGAGAAGTTAATTATTCCTACTGGTGAATTGTCCAGTCCAAAGCTGCTGCTCCCTCTAGGCTTAACATGGCCATGCCTGTCACCCCAGGGCAGCTGCAGGGTGCTGCAGCAGGCAGCTCTGTGTCCATTTTGTGCTATTTAGCTGTTTGTTTCTCCTAAAAACAATATAACATATATATGTTCCTCAGTGTTTACCCAGGAGCGAGTAGGTTTCCACTACTGGAAATTCAGCCCATGGAATTCCCACTGCAGCAATCCAGCACCAGCCGCAGGGGAACGATAATAAATAATAAATAAAAGCTTGAGAAGGCTGGCAGTCAGGACCCTTTCTGCCTCTTGTACCAGCATGAAAAGCTTCACCCTGCATCATTCACAGAATCATAGAATTGTAGGGGTTGGAAAGGACCTCGAGAGAGCATCAGGTCCAACCCCCTGCCAAAGCAGCTCCCTAGGACATTTCACTCAGATAGGCATCCAGACGGGTCTTGAATCTCTCCAGAGAAGGAGACTCCACACCCCCTGGGCAGCCTGTCCCAGGGCTCTGTCACCCTCACTGTGAAAAAGTTCTTCCCCATGTTGGTGCAGAACTCCCTGTGCTCCAACTTGCAGCCATTGCCCCTTGTCCTGTCCCCACAGACACTGAAAAGGGGCTGGCTGATTCCCCCTGCATCCCCTGCTTAAGATAGTTATAAACATTAATTAGGTCCCCCCTTAGTCTTCTCTTCTCCAGTCTGAACAGCCCCAGCTCACTCAGCCTTTCTTCACAGGGGAGATGCTCCAGGCCCTTCATCATCTTCGTAGCCCTTAATCATCTTCTGTCCCCTCCAGGTGCTGGCAGCTGAGGGATGCTGTCCTTCTGCCTGCAGACCTGCCCAGGTCACCGCCTGCGCCATGCCCTGCGTGATGCCCTCCCCTGCCATCGTCCCTCTCGCCTTCGGTGGTCCCTGACATCGTGGAAGGACTCACTCCCAGCGTGGCTGGTTGCATTTCTTGGGCAAATGGAGGCACAAGAGCCTACACGTGTGTTTTTCTGCCGAGATCAGGAGCGCTGAAGTGATGACACAAAACTGGCAGCTGAAACGTCCTCGCTCCAGAGGATCCAGGACCTCTACACAGGCTTTCTGCACAGCCCAGGGATTTTCGTTTCATTTTTACTGTAACTACCTTCTATGGTCCATAAACTATATTGTTTTCATTTAATTCTGGGAACATAATGAATTTCTGTGGGCTTGTTTCCTGTTCGGTGTAATATCTTTTCTAGATGTGAGGTTTATTTCACAAGCTAGTTATAAATTTACTCAGACTCCCAATTGTTTCATCTTGGGAGCAATCAATAAAAAGAAACATGAGGGAGATTTTAGACCCTTCACATCCACTGAAATTCAGGGATGTAAATCCGTCGTCTGACTGGGGTTTTTTTTTTCCTTCCCTGAGTGCTGAGTAACGTTGGAAAAATGTTAAACCTCCTACTAGTACCTCTGTGTGCCTATGTAATGGCCAAAGTGTGAAATTCTCCCTTCTTTACCCCAAAGGAGTGTTAGGGATAGAAAAAACACATCGGGTATTGTGAAGAGGCGATGAAAACCTGCCCAAGATGCAGAGTGCATTGGTGCCAGGCTCCATCTGTCCTTCATGCCACGCCCTTACCTCAGCCCAATATCCCTTTCCTCATTGCAGCATCAAATAGACAATACCTATTTTATTTTTCCCCCTCAGTTTCCTGAAGCCCATAGAGGATAAAAGCTAAACCCTCCTGCACCTAATCTGTAGCTGGCCCTTCTGTGCCTCCTAGCTAAAATACCCAGATTAAAGCTAACATCTGGCTATCAGCAAATAGATTTAGAGCAGCAGATATATATTTAATTTTCTAGATTTATCCCCTTTATTTTTTTGCCAATAGCAGGAACCCTCAGTGCTGCCGAGCGCTCTTTTGAAAAGCTTGCCAAAGAAATGCCTAATTTCTCTTCTCACTTGTGCAGGCCAGTTGGAGATTGCTGGCAGTGTCAGTCTGGCATAAATAAAAGGAAAATCAGGCACGGGCTCCCCAGGTCACTGCGAGCCGCCTGGGAGACTCCCCAGCATCCTGGTGGGTTCACGCTCAGCCTGGGGATGCTGCGAGCGCTGCCTAACTGGGAGGGAAAATAATAAATCTCATTATCCAGCCCAGGTCTCCTCTCACAGCCATGTTTTCTTGGTTTTCTCCTCAACATTATGTCTGTAAAGAAGCTTGCAGCCCTTTTTATCAGTGCAAAGCCTGTGTCTGAGAACACTTCCACCCTGCAGGCTCCATCCCGTTTCAGTGAGGTGGGCTGATGCTCAGGTACCAACGGATGAAGGGATGCAGGATCTCGGGGCAGGAGTGGAGGGGCTGGGTTGGGGACCAGCAGAAGCAGCCTCAGGAACCCCCTGCAGATTTCCAGCAGCCCACTTGCTGCCTGTGGGATGCACTGGTGCGCTAAGGGCCAGCTGGACGCTGCATTTCTGTCCTGCTTTTCGTGCAGGGCAGCTAAGGAAGAAGAATTGTGTTGTGCCTGGGCTGAGTTTAGTTCTTTGTTTGGAGGCAGATCCCAGAAAGCTTGTGATTTTTGGTTTTTTTTTTGGGGGGGGTTGTTTTGCTGGAGGTTATTTTGCTTTGGTTTCTGTGTCCTTTGCTGACTTGGAAGATCTTCTTTTTCCCTTTATTGCTGTGGGCTAAATGCAGAAGCAACAGGGCTTGTGAAACAGCAACACAAGCTTCAGGAGTGGCTCTTCCCACTCCCCTGAGACACTGTGATGCCTGTACCAGTGTTCTTCCTCTGTTCCAGTGCAGAGTGAACTAAACTGATACGAACCACGGCTGAAGCCAGCTATCGAGTGGGTGAGGAATTAATTTGCAAGAGCAAATTCTGCATCAAGGTGTGTTGCCAGCCCTGTGAGTCTTTCACAATAAGCCAGGTCCTGCCACTGAATCCAGGCATAATTTAGGACATGGTGTGGTTAGTTAAAAGTGGAGAAGGTTTTTATTATATCCCTCCACAGCAGATGAACCGATTTGTATTGATTTTGGTTTTGCTGCCTACTTCTCAGCTCAGCTTAAACCTCCCAGCCCTAACACTTCATGATGGAGCAGCAATCTGAAGTCGTGGGAGCTGGGTGAAATGTGGGTCCAGTGTCTGTAAAATCTCCCTGTGCAGTTGCATCAACATCAGCCTTAGGGGGTTTATCTGGAATACAGAAAGAGAAGCCAGGGATGCTAAAGCCCCACAGTTAGCCTTGCCTTTCAGCCTCTTCCAGCCGTGTAACCTCCACCTTCCTCCTTGGGTGAGATGCTGAGATGGGGTGAGGTGGCACAAGGCAGAGTGTGATTCCCTTGCTGAGTGTGGGGCTGTCAGAGGGAAAGCATCTGCTGCTGTGGGGTGGGATGGGTGCCGGTGGCAAGATGAACATGGGGCTTTAATCATGCAGTTTAACTGTCCTTTGCCCCCTCCATGTGCTCCCATCTCCTGTGCTGCCCACTGCTTACTCGGCTTGGTGCTGCCCAGGGAAGGGATGAGGGATGTTGGTGAGGTTGGGCTGCTCACGTGCATGCCAAGTCTGGAGACTGGCCTTGCCTGGAGAGCTTTGGAGCAGACAGCTCCCTGAAAGATGGATACAGATCACCTGGGGAGTGAGCCCAGGTGTGGAAGCATTTCATTCTTATTTTCTTTTTCAAATTGGGTTTGAGGCATTTGTTATCTCAAAAAACCCCACCAAACAACCAACAACTGGCTCGCTCCTTATCTTACTTGTGTTAGGAGAAGTCCCAGCATACAAGCTGTCATGGAAACGCAGAGGAGCATGAAGCAGAGCTGGCTTCTGAGCTGCATCCCCAGCGTCATCCCCACAGGCACCAGCGGATCTCGCTGGGGACGTGCCCAGTGCTGCTGTAGCTGTAGGGCAGGAGGGGTCTGCAGCTCCCCTCACCCCACACAGCTGATGGAGAGGGGCTCTGTACAGCTGCCCAGGCCTCCCCTCGATGCTGCTTCTCCAGGAGAGGTGACAGATTCGTTAATTTGCTTTAAAAAATGCTCATTAAGTGGAGGTGGTGTCAATCCCACGTGCCCGGTCCGCCCAGGCAGAACTTGTTCCATAGTAATTTGTGCTCAAATTACAAACACCAAATACACAGACTAGTTCCTCTCAGTGAATCCAAGGAAACCAAACCCTTTAGGAAGCGCATTTGGAGGGCGGTTCAACCCTCCTTTGTGCTCAGCTCTGATCATCCCATCTCACCCTGCCAAGCAAACTAGAGATGCAGCGTGCTTCCTGGGGCTTTGTTCTTCCCAGCACTTGGGAAAACTCCATGGAAAAGCTTTTCACCTGGTGTTTTCATGCTTCCATTTCCAGTTTTGCTCAAGATACACGGGAGGGAATGTACATGTCAAAAAAACCACCATGAGACCTGACCAGGGCTGACCCAGTTGGATGTTTCAGTGGAAATTTGCACCTGAATCCGTATTTCTCCCTCTGATGTGAGTGTATCTCCTGGCTGAGTTTCCTTCAGGATTTGTAGCTTCTCTTTTCTTTTTTTTTTTGAGGTGGATTCTTTGTTACCTGAAATTCAAATCCCAGGCTTCTGCTGTGCAGAGATGCTCACACTTTGCACTGTGGGGGAACTGCTACAGTGCATCATCCGCCCCTTCTGCCTGGGGCTACCCAAGGGATTCTGCTCCATCAGCATCTAGAAGGAGTTTGCTCACAGAGAAAGCAATAATTAGAGATCAATTAATGCCCAGAAGCGCAATGATGGGCACCATCCTCTCCTGTGGGCCAGGATATGACCCTTATGGTGTCATTGGTGGCAAAGTCCTCATACCCTGGGCACATTTCACCCAGCTTCCATTTCTCACTATTCCCCACCCAATCCATTAATTCCTTAATCCTCCTTATTCCCACCCACCCACTTTCTCTCCTGACAGCCACTATGCTCATTTGTGCCTCTCATCTGGTTGGGCAAATGCCTCTTCTGTTTATGGTGGGTCCACAGTAAATCAACCCTCCAGCTGTGAACATGGGGAGCTTTGTGAGGCAGCGGGAAATTCGGGTCCCCTCTCCCTCCCCCCAGCCTCTGCCACATTTATATCTGCAAATCTGTGATCTTGCCTTGAAAGAATCTGTAATGACTCATTGCCTCTCTCGGACCTACTGCCAATAACACAGTTAGTTATAACCAGTTAATTAACTGGAAAGTCTAATTACTTAAAATTCAGCCTTTTCCTGGGATTTTGCTGTTGCAGGAGGACGCCAAATAATAACTGTGCTTTTCAATATGCCCTCATTTTATTTTTCTTGGGGAACATACAAAAGTTATGTGTAAATATTTCTTTCTCCAGTGAGCACACTTTATTATCCCTTTTCCCTTTAGCTTTCACTAAAAAAAAAACCAAACCCTGCTCCCACCCCTTCTTTAACTCCAACATATAAATAAATAACGCCTGATTCAAACAACCTGAGCCATAAAAACCTGCTTGAAAAGAATCTCAGGCAACTACCACATCTGGAATAATAGTCAACATATTTTAGAGAGGGACTTCATTTTTCTCACACAGGATACTAAATCATGATGGTTCCATGTGCCAAAAATAACACAGTGGGATATGACTATGGGAGGACGTGAACCTATAATGAGGTTCAATAAAGTACTAATCTTATGGGGTAATGCAATCTGGTTTGCTTTTGCTCAGGGAGAAAAAAAAACCCACCCCTTCTCGGCGCGTGCGTGCGTTCACACACGCTGCTGTGCTTCTTAAACAGGGGTCTGGGGGCTTCTCTCCAACTCCTTTTGCTGTTTTGCAATGCAAATAAATATTTCAAAGCTCGTTAGGGGTTTGGTTTGGTTTGGTTTTTTTCCACCCCTCCAAATTAGCCTCAGTCCAGGAAGGATGATGGGCTCCACCTGCCCCATCATTTCAAGGCAGGAAAGTCTAATGGGACGATCGACTGTTGTGAGGGGAGGAAGAGCTCCCCCAGTTACTGAGCATCTCCAGGGATGATCCGCAGTGCAGAACAATTTCTTCAGGTTTGATGTGATCCCTTCTGCTCCGGTTCATCCCCAGTTAGAAAATGAACCCTTAATTACTGGGCTGGTTATTAAAGTCGTTCCTGAACTTCAGGAAATAAAAGGTAAGTCCCTTTTTGCTCCGTACGGCACCGTGGAGCTGGAATGGAGATGAAAGGCGACAATGGGAATGAGGAATATGGGATGAAACCAACCAGAGGACAACTCTGAACCGCAGAAAACTCTTTCTGATGCTGAAATCCCAAAGGCTTGAGTTGCTAGAGGGAAAGGGAAAAGTCTAATTCCTTCAGATATTCTTCTCTCCAGGGTGGAGGAAGACTGTGCATTGAGGGGTGGCAGACTTTGACCCCGTTTTTCTGGAAACCCACTTCCCTAGGAATATCCTCCTCCATCCTACGCTTGGATCCTCCAGAGTCTTGCTGTGCAGCGGGCAGGGTCTCTGACCCAGGAGGACAGTGCCAAGGTGGTCGTGCACAACCCTGGGATGGAGAATCTCGCCTTCCTCTTCCTCCCCTTCCCTCCCAGGTCTCACAGCCCTGACAGAAGAGGCACTTCGCTTCCAGCTGATGCAAAACCAGTGAAATTGCTTGGCCAGGTCACCCTGTTGAGCAGGGGCAGAAAGGGGAATGAACCCCAACTCTCTGGAGCCCCATCTAACACATGACTGGACATTTTAAGCCTGCAACATTCCTCCTTCCCTTCTTCAACTTTATCCCCGGGGAGGCTGGTGCAAATGTTATCCAGAAACTTGGGTTTGTTGTGACACAAGAAGACACGACACATGGATGTTTTGGTTTGGGGAACGGTGTCCCAGGTGGCTTTTGTCAAACATAACGTTTCCCTAGACATCTTGATCACCAATATAGTGCCAGCCCTTCCGAGCAGCCCATTTACTATGCTGTAAATAAATCTAGCTTCAACTGATATATTTTTTGCCATGTAATCAGTCTGCTTTCATAAAAATTCACCTCTCTTGGCATTCATTCACATGTGCCTTACAAATGTGCACACTGTATTGAATCAGATGTGTGGGGAATATATATTTTTTCCATATGGATCCCAATATACCATAAAAGGATTTTCCCCTGCTCCCCCCCCCCCTTTTCCCCTCCCTGCAGCCTCTCGAGGGCATATATCATAACAATTGAAATCTGATGAGAAAATGAAAAAAACCCCAGTGGTGTTCATATCTTCCAAGTAGTTTTCCAGAGTCCTGCTGCTGAAAGGGACATAAATCACCAGCAGCACTCAAGCGACGTTGTTACCTGAATATACAAAACAAACCACGCCAAGGTTCTTGCTACTGGGAAGAGGAAAGTATTGCAGCCAGATAAATATCCTGAAATTACAGAATCCCAGAGTCACCAGGTTGGAAAAGATGTTTTACGCTCATCGAGTCCAACCATCCCTGTCCTGTGCTAAACCAGATCCCTGAGCACCTCATCTCCCTGGCTGTTAAACACACCCAGGGCTGGGGACTCAGCCCCTCCCTGGGCAGCCTGGGCCACAGCCCCACAGCTCTACCAGGGAAGAACTTTGCCCTCCCAGCTGCTCTGACCCTGCCCTGGCACAGCTTGAGTCCATTGCCCCTTGTCCCATCTCCTGTCCCCTGGCTGAAGAGACCAGCGCCCACCTCTCTGCACCCTCCTGGCAGGGCAGGGGAGGTGAGGAGAAGGTCTCCCCTCAGCTTCCTCTTCTCCAGGCTGAACACCCCCAGCTCCCTCAGCCACTCCTCAGAGGATTTGCCCTTCAGCCCTTTCCCCAGCCTGGTTGCCCTTCTCTGGACTCGCTTCAGGACCTCCATGTCCTTCTGATGGTGAGGAGCCCAGAACTGGACCCAGCACTCAAGGTGCAGCCTCACCAGTGCTGAGTACAGGGGCACAATCACTTCCCTAGACCTACTGGCCATGCTGTTTTGATAGAAGCCAGGATGCCACTGGCTTCCCTGGCTACCTGGGCACACTGCTGACTCATATTCAGTCTGCAGTAAATTGCTTCTCGTTCAGGCCATGTTGAACTGGAGGAGTTGTGTATGGCAGAAGAGACAGTGGCAAAAAAAGAGGGCACAGGCATCTACCTGGGATGAGGACCAAGGAAGGGTAACTGGAACATTTTGGTGTTTTCCTACCTTGGGTGATGTCCAAAGCAGAGCTCACCTGTCATGGTGGTACCCAGCCCTGGACGCGCTTCCTGGGTGCACTGGCAGCATCCCGTGGGATATAAACAGGGCTGAGACCCCTGTTAGCAGGTTGCAAAAGGCACCTGTCAGATGCTCTCTCTGCACCCTGGCACCAAGGGGAAGGGGACACAGATGACCCAGCAAGGCCCTGCTTCAGGCTAAGAGAGCCTCCAAGGTGGCAACGCTGAAGCTCTCCTGCAAGCATCTTCCTGGCACGTGGCCTGGTCTAACCTGTCCTCTTGACAAAATAAACCCTGTAAAGCCAAAAGAACTAAAGTAATACAAAGTAATACCCTATACTTTTTTTTTTTAATGTTTTTTTTTTTTAGTGAAACATCTAAAAATGACAAACCCAAAGATCTCTGGAAAGTTCTACAATCAAAAAATTGGTGATAACTGTTAGGAAAGCATTGTCCAACTCATTCACTCTCTGCCCCAAATTTTGGAGTTATACTATTAAGCACAAATGAGAAGTGTTTTGCAAATACCCATCAGGTTACTGTGTGTGATGAATGCATTCCCAGAAACCACGCTCTGCTCTGGGATGTGCTGTCTGCTGGAAAATGACAGACAGGTTTAGCATCCTGCGTTCCCAAATCTGTCCCCTCCAGCAAAAAGGGACCTAGGCTGATCCAGGGTCTCATGGTTTAGAAGAAATCACAGCAGGAATGGGAATAAAATCCCTGTCTCCCCATCTCATCCTGGCAGCAGGAGTGGAAAAGAGGAAAACCAGCAGCTGTGGGGCACCCACTGGTAACCCCATGGCTTCTCTTGTCCCCACCACAGGACGGCTCTTGAGACAGAACCGGGTTTATTCATGAGCAGGAAGAGAAGGTAGCTTTCCCACTTGGAAGCAACTACTCCCAGCTTTCTGGCTCCATCTTCTGGAAGTGAGACAAAATAGAGATTTATGGAAGCCTGAGCTTTTAGAACAAGTTTATAACAATGCCTGCTGGTTCCCCTGCATTGTGCCTGGAGCAAACAAATCCCTTCCTAATAGAAACTTGTAATTACCCTCAGTCAAGTGCCTCTGCAAGAAAAATAACACTATGCTGAGAGGACATTGGAGTGGTTAAACGAAACCCAGGGTACAGGTAAGGAGCAGCCAGTGAAGCGTTTCAGGGCTAGGCCATGCAGGGTGACCATGGGGTTTTGGGATGGATCGGGCAGCACAGCCAACAGGGAACAGCTTTCTCTGTCTCCTTTCGAGCCGTCTCCCATTCAGCACAGGAGATGGGGCAGATCCAGCCTGTATCGACACTCTGGCTGTTCAGCAGCACTTCTGGTGGGAAAATGAGGAATGGAAACATCTGAGAAAGGATTTCAGAATCTGGCTGAGTAGATTTTATCTGGATTTGGTGTCAGTGACGCTGGGACAAGACCTGCCCATAACCCATCACCTCGAGCCAACTCTGCAATCCCAGCTTTCCTGGTGCCTCCCAGCTGTTCAGCCTCAGCATATGAAGGATGGGGCATCCCATGTGCACAAATCATCATCCTAGGCTTTTTGGTGGCATTTCCCCACCCAGGGTCAAGACGTTGCTGTTGTCACCAAGGGCAGGCTGTACCAGAGTGGGGAGAGCATGGGGGATGGAGATTCTGGCCCTGCAATGTTCCTGTCAGTGTCACTATAAAGCTCTGGCTCTGGTGTGATGCTGTGGACAGCCAGGCACAGGCCCCAGGAGCACAGGTTTGAAAGGTTCAGGTCTCTTCCTTGCTCTGGGGAGGCATCTTGCCTCAGAAATCTAAGCCACACAGATCCTCTTAGGTGTGCTAATTAATATTCACATGACCTCTCTAATTGCAGAAGGGCACTTTCCCCCTCTCAGGGCTGCAGTGCCGTGCACAGCCCACCTGTCCCTGTGCTCAGGCTGCTCCGCAAAGGATCACAGAATGACAGGATCACAGAGTGCTTTGAGTCAGAGGGACCTCATCTAGTCCCACTCCCTGCCATGGGCAGGGACACCCTCACCAGACCAGGGTGCCCAAAGCCCCATCTAACCTGTCCTTGAACCCTGCCAGGGAGGGGGCTTCCACAGTCTCTCTGGGCACCCTGTGCCAGGGCCTCACCACCTCAGAGTAAAGAATTTCTTCCTCACATCTAACCTACCCCTGCCCTCTGTCAGCTTGAAGCCATCGCCCCCTGTCCTGTCCTTGCACTCCTTGGTGACCAGCCCCTCTCCACGTTCCTGTAGGACTCCTTAAAGCCTTGGGACACTGCAATTATGTCTCTCCAGAGCCTTCTCTTCTCCAAGCTGATCCAGCCCAGCTCTCCCAGCCTGGCTTCACAGGAGAGGTGCTCCAGCCCCCTGAACATCTCCGTGGCCTCTGGACTCGCTCCAACAGCTCCGAATCTTTCCTGTGCTGGGGATCCCTGAGCTGGGCGCAGGAAAACTCCCCAGGAAGTTTCGTTCCCTTTCACAGAGAGAAACCTTCTCCCCGTTACGTTCCCCCAGTTCAGCCTTGTGCCGGAGGGTGGTGCTGGATGCACGCCTTGCCCACCGCGCTGCTGCCGCGGCGCTCGCAGCCCGTACCTGGGTGCAGAGCCGGGGAAGTAAAGGGGTGTTGCGCGCCCGGGGGGCGCAGGCAGCTCCTGCCCCCTCCCTGCGCGGCTCCTGCCCCCTCCCTGCGCGGCTCCTGCTCCTTCCCTGCGCGGCTCCTGCCCCCTCCCTGCGCGGTTCTGCCCCTTCCCTGCGCGGTTCTGCCCCCTCCCTGCGCGGTTCTGCCCCCTCCCTGCGCATCTCTGCCCACAGAGGCACCGCGGGGCTGCTCGGCTGCTCCTCCTGCAGAAGCATCAGTAACCGCCTGGGATGGAGCGTTTTGGGAATATCCAACCTCAGCTAGCTCTGCAGAACTTGACTTTGAGGGAGCGCTGTGTGCCTCTGCTAAACCAGCCCTTGAGGTAGATTCCATTGAAATTAAGGAATAAGACACTCTTCATTTCCTCTATGCCACCTGTAATGGGCTCCTTGCCTGGTGCTGAGTTTGGCCTGTAAAGTGTTTCTAAAGTTTTTATTTAACTTTCTGTCGTTTCCTTGTCATGACCTTCTAGCTCACATTAACCAAAATTGGATTTAAGCATACTCTGGGTATTCAATATCTGTGGGATTAATATTTTGGGTTTGTAAACTGTCATGTGAGTGAACACCCAAATACTAAATGGGTCAGGGGGTGATGCTGTTACAGATCAGAAAGCCTTTTTGAAGAGCAATGGTGTTTCATGGCAGAGCCAGGAGCTCTGGGGAACAGACAGGCTCTTTGGGGGAGCACAGCGTCAGTGGGGTGCAGGTCTCCCCTGCATTCCCTGTCTCCTTGCAGCCCAGCTGCAGATGCTGCTTCTGGAGGATGAAAGTCTAGAGCAAACCAGAGTAACTTCAAGTGTAGAAGCGCTTCCCCAGATTTCAACTGAGAGAAACAAAGATGGGCAGAGGGTCTGACTTTTGAGGCCAGGAGCCATTTATTTCCCTCACCAGCAGCACCTCAGTGGCTCCAAGGACATCCCCATCACTCTCCAGCACAGAGGCAGAAGTTGCCACATGGTTCATGCATCCCTATTACAGAGTAACTAAACGGATCATTAACAGTTACTGTGTTTAAAAGGCAATCCTTGCAGTGAAGTGATGGCCACACTGGCCACACTGAGGAATTAATAGCCAACTTCCACTGCCATATATATGTTGGTCCTGAGCCACTGGAAGAGACATGTGAGCAAAGTGAAGCACAAGAGCACTGATGCTCACCAGAAAAGCTGCAGAGCACAACGCTGAAATTCCCAGAGATACCCCAAAAACGTGCACATTGAATTCCCAACCACTCTAAATGGCTGTGGAAATCTAATCCTGCAGACATCTTGAGAGCCTCGCTTCCTTTCCCCACTTCCTTGCCTCTCCACATATAAATCTTTGTCTCTGGGTTTCTGGTGTGTCACTTATGATTTTTAAATGCTTGTTTTGGCAGCGTGCAGTGGTGGGATGTTTCAGCTTTGCCTGGAGGCTGGAGCAAGGCTCTCTCCTTGGAGATAGGTTTAAATGTGAGGGACTTGGCCAAGAACATCCTGGTAGAAATCGCTATTCTCCAATGCAGGACTCTTAAGGAAAAAGCCAGGAGGCCAATTTGGACATCTGTATGACTTTTGACTGGGATAATTGTAAACCATGGGATAGTGACCTGAGCAAACAGCAAAGCAAACCACAGATGATCTGATTAGTTTTCTGCCATGGACATTTTATCTGTATGTTCAACACAGAGTGAAAGACCAGTCTTCAAAGCCCCAAGTGTCTTTGGGGAAATCTTGTGTCATTAGTACCCATGGTGATGTCAGTCAAGCCCAACCCCGGCTGCCGGGCAGAGAAATCCATACCCTGGCTGAGCCTCTTCCATAGCTGTGGGTGAGCAGCTTTTGGCAGGACACTCACAGCAGATATGATCATATTCCTGAGCAAACACACACTTGCTGCTGGAAGGCACTTTGTGAAAGCCTCTCTCTACCTTTCTCCTTCCTCAGGGGCAGGAGAGTTTCCTCCTCCTCCTTCTAATAGCATTCCTGGGCAGATTTGGGAGTCGGGTAGTCTGGAAGGTGGGTAGTTTTATTGTTGATATTAAAATGCAAGTGTATTTAAACATTCATTCTGGTCATTAGGAATAACAAAGCAAGGTCGTCGAGTATGAATGCTGCATTTCATTTCAGCCCATAGAGCTCTGAGTTGGGCAGCAGCAAACACTTTTTACTAGCTCTCAGGCACAGCACCACAACCCAACCCAGCATGACACAGTTTGTGCATCGTATGGGGATGGGGAGCCGAGGGCAGGTTCTTCCAGCCCATCACGAGCGGGCAACGATTCTGTTAAATTACTAAATTAAAATAGCTTTCTAAAGTTTACTGAATTAGAATAGCTTCCTGAATTCCCAGCAGTCCCTTGGCCACGTCACAGCAGGCTTACGATTAACACGGCAGCATCTGCAACTTCCACGTGTTCTCAGCGTTCGGGATTGGAAAATTTTGTGGGATTATTTGGCTCCCCTGCCCTGCTTTTCATCCCCAAACAGTGGCTGCAAGGAAGGACCAGAAGGAAGGGAAGAGCCTGGATTTATGGGCTGAAGTCACAGTCTGCCTGGGCCTCTGCTAGCACAGCTAGGCCCTGGACAGGTCTGCTTGCCCTTACAGAGAGGTATTTTGCTCTTTGTCAGCACCAGCTCCACCTTTTCCGTTCTCCTTTGCCTTCAGAGGCAGGTTTTGCCAAATATTCAGGTTGGGGCATTTACCAGCTGGTTGCATGATACCAGCCTAAGCACACCGGGGTGGTTTTGGCAGCCTTCTGCCGTAACTTTTCCCCCTCACGAGCGCCCAAGGTGAACCACGGCTTCTGAGGTCGCATTTTCCCCCCTCCTCAGAAAAACACTTGGGCAAGAAATAAATTATAGACTCGAATTTCAGCCCCTTGGGAAGTCACTTGGTTCAAACCCGGCTCTGAACGCGTGAGCCCATCTCCTTTGTATGCGAGGCCAGGCGAGAGAGTTTGGTGTGGCCCCGGGAAGATCCCATTCTGACGGGTGCCATGACAATAAACACGTTAATTAAATTAATTAATTTAAAGGGGCAAAGGTTCAGTGGGCGGGTGGTGCTTTTGTATTTCCAAACCAGTTAACTCAGCTCAAATTCAAACCAAGACCAAGACAGATCTGCTTTGACCAGCAAAACCCCAGCACGCTGAAGAGACTTAGCCATGCTCTTTGTACCAGCCCGGCCCCTGCCAAGCCTCAGTGGCTGGGACCAGCCGTGTCCTTAGATTAATAGAAACCCAATAAGATATCAAATTAGTTGGGGCTCTCTGTTCTTTTTGAAACCATTGGGAGAATTGTGATGCACCGGGGCGCGGGGTGCTTATTCTTCCTATCTCTTAGCTCCATTGTGCGGGGGTGAACAAAGCCAAGAGGTGTAATTTAAAGGTGCTGTGACCTCCCATGAGCAGCTCTCCCCATTGTGCCGCCGGTTTTGTTTTCTCTATGTGTTTTTTTCTCCGCTGAGATCTACTGATCATAAATATGCATGAATAAAAGAGCCAGGGGAGAGGAGGGGAGTGTGTGTGTGTGTGTGTGTGTGTGTGTGGAGCTCATAACCAGCTTGGATAAAGTCCTTTTCTGAATTTTCCCCTCACAGCTTCCTGACGTCGAATGGAATAAGGGACCACACCGCCGGATTAGCTCAGCCAGAGTTCCTATTTCCAATTGTAAAAGCAGAAGCCTGACATCATAACAATCATTATAATTATCACTTACAGAGGGGTCTTATCGTATAACAGCTTCTTTTTTATTCGGGTTGGGGCGGGGGGTGGGGGTGAGGGGGGTGTGCAGGGCGAGGGAGGCTGAGGGGAGATAATTCCAACCGCAGGGGTTTGCGTCTTCATTCATCACTTTCCAAACAAGCCACTGGAAAATTGAAGTCCCTGAGCAATTTACAGATTACAGCCCTTCTCTCCCTGTACAGGGGGACACGTGTGTGTGTGTGTGCACAAACACACTTCGCTCTCTCCAGACATGGGACATAAACCAGGTACTCCCTGGGGGGACCATCAGAAAGAAAGGAAAAGAGATAAAAAAACCCCCCAAATCCCACACCAAAACCCACCCCAAAATGCCCCCCACCCTGCTTTTCTCCTCCAAACTCGGGCAGAAACGGACGTAACCTTCCCTTTTAAGCCTAGCAACTCCAGCCTGGCCGCACAGCTCCTCCTGGATTAATCTTTCTTTTTTTGGCTCAGTGAATTGTGGTCAAGGCCATTGTAACGTGAGTGCTGCCGGGGCGCCGATTGGCTGGAGGAGGCTCAGAGAGGCCCCTTTTCACAGGGGACTAATTGCTTTAGACCACCAGTATTTGGGAGCTACAGATGTCTTCCTTAATTTGCCTAGGGAGCACAATCGGCCCCATCTGTTGCATTTTTTTCCCCCTCTGTCTCTCAAGTCGCCTTCTTCCCCCTGTCTGCAAAGGCCTAAATTGAAAACTCATCAAAAAGTAATACAAGAGCAGTTTGGCTGGGAAGCTGCTGCCGTGGGGCTTTGCCTTTAATAAAGGCCCCCCTGCTACTTTTACACATGGGCTGGGGAGCAGAGAAAGGGGGAGGAGGAAAGCAGAAACAACCTCGAAGGGGGTGTGGGGGAGAAAAGCTAAAAACTAACAGCCAGATGGGATATTTGGAGGCAGGATAATTTGATGTGTCATGGCTGGAGGAGAACAAGGGGCAGCCCCTTGTTTTCTGTGTGTACACAACAAAATAGATGACTTCTGGAGAAGGGGAAGGGAGAGGAGCCGGGGGCCGGCCGGGGGCTGCTGATCTCGACATCCCAGTGTCGCTGGTGGGGGGAGCGGTCGCTGCCCTGAGGATGATGAGTTCTCTGGCACAAGCACCTCTGGGCATGGAGAGAGATGGAGAAGGGTCAAAGGAAGGCAAGGGGGAAGAGAGAGGAGATGAGCCTTCGCCCTTCTGCAGGGCTGGGAAGTTTTCACAGTCCGGAGTTGTCTTGGACCATATGGGAGGTCATGGACTGGGGATGCTGCTCTGCACCTACCTATACCCAAGAAATCAGAAGAGGGTGTTGCTTCCTCCTTGCTGGATCAATGCTTTGACTCCAGAGCATGTAACAGACCTTCATCACCCACCGGCTCTTCCTCTTGTGCCTGCTCCAGGCAAGTGGCAATGCTTCATCTCAAACTCAACTCTGGGCAGAAAGGGAGGACAAGTCGTCCCCCCCAAATCACTTAAAATATTAATTGGGAAAGTTGTGATGGAAAATATGCCTCATCTTTGCTCAAAATCCCCATCACTGCCCAGTCTCAGCTGACAAGAGGGTCGGTCATAAACCCCCATGTTGTTTAACCCAAGGAGAAATGGCAATTCTTAATAGCAATTCCTTCCAGCAAATTCAGCACTGGTATGGTGTGGGGGCATGACGAAGGCACCAGCCACCCCTGCCTCCATGTGCATGCCTGCCTGCAGCCCTGCAAAATGTATTCACAGCCCATCTGGGAGATAACAAATGTTACCCCCATCCCACGCAGCACACAGGTTGCTTGAGAGGCCACGAGTGAAACAGGAATAGAAGCCTAGTTGCAGCCCCATGGCACAGCCACAGGGACATCTCCTCTGGCAGCGGCCTCCTGGGCTGGGCCAGCGTGAGGAAGCAGCCCCTTTCAGCTCATCATTTGTTCAGTGCTGAAGGTTTTTCCCTACTTCCTTCTCCTGCCCTAAAATCGTCCCGTTTTGGGCAGGAAGTCAAAGGGAGTGTGGCAGGCCTGTCATTTGCTCTCCTTTGTGCTAACAGAGAAGGAAACTCAAGTGATGGAGAAAGCCCCAAGAGTTCTCCTCACACCCAGCCCGTGCCAGCTGCCCCAGCTCCCACCTCTCCAGGGATGGATGCTGCAGCAGCAGGAAAATTCAGGCTTGCCCACTGCAGAGGAAGGCAGGGAGCTGCCCGTGCAGGCAGCACGCTGCATGGCAGCTGTTCCCATCGCACAGATGAGACATGCTTCGTTACCAGGCTCTCTCCAGAAACCTGAGCCCGAGTGTCAGTGCTTGATGGATCGAGCCCATTTCCTGGCTGTCCATCAGGCATCTCTCCCTGAGTCCTCAGAAAGGTTTTGTTTAGATGTTCAGTTATGGAGGGGAGGGAAAAAAAGCCCATTTATCTTGAAGGATCCTTTCAAACCGGTGTGAAATAAATCTCTGCAGTGGTTTAGTGCTGCTCCTGGGTGTCCCACAAGGATGAGTCTGTGGGCTTGGGACCTGTGGGACTGAGCCAGTGGCTCCCATGTCTGCTGTAGGACAGCTGCTAACCATCACCACCATCAATCCCCAGCTTGCTTGCACCTTCTGTTTAGCAGAGGTTTCCTAAAACGAAGGGAAAACAGTGCTAGGTGTGCAGCTCTGCCAGCTGAGGTGGAGGCACGGCACAAGGTGCTTTCAGTGCTGGATAGGTAGTAGGGTCTGCAAGTGCACCCCACAGGCAGGCAGCCCCCTGGCTGGCTGGAGACGGGCAGTGGTGACAGCTGCAAGGCCACTGATGGCTGGTTTCCATCTCTCCTGCACGGCCATTCTGCTTGGGAGTGGGGAAGTTCTCCCTCCTGGGGAATGCCAAAGGCTCTTTGGTCCTGGAGGGGCTCAATGAGGTCCCAGGTCCCCTCTGGTGCTGGGGAGTTTTTGGAGGAATACTTACCTCCAACAGCTTTGTTGCTGACTTGGTTTTTTTTGATTATTACTTATAGCTTCATTTATTATTTTTGGCTTTTCCTTGGGCACCCCTGGTTGGAACCTCTGTAGTTATTACTTCTACTGGAGAAAATTTAAAAAAACAACAAAAAAACAGGGAAGATCTCAAATTTTGGTGGAGAACAAAGGCTGCAGGACCAGGACTTCATGGTTTGGGCTGTGTCCCTGGAACACTCCAGCGACCTACTCAGATGGAAAGCCCACAAGCACCTGTCTGTGCTGGGACTGGTCACTTCCCAGGGCATCCCTCTCCTTGGGGAGAAGGTGTGAATGGCTTCCTTGAGTAAGTCACTGGATAACCTTGGCCAGGCATGGGCTGGCTGCTGCTTCCTGTAGGTCTGTCTCACTCCTCAATACACCAGAGACTCTGTTGTGATGTTTCTTTTCCCTCTGATGGACTTCAGAGAAGACAACAGCCTTGTGCAGGCCAGCGGTGCCGGCAGGGATGGTGATGCTGCAGGCGGTGGGGTGAGAGGAGCGTGGGCAGTGGGCACCCATCTGGGCTGCCTGTGTTTCCTGGGAGGGGTAAAATAAGGATCAGCACTTGAAAACTTTTAGAAGAATCCAGCAATCAAAAAAAGGGAGCTCCAGTTCTTGTTGTCCAGGCAGCCCAGAAACTGTTGAAGAGCCACTGGAAAAGCCACTGAGCTTTTGTCTAATAAGTCCAGCGATGATAATTAGCTCAGCCAAGGCAGAGTTTAAAGGGGCTTTAAACTTCTTGTTCAGTGGCTTGAAAGAGAAACGACAACCAGAGGCTCCTCTCATCCAAACATCAATGTGAATCCCACAAAATCCCATTATTCCTCTTTTAGACCAGCAGCTCGATCAGTTCAGCCTTTTCCCTCCCCAAGGCAACAATTCTCCCCCCTCAGAGCTTGTCTTCCCCCTCAAGATCCCAGTGCCTCACCGTGCACGCATGTGGTGCTGCAGAGCTTGTTCCCCTTCTCCCCTGAACCCTTGGAAGTGGCAGCAAGGTGCTACCCCCGCCATGCCACCAACTGGGAGAGAAAATGAACTGGTGGAGGGAGAAGAAGATGACTGTTTGCAACAGCAACCACATTCATCAGGCTATTTTTAGTAAGGAGAAAAAAAATCTGGTGTTTCAAAGCCTGGTGCTGCTCTCAGGCTCTGCTTTCAAGGTGCCACCTGACAGTTAGGGGAAAAACTGGATGGTCTGAAACTCACATCTTCATCCAGATCCACGTCTAGCTACAGTGAAAGGTAAAATCAATGGTTTGGGTGATTTTTTGAGTGAGTCGATGACATAAGAGTGGAAGAAGAGATGCTGACCCCAGTCCAGATCTGTTAGCCCTGCTGTGCTCTACCTCCACCAGAGAACATCTACACTTCCCCCTTCCTAGGGTCACTGATGTTCAGAGCCACCCATGGACAGCTCTAACTTGTGCTCACTAGGATTAAGCAGGGATCTCTGGCCACAGTGCTCCCCCCACCCTTGCAGTCAGAGCACTGGAGAAGGCAGGGTATCCAGGACGGGTATCTGCTGGAAACATCCCAAGTGGGATGCACTTATGACCAAGGAATGGTTAATGTTTATCAATATCTGAAGGGTGGGACACAGGGGACATGGGCAGCCTCTTCTCAGTGTCTGTGGGGACAGGACAAGGGGCAATGGCCTCAAGTTGGAGCACAGGGAGTTCCACCCCAATCTGGGGAAGAACTTCTTCCCAGTGAGGGTGAGGGAGCCCTGGGACAGGCTGCCCAGGGGGTGTGGAGTCTCCTCCTCTGGAGAGATTCCAGTCCTGTCTGGACACCGCCCTGTGTGCCCTGTCCTAGGGACCCTGCTTTGGCAGGGGGTTGGACCCCATGGGCTCTGGAGGTCCCTTCCAACCCCTGCAATTCTGTGATTTTGAGACTCAGAGGGAGCTGCTGCTCTCAGAAAACACTAAGGAACCTTTATCAGGGGCAAAATCCATACATCTGTGAAGATCCACAACTACCACCAAAAGCTCTAGCAGCACAGCCAGGTGCACAGGGGTATTTCAGGAAGATCTGGTGTAAGAGTGGGGATGGGGAAAGAAGGCTGGCTTTCAGCTCAGAGATGGAGGCACAACCTCTGGGTTTTCCTCCTGGTGAGTACACCCAGCCCTTGGGGACTTCACACCAGACCCTCACTGCAGTTCAGTACAACTCTGGGCAAGAATAACAGCAGCAAAACAGGTCATGAAGCACTTAGACACATCTGCAACTGTGTGCCATTGTGCTGGGAAAGTCTTTTCCAGTCTGGCAACAGGGGCTCCAGTTTCCCCAGTGTCTGAAAAGCCTTGGCCAAGCTGCAGACCTGCTCTCCAAGCAGGCTGTCCTCCCAAGGCAAAGAACAAGTTTGGAGCTGAGCAGTGACCCCTCTTCAACCCTCCCCGGGGCTGAAGGCACTCAGGCTGCAACCCCACCAGAAAGGGCGAGTTCAAATACAAACAAACCCCGTTTTTTCTTGGCAAAATGTTCTCTTTGGAGTGGACTAGAAGTAACGTTGAGCTGAAAGCCAGGTTTTGGTAGTAAAATATCCTAATAAACTGCTTTGGAGTCTCATAAACTGTGGTGTGTTTCTTTTTAATGGCGAATAATACCAGAGTTGGCTTTTTTAATGGCAATTTTTAAGCGGCCAGAGCAGAGATCAGGAGTTCAGCCTCTTTCCTTGTTCTGTTTGTGGTATATTTATCTTCATGAAGAGAATGGGAGCAGGGGGATTTATTTTTCTGAATGAATGTCTCTAAGCCCCCCATACCTCCAGGGCTTATAGTAAGGTTGGATCCAATGACAGGAGAGTCAACATTATAAGCCCTTAGAGAGGGCTGAGTGCCTTGTAGATAGTCTCAAGTGGATGCGCTTTCAGCCCACCGTTACCCCGGCTTACATTAGTGGCTGAAGAGACTTTGTCTGTCCCCGATGCCCTCGGGTGACCTGCGACCCCTGCGACTTGGCTGCGCCGAGATCTGACGCTCGCGCGAGCCCCCGGCCGAGGAAATGGAGAAGGGGCATTGTGCCGCTGGAGAAAGAGCAACACAAACACGGGGTGTTCTCAAAGGAAACAAAAACCCACTGGAAAAAAAAGAAAGAAAGAAAGAAAGAAAAAAAAAACCCCAAACAACCAAAACCCAACCTCCTTCCCCAAACTGGCAGCCAGGGGTAGCCAGGGAGAAAGAGCAGGCACACACGCTGCTGGGCAAGGCTACCCCCCAAAAAAACCTCGCTGCTGGGGGGTTTCTGGGGTTCCTCAGGCTCCTTCTGCCGTGGGGTTTCTTGCTGGCTGGAGGTTTGGCTGATCAAGCTTAGGGGTGGTGGTGATGGAAAGTGGGTTTCCCTAGGGGTTTTTTTGCATTTCTAAATATAAAATCGGTTTGGTTTGCTTTTTTTGGGGGGTGCTCAGTGATTGTGGTGTCAGAGAGGCACGCTGTATCCATACAGCATAAGAAAAAAGCAGAGCTAAATCCTGCTTGTGTCTCTGCTGAAACTTCATTCAGAGTTTTGAATGTCAAAAAGGGGCTGGAGCAGCCCCAGCCCCTACACCGTGGATGATGCTGAGCCCCGGCCTGACCCCTCCCAGGGTGTGCAATCGCCCACGGGTGGGTCAAACACCCTGCCTGTCAGTCTCTGCCAAACTGAGACAGCAACATCTTCATACAGCCTCCAGAGCCCCAAAGAGCGTGAGATCTGCCATAAATCACAAGCCGGCAGCGATGGCATCGTGTTCCCATCTCCTCTCTCCAAACCTGGACTTCCCCCACCTGTGTCCTCTGTCCCTGCTTGGCTTCAGGCTTCGCTGCTCAGTGTCAAGCTCAGATCCTGCACTTTGCAGCACCTCTGGGAGGGCACGGGGCATGCCCTCCCTTTTAGAATAGGTGCTGCAGTGGGGTGGATTCGGCCGTGGTACCCAGCGGGGCAGGCAGAAGTGGGGAGGAGGCGACAGCGCAGCATCTTCCCCATCACCTCAGAGAGGTGGGACATGCCCCCTCCCAGCCCACCCAGCTCATCCCAGCCTGCCCATGCATGGGAGCATTTTACAGATGCCAACGTATGTTTAAAGGCTAAAAAGATGAGTGGAAAAGCCCATGTCATGGGTGCCTGAGCTAGCAGGAGGATTTCACCAGCGTGGGGGAGCGCATTGTCCCCAGAGTGGCCGAGTGGATTTGCATGCTTAATTCCAGCTCGGCATTTTTTGAGGAGTAATCTGATAACATCTTCAACCTGCTGATAGCATAACTCGAATTGGGACCGGGACTCCCAGCTCCCAGGCGGGCAGCCCACTACCAAGGGATGCGCTCACCCACCGCGCCGGGCTCGGCCCGTGCCCAGGCCAGAAGCCAGCCCTCGCCATGCGCCGGTGGGGAAAGAGCAGCAGCCCCTGCGCAGCTGAGGACAGACGGAGGAGAAGACGACTTTTATCCCATTGTTTTTCCCTGTGATTAATCCATCTAAAGTGCTCCTCTGAGTGTAGCCAAGGGCGATGGAAGAAAGAAGCGGTTTGAGCTTTGTGGGGCTGCTTTTTTTCCCTTTCTTTTCTTCTTTCCCCCCCCCCTTTTCCCCTTCCCCTTTCCAAGCGTGCTTTACAAACATCCTCTCCCCTAACCCTCCGTATTTAGCAAAAAAACCGTCTCCTTCTGCCCAGGGCTCCTGATGAAGTCCTTGCCGAGCTCCTTGTCCACCTCCAGTCTTTTCAGCACGTATTCAAATTAACCCTTTTGTCCCATTCACACCCCACAACCCCCCCCACCTCCCTTTTTTCTTTGGGGGATATTGTGGCTTTGCCAGCACCGGCCTATTCTCAATGTAATTGCATTCCGGCAACGCCTTGAGAACCTGATCAAGATCATCCCGCAAAGTTTAATCCTTCCAAATTACAAAATGTTTACTATCAATCACCTTTCCGCAAGCTTTATTTCGGGGGGCTCTCTCCGAGGAGCGAGCGGGACGTGTGCGTTGCCAGGGATGCCCCTTCACGTCTCCAGCTGATCACCTCAATGGGACCAGAGTCAAATGGTCAAGGCCATATGCGTATGAAAGCCCGGGCCGGGCTGCCAGCTATTCTCTCTAGCTCTGCATGGATTTCACACTTTCTATCCTGTTAGGGTGCCTACCATTTACTTTTACGTTGATTTTTTTTTTCTGCCCTTTCCCCCCCTTCCCATCCCATTTCTGCGTCCTGTGTCATCTGGATTTAATCTAGTTAGGAGATTTTATGCCTAAAATTGCATTGTTAAAGGGAATTGTTTAAATAGGGAGCGGCGGAGAACCCTGAAACCCTTGAAACTGGGGTGTCCCGTCCCATCCCCATCCCTGTCGTCGTGTCCCCCCCTCCCGGCTGTGCATACCTCGGCTCGCTGCGGGCCTGGGCCGGGCTCGGAGGGGCTGGGAGGTGGCTTTGCTTTCTTGAAAGCATCCATTGCTATTTTCAGAAGCACAAACAGATGCAAATGTCTCTGCAAACATTGCACAATGAGATGCAGGGAGAGGACAGCCTTTCAAACTCCCTGAATAGCCCTTCAAAGCAAGTCTAATTAGGGTAAGTAGAGGTAATAGGCCCACTTGCGTTTTTTACACTCGCATTTCATCCTTCCCCCCCTCCTCAAAAGCCGGCAAGGTCCTTTTTCCCCCGTGGCCGGGGGCAGGGGGGGCTGTATATACCCTCGCTCGTTTGTTTGCGCTAACAAATGTAGGGATGGAAAGAAGGGGGAGAGGTAGAAGGAGGGGAGGGAGGGAGGGAGGGAGGGAGGGAGGGAGAGAGGGTGGGGGGAGAAAGAAGAAAAATCAATCATTTGCAAAGTCCCTGTTAGTTTTTTTTTCCTGGTGAGATAGATAGCGGCGGAGCCAGCAGCATCCCGGCTGGGGCCGGGGTGTGGGGCAGGCCCCAAAAGCAGAGGCTGCAGCTCGTGTCATGTGGAACTTCAGTAAGTGAAAAAGAAAAGCAGAAGGTATGGGCTGAATACTTGGGTAAATCAGTAATAGAGCTAAAGGGCATATGCCTGTAGGGAATATGTTGGCATAAAAGAGCTTTAAGAGGGCCCATTCATACTGACAAAGGGAGATTTGAATTGCTGCCTTCACAATAGCATGAAAGGATGGGCTTGGGGTGTTCTGAAACAAAGTGGAAATCATACTGCCCTGAACGGCTCTAATAAGCTTTTAACTATTTTACATTATGGCATTACCTCTTTTTTTCCCCTCCTTTCCCCCTCCTCCTTGGGAGCTGAGTGCCAGGCCCACTTAAAAGTGTGATTTATACTCACCCCCCTCCTTTTTTTTTTTTTTTTTTTTTTTTGCTTCATGGTAACTTTGGAGGAAAATAGATGGGGACTCAAAGGCAGTAATTCAGCTTTTTTTCGAGATGAGGAGGGGGAAATGCCATCATTTCTGAACGTCTCAGAAAACACGAGCTCCGAGGCCGCAGCCGGCAGCACCCTGGGCCAGGGATGCTGGCTCCTTGCACCTACCGCCCATCCGACATCCCCGGCTTAATTGTGCTCATTAGCAGCCGTGCAATCAAGCAGCTATTGCCACTGGGCAACTCAGGTGGGCTTCAGCGTACACTCCAAAAAGGTGAACAAATTGCTTGGCAACTCCTCCTCCACCACCCCACTTTCACTGTCACCTCAGCCTCTCAGCCCGTCTTTTGGGAGGGGACCTGGGGGGCTGTTGCTCCCACTGCCTGCCTGGGAAGGATGCAGTTGCCCGGCCTGCGTGTTGGGAAACGCACACTGGCTTTGTGTGTGCTGGGGCTCCCTCCCCGAGCTCCCCCCAGATGGTGCGATCGCACGACTGCACTGTTAAAATAGAGCTCGTAGAGACAATTAGCCAATTACTCACTCTGTCATTGCACTTTCTTCTTGTAACTGAGATGCAAACTGGACTATGTCTTCTTTGGTAGCTTCATTCATTGGCAGCATTATTTAATGACACTTTTGTCAGCTTTGGGTTGGCCCAAAGATTTCTGAACGTAGCTTTATGAACCTCGAAAGGGCGCCCTGCGGAGTGAAAGCGGACTTTGAACCCCACAGACCATGCTAAAGACAATGAATTTCCCAAAGTCAGGGAAAGAAATCCAGAGTGTGGCTACCACAGGGCATGTGGCTCAGCCCCTCATTGTCAGCAGCAGCAGCAATGGAGAGAAAAGCCCAGGAGCCCAAAGGGGTTGAGCATATGGGTTCCTCTGGCCACTTTCTCTGCTTAAAATACCTCAGAAAAAAAATGCTGCTACAAGTGCTGCTGGGCCCTCTTTGACATGGGAAGGTTGGGCGGCTGGAACAGCTGTTCTGGACCAGCATCTCACCCAAGAGCCCCATCTGAGAGTGACCAAAACTGAGTTTCCTTTGCTTTGATGGGTGTTTGTGTCTCAGCTTTGTGGGGCTGGAGCCGGCCCGATGAATGCAGTGAAATGGTGAGAGACAGAGGCTCCAGCTTGCTCCTGGCATTTTTCAGGGAAGAACATAAAGTTGTCTCCTGCCTAACAAAGGAAACTCCATCTTTCTACATTCATTTCTTTGAAATGGGCTAAGGCTTTTATTAACCATAACTTCTGGCACCGAGCATCATTAGTATCTTTTATTCAACTCTGAAGTTCAGCCCCATACAGGTACACAGCTGGCTCTCAAGTTATCTTCAAATACAGTTTAAAAAACAAACCAAACCAAAAGCCTTGAAAGAAAGACATCCCATCTGTTTCTTTCTAGAGGGTAGAGTTTCTGTGGGATTTACCTTGTGGCTCCCCCAAGCCCTGTTAGCGGGAAGCACTCACCCGTGGGGAGACACAGGGACAGCCCTACCACACAGCCACCACCTTCCATCCCTGGGCTGACAGTTCCCTTCCCTGCATCCCATATGGCTCCAGGCATCTCCCAGCATCCCAACAAGTGCATCCCGGGGGAGTGGCGCAGGTGACAGCCGTGCTGGTGACAGCCAGGGTGGGTCAGGTAGCCCAGACCCTCCTTCCCTAGGACCACCGACCTCATTAAGCTGCCACTTGATTTGTCAAGAGGGCATTATGGCTTTGGAAGCCGACATCTTTTTGGATTGCAAATAGGAGAGGAGGAAACTGTACCCTGTGAAAAGATTGATTAAATACTAATTAACCTCTTTTCTTAGATAATGAAAGCACTTCAGTGAGCTGGATAAACACGATGCGCATCAGTTGCTCTCCTGGAGAAGCAAGGGGTAATTGAGAGAGCAATATCCATTACTGATGTTGTGACAGGAAAGGTTTTCCTTTCAGATCACAAAAGACTTGCTGCAGGAGAGATGGCACTCAAATAGGAAGGAGAAAAAAAGGAAAAAAGCCATATTCTTTTCTCTCAGGAGTTAAATCCTTTTGGATTGAACGCTGCTACCAGGGAACTAGAGAAACAACTTGTGCCTTTATACCCAGGCATAGAAAATGTAAATCAAGTTACCTAGGCATTGGAGGGATGGATTGACTCAGCTACATATAGTTTCTGGTCTTTACCAGTAAGGTCTCTAGATTTTCTAGGTTCTGGGCAAAATAATCTATAAGTATTGCCTGTTTCTGTCAATCCCAGAGAGCAAGCTGAAAAATCACAGGGGAAGGAGGGATGTGTTTTCTGGTCCACGTTAATATTTGCATCCTAAGGCCAAGCGCCATGTGTTCTCCCACAAGGAGAGCAGCCTTGTCAAGGAGGACATCTGCTGCCTCAAAAGTGAGTCTTTTCAAGGAGAAGTTCAGGTGGGAAAGGACTGTTCAGTGCAGTTTGTTCAACTGGTACCTGCCACTAGTGATTGCCATTCTTTCCCTGCCTTGGAGGTGACTCTTCTCAGCACGTTATCCTGAAGGTCAGCGTGGGGAATCCACATGACCATGTTGGGAATTCCATCTTCCTTTTTTTACTTTTTAACATTTCACAAAATCACAGAGTCACCAGGTTGGAAAAGCCCTTTAAGCTCATTGAGTCCAACCATTCCTGTCCTGACCCAGATCCCTGAGCACCTCATCTCCCTGTCTGTTAAACACACCCAGGGATGGTGACTCAGCCCCCTCCCTGGGCAGCCTTCTCCATTCATCCTCATTTATCTAATTTGAAGTGTTCATCTATTAGTGCCCCTTAATCTGCTAGTCCCCATCGTAAGGACTGAGTCCATGGTGACCCTTGGGCTCTATGTCCCCTCTCCTGCCACCTCCAAGAGTGGACTAACACCATCTGGGGTATGGGGCTTTGTGTTTGCAAATGTGGTGTTTCTCCATGCTTCCCATCTCAGCAGGAACAACGATCTGCTGGGTTTATACCGGGCTGCAGGTGAGAAATGCTGTCTTAGTCCAGCTGGAGATAGTCCTGGGTATCTAGGAGGATTCCTGACATCTGCCATAGAGAGAGAAGCAGAACAAGTTGTTTGTTTGTAGGAATAAGTCCAATTAACTCCTACAGATGGAACTTAATCCATTATTTGTGCAACAAACCATTATGGTCCATAATCAGCTTGGACTGCCATTAGACAGCTTTAAACACTTTCCTAGAAGGCAACTTTGTGAAATCTGCAGGTTAAAAAGAAAAATAAAGAAGAAGAAAGATTATCCTGGAATGTGCAGAATGTAATAATCCCAGAAAGAGACAGTGAGGTCCTGAGGACTCTGCCAAATCCCTGTTTGGGAAATAGTGGCATCAGTCCTCTCACACGCTCCAGTTCGTAATTAAGAGCATCTCAGGGGCATGGAGCAGGACTGAAAAGGAGGTGGTGTTCTCACTAGTGTTTCCCTGAAGCCCAACACAGCTCCTGGGTGGAAAGCAAGGGAAAGGGGAACTGAATACTGCAATGAAATTGAAGGGCTCAGTGTAGGGATGTCAGTGAGACACACTAAGCATTTTTTTCACAGAATCACAGAGCTGTAGGGGTTGGAAGGGGCCTCCAGAGCTCATGGGGTCCAACCCCCTGCCAAAGCAGGGTCCCTAGGACAGGGCACACAGGTCGGTGTCCAGACGGGGCTGGAATCTCTCCAGAGAAAGAGACTCCACACCCCCTGGGCAGCCTGTCCCAGGGCTCCATCACCCTCACAGTTCCCAGTAAATTAATTAATTAATTAATTAATTAATTCCCAGTTACAGTATCAGAAAAGCCACTTTAACTCTACGTCAACGCATCTGCTGCCACTGTGCATGCAGGACAGTGTCTGTGGACCCTTATCGCTATTACCCAGGGAATAAAGCTAATTTCTTCTCTGAAAGTCTTGCCTCAGCAATTTTTTTCCTCTGTGCAGAAGGATGCTGCGTTCCCCACCCTACCCACCCCTCACCAAAGTCCTGCTGACCATCAACAAGTCAAACAAACGGGGCAGGAGTTGAATCACAGAATTGTAGGGGTTGGAAGGGACCTCGAGAGATCATCGGGTCCAACCCCCTGCCAAAGCAGCTCCCTAGGACATTTCACTCAGATAGGTGTCCAGACGGGTCTTGAATCTCTCCAGAGAAGGAGACTCCACACCCCCTGGGCAGCCTGGCCCAGGGCTCCCTAACCCTCACTGGGAAAAAGTTTTTCCGCATGTTGGTGCAGAACTCCCTGTGCTCCAACTTGCAGTCATTGCCCCTTGTCCTGTCTCCACAGACACTGAAAAGGGGCTGGCTGATTCCCCTGCATCCCCTGCTTAAGATAATTGTAAACATTAATTAGGTCCCCCAATAGTTGAGTGCGAGCCATTTCTTGTACCTGGGAGCCATGCATATGGCACGGAGAAGGGTGGCATCCCTGTCCCTGCCTCTCTAATGTCATATTTCTTTTTCCTTTTTGAACCATCAGAGTTTCGTAAGGATTCGGAACAGCGAGCTGGGAGGTACCAACAGATGCTGCTGCAGAGACAGGCAAACAGAAGCAGAAGTGGGCGAGCTGCATAACGTAGTGCTGTGCCATCAGCATTTCCACGCTGACAGAGAAGAGCATTATGCACTGGGAAAAGTCTTTTCACTCTTGTCCGGTGGCTCTGAGACTGGAAGGTTGACAACTGAAAAATAATACTGATAATGGTAATGGGGGAGCATTGCTCAGCGTGAGGAGCCTTAATCCGGCACCAGCGACGCCTCACGTGAACTGCACGACAGCTCTCCCGAGGGGACAGTAACCCCAGCAGAGAGGTGATGGGGGAGGAAAACCCTGTTTCCAGGGGGCACAGCTATTTATTTCACCCCCTCAGCTCAGCCTTGCACTCCTCACTGCCCTGTGATTAATAAGGAGGCTGGGTTTCACAGGCCTTTTAAAAGGATCCGTTACTTCCCCGTGGCCCTGTGACATCTGTGGTATCACAGAGTCACAGACTCGTAGGGGTTGGAAGGGACCTCCAGAGATCATCAGGTCCAACCCCCTGCCAAAACAGGGTCCCTAGGACAGGGCACACAGGTCTGCATCCAGACAGGGCTGGAATCTCTCCAGAGAAGGAGACTCCACACCCCCTGGGCAGCCTGTCCCAGGGCTCCCTCACTCTCACTGGGAAGAAGTTCTCTCCAGTATTTTTTCATATTGACCATTATGTCCTTTGGTTGAGGAGGAAGAGAGAAATACTTGATGATTTGCACTAGTAGTTTAAAGGCATTAAACTACTTTTAACACATCACTTTGCTTCAGGAATGTCCTTTGAAGACTAAAAGTTGAGCAAAGTATCAGCCTGAAGCATTTGATGCTGTATTTCGGCATCCCCATTCTGCAGCGCTCACCTACAGCACAGCCAGTAAATCTGCTGGGTCCTCAAGCAGCTCTGCTTCTCCAGATGAGTTCTTTTAATTGCATATGCCACCAATCAAAAAAAAAAAAAAGTCCAGAAAATTAGTTCTCACCTGCTTCTGTCCTGATAATCTCTGCCTACCATACAAATCAGTCTTAATGGAGCATTTGAGCCCCGGAGATCTGTAATTATAGTATGAAGTTTCATGTGCTCAGAGGTAGTAGCACAGACTGTGTTTTACACATCATGTGCAGGGTAAAATAAAAGTCTACACCAGATTGACACCCAATAATGAAAATCCTTCTGAGGATGCTCTTGTTAATAACTAAACCCCAAGCATTGTTTGAGCCTCGCCCCAGCAGGGCCGACAGTAAGTAGGGCACCACATGGCATGGGAATCGCTGGAGATGCTTGCCATCTAAAACCTGTACAGAACTTGGGATTTACAGCTTATTTGCTCACTTTGTGTGGGGGGGCAGAGCAGGTCCAGCTCTGTGAGGCTTCTGTGAGCCTTCTCACCAGAGCACACGAGCATCCTGTGGCTGGTAACAGGCTGTTTTCCTGGAGTAAATCTCAGCAGAGAGAAAGTGGGATGAGCTCAGTTGTGTTTTGAGAAGGTCTGTGGGGTAGGCAGGTTTTCCAGCTAGCAGGGATGCCCTATCTATGGGGCCATCTCAGACTTCCTCTCCTAACTAAAGGGGAATTAAGTGAGATCTAAGGACTTGCAGAACCTCCTGGCAGAGGGTCCCTAACGCTTGCAAACCCTGGAAGGGGTGGTTTGGATTCAGCAAGGATAAAGGATTGCCCAACACCTATCAGCAGAGGTATGAAAATATGCATCTACAGGTACCTAAAGTGGGGCCAAGATTCAAAATCAAGCTATTTCCATTATTTCTGAAATTCCTACAGATCTTCCCACTGGTTTCAGTGGGACTGAGACTGGTGCCTGTCTACAGAAGTTTTATACCACGTAACTGGTATTTCCAAAGGATTTACCAATGATTTAATCAGTCCTAGCATTTCATTCACCTATTCCCCCATACACACACACTTGTACTAGTGAAAGGAGGTTATTTTTCTTTTGTGAAGATATTCCAGCTCTGTCTGGATGCAGACCTGTGCCACCTATCCCAGGGACCCTGCTTTGGCAGAGGGTTGGACCCGATGAGCTCTGGACGTCCCTTACAACTCCTACAATTCTGTCATTCTGTGATTTTAATGCAATTAAAAAAAAAAAAAAGGCTCCTGTTTGCTTTTGGGAAAGCCTTTCCCAGCTCCCCATCAATTCACCAAACTATCCTTTTCAAAAAAATCCCCACATCCAAACCCCACTGTTGTAAACAGGGGGTGCAGGTTGGTCCTGCATCCCCTGAATATAGGCATTCCATCTGTCCCAGCAGCAGATTTGTTCAACTATGTCTGAACCTACCACTGCTTGGAGGGGGAGGATGTGTGTGTGTGGGGAACTGTTCTCTGACTCATGTTAATGTATGAATCTAATTGTATCCTCATGCAGTTTGCTGCTTTGGTTGCCCATTAGGAACATTAGGATCATACACTGAGTCCTGATAGATGTATGGTCTTTATATACTGCCTAATGTCCACAGATCTTGCTCACAGCTAAGGAAACACAAAAGAACAGGGGATATTTTGAAGTTTTGTGGAGTTGGTTGGGTTTTTTTTTCTCTCTCCCCCTTTTTTTTTTTTTCCTCCTTCTTTGAGATTGAAGTCCAGTGTCTTGGGACCCAGTGACTTTAGATGACCTTCCGTCTCCATGGACTGTACTAAATTTCAGCCCCTGGAGGCTACTCCATACAAAACCTCCTGGCTTTCAAGGGCAGGTGCAAGCAAAGCTTCACTGCGTCGCAGATCAAGACCTGTTACTGCCAGAATTAGATTTCACAAATCTCTTTTATTTAACAGGACATCATTAAGGGACTGGCTTCTACTGGTTGATGGCATCTTTTAATTAATATAAGTATTACACTGCTAGGGGGATTTCCAAACAATAACATCTCCTTTTCAGCATTTATACTTACAGAGGTGGGTGTAAAAGATAAAGTTTGCAGACTCAGGCACTCAAAAAAGAGGAGATGTCAACACTGAGGTGTCTGTGCAAACTTAATTCAGCTCCTCTCCTCATTTTTGTGACCCCATGATACATTTTTGATAATATCTCAATTTTCTTCATTACACAGGAGGGTTTGTTTTGGACAGAGATTTTACCTGTGTGATGAACAACTCCTCAGTGTTTTGCCTGATGCTTTCAGTCTTTGCCCTCTGCGTTTTTCCCTGCACAGTGTGTGATCATGTCCTTAGGACTGAATTTCATCTTGGGCTTTTACAGGAGCCCTGAGCATCTGAGTGCTCTGAAAGCCCTGTGTCAATGAAATCATTAAATCCACTGATGATGTGAGGGGATGGCAGAGCACCATTTTCACAAATGGGAAACTGAGGCATAGAAAAATGAAAGGCAATTCATTCCCCTAACCCAGGGATCTCCCATCTGAGGTAGGTAGGAGCTGACTTATTTGGATTTGTACATCATGTATCCAAGCACCCATCTCCTTTCTCCACAAACACCCCATTAACTGGCCACACAGCTCTGATCCAGGAGTGTTTTGGAGATGGCTGGAGAGATGTGGCTGAGCTGACTCATTCCACCCCTAAAACAGGGCAAAGAGGACAAAACTGTTGCTTTTAGAGGTGTGTGCCCATCAGGTGTGGAAGCGGTGAGCAATGCTGCAGATGGGGGGAATGGAGACACAGAGAGCAGAAGCCCTTCAGCATGGCAGGATTTGGGGGTTCAGAGGCCTCCCCCATTGCATGCAAACACAGAAAATAGGAAAGGGTGAAGTTTCCCAACAGTTGAGCAGATTTTGTGGAGGCAAAGGCTCCTCTTGACACCCCCAATCTCTACCTGAGAGCAGCAGCTGTGTCCAAGCTGATGCTGAGCCCACGCAGCGCATCCCTGGCCACCCTTTCTCCTCTCCCTGTGTGGGTGCCAGAGGGGAGACCCTCCATCCCACCCCATGACTTGAGCAAAAAGGGGTAGCTCATGCCCAACAAGTTTTCCCAGGTTCTCTCCAGGCTTCAGGTGAAGCTATGAGCTCCGTGACCTGCTCAGAGGTGCAGCATCCTCTCCTTGCCCTGAATCCCCCAAGACCAGCCCGCTCCCCTTCTGAGCCATGGCAGGACCAGCCCTGAACACCAACTCTCCTGGCAGCACCGCTCCACTCCTGCTCTCTGATCGGGTGGGTTGCTAATCCCTCCTCTGTGAGCATAGGGGAGAAGGGGACGGGGACGGGGCGGGGGACGGGGGAAACGACACAGACAGTTGATGTTTGCAGGTAGCTGCACGTGTCTGCGGCCGGTGTGATGTAAGAAATGACAGCTTGACCCCTGCTGCCTGTCGCCTCGGGGAGAAAGCTTTCCTCTTCCACCCCAGGCTCCTTCTGAAGAAGGGAAAACCCCCGAGTTTAGGGAACAAAAGCCCAGAGGAGCTGTTGAAATTCAGTAAAAACGTTAAAAATTTTATTTACAGGGTAAAGCACAATTTCTTTTAAAAAAAACCCCAACCAAACCCACTTTGATAAGAGGCATAATAATAGAATAAAGCTCTTTATGTACAAAAATACAATTTTCATATGAATGAACATCTTGAATAAATTAAACCGCTATCTGGCCCAGTCGCTGAATACCCCGTGTCTGCTCCTGCTCTAAAGCAAGACCGCCGCGCTGGGGGTCAGCATCTATAATGCATGAGCCTCTCCACTTGTCCGTCGGGAGCAGGGGTCCCATCGGGGCCGGTGCTGGGCTCCCCCACCCCCGCCCAGGAGGGGCTGAGCATCCCCGGGCACCAGGGCTGGAGGGTCGGGCTGAGCCCCGTGCTGAGCCCCGGACCGCATCGGCCCCCTAAGCCTTTTCATGGCATTGTCAGGGCGTTCAAACCAAATTTTCATGCTCGTTTTTCTTCGCTGGAGAGCTACAAATTGTAAAATTGACTTTTCACCTCGTCTGCGGCAGCAAATCTGTCGCTTTTCTTCCCGGTTTTAGGAGTCGTACGGGAGGCGAGGCGGGGGGAAGGGGCCGGGGAGACAGGGAAGGAGGGAGGGGGGCGCTGAAAAGTGCAACGGGAGGAGGCAACCACCCCCCCACACCCCCACCCCCCCCCGCCGCCCTTGGGCGGGGAGAGCCGGGCGCTCTCCGCGGGGAAGCGCGGAGCGCTGCGCCCTAGCGGCAGGGCGCGCCCGGAGGCGCGGAGACGGGCAGCCCGCGGAAGCCGCACAGGCTGTCGGCGGGCGCGTAAGCGCAGTCCTCGGAGGTGGCGGGGCTGCTGGGGCCGGAGGCGGAGGCGCAGAGAGAGGGGGCGGACGGGGAGGCGCTGGACAGCCAGGAACCGGCGTCGCTGCCGGGGCTGGGGGGCGCGGCGGCCCCGCGGAAGGCGGGGGGCGGCGGGAGGCACTGCTCGGCCAGGCGGAGGGTCTCGGAGAGGGCCCAGATGTAGTTGTAGGCGAAGCGCAGGGTCTCGATCTTGGTGAGCTTGGTGTCGTCGGGGAAGGTGGGCAGGACGCTGCGGAGCTCGTCCAGGGCGGCGTTGAGGTGGTGCATGCGGTTCCGCTCCCGGTCGTTGGCCTTCACTCGCCGGCTGCGCTTCAGCGTGTGTAGCAGAGCTTCGGTGCGCGCCCGCGCACGGCCCCGCCGCCGCCTCCGCTCCCGCGGAACTCCGGGCGGCGGCTCCGCGACGACGCCGCTGCTCGCCGCCTCCGCGGGCATCCTGCGGGGAGAGAAGACGGAACCCCCCGTCACTGCGCGGGCCCGGGAGGGGCGCGGGGCAGGGAAGGGGGCGGCCAGGGGTGGATAGGTGGGTGGGTGGGTGGGGGGAGCGTAGGGGGAAGGTGCGAAGCTGCCAGGGATGAAGTTGAGGCGGGGGGGGAGAGGGGGGAGAGTGAGAGGAGAGAGAGAGAGAGAGAGAGAAAGAGAGAAAAAATAGAGGGTGGGATGGAGGTGGGGGGGATGCTTGGCACGGCCGCACTTCGCCGCGCAGGTGCCGGCGCTCCCCGTACTCACATGGAAAGGCACTCCCGGGGATGCAGTTAAGCGACAACGATATAAAATAAAAAAATATATATAAAAATAGATAGAACGGGGTGGGGGGAAAAAAGCAAAGCTTCCTGCAGCTGGGGGAGGCAGGCCGGGCTGCAGCGCTGAGCCCCTCCGCGGGTGGATGGAAAGTTAAAAAAAAAAAAAAGGGTTAAAAAAAGAGGAAAAAAAAAAAGGGGGAGAGGCGGGGCGGGGGGGACACGCGACCGCTCTTGTCTTTGAAGTGCTGCGGGCTGCGATCCGCTCGTGTGAGCGGCGGCTTTGGCACACGACGGCGCCGCAGCCCGTACTTATAGCGGCGGACGGACAATGGCCCCGTGGCCGCCCCGCGGGGCCGCGCCGAGGCGGCAGGTCGGCCCCGTGCGCCGCGCCCTCCGGAGCGTGCCCGCAATTACCGCGGGCAGCCGCGCATCTGCCGCGCCCCCGGGGGAAGGAGGGAGGGGGGTTGGGGGGGAGGAGAGAGGAAAAGGCGACGCGGGCCCCCCTCCTCCCCTCCCCGGGGACTTCGATCCCCGGAGGGAAGGGGGGGGGGCCGCGCCGCCTTTCTTCCCCCCGCCCTCGCCATCCCTCCGCGCTTTTGTCGTGTCCCCCCATCCCCGTGTGTGCGCGAACAAAGCGGAGCACGGAGAAACAGTGCTCAGCGCGGGGTTGGAGGGGGTCACCACCCCGCTCCGGTGGGGAAATCACTGCGAGCTACAACTTCCAGAGCATTAGTCCCCCCCGCCCGCCTCCCCCTCCGTGTGTACATATAAATATATATATGCTTTTTCCCCCTTTTCCATCTGGAGGATTTCTTCGGGTCTTCTTTGCACCTTGCGGTTTTCCCAGCACAGCCCCTTCAGAGTGGAAATACTCTGAAATGTTCAAACTTCGGCTTGAAAACAAGTGTTTCCAGAGAATACCTGAGGGCACCTCGGCTTTTGGGGGCTTCCCTTTACTTAGAAAGTTCCGAATCAAGTTTATCTCATATAAACTTTGGGGGAGTTGTGAAAGCACATATACAGCTCTTGCAGAATGACTAGGTTGGAAAAGACCTTTAAGATCATCAAGTCCAACTGTACCGTATCATGTCTCTGGATAAAAAGCTCTCATCTCTGGATAAAAACTCTTGTCTCTGGATAAAAAACTCTTGTCTCTGGATAAAAACCTTTGTTTCTGGATAAAACCCAAGAACTTTGCTGGTTTTATTGTAAAGTTCTTCCTGCCTCTGCTAATCCCCGTTAAGTGTCCAGCTATCACTAGTTAACACTGAAGCCACAGTTGTGTAAGTGGCAAAAAAGTTTCCTGATTCCAGCATCTGGCTTTTTTTTTTGCACCCCACTTTGGGTGCTGTAAGGAAGCCCCATTGTCAGCACTTGGGTGCTTTCCTCTCTGGAAGGTTTTCAGTTTCACTGTCCATCAATAGCCATCTTTTGTATTAGGTGCCTGAACTCACATTTATCTATGTGCTTTCCCCTTGCATTAAATGTAGGTTCATTCCCTTTCCTGTGATTTTCTCCTATGCTTGTGATAAGTAGGGAAAATCGACAGCACAAGTTGTTGTCTTTCCCTGCCTTGTAAGTTCATAGCAACCATTCTTTACATGAACCTGAGAGAGGTGTTTGCTATCAGTTTACTCCTTGCCCCTTTCACCCTCCTTGCTTTGAGATGATCCCTGACACCAGGAAACAACCTTCTTTGTGCTAAAGGGGATCTCGCACAGAAGTGAGCAATCCAGAAAGCCCAGGGTGATGAATATTAACGAGCTTCAATCTAGAAATAGTTTTCCAGTGGCTGAGCTTGCAGGGATCACTTCGCTTTCTGCCTTTTAATACCTTTATGTGGCTACATGGATGGGCAACGTAACCATGTCAGACCAGGCACCGGGGCCTGGCTGTTCTGCAGGAGCGACTGAGCTCTCTCAATCACCAGACCTGCAATCAGGCTGATGTTTTTAGGGTCTCTGCATACATAAATGACTTTCTGGGCTAAGTAGTTCCACTTCACTGAGTTACTCATGTCCTTAAGTGACGGCAGGATTAGAGGCCTGGGTTGGTCGGCAGGCAGAGCTCAGCAGTGGAGCTTCCAGCAGAAACCAGGAGAAAGCCAGAAAGGATGGAAATGTAAAGGTTATGGAAGCATATGGCAAAAAACCGCCAAACTTTTGTTAATGTGCACTTTGCATGTAGTGATATAAACTCAGTGGTGTCTGCAACACTTTTATTGTCTTTTGTTTAGGTGTCTTTGAGCAGTCAATAGTTTATTCATTAAAATGTTTATGATTCCCTAGAGTTTCACAGACTTTGGCACAACCGATCACTTGTCTGAAAGTTTGCAGTGAAAGCGCGTTATTCATTAGTCCTTATCCATCATTTGCAGTTTGTCATTTGTTATTCTCTTGTTTTAAAAGTTTGTGCTCCAATCAAGGAGGGGAGAGAGCACCATGTGTCTCCGTGATCAGTCACAGCCATGAATAGCCAGCCCTGAAGTGAATGTTTCACAAACAACCCATAGGCTGAAATTTGTTTGCATAATCTATTCACCACGTACTTATGAATAACGAATGCATTCACAGAACCAAGAATTGTTTCAGGAAGCCTTCGCAAACAGAAAGAAGTGCTAAATATCTTGGATAATTTATTCCCGATGAATAATTCAACCAGTTCTACCGCAGGCAGTCTACTAATTTTGCAGATAAATTATTCAGCCAGCACAGATAATGGCTCTTACACCTTATGGGCTGGCTCCTATGGAAGTTGGCTGCTAAAGTTTTGTGAAGTTTTCTGGGGCTGGGTGAGAGAAGAAAATTCCCCAAATCAAAGCAGACCTTTGATTTTAAGGAGTGTAGAGTGTGTTCCTAGCATCTCCCCGATGGCCTGTTCTCATTTGTAGCCTTCTGCAGTAACTTCTCCACCTTGATGTAAGCGCACCTGGGTTTGGATGGACTCGTGGGTGTTATTAGTTTCATCTTTTGAGCTCTAAGGAAGCTTGGCATAAATGCTTTACTGCTTACTTTGAGACACCTTACAGCTCTTAAAAAGGAAAAAGCCCTCTAATGGTATTTTTGATTGTGGAAATCATAAAAGCACAAGGGGATCTGCACATCCTCCACCATGTGGGATGACAAACTGCTTGTCCACAATTGGAGCAAGCCATTGTGGGTGTGTTTCCATGGTGTGCCTTTATCACTTGGACCAAGGCCTCGAGCACGAAGCTCTCTCCTGTGCCCTTGCATTGAGACGTTGTGTGTTTTGTCTCCATCATAGCTGGACTCCAGAAAAAGTAGGAATGAATAAAGATGGAGGAAAGGCTGCTGGAGAAGAGGTGCCACAAGGCTCCTGGGTGCTATTGGCGCTCAGCACTGCTCCCCGAATGCACCGCTTCCCATGGGACGATGCCCTTCCCTGCCAAGTGTTCATTGCACCTTGTACAGGTAAGCAAATCTCCTGCTGGAAATTAGCCTCACGTTTCAAGAATCCCAAGAACCACAGTCATTAGAGCAGTGGTGGCATCACTCTGCCCCCCAAGCGCAGAAGCGAGCGGTTGGCAGTAGAGTTGCTCCCGCAGTTGGAAGACCCCTCAGGATGTAGAGGTGATCCCTTTGATTTGTTTTCAAGGTTCAAGATGCGCTTCAGTACACCTCACCAGCCTCTGTGCTTAAGTTAGCACACGGGGGCTTAAGCTCATGTCAGGATGAGTGTCAAAGCAGCGTGTCAGCCAGGAGAATACTCCTTTCTTGCCCTTTTGTCCTTAGGAAGCACGGTGAGAAGGCAGAGCTGTTGGTGGAAGATGCTTTCAGCTGAGTTTGGAGAGGTGACAACATGGCAAAGCCATCACCCTGGGAGCAGAAATCTCAACCCTGCAGGGGTAGAAGGGGGCAATCACGCTGTCTTACCCCTGGGAATGCCCAGGCTGGTTGAAGCAGCTGGAATTTTAAATACAAACCTAGAGGGTGACTTGGTGAGGCAGCTTGTCTCCCCGTGAAGGTGTGGGCATGGCACAGAGTGTGGCGGCTGCTGGTCTAGCCCGGGATGGGGACAGGCATGTGTGCAGCCGCAGTGATGGACATATGGTGTCATGCCCCTGGACCCATTGCCCTGCCAGCACTGGCCTGAGGCTACCGGGGGGTTCAGGGGTTCAGCCTTGGCTGCTGAGCGATGGGCAGTGCTGGGGGTCTGGTCTCACTGTGCATGGAGGTGGTGTTCTGCGCAGGAGCCAGTTCTCCTGTTGGGAAAATGCCTTGGGAGTGACTCAAGGGCTTCATCTGGGATGGATTTGGTTTATCTACCTGCCTTAGGCCATGTGCTGGGAGCAGCTGGCAGGAGGGGGGCACAGGGCCATGGCAGGGAGGGTCTCTGAGTGCTGAGGTGGGGGGGTCCTGGCCCAAAGGAGCCGAGCCCACTCTAAAATCTCACACAAGCCCCTGGGAGCAGTGGCCAGGGCTCAACCCCTCCCGGGGGCTCCACAGGAATAGTGGGAATGTTTTACATTGAGGTTTTAAACGTGTGATGTAACTTTTCCTTCTTTTTTGGAAGGGGAGTGTGTGGTGGTGGTGGGGAAGAGTAGGTAAACGATTGTTCCCTGCAAGCACAAATGTATTTTGTTTGTTGTAATTAAAATGTTTTAATGAGACAACCATAAAATCAACCATTAATTATTTTTTTTTCAAACACTCCTGCTTCCTTTTGAGCTAGGTCTATTTAGAAATAGTTTAGAGAGTAGCCTGCAGTTTTATTCTTTCTCTGGTATTATACACAGGAGTGGAGAAGTCATTTATAAATAATTACACAATGTTTTGGGTCTTTGGGTTTGTATAATATATCAAAGCGATTAGTACACGCATTGTTCCATTGTAAATGGGTTTTTTCCCTTCCTTTCAGTTTCACTTGCCTTGTCTTCTATCTAAACCTTTTTCGTGAAATCCTTTGTCTTCCTCATTCTTTTAGCTTGTTACAGTGCAGGGACATTCTTCTTATTCAAACACTCACAGCATGAGCAAAGAAAGCTACTTCTGTCGCATCTTAAGTTTTACCATAACTTTCTGGCATTTTCTTTTCTTCCAATTTTCCCAGACTACTGATAGGGTAATGAAGAATTATAACATACATCAATTATTGGTGCTCACGGTGTATTATGCTCCTGAATTCAAGGGGAGATAAAGAAGAAGGAAGAAAAAAAAAGAAGAAGAAGGAGAAGAAGGAGGAAAATAAAAAAGCCACTTTCTGCTGTTTTGAGGCACATGAGAGAGGACTCAGCACAGATTATTTATAACATCTTTCTGAGCATCAATTATGTTTGACTCCTACAACCACTTCCTTGTCCCACTGGTTTTATGGCCAGAAGGAGTCATTTTTGTGTGTGGTAGCTGCGGCATTTAACTTGTTTCTTTTATGAGGAGCCCAAACAATGCATCTTCAGGCCAAACAATCTATCTCCCCGAAGAATAGCCCGAGTGTCAGTCAAGGGCTCGGGGCTGGGAAATATATGGTGATGGCAAAGGGCCGCGGGAAGAAAGCGTGGAGATGGAGGGGTTTGTGCGGGGTCCTCGCACGGCTCCCCGGCAGGGGCATCCTGTGTCCCCCCTGTTTCAGCACCGGGTACCCCTGGGGAGTTGGGCTGGACCCGGCATGGGGCGCAGGTGCCTGGGGGTGTGACCGGCTGCTTGAGGTTTCAACAACCCTAATCCGAGTTATCCGAGGGAAAGGGCCGAACCCTCCCGTTGCGGTCACGCTGCTGGGGCACGCTCCCTGCCTGGCCCTTCCCCAGCCTCCCAGCTACCACATTAACTGGAAAAAATGAGATTAGGATGTCACCTCTGAGAAGAGAGCCCCTTTTTTTTTTTCCTCCCACTTTATTGTGTGAGAGGCCTTTTCCTCCTCTCCTCTCCTCTCCTCTCCTCTCTCCCCTCTCCTCTCCTCTCCTCTCCTCTCCTCTCCTCTCCTCTCCTCTCCTCTCCTCTCCTCCCCTGCCATTTCCCCCTCTTTTGTTTATTCATATTTTGTTAATTGAAGCTAGGACACTTACACTAAAGGAAAGGGACAAAATTAATTGAATGCTGTGGGATGAACCCCCCTGACACCGTGCAAAGCAGGAAGCCAAACTCCATGCTGCTTTTATACCTTCCCGATAAATAAATCTCTTAGGAGCATCTTTTATTTTCTTTTAACTGTGATAAAGATAAACTAAATGAACTGAAGCACCGTAACAGTGGGATGAAATTGAACCTGGGGAGGGGGAGTGCGTAGGCTTTTGGGGTCCTCCCCAGCTCTGGGGATGCAGTCTTGTGGCTGGGGGAGGATGCTCCAGGACCACCAGCAGCCCGCTGGTCCCCATCGCCCCGCCACGGGGCCCGGGGGATTTGCTGCCATTTGCATAGCAGGTGTTGGGTCCTGGGCCATTCTTCCTTAAGGGAGTTTTAATACGGGATAAATTACCAGGAATTAGGAGGAGGCAGGCGACAAGAAAAGCTCTCGTGGAGTCTTCTCCCTGCCAGGACAGGGGAAATGGAAAGAATGGCTAAAGAAAAGGAGGAAAAACCCAAATGCAACCTCAGCCCAGGGTGTTTGGGGTGCACAGGGGGAGTCTCTCACTGACTTCTCCTGAAATTCAGGTTTGAACCCAGGAACGTGATAATCCTGGAGACAGTAATACGATTACTGGCCTGAGGATCTTCGAGTCAGTAGGTCTGGTAGGGGAGTTTAAAATGTTAATCCCTGGTATAATCCCTTCCCTGGCATTGTACGTACACGGGTTGCACCCGCGAGAGAATTGCCTGCTTCCTTCCTCAGGGTTTAGGGCGGGACAGCAAGGCTGGGGGAGCACCCCCCAACGCTGGTGTACCCCTGCAAACACGCGTGTGAACATGTGTGCACCTGTATGCAGCCACCACCTGTGTGCAGGTGTGCATCTAGCCACGGACCCATGCATGTGCAATCACACGTCTGCATGTGTGAACCCACACATGCAATCACACGTGTGAAACCACACATGCAATGCGGGAGAACCTCACTGCAGCCTGCCAGTCCCTGAAGGGAGCGTACAAACAGGAGGGGAATCAGCTTGTTCAAAGAGCAGAGACTGGCAGGACAAGGGGGAATGGATTAAAGCTAAAGGAAGGAAGGTTTAAATTAGATATTAGGGGGAAGTTCTATACAGAGAGAGTGGTGAGGGGCTGGAACAGGCTGCCCAGAGAGGGGGTGGGTGCCCCATCCCTGGGGGTGTTGAAGGCCAGGTTGGCTGGGGCCCTGGGCAACCTTGTGTAGCTCCAGGCCTGGAGGTTGGTGTCCCTGCCTGTGGCAGGGGGTTGGAGCTCTGTGATCCTTGGGGTCCCTTCCAACCCAGACCAGTCTGTGATTCTATGATTCTGTGATATCAATCAAACACCTGCACATACAAACACATGCAAGGCTGCCCCGTTGTACCATGGATGTCTGATCTGTCCTAAGATCTGCAGCGACAGCATCCAGGGGTATTTGGCTATACCCATGGCTGTCGTATTTGGGATCTCGGACCGGCCTGCTTGCAGGAGGTTTGCAATGTCTGGCCGTGGCTGAGACGAAGACAAACTGTGAGTGACAGCGATGATACTGACTTTTGTGTACATGTGTGTGTGCAGGTGTACATCTGCCTGTGAGACGGATGGGGAGGCGGCTGTTGTTGGTGTTCCCAGGGCCTTGTGACGAAAGTTTCCTATCACACCGCTTTGTCTTGTCAATTAAAATACACAGATGTCAAAGAAAAACAAGGTGCTTCACCTGTTGTTGTGGTTTTGAAATGCATCCACCCGTGGGCTTTTGTTGCAGGTAGGAAAGGTTTGCCTGCAATTTTTGGCTTTCACATCGAGGAGGCTGGACGTATTATATTTACATAGAGGCCATCTTTAATAGAAGATTAAATCTGTGAGGAAGAAGCTGATACAGCCACAATTTTAAAAAACCAAACCAACAACCCAACATGGATTCACCCCAAAAGTGATGTAAGAGCTGGGCAGGGACCTGCGGGGGCTTGTGGGAGCCTCAGCACCTGGGAAGAACGGGGCAGGTGGAAAAGGCGAGGAGCAACCCCTGTCAGAGCTCCTGTACATCCCCACCCCCTCCAGGGATAGCTCCTTTGGGGTGCAATCCCCGCTGCACTGGCCATGAGAGGGCCGAGGGTGACACCCCAAGGCGCAGCGCTGCAAACTCTGCTGTGTGGCGTGGAGGGTCCACACCTCCCAGGGCTTGGGAAAAACTGTCACTTGGGTGTATTTATTGAAGTAAAACCTGCTCTAGTGACACAATTCCCTGTGCTTTCCTTTGGGCTTTTGCTGTCATTTAATTGCTTTTGCTATATTAGTAAAAAAAAAACCAAACCGATCCCCCAAACTTTAAAATCAGTATTACCTCAGTAAAGCCATTATGTCATCTTGAGAAGTGTGAAGATTTCTGAGCAAGGAAAAGCCATACAAAATGCTTTTCCTGGCTCAGGGCTGGTGGTTTGGGACTGTTTTTGCTGCGGTGGGTGCTGAGTTTTGGAGAGGTGGTGTCAGGCCCCAGGGAGGCAGGCAGTGCTGGGTCAAGATGGTCTTGTAATTCAGAGGCCAGGCAGCAAAGCTGAGCAGGGTGGATGGAGGAAGAGATTTAATTTGGCTTAAACAGGATATGATTTTTAGAAAACACCACAATGAAACATCTGGTGGCTTCTGAATTCAGATGCTTTGGTGGAAACACACTGAGATGGCATCCTGACTCTTTTTAAAGTAGCCCAAATTTTTAAATTGTGGGTTCTGCACCAATCCAGCTTTCTGAAGGATGTCCTGCTCTTCCTCAAACACCTTTCATTAGACTTAGCTGAAAGCAAACAATAAATATCTTGTAGATCTGGTCTGCGTTCTGGAATTTATAGGAGTGCTTTGTACTGATATAAATGGCCTTTGGCTGTCCATTCCCCTAGGCTACTTTGCAGCTCATTACCTTAGTATTATATGTGCAACATATCCTTTTTAATTTCCCATCCTTCAGGGACAAAAACACAGGTACAAACATCTAAAATCCCACCCTGAATTATCCCCCTGTTAGTGTAAGCAGCCACAGCAAAGGTGAGGGACTCAGTCTTGCTCTCCATCACGCTGACAGCCAAGTATCTTCTCTTTCAAGTATTGTCTCTGGGTATAAACAAGAAAACTAAAAGCATAATAACCTTGTGTAGCTCCAGGCCTGGAGGTTGGTGTCCCTGCCTGTGGCAGGGGGGTTGGAGCTCTGTGATCCTTGGGGTCCCTTCCCAGACCAGTCTGGGATTCTATGACAATGCTGTAAGTGTAACAGCCCTTGAAAACTCCCAGGCAGCCTATGGGTCCAAAGTGCTGGGTTTGCTGGGACCAGTACTTAATGATACAGCTGAACTGGGCAGAGAGAGAAGGATTCCCTCCGTTTGGAGCTGTGTGTATGTCCACAGTGATGAGCTCCTCTGAAACAAGCACTTGGGTTAATGAGGGGAGACAGGTTTGGCTGATGTGTTTCCTCTGAGCCTCTGCTGCAGGGATGCTGCTTTCTTTTCCAATCTGAGCATGTATTAATCTGCAACAAATTCTCTGTTCAAATATAAGCAGCAAAATACATACAATTGCTAATTATTAAGTGAATGTTCTTCTTCAGGCTGTAGACATCCCTTGCTTTAACTCTCAGACAAACCCCAAAGTGCTGGTTGTCCTTTCACCTCAATTTTAACCCACTACAGGTCTCGATCCTGCTTCCATTTAATCCAGGGGGAATTAGGGATAATTTCTCAGGAGTTGGTGCAGCAACAATGCTTCTCCAAAGCGGCTGCTGGTGTTAGGCAGGGCTCTGAGCCTCCCCCCATCTCTGTGAACAGAGGAGGGGATCCGATGGGGCTGTGAAAGTCACAGAGAAACACCATGCACAAGATTGCTTCTTCATTACTTGTCCTGGGGGATCTACACATATACATATGCGTACAGGTGGCTCCCATCCCAAAGAAGCTTTTTTCCCCCAGAAACAAATGGGGCATGACTTGAGATGGGGTTTTTTTCTGGGGTTTTGGTTGTTGGTTTGGTTTTTTAAAATATATATAGTGTTTGATGTTATTTACCTTAATTACCCCGTTAATGACCCCAGGCTCCCACCCCACTCATTAACGCCAGGTGCTGGGTGTTCAGCTCTGAATCTGTGAACTCCCCCCGCAGCCTTCGTGAGGAAAAATAGCAGAGCCCCGATCTCCCTGGTTTGTAAGTGATGGAGACAGCCACAAGGTGTCAACCTTTACCAAGCTGCAGCCGGAGCCAGCTCTGCCGGCAGCAGCCGGGATGCTCAGCAGAGAGCCCGCTACCTGCTCCGAGGGAAGGGGGAGTGGGCAAAAATCTCCCAGGGCTGCTCGGAGCGGGGAAAAGCGATCGGTTTGCCACCCACGGATGCTTTATGGCCCTTTTCCCCCTGTTATTCTCTGCTGTGAGTGTTTGTCAAATCCAGTATTCTTGTCATTACGTGTGGCAAAGGGAATGGGGCTTGCCACAGAGTGTGTTAGCTGGAAAAGCTAAGGATGGGTAAAGGAAAGGAATGTTGTCAGTTCAATGTTATACTCGTGTGTATGTAAGTATGTATGTGTCCATCTATGGGGCCAGCAATGCAAGATGTGGTACTGTTGGAGAGGGGTCAGAGGAGCCACGAAGATGCTCAGAGGGCTGGAGCAGCTCCCCTATGAAGAGAGACTGAGGGAGCTGGGCTGGTTCAGCCTGGAGAAGAGAAGGCTGTGGGGGGACCTCATTGCAGCCTGCCAGTCCCTGAAGGGAGCAGAGGAACAGGAGGGGAATCGGCTTGTTAAAAGGGTAGAGAATGGCAGGACAAGGGGGATGGATTAAAGCTGAAGGAAGGAAGGTTTAAATTAGATATCAGGGGGAAGTTCTGTCCAGAGAGAGTGGTGAGGGGCTGGAACAGGCTGCCCAGAGAGGGGGTGGATGCCCCATCCCTGGGGGTGTTCAAGGCCAGGTTGGCTTGGGCCCTGGGCAACCTTGTGTAGCTCTAGGCCTGGAGGTTGGTGTCCCTGCCTGTGGCAGGGAGGTTGGAGCTCTATTGGGGTCCTTTCCAACCCAGACCATTCTATGAATCTATGTGAGTAGTGAGTTACTGTGGATCTGAGATCAGATCTGAGATCCCTGTCCTGTTGCCAGGGCTTCTCTCCTGCAGGTTACAGCGTGCTGCAGTTCCCTTTAAAACAGAGTGCTGGCATTTGCCCAGCTTGGATTATCCTGACATGGATGGCATGGAGCTGAAACTCTAGGAAAACAGGGAGGAGATAGTTTTCCCATAGAAACCCCTATTTTTCAATTTATGTTTTAACTCCAGATTTTGGAAGTTTCCAGCTTCTATCAACTCCTAGGATAAAATTGAATCCCCAAGCAGTGCCCCTTCCTGGCAGATGGAGCTGTGCCCATGTGCTGATGTGGGGCCAGTAGTACCAGCAAGGGAATTTGAGCTGGGACCCCAATGTGCTTGCTCTATAGTCTAAGCTGGGCACTTGATCTCAGCTCAGGGTGCTTGGATCAGTGATGCTGCTGAGTTTGTGTCTTCCCTCTGTGTACAGTGCTGGACTGGCCTTTTCTATCCTTTTCTCCTGATCTTAGAGGAACACTTCCTAGGCATGAGAAACCTGAGAAGTTTCTCTTTTCTTTTGTAAATTTGGGTTGTTTTGTTTCTTGTAAAGCTTGATATTGTTATCCAGTTGCTGTGCATCTGAAATTTTGGGGTTTTACCTTCTGGGCAGCTCCAAACCTCTTTCTTGTGCTTCCTTGCAGGTGCTCCCTTTGGGGATGCAGCACAGGGTGGTCCTGCCCTCAGCCCAAGGGGTGCCATGCTCATCAAGCACAGTTGCATTTGGCAAAAACACAGTCTCAAATGCCTTCAGATCCAAAGCAGTTTGAAGGATTTCTTGCCTTGTTTTTAATCCCTTAGCTTCGTGGAGCCTGGGCTGAGTGTAAGTGCTGTGGTGGCCTGTGGGTGATGGCATCGCTCAAAGCCAGGCGTGATGATTTGACACTGATTACTGTAATGAGGAACTGGATTTCCCTGGCAATGCTGTCTTAGCTGTTGCATAAAAAAGGAGAAGGAACACCCTGCCAGTCTCTTACAGTTTGAGTTTGAGACGGGGCACTCGGTGAACTGGTTCTTGCTGGGGAGGAGGAGTGGCACTTGACTGGGAATCACTGGTCCAGGGAGGAAGCTGAGGATCTCTGGGGTGGTTTGTTTTTTCCTAATGTGTTTGCAGAAGTGAGAAGTCCTCTAGACTTAGAGAGGAAGCTGAAGTAAACCCCAAGGAAAAAGAAATGTAAATGGTGCAATTATGGAGGTGATGGAAACGGAGAGGTATTTTTATGCAACACAATGGAACGGGCAGTAATGAGGCAAAAATGCTGAGGGATAAAGACAAAAGACATTTCTTCCGGGATTAGAAGTGAGCTCAAAATTGCCAAAGCCCACTGGAAGGGCTGGGGGAGCTGCTTGTAGCATTTCTTTTCCTTTAATAAGCTGCTTTTTCTGGGAGTCCTGAGAGTTCAGATGTAGCACACTTAGTGCCTAGTAACCCAACAAAGCTTCGATTGGTGGCTCTGCAGAAGGAGTTCTCTTTTCCTTGAAGGTTTCTAACCATGAAAAGGCACAGAGATCAGTTGCTTCAGAATCCTTAATTAAACGCAACAAAGCAGGGCAATTAGAGCTGTGTTTTGCTTCTGTCATCCAGCAAAGCTTGCAAACCTCAAAACTCTTTTCTTGCTCCAAGATTTATGATGGGAATAAATCATAATTATTCCTGTAATTATCAGCCTTAAGCGAACACCAGCAGGATTTTTTTGTTGTTCTTCTTTTTCTTGAGGGAGGCTCTGAACCCCGGCCAAGAGGAATTCACTAACCTCTTCTGTTGTGCAGGAGGAAAAACAACAACACAGGCGTGGTGATTTTCCCAGGCCTTGGCTGCCTGCCTCCCTGTCACTTCATGTCATGTCATATCATCCCTCCCAGGTCCCGCGTGCCCTGCTCGCAGCAGAGCAGCTCCTGTTGGGCTGGATGCCCTCCATGGCTGGCGTCAGAGCGGTCTCAGCCCAAAGAGCTGATACTGCACGCGGGCAGAAGATAAAATGAAAGCTCTGGGAGGTTCTGGATGCTTCAGAGCTTGGCCAAAGGACCAGGAGCGTGAGTTATGTTCAGAAAAGGAATGCTTGTGGATGTGGCATCTCTCGAAGCATTTCCTCCAGGGATTTTGGCTTTGGTTTGATGGTTGGATGAAGTTGTGCTCATCCCCAGCAAGAGGGAGCAAGTTGTCCTCATCAGGCGTTGAAGGTGACAGTGTGCACTGTGGGTTTTTGCTGCTGGGAAGTCAGGTGGGCCTGTCTGAGGACGGGATGCAATGGCTGGGGACTGGAGGCTGCGTGGGGTCCTGTGGGACCTGGGCTTGCTGGAGAGCTGGTGGTGGATGGGAGAAGCGTAGGGCAAGAAAGCCCGGTGGCTTGATGTAGTGGGCAGAATCTCCTGGTGTTTTTAAAGGCTTTTAAGCAGGTGGCTTGGGAAGCACAGAATTGTAGGGGCTGGAAGAGACCTCATGAGATCATCAGGCCCAGCGCCCATGATTGGGGGATGAGTTGCGCTGCAATCCATCTTCCTGTGCTGATGTGTTGGATGTGTCTCCTGTAGACACAGTGGCAGCCAGGTGTCCTCCTTGCCCTTAGTGTGCATGTTCCACGTTTATATGACTGTGTAAATCTCTGAGCAGGTTTCCCAAGATACAGCTGTGTTTGCTTTGGGGGTGGGGGATTTCCCCACACTGAGGTGAGGAACTGCAACAGTTGAAGCTTTTCTTGCAGAGCTGGGAAGGGCATTCCCAGCCTCAGCAGTGCAGTGAGCATGATGAGCAGCAGCCTCCAAGCTGATCTGTAACGCAGAAGGCCATAGAGGCGTCCCCAGGCTGTCTGGGAAGGTTTTTGGTTGCCACTAGATGTCCTTTCAGCCCTGCTTTCCCCCACTGTTCCTCCAGACCAGTCTCGGGGCTGGGATCTGCTGGCCGTGGCCCAGGAGCTGCTGGACATGGAAGCGCTGCAGGGCTGAGAAGAGCATCCCTTTGATCTCACACAGCTTTGTCTCCTGTAGTGCTGGATGATAGGAATTGGGATGCTTCAGCTGCTGAACCCCTGACTTCTGGGTCTGTGCTGGGTATTAAATACTAGAGTACCTCTAGTGTGAATTGGGATGGGGCCATGGGTCAATAGAGGTGATGGTCCAAGGAGGCAAACTTGAAGGATAAGGAAGATGATAGGTCTATCTGTATCACAAGGCAGCCTTTCCAGAGGTACATGGTGTCAGAAAGCACAGCTAACGGTGTTGTGGGATTTTTTCAAGTTACCTGGATGCCAAGAATTCAGCAAACAAGATTATGGGAAGGTGCATATAGATACCTACAAGCACCAACAATTGCTGTGAGCATCTGGAGCTCTGTGCTTGCAGCTGCTGTTCCTCAAGCAAAGGCAATCCCAGCTGCTATTCTGGGGTGGGTTATGTTGGGTAAAGGATTTGGAGGAAATCTGTGTTGGGGTATTTCTCCAGAAACATGTGTTGGGGGCTTATGGGGTGCAGCCTTTCAGGGCAGTGTGAACATCTTCCAGGAAGCACTTGGGTCTCTGTGGTTTAGGGTTGGAGGGAAGTCCATGAGTAACAGGCGTGGAGGGTTTCTGATGGAGCAAACACACAGGGAGAGCTGCACACAGCAATCCTCAGAAATACCTGTATTTCTGTTTGTGACTGTGTGCACCCCAACCTGCTGAAGGGAACACCCTGAATGTCAAATCCCAGCACAAGTGCTGTGTGGGGGAGATCTACAGGGTGCCAGAAGCGAGAACTGCCCTGGTGTGAAGTTAGCATGGCCAAGGCCTTCAACATGGGCTGCCTGTACTTGTGGATCCAAAGCCCAAGCTAAGCTGACAGCACAAACCAGCTAAAGGGGATGAGCAGCTTGGAATAAGTGAGGCCTTCAGATGCTGTGCACATCTGGATTTAGATGCCATATTTTTGGGAGCTGGATTTGGAGGGGGAAAAGAATCCCCAGGTGTGACTGGTGTTTCATTCAGCCTGGTGGGGAGTGTTTTTTGGAGAGTGCAAGTTCTGCCTGGACTCATATAAAGCCCGTTAAGTGATGTCAGATTGCCCAGGAGGCTTTTTACCCTTGGACAGGCACAGCTCTCTGCCTGTGGGTCTCAATGGGATGGTGAGTCCTGGGGGGCAGTGGCTTTTTATTCACATTTGTTCCCATTCTTGACAAAAGTCAGCCCAGGAGGGCCCCAATTCTGATGTTTAATTAGCCCAGAGAGCATTTCTGTTGCTGTAACACTGCCTTCAACTTCCCACCTGGGGCTCTGTGGTGACCAGTGCAAACCCCCAGGCCCCTCTGATGACTTTACCATCGATCCCCACGTTTGGCTTCCGCAACCTCTGATGAAACCTCATTAGCGTAGGGCCAGCTCTCCTACAGCATGGATGCGGTCAGGAAACATCCCCATGGACGCAGCGACCTGGCATGGCCCCGTGCCTTGATTTAGGGAGCCTGGGGAGGAGCTGGGGCACGGCAGGCAGCTGGACCTGCTGAGAGCACCGCGTCGTCTCACACAGACCACCAAGCAGCTATCGCTTCTTAATAAACTTTTTGGCTATTGCTGGCCTAGACCATATATGAACAAGTGAAAGGCAAGTGGTGAAAGGATCTGTATAACATTACTAATCCCACCTAGCGCTCTTGCTGAAAAGTCAAGGCAGGTCTCCCTGCTATTGTGTCCTTTCACTGCAGCTGCTTGATTTTTGGAGTGGGTTGTTTTTTTTCTCCTGATTTTATTAAAATAAAACCTGATAGAGGTTTTATTTTAAACAGAAGTGCTGTTTCTGGATGGGTGCAGCCAGTGGATGCCCAACAGAGGCGCCACGGAGGACTTGGTGCTTGCACAGGGCTTGGAGCTCTGTCTCGGTGTGCTGGGCAGTGGCTTTGCAGGTTGGATTTTGGGGGAGGGGTGTGAACCAGTTGCCAGCTGCCCTCCTGTGCGGGTCTGTTAAGGGTTTATATCCTCATGATGCAGTGTTGGTGCTTGAGTAAAGGAGCTGTGGGGCCTGCTTGTGCTGCTCCTGCACCCTTGGGATGGAGCAGGGCTCTGGGATGGAGCAGGGCTCTGGGATGGAGCAGGGCTCTGGCTTGCCCTGCAAATGCTGGAGACCTTAGGAAAGTGAATTGATAACTGGTGAGCAGTCAGGGCTGGCTGGTGTGTGCTCTGACTGTACTTCAGAGGCTTAATTTTTCAATCTCAAAGCACAAATATCTGGGCTGTACGTTAGGAAGGTTGGGCTGACTGGTCTCCTGTGGCTTCGTAACCTGCAGTCTACTGGGGAGACCAAAGGCAAACCTTTAGGTTGCTGCTGAATCTGGGTGGAGGATTTACCTACCTATATACATTGAAATGTTTTAGTGAAGCTGCTTCAGTGTGGAAGTGATTCACGTTGTGTATGGCAGTTACCTTCTGACACAGTATTTCCCTTGGCAGTATCAGGGCCGCAAGGGATGCTCCTCCTGTTTCTGGGAACTTAAACCTGCCTGGAGCTGTGGTTTGAGGCTTGGGAAAAGCAGCTCAGTCAGAGGCTTGGTGGGGTTTTTTTTGTTCTCTTCATGGTTTCAATTCCTGCTCCCAAGAGGTGGTTTGGTTTTTTTTTTTCAAGCAAATTTCAGGTTAATAAATCAGGGAATATTCGTACCAAACTAAACAGTTCTTTGCCTTCAGTCTCCCATTCTAGCAAGTAGAAGAACAAAGCACAATTGGTTTCCTCTCTGCCCAGTTGGTGGCTTTGGCCTGGCAGATGAACCTGGGGTTAAGAGTCACTTACACAAGCTGTATCCTGTGAGGTGTGAGTCACTGGGTACCTTGTTTGGGCAACCAGAGCTGCGCTCAGCATTCCCAAAGGAGAGTTCACCACCTCTTGTGCAACCAAATAAATCATTTTTCCAGGAAATATGCTGCCCAGTAGCCACTAAATAAACACAAACCTTTTCTTGAAGTCTATCAACATGTTGAAATAAAGTCTCCCCAATTAAAAAATGACTGGCTTTGTGAACATGCACTCAGGGAAGGAGAGGGGCAGCTTGGCAAGCCTGAGGGTCTGGGTTTGCCTGGAGATTGGCTTCAGATGCTGGGCATGAAGCCTTGTGGTTGAGATCCCTGGAGCTTTAATTTCTGAAATACTCTGGGAACTTTCTCAAGCATTTTACTAGCAGGCATCTGAAACTTGTAGCTCCGTTCTTGCGCAGAGCAGGGAAACTCTGATATCTAACAGCCCTCTCTCCTTCAGCTCTGCCAGGGCATTATTGCTGTAAATAAGTACAGTGTGTGTGCATACATATTTTATTTTTTTTCCTTGGAAACCCTTGAGGTTGATTATATAGCACAAGACCACTGTCACAGGAGTCGTGATGATCTCTGCAGCATCCCTGTGTGAAGCTGGGAGCAGCCAGGAAGGACAGGAGGGCTGGTTGGGGAACACCAGGAGCCTTTACTGCATTCATTTAAACTCTGGCTGGCCTTACCCTTCCTATCTGTTGCTTTCCTTTATAGCTGGGGAGCGGTGTAAGAGCCTTGCTGGATGTGAGGTCCCTCCCTTTGGGGAGCACAGAAAACACCCAGGAAGAGGAGAGGGTGGCTCTTGGGTTTTGGTTGTACAAGGAAAGTCAGGCAACTTTCCCTGATCCAACTGAGCTCTTGACTAAATCACTGCATCTGACTTGTTTCTATACGGGTCTGGAGTGGTTGATTTATGTTTACTCAGCACAACCTGGACTAGCAGCTATAGGCACATGGCTCAGCTCTCCTTTGTGTAACCACATTCTTCCGTGTCTGGGTTAAGTCCAGATCCTAAAATCAGAGGGGGAAGTAAATTGGACTGGAATAATGTTTTCTAATTTCATTGTCATCAAGTTGTCGTGCCTCTAAGTCACCTTCCCTGATTCAGTGTGGTTGATTGGGTTTTTTAATGTGTGTTGTCCCCTCAAAAGCAATTAATCCACCAAAAAAAAAGTTATCAGGAGTGGCTGGAGAGCTCCCTAATGGCTTAAAGAAATTTAAGAGCACTTGCCAGCTTTTTTTAAATATATTTTTTATTACTTTTTTTTCCTTTTGTCTTAGAAAGAAATATGAAACCTGCATGCAACCTTCTAAATATTTCAAACATTTAAATAGCGTATGATAATTTAGCAGTACAGTACATTATACAGAAAGATAATATAGGGAGACTTCCTATAGTGTATTTACAAATGAAAAGGTAGTTTTGTTATTTTAAAAAGGAGGAATGCACTGCTTAACGTTGAAGTATTACATTCAAAATAATGAATATGTTGTATCATGACTAAAACATATATAGGTATTTATATGTTTGCCCTATCATATATTTTTTTTTCATAAAAAGGTACCTTTTAAAGGCTTTTTCTTGTTGTTGTTGCTACAAATCTAAGAAATCATACACAATAGTCCTGAAGCTTAAAATGTCTCCATGCTGAAGCCCCAGACTTTCTGTAAGAACTTCAGGTGGAAAAGAAAAACCCAAAACACTTTTTCTTAGTAATAATAAAAATGACAGAGAAATGCTTCCTAATGCATGAGCTGTTAAAGGGGAGATAGGTGGTATGCTTCACCTTGCAGCCAGCCCTTGGGTCCTTTAAAGAAGAGGTACACCAGTGATGTTCATGCATCCTTTGACGATGCGCTGCGGGACCCTGCTCTGGCAGTGAGAGCCATGAACATTGCCCTGGCATCTTCCCCAGCAAAACTCATCTTTGGTCCCTGCTTTGCCTGACTGGTGAAGGCTGCAAACCTGGCAACCACGGCACGTGGCAGCCTTCCCACTGCGAAAGGGTGAGGGACAGGGCTTGTGTGACACCTTTACAAACGTTACTGCCTGTCTAGTGAGCTTATAAAGCTCGATTTGTGATCATAGTGAAGTATGAATGAATAAAAATCAAAAAAAAACCCAACCAAAACCCCCAAAAAACCAACCCCAAACTCAAAAAACCCAACGTCTGTCAAATGGAAAGCATGAGTTTCTCTCTGACCTCAGCACGGAGCAGACGGGTGGTGGAATCTGAAGTGCAACAGATGGTGGTGGAACCTGGAAGCCTTGTGCACGTGGCTATAAAATGTAAAAACTGACCCTTGGTAAAAAGTGCTTTATAATAATATAGAATTTGTGTCTTATGTCTGTGAGAGAGAAAGAATCTTCTGCAGAGCCCAGTCCTATGCCAGCCAAGGGAGTCCGCTCCATTCCTCACGCTGCTGCTGCTTATTCTTCATAAACCCTAAACAGGACAGCCAAGAGCAAGATATTTAAACTATGAATAATAAAAAGCCTTCAAAATAATAAAAATGTCAATAACACAACCCCCACAAACAACAAAACCCCAGAAACTTGTTTTTTAGCCTTTCCCTCATTAAACTGGGACGTAAGTTACTGACTTCAGCAGCTGCTGGGTTTCTATCCATAAAGCATCTGGGAGGAGGGTCAGGCTTTGACACTGGTGAGTGTTGAATAACGCACTGCCACGATTATCAGGATACATAAGGTGAAGTAATCCATATCTGCTAATACACAGCAGAAAGCCCCTATCATATATAGATGCTGAAGTATATCATGACTGTATGGGATAATAAATTCATGTTAGCTGTTATGCTTGGAATAATGCTAATTTTCTAATTTCCATCCTTAGAAGACCACCTGACAGGCTTGTTTGCCAAAAAATCCTTGGCTCTTCAGGATGCATGCATGACAGCAGTCTTCCATGGTATGGGGAAAACTAGGGACAATGCTTTTAGGGGGAAGAGATCAATGTTTGAACTCCTATTTAAGTAAAGTTCTATTTACAACTAAATTCCCTGGCTTTTCCTGGGGAGCAGTTTGGTGGGTTTGGTACAACTGGCACTGACAAATTGTTTATATATTATGGAACTTGGCTTAAATCAAGCTTTTTGTGCCTGATATAAGCTTGATGCTTCTTCAGCTGCAGTTTGCTTGGCTGCCCTGCTTGTCAGGGAGCCGCTGGCTGCGAGGCAGGGGTGGCATGCTGCAGCGGGCGATGCCAGGGCTGGACGAGGCACAGCAAGGTAAAACCCTGAGGGTTGTGCTGCATCCTTTCTGCACGCCCCAGGCTGGCAGCCAAGGCTGTGGGAACGCTGGGCTTGCCATCCTTCCTCCTCCCTCCTGGCAGCAGGCACAATGCCCTTCCCCCAGCTGGACTGGAAAGCCTCAGGCTGACCCTTATTTTGGGCTGTGGAGGAGACTGAAAGCAATGATGTTATCTGCAGATGGGAGCTTGCCTGCTGTGCCCATCCCCTGGCCCCCACAGCTGTGTGCAGGGCATCTTCCCTCTTGGGCTGCTTGGAGGAACCCTGCAGGTTTCCCAAATGCACGAGCCTGGGGCTGAGCATCCTTTGCCATCTTGGTGAGGGTCTTGGGCTTCCCCCTGTGTGCTGTTTGTGGAGAGGCTGCAGAGAATTAAGGGAACTGGCTGAGGGGCTTGGCACCCACCACTGCTCACAGTGTTGTGGTATTGGCCATGCTGCTGGGCACCGCATTGGAGAGGTGGTAGGCATTGAGCATCTCCCAGTTACAGATAGGGACATCACCATGGGCCATTGGCCACCAGGAACTTGTGTTTCTCACTCTCTCTTCAATCTATGACAGATAACTTGCAAAAAAACTCTAAAAAAATAATTTAAAAAAATCTTCCTTGCAAGGGAGAAGGTGCCTGAGCATCTTACCAGCAAGTTACTGTTTTCCTGGGAATAATACAGGAGTTAGAACTGGCAAAGATCCACATCATCATCAATTAAAGATTTTGAGGTGGAGTGATTACAGTGTGATAGGGCACACTTCCCAGCTCACTGACTGCTTTCCTTGTGACCGTGTGGAAGTAATTTAGCTTTTCATCTGGGCTTTTTTACCCGTAGAAGGGAGGTGAGTATATGTAAATAACTGAGAACATCAGCTGATGAATAGTTTAACAGAAAATAATTACTATTTATAGTTGGAACAACATGATCCTAAAATAGAATTGAGGAGTACATGTGGCAGGAAAGAAATGACATCGAGAAGATCCATTTATAAGGGTAATTTCAGTAATGAGATACATCCTCTGTGCTGGGTAGAGCATTTGCAGTGTGTGCATTTTCCTGGGTGCTTTCTGTCCAAACCCTGCTGATAGCCCACCTTGCCACCCTGATGCCCACCCTCCCACCTTGAGCCCATCCACACTTACCTGCCTTTCTCTTTCCATACTCGGTACCACTTGAGCAGTCTCACTGTGTTCTGGCGCTTGGGGTTCAAGCAGTGCTGCTGCTCCCCTCTCACCCGTGTCCACAAAGTCACGCTGCAAGGCAAGTGAGCACAGGTTATGGGAGTCATGGGAAACACTGATCCCCTGCCCCTACTCCAGGTATGTGCTGAAATAGGTCAGGGGGCTCTTGCTCGCCCAGGCAGGCAGCAGGAGGGTGTCCATGCTGTGTTTTATGGCAGATACTTGAGGGTTTTATTGTAGTATTGGAGCAGATCTTCAGCTGTTATCAATCAGTGCAGTGCAATATTGCCCACGGAGTTACACTGGGCTGCACCAGATGAGGACTTAGCACTGGTTTTAATCAGTGGGTTCGCTCTGCTTGTCTGTTAGATATTTTCTTTTGAGCTTAATAGCTGATTTAATGAGGGCTCATTCTGGCAGCCACAAGGTCTTTGCTTGAGGAGATGGTTCCCTTACACTCAACAATGCTGCATCCAAGAGAAAAGATCAGACCTGGATCATTAATTATTTTTTTCCCCCTCTTTAAGTGCACAGTGTTTAAACACTTGCACGTGGTGGAGTGCCTATGGGCCCCACAGACTAGCTCTGAGCCCCAGCATGCAGTCCTGGGGGCTTCAGCCTCCTCTGATCCCAGGCTGATCCCGCTCTCCTTGCTGGCAGCGGTGGCTTGGTGTCCATTTATTGTCAGGAGAAAGAGTGCTGGGAGGCAAGACATGCCAAAGGCCTTCCCATCAGTTTAGATTTTCTCTGGGGAAGCTCGGTGAAGCCAACACCGGTTGGTCTGCCACAAGGTGACCCAAGAGACCTGGAACTGCTTCCCAAGAGGATGCCTTTCCAGAGACATCAATATCAGTATCCCTTCTCAGGGCTCAAAACTAAGCAGTTTTCTGGTTTGTGTTCTTAATTTTGTGATTTAAAAAAATCCAATGCAATTTTAATTGAAATGATTTGTTTTCTGGAAAGAACATCCATAGCAGGGAAGCACAGCTTTCAGTTTAACTATAATGGAATTATTTAAACACTGCTAGAGAAGTGAGTAGAATGATGGCAGAAGACCAGAACTGTCTGTGCATGTTGAAGGGATTCTTCTATGGTTTGGCTCAGGAAGGAGCTGCTTTTCTTCTAACACAAGAAGTGCCTTGCACACTTCCCAAGATCACTGCCTGGTGTGGAGTGGACGTGCCTGGCTGGGAGTGAAAGGCTGCGTGTTGCCCCCATGTCCTCAGCTAAGAGTCTCCCCATATTTCCTGTTTCAGTGTCATACAAGGTGTTCAGAGAGTCCTTTCCACTCAATTCACCTTCTTCCCTGTTCCACCTCCAATAGGTGTAAGATAAAGTCACAAAAAGACAAGGTGTAGTTGTTTGGGTTTCTGGCTGGGAGGACGTGGCCCTTTCCCCAATGTGTGGGAGGGTGGTGGAAGGTCTCCAAGAGCCCCTGTGGCTGCAGATACTGGAAAGGGAAAGGTCTCTGCTCTGAGAGAGTTCTCAGCCAACCCTTCTGGGGTTCAGCGTGTGTATGAGAAGGGGTTTTCCTACAGCTGAGGATGGGAGTACAACTAAACTTTGATTGTAGGCACAGCACTGGGAATTTGAAGCAACTTGAGGTCAACACAAAACTTCATCCAGCAGCCACCACCTTGACTGGGCCAACTGCACTGGCTGATACCAGACCTTGTCTTGGGTTTCTCTTCTGTCAGACCATAGAGGGTATTTCCAGAAAGCAATGGGCAAGCTGAACCACAGGAGGAGAGGAACAGGAGTGTCTTTGAAAAGCAGTGAGCTCTATGTTTGCACCAGAAGCAATGAAGGACATTGCTTCTGGATTTACTAGAGCCTGCAGTCAGAGGAGGAGATGCATGGTGATGCAGGTGAACAACTGAGTCTCTTCTCAGGCTGAGATGTGTTGCTTTGACATCCCATGTAGGCTTTCTGCTTTGATGCTGGAGGCTGGACAGCAGTGAAGATGTTCCTGAGGCATCTCCATGATCCCCTGTGGTTCCTGTCCAGTCCTTGGTGCTGTGGGCACAGGACTGGTGGTAGAAATTCTGGTCACCTTGAGCTGACACAGCCCTACTCTTGGGGGTGCTGGTCCAGCAGATGTAAGGGGATGCACCTAAGAAGGAGTTGATATCCTGAGTGAGGAGTTGTCTGCATGGGCTGCAAGAAGAAGTTGAGGGTGATGGAGAAGGGACTGAAGCACTGGAATGTACACCTCCAGTGGGATCTGGGATACGAGCTGATTCCAGGGGTGTTCACTGAGCTGTCCCCTGGCTGCCCAGGGCTTGGCAGCTGCAACCTTCAACCATGGTGTCTGAGGGTCCCTGTGCCAAAATCCCCCCTGCTGTGTCTGTGCCTCCAGCTCTGTGGTGAGCATCCCTGGGTCAGTCTGTGATTCCCAGCACCTTGTACCCCATGCATCTCATCTGCAGGGATGGTGGGGCTGTACCTCTGCCTACAAACCCCATCCCCAGGGCCATAAGGGTCCTGGCTCTGGTCCCTTCACCCCAAGCTGGGGCAGGGACTTGCCTGTCCCTCCAGACATCTCCCAGCAGTGCCTGTTTCCCATCGGCTGCTCTTGCAGCAGCGCGTTCCCCCCTCTTTGGGATGGGGCGATGGGAGCAGAGGGCTTGGACCCTTGCAGGCAGAAAGAGTTAAACCTCCTTGCTATTTTCTCCTGCTTTCCCTCATTCTGGGAGGCAGATAGGAGCACAATTGCTGCTAGATGTACTGTGAATCTTGATAGGCTTTGACTAGGCTGAGGACTCAGTTTAACCGTTTCTCACCCTGGAGCTCAGTGCTGCTGAGGGGGGTATGGCCAAAGGCAAAGTCCTTCCTAAACTGCTCCCCCTCCCTCCATACCTACTGTTTCTCTGCCAGATATTGTTTATATCCAGTTTCTCCTGCGTGAAAAGATATGACAGCTTTTGAGGAAGGCAGGAGGGGAACCAGCCCCGACAGCTCATTTCAGATGATCACCGCAGCAACAAAAACTCAGCTGCAGGAATTCAGCTCTTCTGTGCCTCGTCCGGAGACTCCTGGATCAATCAGTTCCCAGAATATTAATTTCAGTTTGCTTTCAGTGCTGACTTCAGATTGCATTTGGGCTCACTGGAAAGGCAGCCACCGCAGCCCCTTTGCCCTGGCAGCCCCTTCGTCCCGCAGGCAGCAGCAGCAGCGATGGGCAAGCCATGGGGCAGCTCTGACCCCACAGAGACACGCTCTGGGCTTGAACAGCACTGCTCAGCATCTGCCTGGCTCTCCAGCTGGGAAAGCAACTTCTCCTACTCTGCATTCCAGCTTTCCTGACTTTCCAATTGAAAGTGGAAATGTTGCATTAATGAGATTTATTTTATACCCTCTGGCCACCAGCTGCGTTCGGGTAAATGCCTGGGGTGGGATGCAAAGAGTTAGTGCTCCTCTACACTGTCCTTTTGCTATTGAAAGGTCAAAGCAAACAAAGTAAAGCTGCAAGGAGCTGATTCAGGCAGTGGTGCTCTTCGATGGTTCTGTTCACCATCAGCTGATTGGGGCTTCAAAAGAAGTGGGTCTGATGCTCCCCGAGATAAATGTTACATGCAATGTGAATCTGGAGGAAGCCTAAGGAAGCTTGGCTTTCTGTTCCTCCTCCGTATGCCCTCCACCCAGTCTGGCCAGCCATTTCTGTGCAGGCAGGATCAGGCTTCCATGGTATCTCCTTGTTTGTGCCAGTCCGATGGGCAGGATTTGGCCCCATGGTAATTAGAGAGCACCGGGACCATACACAGCAGGACAGGACTTGGTGAGATCCTGCTGTTCAAGTGCCTTTCTAAGACAAAGTGGATGACAAATGTTCTGTGAGAGAAGCACAAATGCTGGAGTGAGTCAATCCTTGGGTACGGAGGGTGTAGCTGCTCTTGGAACCCTCGTAGGTGTGGGCTCGGTGTAGTCATCATCACTAAGCTGCCCTTCTGGTCCTTATCCAGCCCTGTGTGCTGGTCAGATCTTATCCAAAACAGGACAGAAAAAACCCCACAAACCACCTATGTCTAAAATCCTTAAAAAACCCCACCCTAAAACTCAAACAACCCCCTTCTTTTGAAGCAGTCATCAGAGATGTCAAAAGTCCCCATGCCTGGCTTGGTTCAGTCAGTCACTACACAGCTTAGCAGTTTCCCAGCTCGCAGTGAGATGGGGAGGGAAGCGTTTTCTTACAAGCCAGGTAATCCCATCGAGTGTGAGGGGATAGCTCTGGGAAAAATGCCGCTCCAGTTGGGATAACTTTCCCTTGCAGAAACCGCCGTAGTCCAAACTCTGCTCATGTTCTTATTCTGCATGCCCTGAATAACCTGAGTAAACAGCTCTGGATTTTACATCCAGCAGCTTGGAGTAGGATTTGTCCCTATCTTCACTTAAACTAATGATTGTCCTTTTTATCAACTACCTGTTCTGTAAATATTTGAGGGAAAGGAAGACAAATCATGTTGGAAAATGATAGCTGGTTTTTTTTGGGTCAGAATCGCATATTTTATTGCATGTGATACAGCAAATGAGCATTCCTAGAAATTAGCATGCCAGGGCTTGAGGAAAACAAAGAACAAAGGAAGAACTTGCAGTGTAAGGTAAAGCAATTCAGCTGGTAGGGAAACAGAAAGCAATAAATGAAGGAAAACTTACATAATCATCTCTTCCACGCAAAACGGGTACCTCGGCTTTATTTCCAGCTTCCGTACGTTAGAGAACCTTATTTTAGGACCTTTTCTTGAACATTTGCACTTTACACCTACAAGAGAAAGCATTTTCTCATGTGCCTGCCATCCCTCCTGCACGCCGAGCGTCCCTTCCCTGCCAGCCTGGGTGTGCACACACAAACTTCAGCTGGGTCTTTCCACTCTCAGTGGGAAAAGCTGAATTTTATAATGCTATTGAGCTTAAATATATATATATATATATGAGCAGTATTTTCTTTGCCATATCCCAGGACAAGATAGCAAGTCTCTGGGAAATATGTTTTTATATATATATATATATATATGAATATACATATTCTCTATGGCTTAGTAAATATGAAAGCTTTTTAAAGCGCACCTGCTGCGATTAAATGGAGTTGTATTTAAGGAAAGGAAATGAAAGAGTCAGAACTCACTTTAAACCAACCAAGCAAGCCACATCTTGGCTACTCTCTCATTCACTGGTGTCTCCTGGACTTTGTAGGACTTTCAGTCATTTTTTGGCGTTTGCAGCCAGACAAAAGCCGAGCGCATCCTGAGTTGTACCCAGCCTTGAGCAGCAGAAAACCCACCCTGGCACACACACGGTGGAATTTATCCTGCCACATCAACTCCAGCTCTGCTCTGTTATCCCTGGGAAACCCACCCTCGCTTCCCCAGGAGATATTTGAGCTGCAGTCGGGTACTGGAGAGCGCGGTGTGACCTCCCACGCTATTTATTTGCCCCGCACCCAAGGCACAACTTTGCCGCGGGTATTTTACTTCTGCTTCCACCCAAAAGAGCCCCTCGCAGCTCCCTTACCCCACAGGTACCGTGCAGGGGGCAGCGAAATCCAACTCGAGGCTATCGAGAGGCAAAGATAAATGGTGGGAAAAGCAGCATCCCCCCCGGGAAAGATGTTTACACGGGAATAAGCGCGGGATAAACCGGCTTACCGTCTGCGCTGGCCAAGCACATCGCGATGAAGAGCAGAAGCAAAGCCGCTGTCAGGAGCTTCATGGTGAGGCAGCAGGTACCCAAAAGCGACGCCGGGGATGTTAATGTGGTTTATTTTTTCTCTCTCTTTGGGGTTCGTCCCCTCGATATCCCGGTCCCAGGAGCTGGATGAGGCCGGCGGCTCCCGGCGGTGCTGCTGCCCTGCGCTGCGCTGCGCTCTGCCCTGCGCGCTGCCCTGCGCTCTGCCTGCGCTCTGCCGCTTTCCTCCCCTTGTCCTCTTTTAAAACAGCTCCCGCTGCCCTTGCTCCCGGCTCATTAATATGCAGAGCAACTCCGCGGCTCCCTCCGCTTCCTCAGCCCCGCCGGGAAGGAGGGGGGTGGGGGGGGGGCGGACGAGGACGGGACCTGCACCCCGCGGCCGCTCCTGCCCCTGGGGGGAACCCTCCCTCCCTCCCCTCCCACCCCGCCCCGAGCATCCCGGGGGTGGGAGCGCAGGCGATGGGGCGGCTGCTCCTGCCCCTGCCCAGCTGGGACGTTGTTCAGCAGGAGGAGGTTTGCTGGCGGTGGGTATTGGTGTGGTGGGAAAATACCCGACTGGCGAGCGCTCTGGGGAAGCCCAGGCTCTGCAGACATTCCCATGCACCTTGGAAACAAGATTTGGAGGAGTCTCACCTGGGGAGGTGTGTCACCCATCCACTTGAATGTTATTTTCTACCTTTAACAGCTTCCAAATCCAAAGGAAAGCTTCGGGAACTGAATGGGGAGAGGGACACACAAGGATGGGGCCACGACTCTTCCTAAGAGCATTGTTAGGTGCATTTAGCTTGTGGAATGTTTCAGGAAATAAGGTCAATTTAGGGTTGCTTTAATGAACGCTCCAGCAATGTTCTGCTCTGTGAAGGACGGGGCAGCGACACGCAGGAACCTGATGGGTGTGAATATATGTTCCCCATCCCTTGCACAGCCTGTTTCTGATTTCAGTAACACCTAAAATAGCATCTTTATTATCCAGATTTTTTTTGCCTGCGTGACTGAAAGGGGTGAAGGTCAGAGCTGGGTCTGTACTGTAATCAAAACCCATCACAGACAAACACCTCTGCTGCTCCCCAGTTCATCTCAGCCCCTCTCCCAGCATACCTCTGCCCACGCTCCCTGCTCGCACACCCATCCCCGTTGTTAAAGCCGACTGAAACCAGCCCCCGTGCCAGTTGAGCTGAGGCAGCGCTCGGGCAGGACACGCCGCTCGCTCCTAGCTCCGCTTGCATTTTAAGTTTCCCACATGGCTTCGTTCCTGCCGGCTCCCATTGGCAGCGGCCATCCCCCTCCGCGTTCCCGGCCCGGGTGTTGGCAGGCTGTGAGTACAGCCTTACCACACACAGCCTGCACGTTGCGCACAGGCAGCTGCCTTGTTCCTGGCCCTGGGTTTCATGCGAGACGTGCCGACACGCCGGGAACAGCTTGCCTCTGCTGCCGGCTCGCCGCTGCCCTGCATGGGATGGGGAAGCAGGAGCGGGCGGCACGTTGGGGACAAGGCTGCGGGAGGGGTTCGTGTGTGAGGGTGTGTGCGAGGGTGTGTGTGTGTGTGAGATAGCCAACGTGGCAGGGAGCTTTTGGGGTGAAAACCCCGTTCCTGGGCAGATTTGTGTGGGTGCTGCCGGTGCGATGGGGTGGGGGGGAATGGTGTGATAGTTTTTGGTGTGCTTTGGGCATTTGGACTGCACAGCTCTAAACCAGCTCCTGAGGCTCTCATCTCACCCTGCTGAGGATTTTTTTTTTGGAGGGGGGTGCTATTAAATGACAACAGGACTAAAAAGAGTGGTTTATTCTATAGCCTGGGGATAAAAATGGGTACCTGAGGTATGGCAGATCTTGGTTCAAACCTCTGAAATGATTCATTATGCAGTTCCTTGTATGAGGAAGAAAAAACCTGCAGGAGAGTACAAAGGGCTCGTTTCAGAGTCCCTGTCGGCTGGGTGGTGAGGATGCTTGCTGAACATGGGGGAGAGTTGGTTTAAACCCATCCACATCCCATCCACGGCTGTAATCCTGCCCTGCTGCAGCTCAGGGCAGTTCCCTCCACGCAGCCTCCTCTCCACTGTGCACAGGAACAGTCTTGGGAGGGGGAACTACGGGAAGGGAAAGACATTTTTTCCCTCCCCCTCTGCTAATAAAAATTTGGGTGCAGCTTTAGCTGACAGCAACTTGAACTTCCCCCAAACCAGAAAACTCACGTACAGGCTGGGCGAGAAATGACGGGAAGTCTAGTGCTTTCCAAAAGTGAATCCCCTCCTCTTGTAGGACCCTCGCTCGTGTCGCCAGAGCCAGGTTTGGTAGCTATTGAGCAAGCAAAGTGCTGCTTTAGTTCCAGTCTACACGTGGAATTCGGTGTACTGGAGGTGTGTCTGTGAACAGGGGAACTGCTGCCTTTGCGCCTGAGCAGTTCGGTGCCTATGCCAAGCACCAGCTTTGACAGTAATTGTTTCTGAGAGCTCAAATGTGTCTCTTGCCTGGTGTGACAGGTTTCAGTGGCCACGTACAGCTGTCTCTGGCACCTGCTGTTATCTCACAATGACAGTCACAGGAGAGGAAGAAGTGTTAGCAAAGGATTTGAGGGAGAGATAACATATATGGAATTCAACACCGTCTGCCCCAAAGGAAACCCTGATAATCGAGATATATTTTCTTTGTGTAAGGATACACTGAGAGGCTCAGCATACCCTGGTGCTCTGTGTGCCTGCAGGATCTCCAGCAGGTCTGCTAAGCCTCAGCAAATGTGTTTTGGCAAGCAGCCGGTGTTTCCCATGGCTGGGGAGGGATGCGCCAGGCCAGCCGTGGGGTGAACGCTGGTCAGAGCATCCATTTCAACCCTCACAAAGCCACACGATTACATGGTAATTAATCAGGGCTTGGGTTTTGCCCCCCCACAAAAGGGATGTTTCAGACCAGGCATGGTCATCGGGGTCTAGTTGTTGTCCTTAGCTCAGCAGATGTGATGTACTCAGAGAGCCGTGCTGGTCCCCAGGGGAGCATAACCATACCTGTGCACGTAGCGTATCAGCCGCTTTATCCAGCTAATGAGAGGGGCATTGTCCCTGGTGAAAGGTCTGTCATTTCATCTCATTAACTATTCTTTTCAGATCTCTGCCCCAGCACAAGGCTAAACCAAGGGTGAAGCCAAGGGTAAAGCCTTGGTGAGACCAGGGGTGGTTTGCTACCCCCAGGAGGGTGATCTGCGGGGTGAAGGGCAGGGATGAGTGACTGTCTCCTCCTAAAATAAGAAAGAAGGGGTTTCACAATGGGGTTATCCTATGAAGAAAAGTCGTTACTGTTTTTGACTGCCTGGAAGTAGAAAAGTTTCATGCTGAGCACAACATGTAGCTGAGCTGGAGCTAAACATTTGGGCTTTAAGACATGGGGAAAAACACTAGACACACTGTGCCATCCTGGAGGACCTTGGAAGCAGGAGTGGTTGGAACAGAGATGCTCACCCCAAAATTAATGTTGCCAGCATGAGAAAGGAAGGCTCCAAAAGAGCCCTAGGGTCTGCTAGTGTGAGGGCTTCAAGATTTGAGTGGGGTCTGTGCCCTGCCCCACCCTTGAGTGAGCCTTCACTGAGGATGTGCACGACATCCTGACCCACCACACAGAGAGGGTCCCTTACATATCTTCATCCCAGGACCCAAAGATACACTATAATAATTGTTACCATTATTAGAAATATTTCAGTATTGCTGGTTTCAGTTATGCTGGTTATTTTGGGTGCAGAGCCAGCTCCAATTTGGATTAACTCCCCTTCAGAATGCTGTAGCATTTCAGACAAGGGAGGTGAAGATGCCACTCATCATGAGAAGTCTTTGTAAAATGGCCATGAAACTGAAGCTACTTACTGTTGCTGAGGCAAACCGATGCAAAGAGCTCATCTGAGTTTAAGTTAGCAGAATATCCCCACCAGCCCGTCGAGGAGAAGATGAAGCATTTGAACTGATGTGACATAATCCCCGCATGTCACATCGGGAATTTGGGAGAGGCATTAGGCTCAGATGCTCACTAGAAAATTCAGCGTGAAGGTGGAGGTGCACAGATGCAGCATACCTTGTGTGCATCTTTTCTATCCCTTGGGTACCACCCTTCAGTTTTTATGCTTTTTGGGGGTTGTAAGCATTTTGGGTCCAGCATCAGATGCAATGTGTGATACGGGAGGGGTGGGGTGAGCTCCTGCAGCGCGCCAGCCCTCAGCCCTCGCAACAGAGCAAGTACAAAACCCAATGCCAAGCTTGAAGCAAGGGGAGAGTTGCCTCAGATTTCGGGAGGGTGTCGCAAGCCTTCTCCTGCGGTGCTGTCCTTAGTCAGCAGAGGATGCACTGCAGGCTGTGGTCAAGCCAGTGTCTTCACCTTTAGCTCTGAATGGCCTTTTTCTTCCCTTCACAGCCCTGAACAGTAGTTGTGTCATCCCCGCGTATGTTTGTCTATCGCAAGTTGAAAGTCAAAGCTCTGGGCTTAATCTTTGGTCTCTGGGAACATGAAACATATTTCAGGGAAACCAGCTGTGTTCCCTTCTGTGGAGTTTCACAACGGATGAGTCCTGCAAAATAAGGCTTGCATTGTTGCAGCCGCCGCTTGCTTTTGATATTTTCTTTTGCTTTTCCCTTCCATGATGAGATTAAAATCTAGACGCTGCTCCTCCTCCTGGGGATAGTTTTAAGGCAGTTCACTTCAGAGACCTAAATTATTCACTGAGAAGGAGGGTTTTATTTTTTGCTGAGATGAGAACGACTAGGTCGGATCCGGGGCTGTTGTCATGGCTTGGAGCTCTTTGAAGCTCTTCATCATGAATCATTAAAAAGGGGCTGTGATACCATGGCAAAACAGAGAGCTGACTCTTTGTGTAGGTGGTCTGCGAATCACCTTTAGGTATGCACAGAAGGATTAATCCTGCCTTTGGCTTTTTACGTTGAGAAAATAGTGAGTTGTGTGTCATTTCCTATTGACTCCTTTCCTTGGGTGCTACATTTTACTGTTGGTTTTCACATGCAAGCACAATTTGCACTTTATACTCTTTACAGAGCGTGGCTGTAGGTATTTATTTTGCACTTAATCATGCAGTGAGTTGTGGGGGGTCTTTATTGCTGTCCACCCCAAGAGAGAATAATGGGAAGGGAAGACAGGCAATGTGTTTGATCACAGAATCATAGGGGTTGGAAAGGACCTCAAGAGATCATCGGGTCCAACCCCCTGCCAAAGCAGGGTCCCTAGGACAGATCAGTGGCCAGACAGGTCTAGAATCTCTCCAGAGAAGGAGACTCCACACCCACCTGGGCAGCCTGTCACCCTCACTGTGAAGAAGTTCTTCCCCAGATTGGGGTGGAACTCCCTGTGCTCCAACTTGAGGCCATCGCCCCTTGTCCTGGGAAAAGGGAAGGGAAGAGGCTGGCCATTTCCCCCTGTGTCCCACACTTGAGAAAACACTGGAGAATGTGGGCATCGATCCCACTACCTCTCACATGCTAAGCAAGCGCTCTACCATTTGAGCTAATTCCCCTTGCTCCAGCTCACTCACGCTCCTGGTGCTACCAGCCAAAGCCCTAGCAAGTCCCTGTGGTGGAGGATGGTGTGAGAGCTCCTGGGGAGGGGGATGGCACTGGGGTCCTGCTGTCATGTTCTCCCTCTCCTGATGGGTTTTTAATCCTTGCTCTTGGACTGAGAGGATGCTGCGTTACTCTCCAGACATAAAGTTGGAACATTTCACCAGCCAAATAACACAAGGGCAATTGGATGGAAAACCTTTCTTATTGACCCAGGATCGGAAATAAATTGTGCTGTGTGATTTGCTCATCACCTCTCTTTCTGTGCATGGGTGGTTTTGGGTAATCTGTGGGTGCCAGCTTTTCAGATGAAAGGCTATTGAGATAGCAGAGGGTATTACTGTATCTAATAAAATATAGGCAGCCTCTCCCTGAGCTGTTAAGACCACTTCTGTTCAGTGAAGTGGCTCTGCTGCCAACCCATCCACATTCAAAAGCCAAGGGAATCTGAAAAGCAAACCACAAAGTGTTTTATTTTTGCAGGAGAAGAGGACCAGATGAGACCAGCACCTGAGGAAGTTTCTCATCTGGTTCCAGGTGAGCTCTTACAGAGATGGAGGGCTGGGGCAGCAAGAACCACAGACTTGAGGCATGAGAAAATCCATTCCTGGCACTTCTTCTTTCTGCAGCTTGGCAGAGCTGGGTGTAATTTCAAACCTTTTCAGGGATGACAGGAATGTGCTTCATCTACTGTGGGGACTCAGCGCACCCACCTTCAGTGCTGGTTGCTGCAGGGTGAGAGTCCCTTCGGAGAGGTGGTGAGCACCAGGTTGCCACAGGTGCCCACGTTGCAATGGTATTACAGTCTTAATTAGGGAAACTGAGGTTGTGGGGGACAGGGCAGTGATGCTTTGTACCATTTGTGCTGTAAGGGATTAATTTTCCTTGAGTTACAGTGGCAGGGTTAGTGCCTGTGTGCCCTGTTGGCACCCTGGACGGGATGTGCTGTGTCTGGTGGCCAGCAGCCACTGCAGCGGAGACAACCCCATGCTGGTGGATGTGGTGGCAGGGGTGCATTTGCAGTTATTTGAGGTCTTTTGCAATGTCTTTCTTATGATGAAGAGCCCAGAACTGGACACAGCGCTCTTCTCCTTGCTGGGACCTGCCCAGGTCTCCCCCACGCCCTGCATCTCTCTCCACAGTTTTCCCACCCACACAAACCCCCTTTGTAAGGTCTTGCTGTGCTGCTCTCCATACCAGGAGCAGCCCATGGCCTTGTTAGGGACTTGATTGGTGGCCTCCAGGCAGGAGCCTCCCTGAGGAACTCCACTTACGAGGGAATGAGTAGGAAGGGGGTGAACTCCCTGCTAGGAAGAAGCAATAACTACTGTGATGTGTTTGATGGTTATTCTGTTTCTGTTGGCTCCTGGCTTTTTTTGGGGTTTTTTTATTTTTTTTCTTTTGGACTTGTAGCTTCTTGTTTCCAAAACCCCCACAACCCAAACCTCTGTGGGTCTGTGAATATAGCACTCAGTGGAGAAGCTCCTCTGTGGACTTTGGGAGGTCTCTTTCAGAGGATGCTCCGGGGTAACTGCAGTCTGTTTATACTTGCCCAGTAACCACAGCAACAAAACCCCTCTGAACCAAGAATTAGAGCCATTAGATAAAAATGCCCATAATTTAGAGTGATTAAGTATGGAGGTAAATGATTTCATGGCATCTCCTCTGACAGCAGGCAGACAAAGCCTTCAGCAGTGCCTGTGGTGCTATCAGAGCTGCTGGAGTTCTGGGACCAGGCACCGAGGCAGCACCCAGACTGGCTTGGGCATGAAGCCTCAGCATCTGGAGGTGTGATGGGGCTCTGCAGGGTTTCTGCCACCTTCTCAGTTCTTTCTGTAACATGTAAAAAGCCCTTACGAGCTTCATGAAGCCCCATCTCCTGCAGAGGGGATGGGTGCTCCCCATCTCTTCATTTTCTGCTGAGCTGTGTGTTTGTGATGATGGTAATCTTTAAATTGCTGATTTCCTCCCCCCGCCCTTGGGATAGGGAACATATGTAATGCCTTTAAAAATAAAGAAAATTAATGGCCTAACAATGCAGACTTTGAATATCTGATGGAAGATTAGTAGGCTGCAATCAATCATAAAATGAGGTTTTTCTTCTGAGTAATAAATATGTTAATTATTTTATCTACTCAGATAAAAGCCTAATTAACATAGCACTCAGGCAGGGGATTCTTGTTGTTATTCCCAGTTTTCCTAAGAAAATCAGTTAATTCTGCAAATAAACCAGCTAGTGTTTCCACATGTAAAGCAAGTGATGGTCCTGTTGGCACAGCCCAAGCCTGGCTGCAGAGGAGGCTCATCTTTCTGCTTCTCCCACCTCTTCCTGTCCAGAAGGCTCTGCAGCATCCTCCTTCCCAATTTAACCAGGCTGTGTGCCCCTCCTGGCAGTGGTAGAATCGGTAAGGACTGGGGAAGAGCCCTTGTCTGTCTGGATTCACCCACCTTTTGCAGTCTCCCCACCTGGTTGCATGCTGAGGTGGCTCCTCCATGCCAGCCACGTCTCCTTTGTGTGTGTGGTCTGCAGAAAAGCCAGGTTAAGGCTTCACAGCCCAGTTTGCCAGCAAATCCTCCTAAGTTTATCACTCCCTACAAGCATGGGAGTTCAGGCAGGATTGCAGATCATCACAGGGTGAGACCAGGGAGGGGAACAGCGGGTGCCACTGCAGCATCCCAGGTAACCCCTCCTGCTCGGCTGGTGCTGATGGCAAGGATGGCATGTTGTGCAACTGGTGTGGTGAGGGGGGTACTGGGTTTTGTTGAAATTAAATGCAAAATCAAGCTAGAGAACAAGGCAGGGCTGACAAAATCTATAACCACCCAGCACAACAGTGTCATGGGGCTGCGGGACTGGGACAGGGACTGGCAAACTGGTGGTGTAGACTCTGTTCTCTGTGAGCCACTTTAGGTGTCTCCCCCAAATTCTGGGCTTTGCTGCTTTCACTCTTGGGGACAAAAATATGTCCGGCTCGTGATTCTTTCCAAAGGCCTTTGGCAGCCTCTCCTGGCAGTTGGCTGTTTCTGAAAAGGCAGGCAGTTGTTGCTAAAGCGATTTGGAAGCAGAAGTGGTGCTCCAGAGCCCCAATACTGCAGCAGAGCGTTAGTGCCTGAGGTTATCCCTGTTGGGATGGGGCCAGCTTTGCACTAGCAACTGGCCCTTGAAAGAAAAATCTGGGGGATGTACAGGCACGCAGTACCCATCTCTGCTTCCCTTCATCCCCTGTGTTGGAGCATCACTTTGTCCCCTGGAAAAATTAGGAGAAACTCAGCAGCCATCGCTTCTTTGGGTACATGCTAAGGATTATCCAAGTATCTGTCCCATTCCTGAGAGCTTCTCAGGTCTCTGTGGCTTGAAAGAGAAATTTGAAAGCTGCTAAATTTCATAGAAGTGGATGTGTCTTTATGGATGCTCTCTGAGATTAGGGTACCTAAGAGTTAACGTGAATTTCAATCAAGAAGACATTAAGAAGGGCAGAGGGAAAACAGATTAGCTGTCCTCTTCCCTTGCTCTATAAGATGAGATGATGAGAGAATGTGATGAGATCAATGGAAAAAAATAAAAGGAAATGAGAAATCAAAGGAAATGCTGCTTTACAGGTTATTTCATATGGTGAATTGGGAAATTTTCCCTTCAGGGGATCAAATATTCCCTTATATTTTTAACAGATCTAGATAACTCATGACTGCAAAGATGAAGCCCATGACAGAGGGTCACCCCCCTGAGGGATTTGGAAAGAAATGATCCATTTCAGGTACAAGCAATGGGGCGCTGCTGGATGTCCCCTCCCTTGGTGCTCTTCACAAACCACGCAGAGCTGAGGCATCTGCCAGAGCACAGCTTCCTGCAGGGTGTGAGGTCTGGGTTATCAGAGCTGTGAGTCCTGGAGACATAGTGGCAGCTATGGCAACTGATGGGTATCAGCATCTCTAGAGGCTGAGCTGCGCACACCTTCCTTCTCTGGGCCCTTTAACAAAGCAGCATCACAGATGCTCGAAGCCAAGGATCTCCATCCTTCCCTTTCTACGCTTCTGCAATGCTTCTGGAGCCACAAATCCTTTCTGAGACTTCACATTCTCCACAGGCTATGGCATTTCATGTCCTAATGGGCTTGCCCACAGAGACAGAAGTACTTTCCATCCCCAGCAGTAACTCTGGTCCCCAGAGGCCAGACTTAGGGTTGTTTCTTCTTCTTTTAAACCAGATTGCTTTGCCCACTCCATGGCTCTGGGGTCATTGCTGCACTGGGCATGTGTTGTACATGTTCACAGCTGCTTCTGCAACCACCAAACCTCTGCCCAGCTGGAAACGAATGTGAAAAATCTTCCACTGGAGACTGAGAAAATAATCTCCATGTTCTGGAGTGAAGGGGTGGTTGCCCTGCCCTTTTGGCACTGCAGTCAGTGGTTGGTGACCCAGCCGGCGCTGGCCTCCCATGAAGAAAGATTCAGGTTTTTTGCAGGCACAGGCTGCTGCCAAAGCCACCTCCTCTGCGTGGGCACAAACGGTCTGGCTGTGCTCCTGCCCCGGCCAGAAGTCTCAACCAGCTGGCTGGTAGCAGGCAAGTGCTGCTGGAGGCCAAAACGTATGGTTTCTCTTCCCGCTACGGTCATTGTTTCTTAAGTCTGAGGTTTCTCTAATTAAACTCTTCATAAATTCTTCCTTAGGGTTAGAAGGGCTATGAAGATGATGAAGGGCCTGGAGCATCTCCCCTGTGAGGAAAGGCTGAGTGAGTTGGGGCTGTTCAGTCTTGAGAAGAGAAGACTAAGGGGGGACCTAATTAATGTTTATAATTATCTTAAGCAGGGGATGCAGGGGGAATCAGCCAGCCCCTTTTCAGTGTCTGTGGGGACAGGACAAGGGGCGATGGCCTCAAGTTGCAGCACAGGGAGTTCTGCACCAACATGGGGAAGAACTTCTTCACAGTGAGGGTGAGAGAGCCCTGGGACAGGCTGCCCAGGGGGTGTGGAGTCTCCTTCTCTGGAGAGATTCCAGACCTGTCTGGACACCGACCTGTACAATATGAGCTGGGGAGCTGCTTTAGCAGGGGGTTGGACCCGATGATCTCTGGAGGTCTCTTCCAACCCCTACAATTCTGTGATTCTATGATCTCCGATGCTTTGTGCATGTTTGGTGATATCAGCTAGATCAGGCATCGTCTTCCCTTCCAAGTGTCTCAGTTGGCTTTTCTTTGCCCTGAGCAATGACTTTGGCTGTGCCACGCATCACCTCATCCTCTTGCCACAGCGAACTTTGCAGGAAAGTTGGCATCGTGACCACACAGGAGCTGTGGGTTACGGATCCCTCCTTCCCAGTGACAGGCAGTTAAAACTCCAGAGCTCCAGCTACCCACGAGCGCAGAGAACAAACGGGGGGAGGTCATTTAAACAGCCCTGCTCCCCGTGTCTGCACGCGGCGGGCGCCAGCAGAAAGGAGGCCAGCTCCAAACAATCCCAGCCTTGCCCCACGCTCCGCTTCCAGCGCTGGGACGTGGTTTTGTTTTGATACCTTATACTTGGGATATTCTGTTCCCTCTAATTGCATTTAGTGCCTGGCTTGGGAAAAGGCTGCTCTGCTGCGAACGCAGCTGTGCCCCCGCTCCCCGCGCAGCCCACCCCTTCGCTCTGAAGCTGTCAGGTGGGACGGCTGCCTTGTGGGGTCTGTTTTTGCCAAGGAGACGTGGAAATTATTGGCTGGTTCTTCAAAGATCTGCAGCGGCTCTTGATGTTCCTCACCGGAGAAGGGCAGCGGAAGAAAGTCGCCTGGGAAACGCTCTCCGGAAGTGAAAATCGAATTCTTTAATGCTTTTGAACAGCAAAATACAGTTTGTAAGTATGAGAAGCAGCCCACACAAGCCTTTAGACATGTTTGTACCCAAACAAACCCACGTTGTACCCAACGTGCTGATTTCTTTAGCACGTAAAGAGCTCCAAATAAGCTCTTGGGTCAGGCTGGCTGCAGAAAGGAGAAAAAAAAATTAGCATAGATTTGCCTTTCCCACAACATTATCCTGATCTTATATCCATGGTCACGCTAGCTGGTCAGTAGAGTTCCATCAGCCAAGAATGTAATTACTAATTTGACTCATATGTATAGGACAGGATGGCCTTGTTTTTCACAAGGAAGCTGTTAAAATGGTCCAGTTCAAGTTAAGTGACCATTTAGTCCCTTCCCTTTCACCCCCATCATTATGTTCAAGGGTATCTGCAGTTACACTGAGCTTCTCAGAAACTTCTATTTCTTCTGTGAACTCTAGCTATAGCAGCCGGCTGAGGATATAACACATCAATGTCACTTTTAAAGCCTCTCACATCAACTTTCATACACCTCTGGGTCTCTGACTGTCCACTGAGTGTAACTAACACCAGGGATTTCCATTCCAGCCCCTCACTTCATCCCTGGCCTCATGTGTAATTTGGTTTGGAGTTATACTTGGAGTTGCAGAGATGGGAAACTGGCTGATGAGACCAGATGGGGGAAAAGGTGCTGTAATTGTTTTCTCAGTGTCAACAACCTGCTGTTCTAAGGTGTAATTTGTGCTTCTGTCTACACAAATCCATCTGGGGCTCAGGCATGATAAGGCGAGTTGATCTTTAACATTCTTTATCTTCTGTTTTGTGCTGCTAGGAGACAATTTCCAGGGTGAGGCAGCTGCCTTCCACAAGTAGTTTTTCTCTTGGAAATGCAGTGATGCTGCACGTTAGGTGCAAATGTAAAGGATTCCCTGTCATTGTGGGGGAGAGAAGAGGAAACTGGTAGAGGTTTGCAGTAGCCTTTAGCAAAATGCCCTTTGCTTTGTTTTCCTTAGCCTCAAAGATCAGAAGTTCTCTTGCAGCACATGGGTGTTTGCTGTGGCTCAAACCCACGTGGAATTTGTTATATTAAAAATTAAATCCCGTCTGTAGGTAGCCACAGTTTAAGCATTTGCAGAGAAAAGTGGGAGTGGGGAGAGAAGCAAAATGAAAGCCACAATGTGAATTACCCCAAAGACTGAGGCAGGAATCAGGTCTGCTTCTGTGTACACGGACCGTGGTGAGGAGTTCCCATCTCCACAGCAGCCTGGGGAGCCCAATGCCTTGCTGCCATGCAGGGCATCAGGCAGTTGTTTGACTGCATTTACGCTTTCAAAAAGGCTGTCCAGATGTTCTCCAGGCTCAGCTCTTGCTCTGTAGTGTTCTGCTTTTCTGCTCTTGAACAGTACCCACAGCACCTAAACTTGCAGCTCCACTGGCTTGTGATGGGCATGGAGGTACTGCTCCTTACCAGGACTAAACAAACTAAAGAGGCATTAGAACCAACTCCTGGCTTAGATACAGATATTCCCCTCCCTAATGTCACCATGAGCACTCACACTTGCTCAAAAGCTGATGGAAGCCAACTAAGCAAAAAGAAATCAGAAGCAAAAATAGCAATTTCCCCTCTGATTTCCATAGTGGAGTTTGCTGGGGCTGATGGGGTATTGCACATCATTTGGGGAATGCTTTGAACAGGATAAACCACATATCAGCTCTTCAGGGCATATCAGTCAGCATTAAGTCAGAAGCTCCACTCCAGAGTATTCTGGTTCTTTTCAGTACATAGTTTGAACAGACTCAGTGGCCAAATCTTGTGTCTTTTTTCCCTAACTCGTTCAAGATGTGTACCATAAATCATCCCTGACTTTGACCCATGAAGGAAAACTAACTTGACAAATCCCTTTCTGTATTCATTTTTGTCAAAACATTATTTATGACGATGGGGAGGTCGCTGATAACTCTGGCTATTGTTGCCCAGGACCCTGTGGGCTTGGTGTACGCTCGAGTCCACACAGATGCCTTTCCTCAGCTGCTTGTTTCTCATGTTAAGACTTGTGTCTTATACCAAAGGGTTTGATTTATTAAAAACTGCCTAGTAATACAGTAAGATAGATGTCAGCTATGTTGAATACCTCCTTAAGATTTGCCTCTCCTGAGCAGATTGGTTGTGCAGTTATTCGGGGCATGGAGAAGGCATCCTGCTCCAAAGTGGCGTGGTTGTAACCTGGTAACGTCAGTGGGTCTAGCCATGTCTCTGATGGAAATGAAGTTATGTGATTGCCCCGTCCCTCTCCTCTCCCACAGTAAATGTTTGAACTTGGTAGCTGTTTCCAGCTGAGGTGGGCAGAGGGTTAATATCACACAGGCAGTTTCTGACAGGTTGCAAGTGATGGGACTGAGCACCTGTATCTGACGGATCTTTCCCCTGGCAGGAAGGAGCTGGGGAAGGTCTGAAATCGCTGTTAACAGCTCTGCTATGCATGTGGATATTCCTAGTTTGAAACACAGCCTGTGGCCCTGCCTGGAGCTTTCCTTTAGAGAGACCGGGGTTCAAGGGCTGCAGAAAGCCCTAAGGACTCTTTCTGCATTCATTCACGCTTCCCTGCCCTTACAGATTCATTTCTTCCCCTATTCCCAGGGTGCTGTCCATGGCATCTTTCCTTCCTTGTCACACCCTGTCACTGCCAGGTTTCCAAAGATCCCGGGGGCTGTTTCCAGCCTACACAATTCTCCAGAGCTGTGCCCTGGGCTAGCAGCACGGAGCCCCAGGACAAATCCAGCTTGGGGCACAGCCCCGGGCCATGGCTTCCCATCCCCATCCCTCCACGCAGTGTGGAAATGATGTGCTGCTCTCTCTTTGTCTGCAAATTAGCAGTGCCAATTACTTTCCAAAAATAGATGGAGGGTTAATGACTTCAAACAAATACATATTCAATATAATTACTCAGAATTGATGTGAACCTTCCTTGTGCTAGAGCAAGTAAACCTTTGTTTTCCAAGACACAGACTCACAATACTCTAGTATTAAACACACACACCTATATGTCTATAAAGAATATGTATTATATATTATTAAGTTATAGTATATATAATATATAATGCATATATGTGTGCACATATAGAATAATATAAATATAAATTCATAATTATATAAACTTATCATATAATATAAATGTATTATATAAATTTAAATAAATTTAATTTCTTTTAATATAAATTACATTTATATATTTATCTATATTCATATATAGTGTACTTTTATATGTATATTTATATATATAATCTATATGTAGTAATATAAACTTATTATATGAAATATAGATTTATAATTATATAAATTCACATATATGAATGTATAATTATAGAAAATGATATATATCATTAATTATATATAGTTATATATAATTATATATGAAGGTATCACAGCTCCTTTCTAAACACATGCCTGGGTTTCTTTTCTGGTAGGAAACAAGGTGCCCAAGGACAGGGAGGCAAAGTTGATGCATCCCCACCCAGGGCTGGGAAGTGCTCCTGGATCCTGTACTGTGGGCTTCTGAGGACAACATGGCACATCTGGTTCTTTTGAAAATCCCACGGTGAATTCTCAGGGCTTTGCGATAATTTAAACAGGGTGCAATTTGCATAATCGATGCACTAGCCCCAGTAAACATCCTTCCCCTTCCTTGGCTCTGCCCTGTGCCGTGCAGTGGCTGCAGCTCTCCTTTGCAGGGCTGCCGGGCAGGCACCAGCCGAGGGAAAAACCTAATGAGGGTTGGGGAGGTCTCTGGGGTCTGGTGGGTTCTGACAGGCATAATTTATCTCTCTCCATTGCAGGTCAAGTGAAACTGGCCCCAGAGGCCTGTCTCTAACACAGCCTCATCCGGCTTTTGCATGTTGTCCGGCTGCCAAGTGCTGTGTGAAGCACTGCAGTGCCTGGCTGCCATCAATCACCAGAGCCTTTGCCTGGGCTGCATCGTGCTTCCTTATAGACCTACAGCCTCCTTATCATTCACACGTAATCCTGTTAGGGCTTTATACCTCCTTGCATGATCCACTCATCAGCCAATAAATCTGAGCAAGACCAAGTAGTGGGTAAGGCGAGTGCACCAGTTCCTGGTATCCATTTCTCAGGCTCTACCTTGGGCTGTGTCACTCAGGCAGTGTCTAAACAACACATTTTTGCAGTGATGCTTAAAGCAAACACACCTCACCCCAGATGTCCCCCCCACGAACTTCATTTCTTTTTATTCCCCAGACATTACTACTTACTGTTTTCACCTTGAGATGTTTCCTGTACAACCACCCACGTTTCACAAACTCTTCTGTGGGCAATAAAACACTCTGCCTTCTCTCTGAGCCCCATGGACATGGGCAGAGCCATAAGAGCAATCTGAATTCCACATCTGCATTTCTGAGCCTCTTCCCCTTCCCTTTGCCTCGATATATTTATGATGGATGTCATACCAAAGGGAGGATTTTAGGAGAAAGTTGAGTTTTATTCTGTGATTAAAAAAAATCCAGATTAGGGGGTGCTCTCCATTGCCTAGGTCAGTGTGCTCATGAAAAGGAATCAAAAAAAACCCCACCTCCAAAACAATTGAAGCAGAAATATTAAAGTAAAAGTTTTCCTTAGGCTTCAGGTGAGCTAGGAGCTGAGATTTAAGTGGCAGATGAAGCAGCAGTAGTTTTGAAATATGGACTTATAAACCCCCAATTTTCTACATGCACAGCCAAGCATATTCCTGTATTTATTTTTTTTGAATGTTAAGTGGATCAGTTTTACTGACGTTGGCTCATTATTTTTTTTGCCAGTGGAATTGAATTCCCTGTAAACCCTACTATTTAGTCTTTTTGTTTGGATTTCCTCATCTAGATGCTTGTGCAAGGGAAGGTTGGGAGCAATCAGAAAACACTGAAAGCAAAATAAATGTTCTCTAATCTCTCTTCAAGCCCAGACTGAAATGTTATTAGTACTTTTGGGCTTGTCTGGATTAGTTTCTTAAGAAGCTGAAGCTGAACAGATCTAAATAGATTATTAATTGAGTAAAACACGGCCTCTCCTGGGACTGAGCCAAACAAGTATCAAGTTGCTTTGCTTTCCCCCCTCCAAGTACACACAGGTTTCTGTGGGGGGATGTGGCCCTCCTTTAAGCAAAGGGTGGTGTGAGCAGAGAGCCGTGAGCACCAGAGATGTGGAAGCAGCAGCGGGTGATGGGAGTCTTCAGCCTCTCCTCCTCCTCCTCACCACGCTCCTCGCTGCGGGTTTGGTTTCAGAACTCTGGGTTGGAAACAGCTCGGGCCTTCTTGCCCCTACCACAATGCCAGCTGGAGTTTTAGCTTATGGTGATGAATATTGTTACCCTTCTCAACTGGAGTTAATTCCTTAGTTCCCCTGAATGCTTTTATCCAGTGGGAGATGCTCATGGGGGTGGTGGTGGGGGCAGTTTTTCTGGGGTGTTTGTTTGAAAAACACACGCTGGAGCAGCTCCCCTACAAGGAGAGATGAAGGAGCTGGGCTTGTTCAGCCTGGAGAAGAGAAGGCTGTGGGGGGACCTCATTGCAGCCTGCCAGTCCCTGAAGGGAGCAGAGGAACAGGAGGGGAATCAGCTTGTTAAAGGGTAGATAATGGCAGGACAAGGGGGGTGGATTAAAGCTGAAGGAAGGAAGGTTTAGATGAGATCTTAGGGGCAAGTTCTTTGCAGAGAGAGTGGTGAGGGGCTGGAACAGGCTGCCCAGAGAGGGGGTGGGTGCCCCATCCCTGGGGGTGTTCAAGGCCAGGTTGGCTGGGGCCCTGGGCAACCTTGTGTAGCTCCAGGCCTGGAGGTTGGTGTCCCTTCCTGTGGCAGGGGGGTTGGAGCTCTGTGAGCTGTTTCCAATGGGACAGAGCTGACAAACCCAGTTGGTGCCTTGCTGGGCCTTATGCACACAGAGTGTGTTGAAAAGCTTGGTTGCTCAGCGGCATTACACCCAGCAATCCAGTATTTTCTATCTAAACCTCTTCCATCACATGCTGTAGGCTTCCCCCATCGCTGGGAGGAGGACAGGGAGCCAGGGCATCACCTGGAGAAAGGAAGCAATGAGCAGTGCACCATGCTAGCAGTGTGTCCTGCATCTGAATTACACATAAATACAAAGAACAGTCCTCATAGTCAAGGAATTTAGAGCTAATAACCAAATATTTAATAAGCAAGGGAGGGATATGACCGAATGGGTTTGGCTGCTGGAGGAAACCATAAATAACAGTGAACTGGCTCCATGGCCTCCCTCTTGCTGTGAGGGACAGGTGGCCAGCTCCTGTTCCAGCATCCTTGGTGCGGCTCCAGGGTGGCTGCACCCCTCCTGTCATGAGTGTGTCCTGAGTGGCCACACTGGTGTCACCGGGAGTATGAGTCGTCTCTAGTGTCCTCTGCCTGGGCGAAGCCAGTGAGACAGGGTGGGTCCTTCCCCCTCTCTCCAACCGCGGCTGATTGCAGCATCTGGTTGGAAGTGTGAGAGCAATTCCTTGTGGGCTTGAGTAGTGGTGGTAGGAGATTGTGTTTTGTGAGGTTTCCATAAGTGACACCTGCACTTCAACAGCTGAAGTGCCCTGAGGCAGCTCGCTTCTCATTACTTGAGGGGTTTTTTTAACCCTTTCCATGAGGACAGCTCCTGTGGCTGTTAAGTGATGGCAATGTTTGGCATTTAGGACTGGTCTTATGTGGGGATGAGTGAGATCAGACTGAATTTATGGCCCATTTCTCTCCTGCCAAAAAAAACTCCTTGAGGATGGGTTGGTTTTGGGAGGTGTCACTCTGTCCCTGTTGCAGCTCTGCAGGGATAGCTCGAATACCACCCTGCTCTTTGTTGAAAAGTCTCATCTCAGATTTCTCACAGAGCCAAAGCCCTCACCAAACAACTATTCAGTATATATAAATGGGTCCAAATCTCAGGGGTTTAGGTCACTTTGTGGAAAAGAAAACCTGCTTATGTTTAGAGACAGAATATTTTCACAACTGCAATGGATCTGCCAAAGAAAATCACTGAAGCTGTTAGGGAGGAAATCAGAATGAAACTTTCTTGCTGAGATCAGAGCAGCAAAGCCTGGAGACACAGAGCAATTTGTCCCTTGTACGAGCCATATCCAGAATCAGCAGCAATAAAATCTCAGCTGAAGCAAACAGTGAATTTTTCTCAGTTCTTTTTCTGTTTCCATAGGTTTTTTTTTTTGATAGGAAAATGGAGTTTACACGTAGCCCTGACATTGTTAGTATTCTTCCAGCTGCTTTCTATTTGTGTGAGCGTGTGTGACATATTTATCTTGTACTCTTTAAATAACCACAATTTCATTAGTGCCTCCTTATAACCTCTCTAAACATAGGACTATTTTAGGAGGAACATGACGATTTTGCATAAGAAAACACTTAGTGTTATATAAAATGTGAAAGGAAGGGAAGGGAATGATGATAAGTGGAGCTGAGCAGAACATTTCCGGACAGTTTTCTGAAGGAAAATGTCCCTTTGCAAAATCAACATTTACAATGGGCAAATTTCAGTGCTGTGAAGTACTTCTCATTTCCTTTTGGAAAAATCAATTTGATTTTCTCCTCTAACTGGAAAGACACTTCTCTATCCTCTTTCTGCATACCAGCAGGGAGGAATGTGGGTAAAGGTCTTCAAAGTGAGCCCGTAAAAAATAGGAAAGTAATCTCTCTGAGTGCTCCTGAAATGGAATTGGTGTATTATATATTCTTGTTCATGTCTCATTGCATGTCCTGATGCAGGATGAACATGTTTTGAACATTATGCATTTTTGTGGGAAAGGATTTCCACATTCTTCTGTCAAAATAAATTAAAATATTTAAATAAATTAAATAAATATGAGTACTTACTTCTTATGTTCATTACTAATACCTCTACACAGTTATGGATGGGTTATGCCCCAGTTTGTCAAAGCATTTAATCACACCTACAGCTTTCAGCATCCTCGTGAACTCACAATCCTTTCCATGCTTAGGGCACCACAAGATGCTTCCATGGCTAGTTTTGGCCCCAGCCAAATGCTTTTCTGGTTCAGACCGAAATGACTAACTTGCTATATGGATATAGCAGTTTGATTTTTGTCTGCCCCTAATATTTTTAGGCATAGTAGCTGGGACATTGGTAAAACTAATGCAACGGAAAGATTACTGCCCAGTTTGGGACTTTTCAGATTCTTCTTTCTTGGATTTCTAAGCTGGCTTCCCGGAAAACACATCTACGTTGCTCAAGGTATTGCTGTGATTCATGACTCCTTCATATTTTCCAGTAAAAAAAAGGGCTTAATCCATTTAAGTCCCTTCAAAATTAATTGGCATGTTTAGCAGTTTCCAGTAATAAATATTATTACATCTGTTCCATTGTTTCCTGCTGAAAAGTTGTTTTGATTTTAATTTGTTTCTGATGATTCCCCCCAGCCTCCGTTTGGGGAAATCATTCCTTTTTAATTCATTTCATTTGGAGCCTGGCTCCACTGCTGGCCTTCCCCTGCGCTCGGGCTGCAGCTGCCTGCATTGCATCCGCAGGGACGGCGGCAAGTTATCACCTATAATGTGAATAATGCCATAATGTGATAGGTTATGGGGAGTTTCTATGGGCAAGAGGTCATAGAATCATAGAATCACAGAATGGTGTGGGTTGGAAGGGACCCCAAGGATCACAGAGCTCCAAACCCCCTGCCACAGGCAGGGACACCAACCTCCAGGCCTGGAGCTACACAAGGTTGCCCAGGGCCCCGTCCAACCTGGCCTTGAACAGCTCCAGGGATGGGGCACCCACCCCCTCTCTGGGCAGCCTGTTCCAGCCCCTCACCACTTTCTCTGTGAAAAACTTCCCCCTAATATCCAATTTAAACCTTCACTCCTTTAGTCATCATCAAAAACTGGAGGTGGTGGAGCAGAGCAGTCTTATTTACACAAGACAGTTTTCCAGACTTTCTTGTATATGGCTCTGTTCACCTTCCCTGCATCCCTAATTGCAGGGCTTGTGATGGGAGTGGATGCAGCATGGCCAACATCTACTGCTCTGCTTGGGAAGAATTCACAAGGTTCCTTTAAATGACAGTCTCAAGATACTGCTCTGTGTTTTCCATGTTGAATTGTGGCATGGATGAAAGCTGTGTGTGCCATCCCTTGGCTGGTGGCTGAGGGATTTCTCCTGGTGTGGAGGCACACTCATAAATCCAATAATTGATGGGCACATTTCTTATGTCAAGGAGCACCACAAATCTCTTCCCAGAGGAAAATAAATCACTGGTTGTACGTGTCAACTGTCAGTCCTGATGACTTGGGGTTCGATCACCTGAAGATATTCTTGATTTATTTTTCTCCTTTGTACAAGTGTGTTGCAAATAACTCTGGGTGACTTGGTAAGCTGCTTCATCCATATGAAAACACTACTGCAAACCAGAGTTATGTGTTGATTAACTGTTGGTTGCAACTGCTTTTATTTTACTCCTTAACTGCCCAGGGCTTTTCTAAACCTGCCTTTTGTGAACTGAGAGCTGGAGTAAAGCACATACTTTGGGTGGAGGGTTTCCTCCTTCCATGTTAAAGTTTTAATTGTGTTTCCCAAGGACACAGCCCACTGTGGAGTTAATTTGCATCTCAGGGTTTCTTGTGAAATGGTGAATTGCTGAGAATGTGCTTGGGATGCTGCGGGCTGGGAAGGTCTGCTCTGCTTTGCTGGTGAGGAGTGTGGGGGGTCTGAGGACCATGCCAGGCAAACACACATTCCCTGAGCTGCAGAGGAACCAGACCTTTTCCCACCAAGCCCTGGGCTCCCAGCCTTAGCACCGCAGCTCTCCCTGATGTCAATTCCTGCTGGTGGTGACAGGTGACTTTGGGTGATCTGTGTGCTTAATATAACAAGCAGAATCCATAGGGAATGTGTGTCTATCTCAAGTTTTAGATTGGTTAGTGACTTCTATGCCTTACGATGCACAACTGGAATACAGATTTGAGCAAAACCCTGTAAGTTCATGTGGCCAGTGGCGCATTTCTGAGGTTCTGGTTGTGTTATCTTTATCCTTTACAAAGCACTGTACAGCTGGAGCTATTGACATGGCAAAAAGTTGAAGCATCTATTGAGACTTTTTAGTTTCTTCTGAGAGCCTTAGAATAAATTAAAAGAGAGTTTATGGGAAGGTATCCTGTGAATTACAGACTCCCACTAACACGGGTGACTGTTCAGTCAAAGCAGTGGGGCCCACACGCTGCCTGGGGCTGAGCAGAAGATGTTTTGGATTTCATGCAGAGCTGGGGAAACAAGCAGTACACAGAAATGGGAGCAAAACGCAGCAGGTTATTGTCCATAAAACTAGATTTTCCGATGGAACTGAACACCTCAAGGTCATCTGCTCCACTGGGAACTCTGGTGACAATATGCTGGTACCTTCTACACACCTAAACTCTGCTCGTGCATCGATGCACAGGCAAACCCACCTGAACCAAGTGATTGATTTTTGCATTTTTGGAAGTAATTTCTGCCCCTGTGCATCTCCACCCCAGGATGAGCTGCACTGGCCCCACTGGCTGCTCCTCAGCCTCCCGTGGTCCAGGGGCTGAGCCTTGGATGCATCTTTTGACTTTCCCACTGAACATCTGGTCCTGCTTGCTGTTCCTATCCTCCATCCAAATTTTGTGAATGTCCTGAAGCATTTTAGAGTGCTTGTCGCTGTGCAGAAGGGACAAGCACCTTGATGAATAACATCACGTGCAGCGGAGCAGCGGAAATGGCCAGCAGATGAGGCGAGTTTCAGTGGGGAAGACAGAAGCAATCCAGATGAGAAATTGGAGGGGTGAGATGCCTGCAGATGCGCACGGGCCCCTGCCGAATAGCTGGGGTAACCTATTGCCCATGGACAAACTGGGAGAGGTTTCTAGGACAACTGCTGGGCTTTGGGAGCAGGGAAAGAATGGAGCCAAATCTTAAAGTCAGATGAGGAGAAAATGAGTAACATCTGCTGGGACGTGTGAAAGAGCCATTTGTGCTCACTGCAACCCGAAGCGTTTCTCAAGCAGCCACCGCAGGCGTGGGCCAGGCTGGCTGTCCCCACACATGCTGGCCTTTGGAGGGGGTCATTAGGGATGATTTATGTGCTTGTTACAGCCACAGCTCTGGACACTGCCCTGGGCTTCAACGGGACATCCCCCAAGGCTGGAGCACCCGTACAGGGACTTCGCTTCACCTTTCATGGAGAAAAAACCTCTGTCTGGTCTGGAGGCTGCAGAGAGGTGAGGTCCTGGGGATGCTGCTGCTCTATATTTATTATCAATATCCGTGGGTCATAAATGACAATTTTCTGCCTTTCCTTCACTCCTGCTATGTCACACCATGGCTGCACTGAGCTGCACGCCCTCAGCACCTTGTTGGGCCAGCCCTCACCCTGCTGATGCTAAGGGTGCAATCCCTCTTTGACATTGACGGGACAAGTAGCTCTCCCTGCTTCTCTTGCCAGATCCCTGCTATTTTAGCAGATCAGCTTTTTTTTTTTTTTTAATCTTTAATTAGACTATTTTCTGCAATGCAGAATGTGGTTGGAAGCGTTCGAGTTGGAGGTAGGGAACGGTCCAGAAGGATTGCACCTGTGGTAGCTAATCAGCCGCCGCTTCAGAGAGCTGGAATTAGGAAAGCACACAAAAGAGAGAGCAATTTTGAAAATGAGGATGAGCAGCCCTAAATTTCTAGGAGCAATTATGCTTTTGCAGCTGTGCTGGTTGCCCCAAATGCATAGAAATCAAGTGAAAACCAAACTCCTTCAGCTCAAAGAAAATTAACCTTCGTATTTAAACTCAAAGAGAAGAGAACCTACTTTCCCTTCAAGTGAATAATATAGTCTTGAGTAAATGTAATGGCAAGTGATGTTGTAATTATATTCTTTGAATTAAAGTTTGTCAGTCCAAACAAAATAAATAGTGATGCAGGCAGGGCAGTAGATACATTGTACTTGGAATAAAATTTGGCCCTGGTATATTTTCTCATGCCAAAGCTATGCCAAAGTTAATCTACTGTAATTGTGTCTATTGCCAGCTTCTAGTATAAATAAAGGAGACAACCCAAGAGCTGTTGATATAATTCTTTCATTAACATCTTGTTGCCACCATGGAAGGAGTTGGCCAGATCTCGTTCCTCAGGGATTTGACCAAGAGTTCCTGTAGTACTCAATAACTGTAAATTTTGCTTTGAAGGCAGTCAGTGAACATCTCTCTGCAGCTCTCTGCCACTGGTAATAAAGATTCATCAGGAGGAGGAATGCAAGAGCAGTTCCCTTTTTATCTTCAGGGAGCGTTTGGGGTGGGCAGTGGGTGCTGATGGGCTATAGGTGGGTGGGATGGGGATAAAGCTGTGCTGACTGGCAGGGTTTGCTCTGAGAGGAGTATGAGGGGGCTCAGAGGGTGATCCTCATGCGTTAGGCTGAGCAGAGGATGCTTTGCACTAGGGCTTGTCTTAGTCTGGGAGCTGAGTTTAATCTGAGCTCTTCCTTTACCTTTTGGCTAGCAGATGTCAAGGATTGGTGGGTATTTCTGACAGAAAAGGCTCTGCAGAATGATACAGGGAGAGCGAGCCCTTTCTTGCAGGGGTGGCATTTAATGTTATGTGCTTGATCTTTAAGCAGTGCTTAAAGAAGTGTCAGAGGTTTTTTCTCTTCTTCAAATTCCTGCTGTCCCCTTCCTTCACACACACAGCCTTTGGGATTCTCTGAATGAGATATTAAATTACAGAGGGCCAAACCCCACGCTGACCATGGGGTTAGGAAGGATGACTGGATGGTGATGCCTCAGATTTGTGAGCTTCTTCTGGTTTGAGGGTCTCAAAGGGCTTTTCAAAGCATGACCTAAACCCATGCCAGCCAGTACACAACAATGGTTTGGGGGTGTCCCAAAAACGCTTGTCCTAAGTTTGTGTGATTTATAAAGAAGGATGCTGGGGAACACAAGGAGCAGAGCTCTCTAAAATCTACATGTGTCACTAATGTAATAGAAGTAGAGAAAGAAAGAGTTTGACCCACATTCCTAAAGTTATTAAGCAGCAGGGGTGAAAAAAAATCCTCTCCCATGTTTGATACATTTTCCCCTAAGTGACTATTACTTGTTTCTTAGCATCCAAAATAGGAAATCATCAAAATTATGAAATCCAAAGGAAACAGAGAAACTGAGTAGGTAGGACAGGGTACAGAGGAAAGGTTAAATCCTTTAGCAAACCTTGTCTCTTCACATATAATGTGAAATATTCCAGGTTTGATCATCTGCAGCTTATTTTATATTCTTTACAGTTCATTGTTTGCTCCATTGGAAAGAGGTTTAAATTTTTTAGACTGTCCCCGTGTGAGATCAGATGTACATCAGTGCTTTCCCTTCTCTTTCCAAGGGGCTGAGTTCCTTTGGCTGTTTCCTGGGAACAGAATTCAGGGGAGACCCATCCATTTAACGTGTCTCTGTGGTTACAAATGGTTAAAAAACATTCCCTTCCCCAATAATTTTGTATCCATTTAAGTCTAATTTCTCGATTCGGATGGTTCTCTAGGATATTGCCCAGGTCACCCTGGATGTGGCTGTAGGCTTATCCCTGTCCCCTAAGGATGCTCTGTCTCACGTCCTTGCTTCAGCAAGCACCCATATCCATTGCTTGGGATCTGCCAAAGCATCTTGCTGAAGGAAAGGTCCTAGAAATGAAAAAATGCTGATGGTGCAGGGAAACACCGCCCATCTGTAGGCTGATCTCCAGCCCTCATTCTCTCTAGGTGTTTAACTGGTTTGTGGATGGAAGGCTGATTATAACTGCCCCCCATCTCTTGTGAGTTGGGGATCCTGAAAGAAAACCCAGCACAAATTTAGAAGGATCTCTGCCTTACCAACAGACTGGGAAAAGGGGAGCGAAACCAGAGATTGGTAAGGATTTATTCTCAGCTCTGTGTCTTTGGCAAGGTGCCCATCTCCTGCTATCCCTCTACTTGATATCCATGTCCTTTGCAAAACTGGAATGAGGAGCTGGGTCCTCAGGCGTTTTCCTCCTGTCCTGTGGTGAGGGAAAGGAAAACAGGGCTGACTCCTTCCCCCAAAATGCCTTGGGCAAGCCCAGGAGCATGAGGGAGAATTCATGGCATGAACCAGAGGGAACAGGCTCCCAAGGATCCATGTTTGCCCCAGAAGCTCACTCCAGCAGCCAGGCCACGCAATGCACATGGAAAATATGCAACCTGGGGAGTGTCTGCTGGCTCAGGCTCCCTTTGTATTCCAGACCATTGTTTTTGTCCATGTTTAATGTAACGCGTAAGCATCTCATGCAAACATCAAAAGGATGCCAGTGAAGACCTTTTGGTCTGCTCTGAAGCAGTGTGATGTAACACAAACCCAAGGAATGAGGCTGAGTAAAGCTGGACCCACAGTCACATTTTGACTTATCATATGTACAGCAGGGAGCCTGTTGGGCTCTTGGGAATGGCACAGGAGAGCTCCTCCTTGCTGCTAGCAAAGATGTGGGCTCCTCAAATTCAGCTCAGGAGACTCAAAAGGTCTGAGTGTAACTAAACCCAGGATTTATCACTTCAAGTACAGGTTTTGGGCTAACAAATGCTGCATATACACTTAAAAATCTCTTAGTTGTGAGTGCTTTGCTGTGCAGTAAACAAAGATTTTGTGCCTTTTTTCCTATATAAATATTTACAACAAAGTTGGTGGCTACTGGTCGAATGTGAATGTTTGTTGTTCTCAGCATTTTTGGACATAATCTACCAAAGATTTACATGTGTTTTTAATACACAGTAACTTTCTACTGCTGGAAGGCCTTGGATTGGGATCAGCTGCAGGAATTGCTTCTAGAAGAGGAGAATTAGGCAGAGTTTGATGCTCAGAAGGGTTCATGTGGCTGTTGATCAGAGGCTGTTTGATAAGGATGCTTGGAAACAGGCAGGTTGCACCCAGGGCATGAATGTAAGGAATTCAGGTCAACTTGTGACTTCTCCCTTAGTGGGTATAAGCAGATATATATACATGGACATATTGAAATATATGTACACCCAATTTTCTGCAGATTTTGAAAGGGATTCTGCAGAAATGGACTGGGCTGTGTTACTGTGACCTGGATGCTCTTTTCCTTGATCTGTGAGGACCAAGTATATGTGGAGGCCAAAGAAAATATTTTAAGGGTGTAAAGAACAGTTAAATGACCAGATCTCACCTAAACTGGGACCTGGGATGGGAGCCAGTTGGTCAAAAACCAGCCCCCCCATTTGTTCTTGATCTTGTAAGCTTACTTGGTAATTGGGGAACAAAAGTAGATCCTTCTGTGTGCAGATTCTGTCTTCCTAAAGCAGTGTGGGTGGGCAGAGCTACATGGCAAAATGCTGGACCCAAGAGGAGGTGATTTCATGACTCCCCACATCATTCCACTCAAGACACGAGGAGAAAGCACGATGTGACTTCCTTCAGGAATATGAGCAACCTCTCCTCACAAAACCAATTTATTTGCAATGCAAACAACTCTAAAATGGCAATTTATGTTCTGCCAGTAAACATTAACAGAGTTCTCTTGGATTTTCTAGGGAGAAAATTGGGGGAATTAATTTTAATCTGAACCAGATTCCCCAGATTTTGGAAGCAGGAGAGTGGACTCTGCTGCAGACAGGCCAGTGGGAGGGCTCAGGGGGTGATGGCATGTTGGCACCTTGCAGCTCGCCTGGCGATGCTGGCAGCCTGGCCAGTCCCCATGCTGCTATGTGCTGGGGAGGAGATAAAGTGGGATGAGCATCTTAAGCCAAGCTTGAGCGCTGGCAGCAAATGTAATGTTGAACTCTTCTTTTTTCCCCCATTTAATGGGAAAGTTGCTGCCTCAATGGGAAAGTTACTGCCTCAGCTTTTGCATAGTGTGCTGCAGCTTTCGCACAGCATTAACCCTCTGTCAGCATTTTGCAGGATGGCAGTGTTGGAGAAGTCATATTTTAAAACTGTGGCTTCACTTGAGGGCTTTGAAGTCCAGGGAGCTGGCAAAACAATGTCATTATGTCCTTAGCATTCACCTTCTGAGAGCCTTGAGAAGGGCAGAAGTCTGTGGCATGTGGATGAAGCAGTACTGGGATGGCCATCCAAAAAGGGGATATAACTCAGGGCAAACCATGGCCTTGATCTCACTGCTGTCACAGACAAAAATCCTTGTCATGTTCAAAGAAAACAGATCCATCTCTGCTGCATTTGTTCCTCCTTCCCCACACCTACACTCAGGACAAGTTGCTTTATACAGCTGCAGCTTTAGGACACTCAGTAACTTGTGTGACATCCCACTCGTGTGGCACCTCCTTAGTTCTCCTTTTAGGCTGTGGGAGACGCAATCCTGTCACTAGCAAAAGGCAGCAGGTAATAGATAACACTGTGCCTAAAAGCAGTCCTTGCAGTTTCCATAACTTGTTTGGGTTTGTTATGGCCATCCACAGCCTCTCTGCTACCTTGGCACAAGCACAAAATACCCGCTGCCTTTTAGAAGGAGTCTCTGGAGATGAGAAACGAGCAGTGGGGAGATGAGAATTAATACATCATGTGTGAACTGGCCTTTTTCCCCTTGTTTGTTTTGCTATTTGTTAATGGACCAAAGAGGTACCCTTGACATCAGATGGAAAATTAGTCCCAGGGATGACTAGGGGCTCCAGTGAAGATCATGGCCCATTGCACAGGAAGGATGCGTTCACTATCCAGAAGATCTTACAGTCTAATTTAAGCCAGGAAACAGAAGGAAGGTAGATGAGGAGGAGGAGTAGAGGGGTGAGAAGAGATATAGCCTCCAGGAAAGTCACTAAGGAACACAAGCCTTCCTGGCTTCACGTCCTTTTTAAAGTCAATTTTATTTCCCTCTGTTGGGCTTTGAACTTTCTTGGAGTTTATTTAAGCTATCACAAACTTGCTGACTTGGGGAGCAAATAAGCCTTGAAGATCAAAGCAGCTGGTATTGTCAGAAGTATTGAGGGTGAAATAACACGTTCACAGAAGGAGAGCTGAGAATAAAAACGGAAAGCAAATCCAACTTGGTATTTTGTTCTCGTTTGATTTTAACCCCCTTCCCAGCTTGATCCTTCTCATTTGAACAGGTATTAATTTTCTTTGTGTGCATCCCAACGGTATAAATATTTAATGGTCCTGGATTACAGAGTTGAAAGATGAGATTAGTTCCAACTTTAAAGATTTGTGTGGGATCCCTTCCTCACATTTTGATGACTCCCACATTTCAGGGGAGGAATATCTCCCATCTCTGCAGGAGGAGCATCTCAAGCACTATTTTGAGTTAATTTTCTTTTTTGGGCCTTGTTCAAGGCTCAGAAGACATAAACACCTCACCCACTCCCAGTCTCACTGTCAGTATTTTCTGCTGACATGCTATGACTAATGGAATGATAGCTCCAGGTTATCAGGGGGATCTGAGTGCTGTTTCCTACCTGTAGCAAGAAGGCTCGTGGCTTGGGAGTCATGCAGAGCACTCAGCTTGGAGAAGTCCATGCAAACACAGGAAATATGGGTAGGGTGTGCAGTAAGGCAGGTCAATGCAAATACAGTAAAGTTACTTCCACCAGTTTGGGTTTTTTATTTTAAAATAAAAGCAGACAGATGGTTTATCTCTTTTCTGCTTTTGCTCTTAGATAAGACAAGGGAGAAATCCAGAATAGAGGTTCACTGGCCACTGATTTTCAGAGGGCAAATGTGGAAAGTAATGGAGATTGCAGTACTTAGGTCCTCTGAAAATCAATCTATGCCTTTACAAGCCTACTTAAGTGCCTACTTTCAAGCCTACAATGTGGGAAAAATAGAGCAACTCGATTATGATGATGTAGAATGGTGTAATGGTAACAGTTAGAGGCTTTAAGACACAAAGGGGTGTCAGATGCAGCCTCTCTTTTGGAGACAGTGAGGGTTGAATGAGGCAATCAGTGCTGCTGGAGAGACCATCTCCAGGTCCAAATACGGCTCTCCTTCCTCTTGGTATATCGATGGATTGAAGGAATGATGGAAACCAGTCAAAATTCTGATAAACAGACACCCTTTTCCACTGCTTGTGGATGAAGCAACACATCCCAGCCACCTCTACCAACGCCTGACGGGGAGCAAACAGCATCCAAGGTGATTAATTAATTAAACACATCGTGACACAGAACTCAAAAAGAGTTACAGGCAAAATGCAAAGGGAGAAATGATGAAGAAGAGACTTGAACTCCTAAACTCCATCCCGTGGGAACAGCAGGTTCTGCAGGACTTTGGCACTCGCTGAGCGCGACAGCTCAAGTGATGTCAGACCCCTCCAGGACCCCCAACTTGCCTTTTAAATCCATCTCAGCTCTGGGAACGAGCGCTGCAAATGTCAAAGGAGCTTAAAATATTCATTACCAAAACTCATCATTCTAGCCCCGAAACGTTCACGGTGATTTTCTCAGTTGGTTTCACTAGGGTTTGGTGCGTCGCCAGCCGCATCGTGTGATAAGCCACAGCGAGGCCGTATTGACAGAGGAGTCAAAACTAAAAGTACAAAGGACTGTCCGTTTTCCTCCTCCTTCAGCCAAAAGCAAGGGCTCTAAACTTTGGGCTCGGTTCTAAAATCCTTTTACCCAAGCGGCGCTTAAAGCCTGCGGCTCGCAAGCGCGACCTCGCAGCATTAACGTGGCACCACCATTAAAAGCGAACGTGCCATGGCAGAGCATGCATTGATAGCAAAAATGGGACAGATTTGCAGCTCGTGTAAACCACCAGTTCCCTCTTTATGGCTCTCCTTTGATTTATGCAAGCCGAGATTTTCAGGCAAAGGCGGTAGTCTGGTCTCCAGCTCCTTTTCTAATTAGCGATATCAAAGTACGGTCTCTAGACACAGTCAGAGCAAAGATACAGGCACTTCTCCAGTTAGCTCAGAGATCTAAAACACTGCTGAAAAATATTGTTTCCAGGCGTTTCAAATGATAGGGTCTTTCCCCCTCCCCTTTTTTAACTTAAAACCTTGATTTATTTCTTCTAGAAAACGCTGAAACAAAGTAGGTGAGTGATTTTGGAAATGCTTTAAATTCTCTTTAGAAATATTGCTGAATTAACATGAATATGCTATTGGAACATATTAATCTAGTTTTGAGAACCTTTTTAGAAGAGTCCAAGAAAAACATTCCCCTGCCACTAGTGGGAAGAGTTATTTACTGGCTTGTAAGAGTTATGTCAGGCTGCTTTTGGTTGAGTTCTGTACATGTGTGTGGTTTGGGTTTGCTCAGCATTTTAATTACTTCAGCTCACCTGAAATAGGCTTGAATTGCAATTTTCAGCAAATCTGTTTTATTGTGTCTCAGCAGACAGGGCGTTAATGACTTGTAATTGGGAAAAAATAGTATATGGGGAGTAAATATGCCTACAGCTCTTCTAGATGCTTAAAAATACCTTCTTTTAAGAACTGCTGGCAAAGCTCAGGCTTGTTAAGGACATGATGGAGGAGGTCCCTACTGCCCTGGGATGCCAGCTCTGTGGGGATGATGATGCTGCGCTGCTCCGTGCAGATGGTGTCACTTGGGATGTGGTCTCAGCACCTGGGAATTGCAATTGTTCTTTTAATAAAACAGGCATTTATGTCAATATTAAGAAATCCTTTGAGGGAAATATAGCCTGGATCCAAGTCACATCGACTTAGCCCCACCAGCGTGCTTTGCAGATACATATTGGCCTTGGTCTGTAAGTGAAAACAGTAGGAGCCAGTGATCCACCAGCTTGTCCTTCTCTCTTGTCTGGTTAGTAAAACAAACCATAAATACTCAAAATCAAGGAGTCACGCCCTAACTGCTATAAGATGGGCTTAATAACTATGAAAATAAATGGAGAGGGTTGTTGCCTTTTGATTTCGAGCCATCAGGCTGATGGTCTAGAATTCCACTGTTCCACTAACATGGCTTGAGAAGGCAGGACCTAATGAGATCTTGTTACTCCAGCCTGAGAAATTAAAGACAGCTCTAACTGACTGCAATAGGAGCATAGTGCCATGAAGCAACGAAGCTTTCTATGAGCAGGGAGCATCTGCCCAGACTGCGCAAAGTCCTCATCGATGGAGTCTGTTCCATCTGGCTGGGAGATAGCCTCAAGGGGCAAATGTAGGAAGCAAATGGGTGTTCATAAGTTTGCATTTCTGTAATATAAGATAAAAACATCACAGGTACTTGTCATGGCTCAAAACACAGTGTCCCTGCAAGGAATGGCCATCTAGGAGCTATCAGGAGATGGGTGATGCACCAAAGGAGAGGTTGAACCTCTGCACCAAGACTCAGCACCTTTCTAGACAAATGCACTTTGGGTAGGGACCTGACTTTTAATCAGTGAGAGGAAAGGAGCCTGCCCAACTTCTGGGTCCCTCCTGCCCCTGAGTGTGGTCTGGGCTGGAGGAGAGGAGCTATTGGGAATTTTAATTCTGGCCATTTACTCCCTCTTGCAGAGTCTGACTCTGCAGCCAGATGTTGAGGCACAGCTGTTTACCATTTTTTTTCTGTCGGTCATGTGAATTGTCCCCCAGCAGGTTACTTTTTTTACCCTAGTCTAATGTCTGCTGGCAAAATCCCTGATTTTTTAACTTTTAAAAAATTTTAATTCACATAATTAGTCACAGTGCCTGAGAAAAGACTTGAAATGCCCCAGCAAAGAGATGTATATGTCAGCTGTGGATTCCTCCCTGTCACCTTCAGAGCAAGGAGGCGTCTCAGCAGCTGTGCCTGAAACGTGGGCTTCTTGGCTGTGTGGTCCCACTGCTGTGTCCCATGTCCTGACTTGGATCTCCATGCTCATTTTTAGCAGAGCTTCACTTCAAGGGAAGCCCCTGACCCAGTTTCCTCCCCTCCTGCCCTTCCCATGGGCTCACCCTGGTCCAGCAAAGATGTACAGGAGCTCAGCATCCTGCGCTGCCCGTGCTGAAGCCAGTGAGCACTGTTGGAGCATGTGAGGTGGAAGTGGGAGTTTCTCCAGGCATTTGAGACCATGTGGGAACCATCAATTTTGAGGAAACATGTTTTGAGTGAGGTCCTTCTGCTAACAGCTTGGGCTGCTGGCTCCCCAAGCTGCAGGGAGAACCTGGTGCTCTGTAGATCAAAGAAAGAAGCTGTTCTGTGGGTTACATGCCAAGCCATGAAACCCCCAGGTATTGCAGTGCTGGCAGGGCCTCCCATGCTCAGGCTCCACAAGTTTCTTAAGATCCCTTTGGTCTGAGCAGGTCGCAGCATTCTCTCTTCCTGCAGCTTTCCTCACCTGCTTTTGGGATGTAGGTCCTAGAAACAGAGCCATGGGAACAGCACTGCCTCTCCTTACACCCAGCATAGGCATCCCACTGCCCTGAGGCCTCCCTGGCATGAGTTAACTCTTTGGGGAAGGGGAGGAAATTACCTGTGGGTTTGGTGAGGCATCATAAACACCCGGTACATCAGCCCAAGATTGCAAAGAGACCAAAATCCTTCCTGGGAAAGAAACCTGGAGCACATCAGGGCTCTCTCAGCACCAACCATGAGCATCTCTCACACCTTCACAGCTGGTGGGGGGAACCATGCTCCCTCAGTGAGTTTTCCTTTTTCCCAGTAAGCCTGTAACCAGAAAGTAGCAAAGGGCCCCAAATTCTTGCAAACCAAGGTCCCCCCTCAAGTGGAAAACCACACAGCTCTGAGCAGCTCTTGTGGTTCCTAGGGCATCGCTGGGTTTTTTTTTTCTCAGACTTTGAGATTTCCTAGCCATACCCTTCCAGGCTCCCAGCAGGTCTGCAGTGGCCAAGGGATTTTGGCAACTCAGTAGGAATAATATACCCCAAAAATAGGTTGTTTTGGCATGTTTCAAGTTGTTAAGGAAAACCTCAAATAGTTCCACTCTGGCATTCGGTCTGTTTGGCTGCTTAATAACAGTGACTAATTGAGCTCCTAGCAATGATTAGAACCTCAGCAGCTCAACTACAGCAGCGCTGTGACCATTGCCTTTCAAGTGCCATCCCTTGCTCGCAGACAGGCCACGCTCTGTGTTGAAGCTTTTCTTTGACGTCAAGCCTCAGACTAGTTAAGCAGGTGGATTCTTCCTTCCAGGTTTGGGGATAAAGCTCAGGCATGCAGGGAATTTCTCTTTCTCCCATAATTTAGTTGCAAAACCTCAGATTTATATCAGCTCGAGGGAGAGAAGAGATTTGGCTGCTGTTCTACATGATATATCTGCATGGGATACACCTGAGATTTCCATGGAAGCTGATGAAGTTTTAGGTAATACCCTGATATCAGTAGCCACAGCAGAAAAGAGCAAGGTTTTGAATGTCTCTGTGTGTGTGTGTGTGTGTGTGCTCTTCTCTTGAGCCCCTAAAGAGAAAACAAGCAGATCAAATCACACATATCATATTTACAAACTTCCTGGAGCCGGGAGTGGGTCTGGGCAGGGAAGATTATCTCCAGATCCCCAACCTCTCTGACGGCTTGCAGGGATGCTGGCCGTGGGAGCTGCTTCCATGGCTGTGCAGAGAGCAGCCGACTTCAAAGCAAAGGGTGGGAATTCCTTCCCATGCAGGATAAATAAATCTCTCCCTCCGAGGTGCTGCTGCGTGCAAGCATGGGATGGCTGCAGGGGCACAGGCTGCTCCTGTGAGGGTTCAGTACCAGGGCACGATGAGGCTCTTCTGGTACGGATGAAAGGAGGCTAAGGACAAATTTCTGGATGCTGCCAGGGCACGTGTTCCCAATTCCTCATTTCCTACCACTTTAACAGGTTCCTGTTCGTTTACTCATCCCCTGTAAGGAGTTAATCTCCTCTTGCCCATTTTCCAAGGGTTTGTGATTGCAATCTGTTTGCAAACTGCTGCTCTCAAGCAATGGTAGTGTTGACCAAAACAGCGATTTTAAAAGAATTTCTTGTTTAAAAAGATACTGTGTCAGACAGATGATGAACAGGTGGTAACTGGAGAGAAGGCTGGTTTACCAGTAAGAAAGAAAATCCTTCCAGCAGTCCAATGAAATCCTGTTCCAATGCTGGGGTTGATCAGGGCACCAAGATAAAGACCCTTGATTTTTCTGTCAATCACAGTGTTGAGTGTCTCAGGGAATAAATGGGAACATCCTTTCTGTGCCAGGAAACTGGTGAGGATGGGATTAAGGAGAGTGAATGACTTTGTTTAAATGAAAGAAGACAAGAGGTCCTACCACATAGATTTCCCATACCTGCACCTGCATCTCTTGGCTGCTTTTGCTCCCCCTGTAGCTCTCCATTGTGGGGCTGGGGAAAATCTGAGCATCCTTATGGTGGCTAAATATGATAATGCTGACCACGTGTCAGCATGTTCATAGGGGGTCAAACCCTTCTGGGCTTGTCCAAGATATTTACCAGGCAGCTTATTACTTCTCTTTAAAATAGCTGAAAGTTTCTGTCCCTGCCCAGCACAGCTTGCTTTAACCATGCTGGTTTACCAGGGAAAGCAGAGCTGGCTTCCCTGCTACAGCATGTCTGTGTGTCCTTCCTCCCAACCAACCCGTCCTGGGTGGTGCTTGGCCCCTCTGTGTGTCCCCATGGCTACAGCTGAGCCTCTTTGTTCAGCCTTGGGTAATTTTCCACTTTCCAGACCTCCTCCATGCAATAAATTAAGTCAATCTGGCTTCCCAGCTCAGCTCCTTGTTGATGTAGGGACTGTTTTAGAGCTCCCTGCTCCTGAATCCCAGCCCAGGGGCTGAAGGTCTTCTCCAGTGCGGGGGATGCTGCAGGAACACACCACGTTTCTTAGCAGTTATGCTAAAAACACAACCAGAAGTCACAAGCTGCATGTCACGCTGGTCCACAAATTTATGCACCAGTCTGTCTTAACTTTTCTTTTAGAGAGAAACCTCAGACACCCCAGATGTGACATCTCCAGACTGCCAATAAATTATAAAGCCATGCTTTCTTATGCACAGCACCTTGTATGAAAGAGATTGCTAATAATAACAAGTCTTTAGCTTTTATTCCTTTCTTTTTTACTCTATTTTAGTTCTGATCTCCAAGCTAAAATCTCTGCCTAAGTTGCCAACTCCAACCTTACTGGAAATTTCAGATGCTGCTGACAACACCCAGTTGTTTGTCCCAGTGATTACAGGGCACGTTCCTGGGACCACTGCAAAGAGCAGAACAGGGTAATACTGTGGAAGGAAGAAAAATCCTGGAAAAAATTATGGCATTGAACAAATCTTCTGGTACCCATTAAAAGGTAATAATTCTAACTGAAGGAAGGGGTATTTTCCTCTTGTGAAATGAAATAAACATTCAGAAAAGGTTTGTGTGTGTATATTTAAATTCAAATGCAGAATTTTATTAAGGATGTTGTTCAAAGGCCAGTTTCTTCCCAGGGCAGTTTGGTTACAATCTTCACAACCTCTGAAGCTTGCTTTGCTCAGCCCTCACCGTGCAAATGAGACCATGCTGCGATGACTGGGCAGCAGATCTGTCACTCTTTTAATTACTGCTGTGGTCCTGGTAGATGCACAGCACCTCAGGGTTGAGTTTGGAGTGTTTCTGTGCTAGATTTCTGTTGGAAATAAATACAGAGGTCATTGGCTGGGTCAGCGGTGAGGGAGATCCCTGCCCGACACCCTGCCATGGTGCTGGGGGATTTCCAGGATGGAGGATGCTCAGCATCCTTTTTCAGACCAGTTTTCCATTGTGAATGATGCCACAGCTTTGTCGTTTGGAGGCTGATTTAGGTCTTCAGAGGGTACTATAAGTACCTGTGTAAGTGTCTGACCTGGATGGAACCAGCAACAGAGCTGGGCTGACACCAGCTTGCCCTGCCCCATCTCCTGGGGTGCCCAGGCTGTCACTGAGCTTTGCAGAGGTTTTTTTTTCTCCCTGTCTAAACCACATCACTGCAAATGAAGCACCCAAGGGCTTTTCATTTAACCCTAAATCCCCAAACCTCTGTGACATCTCCCTCTCAGGACGCTGGGCTTTGGATGAAGCTGTCTGTGTGGCAGCACTGGGGGTGGATGCAGGTTTTCTGAAAGAGCGGCAGCATTTTTTGGCACAGCTATATTTAAAAAGCTGCTGTGGAGGAGTTATTTACCAAAGGCAAGCTGGTGTGTAGGGATGGCCCTTTGCCTTGCTCACCTCTTGATCAAAAAAGGTACTTTTGTGCACTTTGAAATACTTTCCTGAGTGGGGAAACACTAACACATGTACACGTCCTGCCTGGAGGTAGTGAGGCTGCAGTTAAAAAGAAGGTACCATTTGTTACACTGTTTGCATTGCTGAGCACAATGAGGACTCTGTGCTGTTATTACAGTCACAAAAGTGACCATTAACGTTATCCTGGCCCCAATCCAGGAATAAAACCCAACTCAGGTCCTTGTCATTAGCTCAGGAACTCTGTTGTCTGAGTAATTGCCAGGATCTCAGGGTTTTTTTTTTACTGTTCTACATGAATCTCTCTGTTTTAACATTCAGGTGCATTATGAGACTGTAATTTCCTATTGATTTTTTAAGCTGGGAAAATGAAGGGATGTGATTTTAAGAGGCGTTATCAGTTATATGATTAAGTTAATTGCCACCCTTTGCATACAGTAGTCAAATAATATCCTGAATTTGACAGTAGCGTGAAACATTATCTGTATTTTTGAACTCTGGTTGCCTACAAGGTATGTCCTCATCCTTCCCCTCTCAGGAGTGTCTGGTGGGCGTTTTGCAGGAGATGGGGGAGATGGGGAGGTCAGCTCTGATTTAGACTGTGAGGATGAAACATTCACTCTCTGGGGAGGAATTAGGCAGTAAAATAAAAGCCAGACACTGAATCAGCTTCATTCACGCTCCTGTTTATTTACCCTTTTGAAAGGAATAACATCTTTCCATAAAATCTGCATAGCCAGCTGGGCTCTACCTCCAGTAATGCTGGTTTTTCTGGAAGACCTGATTTACCAGGTAACCTGGTGACCAGAGCAAAGTCCTCTGTTGACCTGGAAGGATGCTGCTCCACAACTTTGAGTACATCTTCAGGAAAAACAAGGCCAAATTCCCAGTTGGTGGCTCTTGCTAACAGGGCAATGCCCGTGCCTGGGAAGCTCTTCCACTTCTCTCTCCATCTGCCCACAGAGGATTTCTTAAAGCATTTTCTAAAGCATTTCAAATCCCCTGAACACTGGCATTACTATAACATGCTAAGAAGCCTGAGTAACACTTGTTCTCTCCCTAATTAGCTCATTTAGTTGCTTGATTGAAAAATTGCAGAGCAGTTCCTGCCTTCCCCAAATAGATTAAAGGGGGTTTACGTAAAAAAAATCATGTAAAATGTTTTACAACAGTGTCTATTTAAAAAATAAGTTGCTCTTTACTAGAAGTAATAGGAACTACATCTTACTGGGAACAGGATAGAGCCACACAACTTGCGAGCACGTTTCATCTGTGTATTTCCAAAGTGCTTTGAAATAAAAAGGTGATTAATGTCCCTATTCCATAGGGGAAGATGATGAAATGAGTTTGTCAGTTGTTCCCAAGGCACCAGGAACAGATCCCAAACACCACGAGGCCTCCCCCAAAGTTGTACTGATGCTGTTCCTGTCCCAAATTACATTGTACCCCTTGGACACCTCTTTCACTGCTTGACACAGTATTTTCATCCATCGTGAGCCTTCACCTCTGGAGTTAACTCCATTAATAATGAACTTTCTTCTCTCTAGTTCCTCCACTGTTTTTTGGGAAGAGATGTTTCCTTTGCCTGCAAACCCCTCGGGCACGTGGGCAGGCATCAAAAAATTCCAAAAAATTCCAAAAAATTCCAAAAAATTCCAAAAAATAAAAAAAAATTCCCTTGGAAATTCCAGCTGTGTGGACCGGCAGCATAACCATGGTCCCATCTCTCTGCCAGCATCCATCCCTTGTCATCTGCAGCTTTCCAGTCCCTGAAGGGAGCAGAGAAACAGGAGGGGAATCAGCTTGTTAAAAGGGTAGATAATGGCAGGACAAGAGGGATGGATTAAAGCTGAAGGAAGGAAGGAGATATTAGGGGGAAGTTCTTTACAAAGAGAGTGGTGAGGGGCTGGAACAGGCTGCCCAGAGACGGGGTGGGTGCCCCATCCCTGGGGGTGTTCAAGGCCAGGTTGGCTGGGGCCCTGGGCAACCTTGTGTAGCTCCAGGCCTGGAGGTTGGTGTCCCTGCCTGTGGCAGGGGGTTGGAGCTCTGTGATCCTTGGGGTCCCTTCCAACCCATGCCAGTCTGGGATTCTATGAAATGCAAGGTAACCTCAGAAATGAGAGTCTGGCCCCGCCGATCAGGTTCCAGATTGACAAATTCAAGCTGGGACCCCAGTTTTGACCCGTCTGATTTAAATGCAAAGTCTCATAAATCGTTTAAAAGCCATTCCTGCGTGTGTTCAAGCTTACCCATGCGAGCCCTCTCCCTGAAGTCCATTAGAACAACAGCATTTCTTTCTTTATTCAGTGCTGATTTCTGGTACAGGGTGTCAACGACTCTTTTATTGCCTTTGACACCCAGGTCCCTCAGCCAGCCACTAAAGAGGCATAGTACTAATTGACTTGAATGGGGGGAGGGGGGAAGCTTTTAATTTTATAATTCTATTAAAATGATAGATGTGTCAACTATTTGTGCCTCGTGGACAGAACGTATTATTCTGCTCTGGGGTTTCCAGTTCAAATTTTGTAAAGCAATTGGGCAGAACCACTGATGTAAGACAAACAGATGCTCTTCAGCTGTACTTTTCCATAAATGATTTTGTTCTGGTGGGTGGTTTGTTGTTTTTTTTTTGTTCCCCTACCAGGCATATCAAGTTCAAAAGAAAATGTTGCCTCTCCCTAATGAGAAGATTAATCGCCTTCTCATATGCAGCAGACTTTGTCAATTCTGTTGAAAGTTTGGTGACCTTTAAGAGACAAAGTTTTAGTGTGCCCAAAATAAATAATTCATCCTTCACAGATCTGCCCTCTCTATCCATCTGCTTAAATCTGAAGCGTGCTGATTAAAGAGCCTGAGTGCAATTATCTTCATGCCTCCTCGAGATAAAAATCTCTGTTTTCCTATTGTACTTCAAAACACAACTGCTCTTTTAAAGACAACAACCATCCCATACACACGGGGTCCGTTTTTGCCCTGCCTTAATGTCTAGCTCTCTGTAGCGCTCTCCAGAATCTCACAAAAAGCTCCAAACTCCTCTTTTCCAGATGAGTTCCCTTTCCAGCGCTGAAAGCCGAAATGTGTAACTAATCCTCCTGCAAAAAAAACCTCCCTGAAACCATCATTCTGCAAACACAACCGGAAAATTCATCTCTGGTCTCACGTACAGGGAGAAAACTGTCACATAGGAAAGTGGCAAGAGGTGGTTTACTTTGATTACTGCAATTATTGACCCCGCCGGGCTCTTTCCATCTATGAAGCCTGTGGGTAGCTAATTGCTAAGAAAACCCATTGTCCCCCCCATCTTTCCCCCTTCCAATGTCCACTTTGCTGATTCCTCACCCCACCTGTTGCCCTTTTTGGGTCTCAGCCCAAGCTTTCACAAAAAAATGATGCGTGCAAATAACATCAGCTACGAGCTGGCTACTTATGGACTGGAGAATGCAGGGGCGGGCACTGGTCCCCATCCCAAAGAGCACACAGGCATCACGGCTCCCCTCCGTCCATCAGCTTCAGGGAGGGGGGCACATTTGAAACCCCCTGCAGCGACCACATGCAGATAAATAAGCTGATTATAAAATAGCCAAGCAGATGGTCCCTTTTGTTGCTACCTGTGAAAATAAGTATGGTCCTCCTATTTCCCTGGGAGGAAGGAAACAACTCAGCAGACATCACGCAGCTCTGAAGTTTATTTAGGACACTCTCTGAAAGAAACACTGAATGAATATTGCAGCCATTTAAATGAATCTTTCCCAGCCCCATGTGAAATTAGACCGAACTGGCACCATGTCACCTTGTTACTAGAGAGAACAAATATTCCCTCTGGCAAAAATCCTACTTCAGGCTTGGGAAAAAAAAAAAGAAAAAAAAAAGTAATGTTTGGTTTTGTTTCGTGGATAAACTGAAATTGGTCTTAAATGCTTTCTGGATTTAATGTTGCTTGTTATAGATGAAATAATGAAAATGAAAGAGGAAATAATAAGGGATTGCTGGGTTTTTAAAGGTGATTTGCAGACAAAAGGAAATCCTAGAGATTAGGAAGATGTTTAAATGCCAGCAACAGTCAAATATGGAAATGTTCCAAAATCAGAGATTAGAGGGGGAAAAAATAAATAAAAGAAGATATGAATTGTGAAGAACAAAGCCATGAAGAAAGGGAAGGTATATTCAAGAAGAAAAAAGTATCCAGGCAAAGGAAAACAAAAAGCTTCTTAAAGCCTGAAACAAGACACCTGCTTCTCTGGCCGTTCCCAGCAGCAAGGAAAGCTCCACCTGCCAGACCCGGTTTTGAACATGAGTAAATCCCCATGTGGGTAAAAGAACAGGATGTTGGAAAGGAAACAATTGTCACTAATTGGTGTATCAGGTACCGCGCTCGCACGCTCGGCAGAATGGAGCAGGGCAGAGTGCACTCTGACCCTTCGGATGTAATATGGGGATAACCCCTCCTCCCATCCAAACTGCCCACATGCCTCTGCTTGGAGGTTGCAAAGAGGGGCTGGCTGCTGCTAGGAGGGCAGCTCCAGTGCTTCCAGGGGAGCGGGATGTGGTTGTCCATGAACTAACGTGACTCTCTGGGACCTTCCACCCCAGTGCCAGCTGAGGGACCAGTGCTGAGCACTGCATCACTGACTGGACAGAGGAAACCAAATGAGAAAGAGGACCTTGAGATGCTGAAGCCAGTTCCTTCTTGGTGATGAAAGGGAAATTTTAAATAATGATCTTGTAATCAAATCTACTGCAAAAAGGAGGAGCAGCTTGGCTGTACAGAGATCACTGCTATTAGCATGTCAGATAGGCTCATGCTCCAAAAACACTCAACAGCTCAGCCCAGAGTGCATATGAAACAGAAACCCAACAGCACATTAATGGAGTTACGTGATGGGGGAATATGCAGTAAAATAAATCACCCAAATTGAAAGCTCAATCTTGAGCCTCTGGATCATCTTAAAGCCTGTGATGTACGTGGAGATTCGGTCTCATGGCTTTTGTTAAATTTAATGGGAGAGTTATAGCTGCAATCCCCTATATTGCCTCAGAAATGTACTGTGTGGTGCCAAGGTTGCTCTTTGTGGAAACTATTGATGGCCAGTGATTCGGGTTTTACCTTTGTAGAAATGCTACCAGGAGCACTTCTGAGCCTGTGATGTTTGCTTGGCATAGCATGGACTGAACTGTGGGTTATACTGACATGCAGAGATAACCCAGAGCCTGTGGTCATCTCAGGATTTCAGAAGAGTAGGAGACTATTTAGTTGTGCAATATTTGAGTAGCGTCTGAGTTGTTTGCCAGCACTGAGTTCAAGATGAATTGTGAAAAGCAAGAATAGATGAAATAATGACCTAATCACAGTCGTACAGTTATGTCAAATGTGGTGAAGTTGAGCATCATAATTGAAATTGTGGGGTTAAGATATCCTCCAAATAAATAAATGTGAGAAAAATGAAGTAGATCCCAAAGGTATGTGTAAGGGAATGGCTCTCTGGATGATATTTCTGGACATGTTGGGACGATGCAGGCAGAGAGCCATGGTCTTATGCTGTTTGTGACAAGTAATGTTAGCCTCACTGCATGGTTCCTGCCACAGTGAACTTGTGGCCTGATGCTTTAATTGACTGGTTGGGCACAAGCCTAGGAAAGGCATCAAGAGCACCTCGTCTCTTTGGTCAGTGTCCAGAATTCCCCCAACTCATTCCCCTATGTCATAGAATCATAGGACGTGTAAGGCTGGAAGGGACCTTTGGAGGTCATCTAGTCCAACCCTCTGCAGTAAGCAAGGACATCTTCACTAGATCAGGTCACTCAGAGCCCCATCAAACCTGACCTTGAATATCTCCAGGGATGGGGCCTCCACTGTGTCTCTGGGCAACCTGTTCCAGTGATCTACAACCCTCATATATCATCAGAGGCACAAAGAAATGACCATCTGAAAAACACAGCCCAGTTAATACATATTAAATAGTGTTTCTTTAATAGATGGGAAACCATAAACAGTTTCCTAAGATACATAAACAAATTAAAGAGAATTTGCAGCTTTGACATCTTAATAGGGTGTGATGAATAGTTTGGCATCATGACAATATCTCTGTCAAGATAGGGAGCCTTGGGATGCAATTGCTCTTTGAAAGAGTTACTTAGTGGCTTTCCTATCTGAGGCCACATTATGTGGTTTATGAAGGACAGTGGAAGGTCTTGTTAGGGAAGTTTATCTGACTTGGCTCTCGAAGCTTTACCCTGTCACCAACATCATTACCATGGTGATACCTTTCATGTGATTCAGCTCTGTTCCTCTATTTTTCATACAAAACCGATGTCTGACTCATGTCCCACAAATAACATCGGTACAAGAGGGGAAGGGCTTAGTGGTGTGTTGGAGAAAAGACCTATTAGCCTCTTTTATTATGGTTAGATGGTTTTCTGTAATAATAATCTAACCAAATAAAGTGTGACTACCTGAAAAAAACCAACCCAGACAGTGGGAACTGCCTACTATTCACCAGTAATTAACTAAAATCAGTGTCAAGAATAAATCCTAGAAAATGAGGCTTCACACATGTGCATGATTACTCCTATGCCTGTTTGCAGACTGCAACAGAAATAAGCAGTGATTCATTGCGAATGAAGTTTGAATTAATGAGAGAATCCCTGGGCTGTGATGGCCACCCTGTTTTCTCTAGGCATTCAATGGTTTTGGAAAGATAATGTCTGTTGGCACATGCAATAGTGCAATGGACCCATAACCAGGTTTTTCCACTTTCTCCAGTGATGAACACTGTGTTGCAACACTGCAGAGTGTTGTAATATGGAGAAGCCCCAGGAATGTGCATGGGATGTTTTTCATAATGTGGTTTCCATCCTGACATCTTTCGGTTATTAATTTCAATTTTCAGTGTAAACAGAGATATATCTGGACCAAGGCGTGGCTGCTTACATCTTTTACCTCAGCAAATTAAAATAAAAACCCAATCCCCACCAAGCTCAACGGGGCTGGAGGCGGTGGGGAGCAGAAGGGGTGTTCAGTGTCCATACCAGAGTCTATGTGTCTATAGGGGTGCTCAGGACAACATTTAAGCACAGAAAGGTCTTAATCAAGCATGATCAGAGCTTGGAGCCTGCCCATACTCTGCTCCTCCATGTAACATCAAGGAGATACAGCAGCTTCTGGGGCAGGGAAAGCATAAAGAAGGAAATCATTGTGCAGCTCAAGTCTTTAGTTACTGTTCCCCTGTGCAGCCATAATAATCCTTGAAGCCTCTGTCTTGGTAATAATCTAGCAATTAAAAGAAAATATTGGTATTTAATTAAACTTGTCAATCAACCAGAAAGGAGTTTGCCTTATCAAGAGGAGCTGGATATGATTTTGCCACTTGGAAACGGAGGCTAAAGACTCTTGTAGAGTAGAACTTTAATTAAGAAAGGGGATTTGGATTAACATGTGAGGCAGAGAGAGAATGAAAGGTCCTCAAAAATCATCTGAGTTTGATTCACAGGAGGAGAAGAACCTAAATATGGGAACAGATATATATATTTTTTTAAATAAAAGAGAAACTTTATGGGTAGAAAAGGCATGGGAGGGATTTTTATGAGACTAGGATGTCTCTATTCAATCTACTTTCCTGCTTTTGATATTTAGTCATTTATTCAAAGCCCGGTCAGAAAGTGCATACGTGGAGGGGCATTAGAAAGCCTGGGGATTTGGATGCTTGGCTTTCACAAATTTACATACCAGAGGAAGAAATGGTTCTCTTGGAAGCCTTGAATAATCCACTTCTTGTCCATTTCTGGTGGTGCTGGTGACACAGAAGATGCTGCCCACCTGCAACTCCTGCTTACACCTGCAGAGCCCTTGTCCTGCCCTACACGTCCATGCCAGGAACAGCTCCTGACAAACCCCAAAGTGCTAAAGCCAATGCCCAACCCTGTGATTTTCAGACACTTTCCCGGGAAACATCACTTTTTATGGCATTGACTCCTTATTCCAGGATGGCTTCTTCATCCCTACACAGGTATGTCTCCAGAGGTTGATGTCTCAGGGATTTGTGGTAAAATTATTTGCTTTTTTATTTTCTTTTGAGTATTGGACCAAAGCAAGTCTCTTTTTCTAATCACACAGGTTCCCTGGCATGGCTATGGAGGTCAGCCTGTGGCATGTTTTCCCTGACACCTATTAAGAGTATGTGATGAGAGGAATTTAATGATTTCTCCAATAAAAAAGATCCCAAAATATGAAGCCTTTTCCGAGACCAGCTGCTTGGGCAGATTCTGTTTTACGGGCTGCTACCTGCTGTATCAAGCTCAGCTTGAGATTTTGACCCTTTCCTGCTCCCCAAGCACGAACCAGATTTGTAGGTGTGGGACTAGGGAGGTGACAGGTTTGCTATGGGAATCTGCTGGGAAGAATAAATGAATCTTTAATCCTAAAGAAATTCTGCAAAAGCTTTGTTTTGTGCAGGTGTACCTTCTTGGCAGGTAAAAAATACAATCTATTTCACAGGATTACCAGGTTGGAAAAGACCTTTGAGATCATTGAGGGCAACCATTCCTGTCCTCTACTAAACCATATCCCTGAGCACCTCCTCTACCTGTCTTTTAAATACATCCAGGGATGGTGACTCAGCCCCCTCCCTGGGCAGCCTGTTCCAACGTTTCTGTGTATAGTTATCAGCAAAACTTCTCTAGTGTAGGATCAAAATGCAGATGTCTACAATGATGGGAGCATGTGGATTTGGAGTTTGGGATGGACCTTCATTGCAGGTGAATGACACAGGAGTCTTTTTCACTGCTAGACCATGTTCAGGCCAGGAGTGAGGATAAATCTGAACAAGATATTTGAAGGATTTCTGATCATTTCCCTTAATAACATGAAAGCTTTATCAGTTTGCTTGATTAGTATGTGTAAATTACCAATGTCAAGTTAAAGCCTTGACTCTCCATCCCAAACCCCACCTGTAGCTGCTTGAATACTTTGGTATTTTTCATTTAAATCACCATAGGTATTGGGGAACAGACAGAAAAGGGTAATGAAATTATTTTACTAGGACACATCAGTTGTGACAGCCACAATCCAGTTAAAACACAGACACCCACCGACCTCCACCTTTGGGGAGAAGAGTTTGATGTGGCAAGGGAGGGTGCCTAAGGAAGTGCCAGGAATGAGGTATTTGGATAAAAGATGGACAGCACTTAATAGTTGTGTGATGGCTGAACATAACAGGTTTCCCTTTAGGAAAAAAAAATCCTTCTGAGAAATTTGGAGGTCTAGTGCCCTGCCTGGGATGTTGGAGGGGTACATGGTGCAATCCTCAGAAGCACTCGGGACAATAGGGAAACAGTACCCAATGCTGGACACCTGGGAATATTCCACCTCTGATGCTGAGCCAGTCAGCAACCTCCTTACAACACCATTTGTTTCAGAGGAAACAGGGAAGTGTTGAAAATATCCCCCAAGAAACCAGAATTGATGTGACTCTGCTCTGCACATTAACTCAGTAGGAGTCACAAGGAGGTAAAAAAAAAAGAGGAAATAAATCATATTATAATAAAGGAGGTACAACCCAACAATGATTGTTTTATTTTTAGGGTTTTTTTAAAGTTTGACTCTGCTAAAAAACTTCCTGTGCAGTTTAGGACAGTCTGTGTCTGACGTGCTCTGTGGCAAGTTGAGTTTGGCTCCTGGGCCAGCACCTGTCCTGTGTCCCCACATGCATCAGACCTGATGCCCAGAAATGCAGGGTTACCCCTGGGCTGGCTTTCAACTCCAGTCTTTGATGGTGGGTCAGAAACAAGGCTGACCACAGGGAGATCTCAGCTGTAGGATGGCTATTCAGCTCGCTGTCTAGATTGGAAAACAGATCTGCTGTCACTCACAAAAGTCTTCCAACTGGAGGATGTTGAAATCTAGGTTCTGAGTTTTTGGGGAATTTCTACAGACTGCCCAAAAATAGAGTTTTCCATGGAGCAAACTTGTAAATATCACAAGGTAAACCAAAATTTCATAAGGACGCATGGCTGGCATCGATGGAAAAGTACTGAAGTACTTTGTACTTTGCCAGAGATCTTCAGAGGCAGAAATAAAGAGAAGAAAAATTTAAAAGCAGCAAAATCCTGACCTCCCAACTAAATAATTTCTACCCACTTATAGCTCCTTAGTGCTTTCCTCTGAAAACTTAGAGGAGTCAAACTCAGCAGATGTAATTAAAGCCATATTAGCAATACAGGAGAACACTGCTCGAGCACGCAGCTGCAGGTGTGGTACCCAGCACACTGAGCAGCCTGAAACTGGGCTGGGAGGTTTCTGCTGCCTCGTGGGTTTGCTTTAAAACTTCATTCTTGTGGTATTCTTGCACTCAGCCATTGGGTTTTCCATTGAATGGATTGCCCCCGGAATATGATGTATTTTCCTCATCTGTCTCTGGATATTTGTATTGTATCCCCTATGATCAGCACAAAATTTGCCCACCAGAAAGCCACATGGAAAATCCAGGTTTATAGATAAGATGTTTGCCATTTGTCATGAGCTACCCTGAAAGAAGGAATTTTTCCTTGCAGAAATGGCATTTTAAAGTCTGGCAAAATATTTTGATGGCTCTTGTGGAGGCCTTAACCCAGGGCTGCCCTCAGCACTCACAGGAGAAACAGGCTGCTCCTTAATTCTCTCCAGGCAAGAGAGCTCTGCTCTGAGGAACGGAGGCTCTCTTTTAGTTCTCATTCTGGTTGAGGTGCCTTCTATTCCCCTTTGTGCTGGGATTTTTTGCAGTGCACTGATACAGGACAGCTCTGGGCTTGGCTGTCCCAAGGCTGAGGTGCTCCGCTCTGGTTCACCGGTCAAGGAAGCAGGCACGTGGGAAGGTGGAGGATAACAGCAGCTCCTCTCCAACCCTCAGCAGAAGAATCAACACTCCATGGCCACTCCTACATTCACTCCTCTTCCTAGATGTTGCTTCTTCACATGCAAAGTCTGGAAGTTAATCCTGCAGCCTAAGCCAGCCATCAGTCTGCAAGCACATATAGACTTTCCATCTTGAGTCACATGTTGTTTTCCTTTGATAATTGTTTTAGATGCATCTGTGTTTGCTTTAGGACCCAGTCCAGAGCTATGTACTCTTCAGCAGACACGGAGGCTTATCCCGAGGTCTTCCATGTGTTGTTTTCATTAGCATCCTGGTTGCATCCTGGAAAATAAAAATATCCAGTGTTGGAAATACCATGTGGCCCACAGGATCATACATGTGTATTATACAACCCAGCAGCAGGGTTCCCCTTTTCTGGGAATTCTTTGTTCTGGAAAAGTAGTGCCAAGGCAGCGAGATTGATTTATGTCACCAATAGAAACCAAACACTCATCACAGCGTTTCACAAACAGAGAACAGCTCCAAGGCCTCGGTATGGAGGTGACAAAAGTTGCTGTCCCCACGTCCCACAGCTCCCTCCCTCTGCGACTGGACACAGGGAACGACGTCTGGACACACTGTGCTGTGCTGTGGGGGTTAGTTACCACTTTGGGCTGGTTATCCCACCTGCAAGACCCCTTTTGAGTGTACTGGTGGATGGAGTGGCCCAAAATGCTTTTAGGCAGCAGAGGAGCAAAACAGAACAGATACAGAATAAAATAAAATAAAATAAAATAAAATAAAATAAAATAAAATAAAATAAAATAAAATAAAATAATCTCCCTTCATGTAATCTGGGAAAATACCCAGGGGGACATACACTTGCCTTCCTCCTGCAGTCTGGTCCCTGTGGTCTTTAGACATGCAGTCCTGGCTCCAGCTGACCACAGGCTCCTGGGATACTTAAACCTTCAGTCTGGTCCACTGTAGCCTTTCCTACATTTTTACATTAATCCATCTATTTTACTGCCAGGATGAGACATATTTTCCCCATCCTGATTTTCCTCATCCTGGCTGCTCAGCCTTCAGAGTCCTGCTGGATTTATTCCACTGTTACTCCCTATTTTGCTCACCTATTCCATGGGACTCATGCAAGACTTTTGGTGTTTCCACCTTCTACCACCTATCCCAATCCACGTACCTGGAAAAAATGGACTGACTGAGCAAGCCCAGTGTGTCTGGACACATATCACATCAAATTGCTCTGCAGCATGGGAGAGGGTCGCATCAAAGTTCACATCCTGGTTGTCCTGGTTCTGGCCAGGCCAGGGTTAACCTCCCCAGTCAGCCAACACAGGTGAGCTAAGTCAGCCCTGGTGCACTGAGTTAGCCGGGGCTGTTTTCCACACCACCTGACACCCCTTCCCCATAAAAGCAGCAGGTTGGGGAAGGGCAGGGGCTGTTTTTGCCTCTAGGACAGTCTGAGTGTGGCTGGGACGTCGGGTGGGTCAGTCCTTACTGTTGGGCAGCCCTCTGTAGTCGTTGGGTCAGTAAGGTACTCTGTGTTAGCACTGGGTGTGAGTGTAACTACCCGTTATTGTTCTGTATTCACTTTGATATTTGGCAGTAAACTGTGCTTATCCCAACCCACGGGGGCTCAGCCTGTTTCTTCTCCAGGAGTGAGCGAGCGGCTTGGTGGGCATTTGGCCTCTAGCCAAGGCCAAACCACCACACTGGCCCAGGAGGCTTCTTCCCAACGTGCTGCTGGTGAATTGATGCACCACATGCAGACGCTGAGCCGTACCTAACGCGATCAAGATGTGGCGCCTGCATCGTGCAATGCTGAGACCACATGTGCTCATATTATTTGATATAGCCACATCTTCGCTTGTAATATTGGGGATCAAACTATTCTAGGTGATCGGAGAGCAGTGAGAAGGAGCTGTTTACTCACGGGTTTCCGTTCCCTCTGCTTAAGCAGCGACTGTTGTGCGGCCAGCTCTGAGATCCGCGCTCCCCCGAGCCTTGGCTCCGCAGATGGAAGGGGCGGGCAGGTCTGCCTGCATCCCAGCATCGGCCAGATCAAAGCCCGGTGCACATCTGGGGGGGTCAGCGCCGCTCCTTCTTCCTCCACACACACCCTGTGCTCAGCCCAAGGTGCGAGCTCCGTCGGCCCCAGCAGAAGGCAACCACAAACCCCATCACACGTGTCAGGCATCAGGAAGATATTCCTGAGATGAAAAACACGAGAAGTAAGGAACAGGTGTTCACTGGGGAAGCGTTACACAAGCAGAACTGCAGAACACAAAGAAGCTCCTTTCCTCTGGTGGTACTTAACATTTTGCCTTATTCTTTGAGATCTGAAACTCAGGCAAAATTTGCTACTTGAAACACGCTGGTAAAAGAACAGCACCTTAACAGTCAACCCTGTTTGCTATCCTGGTGCTGACCTAGAGGCCAAGGGAGTGTGATAACACCATCTAACTCGCTGGATGGTGTGACTTCCATGACTGTAATAAATACCATATAGTGCCAGAAGTGGATGTATGCTATTAAAACACCGAGGTAGGAAATCCAGGGATTGTGAGTTGAGTGACTATATTAAACACTTTATTTGAGGTTCAGATGTCACATGGAAGAACACAGAGCCTTGAAATAAAATCCAAACCATCTATTGGCACATTGCTGGTACTACAGGGAACTTGGTGCTTACGGATGCGGTCGCAGGAAAGGCAAAGAGCTGTTGCAAGAGATGCATGTTCAGCATTTCTGGCCAGAGCACTGTGAGAAGAACAGATTTCTTTTCACATGCCAGCCTGAAAAGAACTAAGTGTCTTTTGGAAAACGCTCACCAAGAAGCCTACAGAGGAATCCAGCTCAAGAGAAAATCCACAGGAGAAAATCCTGATCCAGTAAAGGCAAAGAGAGAGCAAAAAGAAAGGGCACTTGAGCAGCAGTCACAACTAATGGGAGTGGCAGCGTTGCACACTCGTGTGCCAGAGGCTTTTCTTCACCTCTGAAGCAGCGAAAGGAGTTTGAGCATCTCTGACACTAATTGAAAATGCATTAGCGGCTGAAAGCAACATTAACTCTTGGTCTTGAGAAATTTCCTCTGCCACAAACATAATTGTAATAAAAACTGAAGGACTGAAATAAATGTTAGAACATTTAAAAATCATAAAGCCTTCCCTGTTTCCACTTTTCTTCTGTAATAAATGAAAAGCACGACAAATTTCACCCAAAGACAGAAACATTAAGAAATCATTTGGCAAATGACTTTTTTCATGCCTGGCATCTCTAGCCTGAGGAGAGCTTTGGAAAGGTCACAGGAATGTGTCCCATGAACGTCCTCTCTTCAAGCCCAAGAGGGTAAATCTGTGTTTCTGGGGCACCGTGATGCTGGCTTGAAGAGGATAAGATGCCAGCTTGTAGGGAACTTGCCTATTCTTTCCCTGGTGAACTGTGCAGCTTCTTCCCCATCACTGTATACACTGGTATCTTTGCTGAAGGAGGCACCTGAGCATGTGTTTAAGTCTCATTTCAAAGGAGTGAGTCCTTTCCTTGAGATGCTTTCTTGAGAGGCAGCCAGGAGCAGTGACATAAGCTGTTACCCTGACTCGGTTAGAGACAGCACACCATGAGCTCCAGGAAGCCCGAAACTGCCAGCAAGTCTGGACCTTCAGGCTCCTGTGCTCTGAGGATGGACAGACCCTGCCCAGCAGGTCAGAAGGAGGCAGCAGGTTCTGCACGCTGCCTTCTTGGCATACAACCCACTGATCACAGCATCAGCTTTGGCAAGTTCCCCTTCAGCAGGAGAAACTGGGATATGCAGAACAGACAGGAACCAAGATGTTCAAACCTCACATTTGGCGTGGTACGTGCAGGTGGTGGAGCTCATCTTTGGGTGCCTGAGTTTATAAAAACCAGTCGTCTCTGCGTGTGCAGTGATTTCTTCTGAGAGGCAGAAGGTCCCTCCTGTTTCAGCCCATATGCTCTGTGTCAGAGCAGCTTCTGCATCTTTGTACCTCTAAATTGTCTGCTTTTCCCTCACATTAAAGAAAGGGATGCAGTAAGATGCATATTTTTATCTTCACCTCTTACAGGTGCCAAGGTAAGGACCCAAGTATGCTGTGCTTCACACAAGACCGAGTGTTTCAGTGCAAGAAATCAAATACCCAGCCCTAAGAAATTGATCGTTGCCCCCTTCTTGTTGCTGGATCTTTGTTGTTGTTACCAGGCCGTGTTTCCACCCTGCTCAGCATTGGTGTCCCTCAGCTAGAGTCCTAATGCCCTGTGGAGTCCCTGGTGTTAAATGGAATTTTTATAGGCAAAGTATTAAGCAAAAGGGTAACAGAGAGAATATTACATCCCTGTGAGGACAAAGAAAAGCTGCTTCAAAGAAACTTTTACCAAACTTTGTGTCATCCATAAAATCACACATTCTCTGTGAGAAGAGGGTGGAACAATAATCCCTGAGAGTAACACATGTGGCCTTCCCATGGCATGCAAGCATGGGCCCCAGTTTCCTCTAAGCCATCTAGTTTTTGCCCTTTATGACTTAATATGAGCTAGAAAACATGTTGCAACAAGCTGCCTTCCTCCCTGTGGACAGTGCCTTGCTCTACCACACACCTTGGGAGGATGACTCTTGCAAGGCTGAGGCTGGGAGCCAGGGGGTGGCACCAGGGCTGCCAGAGGTGGTCACCAAGCAAAGCAGCAAGGTGGAAACCCTTCCAGTAACCACCAAGCTTTGGATTCTTTCTCATTTATCCCCCACCCAAGGCAGGAACTGTGAGTCTCAGCATGTCACTTTGCATGAAGCCTGCTGAAACCTTCTCCCTATAGAAAAGGGGCAAGGTGATCCAGTTGAGCCCAGGTGTGGGCTTTGTACCCTCATTTCTTAGGAGGACCTCCCTTGTTACTTAAACAGAAGATCAAATCCAAGCAAAACCAGTGAGTTTTCACCTGAGCAGAACCCCTAGGTCCCCCTTGCAGGCAGAAGGGAACCATCATGGTCCCACAGGGCATTGCAGAAAACAGGTAGTGGCTTTAGGTCCAAAATCACCTTTTATTTTCTGGTTGAGTGAGATGGAATCAAGTGTCTATGCAACAGAAAAGTGAAATGACATTTGAGCAAAAGCTAGGTTTATATCCATTCACATTAAATAAAGGATTTAAGTTCAGCCAAGGTCTTCATCTGGCTCTCTAACAGCACTGATTTCCTCTCAGGGAGAGCAAATACATCTCTGCTCATGTAAGAATCATGGCTCAGTCTTTTCTTGAGAGGCTTTGCCACAAAATAGCCAGAGGGAGAGAGCTAAAGCTTGTGATGGGAATAACTCTCATGAGGAACAACTGCTCAGGGGGCTTAGAAACGTGATTTGTTACTAACTTTCTGTCAATGTTCAGCACAGGATAAATGTCCATTTAAGAGCATTAATGATGCGTTCCCCCAGAGTGACATCTGCAGGACCTCATCCTTCCCTGCCTTCTCACCAGCTGTCAGCTCACTCTGAAAGGGTGAAAGAAGGAGCAGTGCTTCGAAAGGATGCACCCAAAGCCTGCTGAAGGCTGCACCTCAGCTCCTGCAGCCGCTGATGCTTGGAGCAGGAAGGGGAACAGCAGGTGGAGGGACCATGAAATGCCCCAGCCATGGGCAGGTGCCTACTTGACATTTCAAACTGTTTGTTTTGAAAAGGAAGGGAATGTCTTCCCCAGACAGTCTGCTCCTGTGGCGAGAGGAGCCCTGTTTGTACACCTGGGATGCCGCATCTCACAAAGAGGAGCACAGATTTTGGCAGAGCACAGACTGAGGTGGCTCCCACCTGCAGCAACAAGGGCCAGGGGTGATGAAAAGCTGGTTTTAACAGACTGAGCTTAATGCTGCTTTGTTGGAGCGTGCGTTGAAGCTCACCCAAGGGTTTTTCTGAACACTAGTAGACAGGGAGAGCTTATAGTTTAACCAACGTGTTTCCTGGCTGAAGATATACCAAAACTGAACCTGAACCTCTCGTGGGGCTTGTGGGTGCTGTCACTGCCCTCAGTGTTCAGGATTCTCAACTTGAGGACTGTGACATCAGCCTGTAAAAATTGCATTTAATTAGTGATTAATGGTCCTCACTCCAGCCAGGAAAGAAGACATGATGGTGGTCCAGGGGCAAGGGTGGAATGTTGTCTCCTCACAGTGTCTTTTGAAGCAGGATCTGTAAGACAACGCTGAAGCAACCGATGGCCTCCCATCCCACAGGCAGTTATGTCAGGAGGTTGCCTTGTCTCAGCCCTGACCCCGTATCCCCCTCTCCTCTCCACAGCAGAGGTTCTGTTTTCCTAGATGTCCATCTAAAGGAATCTATCTTTGCTACATTTCCAGAGTGTCCAGCAGACAAGAGAGAAGCTCTCTGGTCCCTGGTGCCAGAGCACAGAGAAAATGCCACGAAGTCTTTTAAGATCCATACAGAGAAGGCAAAAAAATGTGGAGCAGAAGTGTGTGTCCTTGTGCACACCGTGATGGGAGCACTGGGGCTGAGGGGACAGGACAATCCACAGTCCTGTTTGTCCCCACACAGAGTCCACAGTGCAGAGGGGAGGGATGTAACCCCCCCAAATCCCTTTTGCTCTGGTAAAACGCCCATGAAATGCTTTTCTGATGTTCACACTCCTTCATCTGTTTATTTTTAACAGCTAACATTTTCTGAACCTGAATGTCATCTCAACTGTATTCCCAGAGCTTAATTCCTTCTGGTCCCATAACCATCCCTTTATGCTTATAGAAGATATTTTGAATTAGCCAGACTAGATTTCCTCTGTTGTCAGTGACTGTTGGTCATGATGGTTTTGACTTTGGGTTGCAAAATGTGAAGTGGCAGAGTAAGCTGATATGTGAGGGGTGAATTAGGCTTTTAATAGACAAAAAACCTGCTAGGAAGATGGGACTTATAAATGACTTTAGACACGCAGCCATAACTATTACATGCATTTGATTTCTGTATACATACATAGGGATCTTTAGGAGGCTGGTTACTATGGCAACTTCTTTACTGCATGGTCCATATGTTGCCTCTGAAAATCCTTTTTCCTAAAGGAAAATTACACCCGTGGACATGGATGGCATTTGTAAATCTCCTCAAAAAGCAACCGTTTTCTTCCTAAATGTCATGGGCTGTGCAGTGGAAGCCTTTGAAGTTCAATTCTCCCTCCTGTCAATTCACCAAGCAAGAGATGTGCACTGCATCCAAACCTTCCCTTCTCTCCCCCCGAGCTTTTGCCTTGCCTTGCTGGAAGCCTGCCTTGTAGGAAATGCCCTGACTTTTCACAGGATGAAGTCAGAAAAACTTCTATTAAATTATAACTCCAGGTAGCAGCTGGATGTGTAGGGAGGTTATCAGGAGAGAAGAGCTTAGATGCCCTTTGCAACGTCAACTCAATTCTCTTGGGGTGAATGTGTTTGGATTTTCTGCCCCCAAATGAAACCAGATGAATGTTTGGTTGGTTGTGGGTTGTTTTTTCACTTTTCCTAGGAAAGAAGAAAAAAAAAGCAGCTACATTTTGCAGGTTGCAAAAGGCCTTTTGTGAATACAAATCAACACTGCAACTGCAGCACTGAGGGGCTGTGGGGCTCAACAGTGCTTTCACCAGGAGGTTTCATACCTTTGGGACCAGGGTTTGCTAGTTCTTCTCCATCCCATAGCAGGGTGGAGGAGCTGTGGTGATCTCTTGAGTGTGTGATCCATTCCTGGACAATCTTCATCCCCTGGTTTGCCAAAGAGAGTGACCTGTGTTGCTGGCTCAGCAGCGTGCACACTGATGCGTGGCTCCTCAGAGCAGGCAGGTTGGCTGCAGCTCTCCAGTGTGGTGGTGGTCCCACTGTGGCCACTGATTTAGGAAGGCAAATTTTCCCACATTCTGCTTGAATAAAGGTGAAAAGAAAAGAGCATTTCTGAATGCAGAACAAAACCAGGTTCTAAAAACTGCTGTGGAGCAGAATTACTGTCCTCAATGCAGCTCAGTATGTCACTTGTCCAAACCCAAAAGAAAAGCTGGGAAGCAGAATAAGCTCAGCTCCAGGTGTGTGAACATCTGGGAACGCTGAGCTTTCGGCTGCTGCACCATGCTCTGCTCTTGAGGTGGGCAGGGCAGCGAATTAGAGCCATCCATATGCACCTTGGTCCTTTCTGGTGTGTGTTTTGAATAGTTAAACAGCCCTTGTAAGATAGGGGCATCTCTCTAATAATCTATGGGGGTCTGGGGGAAAAAACCCAACCCCAGCTACCTGCACCATTGCAATCAATTGCTTTGCCTGGTCTGCTTCTGAAGCTTAAGCCAAGGGGTTAGGAACCCACAATGGAAAACTCCAGCACTGGGGCTGATGGAGCAATTCCCAGAGCAGAGATCCAGGCTGGACTGTCTGGCATGTCCACCCTCAATCCGTGCCTCAGCATTTCGCTGCTGCCATCAGCCATGAACACAGGCACATCTGTGAAACATGGATTTCAGTGAGGCTGGATTAGGGGTGGATTTAACTCTGTGTATCTGAAGTTTACCAAAAAGCCCAGAGCCACTGAAATGTCTTTTTTAACCTTATTTTCCCCAGCAATTCTTGTGAACGGCTGCGGCTTGGGAGCACCCGGCTTTATATACCTAAAGAGTCTGTGAATGTTGGCTTTCCAGAGCCCTTTCTCAGCGCCTTACACAGCTGTACTTCTGCTTTACACTGGAAAGGTTTGACACCTTTGCAGTATAAAGTTATAGGTTTTTATCCCTAAAACTTCCCAACTGCAGTTTCCATTATTAGCGCCATCGTGACAGCTATAGTTTGTTTATATTGCTTCACCTGGGGCATATAAACTTAAAGGACTGAAAATGCCTCCATGCAATAAAAGAATTTAATATAATTGCTACCTCTTGCTGTAAGGGACAGCTGGCCTTTGAAAGTTGGGAACTCAGTTACGTCATTGAAGTAAAATGTAAGCCTGGGGTTCAAATGACTGTAATTTATGTTTCTGAAGCTCAAAACACAAATATGGCTGTGCAAAGGGCAAATACCTTTCCAAACAAACTTAAGACTCATAATTCAACCTGGAGAGTATGTATGTTGCCTTACAGGAGTCTGTCCTGTTTTCTTTCCATACTTACTCTCTCATTCTCCCTGGTTTGTCATCCCCAGTGTTGATGTTCCTGTGGACAGCTTCCCAATTCAGCTGGTTTACATGTTCCCTGCTCTGCCGTGCAAAGGCTGGGCTGCATCCCTGCATGGGCACTGGGAGTGCGTCCCAAAGTCACTGGGGGCTCCCACCGGTCCAGCCCACCAGGTAGATGAAGCACTGGCTGTGGCATGGAAGCTCCTCTCATCACTGAGAACGGCTAAGGTCTTCTGGCTGGGTAAAAATCAGTGTCCCAGGAGCAGTTCTCGCTCTGAGCGTTTTCCTGTCACCATCTCTAAGCATTTGTCTGAGCACCATTTATATACTTTGGGTTTAGGGCCTGGTTCCAAGCAGCTGTTGCTTGTTTGGCTTTTCTAAATTTTGTTGTTGTTGCTGCTTCGTTTTTAATTTACAACACCGAAAATCTCTCTGGAACCGGGCTGACACCAAAAATGTTTGCTCTAGCCCTTGGATGAAAGGCACAGACCTACAGCCCCTGCTCTTATGATTTGCAAATTCACCAACCCTTATTATGGCATTGCAAAACGACAGTGACAAAAAGAAACCCAACCACAGCTCCCTCAGGGCAAATTCCAGACACAGAGCTCTGCTGTAAACTTGCAAGTCCATGGTGAGAGGGGGAGTCTGCATTGATTTAGGTGGTGCCCATTTCCAAATCTCTGCTCTGGCATGGTCATGTGCTGCCTTTGTTCCTCCTATGGACTAAAGCTAAAGGAAGGAAGGTTCAGATTAGATGTTAGGGGGAAGTTTTTCACAGAGAGAGTGGTGAGGGGCTGGAACAGGCTGCCCAGAGAGGGGGTGGGTGCCCCATCCCTGGGGGTGTTCAAGGCCAGGTTGGCTGGGGCCCTGGGCAACCTTGTGTAGCTCCAGGCCTGGAGGTTGGTGTCCCTGCCTGTGGCAGGGGGTTGGAGCTCTATGATCCTTGGGGTCCCTTCCAACCCATGCCATTCTGGGATTCTGTGATTCTGTGATTCCAACAGTATATGATACTCTTGTTTGCTTTTAATAGATATATTCAGATGTATCTGTCACTTAAAAATAGTTAAACTTTTTTCAAGAGCTTGGTTGTGCTGCCCAGTGTAGCTCAGTGGAGAAGAGCAAACACCAGATCTTCTTAATCTTGGATTGTATAAGTGTGAATATTGACATCAGGTTCCTAGTGCAAGGAGACCATGGAAAGGGACTTGAGATTTCACCTGAGTGTTGTGTGGGTGAACTTGATTCCACCCCTTAAAGTGCCTCTTTGAGCAAAAGTGAGCACAACCTGGGACAAAACACATCCAGCTACCATGAGGCTGGGTATTCATGTCCTGCTGAACCTGTCCTCCTTGCAGTAATGACCAACAATGTGCCAAGAAGGTGAGGCCACAGCCCCGTGGGCATCCTGCTGACCCACATCATCTCCCTCCTATCTCACATGGGTTGGGAGCACGGCGAGGCTGCAGCCAGGCACACCCTCTGTGTGTATTACTGAATGTGTCAGCTTGGTGCCTGGGAATGCCGTGGGTCACCAGGAGCCCTGTGTTAGCTGCTGTGGGACAAAAGGTCTCTCCTCCATCCAGGATCTCCCCTGAGATGGGGAGATGTGGGTACAAGGAGGGAGGGAAGCGGGTGGGGATGCTGGCTGTGCCGCAGGCTCGCTGCAGTTCTCTGCTAACCCTTGGTTACAGACTTTCTTCAGTGGAAGTACAGAGCAGGGAATTGGGGAAAAATGCAGAAGTGGCTTTAGAAAACGTGTTAGGAGTCCTGGTCCCCAGCGACAAGTGGAGCCTGAAAGCAAGCCCAGTCCTTCCTTCTCAGCACAAGTGCAGCCCCCAGGCCCCTGGGATGCGCCGTCATGTCCCGGGAATGTGCTTCCTGGACACGCTGCATCCACCTTCCTGCGCTTGCCTGTCCTGCTGGGACCGGCCTCCCTCACTCCTCCAGCCAAGCCTGCTCTGGGGGGGATGCACAGCCTCACGCTGGGGACTGGGGCTGTCACAGAAGGACCAGTACCAAAGGGCAAGGCCTTCCTTTCACCCGGTTTTTGGAGGAGCACAGCTGCCTGCAGCTGCTGCTGCTGTAAAGGGCGAGCATGGGTCAGACACCCCTGTTAAAACCCACAGCATGGAACTGTCTCACAGTGCACCAAGGGCAGTTGTGGGCCTGTTTTCCAGCTGCACCACGGAAAGTTTGCCAGAGGCAAACGAGCTGAAGCATGAGCTAGAGAGCTAGAGAGCTGCTGCACCCGAGTCTCTCCCGGATAGGAAAGAGTCCTGGGTGCCAAATGAAGAATATAACCCCTGGAATAAATTGAATGGTGAATTGGACCATCTGTGTGAGACACCAGTCGCTGTCATCTGTGCATGGAGGTGGCAGTGGGGCTGGCAATCCAAACACAGAACCATAGAATGGTTTGGGTTGGAAGGGACCTTAAAGATCACCAAGTTCCAACCCCCTGCCATGGACAGGGACACCTCTCACCAGCCCAGGCTGCTCAAGGCTTTTCCTTTCTTCCCCGCCCCACTCCTGTGGCTGGGTGTCTCAGGATGCAATGGACATCTAACACACTTGTAAGAGGACACTGACAGGAGGAGGTGGCTTGTCCCTTCCTGGGGACTAACTGATGGAGGCAACTACGGTGTTCAGGGGCTGCTCTCAGGGTCCTGGCAATGCTTTCCAGCCCTACCCCTGTGTCACCAGTACCTTTCTCCTCTACCTTCTCAGAAACAGCTGCGAAAGCTGAGAATGTAAAGCCTGGTCCTTAAGATCTGTCATGGCTGAAATGTCTATAAACACCTTGAGTCTCTTTAGAGATCGCTGTGCTTGCCAAACTCCACAGTTTACTAGTATGTCTCATCATACGTGGTGCTTCCTCCCCTCCTGCAGCCTGTGATTATGTGAGAACTGCAGGGAAAGTAAGTTTAAAGACTTCAGTACATTCTCAATGCCTAAACTGAAGATCTAGATGAAGGTGCCCTTAATTTAATTAAAAAGTTGAAAACAATAATATTTAAGATGACCTCAAGGCTTGGAGCCTGTCTGCAGCTCCTTTCCCAGCATTGGCAGCTATCAATATTGGAATATTATCAGAAAAAGATGGGGTTTTTTTCTTTTTTTAATGTCTTAGTAACCCAAGACCACGTTAGCCAGCTGAAATCTGCTGATCATTAATCACCAGATCCTGTGTGTTACGGATGAAACAAATCTGATTAGAAAAGCAGTGAAAAAATCAGTAAAATTAGTGGCATTGTTTGCCATACCCTCATAGACTGAAATTAGTTGCTTATAGGAGTGAAGTTTCATTCCCTGGTAGAAATACATATTGCACAGCTGACTGGGGTGCATCTGTCCACTAAAATGGATCCAGGCTATTAATCAGCAGGTAGCTTCTCTTTGTGTGTGTGAAGATGACAAGACACTTGATCTAGAAGAGCTCCAAGGGGGCACTATTTTCTTGGGGTTGGACTGCAATGGAAACTGTGTTTTCCTTTTCAGGGCAGGGTCTCACAAATTATGGCTGGGAATTGCAGGGCTGAGTAACTTCATCCATCACAGGAGTGTTCTACTGACTGATAGGCACTACAGCCAGGGATATCTACAGAAAGGTTGTCATTAGGGTCAGGGTTTTGAAGCAAATATCCCAATCATCTCCTCTTAGGGCGATCTGGCTCACACCGTGGAGTGATGCTGCAGCACACGAACTGGGTGGTTTGTAGAGGATGTGTGACCAACTAATGTGCCCCAGCTCACCTCAACACATGGGTCACTAACGATCACTCAGTACTGGGACCAGTCCCCCTGAAAACACCTAGTATGGACACCTCCTCCTCACGCCTGCTCGCTAAAGCTAACACAGATGTACTCACCAACCATGCTCTGCCCACAAATATGCTCATGCAGCAATAAACCGCCCCAGCTCATGGTGATCCAGCCCACCTGAGCGAGGTTATTGCTGTTACTACCAAATAAGAAGAGACACTTATAATTGTAGGGACTTTACACCATTTATCTTCCCGTCCCCTCTCTCCTCCCCACAGGTGTACACTCGATACAGTCACTTTTCTCCAGAGAAAGAACCTGATTTCGTGGCAGACAGGAATGCTGACCTGCTTGCCTTCTGCTGCAAGCATCCATCAAACCCAGCCCCCGTGTCCCCTGGAGTCTTAATTTTCCTCTTGACAGCAAAGACAAATGACTCCCTCAGGGCTGTTTGCTCATGTCTACTCAAGGTTTCCATGACGTTTCTTGAAGATGACCTGTTTTTTAAACACACAATGAGTTTTCTTTCCTCTGCCACCTACCAGTGTGAAGGCAGAGAGAGATTGTTATAAGGTGCCAATGCCCAGCACATCCTCCCCCTCTGCTCTAGTCATCTTCTGGTCCCTAGATGTTGCCAGATAACATACTTTTACCCCCTTTGGGGTTGTCTTTGCACAGATATGATATTGTATTTAAGTGTAACAACCAATGAAAATACAATTCCCAGTGTTTTTCCAATGTACTACAAGGGTTTTTTTTTTTTCCATTTCGCCATGAAATCTGGCTTATTTTCCCCATCCTGTTCTTTTCTCTTCCCTCTGAAATGCTTCCCCAACACCATACCACCAACTCCTAAATGGTGGAAATATTCCCCATAGGAAAATTCCTGACTCTCTGACCACTGCTGATCCTCCAGGAATCTGCAGCTTGAGAGGCTGGGAGCTTAAATCATCATCCTGAAGGGAAGGAATAGTTCCTGTGTTGTTTAGTCCTGGGTTGTGAAACGGTGCCTTGAAAAGAGTCATCCTTCTTTCCATCCACACCACGCTGCAGACCCGGGCAGGCAGACACTGCAAGGGAGCAGGAGCTGGTTCTGTGGTGGAAATCCTCCTGGTGAGGCATGCAGAGGAATAGGGACAAAGCAACATCAGTTTCCCAGCTTTCTAATTTTGGAGAGCTTGTCTTTGCAGTGTAGCTATTTCATGTCAGCCTTGGCAAAAATGTCCTTCCTTTTATTTCCCTCTTCCCTGAGAACACAAAACCACCCTGGCAGCATCCTATGCAGAGCAGCCTGGTCCTGCCATGGGAAACACCAAACACCCTGATTTGTAAGGAACACTGCCAGCCCTGGAACGCTAAACCCCCATAAAAATGAAGGGACTCTCTAGCCAGATTCATCTGGGTGTCGAAAGAGCAAAGAATGTGGTCGCCACTTTCCAGTTTCCTTTGGCACAAGGATTTTCCAGTCAGCCAGGACATCCCAAGGATGGGAAACAGCACCGGACCTCCTGCGCACTGACTGTGCTCAGCTGCTGACGAGTCCCTCTGAGCACCAGCCTTTCCAAACACAGCAGAGCAGCCCGGAGGTTACACAAAGTCTTTTTTGATCCCACCTCAGTGACCCCAAGGCTACAAATGCTGCTGTGGGACCTTCTTCTGCACTGGAATGAGCTCCTTGTTCATAGGAAAACCATGCGATCCAGGCAATAATCACGGACCGGATAGCTACGAGTTACTGTGCAAAGGGAAACTGCTGCTCTTAAACCCTCTACTTTCTCCCTTTACCGTTTGTGTGTGTAGCTGCTTAAGATATACTGAATAATTTAAGCAATCCACATGCCTTAACATGCCCCCAAATGTTTAGTTGAGCGTCCCCAAATTTGTTGTGCATGTTTATTCTTCCATTCGTTAGGAAAGCGAATGCTCCTTGACTTCGCCCTGTGCCTCTCAGCATTATTTTATGGAAATGCCAATTCCCTGCCCTGAAAGAAACCCTGATGATAATGAGAGGCTCAAAGCTTTTCAAACAAACAAACAAACAACAACAACAACAACAAAAAAGCGGTTCCAGTCAGATCTGCATTTTGCTCCTAATCAAAACTAGTTGTGTGCATCTGCATCGCCAATGAGCTCAGCACACAATGCTGCTCCATATGGGCTTGGCTGCTGGCATTCAGTGAATGGCAGGAGCCCCTGAAAAAAAACCACAAAACAAAACCACCCTGGTTTTCAAAGATTTAGGGATGACCTTGCCAAAAAGTGTAATTTGTCAGTGCCTTGTCCAGAATTGCTGGGAAAAAAAAAATCCCTGAAAACGTGATGGATTCACAGAGCTCAACTCTCCCACTGCCAGAGCAGTGCACAGGGATTTCTCACCTATGCCGAGACAGTGGGAAATAAACTGGAAACCTGATGGATTCACAGAGCTCAACTCTCCCATTGCCAGAGCGGTGCACAGGGTTTTCTCACCTATGCAGAGACAGTGGGAAATAAACTGGAAACTTTTCGTGGAGCCCCAAAATATTTCTTTCCTTGATGCTTTATCTCGATATTGGGCTTCCACTTCAGATGTTACTCATTTTTCAGGCATAATCTTACAAATATGGATGCAAACAGGCTATGGTCCATTAATCCGGACACCTAGTTGCAATTTTGAAGTGCCTAAAACACTTGGAAACAACCCACAAACTTTTACTGCTCCCCAGTTTGGACCTGATCTCACAGAACCCCCTTCATGCTAATTCCAGTCAACTCACACCCAGGAGGGGGTATCCGTGTATGTGGAGTTTTAGGAGCAGGTCCCCATTTTTGAGCACATTAATAGTACCCAGAAGGGCTGTGGCACACAGACGTTGCAGGTCTGCTCTGCAGAGTATGAACAATTAGGAGAAATAGGGACAGAAAGTTGCTTAGGCATCCCTGGACAGGCTGTCGTGAGTGGCTGGACAAGTTGTGCTCAGAAAAGGATTTATTTCCACTCATTTTGGTCTTGTGGCTGTGAGAGGCTTGCAAAACCTTTCACCTTCCTTCCCTGGAGTCAAATATATTTTATGAGAAATTTAAGAATTACCTCTTATTAAAATGGGGATAGTGTAATTACCAATAAAAAGCAGATGTTATGGCATGACTAATGCTTGAAAACGTATACGTAGCGAGCACAACATACCAGCACATCCAGGCTTTTCAGGAAGATAATAAAAGTTGTCTTTGTTGAAGCTAACTGGCCAAGCTGCAGAGGTCTGAAGTCGCAGGGAAATCATTATGGGAAACACTGAAAGGCTCCATGAAACGGCAGCTTTGTTCCCACTGATCTCCACGACAGAAAGTAACTCTGGAAGGTTGAGATGGGAAAACCCACCCCCTGTTCTCCTCGCCCACATCAGGAGGTGTTGGAAAAGGTGTCCTGCTAAAGCACCCCGACTCACTGTGCTGAGCATCCTTCCCCTACAAGCCATAACGAGCTGTAATTAGTGAACTCCCTGACACCTCCGGCACCTCTCCGGGGGTCCATAACCCACCTGCAACAGTCAAGATCATTCCCTTGGATCAGCCCCAAGTATTTTGGCAAGGCGTATCTGGAGTGATCCGTGTAGGCTGACTTTTGAAACAGGAATGTGCAAACATCATGTGAATGGAGTTGTTCAGCAACCCTGTGTGAGGAGTCCTGGGGTTCACAAACTCCTCTCCCTTCCTTCCCAGCAAATCATAGAATCCCAGACTGGTCTGGGTTGGAAGGGACCCCAAGGGTCACAGAGCTCCAACCCCCTGCCACAGGCAGGGACACCAACCTCCAGGCCTGGAGCTACACAAGGTTGCCCAGGGCCCCAGCCAACCTGGCCTTGAACACCCCCAGGGATGGGGCACCCACCCCCTCTCTGGGCAGCCTGTTCCAGCCCCTCACCACTCTCTCTGGACAGAACTTCCCCCTGATATCTAATTTAAACCTTCCTTCCTTTAGCTTTAATCCACCCCCCTTGTCCTGCCATTATCTACCCTTTTAACAAGCTGATTCCCCTCCTGTTCCTCTGCTCCCTTCAGGGACTGGAAGGCTGCAATGAGGTACCCCCACAGCCTTCTCTTCTCCAGGCTGACCCAGCCCAGCTCCCTCAGCCTCTCTTCATAGGGGAGCTGCTCCAGCCCTCTGAGCATCTCCATGGCTCCTCTGACCCCTCTCCAACAGTCCCACATCTTTCTTGTATTGGGGCCCCAGCTCTGGACACAGGACTCCAGCTGGGGCCTCATGAGGGCAGGGTAGTGGCTGCTTTGTGCCATGCGAGGTGACATGGGGTTTGCAGAAGAACGTTCTCGGCACGGAAAGAGGGTCTGATGTTCTGGGAGTGGGTATGAATTTTGGGGAAAGGGAGGATCCCGCTCAGCTGGGGAAGGCTGTGAGGGCAGCGGGAGCTGGGAGCTCTGCGTCCAGGGTTACGAGGGGGCTGGGACACCTCAACAGCCATGGGCTGGTGCTCACCCCTGCCTTCTCCCGTCCTCAAATCCCAGGTCTTTGACTTTTTTATCCCAAACCCCATGCCTTGCCCAAAGCTCCATGATTCAACGTGCACGAGAGGCAGCAGACACCTCCTCATCTTTTCCTACAGAACCCTCCCATAGTCAATCATTATTTCCTCTGCATGTAAATGCCATATTTCAATATAAAGGGAGAAAAAAAAATTAATTATCCAAATCTCAAGACTATTCTTGGCCCTGTGGGAGTGTCAGCTCACTGGAGAAACCTCCTGTGATGTGCTGGGGCATCTTGCAGGCTGGAGGGGTTTGGGGTTTTTTTTCTTTAATGTTGGTTTGTACCAGCATTAGCTCTGTCATTTTGTGAAATGAAACTAAGACATATGCATAAGCAGCCTTGACAGCAATTAGTTCTGGCAGAATCTTTGTGGTAATGAATTTCAATGAAGCTGGGGTTTTGGATGCCTGAACACTTCATTAGCTACCGGTATATCATACTGATGCAGTTGAGAAATCACATTATAATAAAGCACTTTTTACTGCAGGCAGCAACTAGGATAATAAATGGGATGAATAATAATATAGTCCATTCAAAATCGTTTCTGTGCTTTTCAGCTTTGGAATTTCAGTAAATACATCAAATACTGTGCAGGAGTGAATCTTATTTGGAATTTCTCTGTTACTAAGGTATTTATTAACATTTTTAATGTATTCTTAGAGGAGCTGCTCCGCTCTATTATGCTTGCCAGTTAAACACTGGAACATGTAGGTATTGATGTAGTAATAAGAAAAATCACCTGTCATTTAGCAAAAAATAGTTGAAATCTGAATGGAGGAAAAGAGATGGTGCCTATTTCATTGTGAAACATCAGGAAGTCTTTTTGTCTATATATTTACAGGGTATATTCTCTTTTTTTTTTGAAGTATGGAAATACATGGCTTTGAAAATGTCTTCAAAAGCACAGCAGAGACATTCCCATCCTTTCCTCTGTATTTATAAACCAGAGAGATAGGCATTATTCTGTCACGGTAAAATGGAATTTATACTTACCACGGTCTTTGCAGTGATTAGTATGAAAATGAGGGGGAAATGCTTTAATCTGATGCTATTTCTGTTGAAATTTATCCTTTTGAATGTGTCACTTGGACTGCTGGTTACTCAGTTGGGAGTCCATCAAACAAGCTCTCCTCCACCAGTGAGGAGCAAGGTGGAAGAGTCCATCCTCACAGGAATTTGCTGAAACTTCCCAGCCAAGACCATTACCCTAGCTGGGACCAGTTGGTTTATTAGGGCTTATCTCAGTAGTTTGTTATCTCACTGAGAGGGATAAAACCAACTGACATGCCTTTAGAAGCCAGGCTATCTGTGAGCAACCCAGTAAAACCAGGATGTCCTCAAAAACATGCTGGGAAGGGAAGGAAAGGGAAGGAGAGGAGAGGGGGGACAGCTCTGCTAGAGGGAGCCGGTGGGGGAGGTGTTGGGCGTGTCCCCCCTGTTTGTGATGCTGCCATGGAAATCTGTCACCGAGGCAGCTAGGCAGATGCTCTCCCCACAGGCTTTCCCTCCTTGGATGCTTCTTGGCTACCTGGTAACTATAAAAAGGTCTTTTCTCTCACCCTTGTTAACAGATGGGTAGCAGTTATATCAGTGTGTCCAGTTCTGGGCTCCTCACCACAAGAAGAACATCGAAGTCCCCAGGCGTGTCCAGAGAAGGACAACCAGGCTGGGGAAGGGGCTGGAGGGCAAATCCTCTGAGGAGCAGCTGAGGGAGCTGGGGGTGTTGAGCCTGGAGAAGAGGAGGCTGAGGGGAGACCTTCTCCCCACCTGTCCTGCCCTGCCAGGAGGGTGCAGAGAGGTGGGCGCTGGTCTCTTCAGCCAGGGGACAGGAGATGGGACAAGGGGCAATGGGCTCAAGCTGTGCCAGGGCAGGGTCAGAGCAGATGGGAGGGCAAAGTTCTTCCCTGGCAGAGTTGTGGGGCTGTGGCACAGGCTGCCCAGGGAGGGGCTGAGTCCCCATCCCTGGGTGTGTTTAACAGAGGGGAGATGAGGTGCTCAGGGATCTGGTTTAGCACAAGACAGGGACGGTTGGACTTGATGATCTTAAAGGTCTTTTCCAACCTGGTGATTCTGTGATATTAAAGCTAATTTCAAGTGTATCTATAAGATACACTTGAAATATCAATAAAACTTAGAGGCAGGTTTCTCAATAAGAAAAAGTGAAAGAATATGGACAGTGAAATATCAGCACCAGCAAACAGCTAATGGGTGGCCAGTTTTCCTAGTAGCAAAATATTTCTACCTGTTTCTCTGTAACAGTAAGATAACTATTTACTTTTTTTTTCCCCCAATGAAATAGTGTCTCATAACAGAGGTGATCTGATAAACAGGCTTTTCAAATAGAGAGAAAATTACTTGAATTGAAACATCAAGTCCAAACTCTTGCAAACCCTTGATTCACATATGCCAGTTTTGGTTGTGTGGAAAATAAAAAAAATTTAAAAAAAAATAAAAATCTAGAGGAGCAGAGGGCTGTAGGGGGGTTGTTTGGGGTTTTTTATTCAGACTCTACCCAAATTTGACTGTTCTTCTATATCCAGCATGCTCACAAGCATGGTTGAAATACCGAGATTTTCAGGAGGCCATAAATCACCCTAAATATCCTGAGCCTGTGGGAGTCCTGTGCCTTTGGCTTGGAGTCTGCCAGAGCAGCTCGTGAAATCAGATGTAAGTTTATCCTCAAATCAGGTACAAACACTGTCTCTGTGGGCCGTGGCTTCATCCCGTGCCAAACAGTAGCCTGTAAAAAATCAGGTAGCAGGGGATGGAGCCTGGGTTTTTCTTTCTGAAGCCTGGTTATTGTTGCTCTCCATCAACACAGGGAAAACAGGAAATGTTGTATTTTTCCTGTGTGAGCAACTAAAGAGAGAGTATGGGAGCTAAGGTGGTATTTAAATTTAACTGAAAACCCTATATGAGAGACCATTTCAAGACTCAAAAAGATGAAAGATAATCAGCCAAATCCTTAAACCAGCCAAATCCTTACAGTCCTCATCTTTGGACTGGCCTCATTATCCCCTTGCAATGGCCAATGTGCCATGCCCTGGGTGGATAGTAGAACATTGGTGATTGGTTTTGCTAATGGCTCTTGCCCATCGATAGCAGAAGTTTGCTAGGTTTGATAATTTCTTTCAGGAGCTTCCAAGAGATCTGGAAACGGGATGAAACCACACCACCACCATCCAGCCCAGGAGTCTTGGAGCATGTTCTGTGGATCAGGGACAGTCCTGAAGACTTGAACACCACACTCTTGCTTAGCAGTGACCAGTCATCCTTAGATCACCCAATATTTGGTCTTGCATACCTGCCCTACTACAGAACAGCTTCTATCTTGACCAGCCCATCACCCCTTTGTGCATCATGTGGCAGCATAGAAATAGAAGAAAATTTCAATGATGGCAAAGTTAATGCTAAGCAGGATGAGAAAGTGGGTTATCCAGCCTTCTCCACGGGATATTTTCCATATTACAGAACACATGAAGAGCTTTTTGGCCAGCTACTCACATATGGACTAATTACAGATGAAAAAAAGCCTGATGACCATGGGGAAGATGAAAGAAAAGGTGGATGTGCAGAGGATGTTGGAGATGCTGAACAAGTAAGCTGCCATGGTAATTGTGATTGCTCCCTGAGATTGCACAGAGTCAGGGAATGCTCCATCTGCTGTGAGTGTGGGCGCAGACCTCACCAGCCTTGGTGCCTCCCGCTTGCCCTGGGGCCTCACAGGCCTTTCCAGCAGCACCGGTGTGGTAGCCCAATTGGACATGGAGTCATGCTTTGCCTGAGTATTGCTGTAGCGCTTTCCTTTAGTCGAGGTCATCCACAAAGAGCTGCAGAATTTGTGCCTTTGCATGAGGACGTGCTTTTGGGGAATGAGGAGACATTAAAATAAGCCAAAGGCAAGTGTGGGAGCCCTTGCAGGTGCCTTTAGGTCTGAGTGAGGGACCTCAGCTCCCTCGATCACATCAGCCATCTCTCAAGAGTGTCACCCTGCACAGACTGTCCCAATGCCTGTGTTTAAATGGGGTTACACACCTGTGAATTAGGTGAGGGGAAACTCACCTTTAACACTTTGGAAAGGGGAAAGGAGGGAGGAAGAGGTTGGCACATCTCACACCATGCTGCTCCCCAAAACTAGGCCCTTAAGAACACGATCATGAATTGTGCTCTGAAAACACAATGCAGGAGTAGAGCTATCTGCAAGGAGGAGATATACCTGAGACAGTCCTGGAAAGGTGTGTCCTTGCAACAACCTTGTCCCTTGGAACAACCTGGCAGACCATGGACTGTTGTGTGGGGACACTGTTGGCTCTGGCTGAGATCTGTCCTCTTGCTGGAGGAGACTGCTATGTCCCCAAAGGCTGTGTGGTTTCCAAGGTGCTATCCCTGCTTTCTTGTGCATAGAGACATTGGCTTTTGCTCCTGAATATGTTTTGGATTTGTTTTGGGTTTTTTTCCCAGCCCATCTCACTAAGTTTGGAGTTGGACAAGAGTTCACTTGCTTCTATGACTGGTGAAGAGCCAACATCCCACCAACTCCTGAGAGACAGCATCCCTGGACACTGCTGGTCCATGACCTCCTTCCTCAGTGGGCTGCCAGGTCTGACCCAGCCGTTTCCCTCTGGTGGGTACTTTCCTTATTACCGGACAGATGGAGAACTCTCTACAGGTCCAGCTTTGGGTGGCAGGTTCCTCACTGGGATAGAAAGCTTGGAGAACAAAGAAGAACAAGGGGAAAAGCAGAATTTTGGAGCCTCAATGCCAGCAGCTTGGTGTGATGAGAACAAAGCAGGAGGTTTGTCTTTGTCAGGAAAAGACTTGAGTCAATGCAGGAGTGAATGAGAGGTTCTGGAAAATGACAACAACATGAAAATCTGCATGAATATGGAGCAAAGATATGCTTAAATAAAACCACAAGTGATAACCCAAAGTGAGTAATGACAGCAGAAAGGGCTGGAGAGGGAAACGCCTGATTTGGGGGAATCCAGATAAACTTGCTCTAGAAAACATCCCGGAGGAGGAGGGTGGGGAAGGGAAGAGCATTTTTCTGGAGCTAATCCCAAAGGCTAGACGTTCACTTGAGGGATGTGCAGCTACGGGAAATGGCCAATGGAAAAATAAAATACAAAAAGGAATTATTTAAATCTAAGCTGCTTGGAGGAATGAAGCAGAGACGTAATTTCCAGTAGGGATTGGGAAATACATTTCCTCTCCCCTCCACTACAATCCTTCCATTGTATTAACGGCATCTGTTAGACCTGGTTACTGTGCACAACCGTCACACACAGGAGAAAAAAAAACCCCATTTTTATTTAAATTCTTTGTCAATAAAATTTTTCAAACACATTTCCATTATGTCTGTCTTCATTTCACTTGCACGGCCAGTAATGAAAATACTCGTGATTGCTTTAATATGTGCAACTATGAGCTTCTATAAAACATTGGGTTTGACTTTGGAAAACCAGGGGACAGCATCCAGGAATGACTTGGCTTTGGTGAAGCTTCACCGATCTACACAAGCTGAGGATATGACAGAAAGCCCCAAGGTCAGCTGGGTGTTTCCTGCGCATCTGAACTCTTGCAACACGCTCTCCTTGCAGCCAACTATGTCACCTCTTACAGGCACCACACAAGTGGATGAAACTCTGCTCTTTCCCGTTCTCACTGTGTGTGTAGACACTTGCTGTTCAAAATAGATGTGTTTGCTCCAACCGTGTAGTTAATCCATGAGTAGTTCTGAAGTGCTTACATGTTGGTGTTGATAGCCTACAGCTAAATGTACCGGTGTCACCTATCAATCGCTGTTACCAGTGTTACCCTGTTCAATCACTAGGTAGCTATTGAAGAAGCAAAACACATCACATTTACTTATTATTTACTTATTTCATATCTTGGTAGTTAGACCAGTGGTTTTGGCAGGTAGGGAAGGGATATGAAATGGATGTTGGGACCCATCTAAGGACCAGAGCTTCAACTCTGGTCTTTCTGCAAGGGATTGCTCAGGACGAGGTGATGCAACACCCTGAAGCAGCAGCTTCCCGCGTACCGCAGTGGATGAGAGCTTGGTGCTGCTTCAGGAAGCCTATGGTCACCCAAACTGGTGGAAGTTCATCCCAATGACCACTCATATCTTCCCTGGCTGGAATTGGGAATGCAGCTAGAGCAGCCAGTGTGCCTCCTGCATCCCCTAATCCCTGTGGGCACCTCAGTATCATTCTGCCACCTTCTCACTGGAAAACAAGACAAATCAGACTCGGGTTGAACCAAGCCAGGCTGTATGAAATAGCTGCTGGTTTTAAGCATGAAGGCAGCCTATGACTTGGGTTGAAAGCAAGCCATGCAAAATACAGTGGGATTATCCAGACTCAAGGGATTGGGCAGAGGAGGGAGGAAAATCTGCCTGAAAATCAGGTGTGATTTGTTCTGAGAATATTAAATTCAGCATTTCCATAAATTTGGCATATTAAAATAGTTTAAGCTACATAGTATCAAATCCACAAATCTGCCTGACTTCCACTTGCTAGAAGTGGAACTTCTTTCTATTGGCTGTCCTGGATAATTTATGGGAACAACGAACATCAGAAATCAAGGATTTGGGAGATGAGAATATTACAAGCTATACCCTCATGGATCAGAAAAGTCTAATTTTAATCACAAGCCGGCAAATATCATATCATATGTTGCCATCTGGAAGTTGGAGCTGAACAAAACTCATGATTTTAATATATTTTCCATACAGAGGTAAAAAGGAAAGGATGGAGGGCAGAGCTGGAAGCTTCTGTGTTTCTCTCAGAGGCTTATGCTGCTTTATTACTTTTCCACATAGTTAACATCCTGTACACAGGCAGCAAATGCCTTTTTCTCAAAATGCTCTGTGGATCAGATTGCTACCTTAGAGAGGACATCATGGACCTTTAACCCAAGAGAGGTCCTGGTCAGCTGGAAATAACAAACAGTTCAGCCCTGTGTACTGCTGATGCATTTCCTTTCATCCCTCTACTTGCAAAATTCATAATTATTGCTCTAAACCCAAAGTCCTTCGATACCAGTGGTCTTCTGGAGTTTGCAAAACAATCGGTGGTTCCTTTGATGCATGCTGTGTAGTCTTCATTGATCCTGTTTAAGCTTTTAATCTCATGAATTCACAAACCTAATGCATAAACCAAACCAAACAAACCACGGCAAATGATCCCCTTTAATAACAGGAGTGGTGATGACCGTCACTGTCCGTGGGGATTTCTTACAATGCAGGTTCTTCTTTCTCCAGAGCTGATGTTAGATTTCATTTGGAAAGGAGGGGAAAGGACTTAGTCACAATATTTGTTAAGCTGCTTGTCCCTAGGGAGAAACCTACTTCAAAGTCAGTAAAAAAGCTTCACACAGACATCACAGGGCATGGAATTTGTCTCTGAAATCAGGTGTGGGAGGCCGTCTTACTAAAGTACTCCAGACTTTAAGTTGAAAACCCAAACCACCCTAAAATCAGTAAGAAAATTCCCTTGGCCTCAGCGAGCATGGGCTAGGGGCTCCAGTCCTCCCATCTGGTGCAGAGCAGCTGCTGAAATGCTTCCTCTCTCCCTCCAAACTGCAACTCCACCAAAAGCTGGTTTAGGGAGAGAATTATCTCACCAACATTTAACTGTACCTGTGTGCATCCTGCGCAGAGGACCGCAGTTAGCTAGGCTCTCCTTCCACTCCAAAATCCTGGTTACATCATTGTTGTTTGTCTTGATGACTTTACTGTGAACTACAGCTGAAATGCAGCTTTTGGCACCCCACCCCTGGTATGGTGCTCTCGTGTGTCAGCTATTGCAGGGGGCACAGCCACTGGCACGGTGATTGCCCACGGTCTGCAGGAGGCTGAGATAAACATAATGCCAAAGAGTAGAGGTGGAGACAGAATCACAGAACCACAGAATCACCAGGTTGGAAAAGACCTTTAAGATCATGTGAGGGTGGGGCCTCGAGAGTCCAACCGTTCCTGTCCTGTGCTAAACCAGATCCCTGAGCACCTCATCTCCCCTCTGTTAAACACACCCAGGGATGGGGACTCAGCCCCTCCCTGGGCAGCCTGTGCCACAGCCCCACAACTCTGCCAGGGAAGAACTTTTCTCTCACATCTGATCTGACCCTGCCCTGGCACAGCTTGAGCCCATTGCCCCTTGTCCCATCTCCTGTCCCCTGGCTGAAGAGACCAGCGCCCACATCTCTGCACCCTCCTGGCAGGGCAGTGTAGGCAGTGATAAGGTCTCCCCTCAGCCTCCTCTTCTCCAGACCCAACTTTTCCTGCTGTAGTTGCAGCAAGGAGCGAGCGCGCTCTGTGATGGCTACTGCTCCTCAGAATCATCAAACACAAGCAACTAAAATGGAAATTCCTGCTGGAGCAAGATCTGAAGGTAACTGGAGCACATGCAGTGCAAAGAGAGTGCTGTGGAGAGCGAGGAGTTAAGCTTGCCTGGCTGAACAGGGGGCTGTGAAAATAGACACGGACCTGGCTGGGAAGGAGGATCAGCACAGAGGATGCAGTGGCCTCTCTTTCCCACTCTCTGCAATGGCTGGGACATCAAAACCCCAACACAATGCAAACCTGAAGAATGGGGATCTGACAGCTGCAGAGTGTTTGAACAACGTGTCAGATGGGAAAGTTTGGGAAACCTTCTATATCCCACCAGAGCATGGGAGTTGCAGCTTTTCCTGGTTTCTCTGGCTGTATTTTCCCCAGGAGTTACCATCAGCATGTGGTGTGAGCGTGGGTCCTGTCTGCGGATGGGCAAGCGGAAGGAATCAGCCCAGCGATGCAGAGATGGTGGCTGCGGTACCACTCACACAAACCAGAGGTTGTGCCCCAGCTCCTCCCCTGTCCCACCACACCCTCCTGGGGAACCCACGCACACCCACAGCCACCCAGTTTTGGATTTCCCCCTAAACACCTCTCATCTTGCAGCAGTTTGTGCTTATTGCTTCCTTTGAAGACCCGGTTCTCTTACAGCATCCTTATGAATGCAGGCACTAGGTCGAGGTGAGGGCGCCTCACTCCAAGCAGCTGCCCCGTTAGCACCTGATGCTAGATAATAATAATGATTAATGAATCTTAATCTTTATGTCACAATTCCCTTTCATTAATATTTATATCTGGCAGATGTACCCCCAAGGGGGAACTCGAATTGCTAAGTATTAGCCTGCTATGTCCAGCTGGTATTTTCCACAGCGACTTTGAGGACATTCTCCTAAGCAGCATATTATGTGTGATTTTATTTTCACCTCATTGTCAGTGCTGTCACGTGTCAGCCTGGAGAAGAATGTTTATTTTAGGCCCCCTCATCTGATGAAGTAAAAAAAAACCAACCAACCCCCCAAAACACCCTCAAATACCAAAGTTTTTTTGGGGAAAAAAAAAAAAAGGCTCTGATGTAAAAGAATGATTACATGCTTAAACTGGCATTGTCAGAGAGGTCAAGCTCAGCTCTGGATACACCACTGAGCCTCCTAATTGCGAGCGGGTGTAATTTAAGGCATCGTTAGCAGGCAGTGATTTTAAACGTGTGCCCTTTTCCAGCTAGATGTATGTGTTCAGCTGTTAAGGAGAAAAAAAAGTCCTGTGCAGCACTTTTGGAAGAATAAACATTCAATTAAATGATCTGGTTGAGTCCTTATAATTGGACTGAAGTCTGTTTATAACGAATTCATAATACAGCATCATTAGCCAAATGATTAATTGGTAATTGCTCTATGAAAACAAATTAATCACTGTGCTTCCCAAACCTCCATCCTCTCTCTCTCTCTCCACACTGTAGGAAACCATTTGGCTCTGGTATGTAACTGTCTTGATTTATTTCTAGTTATCCATCTAAGTCCTGGCTATTCAATTTGGAGGAATCTCCTCCCGGCTCTTGGTGATACACTGTCAGCTACAGCTATAGGCAACATGAAAAATATTTTCCATTTTTTTCAGGTTTTATTACCCTCCCCAGACATGCCTGAACCCTGGCTGGATGCATATTTCTTTGATTGTGCTCTCACTTGAAAGGAGGGACATGAATCTTGCCATTACGTTTATGTAACGACTAAGGAAATCAGGGGATGTAAAATCCAGCCAGTCTCTGTGCCTGAAACATCCCCCAGCCTGCAAAGACTTCAACCTTAGAGTCAGACTTCCTGAAACAAGCTATTAAACCGTGTGGGCACAAGGAAGGCACAAACAGGTTGTATGTGAGAAAAAAATCAGCTGAAATGTGTTCACTGCTGTGAGTTTTCCACAGGAACTGGTGGAAATGCCCCAACACCAGTGAAAATGTGGCTAACCGTGTCCAGCCCGGGGGCACAGTGAGGAGGACATCTGAGTTCACCTGCCTTGGGGTCTGCAGTGGTCTTTAGGGGACAGCAGTGGGCAGGGAAGGAGCTTCACATCAAAACAGTCCTGAAATAGAAGGCTCCAATGGAAAAATATTCAAATGACTGTTAAACACCATTACCTCTGTTCCCAGAAAGAGAAGGGAAGTCAGAAATGCTCTAAGAGAAAATGGGCTGTCAGAAAGGGGAGATGGAGTCTTAGGAAAGAGTGCTGGTCATCTGGAGGACAACAGGGCCACGGGGCATCAGCGGGTACCACAAACCCCTGTGGTCCACAAGAAGTGAAGATCACTCTGAGTGCAAAGAGCATGCTCAAATGATCACAGTGGGCAGACGGGATGTAACATCACCCACGGGAGGTGGTGGGCTCAGAGGGATCTCAGGACCTGAGCGCAGAGGGGATGTTTCCCAGCGGTCCCACACTGAACTTGCAGTAGCCACAAAGCATCACGCTGCCTTCAGCCATACAGCCGAGATGAACTGTGGTACACATCTGGCGAACCACCATGGGCTGACAGGTGACCTGCCAAATAGCTCCAAAATCACCCAAATCAGATCTGCCTGAAGGACCCTTGCCAGCGAGTCAGATTTCCAGCATCTCCTTGTTCCAGCTTTTGAGAAAACATCAAGGGAGGCCGATCACCGCAGCAGCCAGAACGTGGGTACGTGGCCCCATCACTAGGTGACACAGAAGACATCAGCTTCTTCATGCTGCAGGTATGATTCAGAGCAGCTTTAGTGTTTTAACAGAGTAAGTCACTTCAGTGATGTGCTAGGAATAAGGGCCAAGCCTGTTTTCCAGCTTGGGTACCCCAGGGACCCCGTATGGATTGCCAGATTGCTTCCTGGATGAGAGCGTGACTCGGCCATCAAACATTTCTTTTTACCCTTTGTATTCAGTTTTATGTACCCAAAGCTGCTCCTAATGGGGTGCAGATGTTTCTCAGACTGAGTTATCAGAGAAAATGGACAAGAGAAGGAACTACTGAAAACTCCGGAGCAGCTGAAAGGGAAATCACAGCACGCTTGAATCACCAACCAGCAAGGAAACCGTTGGGTAGGAAAACAGAAATGGCTTTTTATTTTGTCTTCAGCAATCACTGCTGCTGTTTCATGGGGGGATGAAGGGACAGAAACTGGGATGATGCCTTTTATGGACCGTCAAGGGACTCTAGAGTTTAATAAAAGACAAAAACACATACAAGGAAAAGGAAAGGAGACAACACAGGCAGGGAGCCCAACTCCAGGTCTGTGCTGGAGGTGGAGGTGAGCTAGCAGGGAGCAGCAGCAGCTCAGGAGGTTCAATACTGTCCTCTGCGTGTGTGTGTGTGTGTGTGTGAGCACACTAATGGCACCAACACTCCTGATTGCACTAATTGCACTGACTGTGACCTCAAACGACTTTGGGGCTGGCAGAAAGCAGCTGCAGCCCAACCTGCTGCAGCGATTTCCCTCCAGGCTCCATGGGACTTTCACTGCTGGAACAGCTCTGGGATGGAGCTGGGATGCCTGAGGAGTGATGGGGATGAGGCCAAAGCACATCCAGACACGATACCTACAGGTGCAGCTTTGAGGTTTGGGTCACAGGGACCAAAACCACTGTGCAGCAGCAAGCAGCTCCAGGGTCATAAAACAAGAGGAAAGTTTCTGTTTGCCTTCATGCACAGCAGGTCTGGGCAGGGTTTTTTAAGTAAATTTCACTGCTTTTCCACTGAGCAGCAGCAGTGCACGAAGTGGGATGGTCTGGGGATAATTGGGGAACTGGTCTTCTGATGTTTTCTGTAAGTCCCTTGCTGGGAGTATTTTTCTCCCTCTTGTTTTTCTTCCCTGCCTTTTTACAATCAGAGGCAGGGTTGTCCAGGCTGGGTACCACATGCCCCATCTGACACTGGATACAAGAGCTTTCTGCCTCCTCCCTGCACAACCCCAGCCTGCCCTTGGGAGGACACTCACTCTCCAGCATCTGTTCTTCCCCCCATCCTTGCACAGCATCAGTAGTAACAAAACTTCAATCAGCTTTGGACTGCCTCCTCTGAAAATACTCTGCCTAGGATAGGCAGAAAGTCAGAGAAATCACAGAATCACAGAATCAAAGGGGTTGGAAGGGACCTCCAGAGTCCAATCCCCCTGCCAAAACAGGGTCTCGAGGACAGGTTGCACAGGTTGGCATCCAGACAGGTCTGGAATCTCTCCAGAGAAGGAGACTCCACACCCGCCTGGGCAGCCTGTCCCAGGGCTCCCTCACCCTCACTGGGAAGAAGTTCTTCCACATGATGCTGAAATTCTCATTAAAAAAATACAAGAAACCAAACAACAAACCACAACCACAAAATAAAACAGAAAACCTGAGACAGTAACAATATTCCATCTGTAAAAATGTCACAGTCCCACCTCGAAAGGGCATCCACCACCCTTGCCCTGTTCAGCCCAGTCTGTCAGCTGCATCTGCTAGCTGGCACCCTGTGTACTCACTGAATGGAAAATAATTGCTTAGGTGGAGAGCCAAATGCTGAAAATCATGGTCCTTGAGGTGGTCTGCATCACTGGAGGCACAGGAGAGCTGTAGGCACCTTCGCTAGGGAGGCAGGATTAGAGGAAACCCATGAGCAACCAGGAGCAAAACCAGGGCAGGATTTTTAAGGGAAGAAAACAGCTTTTTAAGTCATCGCCTTGTTGGTGATGAGCAAGGCATATGCATTGAATGCTGAAATGAAACAGGTTTAAAAGCCATCATGAAGAAATGATCTCAGCTGCTGTGTCCTGTGAAAGCTCCTCGAGGATGTTCAGTGGTTGGAGAGGACTCACGGTCTCACCATCACCTGCCCCCTCATCAGCATCCCCATCCCTGCCTCGTCCTGCTGCCCACCCCACAAGCACCTCAGGGGAACCTGCAGCATGCTCTCAGCCTGGACATTGTCCCCTCCAAAGGAAGGAAAATGAAAGGAAAGGGCAGAAGGCAGTGATGGGTAGTGGGAGCACAGCCTGGTTTTATCATTAGTTAGGGCAAGAAGCTGCCTTTGACAACTGAAAATGAAGGCTTGAATCATATCAAAGGAGTGAGATGCCTCCTGAGATGTGATGCTGTAGGAGAGCTCCAGCTAGCAGCCCCAAAGGCAGCACTGATGCAGCCTGACTGTGCCCAGCCCACTCCCCACAACCTAAAGGGGCATTTTCAGACCCTGTGTTGTCACTGGCAATGAAATGTCACTGCTGGGGAGGGACAAGGATCCTTTGAACGGTGCTAAAAGACTATGTTTATACTTCAGCAGTGCAGGGAGGCCAAGCTGTGGTTTTCTCATCATCAGATTAAAAAGCAGTATGGATATACATCCTCCCCCACCAGCAAAGAACATACAGCCTGGGTGGAGCTCCTTGATCCTTTCTGCTCTGCCCTGAGCAATTAGCCCAGCCTCACTGAACCCCCTTCTTTGGCTTTGACCCCCTCAAACACATGGGTCTGGGCAAGCTGAGACTCAGCAGGGAGCTACAGCATCCCACTGCACCTAACAGCAAAACAGAGAACTGCTCAGTGCTGCTGGATGGGATGTCAGCATGACCTGTCCTTTCCCTGTCATATTAAATCAAAACCTTTGGGGGAGGGGAGGCACAGCAGACAGGTCTGTGCAGAGCCTGGATTGACACCCTAAGAGGGAAATCTTTTCCTATCCACCCCCCGAATGCACACACCGCCCGCAGGGTCCCTCCGGCTCACTTGGAGTCCCCGATTCGTGCTGCAGGTTAACAGCACCCTCTGCAGCCACCCCGGCAGCGCAAGCCGGGGCCAGCCAGCCCCGGGAGAAGCGCTTCAACCCGTCTCTCTGGACAAACGGGGAGCATTTGGGTTTGCCAGTGGCTAATTTAGGAGAAATTTGTAGTTTGTGCTATCGGCTTGATGTGAAGGGCATCGCATGTGAAGTCCCTCATCCCTGTCCAGCGGATACAGGCTTCAGCTGGGTCTTAGAGACAGCGATGCTCCAGCAGCAACAGCCAGGGTCAGGCCATGGACCAGCACCGGGCTCAGCCTGCATCCCACAGCTCTGGCGATGGGGGCTTTCAAATCCAGGCAAACTAAGAATTTGGATTTCTTGTTTTGCTTTGGGGAAAAAAGTGAGAGAAGTATTCCAGTTTATCAGGAGCAAAGAAAGTGTTGCTTTTGGGGCGTAAGGGAATGTGCTATCTAAAAACTATCAAAGCATAAGATTTCTCCATGTGCTGGAACTTAATAGTCAAAGAATTTTAGAAGTTTGTACTTTATAGGACAGGAAAATCCTCAGCTGCTAGGCTAGAGACTCTCTCTCCTTTAGCTGAGCACTTGGAAACATTGATTTCTCAGTGCTGGCACCCGAAGAGGGCTGTGTGTGTCTCCAACAGAGATGGATGCACCAAGCACAGTCTGAGGAGCTGATGGGGGAGTAAAGCAGGGGGCTGGGGAGGGAGGGTCGTCATGGCAACTGCTCAGAAAGGCCCAGGAAAAAGCATTTTTGAGCTGGGTAGTTTATCACGTTTCCTTTTGGTGGCACTGTCTGCCCAAATATTTTCAAGCCAACAGCCCAATGCTGTTTCAGGTGGAAATCCCTCCTTTGGGTCTGGCTTCAGCCAGGTACCAAAACGTGGCTCTTGCTGCTGAGGGAAATGCACTGCAGCAAGCTGTTTCTGTGGCTTCCTCAGGTTTTGGAGGAAAGGTGTCAATCCATGCAGTCAGGTGATGAGTCAGAGATAAATACCCACTGGGCAAACCAGGGAGCAGCTGGACTAGGCTGGACCTGGAGGTTCTGTGTGTGGGGATTCTGGAATGCCAGCCAGGATTCATGGCAATGAGCCATTCACAACAATAATACATTTGAAAGAAGAACCATTTCCTTGAGCCTTGGATAGATGCTGCACAGGCATCATTGTGAGCTCCGAGCCACATGCTTCCAGAGGGGAAAAGCATCCAGGCAAAGAGCCAGTCCCTGTTGTAAGGCCAGCAGCCTTACCTGTGTGGAGCCCAGCGTGGGGAGGCGAGTGATGAGATGCTCTGCATCCCAGGACAGCACCAAAACCCAGTGTCATGTAGGGAGCTGACCCTCTGTGGCACCCAGGCTGCTGCTATCCAACTGCCTGGATGTAAATGTGACTGTATGTGATGAGCAATTGGATTTGGCAGCATTACCTGGACTTAGAGCTTCACTTTGTAAGAGCTCAGCAGAAGGCCTGGCTCTTTGCTCCAGCATATTTGCTTGTCCTGCCTATCCAGGTGTGACATAAAGGTTATGTGTCTAATCTTTAAAGGCTGAATGACCTGGAGAAAAGAAGCCTGAGAGGGGATCTGATCAATGGGTATCAATATCTGGAGTGTGGGACACAGGGGGACATGGGCAGCCTCTTCTCAGTGTCTGTGGGGACAGGACAAGGGGCAATGGCTGCAAGTTAGAGCACAGGGAGTTCCACCCCAATCTGGGGAAGAACTTCTTCCCAGTGAGGGTGAGGGAGCCCTGGGACAGGCTGCCCAGGGGGTGTGGAGTCTCCTCCTCTGGAGAGATTCCAGTCCTGTCTGGACACCGACCTGTGTGCCCTGTCCTAGGGACCCTGCTTTGGCAGGGGGTTGGACCCCATGGGCTCTGGAGCTCCCTTCCAGCCCCTACAGTTCTGTGACTCTGTGATTCTTTGGTGCGATTCCCACACCAGGCAGCTGGAGATGGGCAGCTCTTACTCAGTCCCACAGCACCTCATGGAAGGCTGGCATAGATCCCACGTGTGGTCAGGGAAAGGGGTATGAAGTGTTTGAGTCATTTTTCATCTTTAATAGCTCATGAAGCCAAGGAAGCTTCCAGCCCCAGCTAAGGGTGTGGGGTTCTCCCCTGCCTTACTGGCCTCTGAGGAGCCCCTGGAACAATCTTCTTGGACTCCCAATGTATCAGGTCAGCTAATGGTCACAAAGAGGTCTGCAAGGGGCGAATTCCTGGCTCAGGCACAGCCACCAAGATCTCTTCAGCAGACTCAAGGCGCCACTCCTCATTTCCCAGTTTTCACTCCGCTGCTTTTCCACATCCAAACCCTTCTTGTCTTGATTTTCCCTTTCACTAGCAGCCATGCTGCGAGTCCTTCCAGGAAGGATGAGCACAAATTCTTCCTATAGACTCCACAGTGAATTAATGGAGCTTAAGTAGGACATTGTGAGCTGGGAATCAGTGGGACTGAACACAAACAAAGGATGCTTCTCCATTAATACAAACAAGAAACTGTCTCACTGTGCCTGTTTAATCAAATCGTTGCCCATAAAGAGGTGGTGTTTGCTTCTCTCATGTAAATTTCCCTGCAGCTTCCAAGAGCTCTGATACGTACTTGCAATTTGGAAGATCTCAATTTAACTGCCATTAACTTGCCATTCTTCTTCCTGGTGTTGGTGACTGTGGAAATGTTTCCAAGGAAATAGGGCTGTTCACCTTGTAAAATGAGCCCGCTCCTCTCTCCCTGATACGAGCTTCTACCCCAGCCCAGCTGGGCCTGGCAACCTAAAAAAATGATAGAAAAAAAAAGGTGGAAAGATGTTTGGAGTGGTGAACATGGAGGAAACTACTAAGCTGAAGAAAATTATACACACACACAGAAAAAACTCCATTTAAACAAAGTTTTGGGACTAAACAATTACTCCCAATTGCTGAGATTTTCCAAGCTATTTACAAAAGGCAAATTCCAAACAGCTTTTTGTGTTTCTGGAGGGTTGGATTTGATTCTGTTCAATGTTACCCAGTTCACTGCAAAGGATGGTTTCTTCTGATTTTCAGCTGCCAGTGGGGTTTGTGTGAGGGGCTATGCATTCCAATGCTGCTATTCCAGGTGTGGTATTTAGCATATGCATATAAGCAGGAGGGGTTTGGTGTCAGGAACTGGAGCTCAGAGCTCGTCTCACCTGATGAGTCTGCCCTTGTCTGACTTGATGCAAGGCCTGAAAGCTGAGAGTGGGAATTATTTTCCCTAAATGTGTATTTCTGCAGTGGAGATGTTTACACGTGAGCTTAAGCTCCTGTTCGTTCACAAGCCATGACTTGGATGCCCAAGGCTGCTGAGATGACTGACTCAGGCAGACAGCTGTACAAGGGAAATGTAAAGTCCAAAGAGACAAATCCCATCCCAAATACTGAGAAGATTCCTCTCCACCACTTTCCCTTTCTCCAGGACCTGTGCCTGCCTCCTGCCTCCATCCCCTGTTCTCCCTTTGCTCCTGCTCCTGCTTACCCACACCAGCCCTGCTCTGGCTCCAGCTCTCACAGCTCCCCTCCACCATCAGAGAGGGCAGGACAACCAACCACCACGGACAACACATCTCCTAGGGCTAGACATTTCTTGCAAAGCTTTTTCCATGTTGTTTCCCAATAAAAGCTGTCTGAGGCTCAGATTTTTCTCATTCATGTGTTTGAGCAAAACAACTTGGTTTTGCTGCTTGAACATTAACCATTGTTCAAGAAATAAAAACACAGAGAACCTGGTCAACTTCCAAGGGCATTTTACAAGGACTTTTACCCATCAGGAGGTGACTGTCAGGGGGATAACATGTGATGGTTGTGTTTGAATTCTTTTGGAGCTTAGAAAGAGAGTTTGGGCAGCCTGGGCAGGGCTTTGCCTCTTGACCACAGGCAGGCTGGAGGGCAGCAAGTTCACAATCTCTCCTGCAGCTATTTGCAGCGTAAGTCCTTTGGGAAGGCTGTTGCAGGTGCTTGGCTGATGGAGCATGAAGCAACTTGCAACTTGCTTGTAGCCTCCAGAGACATTCCTGCCTCTAACCCTGGAGAAAGATTTCTCTCTGCTCAACCCCTCTTTCTACAGGCACCAATTCCCTCTGAGAGAGTGTGGAGGGTCTAACGAGCAGGATGGTTGGTTGTGGGAGTCCACACTTCCTTGAGAGGTCTCAGGAAGTGTTTTTCCCATGACAACCGCATTGCTACTGTGCACCACACAGCCTGAGCTGGAAAATTCTGCACTGGTTGAACATCAACCCGTCTCTTGATCTCCTCTTTGGCAGGCCTCTCTCTTCTCTGCCCAGACTAAAACTAAATGTAATGGTGGTGGTGAAAGCATCCCTGTGACCATGGAGCATGGTGGCAGTTGAGTTGAGCGCTGTGAGCAGGCGGCTGTTGATGATACAGTCAGAGCCTGGAAAGTTGTTCACTTTTGAGCAAAGTGCTCCACTTAGGCTCATTAGCAGTATAACCACACATTGCCTGTCCAGCCGCCTCTGCCAGGGAAACTTCCTGCTCTTTCAAGGTCTTATCAATAGCTGCTGTGTCAAAAATTAACCTGGGGGATGGGAGCAGGGAGCGTGAGTCACAGCTGGCTGTCTCCTCCAGACAGGACAGAGAAAAATGCCTTTTCTTCCTTTCTGTAACCGCCTGTTGCACATTGCTCCACTCTCAATTTCAAGCATGTCCCTACTGAGATGATTCATCTGAGCCAAAACCTCCTCATCTTGAGGGAGAGTCAGCCTTGCCTGGGCAGGAGTGCAGCTGCAGCATGCCAGGCTCCAGATGCTGCTGCTGCTTCTCCTGCTCTCCAGCAGCTGTGGCAGAGAAAGACCTTGGTGTGCTGGAGAGGGCTGTTCATGGCCCTCAAGTGAAGCGGTTGGATGGTGCGACAGGGGTCCTGGTGAGACACTTGCCCTGACCGCTGGCTGTTGCTCAGGCTGTGATCTGGGGGAGATACGTTGGATGTAACTGGGAAACCTCCTGGTCCCTTGAGGACGACGGCAGCCTGTCCCAGTATTACGGAATTGCATCAGCTGAATCTTGCCTGGGGGTCTGGGGACATACATGGTCATCAGCCACTTGTCAGAGCCGTTCCCTGTATGAAAGCATGAGCAAATTGATGAAAAGACTGGAGGAATCCCCCTCACTGCCTAAATCTTCCTGGGATGTGATTACTCCAGGAAAACCTACCCAGGTCCTGGGCAAGGAAGGACAGAGTAGAGCTTTACAGCTTCTCACAGTGGGGCCCTCTATGCCCGTTCCTGGTGTTCTTCTTGCCCCTAATCCATTGTCCATGCACATTCCTGCAGGGAAAGCACTCGTGTCTCACCGCCCACAGAAATGAGCTTGTTCAGTAACTCCTGGAGGGTACAGCTATTTCTGCTACATGGCTCCTGACATGTCTTCCTGCTGCCTGGATCTGCCTGGTTCCTGCAGCCCCCGAAGTTGTCCTCTTACCACCACCTGGCAAGGGGGAGCAACACTCAGTGTTGTTTTACTTGTATCTTGCCCAACAGCTTAAGCTATCCTGTTGTGATATTAGTTTTATTTTCAGTTAGCAGAGTGGGGTGCTGGGCATTTAACACCAGCCAGCACACCGGGTGCAGCAAGGGTCCCTTCTTTACAGTAACAAACTGCGGCTGAACTGGTGGTCTCAAACCTCCTTCTCCACCTTTCCCCCTCCCTCACCATACACATGCATTGTACTTACGCCTCAGACGTTTGAGGAAGTCTCCTAATTAGCATACTCACTATTCACAAAGTACATTTTAGTATTAATGTTGCTATCAAGACAGGTTAGCTGAGGATACACTATTTCATGATGCTACTCCCAGGCTAGATTTATTTTATCTATACTTACAATAGGGAAAGAATCCTATTGTTCTAATCCTCAGTCCACTGAGAGCTGGTATCCTCCTTACTACAGTTTCAGAACTTACTGTCAAGGATAGTTGAGGTGGCACATACTTTGTACAGCCTTACTTCTTTTTTCTACATGAAATATATGCTATTAATAGATAAATATTTAAAAGGAATTTATCCCTGGATCAGCTGTATTTCCAGTGAAATGCATCTGAGGCCAGAAATTGTTTACAACTGGACTAGAAATGTACAATCCCTTTTCACCTCTAACCTACTCTGTCCCTGTTGAACCACTCCTTTAATTCTCAGGGCGGTGAAGTGTGAATCTACCACAAGTGACCAAGGCTGCCCCAGTCCCTGCACTGCAGTTCTTGGCCAGAGAAAACATATGGCTCCTGGGAAGATGGTGGGAAACTTCTTCCCTTTATCAGTAGCATTAAAACCTGTTGTGGAAAGTAGGTAAGCTGCTCAAAAGAGTGTGGTATGGTGAAAAGCAATGGCTTTGAGGTTGAGGAGGAGGCTGAATAAGCAGAATGACATGTTCTCTCTATCCCTGCTCTTGGAAGAAGGAACAGGAATGCTCTCTCATCCCTAGTAGAAACCACACTCATCTCCCTCTGACCGACACTTGCTCTGGGAGGCTCCGAACTCAGCCTGGGATTCAGAGCAGCAGAAAGGATGGATCCCTTCCCAATTCTCCATATGGACCTGCTGCCCATTATCAGCAAAAGGAGATGGAGGTGTCCAGGAGGTCTCAACAAACAGCGGTGTATCTCCCACTGTCTGCTGAAGATAAGGGTCTCAGAGCCGTGAGCTCCATCATCAGTACTTGGCAACACTTTTGAGGACAAAGATGCCCCTGTGAGTGCCAGTGCTTGCAGCAGGGGAGGTCTACTGTGCTTTAACAGGTCCCAGTTCACTCCAGTGTAACACCAGTTTGGCAAAACGCTTGCAGATGGACCAGCACTGGCATGGGATGGCTTGTGCATAGCCAGGGAGAGGGGCTGCAGTCTGCATGGAAACGGCTCATCTGCTCACAGCCTGTAGCTGAGTTATGATAAACTCCCTTTGATTTGCAGCTACTTCACTTTATGGGCAAAGACACCCTGGCAAACCACAGATGAGCAAAGGAACAGCACCACGAGCTTGCACACAGGTCTCTGCACACTCCAGGGAAGACTTCCAGGTCTGTGGGTATTGCTAACAGCAGCTGAGGGCAAGAGTGTACCCAGAGGTACAGCTGCAAGAGCACCTCAGTTCACCTTCTGCATCCATTCATTCTGGCATCCCCACCTCTTCTTCTTGTTTACAATCAAGTCTCCATAACATTTGGTTTCAACTCTTGGTCCAAGATCACGCAAAGACCGTTTCCAGTGTTCTCCCCAAGTTAGCAGATGTTCTGAATTTGGCATGGAAATGTGTTACAGTTAAAAAGAATTCACATGATTAATGATTAATGCTGCTATCTGCATAATTACCTCATTCAGCCAGCTTTTCTCCTGGCTTGGCAAGAAAATATGCATGAAAAATGAGGACAGTATCCTCTTTCTGTATTACTCTATGCACAGAACCACATTTCTTCTAAAAAAATCCCATAGTTATTTGGGAAAACAAATAAACTACACATCTCCAGAGTGTTGGTGCATGTTCACTGCTTCCAACATTTCTCCAGCCCCCCCAAAATCCACACTACGCTGTTAGAGACCCAGTGCTTGAGGAGAAACCTCCTCATGGAGAATGTGCATTGAAAAATCTAAAGTTTCAGGTGTAGATTATCTGAGCTGATAACCATGCACCTACTATCAAATTTCTATAAGCAATTTCTAGACAAAAAGTTCCCTTCAGCCAACGTGGCGATAAGGTTTCTGGTGTGTATGTGCATGCACATAAGGGGACATTGTTTTAAGGTCAGCTTGAATAATTATATCTCCTTTTGTGGAAAATATTCATTTATCAATGGAAATTAAAATACTAATTATTTAAGGAAATAAAAATTTCCAGCCAGTACTTTGGCACTGAGGATTTCTTGTTGATGATCTACTGACACTTTCTGTAGTTTCCAGACTATGTAGACAAAATGTATGTCAACAAGAAGCCAATTTGGTATTCCAGGGAGCCAGTATAGCAAACCCAATGCCAATCTTTTTAGAAAGCCTCCAAAACTGATCCGAGGAACTGCTATCTGCTGAAATCTGACCTCTGTAGAGCAAAATTCACTTTGGGCTGTAGTAAAGCCACAGCCAGGTGAGACAGATGTATGTGCTTGGTGGTGAAGAGCCAACACATCTTTTGCAGAGCAAAGCTGTGTCCCTGAAGTCCAAGAGTTTTCTGATGGAGTTGGTGAGCACAAGGATATATTAGCGATCTGGTTAAGGACCAGAAGGATGTTGTGCTATTGAGTGCCTGGGTGCTATTCAGTGTAAGACATTAGATTTATTCATTGTAAGACATTAGATTTACTAATTGAAAGCACTACACAGGGGGTACAACAGCCAGGTTGGCTGTGAAGTCAGGTATTTACTGTTTGGGAAAGCAAGTCCAGTCTTCACCAGTGATCAGAAAGGCATGTTAGGAATTGCCAGAAAATGGTTTGAGATCAAAAGAGAAAATATCTTCATGCTGCTGAGTGCCTGGTTTGTTCCCATTACTCATGGTTCTGGCTGTCCAGTTGAAAGACTTTAAAAAATAAATGACTGAGGAGTGTGAAAAGGAGCATCTTGCATGGAAGGGAACTGAACAGAGCTGGGCTCTTGGCTCTGGAAAAGCAGCACTGAGGGAGAAGCAGGTAATAGAAGTATAAGGAAATTGTGAATTTTATAGAGAAGGGAATGGGAGCAATTGTTCATTGCTTGCCAAAACACAGAAACTGGAGGTATGGAAAAGGTAACACAGAAATGGGGAGCATCTCCAGAAAAGACGGGGCAGTGTGATTTCACTGAAACTCACGGAGAAGATTTTCAGTGGAGTGAAGCTGTGTGAGAGACACTCTTTATCTCCGGATTTACGTCTTGAATTTACAGCATACTCCCCACTAATCCCAATTCTTCCCTCCAAGCAGACCCCCCGTCCCGTTTCCCGGCCGCAGAAGGGGCGATGCTGCTCCACCTCCTCGGGGTGACCAGCCCCCAGCGTCAAGCGGAGCCAGCTCTGACCCCGGCTACCTGACAGCCGGCACCGTCGTGCCCCGGAGCAGCACCGGCGCTGCCCCCTCCATCACCCCCCACGCCTGACCGAGACCCTCCCCACCCTCCCGGGCGGGTCTCTCCCCGCCGCCGGCCCCTGTACGGCGCCTTTAAGCCCCGGAACGTGATGTCACTTCGGCTGGGAGACACCGTGCGGCGGGCGGCGGGGCTGCCGCGGGGAGCGCGGTGGGGAACCCCTGCCCCGTGGGGACCCTTGCTCGGCGGGACTCCCTGCCCGGTGGGGAACCCCTGCTCGGCGGGGGACCCCTGCCCCGTGGGGACCCTTGCTCGGCGGGGACTCCCTACCCGGAGGGGATCCTCTGCCCGGAGGGGATCCCCTGCCCGGGGGTACCCCAGCCCAGAGGGACCCCCTGCCCGGCGGGACTCCCTGCCCGGGGGTACCCCGACTCGGCGGGACGGGCTCGACGGCACAGCATGGGCAGCATCCAGCTGCAGGACTTCGCGGCGGGCTGGGTGGGCGGTAAGTGGTGCCGTGGGCTCGGGGAGGTGGGGGGAAAGGCAGGAGGGGGACGGACACACATACACACGACAGGAGAGCGCGGGGGAATAACCCCCTGAGTGTCACCTCGGCCGGCGAGCTGGTACCAGCAGTGTGCGCATTGCTCTGCTTGGGCTCAGAAGTGCAGTTTAATCCACTTTCCACAGGCGGGATACTTAAATTATAAATGTCAGTACGCGGGATGCTGCTGTGAGCTCGGGAAAAGTGGGGGGCGGCTGCCAGAACCACCCTGCCCGCCCCAGGCTCTCCCTTCCTTGGGGGGAGCACCGCACGGATCGGCCGGGAGTTGCCGGGGTCCGCAGCAGCCAACCCGGGGTCCCCCGGCCGCACACGCCCCCCAACACCTCCCCTTTCCCTGGGAGAGCCACAGCCTGGCTCTGACCCCGCGATCCCGGCAGGACAAACAGGCCGATGGCCGGACGGCGGTGCTGGCGGAGGTGCTGGGGGGACGGGACAGGGGGGTGTATTGATCCGGTCTGCTGAAAATACGGATTGCGAAGAGCCGGTAAAGAGAGAACAGCAAGGAAAGGCAAGGCGAAGGTTTACGGAGGCACCAGTACCGCAGCGGGTCTTACAGAGCTCAGCGCCGGGTTTAACAGCCGCTGAGGTGCATGGCAAAGCTGCCCGGCTCCCGGGACGGGGTGCAGCCAGGAGCAGGGGGACAGGAAGGAGCTCTGCCCCCGCTGCCGCTCATGCCAGGCTCGGGAAGGGGGTGTAAGATGGCTCACGGATCCTGACTGGCCAGAGGAGGCTAATAGGTTAGCGGACTCTCAAAAAACTCGGAACCCCTGCCAAAAGTTTACTCAAGCCCCTGATTTTCGGATCTTTGCAGGCTGTGGAGGCTGCGCAGCACGCAGTCACTACCTCTGCCCCTCCGACCCTGTGCTATTGCTGTGAACCCCTCCGGAGGGGGACAGGATGTCCAAGGGGTGGGCAGCCACCAGCGGTCAATGTCAGCGGCTGGTGCACAGCGCTGGACCACAGCAGGTCTCAGCTTAAGGTCCAGGAGGAGAGGGGACATTCTGTGATAGATTTTTGGGTAAAGGCATAACGTGTTGACCAAGGACAGGATGCTCATTCCAGTCCTAATCCACTACAAGTGAAAAATTTCATGTAGTCTTTACTGGTGAGCTCTGGTTTGTAGGGTGCTGTTTGCTATAAGCACACAGAAACATACCTTGGTCACAGGCTGCTCTGTCCCCCCAGAGAAGGGGGAACCAAGCTGTCCCCTGACCCATCGCAGTGGCTCCCGGCAGTGAAGGGCATGGGGAGGTGGGAGCAATGGGCCCGTTTCTCCCAGAGAACCATGATGAGGAATGAGGCTGGCTGGAACTGTAAAGGCTGATATGGATTGTGATCCTCTTTATCTGAATCATCCCTGACAGGTATCTCTATAAACAGCTCTTAAAACAGCGAAGGATGGGGGTTCACAGTCCCCATCAGCAGTTTGCTCCAGTGCATCACTATCCGAGCCAGGAGAAAGCATTTCCTCATGTCTAACCCAAACCCCACCACTTCAATGCTAAATACTTCCATGAGCTTAGAAGAGTGTTGGAGGGGGTTGTTCACAGACAGCTCATACAAGTACCACACCTCCTCCTCTCAATGCCTTTGAGATGTGAAGTTGATGGAGTCCAGGCTAGTTTTCAGGGGAAGATGTGCAAGTGTTTCTGCCCAGCTTTCACCCTGTTGTCAGGGCACTGTGCTGGGCATTGCTCTGGCCTGATACAACTGTTCCTATGGGAATCTCTCCTCCTTCCCTATAAACACATCACTTCCTGTCCCGTCACAAAAACTTCTTTGATGTTTTGTGTAATAATTTGCTTTTGTACCCAGGAGCTGCCAGCGTGGTTGTGGGCCATCCCCTGGACACAATCAAGGTAAACCACTTTGATCTGTACCCTCATGTCACCACCTAAAACCCCACAGATGGGAAGGTGTTCCCTCTCTAGATGGTGCTTCAAAAAAGACCTTCACTTCTCCCACCACCCCAGGGGGTATTTAGCCTGGGTAGTAATGTTTCTGTAGACTTTAGCCTTTCTCCTCTCAATGCTCATCTGGAAAGAGAAACTACAGTAACAGGCTGATACCTCTGAATTCCTCCAATGAGGATTGGTGCTGAGAATTAAACACGGCCTTATTTAATATGTACTTTACTGAACAGTTCTGACAATGTTTCATTGAACTTTGCCACAGACAGGTATTCAAAGGGCAACGGGAATGGTATTTGTTTTGCTGCAGGCACATTTTTATGTGTTTTCCTGGTGTTGGCAAGGCTGGAAGAGCAGAATGCTGAAATGTTTTTACCCCAGGGCTATGAGTTGCAATATTTACTATTCCTGCAAGACAGTTATTCCTCAGAGGGAAGTATTTAGAGATGTAAGGAGATAATTACTTGCATGATGCAGACAAACTCCTGTACACAGCAATACAGCCTGACCCATCTAAGCTGACCATCCCTACTGCCACAGAGATACAGAGGAAGATCCTGTTCTTTTTCCTTTCTCCCTTTGTACAGTGTCATTGGCATCTCTGGCCAGCTTGCAGTGCTTCATCTGCCCTGCCCATTGCTCTGCTCTGGTTCAGACTTTGTGGCTGGGATCCCTCTCAGGTGTGGTGAACCCAACAGCCTGTGGTCTTGTTTGCACGTTGGAGGGCGATAGGGAGGAGGCAGGGTCCAACATGACCACACCACATCCCCAGCCATCACAGCCATCTCCTTGCACACAACTGGCTCTCCTGGGACCAGGAGTTGGCCTGCCATCCCTATCCTTTAGAGCCTCTAAGGGGACCATCACTGCGGGTGCAGACCCCACACAGGAGGAGCTGGAAAGCTGCCTGCACCATCCCAGCGATGGGCAGCCCAGGCAGGCTCTGCCCAGGGTTGCCAAGGCAATCCCCATCTCGGGCTGGTTGTCAGGGTGTCACTGCCAGGTTTGGGAGAGTTTGGCAACAACTGAGAGGATCCTGCTGGGAAGCACTGAGTTTCTGGATGCCAAGAAAGAGCAAGCCCATCCTTCAGTGCTTATAAAGATGACTGTCAGGGTGACCCCTCTGTTGCCCTTGGCTTTGGACATTGCCTGGGAATACCAAGTAGGCAGACTTGTTATCTTTCCAAATTTAGGGAAGAGAAGTGGAGAGGAGAGTTTTTACACAGCACTAAGCCAGGAATGGGGCAGGTCAGCAGCGTTCTCAGCCTTCGGGGGATTGGGGGGTCCTTCCTCACTGGAAGGAGGGGGCAGGACTGAACAAAGGGTTGGTGGGGTATGTAGGGTCTACACCATGGTTGTAGGGAATCCACAAGCAGTTTCTATCCAGGTTTCTCCTTCAGCTGGCCCCTTCTCAGCAGCGCAGCTTCCATCAAACCCAAGCAGCTGTTTTTCCACGGCCTTGCAAAACTCTGAATAGTTTTACATTTGCCCTCTTTTCGTCCTCCACATTGCATTCCTTTCACCAGACCTTTCTTCAGTTTCTGGGTGTCACCCAGGACCCCTATCATTAAAATGTAACAGAATAGAGACATTTCCTGACAAATAGCTGTACCGGTATCTGCTGACTTTGACAGAGATGCCAGCAGGGATTTTGATGTCAGATATTAACAGCTTAGCTAAGGGGCGTTTGTGCGAGGACCAGCCTGGGAGGACACTCAGTTGCTCTCAGTTACTCAAAAAATATATTAACTTGAACCTCTGAATACCTGGTTACCCTGTAAAAGAAAAAAACCCAACAAACAAGCCCATAGAGGCAAAATGGAAACATCCGGGCCGTGCAGATGAAGCCAGGAGGGAGTGCAGGGCTGTGCCCCACAGTCGGCCTGTCCCACAGCCTCCCCACTGGCCCCATCGCCTCAGGCTGAGTCATGGCGCACAGTTCTCTACCTACGGCCTGGGCCTGCCTGCGTTGCACAATGAGTTGTCGCCTGGCACCTTCACGTACCAGCTTGTTTATAAAGGCTCAGTAAATAGTCTGCTTTTGCTGCTACCTTCTCCATGGCCTCTGGCCAGGCACAGAGCGGTGCTTGATGTGGGAAAACAGCTACATGGACCAGCCCAGGTCTGAGCCTAGGCTTCAGACCTTCTTGCTTCCGGGACAAGTCCCTCAGTAGCAGGCCTCAGCCTATTGCAGGGCCTCAGGTCAAATAACGGTGTCATTTTACTGTGCAAAAGCTCTCCCCAGGTCCAAATTCTGGAGGATACTAATTTCTTTGGCCTTCAAATTCCTAAATAAAATTCCTGCTTCACCTTGGTGTAATTCAGGGCTGAGACCCTGGAGGAAATCAGGCATTGTCCCTCCAGGCTTCATTTTGTCATTCCTGCTATCAGCAGTGCTGAGGGGTATGACCAGAAATGCTGTTCCCATTCCCTAAAAGCATACCCGATAGAGCACATGTCAATGTCTGTCTAGAAAACATGAGCTCTGCCCTCAGCTGAGATTAATTGCTGAAGACCCAGGCCCAGCAAACCAAGCAGGGTCCATTCCTCCACACAGCTCCAAGCCCAAAAAGTACATCACTTATTAGGATTTTTTAAATCACAAATTTGTGAGCAGCTTAAATGAAATTTGATCTAAATATATCTCTGTGTATATATATATATATAAAAATATGTGAGGGGGGAAAGCATGTTGAATCACGTGGGCTTTGTTGTGACTTACACACCATTTCTTACATCTGTTGTAGGCATTTTTTGGAAGGCATATGACCATTCCTTTCCAGAAACAAAATGCCGTTGCTGGAAATGATGTAAAAACGTATTTTTGAGTGAAGCACGGAGAATTTCAGAGGTGGAGCTGAGTTATTTTGGCTCCATTTAATATTTCTCCCTCTTGAAATCCACCTTAGATCAGAAGGGCCCTGGAAGCCTCACAAGGGAGCTCTCCTCTCTGTCCTTCATCCCAACCTTCACTGAGAACCCTCAAATGGGGGAGACCAGCTCACTCTCCAAATTCCACATAAATCAGGACCTTGCCAATGGCAGCCCTGCGCACCAGCAGTCTGCTGCGAGCATTGTGCCGGGACAGGGGAGCAGAGCTGGACTTGAGAGCAATTTGAGTCATGGATTCCAGATGTTGCAGAAAGCTTCAGACCTCTGAGGTTCCATTTAGCTCTGCTTCTGGCAAAGTTCAAGGGGGTGGATGCAAATAGATCTTACTTTATTGCTTTGTTGTCTTTACAACTTCGAGGATTCACTCTCAAAGCAAACTGCACATTGTTTGCATAGCACAAGCTTTCACTGGGCTGGAAGCACTGGATTTGAAGTGCATTTTATGGATGTCTTTTGCAGACTCGTTTGCAAGCTGGACAAGGGTATGGAAACACACTCAACTGTGTTCTCACCGTATACAGAAATGAGTCTGTAAGTACTTTAACTTACTTCAAATCTGCTGGTAGAAAATGCAAATAGATAAATAGATACGTACCTAGAGCAATTATACAAATCACTGTTGACACCAGCAGTTATATGAAGGCCAATAAAGTTGGTGCAACAACTCTAAGGTAATTTTTGGTTATTCCTCTAGGGAAAACAGAGATCCCTGGCATGGAGCGATAGACAGCATTGCCTGTGTCTCAGCACAGGTCAGGATATTACATCCACAGTGGCTCTTTTGCCTGCTGGAAAAGCTCAACTGCAGATATTTGGTTGACATTGCTGATGCCAGGAGAGAAGCTGGCCAAAAGAGGGACTTCTACATGGGTTCCCATGCTTTCAGCATATCCTTTATTTTGCACAATCTTTACAAGTCTTTAGCAGTATGAATTAATGCTCATTTGCTCAGCATGTGCAAATGGCTGGTTCCAGGAGACATCTGGTATTTGGATTTACATTTCTGGCCTGCAAGACAAGTTGGGGTTTACTTTGTACAGTTCCATTTGCTCTCTTAAACTCCTGCTCCCTTCCCTGGGTAGGTGGCTGGCTTCTTCAAAGGTATGTCCTTCCCTCTGGCCAGCATTGCTGTCTACAGCTCCGTGGTGTTCGGTGTCTTCAGCAACACACAAAGGCTCCTCAGCCAGCTCCGCCATGGGGACCCATCTCACACGCCAGCACTTGCTGACATAGCTCTGGCCAGCATGGTGTCAGGGTTCATCTCTGTGGGCATCGGCACTCCTGTGGACCTGGTAAAGATAAGGCTACAGATGCAAACAGAGCCATACATCGACGGTGGGAAGCAAGGTAGGAAGCTTCCTTCTGCCTCAGGACAGACCCCCATCCTGCTCAGCTCGAAGGGAGGGGTTTTATCAATACTTTGATCAGATCTACTCTGGCATTTCCAGCTGATATGGATTCATAATGAAAACAGGGGCAGGAGTCAAGGGATCTGCCTTACCTATGTGTAAACCATCTCTGGTTTTAAAAGCCTCCATGCAGGGTTAGCAAACTAATGCCCTTTCCAAAAGCAGCTCTGTCCTCTGCATCCTAAGGGCCAGATGTCAATGCTTCCAGAGATGCAGCTTGGCACCAGACGTGGTTAAAATCTGTGCAAACTGGGCACACAGGCTTGAACTCATTTGGAAATCTCCCTGGGCACATACCTTTTGGGAGGCATGTGATGCATCTGAGAAAAAATCTGTCATGAAGTGTCTAAACACGTTTTAAAAATGGGCCTGAAGTCCTCTTAAAACTTTGGTTTCCATACTACGTATTGATCCCAGCAAAAGCAAATGGATGGCAGTGATTTCAGTCTGCTTGGTGGTAGTGGGTTTTTGAGAGGAGTTCTGTACCAATATAGCTGTTATACCAGTTGTATCTTTTTTTTTTTTTGCAGGAAACATTAAACTAAGGCCCAAAGTTCCTGGATTTCCTGTGTACCGAGGCCCAATTCACTGTTTTAGGACAGTCCTAGAGAAAGAGGGGATAGCAGGAATATACCGAGGTGTGGGAGCAATGCTTCTGAGGGATGTTCCTGGGTACTGCCTCTACTTCATCCCTTACACATTTTTCTGTGGCTGGATTACCCCTGATGGATGCATTTCCCTAATCCCTCCTCCATCTGGCTGGCAGGAGGGATAGCAGGTAAACAAGGCAAAACAAGGATAAGGAAGTTCCCAGGGCAGATTATGGGGGTGGCTCAGGGGCCACTGCATCCTCCTAGTCACCAGGAGAGGATGTAGGGATGAACGACCGTCCTGTCCAGGACCAGATCCCCTGGCACGACGGCTACCCTTTATGACTTGGTAAACTATTGAAGTCATGTTATCAGACCTTCATGGGGCTCAATGTCAGCAAGAAGGAAAAGAGGCAGCGCCTTCATCTCCCTGCATGTCTCACAGCAGTCTGGGTGTCACATTGCCAGTGATACACAGCATCCAAGATGGCTCCAGAAGAGGACTTCAACCTGCTGGTTTCCCATTGGGGTGTGTGTGCACCACACAGGAGAAGCAGAGTTGTTCGGGTTTGATCTTCTTTTTTCCCCTGCATAAAATGCCAGTAAAACTGGCATGTGCACCCCCCACCATGCTTACACGGGGAAGGTCACCCCTACACCTACTCCCTATTTCTTGGCCATTTCTACATTGCAGACCCCTCAGAGCAGATCAATCCTTAGCTCAGGTAATGATTACAAAACGCCTTCTCTGGGGTTTTTTTCTGTAAACACCCAGAGCCCTGGCCCATCCAGGCAGCATCTCTAGTATGCCCCAGCACTCCTGTTGGTCCAAGCTCTTGTCTGTCCAACTGGGCCATGTATTCAGGTTACACGCTGACCTCTTCAGAGAGGCAAACCACCCACCTGGCTGCAGGCTAAGCAAGGTAAATAGGCGGTTTCTTTAGAGGAGTGGTGATTTATCTGAGCTGCACGGAGCCTCATCCTGATTGCATGAGATGGACCAGCCTCTTATTTGCATTCTCAGCTCAAAATTTGTTTTTCAACAGTATTATCTGAGAACCCCAGTCTTTCTGAAGCTGCCCAGAGCAGCAGCTCCCTGCAGCTTGGGCACTTCCAACAGCATGTCCATGCTCCACCAGAAGCGCAGCAGAAGACTTATTTGTACCTGGGGGAGCACTTCCCAGGCTGTCTGGGTTTGATTGTCAGTGTAACACCCAAAATCTCAACGGTTCTTCCAGAAACAAGGAACTTTGCTCCCAGAAGTACTGTTCCTGTACCCGTGCAGGGTGAACGCCCTGAAATGAAAACCCTGTGAATATGATGTGATAGATGAGAGGTGAATTCCTGAGTTCACTGACCTGTGGCCAACGAAACATAGAGAAGAAATTGTTCAAATCCTTCTGCATTTTTCTAGGAGCCATTTCCTGGGGGACTGCTACTCCAATGGATGTTGTGAAAAGCCGACTTCAGGCAGATGGAGTTTATTTAAACAAATACAAAGGGACTCTTGACTGCATCTTGCAGAGCTACCAGAACGAGGGCTTAAAAGTAAGTGATATTTGAAGTAAAATCTGGGTATTAAGCATTTAATTTTCAACTGGGAAATACACTGGCTGTTGCAAACCTGTCTGCAGGGTTGAGGGAAAGCTAAGGCCAGTTGCTGCTAAATTATGCTAATGACAGCAGGTAATTATAGTGTGAATTCTTTCTAAATCATAATAGAGTAATAAGATGCCTTACAGCAATGAAAAAATGAGTGACAGTCTGCTGGTGTAATTAACTTAAGACTTTGTATCAGTGGATTTAATTGTGGATATGATTTAACTTATCATATATCAGAGTAGAAAATCTTGCCTCTGGGATTGCTCCTACAAAATGCAGAGGTCAAATGATTCCCACTGACACTGGAGTCGATGGGAATGGATTCTAGTGGGACTGTGCTGGCACCCAAGGTGTGTTTGGTCACCTTGAGCAACACTTTGGTGGACCTGATACTGTGGTGGGTGATCTCACCTTCACTTTCCACCGAGATAGAGTTGAGTGAAAGGGCTCTTAAATCAGAACTGCTTCAGCTTCAAATGTGAAGGAGGGCTGCCTGCCAAAAATACCTTATCTCCTTGTCCTGGCTTTGTCTATTAGTGCAATAAAAGCTGTTTATTCCACCTGCAGACCTCACCTCACTTAAATGCAAATGGCAGAGAACCAGGTTGTGCAGCTTTACTGTGCTGCATCACTATGAGCAGCAGCATTTTCTCATATTGAAATAATTCTGCATTTAAGTTGTCATCAAAACCACCATGTGGGCTTTTAGCTCCAAAGTGTTAATTTTCACATTCTGAGGGAGAAGTAACAAGTTACAAAAGAGAAAAACAACCTGCAAAATCACAAGTCAGAGTGATTTAAATATTTGCCAGCATGCCACTGTATTATGGCAGCTGTGGCAGGAGCCTGCAGTCTGGTTTGGTTTTTGGAAAGCCACAGTCATACCAAGCATGGGGACCTGCAGAAGTGCCAAGGGCTGTGTGTGGGTGGTCAGAGGTGGGTCAGGGTGCCCCCAGGCTCTGCCCTGGCCACCCTGTGCATTCAGTTTGGCATGCAGCTCCACAGTAAAACACAGAGTTGGCTGAAAAGGGAAATTCCACATGTTTTCCCTTCCCTCTCCATCCTCATCATCACCCCCTGACTCTCCTTGTCCTGCCTGAATATTAACAGCTGAACTGGTTGCAGTTTTTCTGCTATCGTACCTGACACCCAGACCAAAACTGGCAACAAGATTAAGTAATAGTTGATGATAAGACTAAACCCTTCTCTTGTAAGGAAAATCTTGTATCTTGGGAGGCACAGAACCAGTAAAGGGCAAATCCAGCTATGTCCATAGTCTGGTGTGTTCATTCTGATGAGAAAAACCTCTTTTCTTCATAAATCTTTGGTATTACTTAACTTGGCTCTCTCATGTGACTTAATGGATACTGCAAAAATGGGAATTTCCTCCCAGAAAACTCTGTCTTCCCTTGCAAAATAAAACATCCCAATAAATCAAGTGATATCCCAAATATCCCAACACTGCAATTGCACACTGAAACCTCCATCCTAAGCATTGGGAAGATTTTCTCTTTCTGTCTCATACTAGTCAGCATCATGCACTGGATTTATTGGATACAAGACACAGTTTTGTTTAGTTCTGTATTTCAGGGAAAATACTGGTTAGAGACTTAAATCCATGGGCTTCTGGACTTGCAGCCAAGATCTTCCATGCTTTCTTACAGTAGCTGTGGGAGCTTTGCCCTTTGTAAAGCCTGGAAGGGACCTTGTTTTGCTGATGTTACTTCTCATGTCTACTCTGAACTTCTGGTGTTTAGATTAGTGACCCCAGTGATTAGCCTGGGTAGTTAACGATGTGCTTTTGTGAGAAACAGGCCAGCAGAGATACTCCCTGCAATCATCATTCCCTAAACAGGCTCGCCCCAAAGCACACCCTTGCACATATCATGCAGCAGTGTTTGGAGAGAGGGGGATTTTCGGAGCATGACAAGCAAATGCCAGGAGAGAGGAGTGACAAGGGCCCCTCTCCACTTTCCAGAAAGCACTTACTGTTCATGGACAAGGGGGATGGAGTGAAGCTGAAGGAGGGAAGGTTTATATTAGATATTAGGGGGAAGTTCTTTACAAAGAGAGTGGTGAGGGGCTGGAACAGGCTGCCCAGAGAGGGGGTGGATGCCCCATCCCTGGGGGTGTTGAAGGCCAGGTTGGATGGGGCCCTGGGCAACCTTGTGTAGCTCCAGGCCTGGAGGTTGGTGACCCTGCCTGTGGCAGGGGAGTTGGAGCTCTGTGATCCTTGGGGTCCCTTCCAACCCATGCCATTCTATGAGTCTATGATTCTATGACTGAAAAAACTCCCGTAAGTGCCAGCATCTTCTAGAAATATTTATATATATAGACCAAAAAAAGGCAGCCTGACTGTATACATTCATATTTATTATTTTAAAGAAAATAAATAAAATAAATACTGGGAGATGTGTGGGCACTAAGGCTTGACCTTAGGAACACACATGTGGAAAGATCAGGTTGTGTTGAGTGCCTTTCCCAAAGCTGGTGGTGAGAGCTGGTTCTCTGCAAGGCAGGGACTGAGTCTAGTTTTTTTGTGGATTGAAAAAGTGTTTCTCTGCTCAAAGGTGAAACCTGAAAATCAGTCTGCATGGCACAGTGCCTGTGTTGGCTGGGCTGGCTGCTCCCTCTCTGCTTCCCAAATGTCTTCTGCACTCATAGACAGCTCCAAAGGTCAGAGCATTGGCAGCGTGAAAGCAACGGCCTTCTTCTTGTACCCTGTGGTTTGCACTGTCCCCACATGCTCATGTGTGCAAAGGGAAGGGGGGCTGCAGCTAGGTAGGACAACACTGAAGATGTTTTAGTTTCTTGCTTTCTGTTCTACACCAGTGGCATGAGGCCAATTTTTACCCTCTACCTTCTCTAGCTCTTGCTGTCAGATACAGACGGGGGGTCCATAGGGAGCATGAAGCACAGTGACACCAAAACAACTTCTGCCATTGCCCTTCTGTTCTCCAGCACCGACTTCAGCAAAGACCAGCAGTGACACTGTACCTCCTGGTTCTTCAGAATCCCACCATGACTTCGTTCAATGTTTTCTTCTTCTTCTTCTTCTTCAAATAGCCAGTATATTCCTATGCTCTAACCTTTCTCCATCCCCAACAGGTCTTTTTTAGGGGCATCACGGTCAATGCAGTGCGAGGATTCCCAATGAGTTCAGCCATGTTTCTTGGCTATGAACTTTCCCTCAAAGCAATGAAAAGACACCAAACTGAGACCAATCCTTAACGTCCAGGTCAGCTCATAAAGACCCTCTAGCTTTATTAAAATTAGAGAATTAATATTTGAAACAAATGGAGTTGCAATTGTGTAGATCCTCTGAAAGTCAGGTGTTTTCCATGGGTACCCACCTCAGAATAGTCAAACACTTTTTGGGTCTGTGGGATTTGGAGCAGACAATAGATGTGCCAATGGATTTTGGTTTCATTCTAGATCTCCTGGAATTTCATTGCAGTCTATTCTGATTGTTGTGATTTTTTGATGCTTTTCAAATCACAGTTTTGATGACTGTGAATCAGAAAAGGAAATCTGAAAGCACATTCTCTAACATTTTGTAAGCCTGGAAATGCCATTCTCAGTGGAGTTCCTGTGCAATATCCTTTCCTCCTTTGATCCATCCACACAGACCTGAAATTAAGCCCTTACAAAGTGTCTTGACTATCACCTCACAGTTTTACTCTTTCCCTCTTAAAGGTAGGCTTGCCTAAAGGAGCAGCATTCAAAATATCTGATTACAGAAACTTTTTTAGCAGTTAAATACTCAAGATTATTCGTGGCAGTTTTTGCTGTTGTCTTCAGTGTGTTATAAATCTCCTTCTTTCTTATTTCAAAAGTGTTGCCAAGAAGACCTGAAAGTGCCCTACTTGCCTGAGCCAAATCAGCAGTGTGGTGTTGGTGAGGGCTCAGCTGCTCTGACTGAAGACTCCTGTCCTGTACCTATGGCATCTGCTTTGTCTTCTGCCACGGACTTAGTCCCTGGAGGACTCAAAAAAACCCAGCACCAGCTCAATTAATCCAAAGACACTTTTATCACATCTCTCACACTGTTGTTTAAGAACACCTTAATAATTCCCATATTGGTGTTGGGCTTTTTCACTGATGACATTTTCCCAACTGAGCCAACAGAACAACTACTTCCCTTCCCCACACAAGTGAGACACCCAACACCAGACCACCCGGCGTCAGCTGAGGGAGCATCTTTCACACAGCACTGCGTATAATGCTCATCTTTTCTGCTCACAAGGAAAGGGAGAGGTGTGGTGGGTGTGCAGGTGCTTTTCATATAAGAAAGTCTGGATTCCCACCAAATCCTAGCTTGCTTTCAAGATCAAAGGGAAGGATGACTCCCATGTGAACAAATACTCGTATCTGGCATCACAGCACTCTCCAGTTTTCCATAATTCAGGGAAGATGATCATGAAAAGTTGTGAAGGGTTTCAACAGCTCCAGTTATAAAGTTATAGCTTTACATATATAAAGATATAAATTAAATTGGGAGACAGGAGGATGTTAAATTCAGAGACTAAGCTGCTATTGTTCAGAAAACAGTAAACCAAGTCTGCATTTCATATAGATGGCTGCCTATTCATTTACCTGACTGGGTTTGTGTAGCCCTCCGGGGACCTGCTAAAGGCATCTCTTTAGACTCTCTGACCCTGTGACCTGACAATCCAGCTTGCCAACCTGCAGATACCACTTTGCATCCTTGAGAGACCACCAGCAAAGGAAGCCTCTTTAAAGGTTGCAGAGTTTATCCCAAACTATTCTCTAAAATACATGGGACAGCTTCAGACCTCCAGCTCTTTTCTGTAACCCCACTGAGATGACTGGGGCAGACCCAGGTCTCTCTTTGGTCTACCTCAACCTTTCCATTATTCCAACATCAAGATTACTTCTGCTTATGCTGTTAAATATCTCCATGCTTTATTTTCTAATCATGGAGCTTCTGATGCCAAAAACCAAGAGAACCAGCTCTGCTGGGACAAGAAGACGCTGGTGGCATTGGCAGGAGAGGCTGAGGGGCAACAGCCCTGTACACAGAGGGACGTGCAGCATGGGGGAACAGCCTGGGACACTGCTGTCCTCTGGGACATGTGTGGTTCCCCCATCATACTCTGGAAAAGAAAAGTTCTGGGGAAAAAGCCCAGAAATTTTAATTTTAGCAGATGCTCTCAATAAAGGTTTCTGAAGACAATGTGGAGCAGCTGTCCAGTTTTCCTCCAAAAAAGGAGGAGAAGCAAAGAGAAACTCCTAATGTCCTCTTCCCTGGAAGAATGGAGGAATTGGTGACAAGACTTGAAGAGCTCAGCAGAAAGTGACTAAAATAGAATCACAGAATCATTGGGTTGGAAGGAACCTCAAAGATGATCTAGTTCCAACCCCCCTGCCATGGGTCTGGAGCAGTACTCAGAAATGGGGTCCTCAACCTTGGACTCCTCTTTGCTGCATCCCGAATTAAAACCAGAAGTGTGACTTCCCACAAAACCAGCCTTAAAAAGTGGGAGAAACAGCTGGTGTTGCTTCATCTTCATCTCAGGACTTGTGGGTGAGTAGGCTCACAGTGCCTTCGAGCTTGGCAAGAGCACAGGGAACTGTTTTTGATAAACACCACAGATAAAACTGATGAGCCTTCACACAAGTATTTGTTGCTGGCTGCATTTAAGGATTCATCCTTTCCATGTTACCTATTTTAATGCCTATACATAAAACACGTTCTCTAGATGTGTAATACCCAGTGTCTCCAGGGGTGATACTCAAGGAGACATTTTTTTCCAGTGCAAATAAATGGTGTTGCTTATCTGCCTGTATTATGTCAAATGAACTGGGAATTAATTAAACTGATGAGGTTTGCAATGAACTGTGGATCTGAATGACACTGGTGTGATGTGTTCAGTGCCCCCCCCCAGATATAAAGCCCTAAGACCTGTTTTGGAGTCACATGATAATTTTTCCTGATATTCCTTTATCCAGTTAAACCAATTTGGAGGTGGATGCTTAGCTTTTGCTAGGACAAAGCACTCGTGTAACACACACCTGCCAGAAGGAGCTGTCAGGGAGAGCTGTGGCTACCCTGGCGCTGAGATGGAGCAGAAGACAGAAAGGTTTTACTATAAAAATACGCAGAAGTTAGTGACTGAAAGGCTGTGGCCACTTGATGGCATCCTCATCCCTGGCAGGGCACAGTCTCACTGCCACTCACTGCACTGCTTCTGAGCTGCCAGGCAATCTCTGCCTTGCTCCATTTGACCCCAGTCCAGGTCTGCTGGACCAGCACACGCTCCCTTGCCCTGAGGGTAACCCCACGCCAGGCAGCATGAAGGTGACTGTGGGGGGACAAGCTCTGGATGCACTAGGTAACGAGTGTATCACCCCATCAGCTTTTATAGACAAACCAGTGATGCTGGTATGGATCATAAGGGTTTTGAGGGTGACAGCAGCCCTGGCCACCATGCAGGAGACCAGGCAGACGTTGGGTCAGGCACAGCAGGGTTGGGAGAAGCAGTGCTGGAGGTACAGCACTTTGTGGCACGGTTGTACCCATTACTGCTGGTGGATTACAGCGGATCCCTGCACATGGAGCCTGATAAATGATTTAATCTTGCTGTGGATGCAGTGAGGGCACTGCTGTGTCACCAACAGGTCCGGTGGTGGGGCAGGCAGATGGCACACTGGGTCAGCCCCTGTCTTGAAGATGAGGGGTGGCAATTACAATTTATACACAGGGAATATTGACAGGTCTGCACGTGAATGTTCTTCTTTATGCTACATGAAATGAATTCATTTTCAGAGAGAATATGAATATCATAATCCACTGATAGAAATGAAGATCTCCAAGGAATCCCCTTCAGGGACCTGATGATGGGGGTTGAAAACAGTGTGGCAGGCAAACAGCTGCACACATAGATCCTTCAGAACACTGGTGTGGGGCTCTGATTGGGCGTGTTGGTGGTTTTGTCCCTCCATTACATGAAAGGAAAATCCCTCCTGTCAACATAATTCAGGATACAAACTGCCACAGCCATAGTGACGTGCCATCAGTAGCACATTCCCTGGAACCACACAGGCTGGAGCAGGAGAAGCCATCTCCTTGTTCACAGGCGCTAACAGAGCCCCGTGGTTCTAAGATCAATGCATTAAGTCCTGGAATTAGTGAAAAAGGAGAAAGGAGACCAGAAGGACCAGGGATAGGTACTTCTATGCTTTTCTTGCCTGAAAACATACTCAGACCTGTCATGCCTTAAATGAGTGTGTAATTGCCTGACTTTCATGTTGCTGGTGGTGTTCCAGCTCTTACAACACCCCGCAATACTTAATGAGATGCTGGCTGTGTAGCTGTTTTTCCCAGTTTATATGCTATGTAGTGCTATGGAAGGAAAAACAAAAGGTAATAATACCTTATTTCCCCATTTAGAAAAACAAACAAAACCAAACCAGCCCCCAAACAAACAAACCAAGCAACAAAGCCAAACAGGAAGAAATTTCCAAGTGAAAAGCTATTTTCCTGGGAAACAGCCCTGACCTGGAGAGTCTTTGGTGCCAGGAGAAGCCTCATGGTGCCCACTGGGTGTGAGGTGGGAGCAGGATGGGGCTGCCCTCCAGCCAGAGGCACAGATGGGGCCGACTCACCTCCTTGTTCCTGCATCTCAGGTGCTGGTGGGCACCTCTAATGTCCTTAAGTCCTTCTCCCAGGTAGGGTGTAGCTGACATCCCTTGCAGGAGCTTGCCCCCAGCAGTTTTAGCTCCTGCTGAAGCCCTGCCTGTGATGGCTCTGGGCCAGGCTGAGATTTTCTCACAGCTCGAGAGTCCTTGCCTGGCGTGTCCACACCTCGGGCGAAGGCGAGATCACAGTCCCCATCTCAGTTTCTCTTTTTCTCTTGTACTCTGAGACACACAAGAGTAGGCGACGTCTATGCAGGCATTAAGATGTATCTTCTTCGTTTATCTGAAGTTCCTTGGTGTGTTGTAGACATTTCTCTCCTAGGCTTTGCATTCACATAAGCCAAGAAGGCTGATGCTTATCTAATACCTGTGAAGAAGAAGACAGTGTCAGAAGAAATGGTGAGATCCATGGAGAGAAGTGAGAAGAAGTTCAAGTTGCTAAATTGAATAGAAACTGTGCATGAACAGTTTCCTTTCTCTGCAGCCGTCTTCTGCTCCTATAGTCATGCACAGACTCAGATAAGCAGTATGTAAAGCATCCTTCTAGAGCTGGGCTCCTAAGGGAATTAAGACTCACAGTGAGGGGAAATTTAGGTAGTTGTGCTGATTTTCAAATCAGTTTTCCTGAACTGTAGATTCTGCAAGAGCTCCAGCCAGATGTTAGTGGAATAACCAACCTGCTAGGAGCCACACATGCTGCAGAAGAAAAGTAGCTCTTTAAGGGGGTCTCAGGACTCCCATATGAAGATACTGTAAAATACAAAATGCTGAATACATCAGGAAACCTTTTCTTGCTCTAGGTGAAATACCAAGGCTGGTAGATCACCAAATCTCTGAAAAGAATAAGGACGTGCTCTTGAGTGATGGAGAAAGTGATGGGTAACCTTGGGTCACAAGGAGGAAGATTTGGAGAAACAAGAAACTTGCAACAGACTGCCTTGCTGCCAACACTCAGCACTTCAAGACTGGCACCTACATGGCCTCGCCTGCTATAAAATCACCAGGACTGAGAAGGCTCACCTTCACGGATTGGACTGGCTCTTGGTCTGTTCCCCCCATGTTTCAAAACATTTAGCACTAATGTAGCCGGCTTTACACACAGCATAGAAGATCCTGCCAACCTATGGAAGAGGGCCAGCCCGTTCTTACTCATGCAACTAGGTGTGAACCAATATCTGTGCTTATTTCGTTATTAAATTGTGATCGCCGTGCTTCCATCAAGCAGTCTGCAGGTGGTTTTTCAGTGCTTCCAGGATGGAAGGCAAGCTGCAATGCAGGTATAGCTGGTGGAGGGCTCTAATGCATCTGTGGAGTGAATGCTTTGTGCTGGCTGTCTGTCCTACATGTCCAGCCTTCCTCTGCATGCTGTGCTGAGAGGAATATCCAGCACCCAGGGTCATCTCACAGTGGGACAAGCAAGGAAGGGTGAGTGGACTTATGTTCTGAGAGCTCTGCAATGTCTTTCTTTCCTGGTATAACAAGCAGTCAGACCCACAGAAGGGGATGCTGAAGTGAGAGCGATGGCCTCAGGAGAAAAAAGTAATACAAGAGAACTGGTGACCTTTGAGGACAATTCCAGTTCTCCTCTGGTTGCTTATGGAGGCTGTGGGTTGTTGGCTGCACCAGCAATATGTGCAGTGCCCAGAATTGGCTGGCATGTTACTGTCAGGGCTTTTTGCTTCTAGATGCCTTGGCTCTTGCTGAATACCACTGCAGCATGGAAAGCTTGGCTGCCCTGCTAGAAAACCCAGGAGAGCTCTGGTGACTGTGCTGTTACATGAAACAAGGATGACTCGCAGCGCGGCAGGTTCCTTTCAGCTGTGCTCCTCCACCTCACAGCTCCTGAGCACCACTGGTTTTCCTTAGTTATTTTAAATGGCTTCAAATTAATTAAAAGTCTGCTGAACGTAATGGGGGCTCCATTACGTAGCAGGGCTAACGTGAGTCCTGAGGATGTCCCATGGTCCATCTGCTAGGGTGGAGCAGAGCAGAGCACAGCTATCAGGAGGTGCCCCTGCCCTCTTCGAGCTGGCACGTGAAATGTTCCCTGGGTTCATCTGGATTTTACACCTTCCTGACACAGGCAATCTTGCTATTAATATGCTATGCTTTACCCTTTCATGGGGGAATTAGAATGACCCTGTTTTCCTTTATTTCTACACTATCATATGTTATCTTAACCTTAAAAAAAAAGGAAAAAAAATAATACTCCAAGTCACTATATCTCTGGAAAATGAAACTATCAGTAGCATCTTCTCCTTTGTGGTTTTTGCAAGCTTTTACATCATGATTAGCCTACACAGAGAATGTAAAACAAGCTGGTGTGTTATCTTGGTGGGTTTTTTTTTCTTCTACAAGGAATCTTTTTTTCTACATTTAAAAAAACCCCAAACTGTACAAAGTTTCTTAGAAACACACTACAGTGGGATGCAAATTCTGTCACCAGAACTCAGATCTGGAGGTTTGTGCTGACCAGGCTAACGTAGTCATCAGTAAAGTAGTAATCAGACATTTCTCTGGCATTTTTGGTTAATTGACCTCTCATGAAATGGGTGCATTAAGAGAGGATATACTCCAAAGTCTTTATACATCAACTAAAAATATTCAGGACATGAGATGATTTCTGAAGGAGCCAGAGAGAACTGCCTGTAAGACTCCACAGAATCATACTGGGAGAGTTTTGTGTGTTGTCCTTTTCCAGATACCTGTTCTGGGCTGAAATCCTTACAATCTTTACTCAGAAGTTGTGATTTGGAACCAGGCTGATGTGCCACCTTGGTGTTGGCACCCCTGTGCCTTACTCTGCACCTCCACCGCATCTTTCAGTGTGCAGGGAAGGGATGTGAGCTATGGGGACACAGGGCTGGCTCTAGCAGGGTCCTGCCCCAGCCTGACCACAGCAAGATTCCCAAACAGGTTTCCTGAAGGCAATGCAGGGGATGTTTCTACAGGCTGAAGCACCCACTATCTTTGAGCTCAGTCACCTTTATTAATAATTCTGAGTTTCTGTTATTATTTTTTTTCCTAGGTTCTGTTGTCTTTTATTTTCCATCTAGAAAGCTTAAAAGGGAAGAAAAAGTTTTGGAAAGATTGGCTAGTGACTTAGCATTGGTGGTTCCCCACTTTGACAAGTGGTCTTCTGAGGCTTGTGGCTTTGCAACCTCAGACAGAGTCACCTTCCTACCTACTGCAATCCGCTACTGAATTTATTATGGATTTCTTTCAGGCTTTCAGAATGATGGTCAAGAAAACTCTGTTTCCTCTCTCGATTTTGGCCTGTGTGGCCTGAAGAGAGATGAAAGGGGATGAAGAGAGGGAGGTCACATACCTAGACGTGAGGGCAAAAAAATAAACCACTGATCGTATTTAATGCACAAACGACAACACATTTGTGTACATAATTGCCACAGCTGGTCATCAAAAGGAAGATTTTGAAAACATCACCCAGGTATTTAAAGACAGTATAAAAAAAAGCCAGAATTTTTGCTGGGATGGCAGCAAGTATTAATTTCCATGGTGTCTGGATCTAAATGCTGGCGTAGAGCCTCAAGTCTCCAAAGCGAAGCCATAACCAGTGCCCGAGCCGCTGCTGCTCCAGCCGATACATGGAAAGTTCTTTCTTTGCCAGTTTGACTTCTGGTGATTTCTGATTCACATTAATTGAATACAGCTCCTCTGCTGACCTAGCTGCCCTGCAGCAACAACAGCGTGAGACGGATCTCACTAAGCAATCAAACAGAAATTAAAAGATGCAGAGATAGCGCTGGCACCGCTGGCAGATGGAGAGTGTGAGGAGGAACTGCAGGCTCGGGGAGCAGCTCGGGGAGCAGCTCTGGAAGCTCTGCCAGTCACATTTTCAACTAGGAACAACAATACGGCTCGTGTCCTTCTGGGCCATAGGTCTGGGAAGAGGTTCCTTGATCTGCTCACTGTGCAGCAAACATAATCACATCTCCTGTACGGAAAGGTCCCAGTTAGGTATCTTGCGTATGGTTTATGCTACCAACCACTGTCACTTACAGCTGCATTTGGACACTTTTCCTTAGAAGAGCCCCCGGAGACCCTGCTAGGTATATTAGACTTTGTAAAATCCCTGCAAAGATGGAGAGTAGCAGCTCCTGGGCAAAATGGGATTTCCAATGAAGACCCCTTTCCTTAAAAGTGAGGAGTGGTGCCTATTCCTGGCAGTCACAGAGTCCCTTACCCCTCTCTCCCCGCAGCTCGTCATCATACTACTTGCACAACCTTGGCTAAATCGAAGACGCTTGTGAATTCTTTCTTTTAAAATCATGTAAAATAGATTTTTTTCAGCCATCTGAGGAACCAAGTGTCCCAGAAATATTACACATCGTTTGTTTCCTTCAGGGATTTAGGCTTTGAACTAATTGTTCTAGCTCTTGCCGTAGGGCTTCGCTGACTGAAGAAAGAGAGAGCAGCACACCCATTGCTCTGCTTGAGCAAAAAGCTGTTTCCTCAAGGGAGACCTACCCGTCACGGAAGTCTAATGCTTTTCAGGGAATCACAGGTTCCTGATCACAAATCAATGAATTCAGCCTGTCTCTAACAGCCCAGTGCCTTGGAAGATGCCGCTGCCTGGCTCACGAACACCATCTCTCCCTGTGATGCACTTCTGTGGGTTTGTGGATCAGAACGTAGCATGCTGCCAGCGTTAGCTTGCCAAGGGAGGGCTTCTGGCTTTTTTTCCCTGCTATTCCCTGGAGGCCTGTGTGAAAACTGTAGCTGTTTGTCATACTCTTCCTGTACTGAATCACGTGAAGATGAACTTAAAAGAATAGTCAGGGAGCACTTGTCCCAGCAGAACTCCCTCCGCTCCCCTTGGCATGTTGGCAGGCAGCACAGCTGCACTCAGCCAGATGAATCCCCTTTGTGTATCAGCAAACTGCAACCCGATGTTTTCTCTTTCCAGGGAGAGCTTCCAGAGAGATTGTGCTCGTCCTTCAACCAGAGCAACCAGCACACAAGGCTTGAGCTTCTGGAGAAGATAATTGAGGCATAACAGGATTTAAGGCATAACAGGAGAGAAGCTTGAAAGTCGACCCTGGGGATCTAGAAGAAATCTGAAGGGCTACTCTGAGGTGTGCAACCTGAGAAGGAGGAAATCTCTGTGGGCACAGGAAACTCCAGCTGACATTCAAGGTGCCTTGGAGGCTCCAAGGAGAGAATTTCCAAGTTAATACCATTTTGGGTCACCTAGGACTACTTTTTTTCATTCAGCCCATTCTGCCTGAAAGGGAATGGGGTGGATGCAACATTGAGGTCAGTGTTTGCACCCGGATCCTTATCCACACACTGGGGTGCTCTCACTCAGCAGAGGTAGGATCACAGTCAAGGACTACAGGATCGCTCTCCACACGCAGTGGATGTGATTCAGCATTGACAGCTTCTCCAGGCATCTCCCCACCACTCCATCTGTCCATCTGTCTGTCTGTCTGCCCAGCAGACCCTCACAGCTTTCCTTGAGAACAGTCCTGCTCCGAATCTGGGGAAGGGGAACCAGTTTGCAGCCTGTCAGTTCGTTTTCTCAGGGACCTGGGCAATGCTGAACGTTATTGTCTCCTCACTTTCATGGAACCATGATTTACATAGGCACAGGAGGCAAAACCCACATATGAAGAAAAAATGCTTTCGTAGATTTTTAACCATTGTTTCCTGTTGGGGCGTGCTATCATGATGTTCATACTAATCACTTCTGAGGAGCAGTTGTGAATTTCCACAGTCACTAGTAGGTGACTCAATTCCACGTTTGATTTCTCTAAAAATGCTGTCCATGCTAGTGGGAAAAAATAGTGGGCACCTGGTATCAGTTTTATAATTGGGTTTTTCCATAGTAGAACGGGAATTTTGTGAAGACTCAATTAAAAGGAGTGTCCTCCTATTCTTCTGTCACCCATCAGACTGAGTTGCACATGAGTGCCAGCATGCTGTCATACATACTCCTCTCTTGTTTGCTGCTCTCTGTGCAAGCACAGAATTGCAGTGTCCGTGAAATTATCCGGTACACAAACCGTCTACTTGTAAGTGGCTGTTTAGCACATTAATTCTGTTAAAATGCATGCTTGTAAAGTAGATGAGAATAAATACTGACTTCTCACTTGTTGCTCTTTCAGGGGGAAGTTCTCTAAGTTGCCCGTGTAGGGAGACAGCTGTCAGTGTGAGTACATCGCTGTAGGGTGTCATGAAACTTAAATGAAAATGTTCTTTGCATGTTGGATGTTAGGATGATGCTGGATTTTAATTGTCACTCTTTTCGTTTTCAGACATGCTCGTGCCTTCCCATCGCTGAGGTAAGTCTCTGTGAGCTGCTGTAGTTGTCCAAGAAGTTCAGTATCAACAGAATGTAGGGGTTTGTTTGCTTCACTCCTTAGACAACTTTTGCTTTCAGTTATGAGGAAGTTTTTTAATGCACTTGTGGCAGCAAGACTGAGCTTGATGAATAGTGATGGGAAGGGAAGCAGAAGTCCTCCCACTATCAGTGCAATCGGAACCAAGCCCAGAGTCAGGCAAACATCCTCTGTGGCCTTGGCTTACAAATCAAGAGATACAAGTTCCTGCTTTGAAAATCTCTGCAAGACCTTGTTTTGTGGTTAGGCGCTGGATGCTGAGTGAACTGAGGCCAGAGATGGCAGCTCTCAGATGCTCAGCTCTAGGTGTGTCCAAAACCCGCTGCATTGGTGTAAGCCTCCTCAGATGCAGTGAAACCCAGTGTTAGCTGAAACTATACTTCAGACTGGGGACTTCTACAGTTTGAGGTTTTCCAAGAGATGCCACAGGGGTTTCTGAGGGCATATGGGATGATTCAGTGCTCTGCAGCCCCCGTAACGTTCTTGTAGCCCTTCTCAATAGAACACAAAATACCTTTCGTGTAATTGCCACATGCTGCCACGTTTAGGAATACGTATTCTCCTTTTTGTAGAGAAACACAAAACACATCATAGCTTTTAGTAATGCCTTCTTTGTTTGACAGCCTGGCCATGAATTGGCATGCTTTGTGGAAGGAACTGAGCACATGCTGAAAAACAACACATCTTCAATCCCAGTAATTGCGAGGCTTAACCAAGCCTTCCAGACTCAGCTGGACAGAAACCTCTGTGAAGTAAGACTTTTCTTACTTTTCTATAGAACTTTTCTCTTTTACAAACAAACAAAAAGATTTAAAAAATAATTTAAACATTCCCAGCTAAGTGTTTGCTTAATCTGAAATGTGTTCCAAACGCTCGCTTTCTGCAGGGGCCGGATATGATAGCTGCAGCAAGGGTGAGGCAATGGGAAGCTATTAAAATTGGCAGAGGAAGCAAGGAGATGGGTTCTTCCCCAGCGTGGCCTTTCCCTTCTCCAAACCCCTTTAGCATGAGGACCTTGAAACACAGATGCCTGGGAAAGGAGCTTTATTTAAATGGCTTTTCTAGTTTCCTTTCTCAAAATATGTTTCTAGACTAAATAGCAGTGATACGCTCAGTCCCATGCTCTGACTTGGCTGGGCCTGTGTGGAGCCAGGAGTTGGACTTAATGGTCCTTATGGGTCCCTTCCAGCTCAGAATTGAGATTCTGTGATTCTATGATATCAAACCAGAGAGTAGATGTGCAGAAGCAGCGCAGCTGGGGACAGGCAGGCTCTCTTCTAGAGCATTACTTCTACCTGAGCTGCAGAAATACCCACCTTCCAACTTGTGATGATGCTCAGGAAGACTCTGGAATCCCCAGATGCCGTTGCTGAGGCAGTGAAGCATCCTTTATTTACGTATCAAGCTCAAGAGTTGTGTAATTCAATGAGACATGGAAGATGCTGATGCTGCAGCGTCTGGAGCTCCCTGAAGCTAGCTTCAGTCTCACAAGGGGAAGTGCTGTTAGAATGGCATCACCATGCCGAGCAGGCCTGGTGCCTTGGTCCTGCCCAGCTTCTCATGCTCCTCTGCCTGCCCCCCTGCCCTCTCTCTGTATGACAGTGCTGCTGCCACCATGTTAGTCATGATGAGAGGCCGTTCTTATGGCCTCTTATCTGCTCCAGGAACAGTTCTTTAGGAATTGTTTTTTAAATCCTTGCTTAGTTCCAAAGAATGAATATTTTTAACTGTTTCATCTAAATCCTTTATTCATTATATCTTTGTTAACCCAATCTTCTGTCTTCCATCACAGAGCCTGGCACGCGAGCATCAATGCCAGTACAAGACTAAGGGAAATGTGAAGGAATTCTTGAATAAAATCCTGAGAACCTATCAAGCAATCCATAAACACAGAACTTAATTTTTATTTCAATTTTTTAAAAAAAAAAAAAAAAGGTAAAAATACTTCAAAGCTCTTCAATAAGAAGAGGGACCAGAAAATTTATTTATTGTATTTATTGCCTGCCTGAAATAGAAAAGGGAGAAATAACAACTGCTAAACCAATAAACCTGTAATTCACACGAGCATCAAAAGTATTCAATAGTCTTTATTGATATGTTTTGTACTTGGTAAAAGGTTTCAACATCCTACTTTTGCACCACTGGGTCAAAATGCTTCTGCAAAACTTCAGTCTGAGAACTTCACTCACATGGGATGCTGCAGCAAAATGTGGATCACTGTACAGCACCAGAAAGATCCGTGGACTTGAGATACAAACAGACATTCTGCTCTTTCCTTCTGCATCACTCTCTGCACACAGTCAATAAGTCGCTTCACTTGGTTCTTGCAAAGCTGCAGATTTTCCTGCCCATAACCACTTTGTTTTTGCTTCTTTCCTTCTTGTAAATATTCAGTAGTACAAACGCTTTAAAAACAAAACCAAGACCATACCCAGTGTTAATTACAAGTTCTCAGTGGGCTTCTGTATCTGGAACATGTGGGCAGCTGGTTGGGTTTTGCTGGATGTATTTGACCCTGGCTTTGAAGATGATCTTTCCATAGTGGGATGAGCTCAGAGATGCTTCTCTACCACCTCTCCACTCAGGTCAACAGAAACAAAAGAGGCAAAAAGGGAGCTTCGCTGGAAGGAAAGAAAGTAAAATAAAATAAAATAAAATAAATATACATTTTGTATATATTTATATATTTTGTATATATTTATATTCTATAAAATCTATAGAATGGAAGATGCTTATCTCAGCCACCTATTGCAGCCTTACTAGTAGTTTCTTAGATCTCTCCACACAAGGGAAAATCCCAAACAGGTGAAAGAAGGTTAGATTTCATCTCCTTTGTGTCTCAAGAGAGGAAGAGAAGAGATAAGGCACTGTACCAGGGCTGACATTTGAGATGGAGGATCTTAAAAGACCTCCAATGACTTCACCACCTGGGTTTTTTAGACTTCAAGGAACAGAGAGAGGCATGCAATTGCATTTCTTTTTTCAGCAGGAAGTGTGATGTTGATGGGATGAACATGTTTCTAAGATCAAAAGCACGATGGAAATGCTCATCAACTACATTATTCTTCTTGGGGTTTCCATTGATCTGGACTTGGGAGGAAAGAGAGAACTAGATTATAGAAAATGCATTTTATATACCTATTTCGAAGGGATTAAACTTAAGTACCATATATCAGACCAGATGAATTCCTCTATGTGTTTCTGTCATCTGCTCCAAATATGAAAACAAGCTAACAAATATGAAAATACAAAAGACTATTTCTGTGGTAACACCCATGCAGATGAAACCAAGAAATGAAACAACTATTTCACCTTCCTCAGATTTTCATTTCTTTGTATGTTTTTATTTAATTCAGCTCAGACAGCTTGCTCCTAAATAATACATTTTTATTTCTATTTCTGGATTCTAGTGCAAAGTAAAATCATCCACATTTCTGATGGATCAGCAGGATGTTTACACATGCTACTGGACTTGAAGAGAAGAAAAAGGCTCCTTAACATCCCCAGATAGCAGCACATCTAGTACTTAGCATGCTACTGGATCTCAAGTTTCCAAAGATTGCCTCAGCAGAGACTGATATTCAGCCCTGTTAATATTTTCCAAGTGCAAGTCCAATCTCTTTGTTTCCATGATGCTTTGATCCTCCTATCTGTGTGTTTGCATCTCAGCAGCATTGTTTCTAGTCATAATCTATGTAACAAGCGTAAAACGTGAAAAATGTTGATTCATTTTTATAGATGAGATAAAACTTCCCAGGTCCCAGGACTGCAGAGAGCTGCTCTGCACTGCCTGCTTCCAGCAACTGCAAGGAAAGAGAAAATTCTTTGTCTAATAGCTTTACTCCCCAAATGGCTTAATTAGATTTATGAAATACATACAGTAATTGTGAAATTGTGGCACAAGCAGAAGACACATCAGAAATTCAGTGCTACTCAACATAATCTGGCAAGAGTCAGATGCTGTGGGGCAGCTTCCAGTCAGATGAGTTCTGCCAGACAGTAATAGGAAACTCTTGCACAGAATTTGAAAAAAACAACCAAAGATACTAAACTGCAGAAGACAGATCTGCAGAGTATCTACTCATCTGATGCCCCAGTTTGCAAACTGCATGAGAGAAACAATTGTCGTGTGCTTAAAACATTCGGTGCAGAACTGTGCAACCTGAGTGCTGTCTGTCACTGCACACCTACCCCTTGTCTCTCTGAGATGATGACAAGTGTTTGCTTGCACTGGTGACCCCCACAAAACCCTGCCATCCAGAGTCCAGGATATGTGACAGTCCTCCATCCTTGAACAGTTTGGCTCTCTGCCTCCCCGCAGGCATATTTCAGCTCTTCTCCATGGGACTCTCATGCCCTGTGAGGTTTAGCAAGCTCTGGGGCAGCCCTATGGGAAGGCCTGGATGTCACTCAGCAGGACCAAACATCCCTTCAGCTTCTGAGCAGATGCGGGACCCTATGGAGGCTTGTGGGCGTCTTCACTCTCTCTTGATTCACAATAGGATCGTGAAACTGCCAGGTGAAAACAAAAGGAAACTAATCCATCAAGTTAATTATTGTAACAAGTACATCTTTTTCTGCTATCTCAATTATCTTCTGCTAGCAACTCTCTAGCAGGATGTGTGATGCTGTGTGCTCTGATGGAGATGATGTGGCACAGGGCAGGGGGGACAGAGGAGGTGAAGAAGGTCAGGTGTTATTAAATAAGATGATTTGTCTGCACAGTTAGATTTTATTGTGGAACCAATTTACCATGGAGAATTGTTAATGAACCATGATTTTAGGAAAAAGCCCTTTTTGCAACCATCCAAACCTGTCCAGGTGTCCCTGGCGAGGTGTGTGCTTGTTTTCAAACACATACAGCTCTGTGCCTGCCTTGCTTCTGCAACTTGCATCAGGAGAAGAAGGCTCTGTCCACTGTTTGCTTTATGGTCTCTGAGACAGAAACCCTCAGTATCAGAGGATGCAGGGCAGGAGTGGCTATGTCCTGCAAACTGGAAAAACCCACCATTATCCCTGCACAGAGTGCTCCTTTCTTTGGGGACATCTGTCTCTGAGTTAGGAAATGTGCAGGCCAATTCCATGCCACGTATCAGCACTGCTACCATTGGGGTTTTTTCCCTGTTAGCATGCAGTAGTGCTAAACTATATGCTAGGAGCAACACAAAGGCACACACCTTTTCTTTGAAAGGTATCTGCTGGCAGCAACCCACCCATGAGATCTGCAGTTTCACAGTGGCTTTTTCTGTCTTAGTTTGGATATCCACTTGGTAGCACAGCTATTACAAAGCCTGGCTCGGGCAGCTTTATGTGCTTGAGCCTCTGCTACGATACTTAACCAAGGCTGAAGTACAGCAGCAGAGCTGAAGGTCTTGTGCTCCAGCTTGCTACCCTTGATTTTACACAACTCCTTGACCTGCTGCAGGACAAGTCCAAGCCCTTAAGTGGTGTCACGGAGCTCGTAAGGAGCTGTCTCAAAGGACAGATGGGTGAACACCGGTTTAGAAGATATTTCTGGAGGGACTATAACTGCCCCGGTACATTTGGTATGTTCTTGCTGCTTTCTGAGTCTCCTGCACCCCTGTAAGAACACCTCTGGTATACGCCATGCTATGGGAAGGAGAGGCACTGGGCTGCCAAACGAATGCCTCCCAGTCATAAATCACACTTGGTATTTAAAAACACCCTGAAGGTGCCTGAAGGCCGACAGCACTTGCTTACAGAGCTCAACACACATCAGAGCTTAACATCACCAAGACACAAATACAGCACACACAGTATCAGATGGTGCTGCTGACGTATTAACTACCATTTTCAGTCTGTTTTCTCCCCAGATCAGCCTACGCCTGCTTATAAGCAGGTTATTGCTCCCTTCCCATCTCCCCTACTGGTCTCTCACTTTTGATCCAATCAAATAAAAAAATCTCCAAAAGTCACTACAGCATCTCCACGGACACACACTCCGTTGTGTAGGTTGCACACCCAAGCTCCAGTTCAACCAGTAATCTTTCATCACCTTGCATGAACTTCTTTAGTAATCCAGAGCGTTCACAGTCCTGTTGTGAGATAGGAGATAAATGTTGTCTTCCTCCTGTGGAGACACAGAGATGGACTAAGTATCTCCGCAGCAGCACGGCCCAGGCAGTCAGGGGAGTGAAAGGGCTGGAAGGAGAATGTAAAATGCTTCACTGACACAATACCTGGGGTGCCACTAAGGCCTTTTTCCCCAATTCACATACAGGCTTTAATTATCAAAGATGCTTACAAGATGTCTGAATTGTTTTTCTGCTATCTATCAGTACAGTAACACATGAAACAATCCTAAGCTTCTGTCAGGTTATAATCTAGAAGAAGTGACAGTAAGAAACTACATTTAATGACATCTTTCCATGTAAAACACTAGTGAGATTTCTTTTTACTATGTCATAAAGACACTTCACAAGAAAACAGCCCTCCTTGATTTGTTTATTGCGTTCATATTGCTGGTTTTCAATTTGATAACTTTCAGATTACTTAAGTATTTTCCAGGGGTAATAGGTCAGCCAAAAAACCCAGGAGTGGGGGGGTTTCCCCCCAGACTCGCCACGAAGTTGGAATTGTAAAAGAGCAAAATAAAAGGGAAATCATGACTTAAGAGACGCAGATAATGATCAGCCTACTTCTGACTTTGCAAGCAGCCTGTGGGAGAGACAGAGACTTCAGGCAGGATATAAATCAGCCACTGAGATAAAAGATTGTTCCACGGAGGCAAAAAGTTTCTTACTGTCCTTTTGCCATGCTCCCATACACCTGACACCACATGATAAAGTAAAAAGCAGAGGAAAGGAAAGCACAAAAATTTCAAGATTCCCACTGACCACAAGGTATTTTCAGCGCACAGTGAGAAATAAAGGCTACGGTGGTAGCAAGGAAGGGAAAGTGCAAAATGGGTTTGATCCTTAACACTTATGTAGAGGCAAGTTCTCCTGCAGACTAATTGCTTTAGCACATGGCTGGCATAACGATTTAAGAAAACGGGCACTTAGGACCAAGGATGCTCTTCACTGGTGGCAGAAGTGGAGGAACAGTTTTGGGGGAAGAGGGAAAGGAAATTTAGGTGGTGTAAAGTATGGTGTCCCTGCTCCTCAGAAACTCTTTGTGATACTGATGGGCCACAGAGGACAAGATGGGCAGGCGAAGGCTAATTTAATGCAGCTTTCACCAATCCAATAAGCCACTTGCTGCTTTAGGTACAATTAAGAAAACTGATGTGCATACAGCATGTGTTCTGTGGGTTTCTTACATAGGGCGTGAAGATGAGAAGAATAAATACAAGTGGCAAGAACCTAGCAGACTTCTTGGGTTAGGTGGGAGCTGCTGCTCAGTTGTTGAGCTGTTCATGGGACGGGCTAGAAAACCAGAAGGACCTGATGACTCCTGAAAACTTTGTTCCCTGCCTCCTGGAAGGGTGCAGCAGGTAGAAAATACTTGGACACTGGAACAACCTGGTTACGGGGAACCAGTTTCCAGACAGTAAACTGAGAAATCCCCTTGCGTGAGAGGAAACCACCGGGGAAGTGGAGCAGTGTGGGTGCAAGAGGTGCGTACTGCAGGAATGCTCCACTCTCAGCACCAAGGCTGCAGAGAGCAAGATAATACCAGCTACAGAAATCAACAGAGGAATTTATCTTGCTTTGTATTCGATATAAGGAAGAGGAACTAAGAAAATGACTGAGAGAAGCCTATACATGAGAAATGCATCAGGAAGTTGTTGGCAGAGACATGCGGAAGCCTGGTCTGATCCTTGTTTGATACTAGAGATATTTTATCAAAAGTGCATTTCTAGTAGAGGTCATTCCCTCAATGACAAATACCATATGGAGACATTTTACGTGTACTGAGTCAAAATACAGACAGGATTCCTGCCATAAACAACGTGACTGAACTTCTTGCCATGTGGGCTGACTATGTTTCAATGGAATGTCCATGAATTATCTGGGGATGGGGTGGTTAGAAGATCTCACCTAGTGCTGACTGCTTTGTCACCTGCTGTCCCCAGAAGGTGACCCAAAGACCAGAAAATGCCTGAGGCTTTGGAGCAACTTGGCTGTGCCAAACAATTTCCGACCCAGGAATCATGGGGCTGTTCGGGATGGAATCCTGTCCAACCTACACTCAAGCCTTCATTTTCCATCAACTTGTCAATAGGAGAGGGCAGAGAAGAACAGGACTGTACCCCACTGGGTGCCCTCAGTTAAGAAAGTTTAGGCTTATCATGAAATGATCCTTGGACAAGTTGTTGGGTTTTCTGTTCAAAAAGGCCGATTCCAAGCGCATTTATTAAAGGTATGTTTCCAATCAACACCCTGGTAACTACCTGCGGCAACATGCTTCACCCTCTTGAGATTTATCAATAATGAAAGGAAACCTGGCATGACTGTGACTCCTTACAAGTCTTGCCTGACATGAAAATTATAATGGATCGATCTCTGATAAATCCTTACAAGATCTAACTGGATCTTCATACTAAACGTATGATCTAAATAGCTGTGCTCTCAAAACAGAAATACCTTCAAGCAGTATCTATGTGTTCATATTCCCAATGGAAAACTTAGGGGTTCTTTTTTTTTTTTTTTCTCATTATCAGGAACTGAAAATTAAGGAAAACTTTCTAGTTTTGAATGAGGCATTCTACAAAACCCTTAGGAGAATCAATCACAAATATGATATGTTTTTGGTTCCACTTCAATTTTCCACAAAGTTTCTTGGAAACAGCCTGCATGGCTCTGCAGTTGGCACTCTTCTGGCTCCACTACAAACTGGTGCTCAGTTATTGCCATGCTTTGGGTTTTACCTGACACTTTGGTGAAGTAAAGCTCCTGATCAAGCTGGAAGACCAGTTATTGCAGATTACTCCAAGAGGATTAGATTGACTAGAGCCCAGACTCGTGGAAAAACAAAAGCATCCTATCACGTATTCCTTCTGGAGGACCATCTGCTCTTGTAATTTGGCTATATTTATTACAAAAAGACACATGTACTCTGCTAAAGGGCATCTAAAAGTATCTTGAGACACAAACCAAGTCCAGAATCAGCATCAGTACACAAAAATATTACAGAAGTTAGAAGACACAGTCCTGAGAGGGTCTTTGCCTCTCTGTCTGTGTCTGCGCTGACAGCCAGGCTGTAGCACCACGTGGTACCACAATGAGACATGCTCATGACTGTACACGTGGCTTGAGGTCTATCCTTATTATTTTTAATTTTCTTGGACTGATCCCAGGCTCTTAAGATCTTCAAAATTAGATTGTGCAAACTTTCTTATCCCACCAACTTAAACAAACAGAACAATGGTATGCAGGTGTGGTGCAATTAAATTAATATTAGATTTTTTAATAAATCAGATGTGCAGATTATAGATAGTGATTAGTTACATGTAACTTTCTCTTAGAAGTTTCAAGATCATCAGCCCTACTATCTATCAAAACTGACAGATATCCACATGATTTGTGGTTCAGTAAGCAAGCTCAGGATAGGAAAGTTGCCTTCTCCTATCTACAGTGTCTTTTATTGCATGAACAAGAATCAGCCTAACAAAATCCACTTTGTGCTTCTTGAGACTTGCACATCTCTCCAAGCATCTACTCCCAGTTCCCAAAAAATACAAATCAGTTCTTCTAGGAATCAGCCCTAAGGTGCAGGATAACTTCTCTCAAGGGCCCCAAATCTGTTGCAGCACATCACTGATGTGTGGCCCAACATCCACTGCATCTGTGGCATTGCCACCAGCCCCTGGGGGGGTGATTTTGTGATGCTGTATTTGAGGGGTAGCAGCTGTATGGAAGGAAAACCTGAAGGGAAATGAAGCAACTCCCAAGGTGAGAAGACAAAATAGAAAATGTGCAAAACAGACATGATCCACCTGAAAGACAAACTGACCATGGCTGTCTACAACCCTAACATGTAGCTCCTGGTGGCACAGTGCAGTGGGTTTTGCACTGCTTCACAGCCACAGGACGAGCCAAAAGGCCACTGTGATTTGTGCTTGAGATGGCAGTGCTCCACAGACATGTGAGGGACCAGACACACCCCAGGGGTGAGACACGTCAATACAACTCCTAGGAGACCACCTAAACATCTACAACTCAAGTATCAACAAACCCAGACTCAAATCCATGTACCAAACTGTCAGGAGTTCTCTTGCAAGCTGTGTGCGGGCTGTCTTCTCTAGCAGCAAGGTTTCCAAGAGAAGTTCCCATACCGGGCTTGGTTTCTTAGGGGCATCTAATACCTGTTTTCTTGAAGAGACTTGAAAACACATTAGCAGGATTACCAGCCAAGTGCTTGACCTGTAGGCACATCAGGGTAGGAAGACCTGTGACACCAAGTTCAGAGGACAACGTCAACTCTGACTTCAGCAAGCTCTGGATTTATAGGTTTATTTATGTTAGAAAAACGAGCCTTGAGCAGATTGGATACAATCCATGCTGCTGCCACCGGCATCTACCAGAAATTGAAAGGTAATTAGTATTTCAGTCTTCTCCTGTAATGAGCACAGTTATCCATATGCACATACATTCAATACTACCAACCCTGGGACAGATCCCAAGGACAGTCAAGTTCTGGCTGGCAAAGGACTCTGAGAAGGTGAAAGGCAATCCTGGGCTCATAAAGTTAAAACTCAGGGCAGCTCCAAACTCTTGGTGAGAGCAATCCCTGCTGGTCAGGCACTGCTGGGAGGGAGTGTGTTCTGCTCCACCTGTGTCCTGATTCCCTAAATTAGGATTAGTTTTGAGATTTACAGACCTGCAGTGTGGGAACAGGGAAGACATCAGCATAGACATGAGGAAAGAATTCTTCCCTGAAAGGGTTATCAGGCACTGGGACAGGCTGCCCAGGGAGGCGGTGGAGTCACCATCCCTGGATGTAGATGAGGTGCTCAGAGATATGGTTTAGTAAAGGACAGGTACAGTTGGACTAGATGATCTCAAAGGTCTTTTCCAACCTGGTGATTCTGTGATATTGAATATATATTCATAAGAAGTTTATTTCTGGGCCATTCTGACATGCCTGTGAGGGTTATTGTCCCTTACTTCTATGAACGGTCTCCTCTCTTTGCTAACTAAAAGGTGTGAGGATATAAACATATACAGATTTAAGTATGCACACCTACACATCTCTCACACTCATGCATATTCTAACATGTTCCTTTTTTTTTGTCTACAGAGTCCTCAGAGTTTTAATACACAAAATAAATCATAGAGACTGATATGCGAGTTCCCTCTTGTGACCAAGTGATGCTATAGCAACACCCGAAAGCAAACAAATATGTGTCAAAAAAACCAGACCTTTAGAGAGCCAAGAAACAATTCAAACTGCAGAGAACATGACGCTTCTGCATCTTTATATTCACTATATATGGAGCTAATAATATTTTTATAAAGTGCTTACACCATCTGTGCATAGTATAGGAAAAGCATTAACAGAAACCTGTCTCTAGAATAAAGACTGTCACAAACACGAATCAAAAAGCAAGGTAAGGATGCTACAGCTAAAAGATGATTTTATCCATGCACGAATCCCAGGTCTCAGAGAAAATCTAAAGAGGGTGAAGGAAACTGGTCAAACCCCCTTTTACAAGGGGGGTTCTATAGTTTTCCTTCCTGGCAGAGGAGCTGCAACAAACCCACAACCTTCTTTTATTTCTCCTCAAATCTGTGAAACAAATAGGCACTTGCCAGTAGCAAAAATAAAAAGGAGATATGGACATAAAAAGAGCATGTGTGGAACAGAGGACTGAAGGGGAGCTTAAGTGGTCACTGAATCCCTTCATCTGCCCTGGAGTTTTACATCTCTAGACCATGTTTGACCAAAATTTTGCTTGTCTGCTCTGAAATCTTCCAAAGAGCATTCTGCAGCCTCTGTGGGTAACCTGTCTGAGTGTTTGCTAGCCATAAACTACTCATTTTTTCTTAGCATTAAAACTCAAAACGTTTGCAGCTACTCCAGCTGCTAACTTGTCACCAGTTGTTTCTATTACCAGCTGCTTTCCTGATCGAATCAAATCTGCAGCTGCCTATTCTGGATAGCCTCAGTTCTCTAAGGTTGGTGTTTTCTTCAGTCTGGAAGGCCCCTGTTCGTTGAAGCAGCTAATCAGAACCGCAGTTACTGCAGACAGCACCTTGAAGACACGGTGTTGTGTGCTCAACATGTAGGTATTTGACAGAATGCAAGTGGATATGGCCATTTCTGAGCATTTCATTGCTCAAATCAGCCACGCTGAGGTATTTACCAAACAGCTAATGACACAACAAATCTGAGTCAGAGAATTGCTTCTCTTTTCCTCCAAAAAATGACAATTTATATATCAACACCAGTAACCAGAAGCTGAATTACTTGGCAATATATTTTTAATGCTGCTTGAATAATATTCCATTAGAGGATTAAAAAACCCTGGGTTTATGGATTGGTGGGCAGAGTTACCCATTGGAAGTGTCAGGTATGATAAGCACCCAAATCAGTAGCAAAAGACCGCCCTAAGCATCCTCCTCAACAGCCCTGAGCATCCTGAGCATCCTCCTCAATGGCCCTGAGCATCCTCCTCCAGGGGCCTCACCCACACCAGCCACATCCCAGGGACCCAGGTGCCCATTCCAGCTCATCTCTGGCCCTTTGGTCCCCCTAAGCATGTCTGAAAGACCTATGTCTGACATAAATATAAACCAATTGTTAATATAGCATTTCATATGCTCACACCACCAAACAAATGCATAGGATTGCAACATACTCAGCGTTAACTCCCTTCAGTGATTCACACTTATTTCTGGAGAGATAAAATTAGCCTGTTATTGCATTCTAAAAGCTTAATATCATCTCATAAAGACTGGTCTATATAAACCCATATTTTAACTCCTTCTTACAAAGCAAGACATATGTAAACAGGCATGTGAATGATCTATTGTTCCCACTAATTTTATTTTGGATTCAGTGTGGACTATAGAAAGTTTTACAAAAGAACTTGGATGATCTCTATTCCTGAACCAGGTTGTTTCCTGTTGCCTGCCTGGGCAGCATCTGGTATCTACCAGAGCAGCTCACAAGCCTCCAGCAAACATGACATACTAACCCACTTTCTGGGCATGATCATTTGCTTCATGCTAGTCTGCTCAGTTATGTTTAGATTACTAGAGCTGCAATGTTCGATCACAAAGTTCAGTTATTTGGGTTTTAAATGAAGAATGACAGCACATCACTGTATTTTCAATGCTGTTTGTGAAATACATGGTTCTTTCTAAATTTTTAAATGGAGATGCTACACTCATTTGGCTTGGCACACTGATACAGATGCAACTACTCTCAGAGTAAAGCTAGACTGAGTATCATTCAGCATGGCAAAATGATGGTTCCTGTGAGAAACTTTGGCCAAAGCTCTGCACATTATTTTTCATGAGTTCCAAGACAGCAAGTGCACAATCATGAACACCCTTTGGCTACGTGGATTCATCAGAATCACAGTTATGATGAAAACCAAAGTGGGGCTTGTATAAAAATGAAGAAGTCCTGTGATTAAATCCAGTTACGCTGAAGTTAGCATATCGAAAAAGCCGGTACTGACGTCTTTTTGTGAGAACTATCTGCATGAACTATCGTTGTACAGCACAATAAACTGCATGGTTTCCTACTTAATCTGACAATAAACATCCTTGACTTTATCTTCTTTTTTTTTTTCCCAACTCTTTCCTCTTCTGCAAAAAGCTAGTTAGGAAATGGCCAATGATCTCAAGAGACTTGTCATTAACTTTTCACACAGTTCTTGTAAATGTCTCAAGTGCCTAGAGTGCTGATTCTGAATTGACACATTCCTTCTCCAGTCTCAGGAAACTTCTGATTTCATGAAAGCTTTCTTACACTAATTAACTCATGGGTTTACTCAAATTGGGGTTTTTTTATTACTGCTTTGAAGCCCAGTGATAAAAAAAAAGTGACTATCAGTACCGATCAAAGTACACAAAGAGCATATTATGAAACCTGTGTGAGACATTATGGTGGTTACAGGGATATTTTTCAGAAACATGAGATGTGAGTAGAATATCTCTTTCTGTAAATCTGTCTCCAGCAGAGACAACCACAGGAGGAAGGCTAAGCTTGGCTTTGAGTGGCCGGATGACGCGAGTGGCCCATAGTGCTGGTGTAGATAAGGAGGGCACGTACCCAGCAGTGCAATTTGCCTTCAGCTCTTTGCATTGTGTGAGATGCAGAACCTGGCAACACAAGCAGCAGCTCTACGCCAGGCTCCTCTCTGGTACTTGGAAGATGAGCAGAAGATAGAAGCTCCTGGTGTCTGCCCATGTTTGTACATATCTCCTTCCAGTACTGACAAATTCATAGCCTTGTGGGGGTTTTGCTGTTGTTTGGATATACCTGTAAGTATTTTGGAGCAATAACAAGCATAGCTATAAAACATAGAATTCTTCCATGCTGTTCTATATTTAAGGTATACAATACACCTGTGCTAGCCTGGATCAAAAGAGGAAATTCTTCTATACAGAATGCCTCAGAGCTGAGTCTGTATGAATATTTCTAAAGTACATTTGAACCTGCTCCTGTACAGCAGCCCAAAGGTTACTGGCAATGCACCAAAGAAACCCATGACTGGCGGATTTAGATACTAGCTGTAAATCTCCATTAATCTCTGTTTACAATCTATCCTCTATTACTGTCTACAGATAACAGCTCCTAAGTTAAAGGTGCTTTTTTGTAGCAGTGTTTACTGAAATAAATCAATTGAAAAACATACACCAGGAAAAAAAGGCTTGAAAAAATAAATTACCTGGAACTTAATCTCCTACTTCCTTTAGGGCCTGAGTAAAACAGTCAAGAACATGTAAATAAGCTTTCAGTAGGTTTTCTAGACTAAATTGATTTTTAAACATGCAGTGTGTTTTGTCATCCTGTTTGATGATATGGTGTACTTTGAAGATGTCACACTCACTGCCCGATAAAAAGTACTCCTTTCAGTTTGTTTTGTTAAGCTTTCAGTGTGCCCATTTTCTATTTTTTTTGGTCTGAGCAAAGAAACCATGTTTTGATGGCACACATACTCAGCTGAATTTTGCTGGCTTTGCTTTTATATAGGGCAGATATAATCTACCACTGAAATGCTTCACATGTTTAGCATTATCTCTTCATAAAAAGATGCCATAAAGGCTTGTTACTAGTTAATTATTACTATATGCAAGAGCTGGTGTGTCTGTGTTTGCGAGTGTTTTGTAGCAGTTGGCAATAAAACCTGAATTGTTCAGATATAACTACAATCGAAAAGAAACACTGACTAGCGATCAGCTGTGATGCAGCATGTCTGAAGAGATAAAAATCTACCTTTTTAAAATTTTGGGGTTTTGACATTATGCTTTAGTAAATTAGAGGTGCACTTTTGGCACCTCTGCTTTGGACACAGCACCCAGGGACCAGCCCTCTGTCCCTGGCAGGGTGCTCTGAAACGCTGCCAGCACATACACAGACAGCAAGTGAGGAAAGGCCCCAAAGGGGAACAGAGAGCTAAAAATCAGTAAAAGGTGCTGGTACTCCATCTCCTTTGGAAGTGTGAGCATACAGCTGAGGCTTTCCTCATGGGGGGTACAGCAATGCAGAGCTGTCACACCCATCCTGAGTCTCCAAGAAAAAGGTCAGAGCTCAATGTCTACACTGAGCCAAGCTCCAACTGGAGGGGTGGGGAAGGCTGTAGTTGGAGAAGCAGCGTTTCAGTGAGGCTCACAGGGCCATTTCCAAAGGCCACAGCTGCTCCAGCTCAAGGATGCCACAAGGATACAGGCACTTTGTACCAGGAGCTAATGCAAAACACACAAGGCAGGAAACAAGCAGGGGATGAAGTCTGCAGTGTGAGCCCTGGTCAAGAAGAGCAACTACCCTTGCTGCTCTGGGGAGGGGGTTAGAGAGGGCAGGAAGCAGTCTACCCGCCTGGCTGGGGACACAGCCAGCCTGGCCCGCGGGCGCTGCTCCCACCTCGCCCTCCCCATTTTAGCCGTGAGACGACGCTCGCCAGGGCGCGAAATGGCGCTCACTGTCACGTGCCGCCGCCTCCTCTGGGCTTCGCACAGCGCCTGCGCGCTGAGGCGGCGGGACGAGGCTGCGGCCGGGCGCCGCCGGCTCCTCCCCTCCGCGGGCGGCGGCGTGGCCAGGGCGCTCGGCGGGCCGGGAGGCTTCGGGGCTCTTCGCGGCGCCTCCCCCCCTGCTCTGCGGCTGGCCTCGGCCCTGCCACTGCGAGGGAGCCGCGCCGAGGAGGCGGTGAGTGGTGGGGCGCCGGGTGGGGGGCGGGCCGGCCGGCCAGGCCGGTCCTTGTGTGACGGCCGGGCTGCGAGAGGCCGCGGGGTCCCCGGTGGCGGGATGCGGAGGCCGGCGCGGTGCGGGGCCGGGCGAGCAGACGTCCCTGGAGATCCTAATTCTCCCTCAGCTGTGAGGCGGCCTGAGCTTAGCCGGGCTCTCGTGTACGCGTGTGGCCGTCGTAAACCTTCGCCCGCGGCCCGAGGGGAGGTCACCGCCCCGGGTCGCGGTGAGGGGCCCGGGCCGCGCTGCCTCCCCTCGGGGGGAGCTGGGGAGGACGCCTCCAGGAAAGGTAAAGGTCTGCCCCGGGCTGCTTAGTGCTGGGAGAAACAGAGATTCAGAGTCTCTCAGTGTATAATGTGCTTTATAGCTCTCTTGCACCCTCTTAAGTCACCGGGCGGCCCCCACGCAGGCAGAGGGGCTGGCTGGGTGGGTGGCCGAGTGTGAGGCCCTGGGCTGGAGGATGAGGGGCTTTTCCTCTGTAAGGAGCTTGAAGGGCTTGGATGTAGGGTCGAAAGATTTCTAGAAAACCTGTAGAAAGAACGTTTTGGTGTTTTGTTTTGATTTTTCCCTTTTCTGCAGTGTAATGTTTGTGTAGGCTCGAGAGAGAGCACTTTAAAAAGAGCTGCAGGGCTTCGGGTGGATGATTTAGTAAAACATAGGGAGTCTTGTGAGGGGTGTTGGTGGTCTGAAAGCTGTTCAAATAAGGGGGTGGCTTTCCTCTAAAAATAGTGCATCAGTAAAACGCCAATAGCAGAGTCCTGTCACCTAAGTAACGCTAAGAGGCAATGCGTTTGTGTTTTTTATTAAGTTAGAAAGAATGCAAGCGTTAAGATGTTCAGCTGAGTGCTGTTGTCTTTAGGTCTCTGAGGTTGTGTTATAGACATACTCAATATCGGTGTGCCCCGTGTGAGAGAGGCTCTGAGGAGGGTGAGGATTGATTAAAAATATCTCGTTCAGAAGCAGAAATGCCACCCATGAAAGGAAAAAAACTTCGACTTGGGTCTCATCATGGTAAAGGACTAGACCTTCTGAGCCTTAAGGTTTAAATGCATTTATGATCTGTGTTTCGAGAAGTACCCAGCAGTTCAATTTGAAGCTGCAGCAGCTTTCCAGCGCTGCCTTTCTTGGGTACAGTATCTGCCAGGCTCGTTCCCCAGAAGGGCTCTGAATTCCTTAATGTTGTGAGTGGGTGACCTTGATACTGTCACTGAACTATGGTTTCTTAAAGACACTATGATTAATGCCACAAACATTCCAACTGTTAAAGGTGGACCTATAAACACTAATTTTGAAGTGTTAGAAAGTTAAAGCTTAATTATCACAATGCCTGCTTTATTTATCCCACTGGATTTTCAAGCTCTGTTATTTAAAAGGTCTTTTATTTCTCAGGAGCTTAATTTCTGCTGGATTTATTTAGTCTTTTTTTTTTCCTTTTTCTTTCTTGTGTTTAGTTAGTTTGGGTTTGTTTTTTTCATGTCTGCGTTAGAAACATGGTTTTTATGGTGTTTTATTTTAGTAATTCCTGCTGAGTCCTGGTGTTGAGAACTGAAAGGGGATTCTGAAAATCAAAAGAAGCAGTTAACTTCTTTATGGCTTCAATCTGTGCTATGTAGGTTTATCTTAAAACCTTTTTCTTTGCCACTTGCATTGTAGCATGAGGAGTAGTGAGCAGTTGCCAGCCTAACTGAGATGCTGCTGACCACTTCTCTGGATCCCCCACTGAGACCCATGTCATGAGAGAGACTTTAATATCTTAACAATGAACTTCTGCTACAATTCTCTTAGCAGGATAAGCTGCAATTTTTCTGGATCCCTGATGATTTTTGTGGATTTAAGTTAAAGTAGGATAATGTGCAGCTGTGTAGAATACTTGATCTGAGGATGTTGAGGTCTTTGCTTTTATGGAGGAAAACAGCTGTGTCTGGTAGAGCACCAATATTTGAGACTTTGCTCTACACAAATGAGGATATAAATAGATTTGCTAAACCTCATCAATTATCAAAGTGCTTCATTTCAGCAGCTGTGCTGCTGCTGTTTGTCTTTAATAATAATTTGGGTAACTCTACCTTAGACTAACAATTCACTGATATTTACATAACAAATTTGGATCTCGTTGCATCCCCGATAACCTGTTATTTTTTATTATAAACATTGCTGCTTAGGTGGACTGACATAGTTGAGACTGCTTTGGATGGTTCTTGTGGCCTTGGGACACTTAAAGGAAGTACCATTGGACTGTACACCTGATGGGGGATTTTTTTGTTAACAAGAACTGTCAGTAGCTTTTATTTAAATGTAGTCTCTAAAATCTTGCTACTTTTCTCTGCAATGCAAAAGTGTAAACTTCCTTCTGCACTAAGGGATTCTAGGACAGGTCTGTTGCAGAGAAACTCACTTCATGAGGAGCTAGTCTGTGGCTAGGAGGAAGTTTTCAGCTGGTTTAGGTAACTAGCCTTCACAGTTTCACAAATTTCACTAAAATTTCACTTTTAATCTACACCCTTTCAATGTGGTAGTTTGTGCTACACCCACCTGACTGTACCGGCTGTCATCTGCTTTCTGGGAGCTCATAAACAGGGCGGAGGCTGCTGGCTGGGTGGTGTGTTGTTGCTGGACTCCTGCTCCTGTCTTGCTCCTTGCCACGTGAGTGTGTGGGTACCTGCTCATGATTTAAGGCTGCTGTACTTTTTCTGGTAGGAAGCTGTGTGGCCTCTGTGTTCTCATCTGTCATGTAGTCACCTCGGCCAGTAGACTGCTTTACTAGTGAAGGGGAAAACAGTATGTGGGTTTTTTCCTGTTTTCCATGACTCTTAGACTACATTAGTAGTTGTAGACAGCGGTGTTTACCCAGCTACACTACAAATGGTATTGATAATACAAATATTGAATGACTTGCTGTTTACATTGCACTGTTTGGTACAATGTAAATGCAGTTGCAACACTTGTTTCCCACCAGTTTTATACTTAATCTGACCTCACATTTCTATCGATGGCACAGTATTTGCTGTGTGGGATAAGCTGCCTTGTGTTAAGATGATGCCCTCAAGCTCCTTTACTAAAGCAAGGAAATGTATAAATTAGCTGTCAGCTGATTTTTTTTTTCCTATCATTTTTGCAGGGGATGTAATACAAGGTTTTTAATTCTTTTTCAAAACTAATAAAGGTTTTTGTGGTGTTTTATCTGGACAGGAGGGGAAAGCAGACAGATGCTTGTGAGTGCCCCATGGCTGCAGCTGCCTCAGTTCGTTCATTTATTGCCTATCATAACTTGGAAGCATTCTTTGGGTAAGAAAGCTGCATCAAAATATGTCATGAGGTTTATGAACTTACACTTCATACACTTCTGTGTTGAGTCTTTAAGCTGCATGTCAGTGTTTTGTGCTCTCAGTTGCAGTGTTATTTGTGTGTTCTGTTTACATGTGTCGTCACAAGCCTGCCTTTTATGTACTAGAATCTGACATCACTTTTGCAAGTGAATTTTGTGTGCCACAGAGAGCAAGCAAAGGGACGGTCTGCTTACTTCACAGAATGTGATACTTGTAGATTGTTTGTGCAGTACAAGGCTACCATCAATTATAAACTTCTTCAGATGCCATCTACTGAGTTAGTGATGTATGTCAACTTTCTAATTATAGACAAACATGACTCTCTTGCTTTTAAATTTCTGATGCGAGCTGAGCAGCAGCTTTACTTGCACAGATTTCAGTACTTGAGTTTGATTTTGCTTCTCTTGTGTTCAGAGTTAACCCATGTACTTCACCTGTGTTGAACTTGCAGCTGTAAAGCTGATAAGCTAATTCCATCTGCCCTGCAGTGTGGAATTTACTTCTTGCCTCAGCCTTTGTTCCAAAACTGAGTTTAGTCCCTCCTGTGGGTCTCCCAGACACTGCAGAACAGTTTTAATTTGGTCGGTGGCTTCACAGGTCAGTTCTTCTGGGACCCATCCCTGCCTTCTGGTTAAGGAATCCATGCACACATACAGGATGACTCAACAGTGGGATGGATGTTCAGATACCAGAAAGGTGCTGGTAACTTGACAGGAACTTCCACATTCTTTGGAGGTATGTGTGCATGTAAGCCTCTTGTTGAATAATGCCTGGATTATAGTTCCATGTGACATATGTAGTGAACTTGTGTTTTAAAATAGATACTGGTTGTACTTTAAATATTCAGAGTAAAATAAGCAGTTGTATTTTTACAGTAAATATTAGGGCTTTATGTTAGGTCACAACTTCATGATTCATAACTAGTGGAACCTTTTTCTGGTTTTGCATGCCACAGTGAGTAAGATAATGAATTTTGATAGATTTAGAGTACTAGAATTATCAGTTTTAATGGCACCTACCAACAAGAACAAGTTGTGCCCAGGTTCTGTCAGTGAGAGTGCAGATACAATGTATGCCATGCATACCTTGTCACCTCTCTTCATGTGCTGGACTGGATGTTCTGCATGTGGTCTTCCAGCCTGGGCTGTGGTTTAGAGGTAATGCTCTTTCTCAGTTCTCAGATGCCAGAATTTTTGGTAGCCAAAACAGCACCTGTGAAGCTCAGATTTCAAATAAGAAAGTGAAAATTCCACCATCCTCCCCAGAAAAATGTATTACTAAGGTAGCAAAAGCAGAGAGAGACTTCTTGGGCAGTAGCATGTATTTACTTTCACTTTCTGTGCTGGACTTTAGTTTTAGGAAACAGCTAAAACAGCTAAATCTAATTCCCTCTAATGAGGGGGGTGGGAAAGCACAAGTATTTGACTTGAGCTATATTTAGCAAGGCTATGAGCAACTGGACGAGTTATGCAATGGTTAATTACTACATCCATGCATAATGCTTTGGAATGCCCATTCATTGTGTGACTTAAAGCACTCAAAAGTCCTAAAACATTGTCGTGTAGATGATATTTTGATAAATGGTCTAGTGACTAGATGCTTATTCAGGGTGAGCTTGCATCTTCATGATGTTAGTAACACTGTTGTTTAGAAATACTGCTTTGAGTGTGGTGTTCTTCATTCTCTTTCACTTGCTGCTGTTGCTTGCTAATGCAAGGCCTGTGTCTATTCAGGGAAGAAGAACTTAGGTATTAAATATAATTTAATAGTTGTTCAAGGACAGGTTGGATGGGTCTTTGGGCAGCCTGGTCTAGTGGAGTGAGTCCTTGGCCACAGGAAGGTATATTAGATGATTTTTAGGTCCCTTCCAACCCAAACCATTCTATGATAGTGTTACTTGCTTATCCTTCTGCACTATGACTGTCATATCATAAATGGAACTGTAAAGAGGCTGAGTAGTGATTTCTGAAGATTGCCAGAATGAATTCCTGAGATGATTTGTCAGGAAAACAAACAGTAGTGATGCTGGTCATATGAATGTCTCTTAATTAGTTGGCTAGGTTGTTCTTTCAAAGAATGTACATGCCTTCTTTTCATAAACTTTGAGTTGTACCTGCGTGTCAGACACCACATCAGCCACACATACCAGGTTTTATAAGTTGGGGAAAAATATTCGATATGATTTTGAAGGGGTAGTCTGGATTTTGGTAGCTGTTTCTGGGTTTTGGGGTTCCTCCCATAATGAAGGTACTATGGAAAACTTTCAGTCTAGAAGGAGCATACTGTGAGGGTTGTTGTAGAAGATTGCTCATTAAAAATAGGCAGTGTGTCCTGTTTTGAAGAATGCATGATTGTGTTGAAAATTTTAGCTTCAGTCTGGTTGGAAAGAGGTGAGGTAAGGTCTGGGTGATAATCTGATTTGTATGATGTTTGAGATGGGTCTTTGTCCCACTGTAATATGAAGTGGCATTTGGAGCAGTTAAGACAGCTGTTGAAAATCGACCAAATCACAGTGTTCAGTCTAGATTTGACTTAGTAGATTGCAGCCTTTCAGCATGTGAAAGCAGAGCTGTTCCTTATGCTACTCTTTCCTGAGCTCTGACTCGTGTGGCAGGCTCTCCTCAGTGAAGTAGGTGCATACAGTTTGCTGTATTGCGGGGTCATTGTCCTTTACTCTTGCTGAAAAACAGCATGTGAACCTTACTTGCTTTGCCCTCTTTTGATAAGTAGCCTCTGAAGTTGTTTGTGGTAGGTGTACAAATATTTTTTCCTCTGTCTGGTGTAACTTTTAAAAAAATCCCCAAAACTAACAGAGCAAAGCAGTGGGAGAGGCAGACTAAGCTTTTGAATCAGACTCTTCTGACCTCATGTTTAGAGTTCATCGTTGTTTAAAAAGCCAGTCTGAATTTGTCTCCTGAGTTTAAATTTAGGTCTACGTAATTCACAACTTCTAAACTAAATTGCTGTTAAATACCTTTTTTTATACAAAGTGCTTGATATACTGTGAGCTGTAGGTTGTACAGAGTAATAGATAATGAGAAAGAAGGTGCTTGCTAATGTCAGTGTGCTGGATGTTGACACATGAACATACCTTTTTTCATAGTAACGTGCTATATTTAAATCTTACTGACTGTGTTTTCACTGCCTTCTCTCCCTTCCTCCCCTAACCTCCTGTATTTTTCTAGAGACCTACTGTATGTGAGACCTTTCAGGAAGCTGTGCAGTTTGAACACATCGGCTAGTTCCAGCACTTGAAACTTTCATGATGAAGAGAGCTAGGCAGAAAGCTGGGGTTGAAAATGAAGCTCCTCAAACATCACAGAAAAACAAAAAACTGAAAACTTGTTTATATGGCTCAGTGTCTGGTGAATCTGGCTCACAGCCCTCAGTGGATTGGGAAAGCCTTCCACACCATGTCATTCTGCGGATTTTCCAGTTTCTGCCTTTAGTAGATCGAGCCAGGGCATCCTCTGTTTGTCGAAGGTGGAATGAGATTTTTCACATCCCAGATCTCTGGAGGAGATTTGAATTTGAACTCAGCCAGCCAGCTACATCTTACTTAAAGTCTACGCATCCTGATCTCATTCAGCAGATTATCAAGAGGCACGCTGATCATCTGCAATACGTCAGCTTCAAGGTAAGTCTGGGATGAATGGAGGCTCGTTTTGTCACCTAACTTTGCATAATGTGTGCAGCTTATCTCAGCTGGCTCAAGTGTTGTACATGGGAAATCTTGTATTTAAAAGTGCAACTGCTGCAACAGCAGATTTCCACACATGCTCGTTTCCTTCCATTTTCTACAGCCTAATCTCTACAAAGTAAAAGATGAAACGTCATACAACACAGCTCTGAAGATTAACTGATACATTTGCAGAATATACAGAACGTGCAGTTTCTGAGAGTCACTGCAGTCTGAGTGCTCAGCATATTATTGTGCAGATAAATACTTCTTACATGTGGGGGCATTTGAGGAAGTCACTTTGTCATGTGTATGTAATTTACTTGCAAGATAGAGCTATATAGTGAAGAATGATCTTGAAACTTTAGAACCTTACTTTGAAAAGTGTGAGTAAAGCAGAAAGATGCTGTGCCTGTATATTCAGGTGATTGACACAAGGACATAATTGAGTAAGAGTCAACTTGATTTACATGTGGGCTGGGATTTAGTCTCAAGATTGCATGCATTCAGACTTCTTTCACTTGAACACTTGGTACAGTTCACTGTTTATTTGGAGAAAATCATAGGTGGAATTACAGGTGCTTTCTTCACTTTGAGCAGACACTTCTCTTTGGAGGAGGTCAAAGCAGAAGAAAGTAAGGTTTATTAAAACTAGGATTAAAATGAGAAGGTTTCTTTGGTCCTCACTGTAGCAGTTCTACATTTGGACATACCATGATTTGGTTGTAGAGCAGTTCATGGATAATTAAATACTGGTAACCTCTGCACTTCATATAACTGATTATAGTGAATTGTCATTATGTCTTAATGTTTATGCTTTTCCAGCAACTCTTGTATCATCCTAACTACTACATAGGAAGGTGAGATGAAATAGTGATTTAGCCAAAGCTAGTCAACAGGGTTATAGATGAATAGAGGAGAATCAGTTCATTACTCAAGTTACAAAGGCATTGTCCCTGCAGGTAAAACAGGTTAGTTTGCTGGAGTATGTCTAGGTTTTATCAAGTCTTTTTTGTCCCACTCTGCCAGTTTAGAACTGGCCTTATAAAAAAGGTGTATGTATACCACTGTCTTATCATTACCACTAATGTTTATGGTTGTTTAGGGAGACACACAAGGTGATTTGAAGAGAAGGCTTGGATTTAAGCTCTCTGTTCATACCCAGCAGTCATATTCAGGAAAACTTTCTAATAGTAACTTTCCTGAACTCTTCCTTGTCTTGACATTTCTAATTAACGTGTTTTGTCCTTGTGGTAAATGCAACCTGGTGCAGTACAGCTGAGTGGCTGTGGAACTTGCAGTCTTAGGTATCTGATGCTGTTTTATCAATACTAATAAAGAATGACTTCATTTTTAAATTGCTTTTATAGGTTGATAGTAGTACTGAGTCAGCAGAAGCAGCCTGTAACATCCTTTCTCAATTAGTGAACTGTTCCATCAAGACACTGGGTTTGATTTCCACAGCAAAACCAAGCTTCATGAACGTGTCAAAGGTAATGTTCTACAAACTGTGACACAAGTAACTTAATTCACTCTTAAACCACCTTAGATTTCTTAATGTGCTGCTGTTCAGTTGATGGTAATTTTTATGAAACTGTATTTATTGACATACCTTCTTTAATTTGTGGCACCTGCAAGTGTTAGGAAAACAGTTCAACAATTATTCCATTCATTAAATTTAGTAATGTTGATACTTTGTGGTATAGAGATGGAGAATCATTTAGAAGGGTTGAGTTTCCTCATTTTTTAGATTAAGATACAGTGACCATATGCTGTAAAATAGTGTCAAAATATTTGTGGGGCTTTGACTTTGTAAGTCACAGCAGAGTTTCTTTCTGGAAAATAAAATAGAAGCCTTTTTCTCCCTTCTGTAGATACATTCAAGATACTCAGGCTGTTTATTCCTGTTTTGTTAAACTGAAAAGATAAACCAGAGCAGTTGAGCTTACTGAGTCTAAAGTTAATTTTTCTCATGCAGCAGCTTATTTTTAAGCAAAGCTTTTCTGTGTTCATCTTCAAACACAAGAAAGGGGATGCCTAGGAAGTTTGATGTCATCTTTTATGTGTATGCAAAACCTGAGGTTGAGATGCTGAAGTTCTGCCTGTCTTTTAACAAGCTTTTCCCCCTCCTTCAATTTCTCTGAATAGGCCCACTTTGCTTCAGCGCTGACGGTGGTTTTTGTAAACTCCAAGTCATTATCATCAATCAAGATCGATGACACACCACTTGATGACCCTTCCTTGAAAGTTCTTGTTGCTAACAACAGTGATACTCTAAAACTGCTAAAAATGAGCAGCTGTCCTCACGTATCACCCGCTGGTGAGTAGTGAATAGATGGGAAAAGTGTAGTAGTAAAGTATCACAAAATAATACTTAAGGCATAGTTTGAAACAAGTTATTCTTAAAACTTAGTTGTCTCCTGAGCCTCTTAGCAGAGGCATTTTATTGACCCAGTTTTGGATAGTTGGAACATGTAGAAGAATAATGTCTTTGTATTACTGAATGAGTTGGATTAATGAAGTTGCAGCTGCTTCTCGCATGACTACATCTTCTAGAATCCTGGGGTATTTTTTACTGTCACAGTTGCTTCAGTACCTCTGGTGATAGGCCTTGTGGAAAAGCCTCCAAAATTAGTTCATCCTTTAAGCATGTGTTCCACATCTACTGTCAGAATAACCAAATGTGTGCTGTTTAACGTGTGCAACTTTGTAAACTTAACTAGCTGGCCTTCTGGGGGAACAGGTACAAAATCCCCAACCTGTGAATCAACTTGCAGTTGGAGGTGAAAACGTTGGTCAATAACTGTTTTGCAAGGTGCTGTGAGTTTGACTTCCTGAGCAAAAGTACTAATACTTCAGAGTTGTTAAAAAAAATAACCCAAAGCAACCAATATGTACAAATGTGTACAAATAGCAGAAATGAGTAAGACTGTGAGTCTCAGTTTTGTTGTATCTTAATTCAGAGAAGGGTCTGTTTAAGCATAGCTCTGTAAGTTGCTAGTGTCATTTAAATAGAATGCTTAAATGCTAAAGGGAGGGCTATTAGGGAAGGGAACAGGGGCAACTTCAGCTGAATCTTACCTGGTTTCAGTTGCCTCTTCAAAGTTGAGGAAATTCTGTGTGGGGAAGGGCAAAGAGGAAGATCAAAGATGAATGTGACTAAACTTGCTTCATTTGCTGCTTTGTGTTCATGGCTAAAACCCCATAAAAGGATGTGGATGTATAAAACTTTATTGTATGTCATGGTTTTTGGATATAGGCTAGAAGACTCAAGCCAATAGAATTACTACTTGCTTGTGCTTATATTCACTTCCCATTTTACAGAGCAATTTCTTTTGTTCCTCAGGAATTCTTTGTGTTGCTGACCAGTGTCATGGACTTAAGGAGCTGGCTTTGAATTACTACATACTGAGTGATGAACTGCTGCTGGCTCTTTCAAGTGAAAAGCATGTTGATCTTGAACACCTTCGCATAGACGTTGTGAGTGAAAATCCTGGCCAAGTTGAATTTCACACTATTAAAAAACAAAGCTGGGATGCTCTTGTTAAACACTCCCCCAAAGTCAACATTGTGATGTATTTCTTCTTATATGAAGAAGAATTTGATGCTTTCTTCAGAGAGGAAACCCCTGTTACCCATCTTTACTTTGGTCGTGCAGTGAGCAAAGCAATGCTAGGTCGTATTGGCATGAATTGCCCGCGGTTAATCGAGCTGGTGGTGTGTGCTAACGGACTTCAGCCTTTGGATGATGAGCTCATTCGGATCGCAGAGCGTTGTAAGAACTTAACAGCGATGGGACTTGGGGAATGTGAAGTAACTTGCAGAGGTTTTATTGAATTTGTGAAGATGTGTGGTGGCAGGCTGACCCAGCTTTCTATAATGGAGGAGGTACTGATTCCAGATAATGATTACAGCTTAGATCGACTCCATTTGGAAGTCTCCAAACACCTGGGAAGGATGTGGTTTCCTGATATGATGCCAACATGGTAAAGTCTCCACACTTGCAGACAGAATGGTGGAATCAGGGTGTTGCTTTCTATGCAAATAAAGAATTCAAAAATTAAATGTGAAAATTTATTTCCAGATTTGAGTTTTTCTACCTTGAGGACCTCTAGCAGTGTAACAGCAAAGCATTCTAGAATGTTAATGGTATACTGAAATAGAACATAGATTGTGTACTTCACATTTTCACAGTATGTCTGTGGTTTACAGGTGCTTCAAACTTCAGTGAACTTGGGATTTTCTGAGCTTCAGTTTAAATGTTCCATTCACGTGAAAGCTGGCTGGGTTTTTTATGTCTTGTCTTGTTTAGTCTTGCTGATGTAGTCAGGAGATGACTAGAGAAACCTTCCTTTAGCAAATCTATCTTTAAGGGAAGCTGGATGTAACTTGGAGTTCAGTGTTACTTGTCATGATGTTTTATTCTTAAAAATATTAATGCTATAAATGTAAAAGCTTGTGCATTAAAATACTTAACACTAGCCCAGGTTACTCATGTAATCTAGCTTAAACTCATGCCAGTATATTAAGACATTGCAGTAAATAAGCTCATGCTTAAGAAACTTTACAGTTTAAAATTGCACTTTAAATAATTTTGTCAGATTAGATAAACTGTAGGGACTGCACTGTACAGTGTATTTTCTGTTTCATGCATTAAATGGGTGGGAAATGACCTTGTTAAGACTAATGAATTTAGATGTTTGGGTCTAGATTGCTTGGGTGAATGACAAAGCACTTTGGAGACTGACAGAGTCTTGGGAATCTGGATTTGGGAGAGTTCAAGTCTTTCGTTAAAAAGATTGATGTTTGAATGCTGTTCTGTGCTTTCATTGTTAAGAGATAAGGAGGATCTCATAAATGTGGTACTGAGGAGGAAGGATGACGTGGCATACAGTTGTGTGTGGTCACTTTCCATCTGGAATCAAGGATTTAGAGCAGAGCACTTAAGAAACAAGTTATTTGCCGGATGCCAAAATGGCCTGTAGTGCTCTTGCTGGTATTGCAAAGTTGTACTGTAAGCCCCAACTTCTGGAGTAAGGGTTGCTGGAGGTGATCCTGAAGTTTTGAATTCAGGACTGTTTAGTATTTGTTGTATAAATTGCTTTTTGAAGATGATGTTATTTTTACTACTTTATTTTCTTTAAAGAAGAAAGGAATGATGAGGATGTGAATTAGAGTGTCTATTTTTTATGTTGACTTTTGTGCCCTGTAAACTGAAATGCATTGTATATAAATTTTTGCTGTAATTATCTCCATGCTGTGGTGGTTCTACCTTCCTATTTATCATGACAAATCTACATTTGATTTGCTGCTGGTATTTCTCACATCAGATAAAACATCATATTCTTCCACACCTTACACTTTATGGCAAAAATAACAGCTAAAGGGTTAACCCACTGTTGTCTTAGACTTGTTCCCAGTTGGGAGCTAAAGGACTTAAGGTAGCACATAATGCCCCTCTGAATCAGTAATGCAGTTAAGAAGCATCTGACCCTGGTTACTAGCACGTGTTACCCAAGCACTTGCTTCCCTAATTAAGGGGATTATGATTGTCTTCTAAAAGACTCAAATATTTCTAAACAGTATTTGGTTTAAGATGTGTGGTTTGCTTTAAATGTAAACATAATAAAGTGATCCAATAAGTGCACTGATGTTAAGACTCGTATCCATCTGTTGCACCATGTCCTGTTAGGCAAGGTTTTGTTCTCTTAGAAATGTGGACTTGACAGATGTGGGGAGAGGCAATAGAAGTGTTTAATGCTGGGGTTGTAGTGAATTAGTCACTGCCATTTCATGTTCAGGCTCCAGACTTCAGGTTTCTTGACATGCTGCAACTGTAAAATGGAACATGGACAAATGCTGTAGGTGGTTAATAGAGTTCTGGAGTCTCCATGTCTCTCTAGTCTATGTAGCAGCGCTAATGAAGTATCAAACACTAGATTGCTCTCTCCAGAGAAATAGAGTTTGGGAGGAAACTGGTAAATGCTGCTTCTAATATTGTCCCTGAATTCATGAATTTGCTCTGCTAACTGATCTTAAGACAGACCAATTGGTACTTGAGTGCATAACTAAATGCCAACAGAAGCGATACATTAGTCTTAATGTAAAACCCTGACTCTTCACTGGTAGCACAGGAAGCTAATTTTAATTGGAAAGGAACAGCTGACATTAATACTGAATTTTGTGGCTTTAATGTTAGATGTGTTCAGTTAATTATAGTATGTGCACTGTGCTTTGTGGGGAGGTGTGTGTCAAAATGCTGCCCTGGGTAAAGAAGCATTGGGTGGTCTTTTCCTTCTCCACTGGACCTTCCTGAAGGCCTGCAGTGGAGCATATTGCACCTGGCCAGAACCTGTAGATTGCTGCCTCTACTTCCTCCTGCCCTTGAGTAGCTGGCATGTTGGAGCTCTGCCTTGTCCTAGGTATGGTAACCTTTGTCCCTTGGCTTTTCCCAGTTTTACAGCCTTGCAAAGGCTTGCTAAAAGCCCTTATCGAAAAAGTGAAAGCCAATAATAGACCTCATCAGTCAACTAAACACTCAAAATGAACTATGGAGTTTACATCTGGTATGCCAAGGAGATTTTTAGGTCGCTAATCAGCCAGGTTAGTGCGAAGCTAAGTGCAATGCGCCTTTGCTGCCACAGGAGGGGGTGAGCTAGCTTTTGTGCTCACTGATTTTTCAGGCTCTGAGAAAGCTTACAATTAGGCATTGCTAGTTGCCCCAGTCTCTTAAATTCGAACAAATACTCAAATCTTTTTTCTTCATTGTGGTGTGGAGTCCCTTTTGTCATGCAATAGACACATCGGTTTGGGAATGACAACTCCAAGCAGCATTTTTTATACTTTGTGGTGTTTCAATAAGTTTCCCTCTAATTATCCTTAGTTCAGGTTCCTTCAAAATCTCAAGTAATCTTGTTTGCAGAGGTGTAGCAAAGTTGTTCAATTAGCCTAAGACAATAGGTTTGCAACAATTACTTTAAAACCTGGTACCTGATCAGTACTTGGAACCTATATTAACATTAGCCCCTTGCAATGTTATGTAAGGCCCAAACCATTGAATCAATTTAATAGGAACCACTGCTGTACTTGAGAAGAAAAAAACAACTTTTAGATGCTGAGATGAATTTATTTGGAAGTTACTGCATTTCCATTTCACACTCTTTGCCCTTTCCCCCTTTCAAGATAGCCAGTAGGATCTGAATGATCACAATTCTCAACATGAATATGGGATGTGATCCCAGGAAACACTCTTTGCATTGGCAACATTCTTCCAAGGACTTGCCCCTTAGAAATTCCACCGCTGTATCTGATGGGATGGATGCAGAGCAGTTTTACACAGAAACCTGGTGAAAGGGAGGGAAAACAGCTGGTGAAACATTTGTTTCTCTGAAATATAGCACAGAAATAGGAACATTTTCTGTCTCTTCCTTTCTGCTGAGATGGCAACAGTGAGGATGCCAAAATAGCAAAGACACTGTGGTCAGAGCAAGATTGGGGTGTGAGTTGTTGGCTTGATGGAGGAAGGAAGATGGGAGATAGGGAGAAGGTGGGAATCCCTGCTTTAGCAAAGAGAAGGAGCTTGAAAACATTCCACAGAACCCAATTATGTGCTTACTAAAATAGGAGCAAAAAATTCAGCATGGAAATGGATAGAAGACATGGTGTTTTAAAACATGTACCTTGTTTTTAACTGCCAGGGTGGCTGCAAGGTAATAGAGCCTGTAGCATCTCAAGGCAAATATTAAGTGAAAAATAGCTTTTTTACCTGATCCACGGATTTGGACTCCATCATCGATGGCATTTCCATTGTGGAAGAATTTAATGGGTCCAGAGATCTGGCCAGAAAAGGGAGCGTACACAGTTGCTCCATCAGCACAGATGACATCCACACCAGAGTGCTTTCCTTTACCATTTTGCCTGAAAGCAAATACATGATTTGAGAAGGCTCTTGTCATCCTGACACAGACACACATCAGCTGGCCTGCTGGAGCTGGAAATGGGTTGGCTGGGCTGAGGTGGTGCTGACATAATAGACTGGCTGCTAAAAGTGTTTTGCTGTGAATGATGTAATACTGTGAAGGGTTGATGATCTGTTAGAATTGCAGTTTTGCAAATTGTAGGATAACAAAGGCCTTTCTTCCAAGCCCTCAAGTCGACCTGTAGAGTCACAGTACTGCTGCTGGCTGGTACCTGTGGGGGACATCAAGTCCAACCTTCCACTCGTCAGGGCCATTCCCAACACCAGGTCGGGTCCAGCACACCTTACTCTGAGTGATAAAGACCCCCGAGCACAGAGGGTTCATGGACAATGTGGGTGACCTGTGCTGCCTTACCCCTGTAGTGAGAATGTTGCCAGGTGTCCAATCTAAACCTCCAAAGCTGTAATTCTTAAATTGCTTAAACAGAGTTCAGCTCTGTTTTAGGGGAGCAGCAACAACCCCCCCCCCCCACATATCCCGCTTACAGTACCTTGGAGCTCCATAGTATCCACAGCCGTATCTATCACAGCCTCTTATCTCGTTGGTGGGGTTCCCAGAGCACACTGTTGCCCACTGTCTGTCTTGTTGTGGAAACGGTGGTGGAACATCTTTGAAACACAGAAACACAGTGCCTCAAAGTTAACTTTTAGCTTCAAAGTGTTGCATGTTTGTAAGCTCTAGGTTTTCATTTTGGTTAGGAACATACTGGAGTTACATCCCACACGTGTAGTTGGACGTCTGCTCCACAAAATATGGCCTTTAGGAAATATCAATAGCATGTACACCTAACACTGGTTTGTAACGTTGCTGCATTAGGTGATCTCATATAAGGAGCCTGCTTTAGAGACAAAAACTCAAAATGAGCATCACAGCTCCTAGAGTGTAACCTAAGGGGTAGGAAAGGACAGGGGTTGGTTTCTGATTCCATGCCCGGGCTAATGGGTCTGGACTCCTGAAGTTCTCTCCAGCACTAGCAACATAGAGCTGGAATTTGCTAAGAATCATCCCAAAGTCTGCCAAGAGGCCTTACTGAAAACATTGCTAGTAGCTAAAAGGGTACAAGCAGAAGAGAGCTCTGACTCTTTACTGCTGGGACTTGATGCTGCTGCATCATGGAAAGGTTGGGGCAAGAAATAGACCTTGCTCAGCTCACACACTATCCTTCTAGTAACACTGCCCACAGTTGTCTTTGCTATATTTTCTTTCTTTTACATGTTGCTGTCAGGGAGAGCCTAAGACAGAAGGGACTATGGCTATTTGATATTGTTGTCCTTATTTTTGATTAGTTAAGAAGTTCTTTTTCATTCATTATGCTACTTATTCAGGGGGTTGTTTCTTTTACCAGGCCTAAGTAGATCAGTAGGATTGGAGTGGTCGCAGTTCTCAACGTGGATGTGAGAGACAATGCCAGGAAATACTCTTTGCATTGGCAGCATTCTCCCCAGCTGCTGCCCTCTCTGGATTTGGCCGTGGTATCGGATGGGGTGAATGCAGACCAGCTTCACGCAGTAACCTGGAAGAGACGGGAGAGGAAGCGAGGTCAGGAAACATCAGCTGCATCTGTTCTTGGGGTGAGCAAGAAACCTTCCGGGCCAGCCTCTTACTGGAGACAGGCACGAAGCAGAAACATAGTCAAGGTACCAACAGTCCTGAAATCAAAATTGCTTGATTTGCTATGGAAAAGAGGAAGTTGGAAAATAGGAACAGGAAAACATCCTCTCAGCAAAACTGAGGGCATATTTCTGTTACTTTATTTTTACTGTTTCCTTTTTTTTTTGTTTTAAATTTTGAGTAGTTGTTTTCCTGCTACCTGTTGTTCAACCCTTTTCTTCCCTCCTCTCCAAGAAAAGCATAAGACTGCATCCTGCTGGTGCTGACTTCCCATATTTCAGAGCAGCACTGTAGCTGTGCTTCCCTGTAGGAACTAGAGAGGGTCTAACATCAACACTTTCCTTGAAGACCCACAGACACCTTACTCAAGTGTATAAAACGATCGCTTGCACGTGCCTCCCAGCATTATCTGCTGTTAATTACTTGCCTGACCCACGGATCTGGACCCCATCATCAATGGCATTCCCGTTATGAAAGAATCGAATGGGTCCGGAGAGCTGGCCGCTGAAAGGAGCATACACTGTCGCTCCATCAGCACAGATGACATCCACACCAGCGTGCTTTCCTTTACCACCGTGTCTGAAAACAGGAATCAGGATTTAGAGAGCTCTGCCAGGTGTAATGTGATGTATAGATAGATCAGCACAGGATGATATCTGAAACTGGTGATGTTATGAGGTGCCTGCTTAGAGACAGTGATGCTGTTAGACCTTTAGAGTGTGTGAATCGATGTAGTTAGCTTCCTGAAAGCTGTTGCTGAAAGTTAGTTAAATATCTGGTCTATAAATAGCAAGAATGACCTGAATCCTTGAAATAATTCCCATATCTTTTACTAATGTGGCTGCTAATTCGTTTAATGGTCTCACTTCTTCACCCATGCACCAGTTAGTAGCTGTGGTATTGCCACACTTGGAAATTGCCAGTTAACATCCTTACAAGGTCCTGCAGGCAACAGCCTTATCTCATTCCAAGCGTCAGCTCTGGTTAAACTCTACTCTTTCTTCTGTGGGACCATTTTGCTTAGGAAAGCAAGAGCAAACCCCACTGCCCCAGCATCCCAATGCCCCTCTGTGTTACCTGTCGGCGCCGAAATTGCCACAGCCATATCTATCGCAGCCCCGGATTTTGTTGCTGGGATTCCCACTGCAGATGGGTGCCCAGTGTCTGTGCTGCTGCTGGGGTGGGTGCACTTCCCACTGCTTGGCAAAAACTTCACGTGCAAAAGAGGAAAACAGGGAAAAGTCAGCTGTGTGCTTGGTGTGGTACCACAGGAAAGAGTTAGGGTGCAAAATAGGGTGTTTAAAGCGGGAGACATGACTCTTCCTGCCACAGAAGAGAGGTTTCTTCCTCAAATACTGTGCAGAATGGCTCATGGGTGCTTATAATTTCAGAAGCTGTCAGTAAAAAGAACATTGTGCAATCTGTTGTATAGATTTGATCCCTTTTCATAGAAGTCCTATTTTAAGATACTTTTAAAAGCAAAGCAATGACTATTTTCAGTATTAATTTATGAAATAAGACAAACTATTTTCACTTTCTTCATGAAACTTCTAAGCATTTCAATATATGACTAAATGCACAAACAATTCCTTATTTTATAACAGTCATAATCGTGCATATTACCCTAATTCTCCATAAAATGAGATTGAAACAGCTTAGCATTATTTATATTGGAGCAAATGTCAGTAATTCATTAGTGTCTACCTAAAAACAGTCAAGGCCAACACCACTACAGCAATCTCAACTTACCAGTGGACACCAAGCTGACCAGGGCGACCAGGCTGAGTGCTGGCATCTTGTGGCTCCTTCACCTGTGTTCTTTGATCGAATCAAAGACATTGAGCAGCAGCTGCCTGGGGTATTTATGTGTTTTTGAAAGCCCCGGTCTTTTCTCTTGGCCAATCGGTCTTGAGCAAAGCCTTACAGCTCACGATGGACAGTGTTGCCATATTAGGCACTGAGGATGTCTAAAAACTCTTTAACAGTTGCTAGTTGGGAAAGAGGGATAAAATAATGGGTGTCTTAGCACACAGTAACAGATGGAAATGAACAATCCCACATTTCAGGAAGCTCTGGTTGAACGGTTTCTTAACATCTCTTCTTCCTCTTGAAGCAAGGGAACGCTTAAGCCAAAAATGCTGGCAACCAAGAGTATGGTCCAGAGGACTGAGCTGGAGGGAAATGTGGGCAAAACTCTCCAGTGTCTGTAACCACTTTGTCCTCTGTAACCAGTTTGTCCTTCACTGCTGGTTCCAGTGCTTCATGCCTTCCCCAGGTGTATGAGCCCATTAGAGATTTCTAACAGAGTGACAGAGCACACATGAAGGTGTAATGTTTGTGAGTACTCACTTAGGCTAAAAGATGTCGATGCTTTTGCAGGGAGGCAAGGGGTTTTCCCTCCTGGTCAGTTGAAATCATTGCCTAGTTCAGGCTTAAATCTGTGAAATCTTTTCACTGAAACCCTAGTTTTTGACAAGAAAATTCTCATTAAACCTTTTCCACTTCTGAAACAAACAGTGGCAAACCCAAACTGCATGAAATTTAAAAAAAAACAATGCCAGGAAATTAAAAAAAACAATCTAAGCTTTATAATAATTCATTTAGTATTTGCTTAATTTCAGTTCCTGTGCTATTAAGCAGCCTGGTTAGAGTCTCTCTTAATTGCTCCTTCCATTTAGTTTTCCTGCACTAACAGAAAAGCATTAGATTTTCTTTATGGGCATTTCTTAGTTAATATGAAATTAAAACGAGTCACGAAGCTTTCACATAAACTATCTGATATTCCATGGGCAAGTCCTGCAGGTTTTAGAGGAGAAACAGATGTCTCTGCCACACTTGTAGCTCTCAAAGAGCATCTGTGCGTCGTTCTTCCTGAAAATCTCCACAGAACAAGCAGCTGGAGATGAATTTTTCACTTGTGGTTCCAAGCTTTTCTTTTTTGCAGCCAATATTTAACCCCCAAACAATCTTTTAGCCCTCCTGGGGGTTATTGCAAGTGGCTGTGCTGATGTTACCCCTGCTGCTTTCTTCCCCTCCCTCCTGCCAGAAAAATCCTGCAGTTTTCATACTTGTAGCCACCAAATGAATATTTCTAGAAATGTTACATCCCCTTGGTCTAATTCTGATGGGGCTTTTGGTTGTAATTTGCTCAGTATACTGGAGCCCAGGCTTATAAATGGTATAAAAAGCTGGGAAGAGCTCAGTCTTTGTGGTTATTCAGGATTTAGGGATGCTGCTTGCCCTGAGCTGAAAGATGGGGTGGGTGGGTTTGTGTGACCCTTGTGAGAAAGAGCCTTTGTCACTACAAGCTGGGAGAGCTCATGGTGCCATGTTCCAGCCCTTGTTTCTTTCATTTGGTAGAAACTCTCAATAACCCACCTTGGCTCTCCCTAGGACAGAGAATCACCAAGCGAGGCTGGGTGTGTGGCATCTTTCAGCAAAGCTCTCATAGCATAGGGGTAGGAAAGTACTGCCAAGCTGGGCCAGCGTGATACTAGCTGCAGCAAATGTGTTTCCTGCTGGACACACAAGCCCCCTCAGCAACCCTGCTCCACCATGGGTTTCTCCACGACTTATGTCTCTGTCTCTGTCTCTCTCCACGGGCTGCAAGTGCTGGCAGGGGCTTGCTCCAACGTGGGTCACAGCATCTCCTGTCTGCCTCCCCCTGCTCCAGCGTGGGACCTCTCCACAGGCTGCAGGTGGGGTCTGGGCCTTGTCCATGGGCTGTGGGGGGACACCCGCTCCACCATGGGTTCCTCCAGGGGTTGCAGGGTCATCTTTCTCTCTGGCACCTGGGGTGCCTCCTCCCCCCTTCCCTGGCCTTGGTGTTTTCACAGCTCATTACAACTCACTCCCTTCTCTGGGGGAAAAATGCAGCTGCTTGTGTTTTTTTTCTCCTAACTGTGATTCCCAGAGGAGCTGTGACCATCACTGATGGGCTCAGCTTTGGTCAGCAGCGACTCCGGCCTGGAGCCGGCTGGTGTTTGCTCTGTGGGGCCTGCAGAGAGCTTCTGGCTGCTTCTTACAGCAGCCATCTCTGCAGCCCCCTCCACCACCAGAACCCAGCCACGCAAAACTACAACACTATTCTTTGCCATTTTTTCCATCTCATTTATATCACAGCCCTGACCCCAAATTTCCTGTAGCCATGTATGTGTTTTGTATTTTCTCTGTAAGACATCTTACCAGCATTGTATCTTGCTCTGTTCTTTCTAAAGCACATCAAAATGTTGTTTTTTACAATAATATATCTAATGCACTTCTGGTAAAGTGTTACTAAGCCAGTTTTCAAGTGTATGATACAGCAGTTGAGATTTCCAGGTGCGTCATAAAATCATAGAATTGTAGGGGTTGGAAGGGACCTCGAGAGATCATCGGGTCCAACCCCCTGCCAAAGCAGCTCCCTAGGACATTTCACTCAGATAGGTGTCCAGATGGGTCTTGAATCTCTCCAGAGAAGGAGACTCCACACCCCCTGGGCAGCCTGTCCCAGGGCTCCCTCACCCTCACTGGGAACAAGTTCTTCCGCATGTTGGTGCAGAACTCCCTGTGCTCCAACTTGCAGCCATCGCCCCTTGTCCTGTCCCCACAGACACTGAAAAGGGGCTGGCTGATTCCCCCTGCATCCCCTGCTTAAGATAATTATAAACATTAATTAGGTCCCCCCTTGGTCTTCTCTTCTCAAGACTGAACAGCCCCAGCTCACTCAGCCTTTCCTCACAGGGGAGATGCTCCAGGCCCTTAATCATCTTTGTAGCCCTTCTTTGGACTCTTTCCAGGAGATCCCCACCTTTCCTGGGCGAACTGGAAGGTGCAGACCTCTCCCCTCTGGATACATGGTCCTGAGGAAGCTCTGAACCAAAGTTGCTTGGATTGCTGTGTTGGGCAAGGGAGGTGTTTGTAGAACAGTTGGTAGGTGCAGTTGTGAAAGACCCGAACCGCCCGCTTAGCACACAGGAACAGAAGGATATGGAACGACCAACCGGCGTTGCACAGCTCCTGGGAGCTGCGGTTGCACCATTTCCTTCCCTGTGGACAAGGGGATGGAGCAGAGCCAGCGTGCAGCCCTGGGCTGGCTGGGGAAATGCCAGTACTGTCAGCAGCAACCTCCTCAGGTGTGTAAACCCCTCTGAGGGCTTCTCGTGGAGCGAGCAAGAGCGCAGAGAGCCAAGGCAAGCGTTTGGGCTGGTGTCAGCAGGCAGGGAGTGAGTTGAGTTAAGCCTGGTGCTGCCCAGGAGAAATCCCCACGTTGCTGTTCTGTGACTGCTGCTTATCTATGTGGTGTTCAGGAGGGTCTGGGGTACCAGGGCTTTTGGGGAGGTGGTACCTGGCATACATTTATCTCTAAAACTTGCAAACATTAGCCTACTCCCTCCTAACATATCAATTATCTTAACATTAGCTCTAAATGAGAAAATGGTAAAATGATGGAATGGGTTTTTTTGGAGGAAGAAAAGCCAGAAGACTAAGAAAGAACTGTTCATAAGGCCATATAGCAGCAGGACATGGGGTATGTTTTTAAACTAGAAAAGGGGAGATTTGGGTTGGGTATTAGGAAGAAATTCTTCCCTCTGAGGGTGGTGAGGCACTGGCACAGGTTGCCCAGAGAGGTGGTGGAGGCCTCATCACTGCATACATTCAAGGTCAGGCTTGATGGAGCTCTGAGCAACCTGCTCTAGTGAAGATGTCCCTGCTCACTGCAGGGGGTGGGACTGGATGGGCTCTAAAGGTCCCTTCCAACCTTACGCATTCTGTGATTCTACGTAAAACAGAGACACACCTGGGCAACAGTCTCTGAGCAGAAACATCAGCAAAATCCAGGGCCAAACCCCGAGCCAGGGCACATTCAACCCCCCAGCCAAGGCCCGTGGTTTCCTTCCAGCCACATTGCCATCCTCTGTTGCTCACCAACGAAGGCTGGCTTCTCCATCATTTGCATTACACACGTTTCAGCTTGGTGGGATCCAACCAACATCTAAAAAACTAAGGATCTGGTCCGTAAAGCCCTTCTCTTCACAAGCCCCGTGCGGTGCAGCCCCAGTGAACCAGATAAATGAGCACTGCACATCTTATTTCCTGGTAACGTGACAGTATCCTAAGGGTAGGTTAATTAGCAGATAATTGAAAAGGTAAATCCTTCTTCTAGCTGCCTTTTACAGAACAACTGACTTTGTCCTTGGCTAGCTGCTGTGCTCGGTGTGGGTGCTGAGCCTCATGTGAGATGTTAGTAAAGAACCTTAGAAACTCTTTCTCTGGAAAAGAAATAATAGTCTTTGTGCTGGTCATTAAAAATCACATGATGATATCAGAATGAACTGTGGAAGAATTCACTCGTGCAATCAGCAGCACGGGCTGTTGTGGTGAAGATCCAGCTGGCACAACGTGAGACAGCTCGCAGCTGGTATTTATTCCAGCTTCTGGGCGCTTGGCGAGGCTGGGAGATGAGGAATATTCGGCACCAGGATTAAGGAAGCTGCGGCCACACAGCTTAGCCTGCAGTGGCGCTGGGAACTCAGCAGGTTGCGCCAGCTGATCAGCCAGGAGGCTCCGCTGAGCATCTTGTGAGTAGATCACAGAATCACCAGATTGGAAAAGACCTTTAAGATCATCAAATCCAACCTTTCCCATCCTAAGCTAAACCATATCCCTGAGCACCCCATTTTTTAAACACATCCAGGGAAGGTTGTGGCAGATGGCAGGCTGCAGGAGAGCTCAGCACGTTGCCCTCCTTTCCTTGGCTAAGCATGAGCTGAAGATGTACAGGTCTGACTGAAGGCTCCACCTGGAATTTATTTTGCCTTTTTAATATAGTTCCTCAGCCCGAGTTAGCCAGGTTGTAATGGGGAGGATGGAGGAACACCAAATCTATTTGCTACCAATGTCCAATCCTGTGGGAAGGACAAAGCTCAGGCTGAATCCTCCAAAAGTCCTTTCACACTTGGGGAAATAGAAGGGAGTAGTGCAGTTTTGGGTTGTGGCCTTAGGCAGGTAGGACTTTCACAGTTTGGGATCCCAGCTTATTGCTTTGTCTGGGATGTTGTGGTGCAAACTTGTAAACTGAAAGAAAGGGATAGCAAGGAAATGAATCCCTGCAGAAGGGGGGCAGGGAAAAGCCATTCTGTGTGGCCCCCTGAGTCTGCAGCTCCCTCCTGAAAAGCCTAGTTGCCCCCATTGCTTCCTCCAGCAGCCTTTCCCCTCACCTGGAATATTCCTAGAACTCGGCATTTTACCAGCCTGTTATTTCCTTCCCAGAGTCAGCTACAGATTGTCCTTTCCCTTCTTCCACAGCCCATTCTTCAGCTGGACTGGAGAGATAAAGCTGGATTTACTTATGCTGTTTGCCCCAACCACTCTATAACCTACAAGAGAAAGTGGTATTTACTTTTCTCCTCTGCTGCTGCATTACAGGGCAGCTAAACCAGGAATTGTTAGCATTTTCCCTCTATCTCACCCACCTGCATGAGCATCCTGCATCCCTGCATCAAAGCACTGCACTTTCCTCTGCTGCTGGGAAAGACTCAAGTTAAATGACAGCTCAGATGATAGCAGGGTGGGAAATCTCAGCGCTGTTTTGGTGCTCATGTTCCTCCCAGGGCCCTGTGGTATCTGAGTGCTGTGCTTTAAAGGGAGATGATGGGACCTTCTGTCCTGGTTATCAGGTTCCTGATGTGTGTGACAGCTGAGGGAGAGGAAAGGAGACAAGTGTGACCCAGGGAAGAGCTTACCTGACTTTGCTGGGAAAAACAAAGCACTGAGCCATGTTTTCTTGCCCATACAAGGACTAAAATTAAGCAGGAATATTACATTTGAAGTAGTGTCTCTGAAGGCTGGAGTGTCTCAATGCCCTGCTCAGTCTTTCACTAGGCTTTGGGTGTAGAAGTGGGGGCTTGATTGGGACTGTCCCTTTTCAAATGAGAGAAGTTGGTAACTGGATCAAAACCTGGGATTTTAACCAAGTGAAACTTGGATGGGAGGGTTTCTTTTCTGCCTACAGCCAACTTCATGACAAAAAAAAAATATTTGTTCAAAACTGGACAACCCTGGGGGGTTTTGTGGAAATGTTTCTGGGTTTGGTGTAAGGAAAAGGTGGTTTTTTATTTTTTTTTCCCAGAAAACTCAGCTGTATGGAGTTCATGCCTGGTTGCTACCTGCCCCTGCAGATGTGGGCTGTGTATTTACAGCGACGTGCTGCTGCTTCATTTGTAGCAGAGTTAAAGCAGCTCCTGGGGAAGGTGAAGGGGACACGGTGGGTAAGCACCTTGCTGCAGAGGGATAGCAAATATCCTCCTGTAATTTTTTAGAAAAAAAACCAAATCTGCTGGAGGGCCATACGGAGCTCCCAGTGAAGCAGCTTCTCTGCTCACCCGAGGCTGCATCTGTGTCAGTAAACACATGAGCTTGCAGCACTCATAGAGCACTTCACCTCGAGACCCCCAGTAGCACGTTGGTAGCCTTGGCCTGAAAAGCCCTGTCCTGTTAACAGGAGCTTGTTGTCCTGGGAAGGTCTTCAGCCAGTTTACGAACGGAAAGATACGCCTCACTTGGACAAGAAGAAACCTGGGTGTGCCAAGGCAATCCTGCAGCAGGAGTCTGGGGAAAGGGAATGAGTTACTTCATTAATGTTGTTTTATGGGTTTTGGTCATGGGCCCCAGGAAAGATTTGGGTTTCAGCTTTATACAGGGTTTCCCCCTCCCCCAGCTGCATTGAAAAAGCAGAACCCAGCCCAAACTCTGTGACAGCACCAAAGAATTTCAAAGCGATCTGCAGTGAAGCAGCCCTTTAATAATGTGATTTTCCATATGCAAGCACAAGTGAAATTTCTGGCTTAGTGAAGAAATCTTCGTGTTTGGCTGCAGAGAGAACTGAGGAGTCCAAGAGAAGTGAGCTGCAGCACGGCTCACTGCTGTGCTGCCGAGCATCAAGGACCCAGCGCCTCCCAGACACTCATTAGCTCCCCACTGCTTCAGCCTTCATCCCGGCGTGCAGAGATCTGCAGGGCCCAATATCAGCTTTAAAGCATGTGCTATACCTTGCTCTGAGTCTGTTTATCTTCAGATACCCACCAGCTTTTTGTTCATGGATACTTTTCAGGTGGAAAATCTGTTTGAGGCTCAGTGGTTTCCCCTGTACTAGAGCGACTACCTACGCCCAAGCGATTTATTGAATACCCAAGAGGAAGGCTGAAGGCTTTGCCCCTGATGTGCTGCTGCTTGTTTACAGGTTGGGAGTGGGATCTGTTAAGTCACAATTCTGGATATGGACGTGGGATGTAATTCCTCGGTAGACCGATTGCATGGGCAGCATGACCCCGATCTTCTCTCCCTTCTGGATGGAGCCTCTGTACTTGACGGGTCTGATGTAGAACATCTTGATGCAGAATCCTGTTTGCAGGGGAGAGAGAAGAGAGGAAACTGTTGCTCCTACAAAATGCTTTTTAAAAGCCTGGTAGTGTGATAGCGCTCAGTGGCAAATGCACACGGTGATAAAATGAAAAGTGATTCAGCACCAGAAAAAGTTACAGAAAAGGCTGTGATGCTCTTACAGCATCAAGGAGAGAGAATAGGAAGAGAACTAAATTAATACAGAGGAGGGTGGAGAAGGGGGTTAAGGAGGGTAGAACATTATGAGCAAGCCAGGGGCCGAACTGTGCAAAGGGACCAGCCTCATCCTTTGCCTTTTCTGCATCAACTTAATTGCAGTTTCCCTGCATTAACTGAACCTGGATCTCAAAGTCACAGCATTCACCTCGGTTCCCATGCAAGCACACCGCAGGTTGGGTTGGGTTCACAATGTCGGGCTCAGTTTAAAGCTCTACAAACCAATTGTGAGCTGTTTGCAGTCGGGCTTTGCAAGCCACACATCTCTCTGCTCTGGTACCTGCTCCCGACAGCTGGACTCCATTGTCGACAGCATTGCCGTTCCCGTAGGGCTTGGCTTGCTTGTCGATCCTCCCCGTGAAGGGTGCGTACACCGCCGAGCCGTCCTCGCACACTACGTCCACTCCCCTGTGCTTCCTCCCCCTCCTCTGAAGAAAAAGAACAAGAGCAAGGTTAGCCTGCAGTGGACTGCCTTGCCAGCTAGAATCATAGAATCACAGAATCCCAGACTGGTCTGGGTTGGAAGGGACCCCAAGGGTCACAGAGCTCCAACCCCCCTGCCACAGGCAGGGACACCAACCTCCAGGCCTGGAGCTACACAAGGTTGCCCAGGGCCCCAGCCAACCTGGCCTTGAACACCTCCAGGGATGGGGCACCCACCCTCTCTCTGGGCAGCCTGTTCCAGCCCCTCACCACTCTCTCTGTAAAGAACTTCCCCCTGATATCTAATTTAAATCTTCCTTCCTTTAGCTTTAATCCATCCCCCTTGTCCTGCCATTCTCTACCCTTTGAACAAGCTGATTCCCCTCCTGTTCCTCTGCTCCCTTCAGGGGCTGGCAGGCTGCAATGAGGTCCCCCCACAGCCTTCTCTTCTCCAGGCTGAACCAGGCCAGCTCCCTCAGCCTCTCTTCATAGGGGAGCTGCTCCAGCCCTCTGAGCATCTCCATGGCTCCTCTGACCCCTCTCCAACAGTCCCACATCTTTCCTGTATTGGGGCCCCAGCTCTGGACACAGGACTCCTGCTGGAGCCTCCCGAAGGCAGAGCAGAGAGGGACAATCACCTCCCTGTCCCTGCTGCCACCCCTCTTCTGATGGAGCCCAGAATCCCTCCTCTTGCCCATTTTCCCTTGCTTATCTCTATTTTAAGACAGGTTCAAGCACAGCCATCTCCCATCATGCCAGCACAGGACCTGGGGCTGTTGTATCCGCCGCAGCCGTGCCTATCGCAGCCCCTGATTTGGTTTCCAGGTTGGCTTGAGCAGATGTTCCCCCATTGGGCTGCAGTAACTAGAAAAGCAGAAAAGTGAAAGACAGCAGCTAGAAAAGGGGATTTCCCAGCCCACGGTTGTTTAATCAACAGCAGACTTGATTAAACCTTGATCCCTTTGGACTTTGCTGTAACCGTGGATTGGGGCTTCAGGGAACAGGAAAGTTGTTTGTGTTTTAATGCAAGGGGGTTTTAGGGCTGCAGTGAGACAGCATGTTATTTGTTTGTATGTTTTATGCTTTATCCAGTGACATCTGAGGGTACTTAAAGCAGTGACTTCAAAGCAAAACGCAGAACAATTAGATCTGGAGAGGATGTCATGGAGTGACCCAGCCCTCTCCCGGTGCCCTAGGGAGACATGCTGTGCTGCAGTCACAGGGCAGGCATGGGGCTGGAGCTACAGGATCCCTATCTAGAAGGTGACCTGAGCCACCCAGGACCTTGGGATACTGAACTGTAAGAAATGGGGCTGAGAGAGACCCACTAAGTCTAATCCTATTCCCTAATGTGGAATCCAGTCAAAAATACTGTCCCTCAGTGGTTTATATTTATACATGAAATATTACTCTTCCAAAGTGCTGATCCTACCCCCAGTGATGTCTGAGAGAGGGAAGGCATTTACCAGGGAGAACTGGGAAAAGCAACCCTTGACTTGGGGGCTCTAGCTGCCCTGTGTCCCCCCCAGTAAAGCTACTAGCTTCCCATGGGATGCTTTAGTAAGGTTTGGGCTGGTCTAGCATGCAGCAAGGAGCTGAGGTTCGTTCAGGAACAGGTCAGGAGGCACCATGCCCATTGGGCTCGGGGAGTATAGTCACAACAGGAGAAATGATGTACTGGCATTGAAGGATTGGTGCTAAGAGGGTGCAGGAAACCTCTAAGGCCTTCCTCAAGCAAACCAGTTCTAGGTAGTCTTCATTTGGTTTAAGGAATTGTGTATTCTCTGTGAAATCAAAGGTGATGGCTTGGAGCACAGGAACATCTCTGGGAACACTGGATGCTCAGGGGCTGATCTTTAATAAATAAAAGGCTTTCAAGAAAACACACATGCTGGTAGCAATCGATGTGCCTCAGCTGATTCTTCCTTACTCCATCAACCTCCTTACCCCAACAATGTTTCCCCCAGCAACCCTTTACCATATCTAAAAAGGATTCTTTCCATGGAGGTTTTGACACAACAGGAGAGGGATTAACTTCAAAGGCAAAAAATAGCAGAGAACAAACCAGTCCCAACCCCCTTAGAGATACACTCCATTTCAAGGGAAAAAAAGAGAAAAAAGAATAAAGAAAAGGAAAAGAAAACAGCTTACAATGAGCAGTGCCTACTAAAGTTCAGCTAACTTACCAGTGGAGATGGCAATGGTGAGGATGAGTGCGGTGACTCCGTGCATGTTCCTGTGCCTCCAGAAGCTCCGTCCGCTTTCAAAGCGAGCGGCTGAAAATACTTTGCTCTCTATTTATACACCTCAACAGAGGCTGGATCCAAATTTTTCCAGCCAATCAGAAAAATTTCTGTGGCCTTGGTTCTTTTGTTTGCAGACTGAGGCCAACAGCAAGAACTGACAGCACCCCTTGAAGCGTACCACCGGCTTGGCTTACTCGTGGTGTAGAGGCTCCAACCCTGTTTTGCAACAGCAGCTATATGGGGATTTTGCTTGGTCTTGTTTGCATTGAAACCATGACTATTAAACCCAAATTTTAAGGACCATTTGTGACTCCTCCTGCCTGTTGCACAATCCTGAAGCTTGGCAAGATCATTCTGGTGGAGAAGAGTTTAAATGGGCTTAAAAACAAATATCGGGGCAGATGGATAACTTGCCCTCCCAGAGTAAATTCAGCCAGGTGGACACAGCTCTGTGCCACCCATCACACCCAGCCTCACGCTAGAACAATCTGAGCAGTCAACCCATGAAATGAGACCCCTGTACCCCATTTTTATTAGCCAGTTTCGTTAACACATCCCAGAATTGTGGGGTTGCTGCTGCTGAACCGTGAGCAGTTGCCAGTGGGAGAGACACATGTTTACAATCTTCACGGGGCCTGAACAGAAAGTGTTCTGGACCCTATAATATTGTGGCTGAGCAAAATTACAGGAAATTGAAGAAGAGAACACTGGAGCACGCACAAGGCCACCTCCAGTGTTGTTTCTGGGAAGGGAGGATTGCAGTGTCCTGGTTTACAGCCAGGAGCTGGAAGCTGGTTGTTTTCTCAGCTCTCCGGCTGCCCAGTCTGTAGCACTGGGAGCCACTGACCCTTCTGTGTGATAAAAGCTGAGAGCCCAGGTTAGACACAGCTTTGGGTTGGGGCTCTCAGACAGAACTCCCTGCCCTTGCTGTCTCTCATGGCACAAGAGAGATGAAGACTAGCCTTTACATCCCAAACCAAGAGCAGTTCTTCTGCACAGCATTCAAACCCATCTTTTCCAGAGATGGCCAAGCCAGCTGCTGAAGGATGCTGCTGAACAGAAGTTGTATTTCATGGGAGAAGATGGTGATGATTGAATGATTGACCCCACCAGGCTGTCTTTGAGGCACATGTGCTGCCTTCTTCCTTCCTCTTCTCCTGCTGAAGTGTCATCCAGCTCTGTGCCCCTGATGTGATGATGTAAGGGCAACAGCTTGGCTTGGGCAGAGCCAACACCTGAAGCCTGGCTGGAGTGAGCATCACAGCCAGGACGAGACCATATGAGATGTTTCAGCTCCAGGTGACCCCCTGGCAAGATGAGGACAGTCATCCTGGTCCTGCTACATGAGAGGTTTTTAACCTGCCACCACACACTGCACTCCCAAATCCCTGTGGGTTTCTTTTTCTCCAGAAGAAACACTCCTGGCTCACTGTTTCCCTGCTTCCCAGTTGTTTTATATAGAGAGGGGAAAGAGGCTCTTCAATGGTAACGTTTTGACACAGAATGCTTGCACAGAGTGTGTAGGAAAAAACATGGCAATACCTATCTTGCTGTGCCAAGCTTCTCCTGCCCAGGGCTCAGCAAAACCAAGCTAGCTAAAACTGCATTATCTTACATTCATGTTGTTAATTAGCAACTTTGTTAGAGACCTACCAATCAAGATCAAGAAGGAGAAAAGAATGACTGAAGTAAATCTGCATTTCCCCAGAAAATGAGCTTTTTCTTCCTAGTTCTGGTTCTAATAACTACACCAAAGCCCAGGTATTGTTGCAGCCCATCCAGGTTCAAGTTGCACAGCCGGTTTAGTCCAGGAGAGGGGAAGGCATGCACCAAGGTGCAATGCACCAGGAAAACCCAGTAACATCAAGGGCATACTTCAGAATACCAGGAAGGTCCCTTGGCCATCACCTGCTGCCATCCCTGATATCTCTGACCACACAAGAGCAGCCACAACAGACAACTTCTGCTCCTGTCCTAAACTCCTGATGCCACCAAGACTTTTGGCTGTGTAGACTGTAACAGATGTGCACCTGCTTTTGTGTCCTACTGGGAAATTTGGGTTAAGAGGTCTCTGGAAATCTGGATTCCCAGGCTGGGGTTTGGTTTCTCTGGGGGTTTTGATAAACTCCTGCCTCTCTGCCTCTGGTGCGTGGAGGATGGGGTGGTTGCTAAGGTGTGAGAAGCATGAGGCATGGCTCTCTGCACCCCTCTGTGACAGTTTCTTTTTGCTTTGTTTTGATTTTGCTAGCTGAGTTGAATAGTCTTTGTAGGGGGCTCGCTGAGTGAATTGAAGATGGTAAAGGCTGGGTAGCTGCCTGATGTTTCACACTCCACCCAGAGGCAAGTACCAGGGAGGGATGGAGTAACATGGATTTCATATGAGCAGCCCAAGAGCAGCAGCTCACCTTCTCTGTGCACCATGCTACATTTCACAGGGGTTACAGCCTTGTTCTGTGCCTGAACAAAGACTGAAGCTTTTTTTACCCCACCACTTCTTTGCATCTTGCTTGCTCCCAGCTGCAAACTCCTGTTGCTTTTTCCCTCCATGGAAACCCTGGCTGCAGCCAGGTGGGAGCAATGGGTAGTTACTGGATGTTGCATCGGTGGCAGGTGTGTGAAAGAGTTAAAGCAGGGCAGGGAGGAACAGCTCAAGGACAGAGGAGAGCATGTGTGAGCTGGCAAGAGGTGAGTTTTGGCAGTAGCTGCAGAGTCTGGCTAGCAGGTATGTCCAAAGTGGGAAAAGCACCCCAAAAGACCCCAAATGCTGTGGTTTTCTGGGCTTTGCAGGACCTCCTGTGGTTTATGAGTCCCCACTGTGCTGTGGGGTGGCACTGGGAGAGGTGGGTGCCTGGCTTGCAAAGGGGTGGATAAGCAGGAAGATGGTGAAGTGCTTGTGTGCAAGTAACTGCTCATGTGCAATCTAGTTAAATGCAATTTGAACAAGATTAAATTTAAAAGACAATGACATTAAATCCTAACTGTGAACCTCATTGAGCTCCCTGAAAGCAATTTCCAAAGCTGTGACTGTGCTGGGATCTAATAAAGTTTTCATTAAAGAGGAAGTGTTAGACTCAGCCTGTCCAGCAATAGGAGGGGGTTGTTCCCCTGGCATGGGAGGGATGAAATAGCTGTAATAGATTCCCCTCTGTTTTGCCAAGCACTGAGGCACAGCTCAGTTTGTTGGCCATGCTCTAAAGGCTGTGAATTCTCAGCCCAGTGAACTCATGCTAAAAATGCTCTTTGTTCCTCCCCCTTGAGCTTTAGGTAAGACAGGTACTCTGAAGTTCAGAGCCTGGTCTGCTTTTTGCTTTACTGGAATTACCCAACATGCAAACCTGCTGGGCAGAAGCCTCCTTGTTCTCTTCTAGTCACTAGTGCAACCTGGAGCACCTAAATACTCTTAAAAGCCCTTTGGATGTCCCTGGCACAGGTAATTGCAGGACAGTTTGGTTACTCAAGTGCCAGGTTTTTGAAACACCCAGATTTTGCAAGATTCTAGTTTAATTTCTAGGGAAGTCAGCCCCAAGGCATGGCATTGCAGGTCTCTAGTATCTCTTCTTTTCATTCTCTCTTTTGGATGGTGGCAAACACTACATATGAGCAGCTCAAGGAGGTGATGAGCTGTGATTCCTTGTGCCAGCACGCTTTTCCCTCTTGCTGTGCTGGGGTGTGTTGTCCCTGTTTCCTAGAGACCGGGGAGTGTGTAAAAGAGGACCTGAATAAGTCAAAAAGCTGTCTATGTGGAGAAAAACCTATTGCTTTTGGTAATTATGCTTATTAAAAGAATAAATTGGAAGAACAGGGCACTCTGAGGAGCAGTCTAGTGCCCCAAAGCAGGTCTGTCATCTGCCTTCCTTCCCTTCTCTGATAATATCTTGGACCTTTGAAGAAATAGGAATTAGTTTATAACAAAAAAGGTCTTTTTTTTAAATTATTTTTTACCTTTTTAAGAGGCAATGTATTTGTTGTTAGTGTGTAATGGATTCCTGAAATGCAGCATCCAGCTGGTGTAATGGACACAGAGGGAAAGGATGGTAATGAAACCCAATTTAACTAATGAGAGTAATTTAGAGAGAGACTTTATTGCAGTGTCACAGGAAATAGTTTAGAAACATTCAGCCTGTGGGAAGGCAGGGTTTTGTGGTTCCTCAAAAGCCTTGCTTCAATCTGGGGAAACACATAATGGTTTTTTATTAGTTAATGTGAGCAACTGAAGATGCTGTGTGCAATCAGGGAAACATACATCAGTGCTTCCCCAACTGACAGTGAGCTGCTCGTCTCCCATGAGATGCCCTCCTGATCCCAGGCCAGGTGCAGTGTGTGAGGCTCTGCACCCAGGATTTCATTTGGTTCATCATTAGCTTTCAGACCTGGACTTTGCTGTGCACACATGCCTCTTGGTTCTTGCAGAGAGGAATTTGGGGTTCTAGGTCCTCACCAGCATGGCAGGGTGCAGTGGGATGAGCTGACCAACCCACTGTCCCTTCCTCCTGCTGCTGTGCATCAGCCCTAAGATGCCCCACATCTCCCAGGGTAATGCTCATCCTCTATTCTTGTCCTGTTGATATGTTTGGGAGTATTGGCGGGGGGGGGGGGGTGGGTTCCTTCCAAAAAAACTATGGAGCAAGAGCTTATCTTGGCACAGGACAAGATTTTTTAGTGAAAAGTAAGAGTTGTCAGGACCTGGAACAGGCTGCCCAAGGAGGGGTTGAGTCCCCAGCCCTGGGTGTGTTTAACAGCCGGGGAGATGAGGTGCTCAGGGATCTGGTTTAGCACAGGACAGGAACGGTTGGACCTGATGATCTTAAAGGGCTTTTCCAACCTAGTGATTCTGTGAAAGGGCAGAGACATTTATTGCACCTCAGTAGCTTAATTCAAAATCCCAAACCAAGATCCCAAATCTCCCATGTCCAGGGTCAGCCCACAAACAACTTCCTCAGCACTTTGGCATCAGCAGAACTGCAGTGAGCTGGGTATTCAAATACAAAGATGTGTAAAGATGGATTTGTATTTGTATTCAAATACAAAGACGTGTAAAGATGTGTAAAGTGATGGAGCTGCTGTGGTGATTGTTGCCCTTTTGGGTTCAGGTTCCCTTTCCTGTTGAAGAGGAGCTGTTGTTTGATTTTTTTAAAAAGCTGCAGGCAGCAGATGTGGTGCAGGAGCTGAGGCTGGCTTTGCTGGTAGGCAAAGGTGGGTAGTGCCCATCCCCTTTGCCCCCTGGCTGGCAGAGCCCTGCCCTCTCCAAAATAACGCCTGTGTGGGAACGGCTGCTTGGCAGGTCTCTGAACGGAAACCATATAATTATAAACCACTGTCTAGCCTAAAGTACTGCAAAGTGTTTAAGCTATCATGTTTCCACAGCTCATTCAAGGGTATTTTTAGTGTTGGTGGAAAAAGTTGCTGACTCCAGGTCAAGTAATCCCTCCTAAAGTCTCCTGCAGAGAAGGCTGAGGGGGGATCTTATCAATGCTGATAAATCCTTGGGGAGTGGGGTCAGGAGGATGAGGTCAGTCTTTTTTGCAGTGCTGCCCAGGGACAGGACAAGGGGCCATGGGCACAAACTTGAATACAGGAAGCTCCACCTAAATGTGAGGAGGAACTTCTTTACTGGGAGGGTGGCAGAGCCCTGGGACAGGCTACCCAGAGAGGCTGTGAAGGCTCCATCTTGAGAGAGATTCACAACCCACCTGGATGCTGTCCTGTGCAGCCAGCTTGAGGTGATCCTCTTCTGGCAGGGGGTTGGACTAGGTGATCTCCAGAGGTCCCTGCCAACCCTGATCATTCTGTGACTCTGTGATTAGGCCTGCAGCACAGATGTGGAGAAGGAAGATCAACTTGCATTGTCCTTCAAAGTAGGAAAGTCTACCACTGCCAAAATGTAGATATCTTTCTAAGCATCGTTTCTCTTGTACCTGTACATCTGCTGCAGGTACCATTGCCAGAGCACAACTGAGCTGCTTCCAGAGGCTGTGCCTTGGTCAAGGCTGTTCATGGCACATGAATCCAGCTGTGTGACAGCACTTGGGTTTGTTTAACACGAGTCTCTTGGTAGTGATGGGAAGGCATCCTTAAACTGGCAGTCACCAGCTGAGAAAAAAGCCAGAGGCTGAGAGCTTGTGTGGTATTTGTTCTCCTGGTTTACGTGGTCAGCGATTTATTGCTTGGTGGTTATAGCTGATGATCCCCATCGTGCCCCTCTGGTCCCTCATCCTTGGGGCTATGTGAAAGTCCACTGAAGGAGACCTGTGCATGGGGTGAGCAGTCTGGTGGGCTGGACCCACAGGAGGGTGATGGCAGCACAGAGACCATGCTGGCCAGCACCACAGGCAAAGGGCTTAGCCTGCTTTGTCGTAGGATGAACAAGTCTCCAGGAGGCATCTGGGGAGCGAGGGTCACTGGGTGGTGGAGGGGAGGTCTCCTGCATGCAGCCAAGCATGGGAGATGGCCAGGGTGGGGATAAGCCTTGAAATAGAGATGTTTGACATGTCAGAAGGGGAGCCATGAAGAGTGATGTTATGTTGACAAGCAAGAAAAAGAGCCCAGGCTGCTCTGAATGAGGTGACATCCTACCTTGGAGACAGAAATACCGAAGCCAGAGTGGGCTGTTGAGGTCACCCAGATTAATTCCAGTTTAAAGGAGACAAATCATCCCAATTAATTTAAACGTGGCCAGGAAGTATCCACCACAACTCTTTATTCTGACTAACCTCAGAGTCAAGGACATGAGCATTTCCAGGACCCTCCCTGCTGTGTTTGAGGTGTCACAGTATCTGCTTTGTGATCCCTTAAACACAACTTCCAGCACAATCAGCCCTGGCTTGGGTTTGTAAATACCACCTCCTTGAACCATTAAATCCACAGCTCATCCCCTGCCCTTCTTTTTTTTATTGCTGGGGTTGCTGATAATCCTCCTGTATGGCTTCTCCTGGAAAACAGTCTTTCCTGCTAAACATTTCCTTCCATTGGCACGTGAGGGTTAGTTACAGTCCCTGGGACTTGTTGCCTTGGTGCAAGGAGGGTTAGGGAAGCTTTTTCTCCTAATGAAGTTAGGAAAGCTAATTTCTCCTGTAGAGGACAGTGTATAACGTATGCAGCTTGTCTGAAGGACTCTGGGCAGTGTCCGGCAGAGGGTGCAGGAGCTTTTCGTGTCTGCACGACTTCCTTTCTGGGAAAGGATCTCTTCATCCCTTACTTCTAGATATTCACTTGTTTTTAGGGTTGGGGTTTTTTTTAAAGGATATTCCAGGGGTCTTCTGCTGTCTGAAACATGAAATTTTTTAATGCCCATATCAAAACCAATCTCTACATAATTTTAGAAAAAAGTATAGCAGTATTATAGCTCATTCAGAAAATACTCCCTGATATCCAATTAGGTGAAAAGTGTGGTGATAGGCAAGGGGCAGGAGGCTGATAAGTGTCTTTTTGTATTTAATTTTACATGCTTTTATAAAACCTTTAGGTTTCAGATTATCTTGGGGTTGTTAAAATTTTATAATGCTTTTTGGGATATTCCCAGCGGTTGCAGCAAGGGCAGGATTGTGCTTTCATAGAATCCCAAACTGGGCTGGGTTGGAAGGGACCCCAAGGGTCACAAAGCTCCAACCCCCTGCCACAGGCAGGGACACCAACCTCCAGGCCTGGAGCTACACAAGGTTGCCCAGGGGCCCATCCAACCCGGCCTTGAACACCTCCAGGGATGAGGCACCCACCCCCTCTCTGGGCAGCCTGTTCCAGCCCCTCACCACTCTCTCTGTAACGAACTTCCCCCTAATATCTCATCTAACCCTTCCCTCCTTTAGCTCCAATCCATCCCCCTTGTCCTGCCAGTCTCTGCCCTTTGAAAAAGCCCCTCCTATTTCTCTGCTCCCTTCAGGGACTGGAAGTTCTCAGGGTCACAGATGGTGCAGGAGAGCATTTTCTGGGGGATCCTTTGAATCTTTAGGGTCTTGCTTTCAAACTGCAAACACCATGCAAGATTAGTTCTCCTTTAAACCAAGCATGAAACCTCTCCCAGGGCTCAACAGCTGCTCCTTCCAGTGTCTGCTTGGACTCTGACATGAGCTTTTTCCCCTAGAATAAAGGGCTTTGAAAAGCGCCCACACCACTCATGCAGTTGGGCTGGAGGAACCTGACAACACAATTATGAAGCTGTCCTTTGTAGGACCTGGGTTCAGGCATTGCTTGGTTATCATCCTTTTATTAACTGGTTGTGAATAACTCCTCTGCCACCAAGGGTCAGCCAAACAGTGCTGAAGAATTACCAGGGGTTGAGTGTGTGCTTTGGTCAGCAAAGTCTGGTTTGATGCTTCAAACAAAAAAAACAACCCAAAACACCACCAAAAATGAAACCCAGGCACTGGTCCTGCAAAAAGCCTGGGGATGTTCTGCCTGTGCCTGAGCAGGAGCAGCGCTGGTGTGAGCTAAGCAGCCTTGCTACGTGCTTGCCCAGGCACACTGCTGGGTGCTGGTGACAAGCAGCAGTGGATAATTGCACTAGATTACAGACCAGAGCTGGATGCAGAAGGCTGACTCCATCAAGGCCTTGTTATTCTCATAGCAATGAGCTTTGGTGCCAAGCTCACCCGCTGGCAACACGAGTGCCAAGGCTCCAGAAGGTTCCCAAACCCTTTGCAGTGGTGTGAGGGTTTATTTATTTTACTGTGCCAGTTATGATTGACAGAAATTGGCATGAGGATAATGAGGACTGCTGCAGAAATGATCTGAGGGTTTGCAAAAATCTGCTCTTTGCAAGCATCCAGCATGTAAGCTATACATCTCAAATGGCATCCAGCTTCCCTGGTCTCTTTAAGACCTGGAGTGTTGCAATTCAGCACAGTCTAATTGGATTCAGCCTCCTAATTCAAGTCTATATTCTCATCATAATGAGCTACAGATCTTACAAAGAGTATTGACAAGGCATCAGATTTGCTCATCTTGTGCAGGAAGAGAGAGCCAAGACCTTGGCTGTCACTGGCTGTACCCAGACAGGGCACCCCTCATTGCCACGGGGGCTCTACCAGCCACGAGTACATTAATCTAATGAGGGCCAAAAAGTGATCTAATTCCTGCAGGGACAGTGCTGAGCAATTCAACTCCTGTATTCAGACCTGCTGCTCCCACTGACACCTTAGGGTGTGGCGGAGGGCCTCAGGTGGCGGAGGGCCTCAGGTGGCGGAGGGCCTCAGGTGGCGGAGGGCCTCAGGTGGCGGAGGGCCTCAGGTGGCGGAGGGCCTCAGGTGGCGGAGGGCCTCAGGTGGCGGAGGGCCTCAGGTGGCGGAGGGCCTCAGGTGGCGGAGGGCCACATGCTCTCCTGTGCATGGCTCTGTGATTTATCTATTTATTTTGAGCTGTCTCTAGACATCACTAGCAGGCTCGCTAGGGTGTTTGAAAAGCCTGTTATTTTACTAAAAGGAGAAATAATGAAAGTTCCTTCATTTAAATGTGACATTTCTTTGTGTTTATATGTGCCAACATGATCCTTGTTGTTACACCAGGACTTGGATGGCTTCCACTGAACCTGCTCAGATGTATTGGGTGCCAGCAATCCAGCTGCAAGAGGCACAAATTCAGAAGAGAAAATGAGTAATTTCTGGTAGGAAGAGAAAATGAGTAATTTCTGCTTCCTGCTTCCCTTCCCAATGAATGGGATCAGGGATCAGGTGTACTTCCCACACCTCTTTCAGAGGAAAACAGCCAGATGCTGGTCAGTATTCCTGCTCCTCCATTACTTGTGACTCAAAGCTGACTCAATAGGAAGTAGCAGGATTTTAATTTGCGATGGTTATTTCTCTGTAGAAAGGCTCTCATCCCTCTCTTGGCTGATGAGGATATCCCAGAAAGCTGTGCCAGAGCAGTATGAAGGAACCTGATCCCTGTAGGAAGGTATCATCGTAGCAGCCTGGGATGAATTGACAGGGAGGGCAAGATAATGTCACCCATTTCTCAAACTAAACATGTTTTCCTTCTTCCTTGCCTTCCATGGCCCCTTGATTCAGGCTGGAGCCATGGTGTGCGAGCCAGCACTTCAGCAAGTACCCCATGGGATGCTCTGCATGATTTGAGCTCTAATGGCGTTTCTAATAGAAGAAGGAACCAAAAAGATTATGAAGGCCCCTGAAAAACCTTTTTGTGAGAATTCTTACAGTCTTGAGGAAACCTGAAGTCTTCAGATGTGCTGGGAAGAGGAGGGGAATTGCGAGGTCTCTTCTGAGGTGAACCAGAGGTGTGAGCTTGCCCTGGGCAAGAGGCTGCCCACAGCTCAGATCTGATGATAAACAGTCCTGAATAGACTTCAGCCAGATGGTAATTAATAGGTGACTAATTAGTGCTCCCAGGTTGGAGTCCCTAGTGGGTATTTCTCTAATGACCAAAGCAAGCCGAAGCTGCGGTGTGAAAGTGTGCCCACTGTGGTGCATCCTGTGCTCTCCATCCCTCCAGGGAAGGAAGCCTTGATCCATCAGCTCCTTGTGCTTCCTAGAAAAAGGCTCAAATCATAACTTGACTTTCTATATTTTCTTCAAAAATGATGAAGCAATGTTTTCCTACTGAAATGTTATTCCACCCCTCCCTGCAAGCAAACCTTTTTCCTTCTCTTTGAAAAACACACTTCTCTCTTCAGCCCTGTCTCTGTCCTGGTCTCAATCTTTTTGCATTTGCAGTTAATTTCCTACTTCAAAGTAAAACAGAAAAGTCCTTTGATTTAATAGATTGGCTAAATTCAATATCTTTCCCAGAAACAGTGGCTCAGTGTTTCCTAACAATAAGTTCAAATGTTTGAATGATATAATTTCCTCACTTCTAACACTCATCAGAATCAGAGTATTGTATCCAATTTGGTCTCCTTCATAGCCCCGTGGCAGGCTTAGCATAAATTTTCTCCACTTTATACAATAGTTGTGTTTGCCACACAGTGTCCTAAAGCTGCAAGGTCTGATTCGTGATACGAATAACATGCACAGTTGGACACCTACATTAAGTATGTATGATGAGATCACTTCCAGTAAAAATCTTGCAATGCAGTAATGTGAAAAACATCTGGTTGTTGTGCATTTGATTTAAAGTTGGAAGTCTTGGACAAAGGGACTATACATTTATTAATGAGTTCTGTGCTTTATGGAGGTTTCCATGCAATTTACTCATTAGACTTCAAAAGGAGAATATTCTACAACTTCATGAGTGAAATTAGCTTATTCGACATCAAAAGTAGGAAAAATATATGATCTCCTGGTGGAAATTAATTATTGCATTAAAAAATGTCTGAATGTAACATAGTTATTCCCTCCTATGAACCCACCACTGATGTGATGTGTGTGCCAGGAACAAAAAGGGGGCAAGTGGGGGGGAGATTTGGATGTTGGGAGTTGGCCACACAAAGCCCTGCTGATTCCTCAGCAGGAGATGCTGGTGTGTGTACAAGGGCTAAGGCCAAAAGAGGGGGTCCAGGGTGTCCTGTGGCACAATGCCCACACCAAAGATTTAAAGTTGTGTGGGGTGGCTACGTGTCACCTCTTCCCCAGAGCAAGGATGAAGCACCATCTCTCTTCCATCACCCCTCTCCTGGGTTAATCCCTGCCATCACCTTGGTCCCTTTGGCGGGGATGGGCAGGGACTGGTGTGGGGCTCGGCTGCAGCTCAGGGCTGTCATGCAGGAACGACTCAGTGCTTGTGTCTCCCCAGCAAAAATGTACAGTATGTTTGAGGCGTCTCAGTCGTGAGCCCTGGTAACCATGGAAATCAGGCTGTTTAGCAAATTGTAGAGAGGAAAACTCAACAGAAATGGCTAAGGGGATGAATTAGAGCTGCCCCTTGGCAAGCTCTGCAGAGGAACTAGTGGGGTTTTTTCTTCTTTTGATTAAAAAAGCAAAAAGCATGTACAGACACATGAAACTTGTAGTTTTTCATTCATGGTGACTGTCTGCTCAGAGATGTGGAAAATATTTGCTGGGGAGCTGTGATGGCTCCCATGTTTTTGTTTGTCACCACCCCTTGCCTTGCCCAGATGTCCTCTCCTCACACCACGGGTGCTGCTGTGGCAACGTGTCCCTTGCCACATCTGTCTTGCAGAAATGGGCTCTTGGCATCCCCAGATTCATGTGCTTAGAGGGCAGATCCCCAAATATGGGGGTAAAAGTTGCTGTAGATGCTGCGAAGGACTAAACCAGCATGCTGGGGGGCTGTGACCCCTCTGTTTGCCCATCACAGCTGGAACCTCTCTTTCTATATATAAACCTTTGTATTTGACCTCTCTGTTGGTCTCCTGTGGTGCCCAGTTCCTCAAAAACATCCAGTTACAGTGTTTAGATAATTTTTCAAACTGTGATGGCAGATTAGTGTTAGACTGGAAAAGCCACACAGGTTATAAGGGATACTGGTATTTCTGGAATTGTTCTGTGGTACGTTCTCTCTGATGCTGCTTAAAGCTCTGTTTGTTCCTGTATTTTATTTGGTGCTGCTGAGGGTTTTTCTGCATTGCTTCTTATAAATTGCTGTATGTTTATGTGGTGCATTATGATTTGAGTCCCTGTAACCTCTGTGGTAGAGGAGCACTGATGGCAAAGTGACACATCCCTGCAGCATTCACTGCCTGGTTCTTGGAAATAGAAGCAGCCAACCAAGCATAACTCCAGTGGTTTATTCTGAAGAACAAATGATGTTGATCTTCCCTCAGGCTGCCTTTTGGGGACACAGATGCACAAGTCCCTTGGCATGGGCACAGGGCAGGTAAATGGGACCAGTGGGGATAAATAGGGCCAGTTTCCACCCAATGTGCAGTTCCCTACCAAAACAGAGGTGTAAACCCCAGGAGGTTGTGTAGACCTCAGGAGGTTTTGTAACCTTTCTGGCTGGTCATTTTTAACTCAGTCCATTCTGGCTTTTTACATCATCTAGGTCCAGCAGTATTTCAAACACAGCCGTGGTTTGATCTGCTCCATCCCCATGCGTGGGCTGGGGAAGTGTGTGAGAAACCCCATCCTCTGGATGCGTAGGTGATCACAAATGAGCAATAACTGGAAAATATTCTTCTAAGGAAACCGCCTGTATACAGCCTGACTCATCTAGAAGCACACTGAGGTGACAAGTCACTTCTCGTGTGGAGAAGAGCTGGGTTATCCCCAGGGATAAATCCCATCATTGCCTGTACACAAGGCATGTTCTGCTGAGCCTGCTGTGGGTCAGCTCCCATCAAAGCACGACTGAGGCACGACAATCCCAGCTGCTGTGGAACATCTGCTCTGTGTTTTCAATGACTGATGGTCACACGTTGCAAACAAATATGCATACGTGTGTGTATGTATGAAATAACACATCAGCACTGATCAGAAACCCTGTTTATTACTCTAATGCCACCGACTGTACTCTTACATTTCACAACCTGTTTGCTGTCTGAGTTCCTACCTGCACCATAAAAGAAGGAAACAGCAGCTCCATTGACTTTCAAAACCGACTGGACTTTAATTTTTCACCATGAAAAGATCCTGGGGAGATTTATAACAGTATTTCTTTATTCCTACAGTTAACCAAGGTTAAGGTACGTAGCAGGAATATACAGGTCAGCTTTGGATTATAAGGAACCATTTATCTTCATGTGGTACCAGCAAAGGTCTCTAATTGTTTTAAGAGCTGACTGTGTTTACAGCATCAGCTCAAATCCCTCACATTAGGCTCCTCACTTGTTTTTTATGCTGAAAAACTTGATAGCCCTTGAAAAAAGGGGAAATGTTTTTTTCTAGATAAATGCAAATCTGAGCTCTGACTTAGCAGGAATTTTTCTTGCTGTCTCCAGACTAGATTTCACAATTCTGGCAGTTCTCAGTTTGCTGCTCCTTGTTCTGCCCTTTCAAAATTTTTTTGTCTTCCAGGATTTTTTTTTCTTCCTCCTTTTCTACTTTTTACAATCTAAGCAGAGCACAAGGCAAACAGCATCAAGGACTAATGTTACTGCCAGACCTTTCCCAGCGGGCAGGCAAAAGGGGAAAGTCAATTTCTAACCATAAAATCCCCAGTGAAGATGCCCAAGGGTCTAAGGCAGTGCTGGGGCTGGGTACTCAACTACCATTGATGCATGTGGGTTGGCAAGCACTGGGGTGGCAGCCCCATTTCGTGGTGCTGTTGGTTCGTTAGTGCTGGTATCACACTGTGATTTATAGCGTGGTGAACCTGCTCTGAGCAGAGAGCACCGGCTTGGTGTGTGCTGGGAGGTGACAACTTGATGTAACAGGTTAATTCCAGATACTGCACAACAAGAAGCAGTTGTGATATTTACACACACCCCCTCTCTCTCTCCCCCCTCTTGTGGTTTGTGCTAACCCTGATGATTTCATCCTCCCCCACAGAATACCTAGGGCTGCAGCCTTGGGTCCCCTCCACGCCCCCGCCGGCGGCTGGAATGGGAAGCAGCCCTCGACAGCAGCAAGGAGCCTACTGTAGGTACCGGGATGGGGATGAATCACAGCCTGCAGTTATGGCAGGCTCTGCAATGTGTTTCTCATTTGCTGAACTAAGGCTTTTGTGAGACAATAGTGCAGTGTGTGCTGTGTAACAGGCAAGAGAGCTGAAGGACGGCGGGGAAGCCAGAGGAACACATAGGTATGGACTCTGCTTCTGTTTCTAAATATTAGTGTAAATTTGGGCAACTAAATGGTGTTGGACTTATCTACCTAGTAACATCAGTATTGCCACCCATCTCCTGTCCTTCCTTCAGGCTACTAAAAGCCTCCCAATGTTTAGGAAAAGAATAATAATTAAAAATTTAAAAAATAATAATTAGCAATTAGGTAATTGAGGTTTTCATTCAGCCATTAATCAGCATACTTGGGCACATCCAGCTCTTGCTGCTCTGACTGAGGAATCCAAAACATTTAGTTGATGCCCTGGACTTTTTTGCACCACTGAGGCACGGTGCAAATCTGGGGGCTGTGGCCAGGCCCCCTGTTCCCAGGCAGACTGTCCCCAGGTCACAAAGATACTGTGACAGGACTCCTCACACACAGGTGCTCTGATATAAACACTTCATGTAAATCCTCAAGCGCTCATAATGCTGTTTTTTCGCCCTATTTTGGTTCAGAGCAGTATAGAGTTACTGGAAAATGAATAACCACTGTTACAAGTGTCAAAGCAAAACATTTGCAGACAGTTCTGCTCCCTGGTTTCACCTATCTCATTTTTCACTCTAGTTTTCCATCCTTCCATTCCACCTCGCTCCCCAAACTGGAGCCAATGCCTGGAGGGATGCTGTGTTTTCTGGGCTGACTGTATCACTTACTGGAAAGGGGTTGCATGGGGTTGTGTCTTCATGGGGAGGAATAAGGTTACATTTGTGCTCTCCACCATACTCGTCTGCACCTCAGGAGAAGCTGGTTTGCTGTCAGGCTCTAGGATATTTTCTCTCCATCACTGAGACGAGCTATGGGAGGAAAGGGTGTCCAGTTCTGGGCTCCCTGGTATGAAAAAGACAGGGATCTCCTGGAAAGGGTCCAGCAAAGGGCTATGAAGATGATTAAAGGCCTGAAGCATCTCTCCTGTGAGGAAAGGCTGAGGGAGCTGGGGCTGTTCAGCCTGGAGAAAAGAAGCCTGAGAGGGGATCTGATCAATGGTTATCAATAGCTGAAGGGTGGGACACAGAGGGACATGGCCAGCCTCTTCTCAGTGTCTGTGGGGACAGGACAAGGGGTGATGGCCTCAAGTTGGAGCACAGGGAGTTTCACCCCAATGTGGGGAAGAACTTCTATATGGTGAGGGTGAGGGAGCCCTGGGCCAGGCTGCCCAGGGGGTGTGGAGTCTCCTTCTCTGGAGAGATTCCAGCCCCGTCTGGACACCGACCCGTGTGCCCTGTCCTAGGGACCCTGCTTTGGCAGGGGGTTGGACCCCATGGGCTCTGGAGGTCCCTTCCAGCCCCAGATTCTGTGAAAGAGGAGGAGGTGGCAGCCTGAGGTGTACAGGAGGGAGCGACTGGGAGGCATTTGGTGGCAAGTCTGGGTGGGTGCAGGCTTGGGGTTGCACAGGGTTCAAGGGAAAGGAGAACTGAGCTTACACTGGCACAGGGGGATTCCAGTATTGCAAGTTTGTTGGGGTTTTGGTAAGACTTTACATCCATTTCTTTAAGGAACTATTTCCATGCAAGGCATCCCCACTTCTAGGGCACTGGGGAAGGGAACAGGGAGATGAGGCTGGGCTGGGGGTGGGTGGAGAAACAGACCCACCTCCCAAGTGGAGAGAGAAGGAAGAGGGATCTGGGAGGTGGGTTTCCCCAAATTTCCTTGGGGGAAACATGAAGCGCCCTAGTTCTGAGTGCCCAGCCCATGTGTGTGAATGTATGCTGGGAAGGAGAGGGAGGTTTTGTTCCAGAGGGAGGCAGTGGCCCTTTCCTAGAGTCAAAGATGTGATAGTGGTGGATAAAAAAGGAAATAAATAATCACTGGGAACTGTGTGAGAAGCAGTGAGCTGGGTCAGCACTTGTGGTCTCACTGTCAAACAGAGCTGTGTATTCTAGTGGTTTTATCTGGGGAAATTGGGAGGACTGGTTCTCAAGCAATGCTCCCCTGGCTTGGCTGTGTGGGACTCACATGGATGACCTGAATCTGGGAAGAATTCAGCCTGCAGCTGTGTACCAAATGGACATGGTGTGAGTGATCCTCTGGAAAACTGGTGGGTTTGACTCAGAGCGAGGTGCTGATGTCTTTGAGGAGGTACCTGGATCCTCTTTTGCAGCACACATTTGTGGTGTTTTGCAACCAAACCCCCTAGTTTGGCACTTTTTCTGAGTCCCCTCATTTACAGTAGAAGGCTGTGGAAGTGGTGTTGATGCTGAAGCAAATTCCACGCCAGTTGGAACATCTCAACCCACACAAGCTCTGCAGCATGAAGAGGTGAGGGAGGCCTGACCTCTTCTGGGTCATCTACCAAATATCCGGCGCTTGTTCTGAGGCTGTGCTCAGGAGCAGAGCTTCCAGTGGTGCTTACTGACCTTCCCTGGTGCTTTGGGTGTCCAGGTCAGGCACCTCGTACCCGAGCACTGTGGGTCCCACTGAGTGGGGACAGGAGGCTCCAGCCCAGGCTGTGGGCTGGATCCTGGACAGGTCAGCACTGAGTCCATAGAAGAAGGAATACATCTCCTGTAGTCAAACCTTTCACCCTGTCAACCTGGGAGAGATTTGCCCAGATGACTTACATTAATTTTAATGGAAACTGTGTGTGGAAACCACAACCTTAAATCAAGAAGATTATGTCAAAAGAGCAGACTTTACATTCAGGAATCCACATGACAGGCTCCAAATGGGGCTTTTTTTCCTTGCTGCAAAGAGCCCATCACTATTTTCAGTGTCTTAAAGCTGACACGATGCCCAGCCTTCATGGGGATCGAGTTTTGAAATGGTTTTTCTAATTCAGAGGATAAAAGAAGAAATCTTCCCAGCCAGGGTCACGTTAATAAGCAGCTACATTAAAAGAGCAGCTCTCAGACTCAAGCACAAGTTTTGGCTTGGCAGCTCGCTGCAGCCTCTGTGCCAAGGTGGGACGAGCTGCTGAATATCATTTCCCTGCAGTGGTTTGGTTGGAAGTATGGCAAAGGATGTTGCATCAGTCCATCCTGCCTGCCCATCCCAGCAAGGAGACTGGCACTTTCCATGGAAGAAACAGCCTTTCCTGGCCAGCTCCACTTTGTTTTTATTAATTCTATTCATTAAATGAGGTGAAAGGGAGGGGGAAATGCAAATGTCTGGAATCTCTACAATGGATAGTATTTATTTTTTTTCTGAGGATACTTGTAGTTTGGAAAAGTACCTCCTGAGCTTGTGAGGAACTGGGGGTGTTAAAAAAAAAAAAATCCAACGTGGCAATCACAGACTGACCAAAATGCCCTTGAAGAAGGGTCTGAAACTTAATGTATTGCAACAGGCTGAGAGAACCATGATGTGTCTTTGGGCTAGCAGGAAGGAAAGAACCTGGCTTCTGGGCTTGGAGCCACAACCCTGTTGCACCCTGTGCTGGAGAGACCCCCATCAACACAGCTTCTGGCTGTTAGCAAGAGAGGAGCATCATCAGGTAGCTCTCCTTGCTTAAAGGAAAGAAACAGCCAGGTGATTTCCTTCTCTTCAGTCCTGAGCTGCTCCCAGAAAGCCTCCTACCAGCTCATTTTTATTCCAAAGCCCTCCTGACCTCCGTGTCTTCTCACTTGGCTCCTTGGGGCTGGTGATGCACAGGAAAAGCACTGCCTAATGCCACCAAGCTTTTGGAGAACCTCACAGCCTGGTCTTTTTCAAACCTCACTGACTACATCCAGATCTGGCACTTGTTTATCCTCTGCAGATCCTCAGTTGCCTGTGTGATGTGGTGCCTTGCCCCCAGTTTTATGATGGGAGCACTGGGGGAGCTGAGAGCATCTCTCTGTGGCAGTCAGGCCAGGGAGCATCTTGTGAGCTGTCAGAGAGCAGCCCTGTTCCTGAGGAAGGAAGAAGAAACCCTCCCTGCAGAAACTGCTTCCAGAGCTTTCTGTGGGGGAAGAAAAAGCTTTTCTGCCAGGGAACAGTAGCCATCACTAAGGAACAGGGAGCAACTTGTCATTAGGCTCTTGTCAATGACTGACATGTTTGTGGCTCTGGACATCTGGAAGGGATTTAGCAGAAAGGTCTGGTTCCTGTGACACCACTAATCTCCATGGCTGATGGATTCAAAGGGAATGAGGTGGAAAGAGAAAGCTGAAGATCGAAGGGCCGATTCTTGCCACATGTGAAATAAATAAAGGACCTGCTCAGGAAAGAGGGCAAATCACCCAGCTCTGCAGCAGCAGCCACTTTCTCTGGTGTTTCCCTGCTGTTATTTATCAGAGGTGACTACAACATGCTGAAAGCAAAATGTGCTCAGCCCCACAGGGTTTGGGTTTCTGCAGGGCACCAGGGGGCTCAGGGATGCTCCCCCACATTGGCTCCCTGGCCACCTTCCCCTCTAGGGCTGAGAATTTGGGGGTCAGTGGTGCTTGTCCTGGAGAGGTGGTGAGCAGAGCTTTAACTAAACCCCAAGCAACCACCTGGTGCAAACTCTCATGCAGATTTTGTGAGGACATTTGAGGCTCAGCCTGTGACCCTGCCCTTATCCCAGCAACCTCCTGCATCTGCTCAACAGTGTGACCCAAGCACACCCCATTGCTGACCTGGGACAAATGTGGGAGTCCTCTTGGTGCTGCAGATAATGGGGGAGAAGCATGGATACCCAGACGTTTTAACTGTTGGTTTCATCTTGATATAACATCAACTTCTGGAAAAAAATGTGTGTGGTGAGAGAAAGACTTCCCAAAGCCAAATCTGGTGGTGGGCTGTTTGTGGTCACCTGGGCTGTGGGATACCCGAGCTCCCCTCTTGGGAAGCACTTGGCTGCAGGCAAGCGGGCTGCTCTGGGTTAGTCCTACTCTGAAATTACTCAGTCTTACATAAAATTGCAGAGCCAATGTCTGGCTGAAAATAAGAGACGTGACCTGGCTTTCCCATCTCCTTGACTACTTGGCTGTCACGTTCTTCTGGGAGCGACCCAGATTTCATCTTGTCTGAGCTTTGGGAAACCTTCCAGGCGGAATGGCATCACGCAGAGTGTTGGTTGTGCTCTTTTCCTTGGTGCTGTCCTGCTTGAGATGCCCTCATCCCTTGACATTGTGTGCTGATGAGCAACATACCTCAAGTCTTATCACTTAATATCACACAATATTTGGAATATTATTATATGCATGGCATGCCTCTCCTTCTGTAAGAAGAAAACTGAAGGGATATAGCTGGCCTGTGTGCAGTCCTAAAAACTGCTGTTGGATGTCTCCTGGTTTTGAGATGGTCTTTTTTTAGTACCATCTGGGCTAAAATAATAAGGGTCTGTCAAGGAGCCACGAGCCAGTCTGTTAGCTCAGACTTCGTTAGGATTGAGATACAATTCCTAATTTGGAAAATTCCTTGATTCAAACAGATCCCTGGAGGAAAATGGCTGGGGAATTCAGTTTAAAGTGTAAACTGGCTGGTTCTTCAGTTTAAAGTGTAAATCACCAAAGGCCAGTGAAAGGCTAACGAGCAAACCAAAGATACCTCAATCACCTGAAAAAGTATTCCCAGCAGTAATCAGCTCAGAGAATCTTCTGATGACCTTTAAAATAAAATGATCTTATTCTTTTGGGTTTTTTTTCCTTCACTTTTGAGAAGGGTTTTTGTTTAAAGGAACTTTTGGGCAGCTTGACAATAGGATTTTGACAAGTTCTGAAAACTCAGAGCAACAGGTGCCTGGTGTGTGCGTTGGGAACATAATGTGGTGCCCTGGCAGCCCTGTTGTGCTGTGGAACAAGCCTTGGTGGGTGTGTGTTTGCACATCACCTCCCTAAAACCCCTCAGTTTGCTCTCAGCAAGCCCCAGGGTGGGAAGGAGCATGCTCCATCTCCTACCTACCTGATCTGGCCTCTAGAAAAAGACAGACCAGTTTCGGATTAAACAACTATGACCTCATCCTGGGAGTTTCACATTGCTGCAAGGATTAGGACCGTATGACTGGAAAGCCTGTCTGATAAATATTTGTTCCTGCTTGTGGATGAAACATGTCTCCTGTGGCAGCTGGAGCCAGGGAGCGTTGCCTTCCCACTTTTCCCAAGGAGCACCAGAGGCACACCGGACTCCTGGTGTAAATTAGCCCATCCCTCTGCTATAATAAAAGAAAAAGGCAAATGTGTCGACTTGCCAGCTTCAGAGTCAGGGAGCGATGAGTGTGGATGGTGCCAGGCCATTGTGAAAAGCAGACTCAGAAGAATTAAAAACTAATAATGAAGAAATTAGTCTGTCTTGATTGTGCAATAACTGCCAGACTAATCCTACTGGAATTCTCCCAGGCCAGAGCATCTCTTATTCACTTTTTCAGTAGCTGGCAAACGCTGCTCCTTAAAAGTAGTGGTGGAAACAAGGTTGGGTTTAAGCAGCTCTTTATTAGTAGTGAGGTTTTGCTTCGTTTGAGTTCCAGATTTCCAGGCACATGGGGCTAAGGCTAATACAAAGTTCTGTTGTATGACACAAAAGAAATCACTTCTCTGACTCTTCCCATAAATGCCCGGAGAGGGGTTTCTGTCTACCTTGCCCAAGTGAGAAGCACCACTGAAACCAAGAGGTCAGTTTGCCTAAACAAGAGGAACTGGATCTGAACCAAGGCATCTCGCTTTACAATGTGCTACGCCTCCTGTAAAAATCCACCACTCCAGTTTCTCCTGTGCTCTGGATGTGCCAAAGTCCCGGTGCATGTTCAGACATCCTCTACAAGACCTATTCCCACACCTTGCATCTCTTGTAAAAGGCAGTAAGGCTGCGTGCAGGAGAAGCTCAGAGGTGTGCGTGTGCCTCGCTGGGTAAAGCAGCTCACGCCTGCTTCAAGCACTCCACTGAAACCTGCAGAAAATGCTGCTCCTTGGGTTTTGTTTTTTTTTTATGGAAAATAAGCTACGTGGACCTGGCTGGTTGTAGAAGTGGTTTATCCAGGAACATACGTCTGTATGTTGAACTTGTCTAATGAAGGCAATTATTTTCCATTCAGCCCTCCTAACGTGTGTTGCAACACTCGTTCTCAGCAGCAGTGAGGAAATGGATCCAAACCGTTCCAGCGCTGCCTGGCTCTTTATCAAGGAACCTTTACAAGTGCTGTAGATTATATTACTAAATCATTCCCTCTTCGAAAGAATTACTAGCCTTGTCATGTTATCTACTCAGCTGTAACTACAAAACCACTGCAGCTAAATTAAGCCATATGGCCCCTGTAATTCCTCACGGCGATGATGGACTCGCAACAGAACTGACAAGGTCTTTTGTCACTGCTGGTGGGACACCAGGCGGGACAGCATGTGGAGAGGGGCTGTTTTGCTCTTGTACCTACTGTGGTGCAGCCCTGTGGGGATGGGTGTGGAAGGGGCCAGTGTGGGAAAGCTGGGGCAGAGCCCATGCCCCAGTCCCTGGCACTGCTGGTACCACTGGCTTCACGGTGCCTGCTCCTGCCCATCCTGCCTGCTGCCTCCAGAAACATCCGTAGTGCTGAGGAGATGCTTCAGCCCACAGATCTGGCAGGAAACTGGACCTGCAACGTGGGTGCCACATCACTGGGGGAAAGGGAGCTGCCTGGCTGCCATGAGCACCGTGCTGGGCTGATGGAGGCAGGAGAGGAGCTGGTGTGTGGGAGAGGGAGGAGAATCCTCTTTGGAGCAAGTCAGCTGTCGTGTCAAAGGTCACCCAGCAGCATCCAGTCCAGGAGTAAGTGGATCTAATCCCCACTGACAGCTCAGGTCATCTAGTCCATCTAGTCCATCTCCCTGTCCCAGAACTGGCTTGGTGCAGGCTCTCCCCTCCCAGCAGACGTCTGCCTGAGATGTTTCTGAAAGCACGAAGGGAGGTTGCTCTGCTTCCTCCATCCCAGACAAACAGACAGAGCCCTGGGACAGGCTGCCCAGGGGGTGTGGAGTCTCCTTCTCTGGAGAGATTCCAGCCCCATCTGGACACCGACCTGTGTGACCTGTCCTAGGGACCCTGCTTTGGCAGGGGGTTGTACTCGATGAGCTCTGGAGGTCCCTTCCAACCCCTACAGTTCTGTGATTCTGCTCACAGAGCTGAGAGAAAAGGGATGGGTTCATCAGGAGGGTGGTTGCTGGGTCCTGGCACTTGGTCTCATGTACGGTGGGAGAGGGCTGAGCCTCCTGGGTGGTGGCCTGGCATGAGACATGACTGGATGTGTTATGCAATGTCCCTCCAGTGTCACTGACATTTGTTTTTGTCAAAGAGGAGGACTTTTTTTTATTAAGACCTAGTTTTCTGTAAGTTTATTACTGCTTGCTTCATCTTCTGTCCTGAGCTTTGTTACGTCCTGGCATCACCATGGTGCTTGGAGTAACCAGGAAAAAAACACCCAGCCTGTGTGTAACTGTGCAGAAGTGGGCTATGTGATGTGCAAATGCTACGTGGCATAGCTACCAGTATTATGATCATGATAAGAAAGATCATCTTCTCTTCTCTCAGATGCAGCATCTCTTCCTGCTGATGAGGCTGTGAATCAAACAAGGCATTGCAGTCTTGGGAAATACTCTGCTGTCCTCCAGTTTCTTGGCTTCCCAGCACTCTGTGACTCTAAATACTCTTAATATATTCTCAACTGTGAGAGCCCACAGTGTTTGTGTAAACCCTTCCTTACTTCAGGCTTACTTCAGAAACACAGATGTTAGCTCTAATGTCTCTTTTCCTCCTCATTGTTAACACCACGTGAAATGTGCTGAGAGATGATGGTGCAGAGGCCCTGGGGTCAGTAGGTACAGCCCACCTCGTCACATTGGGTGTAGTGTTATTGTTATGACAGAGAGATGGAGAAGAAAATGGCTCCTTATATCTTGCAGAAGAAATCCCTGTGCTGAGCTGTGGAGGGATGTTTTGAGGTTGGTCTTGAAGGCAGAGTTTTGTCATGCTTTCAGCGAGCTGAGCTCCATCCAAAGTCTGTAGGCTAACAGAAGCAGCCTTCTGGCTACACATCTTTCCAGTTACAAGACACTCTATTGACATAATGTAGTTTGTGTATCTTTTTGGCAGGCAGTGGTTTCTTCTGCCTCTTCTATTTAACTGAAGTTAATGAGCATCTTTCCTTTTTTTTTTTTTTCTTTTTTTCCCTCCTTCTTTTGGAAGTTCCAATATATCATAATAAATTAAATGAATTCAGATTTCAAAGCTTAGCCTCCCAAAATAACAGTCTGCTGTAATTTGGCTCAGGATGCTCAAACGTTTGCTCTCCCCCTGCATTACAAAATGGCCTACAGCCAACCTCTGCAGATCACCACACTGACGTTGGGTGTCTATCAGGCCTTTAAATCAGTTGAAGCAGGCCAGAAAAAACTTGCTTTTATCCATTGGAAGGGCTGTAGTCTCTGCTCCTCAAGTGGTTTGCTCTCCAGTGATGGCACAGACCTTTCCATGGCTTATGCAGCTATGCCTGGAAACGAGTACTCCCCAGAAAGATATCTCAGACTATGATTTCTGAGGGTTTTCCTACTTCATTGCTGGCTTGCTGAAAACAAGAAGATAAATTGCAGGAGAAGGGATAAAATGAGAACATGTGAGAGCTGGGAGCGCCTTGTGGGAGCTGTTTTCTATCTCTCTCTTTCCTTTTTCCTATATGGACGATATGACTAAGTGACACTGAATTATTCCCTGCGAGTTGAATCGCTGCTTCTTGTGACTTCCTGCACTATAATTTTACTGGATCGTATATCTGCACCACGGGGCAGGGGGAAGGAGGGGGAAATAGGAAACAGATGGGGGGATATCAGCTCGGCCCCACAGCACTCCAATGGTTTATTTTGTGTGTGTGCAAGAGAGACACAGAGAGCAGTGGAGAGGCATTCTTCAAAAGATTTATCCCCAAAGTATCTAATGTGGGAAGATAATGATGAGGTTAAGAGAACTGTTTTGTTCATACCAGAGAAGACAAAGCACATATTTCTTCCATCACAATGATATGTTAAAAGGAAGCAGAATATTCCATGCAATCACCTTTTTGGCTAGTGCTCCCCAAAGCCCAAGACAATGGGGTGCCTTCAAGGTTGGGAGCTAACACAGGGTAACTCCCCTGCTCAAATGCAGTGCAGCATCACCCAGCACAGATTAATTTGGCCAGACTCAAGCAAGACATTCAGCAGTAACTTCTCCCTTAATCAGAAGCAAACAGTAACTGTACCAAATTTCCTCCAAGGTGTCAGAATTGGGCTTGTGTTGCCTCAGCCAGGGAGCATTGCAGCTCATCCCAGGCAAGCACATGGTCTCTGAACTGCTGGGTACCCAAATTGCCCGCAGCTCATGGTGAAGGTCCCGTAGGGATGCTGCAGACTGAGGGACAGGTGGTTTCATGCCTTTTGGCAGGGATAAGTTGGGTGTCCCAGCACAGCAGTCAGCAGGAGGTTTTTGCTTTCTCAAGCTCTAGCAAAGCGCTGGTCCCCCACAGTGACTTCGACAGACAGAGCATGTCTGCTCTTGGCCCCTTTCTGCTCTCTCCACTCTTCCTTCCTCAAACACAACACTGTTTTTTATTTTATTCTGGATTTTCACCCTATGTCACATCTCTGAAGGGCCAGACAGGCTCTTCTGAGGTTTCAAAGACAGCTCATGCTGCCTGCCCCGCTGTTCTGATGGCCGACCTAGAAGTTGCTGTACATTATAATAACACTTTGCACATACAGAAGGCCTTTTGGACACAGTTTTTGAGCTGAGCTGGAACATAAATCCCACAAATTCCCCGCCGTATGCGGCAGAGGCAAGCAGGATTAGTTCCCTTCCTTTTTCAGCAGGCTCTGGACACATCAAATGGAGCTGTCTACAAAAGGAAACGAAGAGGATTATGTGATCTTTATCGGGATCTCTTCACAAGACAGATGTGTGAAAGCAAGAGCTGGGGTGAAGAAGCATCTGCTACATGGTTAACACACGGGACATGGAATGAAAGCCCAAGAGGAGAGTGAGAGAGCATTTGGGGTGAAGAAGTTGTTCAAAAAAGACTTAAAAAGACACAGAAGGGGAATCTTTCCCTCCCATATTAGTATCAATGGCTAAAACAGAAAACAAAGCGAGGATGTAGCGTGAGATGGGATATATTTCATAGACAGACTCGTGGTGAAGGTCATTTCCCACCAGTTAACCAACCCCTCCACCCAGCTCCCAAGCTAGGCATGATCTGTCTGTCAGCACCACTTCACTGGGGAATATTTTCCATGATATTCCGTCTATCCAGATCGTTTTTTACTTTGGCTCAGCCCCTTTTGTGCTGGAGGTTCTGAGGTCCTGCCACATCCCATGCAGGGCTGTGCCTCCAGCCACAGCAGTGATCCAACTGCTGGGCATCTCACAAACACCCCGAGAGTAATGAAGTAAGGAAGGGTCATCTCTCTTATCCTTCTGGATAAATTCTGCTGAGTTTAAAATAAGAGCACAACAAAGATGCTCAGAGCTGTTCCCAGTGGTTTTGCTCAGTTTGTGGAAATGAGAGCAGTGGCTGGTCTGGGAAAAACACAATCACAGAGTCACAGAACTGTCGGGGCTGGAAGGGACCTCCAGAGCTCATGGGGTCCAACCCCCTGTCAAAGCAGGGTCCCTAGGACAGGGCACACAGGTCGGTGTCCAGACGGGGCTGGAATCTCTCCAGAGAAGGAGACTCCACACCCCCTGGGCAGCCTGTCCCAGGGCTCCCTCACCCTCACCATGAAGAAGTTCTTCCCCACATTGGGGTGGAACTCCCTGTGCTCCAACTTGAGGCCATCACCCCTTGTCCTATCTCCACAGACCATAGAAAAGAGGCTGGCCATTTCCCCCTGTGTCCCACCCTTCAGATATTGATAAACATTAATAAGATCCCCAAATCTCACCATTTCTGACCTGAAATCTCACCATTCACTGGAGAGTGAAACGAAACAGAGATTCAGCCTGTTGTGGGGATGGGGGTTTTACAAAATGCCACTGTAACTTTTTACCATGGGAATTGTTGCTTATTCTGTTACAAGGGCAGCAGAAATTTAATATGGCAGGCAAATACACACCCCCATACACACTTTTAATTCTGTCCTGTTGATCACTTCTCCTAAAACTATTACTAGAGGGGTGGAAAGGTGGTTTATCTTAAGAAGCTCTCCTGGTCTTTCTGTGCAGCTCGCAGAACAAAGTAAAAAAAAATATTTATGGTCTTAATGATTCAGTAATTTCAGCCTTCAGCTCTGTTTATACAGGAAAAGCTTTTTAAATAATAGATGTTTATTATTGCTGAAGATGTCTTCGGTTTTGGCTTAGGGTTCATCTTGCAGTTCCTCCCTTTTTGGTGGAGCAGCTGGTTATTTCTGCTTATTGCTTGCTCTGAAATGTGTATGGAAGTGTCTATTTGTGTAAGTGCAATTTTCTACGTGATTGATTTTGGAGTATGAGTGTGCACAGAGAGAGAGAGAGAGAGAGAGAGACCGCTGCACATGAATTTCATTTCAAACCAAACATCCGTCTGCAAGCAGAGGTTAAAACAAGTACAAACCAAAGCTGTGGTCATCCACAAATAGGTTTGTCACAGTCTGATAGCCTAGTGTGTTTGAATATTTCTTTGCAACAGTTGAACTGCTCTCTCAGCTTCACAGAAGCTAATTGAAGGCTTAGCCAGTACGGAGTCCTGCTGGAGAGGAATAATGAATACAGATGCATTGGAGAAGAACAAGGAGGCAGCAGGGTGGGGAGGGAGGGATGGGGAGGAAGGAATCCAGCAGCAGTAGATGAAAACAGTGAATTTGCCCGCAGGGTGTGTGAGAGATGCTTTTCCATGCAAGCTCTTTGCTGTCCAAGTGGGAAGTGCATCAGCTCTGCCCACCTGCCTGCACACAGAGTGTTTTCTAGTCCTGCCTTTGCCTTGCTCTGTGTGTCTCAGCACAACCAATCCAGAGATTTTGGGGCAGGAAAAGCAGCGTCTCACCCAGGGTGCATGCCAGCCCTGAGCAGGGAAAGGCACTGGGCCTTCTCCATCCCTCCCTGCTCTCAGCCCTGACCCCTTGCCGTTGCTTGTCCCTCCTCATTCAGTGCTTGCTTACTCTCCAGGATAACACTTCACTGGGAAAGGTCTTTGCCAAGTTCATTTCCAACATTGTGGGTTCAACAGACTTCTGCTGACTTCTACACAGGGTTTGGTGTCTTGAGGACATCAGCCCTCATTTTGGATCCTGGTGAGCTCAGCTGTGGGGAAAAGCCCCCAGGAGCTTATCTTGGGTCAGGCAGCGCTATGCTCCCAGGAAAGGAGATGCTCTTCCAAGGATCTGGGTTTTCTGCTCCTTGAGAGCACCCAGGAGAGCACAGAGGAATTGCAACCCACCGCCGTTTGAAGAGGATGCCACAGTTGGCAACGCCTTTGTAGTGGCCTCCTTCCTCTTTTCATTTCACTTTTTAGGAGCTTTAAACCTTTCCCTGAAAATAAATTACTATAGCTTGTGGAGGAGGAGTGAATTTTAAGGCTCTTTCCCTTCTCTGGCCTGGAAAGAGGGGCATCAATCAGATCAGGCTTCAAAGCCCTAAATCTTCTTCCAGAGCTGAGGAACCAAGTCACCCCTTTCTGGGGTGAGAGCTTAGATCACTTCTCCCATTTAAATGAAGCACTTGAGGCACTCGTAAAACACCCCCATCTTCTAGAGGTGCTGCTGGAAAAAGCTTGAGTTAGGCAATACCTGAGAGGGTTCAGACCCTCATCTTTTTCTCACCAACACATGAAAACTTTGTTTCTTGTCTTTCAGGCTGGAGACATGAGCCTTCATGAGCAAAACCTCATGAGTTACCTGCTTAGATGGAGGCAGCAACAAGACGCTCCCTGGGGAGAGGAGACCTGACTAAGGGATGGTTCTGTATATTTTGTCCAAGAAGCGTTAATGCTGTTTATACTGATCAGATTTATTTACTGTGGGGGGAAAAAGGTCTTTGTAAACACAAAGTGTTTATTATTGCTAAAGTTTTCTTCTGTTTGGCTTGGTGGCTCCTCGCTGGATGCGTTTCAATTCCTGTCCTTTGCTGAGCAGCTGCCCTTCCTGGCTGCTGCTCCCGCAGCAAATCCATAGGAGGGTTCAGCAGAAGCCTGTCCCTAAGGGCAAGTGGCTGCAAAGGAGCCCTTCTGCTTTTCAGGAGGGTTTAGAGAGGAAGGAGCCCTTGGGCTTTGGTGTCAGTCCAGCCGGAGCGAATTCACTGCAAGCGCTGGGATGCCGCACCGAGTCAGGTTGGATAAATTGGGGACCAGGTGATTTACGTATTCCCTGGCCATTTGTGATGCTGTTGCACAAGGAACCTCAGTTGTTGGTCCTTTGCCCGTGTTTTGGCCTCTGTAGGACTTCTCCTGGGAGATTCCTCTGCCATCACCAGGAATCCCGTGGTGATGAGCACAGCCGCAGCCTCAAGTGAGGGTTTGACTTTGCTGCCCTTACCTCTGCAAGCACTGAACACCACTCTCTGCCCTTGGCTGCCACGGAGCTGCTAGTGTGGCTGTGATGCCAGGGCAGGCTCCTGGGGACCGGTCCCACCAGCCACAGTGGGACAGCACCTTTGTGCCTGAGGCTTCGGAGCAGCGGGATCGTGCATGGGTGGCTGCAAAACTCACCCCTGGGCTTCACCCTGGAGCCGTATGTAAGCAGCCTCGCCGGGGGGTGGGTTATGCCAGTGGCAGCCGTATTGCTCCTGCCCTGCTAGGAAGGAAATCAAACCTCTCACCACGGGTGACCTCCGATAGCGCTGGAAGAGTCGGGGGACGCTGGGAGGGCTCCGGGAGAGGCAGCATGGGGTGGCATCCAACAGGCTGTGGGTAGGCAGCGGCGGGGGGGCAGCCAGGAAAGCTCCCTGGGGTGGAGCGGGGGGTGGCAGAGGGGCTGAGATCGATGGGACCCCCCCCCCTGGAGCCTGCCGGTTCCACCACCCTGCTCCGAGTCCCGACTGGCTGGGGTGGCTGGAGGGACAGAAGTCCAGAGGAAGCAAAAGCGATTGTGGACGAAGCGCTGAGCTGGAAGGGAGGATGGAGACATCCCTCCCCCCTAACACCCCTTCCCCAAAGCCCCCGGCCGCTTTCTGCTCCCTCAGCGGCGGGGCTGCGGGGCACGGCCGGTCAGACCGACCGACGGACGAGGGTGGGTGGGCGGACGGTCGCCTATCTCGGGGGGCGGCCCCCTCTCCCCTCCTCTCCTCTCCTCTCCTCTCCCCTCCCCTCCCGCCGGGCCGGGCCGGGCCGGGCCGGGCGGCGGCTCCGCTCCCCCCGCGGGGCCGCACCGCCGCTCCCCGCCCCCGCGCCGCCGCCGCCGCATTTAACGGGGCGCGCTGCCGCCGCCCGCCCGTCCCGTCGCGTCCCGTCCCGTCCCATCGCCTGCCGGCCATGGCGCACCCGCCGCTGCTGCTGCTGCTGCTGGCGCTGGGCCTCGCCGCCGCCGCCAAGTCCCCGTACCAGCAAGTCCTGCAGCACAGCCGGCTCCGCGGCCGGCAGCACGGGTAAGCGCGGCGAGCGGGCGGGCGGCTCTCCGCACCCCCACCGGGGAGGCGGGAGGGGAGGGCTGCGGGACAGACACACGCACACCACCCTTTTTACTTCCTCCCGCTTGCAGCAGTGCCGGTGGGAAAGGTGCCTCCGGTGTCACCGCCGCGCTCCGGCCGTCGGGCTCTTTGTGTGGGTGCGGAGGCGCTGCGGAGCCCGGGGCCGGTGCGGGGCAGCCGGTAGCTCGGCCCTGCCTGCGGGGAGGCTCTGGCCGGGCGCTTTAATCCCGGGATAACGACTCTGCTTTCCTTACTGGGATAACGGCTTTGCTTTCTTCCTCGGATAACCTTTTTCTTTCTCTCTTTGGAAAACTTTCCCCCTTCTTTCCAGGGTGGGTAATACTACAGATGGCTTCTTCCACCTCTCAGGGACTCTTTATCCCCATGAAGGTAAAAAAAGGGGGGATTCCCAGATTTTGGATGGTTAAAGATTTTGCTGAAGATATTCTCAGTTTGATGAATGTATAGAAAAAGAAAGAAAAATGGTTCAGTGGCAAAGCACCAACTTACTCTTTGACTGGACCCCCCTTTCAAGCCTTTGAAGTTTCCTTGACAAAAGTAATCACTTCTGTGCTCATAAACTCTCTTGAGATAAGGGATCTCCAATAAAATGCATGTAGACCTCTCTTGGTAGATGAACGGTATGTTTAAGGACAGAGTAAATCGAGTCTTCATTGGAAGGTGGAGAACTAACCCGATGTTAATGGCTGTTCCCACTGGTTTCAAATTTTATTGGGAAATTCAGAAGGTTGAAAGGATGACAGACTTTTTCAGCTGGCCTCTGTCTGTCAGGATGCTGGCATTGATTGAGCTGCAGCTTCCATTTAAGCGGATTGCTGAAGGCAGGGTCGTGGGATACTCCTGAAAAAACCAACCAAGACTTAGCTAATGTGAGTGGATACATTATCTGGCAGGGGTTCAGCTGGGTATTTATGACATGGGGTAGGCTGTTTATATGTCTAATCAGGTACAGAATCCAACAGATGTATTCTGGGCTGATGTCTCCTTGTAAAATCTCAACAATGAAAGAATTGCAGTGGTTTATGTATGAATACAGTGAGTCTTGTTCTTCATCTCTACATGATCTGAAACTAAGTAAACATCCAGTTCTGCTGATAGCCCTGGGGCAGAAGTTTGCTCAGACTCTGTAGGTTAGTGCAGTCCTGGTGTAAATCAGTGCACTCATCTCCACAGTGAGAAGCCTGTTACGCCCTGTGCCATCACAATGCACAGGGTGAGATGTGGTTACCACGCATGTGCATGAGATCTTTGGGAGATGCAAGGGATGAGCATGCCAGGGTTTCCACATGAAGTGAAGTTATGCTGAGATAAACCCAGCGTGGCTGACCACAGCACACGGCTCACTGGTCCCTTTCTGATAGAGAGAGCAGTTTATACTGAGCTCATTTTTAAATATCAACTGAATTTTGGAGGTTGATGAATGACATGCCAAAGAGATACAAAACTAGACAAAAAGATCTCAGATGTGAGGTGTGCTTTGCTTGCAGGATGGCAACCAGGAGGGATGTGCAGCCAGGGTTGCCAACCCCTCCTGCTGTGAGCATCCCTGCACACCATCAGTGCTCCTGGTGAGCTGAGGCAGAGTTGGGTGGGAGAGCTTGGCTCTGCAGCAAACCTTCTACATCTTAACTCTTTTTTTTTTTAAGTGAATGAGCTCATGCCCAGGAGAGCAGCTGAGACCTGTATGCATCACATTAATATTTGCAGATGAAAACTTAGGAGCGCTCTCCCCAAACCCACCTGGCTTTGTGGGCACTACGTGGTGGTCCACGGCTGGGGCTGCGCGGTGGGTCCTGCTCTTCTCTACCCCTTCCCAAAGGGCAGCCCCTGCCCCAGCAGCTCCCAGCTGCTGCCTGACAAGTAGAAGGCTTCAGCTGAAGGGGAACAATAGGCAGTTTTATCCTCGAGTCAGCGCAGCTGGCTGGGAACGGCATGGCAGAGGTGATGAACTCCAACGAGGAGAGGGGAGAGTGTTGACAAATTCATTTTAAGCCAGACTGGGCAAAGGACCAGAACACGCACCGCAGGGAGCTGCTACTATAGCCTGCCTGTGAGAATCATTGATAACATGGCCCTGGGGGGGCTTTTTCCACACTGAGGAAAAACTGGGAAGAAGTTTTCCCTGGTAAGTCAGCGAGGGAGCAGCAGCCCCATGGAGCTGTGGTCCCCGGGCAGGGAGGAAGGAGCAAGGCAGTGCCGGGTTCGATGCTGTCCCGAAGGTGCAAGGGTTTTCTTGGCAGGCTGCTCCCGGGAAAAGGCGGGGGGGAAGTGATCAAACAAGTCCTTCAGTAGCCAGGCTTGTCAAGACGAATATTAGAAGGATTGTCCACTGCCGTCAGCCAGACGCTGAAATCCAGGCAAGGGTTGGAATTTCGATGTAATTGGAACCATATTCCGGCGCGGCGGGGCTGGGGTAGCCAAGGTGGGCTGAGTCAGGGAGCACAGACGTCTCTCTAAGTGATGACTTGGTGTGGAAATTACTGAGCCCGGGCCAGTTTGCACCAGCTGAAAGTTTGGCTTTGTGATTTCTAACAGTTCTGTCAGTAGATTCTTTCTCCTTGTCCCTCACTGTATATACAGAAAGAGAATTAAATGCTGTCAGGCAGAAACAGACTACTGGATATGGCAGTAACAAGGGTGAGCCTAATGCCTCCAGGCCCCACAGGCTCTCACTTTCCCCTCGGGACAGGATGAAGGTGCTGGGGCTGTGCAGGGTCGGATCCTGCCTCTGCAGAGCCCTGCAGCAGCCACATCAACAAAGGCTCATTGAAGGCAAGCCAAGCTCCTGCTGAGACTGGCGCTGGAGTTAGCCAATATATACGTAGGAGACCCTCATGTTAATTCATGCTAATGATGGGCAGGCTGGCCTGTTTTGGAGAGAGCCGGATTTGGGATGCCAGGGCAAAGCAAGCACAGCCATAGCCACGGGAAGACTTGGTGGTTGGGCTGCAAACCCTGCTTTTGTTAATTTTGGTAGGCAAGCGGGCAGTGCCTCGGTCAAACCCAGCGTGAAGCAGGCTGCTGCCTGTGCTCCCAAACAGATCAACAAGAGCTTCACAACAGCATCCCCAGGCCCCATCCGGAGTTTCATTTGTGTGAATGACAGCTCTGCCTTGGACAGTGCAGAGCGCTTCTGATGGGCTGATTTATGTATTTTGCTTAATTATTTGTTTTCCCTTCATCTCCCTGGCAGCCAATACTGTGCATACTTTTGGTGCTGCTGCTCTAAGTGGGGCATGGTGTTGGCATTGGGAATTCAGCCTCAGTTGGGCAGAGCATCTCCAGCTTGCTTGGGCATTCGCTACACCTCTGGCTCAAGCCCAGAGGCAGTTGGTGGCCTCGCATCCCAGATCCATAAATCATACCTCATGTGCTGACCGTGCACTGCCCACATCTGTGGCCAGGGCTGCTGGCACATGAACTGTGGTGATGGTGAGCCAAGCTGAGCAGGGAAATGCTGTGCTGGCCAAACTAGCACCGAGTAAACTCCCTGTTTGACCATGTCTTTGCTTGCAGTGCCACTGCTTCTTAGAAAGCTGAAAGGCTGCAGTCAGCTCTGAGTGGGGTTAGTCACACATGTCACACCAAAAGTCTGCTTCTCTGGTTGAGAAGTAGCTCTCAGTACCTTACAATAGCCACTGTCAGTGTGTGCTATTGTACCTGCTGTGTCGAGACCGGAGTGGGAAGTGCCACTTGCTCAATTTCCCCATCAGAATCACTAGGTCTGAGATCATCGAGTCCAACTGTTCCTGTTCTCTGCTAAACCAGATCCCTGAGCACCTCATCTCCCCATCTTTTAAATACATCCAGGGTTGGTGACTCCCCTCCCTGGGCAGCCTGTGCCACAGCCCCATAACCCTTCCAGGGAAGGACTTTTTCCTAATGTCTGATGTGACCCTGCCCTGGCACAGCAGCAGCTCAGCATCCATGTCCAGAATCGGATGAGTTTATCATACAGTGAACGTATCTGCTCTGGTTGCAAGTTGGTCTGATAAATAGCTGTCCCTCTCTATGTCCTAAACAAAATAATGGGGCTTACTGGAAGGGTTTGAATTACTGCATCATAAGGCAGGGATCCCAAATTGTATGTAGCTGTTCACCAAAGAGATACTGACCAAAGTATTATTTTAAATTTCATTTCTTTGTATTTTGGGGAGGGGAGGAACACGGAAAGAAGTCACATTTGCACTCTGAAGCCAAAGATCTGCTGGCAGAGTGAAGGGAGATCTCTCATTGCTTCTTCCACATCATGGCAGTCATTGTACACTCAGATCTACCAAGCTGACCCAACGTTTCCTCACTTGCAACCCCAGCAGGGCTTTTTTGGGTGCTGCTTCCAGCTGGGACCTGGCTCTGTGCCGGGGGTCAGCACTGGGAGGAGGGAGGCTTACAGGGCCCTCTTCTTCTTTGTCGTTACCTGCAGCCCCAATGTGTGTGCGGTGCAGAAGCTGATCGGCACGAACAGGAAATACTTCACCAACTGCAAGCAGTGGTACCAGAGGAAGATCTGTGGAAAGTCAACGTAAGTACCCGCGCGCCGGCCAGGCTCTGCCCAAAGACCCCGTCGCAGAGGGGACGAGCAGGCAGTGTGGCTGGGTTTCCCCCTCTCCCTCCCCTCAAATAGGAAACACGATCCTAAACCACTTAGATGTTAAGGATGGGAAGTACTGTGTAAATGTGAACCCTGATGGTTTGTTCTGATTGCATTTCTGGGCATCCTTATATAGCTCTCAGTGCAGTAAGGAAGCGCATACCAGATGTTTTCTAGTACTTGGCTGTGTCCCTCTCCTTGCTGGGCTCAGTGCTGCCCAGACTGAAGAGATGGAAAGGGTGAGGGGGGAAGGCAATGCAGAGCTGATGGATATTGGAGAGAACATAAAATTCATCTATATATGTTTGCTTTGGAAGGGAAAAGAGAAATAAGGGGAAAGAGGTGTCGGTTTTACCCAACACTCTCTGATGACTCCACCAGGAAAGTTAATTAGATGTGCAGGCCAATTCCATATCTAAAATTGCAAGCAGAAGTACTCGAGTAGCTGTTGCATAAAGTATCTGTGTAAGCAGCCTCGGGACATTCTTTTGAAAGATGTAGTCAGCAGATAATTAAGGGTATGCATGCTTGACTATCTGCCAGGCTGTAGATCAGGAGCAGAGAATCTTTTTCCTTGTTGTAGGCCAAACTGGGCATTCAGACACGTTTGCTGGCCCACACTTCAGCACACACCTCCACGTTACCCAGTATCAGTGCAAAGATGCCCTGAACAGTGCTGGCTGTGGGGGTCAGAGTTGTGGGTCAGGTCTGGTCCTGGATCTGCAGGGTCAAGAATAAACAGCAGAAAATCATCTTGTGGGTTTCTGGTATGGTCCAATGTAAATTGTAATTAGATCTATAGGGAGATGCTGGTCTTTACTGCAGACTAAATACATTCTGTTTCTGTAGTCAACAGCAGACTTGGAGGTCTTGAACCATGGCAACCTCTGTTGATTTTATTTCGGGTGCCTTTGTTGGTTTAGCTGTGATGGATGGCCATGGGATTCGTTTCGTGTGTCCAGTGTGAGGGGGAGGGAGACAAGCCAGGAGCTGCCAGTGCACACTGCTCTTGGCCTTTCATTGTGCTACCCACGCGTCGTCTGTAGGTCAGGAGGCTGTATTGCAGAATGAGCCTGGATATACAGTGAGCGTGTGTAGTGGTTTCCCTTCTATCCAGTTTTCTTTACAGGAACAAAAAGGAGAAGCAATATTGTAAAAATAAACAAACATCCCCCACACCCCACCCCCGCCCTGCCCTGTAATTCTACAAAACTACCAGATCTGGGAAGGCTACTTAATTTGGGTGATGAGACTTCAGGCTCTCTGCTTGGCCAAATGGTGGCTTTTTTGAGGTAATATGGTCAAGATTATGGCACAGCAGCATGGTATCATCACTGCCTCTTCTGAGAACAGAGCAGTGGGGTACTTCTCCAAAGAAAACATGACTCGGCTGTGGATGGGGAAAGCTTTGCTGTTAGGGTCACTGAAAGGCAAAGCGCTCTGGCCATGGATTTCTTGAGCTGTGAGGCAAATCAGAAGCTAAACTCAAGTAACCTAAGTGCACAGCTCTATGGCAGAGACAAACTCATCCACTTGTCTCCAGAGAGCAGTGGATCTGCTGGCACCTGGCAGCGTTCCGTGGTTTCACTTGAGGAGATGGGGTGATCTCTTCTAACCTCATTTTCTCTGCTTTTACTCAACTGTCTTATCCAATGATGCATCGCTGAGAGAGCAGCACACGTAGCATTAACCTGCCTGCTAACCTATGAGATAATGTTCCCATTATACATGGAATTTGCTCACTATTCTTTGCTTTGCATCATCTCCACAATGGGTATCATTGTCCTCTTTCTTCCTAGCCATTTTTGAGCCCAGGCCCTGCGTTGCCCTTTAGCAGTGCCTGTGCAGAACAAAAGACACGTGCCTTGACTCAGATTTTCCAGAGGACCCTGGGACAGCTCTGATTACAAGTGTTTGCTGGTGATGACTCCCACTGGATGCGGTGCTCCTGGCGTATGGAAGCAATCAGGAGGTGTTCCAGCCATAAAGGACATCCTTAAAGCACACAATGCGTTATGCTGCAGCAGTCAGACTCTAAAAACAGTGTAGGGACCTGCTGCTGCACAGTGCTCAGTGCCTCTGTGCCTGAGAGAGTGTGTGGGCACAGCTAGTGGTGGTGAGCACGAACCCCCCAGACTGTCCCATTGCATGGGACTGACCTGGTCCTTGAGAGGTTTTCAAATCACCAGATGCCTTTATACCACAGAAAGAGTCCGAATTCGGGATGTTCACTGGCATGATTGGGTGGATCCAGCCCTTGCTTGGGATCCATAGTCAGAAGTCCTCTCCTGAAGCTGGCTGTGCAGTGGTGGGGGTGGTGGAGCTGGATAAGCATTGTCATTTCACTCCCTCTCCTAAAAGGTTTTTCCCACTTAGGAGAAGAGCAGTCCTGAGATAGGAGAGGCTTGACCCATCTCCTCTGCTTCACATTTGACCTGGCTGTTACCCTCCTTATTTGCTTCAAGTGTCAGTGGTGCCACCAGTTGGAAGTGTGCTGCACGTGGGAATGTCCCCAGCTCTAGGAAGAGTTTGGATTTATTTTCTTTTCCTGCTCCAAGCCCTGTTTTCAAGCAGGGGGTAGGGCAGGAGGGCAGTGAGAGACCAGATACTGCAGCGAAGAGAAGCTGAGCTCCTTCAGAGCTCACTCGCAGCAGAGAAGTTCAGCCCTGGGTGAGTGAGGCAAAAAAGATGCTTCAAGCCTGTAGTGTAACTTTTCTCCTTGGATGATCTCATCCTGCATCAGGAGACAGAATCGTAGGGATTGGAAGGGACCTCCAGAGCCCATGGGGTCCAACCCCCTGCCAAAGCAGGGTCCCTAGGACAGGGCACACAGGTCGGTGTCCAGACAGGGCTGGAATCTCTCCAGAGAAGGAGACTCCACGCCCCCTGGGCAGCCTGTCCCAGGGCTCCCTCACCGGGAAGAAGTTCTTCCCCAGATTGGGGTGGAACTCCCTGTGCTCCAACTTGAGGCCATCGCCCCTTGTCCTGTCCCCACAGGCACTGAGAAGAGGCTGGCCATGTCCCCCTGTGTCCCACCCTTCAGCTATTGATACCCATTGATCAGATCCCCTCTCAGGCTTCTTTTCTCAAGGCTGAACAGCCCCAAGATACTGGAGCACTGGCAACACTGGAGCAGCAAGGAAAGCCTTGCTTCAGGGGATGTGGATGTGGCTGGTCTTTAGTCTTGTTTCCATGTGCATCACTTTTAGGGGGCTGCTCCAGGCGCAGGGTCATCCAGGGGTGCAGCGGGCGGAAATGAAGAGGTCCCATCTGCAAGGCAGCAGCTGGGGAGTGAGGCTGTGCAGCCTTGCTTCTTGAGCAGCATCTTTTGGTCCCCAGGGGTGGAATGCTGTACTGGGGCTGGGCGTGCACGATGGAAACTCCATCCCATGCCTCAGATGATGACTCTTACCTCTTTATCTGCTTTTTTCCCCTCTGTTTTGCTTCCCTTTGCTGAAGCTTTGGCTCACAGGGTGAGGGAGATATTTCACAGAGGATTTATGTACATCTTTTATCATTGCATTGCTTGCTGATGAAGCGAGATAAGACAGTTGGCAAGAAGTCTGACACCGCTTTGATTGTAATGAGCACTGAGACAAGATTGTTTTGGTAATTAGGTAATTTTCCACTGGTGGTTATTCCAAAGCCAAAGCAATGGTTTATTTAGAGTATATTCTCATCATTGTGCCTGTATTTTTCTATATCTTTCTACCTCCTTTATGCACTGGACTCATTCTCCCAGAGCTGGGGTTGCAAATGAATGTTTGGCATCCCCACATTTTGTGGGGACAACATACGTAAACGTGGGGTTTGATTAGTTCTTGAGGAATAACTAGTGGCAGTAAGTTGCCTGTTAATATGTTCCTTTTTTTTTTTTTTCTCCTTTTAAATTAACTTTCCTTTTCTTGCCTGCTGTACTTTGCTCAGTTCAGGAAAAAAAAATAAAATTACTCTCTGGCACTTATTTTACAAAACCAAAACATATGGGTTTTATTACAGGAAATTATTACAAATGAATCTTTATTCACTAATATAGGCCTAAGCTTATTTTTATTACCTTGAAAAATGCACTTAAAATTTAATTTCAGATCCTGAGAATGCGGTGGGGGTGAAACAATGACTAATAAAAGCCAGGAGCTTGCTTCTGCAGTCAGACACAGATAGATGTTTCAGAAATAACAGTGTTTGCAAACCAGAGGCTGAAAAGCTACAGATTTGACTCGAAATTACTCAATGGGGAGGTCAGGAAATTGTGGTCAGAGGCGTTGTGGAGTGGCTGACAAACGCTCTTTGTAGGGGGGCATTGCTTATTTAACCCACGGTGCTGGCATCCGCCGTGTCCCGGTGCAGCGGTCTGTAGCCACTGAGCAGACAGACACCAGAAACAGGATGGACTCAGCGGCTGCAAAGGCTTTTGTGCAGAGCCTGCAGTGCAGAGCCGTGGCTGTGAGTGCTCGAGCTCTTTGCCTTTGGCCACGCAACCCAACTGGGGAGGAGGACAGGAGGAGCAGCCTGCCTCCCGTATGGGTTGGGATGCAGAGTCCTGCAAGTGAGGCAGGGCAGCCTTCAGCTGCTCTTCCCTGAGGGCTGGAGGTGGCTGCAGGACCACTTGGGAGGACGCCCTGCACCCAGTTCTGAGCAACCCCCCAACGCCAGCCCACACAACTTTGGGTGTTCTTGTGCTTCCACCAAGTCCACCAGCCGTGGGAGGGCAAATGGCTGAAATTGAAGCTGGATTTACAATCCCCATCCCTTGCTCTTTGTAGGTGCAAACCCTTGGCTAAGCCCCTCTGTTTTCATGTGGCCCTTTGCAGACATTTTCTGGTGCTCAACTCAAAGTGCTGGAGAGCAGAATGCATACCAGGTGATGCTGGTAGGTCACCTTCAGCAGGAGAGTGAGACTTGGGGCTTAAAGGGGCCCCTGCATGGGTAGAGCTGGCCCCATCACTGGTCTTGGTGCTTCTTGCCACTACCTTTCCCTGTAGGGTGGTGCTGGAGATGCCCACAAACCCGATGAAAAGCAGGCAGCAGCTGAAAAACAGGCGGTGGTCCCTCCATCCCTTCCTGGTGCCCTCCCATCCCGGCAGGCGCCGGACCAGTGGGGCAGCCCCCAAGCCAGCGAGCCCCCCACGCATCAGCATCCTGCCCCTTCATCACAGCTCATTAATCTCCAATCGATCTATAAATAAGCCTTTTAAAGCCTACGTCAGCACTGGGGAATTATTTATGCTGAACTTTGGAATGATTTCTCTTTAATCAGCTCTTCGTCTTTGATTACAGGTCTGAACTGAGGGAACTGTCTAGACTGGATTTAGTTTCTAGGGTGAAAAAAAGAGAAATTGGAGGTAGGGGAGGGAAGTGGCAGGGGGGAGAAAGTGTGTGTTTCTAATGAACACGAGATGGGGGGCTGGGGAAAGCAGAGCAGCAGGGTGTTAAGATCTCCAGTAGTCAAAGGAAGGGATTGCTTTAGGCAAACTCTTTCCCACATGGAATATATAATGTCTAGACAATCAGTCTGGGTTTGCTTTGTAATTCTCTTAGGAAACCGTGACAGAGAATTTATTTGCTTCTGTCACAGAAAAGCAGGTATTTGTTTCACTTACTGGCTCTTAATTACCCTGAAGAATTCGCTCTTAAACCCCAGGCATTTCCACTGTTTGTTAACAGTGTTAAAATGATGACAAATATCTGAAGCTTGAGGATTTTCCTTTCTCTTTGAGTGAGTGTGCTGAGGCTCAGCGATACAGCATCCTACTTGTCTCGGATCCAGCCGGGAGCACAGAGGAATTGCTTGTCTTTGGGAGGAACACCTATTCCCTTCCTTTCTTAACCCATCAATCAGATGGCTTCACACCAAGTGAAAGAGCAGTAGGTGAAAAAAATCCCCTGTGAAAAGTGAAACGGGCAACTTCTGGATTGTTTTGTTGAGGCTTGCTTGGTTTTCTTGTTTTTCTTTTTCCTCCCCTGCCAATATCAAAATATGGTCCTTCAAAAGACCAACTTTGAGAATCAGATTGATTCATCAGCAGATGATAGACACAGTGGTCAGGCAGCTCTGTGTAGGGTCTGCAAAGCCGCAGGATGCCTCTGAGTTTGCAGCCAGCCGGGAGGCAATGCTGCACTGAGGATGCTCACGAGGACGTATCCAGTGTTAGCCAAGATAGGTGTGCTCGGTGCTACCCAGGAGTGCCCATGGATGCAGTGACATTTCTCCTTACAGGGCTTATCCCCAAACCCAGTGCATCCAAGACTGAGGATGCTCCTTCCCCTCAGGGTCTGTCTTGTGGATTTTGCCATAAGTAAGCAAATCATTTCTGGTGGTGGACAGGAATGGGGTGAAATGAAGGGGAAGCGCTTGGCTGGCTTGGTAGAGCAGCCACGCTGGAGTCTGAATGTGTTGCCTGAACAGTGATCAGACGTGACAGCAGCAGTCAGATGGGGAGATTCCCCAAATCCTGTGGGAAACGTGCCCAAATGAACCACACTCACATCTGCTGGGACCGTGGCATCGGCTTCTATCTGCTGTTTGCACAAAGTCTCTTGGAAAGTGTGGTTTTGAACAGAAATCATGTCTGCTTTTGTTCTGTGGAGAAATTGGCAGCTTGAGGCCCTGAAGGAGATAAAAACTGTGGTTTGTCTTTTGTTCAAGTCTATATTTCTAACGCAGAGTCTGCTTAGAAACATCACCAAATATGGATGGCCACAGAGCTATAGCAAATAGAGAAAAAGCAGTGAGACGCCATCAGTTAATCTGCCATATCCATCTCTCATTGCAGGGTGATCAGTTACGAGTGCTGTCCTGGATATGAAAAAGTTCCTGGAGAAAAAGGCTGCCCAGCTGGTAAAAATAACACTTGACATTTTTTTTTAGACTTCTTAAAATCATCCAGCTGCCTGGTAAAGGGAGATGTGAGAAAAACCCTCAAAGTGGATTTGATTTGTGCAGTTGGTGCAGTTTTGCCATGAACAAGTCAAAAATGGGCTTGGCAGAGCACCAGCTGAGTGCCAACTCAGCTCCAAAGCATGCCAAATGTGCCAGACAACTTAAAACCATAGATATAATTACACTTAATCAAGCACTGGAGGGCCAGAGGGAACACTTTATTCCAATAAGTAATATAGCTGTATTGGAAACACAGTACAGAGGAATGAGAGAGTAGTGACAGCTCTGCCAATCTCTGCTCGCTTTTATTTTAGCAAGCATGAGTTGAGCAAAACTGCATCTAGGAGAAATGCACTGGTGGGGGTTGGGAGGGAATTAACTGGGGTCTGCTGAAGAAAGACATAGTCTGCTTTTGCTTTCTGAATGCTTCCTTCCTCTAAAGTTTGATGCCACCCAGTTAACCACGTGGGCTGGTGCAGATGGTCAGCAGAGACTGAGGCTGGCAGTGAGCTGCCAGCTCTGAGCACCAAAACTGAAGCATAAAGAAGGATTGGGTGAAAGCCACTAAAATCTTTGCTTGCTTCAATTCACATCCATATAAATCCAGAGTGACTCCATTTAAAGATCCCACATTGCATTGCCTGGGGAGATGCAGTAGGTCCTGCATTGCACTGCTGTAATTGAGGCTGGAGCTGTCAGGCTGTGATTATTTGTTATCTAATTAATGAATTGCAAGTTCCCTGGCATGCTTCATTTCCCTGAGCATTCTCACCAGCATCTCTGCTGTAGTTCAGCGTGGCGCAGGGAAGGACGAGGGATGCTTTGGGAACGTAACCTTCTCTTCTTTCAGCGCTGCCACTTTCAAACATCTATGAAACCCTGGGAGTTGTTGGGTCTGCCACCACCCAGCTCTACTCTGACCGGTCTAACCTGAGGCCAGAGATCGAAGGACCTGGAAGCTTCACAATTTTTGCCCCAAGTAACGAGGCCTGGGCGTCCTTGTCTGCTGTAAGATATAATTCCTCTTCTTTCTCCTCTTCCTCTGGCTTTCTCTAGTGGAGATCTGGTCCTGCTAGGGTCTGGATCCAGCCCTATCCAGTAGAACAGACACAGTCCTGATGCGGGAAGGACTATGAACTTCTAAGGTGGGAATCACTGTACTGCTGGTCCATCAGCTCCAGAGCTTCGTTTCTGAATGACCCAACCCTAGAGAGATATGGATGCTCTTGGGTGGGTGGACATAAAAATCACCTACGTTCAGTTTTCCCAGCTTCTTCCCATGAGGGATTGCACCAAGACCTGCAGCAAGTGACTTTCCATCCCTTTTGTTTTTCCTTCTTGACCCTTACTGTGCTGCCCTGGTTGTTTTTAATAATTGGCACAAGTAGCCAGTCCCAACCGGAGCCTCAGTAAACTGCAGCCTGCCTGCACCAGAGTGTTCCTGTGCTCACTGCTGGTGCTCCCATCCTAGTGGGGCATATCTGTGAACAGGGCAGAGCCCTGGTTGTACAACCCCTACCCAGTTACATCCTACCTTTAAATCACTTGCCCATCAATTTGTAAAAACAACTGTTGGGGCAGGGAGGGGGCATCTATTTGGCTTTCCTCACTACCTGCACCACCCTTGCAGAGACAATGCTCTTGAAGGAGGTCTCTGCTGTGTCTTCAGCCCTGTGCGATGCCTTTTGTTGCCTCACTGCTCATTTCAATACAGTGATCCCACACCGGACCTTGCTGCCACCATCCCTTTGTCTGCCAGGGATGGGGATGTCTGAGCTGCTGTTGTAAGGCAAAAGATAAAGATTTGTGGAAGCTAAAGCGGTTAATTTGCACAGATGGCTTAAAGCTGAATGCATCACTTAATACACATGCTCCTAGGAAGCACCTTGGATGCAGCCAGACCTCCCAACTATCTCTGACATCCAGCTTGCTTGTGCTCAGCACTGAAAAATGAATTTTTCTGATTTTTCAGGAAACTCTGGATTCCTTAGTCAGTAACGTTAACATCGAGCTGCTCAATGCCCTACGCTTCCACATGGTGAACAAACGGGTCCTCACGGATGACCTGAAACATGGGACCACCCTTAACTCGATGTACCAGGACCTGCCTATCCATATTCACCACTATCCCAATGGGGTAAGACATTTGGATTAAGCCTATGCCCAGCGGGCTTGCTTTTCTGCTGCCTTACACCTCCTGTGCTGTCCTTGGACCTCCAGGACTCTGTAATGCTTAGGTTGACCACTGTTGATTTAGGATATGTATTTAGAAGGAGCTTGGAAAGAATATTTGTCAGCAGATAGCTTCCTCAGTGCCGTGGCTGTGAACTTGCCCACACTGCTCTGTAACGGGATGCTCGCCCCGGTGCTGGTTCTTGCATATTTTCTTAGGCATGATGATTCAGGGTAGACAAAACCACTGATTATTTTCAAAGCTCTTTAAACATGAAGTGTTTCAAACATTCCTGATAAAGTATTCTCGTTCCTGGTGTGTTTTCTTATGAAACCACATTTCTGCTCCTGCTGGTTCAGTGTTGTAGCACTCGCTGTGTTTGCAGTGGGAAACCAGAGGAGGCTGCTTTACCTTCTTAGTGCACATAACACCCCCGTGGCTCTGTCCCTCTGCAGATTGTGACCGTGAACTGTGCCAGGCTCTTGAAAGCTGACCACCATGCCACCAACGGGGTGGTTCATGTCATTGATAAAGTCATCGGCACCACTACGAACAGCATTCAGCAGGTCATCGAGACTGAGGAAAGCCTGGAAACCCTTCGGGTGAGTCCACCTCGTGTGCTCTGGGGATCCTTCAAGGTGGTCAGTCATCCCCCTGCCGTGGATGAAGAGCTTGCTAGTGCCTAGGTGCTGTGACCTGAAAGCTGCTTATAAAATCCATGTACCAATATAGCTTAGTTTGCTTTAGGAAGAGAAGTGCTTGGTATCAGCACGAGTAGGGTTTTATGAGAGTAATTGTCACCTTGTTACTGCTGTCAGTGAGGAGGTGTAGACTGAGTCTGGCTCCTCACTCTTCTGTGGGAGTCTTTTCCAACCTTGGGATTCTGGAAGTCTAAGCCTTAGGAGATGTGAACTGTTTGGATTTGATGAGTACCAATTTATTTGCCATTTGCCTCAGTATTTGCCAAGTTCAGGAGGAACTTTAAAAGCACAGGGGTTTTGCAGTCAGCCAGCTGTGAGTTCTGATCTGAATTATTCACTGGAACTACTGTGACCCTTTCCAGGCATATTAGGGTATTCGAACCAGCTCCCAGTGTTGCCAAAAAGGGCTCTTGTACTCAAATTTCTGGAGTACAAGAGAACCACGGGGCCGGGTTAAATTTATAAAGGGACCAAAGTGCTGAAAGAAGCTATTCAGGACTTTTTGTAAGTCCCCTGAATTTATAAAAGCCCTAATAAATCTGGCCCTTAGTGTGAGCCTGGACAAAGACGCTGACCTTTGTATTCTGGCTGAATGTCTTTTTCCCTCTCCTCGTTTCTCTGAAGGCTGCTGTGGCTGCTTCTGACCTCAACAGCTTGCTGGAAAGCGAAGGCCAGTACACGCTCTTGGCTCCAACCAACGAAGCCTTTGAGAAGATCCCACGAGAAACACTGAACAGGATCCTGGGCGACCCAGAAGCTCTGAGGGGTAAGTGCTTGTTTATCAAGCCCGTTGAGAGATTGAAGAGTATTTTGCAGTTCTGGTGAATTCCTTCCCAAGGCCATCTGAACAGCCCCTTGGAACGCCCTGACAGCAGCTGCAGAGCGTACATTTGACCATCTCCAGCTTTTGAAGCTGGACAGCCCAGACTCCTTTGGATGAGGACGTGGCAAACATGTAGATGTGGCAGACAGGGTGTTCTCCAGACATGGAGGAGGGAGCTGAAGCAGTCCCTTTTCCTAGTCTTCCTCTAGCACTCCTGGATGGGATGGTGATTTCTGTCAATCCAGCAAGGTGCTGGAAAACGACTGTAAAGTCGGTGTGACTTCCCCTGACAAATGGGTTGAGTAACCACAGAAAGCCTTTGAAGTTGACCAGGGTGCATAAAAATGGCTCTCTTTAGGCACTTCATTTCTTAGGCTGCTGAATTACAATTGCATGGTTCAAAATGCCTGTGTATCTTTTGGAGCAGAGCCCCATACCGTACAGTACAGGAGGCCCTCACCATTGAACAGGATCCCTCAAAGCTGCAGTAGTTTCATGGTTCATTTTTGCAGCTCACTAAGACACTTGCTTCTCTTACAGACCTGCTGAACCATCACATCCTGAAGTCAGCCATGTGTGCTGAGGCCATCATCGCTGGCCTGACGATGGAGACTCTGGAAGGAACCACCTTGGACGTGGGCTGCAGTGGGGAAGAGCTGACCCTCAATGGGAAGCCCATCATTGCCAACAAGGACATCCTGGCAACCAATGGTGTTGTGCATTTTGTAAATGAGCTGCTGATCCCAGACTCAGGTACTGGTGCCTCCCTGCATCTTTCTTTGTGTGGCCTTTCTTTTGTCTGTTTTGCCAAGGAAACACTGGATTTAGATGCTGTAGATACATTGTGGTGATGGGTTGATTGCCTTTAATGCAAGGTTTCTATGTGTTGCTTTTCTTTTCAGCTAAGACCCTGTTTGAGTTGGCACAAGAATCTGAAGTTTCCAAGTCTACTGACCTTTTCAGACAAGCTGGTCTCAGTTCCCACCTAACTGGCAGTGAGAAAGTGACCCTCCTTGCCCCAGTGAACGATGTGTTCAAAGGTAAATGGGGCAGCAAATTCCTTTCTTCTATCAGCTTGGGCCACAGATCAGCTTCAAACAGTCTCCAGCCAAGTTTCAGCGCAGAAGCATGCAAACCCTCTCCCAAATGCCTCAGCCATGGGCAGGGGCATCTAGCTTTGCAGTTAAACCTGGTGAAGATCATTCTAGGTGAATCACTGGCTCTTCCCATTCCTTTCCTGCAGACGGACTCCCGGTTGTTGACAGCAACATGAAAAACCTGCTTCTGAACCACATTGTTCGAGACCAGCTCTCCTCTAAATACCTTTACCACGGACAGAAGCTACAGACCCTGGGTGACAGGGAGCTGAGAGTTTTTGTGTACCGCAATGTAAGTTCCTGCAGTGCTGTGTGTGGCTCAGCGATGCTCCATGTCTGTAATCGTAGGGCTGCCATGAAAAAAGTGCAGTAGAGCATCATGGAGAGTGTAAACACCTCTCTCCTGAGGATTATGCTAATATTTTGGGGGGTTCTTCAATTTTTGTTTGCAGAACCTCTGCATTGAAAATGCCTGCATCGCTGCCCACGACAAGAGAGGAAGGTTTGGGACCCTGTTTAGTGTGGACAAAATGTTGACTCCACCATCTGGCTCAGTGATGGATGTTCTGAAGGCAGACCATCGCTTCAGGTAACCTTTCTGCTCTTCCTGAGTGCTAGCTGGGAGCAGAAGAGCTGCCAGTAGTTTGTATTTGTTATGCACTGTAGTCATGGCTATATTTTTTCAACAGAGCATCCAAAAACATGGTCTTATCCCTAAATTATAGGGAGCAAGACTTCAAATAACCCTTCAATTAATGGTGAGTCAGCAGTGTGTGGTCCCCCCGAATACAGTAAGAACCTGGCTCCAAAGCCATCTCTGCCCACCCGAGCCACTGTGGGCAGCCCTCTCTGTCTCCCCATTACCACTTAGTCCCCAAGGATCACCGTTCCCAGGTTGCTTTGCCATTTCTCAGATGTTCTGGTCAGACCTCATCAGCTCATTTCCTACCCAATCAACTTTTTTTTGGTTAATTGATTTGCTGGACTGCAGGAGGACTTTGCAATTGCAGCTTCTCATCTCTCTCTCTCTCTCACGTGACATGGAATTGCCCAAAGACCAGCAAAGGCAGCTTGTGAGGTGTTTTGTCTATGTTTGCCTTGCAGTACGTTGGTGGCTGCTATCCAGTCTGCTGGTCTGACAGAGAACCTGAACAGGCCAGGTACCTTCACAGTGTTTGCTCCAACGAATGAAGCTTTCCGAGCCATGCCCCAGGGTGAGCTGAACAAACTGATGGGTGAGTGTTTCCACAGCATTTCCATCAACAGCTGCTGGGTGTTACTGGCATGGTATGGGAGAAACCGCTACATTTCTCAGCCATATCTCATTCTTTGGCACTGTCTGTTGGAAGCATGGGCTTCCTATGTGATGGGTTTGGATAAGTCTTACCCAGCAGAAGGCTGAGGATGCCCAGAGCGGCACTGAACTCTCACACAAAGCATCAGCATGGGTTTATCCTTTCCTTAAGCTGGGAAGATGTATCTGTAAAAGTGTGCTGCGAACTTACTGTGACTTCAGTCTGGCTGTGCTGGCTGGTGTAAGCAAGGTAACTCTAAGGGGATTTTAGAGGAACCCATGAGGTCTCTGCCTTGTGAGTCAGGGATGGGAGAAGAGAGAACGTGGCTGTCAACCACATTGGATCAGAGGCTCTAAAGTTGGTCTAAATAGAAAACACAGTCCAGATTCAGCCTCAGGTTACACTGTGTGAAATTTCAGTAGTAAAAGGATGGAGCTGTTGCTCCATCTATGTGTACATGGGCAAAGTAGGAAGTCCAGTCTGATCCTGAGAAGACAACAGATATTCCAGTCCAGCCCAGACGAAGACCAATATCCTGAAAAGCACAGGCATGCAGGCTGGGTGTGGAGGAAAGCATGGGAATGTTTAATAATGCTCTTCTGGGTAAGCAGCACCATGTTTTATTTTGTTCCTGTTGAAAACTGGCTGTGGTTGGAAACAATGTCAGGTATTTGAGTGTACCGTCTTCTCCTCATTAAAGCCCAACCAAACATTGACATCATAATTTGGGAAGCATCTGCCCATGGTAGCTGGTTATCCTTTTAAGTGCAGGGATGAGGAACTGGTAATAGCAGGCTGCACATCCAGTCTAATGCTTAATGTATAAATATTTCAGGACTGTTTTGCAGCTCTTGTAAACGGCTGCAGGGATGAGGTATCCCAGATGCAGACACTCCAGACGTTCTTGTTTTTTCACACAAATATTTAGCTTACACTCCTGATGATGAAGTGGTGAATCATGCTGGTGAGGATGTGTGGTGTGAGCTGTGGCCACCCTTGAAAAACTGTAATGGAAAAAAGAGTTCAGTGTGTTCAGATAGAAGCATGAAAGGGAAAAAAAAAATCCCCCTTGCTGAAGGAGCTTCTCTGGTTTTGTAGATGGAGGCTGTCTTTTGCACTGGCTGGTCCTGATTGCCTCTCCATTGGCTTTGTTAGTGACACTGTATCCTCTGAAGGAGAAGATGGAGGAGGGCAGTGCCTGTCACTGCCTCTTCTGGAAAGCAGATGGCAAAGGGGAAGCATCTTGTCTTCCTGAGATCTATTTCAAAACATGGCTAGATGGGTAGAGACTCAGTGGTGAGCCATTAGTGATGTTTCTTCTACACCTTTCCCCATCCTGCCCAGGAATCCTGCAGTCTCAGCCATGAAGATTATTGCCAAATGACACCAGTGGTGGCAAAATAATGACATTTGCAAATACTCCAGTGGTCTGTCTGCTTCCTTATTTCACATAGGTCTTTTTCCCCCAGCCCTAGACTTTCTTGGGAAATTAAAGCAGCGACAGAAGCAGGTTCACACTGTGCAGTGAGACAATGTGGGACTGAAAACCCAAGAGATAGGGATTTCATCTAGAGCAGGGTTGGTACGGACCAAGGTGAGATACTGGGAGAGTGTCCTTCTGGACTCACTGGGATCCTGACCTGTCCAGGCAGGGATCGTTTCAGTGTCTTAACCAGCTGCAAACAAGGTCCTTCTGCCTGGTCTTCTCAATCTTTATGTGGCTGGTCTTCTCAGTCTTTGCATCAGCTCCTTGCCCTTTCAGGAAATTAGGGCATTTCTCATGTAATCTCATTCTAGCACATGAAATACAGGAGCCAAACGCCGAGGCTGGTTTGCAAATGTCAGTGTTTCCTTCCCCCAGGTAATGCCAAGGAGCTTGCCAACATCCTCAAGTTCCATGTGGCTGACGAGATCCTGGTGAGCGGTGCTGTCAATGCCCTGGTGAGGCTCAAGACCATGCAAGGAGACAAGCTGGAAGTCAGCATGGTGAGTCACCTGGGATGGGGTTTCACAGCCCGCAGGGCTCTGGTCTGTGTTTCTCTGTCCATGTCAAGGACTGACGTACATCCATGTGCTTTTGGATGGTGTGGGAACCTCTTCTAAATGTGCACGCAGACCCACTGAAGTGTGTTCTGGGCTGTAGCAGAGGGACTGTTGCCATGTGTTCAATTCAACAAGCTGGCTGTCTTGAAAAGCGGTTTTCTTCACTTTTCTCCCCAGAAGACCAATTGTAAATGATTTCCAGGAGCTGTTATAAATTTAAACCTGAGTCATGGGGGAAAAAGCATAAATACATTAAACAAACAGCTCATTGAGCCAACCTATCTTTTCTAGTGCAGAAATCTAGTGATTTCTGCATGGGCTCCTTTGACCCAGCAGGATTTATCTAGATGTTATAATTTAATTTCACAAATTCTGCACTACATTAAAATAAAAGAAATACAGGATCCTGTATTGAGGTGGGGCAGGGGGGATATTTCAGGAAATAAATAACCCAAGACCCACTCTGTGTATAAGGAAGAAAACGCAGGGCAAAACTGGGAAGGCTGGTGTTTCCATCTGCATTGAGTTGACCGACTTTCCCACCAGCCTCTTCCCATGTCCAGTCCTCATCTGTCCTCTCCTGATGCCGTCTCTGCAGCCGTCCCTCTTGGCACGAGGAGCAGAGCTCGCTGCCATCAGGTGATGGGCTCTGCTGCTGCGGGACAGCACTCCCAGCACTGGGAAAGTCCGTGCTCCACAGCCTGCCAGCTGCTCCAGGACAAACTGCCCAGCCTGTCATTTGTTTTTATATTCTCCTTAATTAGCAAGAGGAATGAAAACACCCACAGCCATGCAGTAAATGAATGAAAGCAGAGTGAGGGGGTTTAAAATGAGATTGGAAACCACTGGTGACAAAAGCTTCTCATGTTCTACTTTATTTTCTTTTTCTTCTCCTGAACAGAAGAACAATGTAGTACACATCAACAAGGAGCCTGTTGCTGAAAGCGATATCATGGCCACGAACGGTGTGATTTATGCTGTGAACTCTGTCTTACAGCCCCAGGGTAGGTCCTTGGGTGGAAATACCTAGAGCTGCTTTGGGAGGGAGAGGTGACCCATGGCTATGGCTTCAGTCTAGTGAGGAGGATTACCCTGCTATGGGGTTTCCAACACATCCTCCAAAAACTTAGAAGGAGCAGCCTGTGTACTTTGAAGAGTATTTCAGTGCTATCTGTGTCTCACCTGTAGCTTCAAGGCCTCAAGAAAGAGGGGACGAGCCCGCAGATCCCGCCTTGGAGATCTTCAAACAGGCATCAGCGCTGTCCAAGGTAAAAGGGGGAAAGATCTCTCACTTTAGAGCCCCTGAAAATACAGTTTGGGAATAGCAATCAGAAGATAATCTCACATTCAGCCTGACTGCCAGAGACAGTGATGGTGTGTGCTTTGAGTCATGACCCACCCTCCCTTCGTACGGGATTTATCTCTAAGAAATGGTACATTTGGCAACACAAAACCTCCAGATTTGCAGCACCCAGTGAATGTCACCTTGGCAGCACGTGTCAGCTTCCAATAATGAAGAGTCACTCACCCATAGCTTCTGGAGACCAGGAGCAAACGTAGTGACATGCAAACTGTTCTTACCTCCCCTCCGGAGGGAGGCTGAGGGAGCTGGGCTGGTTCAGCCTGGAGAAGAGAAGGCTGTGGGGGGACCTCATTGCAGCCTTCCAGTCCCTGAAGGGAGCAGAGGAACAGGAGGGGAATCAGCTTGTTCAAGGGCAGAGACTGGCAGGACAAGGGGGATGGAGTGAAGCTGAAGGAGGGAAGGTTTACATTAGATATTAGGGGGAAGTTCTTTGCAGAGAGAGTGGTGAGGGGCTGGAACAGGCTGCCCAGAGAGGGGGTGGGTGCCCCATCCCTGGGGGTGTTCAAGGCCAGGTTGGCTGGGGCCCTGGGCAACCTTGTGTAGCTCCAGGCATGGAGGTTGGTGTCCCTGCCTGTGGCAAGGGGGGTTGGAGCTCTGTGACCCTTGGGGTCCCTTCCAACCCAGACCAGTCTATGATTCTGTGAACAGAGACTTGCTGTATGTATGCAAACCTTGTATTTTCTATCCATGCAGGTTTCTCAGAGGAATCCTCGACTAGGTAAAACAACGTCTCTAGCTTCTTTCTAATTTCCCTCATACATCCCTGTCCCTTGAAGAGAAGTTTATTCTGGACACCGACCTGTGTGCCCTGTCCTAGGGAGCTGCTTTGGCAAGGGGTTTGGACTCGATGATCTCTGGAGGTCCCTTCCAACCCCTACAATCCTGTGATTCTGTTTTCTTGCTCCAAGCAGGATGTAGCATAACGGGGAGGGGAGGGGCCAGGGAAGATGCTGTGTGTCTGTCCCACCCAACTCAGTCTTCTCCTTGACAGCCCCTGTCTACTCCCGGTTACTAGCGAGGATGAAGGAGAACTCGGGTAGATTCTGAGCCACGTCGTGAGCAACCACAGTCAGCATCTTCATCCATCCCTTCTGCTCCAGCTGACAGCTAAAGAGAAGGACAGAATCGTTCTAAAAAACCAAATATCACCCTTAAATTTATTTTTGTTTCCAATGAAATGGATAAGAAAAATGAAAAGCCATATATATGTGTATATATTCTAAGACCGTTTTTATTTGGTTGTGACCTTAAAGTTTCCAGACTGAGGGACAGGGTTTGGGTTTGGGGTTTTGTTTCTTTTTTTTTATTTTTTTTTTTTCCCACAAAGTAGTCACTAATTTGCAGTTTTTAACATACCCAGTTTTGGGGCTTGATATGTACATACAAGGGCAGGTGCTTAATTCCCCTCTGGTTCAGGAGCTCAGAGATGCTCAGAGCTCACCTTGGTGCTGTCTCACTGGGGGACACCGAAAGGGGCTGAATCAAAGCCCCTTTTCCAGGCTCCAGTGGTACCTCCTGGCACTGCAAACTCCAGGCTCCCTTAGTGGGAAGCCAGGTATGATCTCACTGAAACCCCCCTGCAAACCAGTGCCAGAACTGGGAAGCTTTGGCCAGGATGACTTGGCAGGAATTGTGTGTGTTTAACTTCCAGAGCAAATGCATCACCAGGGGCCAACTGGCTGGCTGGCTGAACAGCCATTGCTTTGGAGGAAGCAAGTTTGTTGAATTCATTAACCATCACCCAAGCAAAGCTTTTTCTGTGTTGTTCTTTTTTGGTTTGGTTTGGTTTGGTTTATTTTGTATTTAAACAGGCATGTGTTTCCTTCTTCCCCTGTGTTTTAAAAGTCTATGAAATTCTGAGTTGAAGGCTTTTAGGAAAAGCCTCTCTATTGACATTGAGGAAACTGCATAACTATAAGCTACAGTTTGAACTGTTCTCTTCTTTTTTGAGGTTTGTTTATGCCTCTGGGTTTTAACTGTGCTGTGTTTTGTTCACAAGATTGAGATGAGAGCTCTCCCTGGCTGAAGCCTTCCAGTAAATGATTCGTTTTTAATAATGGTTGTGGGGGTTTTTTTAATAAAAAATTAAAAATAAAATCAAAAATATAAATATGTCAAGTGACAACACTCATTTGGGGTTTTTTTTGTGTGGTTTGAATTGTGTGATGGCACAGTTTTACCTGGGCACAGGGAGGGAGGTGGGTCAGATTTGACCAGATCAGCATTAACAGGTGTAATAGTTACTGGAGTGGAATGGCAAAGCATTCCTCCTCTCTAATCCAGGCTTGTCATTGTATTTTGGTGATAATTTCATGAGCACTCACTGCTGAGCACTCTGAGGAGCACAGAGCATCCCTCTCACTGGATGCTCAGCGCTGCGTGCTGGAATGCCAACAGCACCAACTGAGCCCAGCAGGGCTTTGTATTCACTCCCTGACCACTTATTGCCTCAGCAAAACTGAAGATTACAAGGCAAAGAAAGAAAAAGGGTGTCAAGTGCAGAATACAAAATAAACCAGATTGTTTTGGTCACCCTGGCTGAGGAACCCACCAGCAGCTTTCCTTGTATTAAAACCCCAAATTGAAATCCCATATGCTGGGAGCCATCTGCATAACTTAAATGTGTGAAAAACAATCAAGCTACTCTTTTATTTCCTCTCCCCAGCCTCCCATCTCATCTTTCTAGTTTTCTGGCACAATGTAGTCCTGTTGTTTAAGGCTGGAGTGGTACTGGGAAACCCTTTGAGCTGCCTATTCCCAGCAGCCCAAGAAGTCAAGAAGGCTCCTGGGGAGGAACACTCAGCTTTTTGTAATTAGAATAATTAATTACTAACTCCTACAAAAGCCTGAGAGAGGGGGAAATGCTGCTTTGCCTCTTGCTCAGTAGTAGCATATGCAATTGTGAGGGCAGAGGCTTGCCTTTTTTTTTTTCCTTTCCTGTTTTGATTGTGTTTTGGGGTTGTTTTTGTGGTGGTTGCTCTTGATGCTTCATGACTAAGCATTATGAGCTCCTTCACAAGCTGGCCAGTTGGTCTGATCCTCATTGAGGCAAGTGCCCCTTGCTTGGACCTTCTTTGGTGTCTTGACCTGGCAACTGGTTATGTGTTTCTTTGTGAAATTAAATTACTTGAGAAGACAGAAGTAAGGGAAAATTTACTTAGATGTGCTTAGCAACTGCAGAAAGTCCCATCTGCTGAGAGAGCAGTTCCTGTTGCCTCCTAGGAATACAGCCCTGACTTTCTGCTGCCTGGTTTATGGGCAGGCACTGGGGTTGGTGATGAAAGATGGTGCCCTTCTTTGTCCTGATGCTTGCCCTCCTTGGGGCTTTGCTGCTGCTCCCTCCCTTGCTGTGGGTCCCAGCAGCAGCTTCCTGCAGTGCTGTGGGTGTAGGGCTGGTGTCCCTAGTGTGCTGCCTCTATAGTGTCCCCAGGTCCCATGTCCTGGGAAGCCATCCCAGGGTGCCTTCCCACAGGCTCTGTGCCTGGGAGACCCTCAGGGCTTTGGTGTCTCCAGATGCTGGTTCATGTTGGTGGAAACTCTTGAGATGACTTAATTCCCTCCCTTTTTCTAATCTGAATTGGTTTCTCACCCCACCATGCTCAGGGGAGGTTACCCAGATGGCTTAGATTGATGGTTGAGCTGCTTTAGTTGATCAGTGGGGACTGCATCTCCTGCTTTGATTTCAGTGATGCTTTGGGGACGCTTTCCCCTGTGGATGTTCATCCCTGCACCCCTGTGGGGTGAGGGAGGGTGCTGGCAGTCACCCTACTAAGGGGAGCAAGATGTTATTGCTTCAGCCTTTGAGGGATGCGAGGGGAGGAAGCGAGAGGAGAGCAGCTGGAAGATGGGGAAATGAGGAGTGCTGAGATGATGGGAATATGGAACTTATCTGTCATTTTCTAAAGACATTTTTAATTTTATATATTTTTTGTGACAAAAGGTGGAAGTGAAAGGAAGAAGGAAGCTGCTGGTGCTGAGGAGAAACAGAACTCTCCTGGGGAAGTGCTGTCCGAGGGGCAGAGAGCCCCTGCAAGCCTGGCTGGGTGTGGGAACCTGAGGGATGCCCTAGCCAAGGGCTGTGGTGGGATGGAGGAGCTGGGGCTCCCCTGTGTACCCACCCCACAGCTCCAGGAGTCTCTAGGCACTGGGGAGGGAAGAAACAAAGCCTTTGCTGAAACAGAGGTGCTGCTGGGCGAGGGTCTGAGCTGCTGCAGCATCCCTGGGACAGGCGTGTGACCAGGAGCCTGTGGGATTGTGGCAAACACCACTGGGGCATTCAGGCCTGGGGCTAAGAGAGCCAAGCTGAGAGCTAGTAGCATTTTGGAGCAGAATCTTGCTTGCTTTTTATTTCCCCCACCTCCTTCAGAGTCAAGAGTGTTTTTCTATGGAAAGCTTGCAGGAATGTGCAGCTGCCCTTGTTTACTGGTTTAGAATAATGATTCCTTCACTTGCAGTGGCTCCAGTTCAACAACATAATTAAATGTATGCAGAAATCCATTTAGGAGAAATACAGTTTTTAAGTGTGTGCTCTAAGCCTTGGAATCCCACTGATGCCTGGTGACCAGGGCTGGGCTGATGCTGGTGGGTAGCCCCCGTGCCAGCTGAGCACCAGTGCAATCCATGGCAAGGAAACAGGGCCTCTGAAGGGCTGGAAAAGCAAATGCTGAATGTGAAATGTTGCATTTCAGGAAGCTTGATGTGGTGGTTTTGCTCATTTACATCTTGAGACAAGAGCCAGAGATGCTTTACTTCTAGAAAATTCTTTTGTTTTCCGGTGGCCTTCTGCTAATACACTTAAAGCAGGAGGAAAAGCAGCACTGTGCTCTGTCCCAGGAGAAATCTCACATGCAGTGCTGGGGTGGAAAACATGTGCTGTTCCAGCATCATGGAAATCTCAGAGTGCTGTTTGCTTGGCTTACAGAAGAGGTTTGGAGTCGACCTGCCCCATGTGATGGGGCTCGGTGGGGTCAGGCTGGGAGGGCTGTTGGGTGGGTGACGGCAGCTCCTTGCACCCTGTTATGTGAAAGGTGGAAAGGCAGAAGCCTTCATGGGTGTCGAAGGCCAAGCAGAGGCTTGAAGGAAGCCAGGGCATCATGGCCAGATGTGCTGCTTTTTCAGGATGACCCTGAAAGCCAAAGACTCAAGACAGGGGTGAAGCCACCCACATGCCCCTGCTTGGAAGAATCCATACTCCCTGCTGGTACTGAAATTCTAGTGTCTACATGTGAGTTACTGAAAAGGTGTTGTACCTGCTGGCTGTCATCCCAGGAGGAGCAAAAAGGAAAGCTAAGGGTAAGGCTTGCACTGGTGAGAGAAAGGCTCAAGGGGACAACTGATGCTGGAGGCATTCAGATGTGCTCTCAAATGGTTTTTTTTTCTTCTTCTTCATCCTTTTTGGTGAGACTTTTGAGAAGTTTTGCAGAAATCTGTAAATTCCCCAGAGGAAAATATTTAGGGGATTTTATTTCCAACAATGATGATGCCTCACTGTTTTGTAACATTTGTAAGAGTAAATACTTTGCAAAAGCTCAGCACTTTTCCTGGATGTCAGCTGGTGCAAGAGTGGAGGGGCATCAAGTGTGCAGGGAGCCATGCAGCGTATATTCAGGCATCCTCCTGCTAAGGTAGAGTAACTTTCTTAAGGATTGGTTATCACATCCTGGAAAGAAAGGTGACAGGAAGGTTTTGCTGGATGCTGACATCCATGAAACACTGAAAAATTCCTTACAGACCAGTCAGGCCTTAATTTATTATCTTTTCTTTCCATGTGCAGCTTGTGCATCAAGCCCTAGCACCTGGGGAATGCACAACTGGTTATGTTTTAACTGTTACTTCTGGAAGAAGTTTTGATACCTCCTCCTGTCTGGAAAAAATAGCTGTGTAAAACCTGGAGGCCTTCTGAGGTTGCTTCTTGGTTTGGTGGAGGCAGGAGGACGAGCTCAGAGATTTTGAGGCTTCCTACGCAGAAGCACTGGTGGTCTTCTGGCGCTCTGCCTTTGATCCAAAGTTTGCAGTTGGGATAAGTGAGCTCTTTCAGTGCTTGTTAGGTGGAAATCCCACATAACCCTGAGTGTTGCAGCCCTATCTTTGTACATGTGGAGTCACTGGCCTCCATAAAGAGCCAGAGGATGGTTCTGAGGGCAGGTGAAGTATCATGATGGGAGCGACAGCAGCTGTGACTTTATAATTAAGGCTGATTTTATAACACTAGTTTGAAGACACAGCTGTTTGCCACAGGCAGGCTAATCCCCATATGAGCATGGTGTGTGTTCTCCTAGCAGTGGTGTCGGTCGTGGCTTTTGATGCTGGACAGGCTCATGTGGTGGTGTGGCTTCCAGCTTGGAACTGGCTCATGGTGGGCATCTAGGAGTTCAGGCTGTGGATCTGGCTGGACAGGGTAGCCTAGCAAGTCTGTCTGTCCCTACTCCCAGATGGGGAACAGATCTTCACCCTTCCTATCATGTAGACCCCGAAGTGCTTTGACTTATTTATGGACTTCTCCCTGACAAGGGTCCACTCATCCCTGCACTTGAGCTGAAGGGATCTGGTTTTGCAGTCGTTGCTCATGTGAATGAGAGCACTACAGCCTGTTCATCACCCCCCAGACATGCACTGGCACCAGCAAAAATGGCTGGTTCCCTTCCTTAGCCTGTAACTAAAGAGCAGGAAAAAGTGGAATAAACAAACCAAAGCTGCAGGGTAGTCATGCAAGGCAAAGGGAACCGAGGAACATCAGCAGAAAGTGCTCCAGGACAACACCATCTGCGAGCACTTGAGGCTCAGGAAATGCTGCTCTTTAAGAAGTTCATGGTGCTGTTGTGTACAGCTGGAAACAGACTGGGGGTGAGGCTGGGCAATCATGCCTTCTATTCACTCAGCATATTTTGTCTCTTTTACGTAAAACCAGCAAATGAGGAACTTCAAGTAACTTCTTCCATGAAAGCTTTTGACTGCAGAACTGTTTATAGGCTTTCTTCCTTTGGGCTGCTTCTATCTTTGCCTTCTTGCTGCTGTTACCCTGGGATGTAGGGAGCCAGGAATAAAATGACTGATGTTCCAAGCTCTTCTGAAATGCCTGTGGAGCCACTGAGGCCGCTGAAGTCCCAAAAGATGAGGCACTGAGCTGTGAGCCACAGCAGGGCTGGATGAACTGTGCAGGCTTAGACATAGTCCTATCCTGCACCCAGAGAGCTCCTGGTGTGGATTTGGGAGATGCCCTCCATCGTGTGCAGGCAGGGATGGTACTCATTCACACCTAGCTGGCCAGGCTTGGGCATTGGAATTGTCCTTGCCATGAGGTCCCAGCTGCCCTGGTGATGTGACTGGTGCCACTGGGGCACAGTGGAGAGGGTCTGGGGATGCACTGGTTTTACACAGTGGAAGAGTGAGATGTAGTATCAAGGAGGTAGAAAGCAGACAGCCTGGGGGAGAGCAGCTCACTGGCATGTGTGTCCTCTCCACCTGCTGTTCCTCTGAGTAGTCTTCCCCCATTAAGTACCTCTGCAGTAAAAAGGAGAGCTGCTGTTCCAGGCTGGTGGTTCCTGAGGCAATACCATTGCCTTGTTGCTTGTCAGGCTTGCTGGCTCTTTGGGAAACTGTGTTCTCCTCTCTGCCTGTCACTGGGTGATGGAACCAAGGGCTGAAAGCACATCCATGCCCAACACTGCATCAGCTGCACAAAAGCCTTGCTGAGTCCAAGGAGATGCTGAGATGCTTGGAGATTAAGGATCAGAGCAGTTCAGATCATATCAGAGGCTATTCTAAAAAAGATGGGAAGAAATTGGCCCTGGGAAGCCCACAAGTGAGGTGGTGGCTACCAAGGGAGAAATGACCTGCCCTTGGTTCAGCAGAGGTGAATGCTTCAGAAAGCTGTGGGCAGGCCTGCCTGGGAAATCAAAGGGTTGTCTTCATCTGGGCTCTTCCCTATACTCACCACCCTGCCTTGCTTTGCTCCAGGTCACACTAAGTAGAATCAGGGGAAACCGAGGCTGGGCTTAACCAAGGAGAGCCTGAAATGCTGGATGTCTGGGGCTGATGGGCAGGGAGGGACACTCAGCTCAGAGGAGCATGCCTCCACACCATGCAACCTGGGGATGCTCAAGGGCACTGGGGAGCCAGGGAAGAGCAATGAGTAACGCTCAGAGTAGGTGGTCCCAGGCCTGCTGACCAAATGTTCCTCCCGAGCTACTACATTTGGATACCACAAGCAAGTGATTTCACTTTCCAGTTTGAAACCAGCCCCCCTAAAGCTACACTGCTGGCTGCTAACACTCATCCTGCTGCACACACAGCTCGCCAGGCCCCAACCCCTCTGTTCCTGTGGGTAACCTCGGGCAGCACGAATTCTGCCTGGGACTGAGGGACTGGGGAGCTGTGTTGCTTTTGCCATTTAATTGTAACCAGATTTCCCCCAGAAATGTCTGCTGAAATATTTATAAATACCATTGCCAGCAGCTGCTAATGCCAAACAGGAAATTTTAAGCTGAACAAACTTTTCCACGTTTCTAAGTGGGAAAAGTAAACTGTAGCTAAGACTAATATATTTATGAAAAAAAAAGTCTAAATAGCAACAGGCTTCCACTGTTCTGTATCCTGAGAGGAGTTCATGGTTTCTTCAAGCCTTGGTCCCTTCCATATAGGCTGCTTTCCATAAGCAGTACACCTGCAGAGTGATGTAAAGGTGCTCCTCCAAAGAAAACTGGGTTATTCCTCAGGACAGGTGGCTGTGCTGGGTGGCATCACAGCCTTTGCATTAGGGCTGTCACTCACTGGAGCAGGGCCACTGGGAAGCTTTTAGTAAAGGTATGTATGTTGTACCTGCTCCCTTTGGAGAGCAGTGCAGGTGAGGGACCTGGAGGACAGCAGGATGAGCATGACCAGCACTGCACCCTCATTGTCTAAGAAGGCTGATGGCATCCTGAGGTGTATTAGAAGGGGGTTGCTTAGTAGGTCAAGAGGTCCATCTCTCCCTCTGCTCTGCCCTGGTGAGACCACACCTGGAATATTCTGTCCAGCTCTGGGCCCCTCAGCTCAAGGACACAGAACTCCTTGAGAGAGCCCAGCGCAGGGCCACCAGGGTGATGGAGGGAGTGGAACCGCTTCCTGATGAGGAGAGGCTGAGGAGGCTGTGGCTCTTTAGCCTGGGGAAGAGGAGACTGAGGGGTCACCTCATCAGTGTTTATAAATATGTAAAGGGCAGAGTCAGGAGGACAGAGCCAGGCTGTTCTCAGCGATGGCCAGTGACAGGACAAGGTGCAAGCTGGAGCAGAGGAAGCTCTGTGGGAATGTAAGGAGGAACTTTGTCCCTGTGAGGGTGATGGAGCCCTGGGACAGGCTGCCCAGAAAGGTTGGGGAGTCTCCTTCTCTGGAGACATTCAAACCCTCCTGGACGTGTTCCGTTGGGATTTAGTCTGGGTGATCCTGCTCTGGTGGGGGGGCTGAACTAGATGGTCTCTTGAGGTCCCTTCTACTTCTGAACACTGTGATCCATGGTAGCTATCCATTATGGGGAATTCCTATTTCAAGCTGTTGGTTAATGTAATTACAAAGGGGAGAAAAATAAATCAGCCATGAGAGAATGAAAGCCATGAGGCTGGTGGGAGCAGTGGCCACCTGAGGGAAAGGAGCCTTCTTTTTGTGTTGTGCTTCAAGTTCTGGGTTTCTCTCCCCTTGAGGCTTTTTCTCCTAGGATTTTTTTTCTGCTCATTAATTACTTGATAGAGATGACTTTATTTTTTATCACAAGACATGGAAAAATGCTAAGTGTTAGTGGAGTTTATCTGTTTTAAACTTCTGCCTTGTAGGAATTCAGTTGAATTCATCTTCAGGCAAAAGGCATTGTTAGGCTTTTGAAAACTAATTCATGTTGGTTCATAGTCAGTGGTGTTAAAATAGAGATGAAATGAAGCAAATGTCCTCAAGGTGCACACTAATTCTGAAACTGGATTGAAGCATGCAAGCACCTTCATGCTGAAGTACAGATCTAAAACCTCAAGTCTTTTGAAGGATGAGCTATCACAATAACTCAGTCTCTACCGTCCCCACAATTACCCTCACATAAGCACACTTTTGAGCTCCATTTTTGATAAACTCTGATTACTGTGGTGCCTTAACAGGAAGAGAAGGGCTTTCTGATGCTGAAGAACTGTTCTGTTTGTGTTTAACTCCTGGCTGTTGGTAGCAAATCCTTATCCACTTCTTTCCTGTGAGTTAATGAATCAGTAGTGTGCAGTGAGCTCAGCTACAGGAGTGCCCAGGCTGAGTTGCACTTCACTGGCTGTTTTGGTGAGCAGAATGTATGCTTAACAGGAAAAAAGACTGTATAAGGAAATAAAGTTTTAAAGATTCCTGTAAAATTTCCTGACTAATAGTAGCAGGATCTCAGGAAGGCTTTATTGCAGTATAAAGTGTTGAGTTGGGCAGCAAATTTATTCATAGCTTTTCTACTCGAATGGACTCTGTCTGGTTTAATTCTGGGTAGGAAATGAAGCACCCAGGTGGGCTGCCCTGTGAACACTTGATTCTGAAACTGAGGAAGGAAAGTCTCAGCCCAGTGTGGGATGGAGGGGAGCGCTGCTGGCTGGTCAGAGACAGTCATAGTGCTCAGAGGTCCCAGATTCCTTGGGAGTGTGGGGTGCTGCACTGCCAGCTCACTCTCCAGAAACTCACTGCATGAGAACTCCAGGAGTTCTGTCCCTAAAAATCCCTCTTTCCATTCTGCTGATAGCCTCTGTAAGTTGCTGCTAAACTTCAGGCTTTAGGTTTGGCCTTTTCTCTGTGGTTACCTAGGCACCCTGGCAGGATGCACTGGGGGCAAAACCAGGCTGGTGTCCTTCCTTCACAGGCAGGTGGTATCAGCAGTCATCCTGCCCGTGTTTTCTCCCTGCATAAGAGAAGGCATCCATTTGCAATTAAATTCTTCTTTTCTCCATGCTGTCACTATCTGGAAAACCAAGCTGACTTTTTTCAGCAGCTGGGGAGACAGCATAGAGACTGAAAAGCAAGGTGGGGACCTTTGGATGGTATCCACACAAATGCTCTTGATCATGAGGGTTTTAAACAGGCATCTCAGTTGTTTGTCCCCACATACAGATCCCTTTACTGCAAAACTGTTCTCAGTGCAAAGGCTGGCCAAGGTGTACAGTCTGCCATGCTTGAGTGAATTCTCCCTTGGGAATAGCTCAGAAATGTGTGTTTTTCCCATTGCAGAAAGTGTCTGTCCTAGACCTTAAATCACCTGCATCAGTCTTGACCTCTACTCCCAAGTTCTGGCTGAGTGTACGTATGAAGTGCAGGCTCCTTGGCAGCTCCCAGTTGCTGCAGCACCCTCCTGCTGTACCCAATAAGCCACCTCTGGGTTTTCCTTTCCCTACTTGATGGGAGGCACCAGGTTTCCCTGGGCCAGAAGAGGCATGATGGAGCATGAGTCATGAGTTCTCCATGTCCTGGTATCTGGACCAAGTTTCTGAGTCTAATTAAAACCAGACACTTAGTGGGGAAAAAAATGTGCCTCAGAGCCTCTGCAGATATGTAGGCAGCCAGGAGGGGCACATCTTAGCAGAGACATGCTTTTTCTTACTGCTAGTTAATGCTCAAGAGCCCCAAGTGTCACCAAGTGAGGCTTGAAAAAGCAGTTAAGGCATTTCACTGCCACTGGGGAAGTCTGAGCTCTTTGATCCACTCTCAGATACAGACCTAATAGTGTGAGGCTGGGGCACTCAACTGCTTGATCTTGACCAGGTACCTTCCCTCCAGAGGTATGGCCTTTCAAAAGTCTTAGTGATGGCTTTACCCATCAAAGCCTTGATGTGTATCTACTATGTATAGACCAGGAAGCAACCTAAGGCCTGTGCTTCCCCACCTTTGTGCTTCAGCACTGTTGGAACAGCCTCAGCTCTTCACTCTCTGCTGTCCTGAGACTCCTGTTTAGATTCAGATGACTCCACAGTCAATGTCTTCCTCTTACCACAGGGATCCAGGAACATCCTAAGCCCACAGATGCATAACAAAGCACTTGAGCTGTGGTCAGATGATGCTGCTGTGACAAGGAGGTCTATTTATGAGTCTAGTTTTGAAAGGCCAGTGATTAAACTCATTTGCTGCATAACTGATGCCTGCCTACCACTAAGCTCTAAGTAAGAACGTGATTTAGAAGGAACTTTACTCTTCCCAGAATGTGGTGCTGTATGGTTTTGGGCTGAAGTAACCTGAGGGTTACCCTGATTATTGGGTTTTGTAATTTTACTTATGGTAAGTAAGTACTAAGGTGCTATTCTGATGTTTTTCTCCCCTCCTCCACATTGATTAATAGGGAATGACAGGAAGAGAGCGATGCCAAGAGCCTATCTTTCAGGGTTTGGGGGAGAAGGCCACATTGGGAATAGATAACTGTGTCCTGAAAGGCGAATCTGAATCACTCCTGACCAAGGTGAGTGTTGGATTATGAGTGTGTTGGCCTGCTCCACCCACTCACTGAAACAGAAGAGTGAGAGATCACCACAACAGCTTGCACAGCAAGATGTGAAGAAAGGAGCAAGCTACAGGTCTCACTGCAGCTGCCCACTGCAAGATTGGGTCGTTTAAGGTAACGGACTGGAATGTCCATCAAGAGTGAGAGGAAGGTAGCTGGCCAAAGCGCTGTGCGCCAGGTCCCCTCTGAGGTGGCATCACTCCACCTTGCCTGGGGCGCTGGAGCTGCAGCACTTGGAGATCTGGTCTGGAATTTTTATTATGTCCAGCAGTGAGCTAGATCTGGCTTAGGAATTTTCCAGTAAAATCCTTCTCTGCTGGGAAGTGTCGATTCACTGAACCCAAAACTTGGTATAATGATAATTAGAAAGCTTCCTCATCATATTAGGGTAGACAATGGCAGGACAAGGGGGATGGAGTGAAGCTGAAGGAGGGAAGGTTTAAATTAGATATTAGGGGGAAGTTCTTTCCAGAGAGAGTGGTGAGGGGCTGGAACAGGCTGCCCAGAGAGGGGGTGGGTGCCCCATCCCTGGGGGTGTTCAAGGCCAGGTTGGATGGGGCCCTGGGCAACCTTGTGTAGCTCCAGGCCTGGAGGTTGGTGTCCCTGCCTGTGGCAGGGGGTTGGAGCTCTGTGATACTTGGGGTCCCTTCCAACCCATGCCATTCTATGTTTCTGGGTGGGCTTTTTTGGTAGCAGAGAGAGAACCTCACAACATACCTTGCATGAGTTTAAGAAACTGAGGTTGTTCTTTCAGGCTGGATTTGGGCTAAAGAGCAGCTCTTGCACACCTCAGGTGCAGCTAGGTGGTCCCCCCTGCTCTCCTCGGATGCAGGAGGTCCCCCAGCTGCTCGCATGGACTTGGGGCAGTGCTGTGAGCTGAACATTGGGGAGTATCAGCACTGGCTGGCTCCTTCCAGAACCCAAGGGGGCTCTCGGAGACTACAGAGCATCTCCCCCAACCAGCCATGCAATGCCCAATGGCTGGTCTTGAGGCATCCCTTGAGCACATAGAACTTTCTGGAGACTTACAACAAGGTGAGGGAAGTCAAGATGGGGTAGGAAGGGACCAAGCCAGCAGCTGCTGGCTTGGTCCCTTCCTACCCCATCTTGACTTCACTGACCCAGGACGTAGACCTCAGCGTCATGCTCGGGGTGATACTGAAGCTCAGCTGCAAGCACTCTGGCTGTGTGAGCCAAGCAAACTGACCTCTCCACTGAAGTACTAAGTTCTTAACGTGCACTTAGGTAAGCAATACAGTGCTGGGGCAGCACTGGTATGTCCATAGCAGCAGCAGCTCCATCCAGGTAGAAAGTGTAGGTTCAGGTCAGCGTGGCCTCTCAGATCGTGGCACGTGGCTCATCTGTGAACCGTTACCTGTCCCTTTGCAGCTCTGGGCTGATGGGATGCAGATGCCTGTAAGGGTTTGGTCTCCAGTGGCTGTAACTGCTGCTGGCTTCATACTGGCAAAGACTCTGGAATTTGTTCTGCGTTTCATCTCTTGGATTTTAATGAGGCTTTTCCCTCCCTCACTCTGTGCTTTGTGCATACAGATGCCTTGCATTTTCTGAGCCTTAGGTAGCCAGCATGCCACTGCTCTAAGGTAGTATTACTGGTGTTTACTATAAACTCCATCTGCATCCCTCTGGTTCCAGTAAATCTGTTTCTGGAGACTAGGTAGCCACATCTCTGGCAGTCAAATGCCTTGTGAGTGTGCCACACAATTACTGCTGGAGCAGGACTGCTGCCACTTGGGGCAAGGAGCTCTTCTTACTTGCAGGAGGGTGGCTGTAACTGGAACCACCTGCAGTCACTGAAGCCAGGAGCCTTTCTGCTGAGAAGGCTAATGTGATTACTTAGGTGAATTAATCTGTAGAGGATGTTTTTCTGTTGTCTTTGCATTAATTGCTTCCAGCTTAGGGCATGGAAATGTTACTGGCCCTGGGAGGCTGGGGGAGAGAGGATAGAGGGGATGTCAGCAGCAACTGTGAGGTTTGGATGAGTATAGGATAGGGTTTCCCCCTCCTACTCCTACCTTCATTAAATTATGGGAATAAAGGTAAAACTAGTTGACTAAATCATACTGGGTAGAGCAAGCCTTAGTCTGACATACAGCAGCTATGAACTATTTGACAGCTGTAAGACTTTCTTAAAATGGGCCATCCTGATCTCTAGGGCTCTGCTGCTGCTTGGGAACAGCTTCTCAACCTTCTTTCTGTTTCTGATACAAAGAACTGACTCTAGTAAAGTTATCTGTGGGATTTCTCTCTTTCCAGAGATTCTACAGACAGACTTGATGCCCCAAGGTGGTGTCCTGTGATCCTGTGGCTTCCTTCAAGTGGTTCTGCTCAATGTGGGCAGCAGTACCTTTCAGCCCAGCAATCCAAACCCTGGGAGCCCATGGAGCATTTTTGTAGCTTTCATCCTCCTGTTGCTGGTGAGTTTGTGTTGTTTGGCTTTGGCTTCCTCACATATGACTTACAAATGTCAGCTCTTCTGCCTTCCCTCCATTTGCTCTCTCCTCATCCTTGACCTTGCCTGACTCAGCTGCAGGAGTGTTAAACGTTGCCTTAAGCAAACAGTCTTCAGAGAGCACCTTTCCTGCTGGGTTACCTGAGTAGCTTTGCCTTCAGAGAAGCATCTACCAGTCCTCATTCCACTTTTTTGTAAGATCCATTCCTTTCTTCTTGTGTTCACCTCAGAAATGTCTATTTCTTTTTTTTTCTCTTGGCACAACTTCTTGTCCCTCCTTTCATATTTTTCCTTCCCTGTTCCAATTCCTCCCTCTTTCACTTGTGATCATACCAATGTCCTTCTTGATGTTATTCAGAACTGATATGCAATGTACCACCCCTGTGTGCTCTTCCATCAGTCCCTCTGAGCACAAGCCCTTCTCTAGGGACTGATTTGGTACTAGCAGAAGGTACTTAGAGACATCTAGAACTGTTCAGTCATTTGGGTTATGAGCAGAGCCAGCAAGCAGAGGTTTCAAGCTGAAGATGGTTTTCTGGTTTGTGGGTGGTCACGTTATTCAGAGGACAGAGAACATCTCCAGCTAAGGTGCAGCTCTGATGCTGAGCTGGCACCATTCAAACACCTCTCCCCTGACTGCAGATGGATGGCTAACTCCTCAGCTTCAAGAGTCAAGTATCTAAGACTCTGACTGTTCAGTCACCTCTCTTTTTCCACCTTCCATGAGGGAAGATCTGTGGATGCAGGTATTTTTGAGGAGAAGAAAACTTGTACAGAAGATTTGGCCATTTCCAGCACTCGTGCCCCTCCTAAGAAAGTTCTACATGTGGAGCCTGATGCTTGGAGCACTCGAACTCCCTGTTCTTGAAGGGAGTGTTGGAAACAGTGTCTAAGTGAATACTTCAACCAGTGCATGTCAACCCTGAGATCTAAAAGCAGCTGTACTGAAAAGAATGTTCCCAGATCAAAATGACTCATTAGCAGAAGCTGGGCTGAGGCCATATGATTCTGAGTCAAGCTTCACTTGTCCCATCTCCAGCACCCAGCCCGTTCCAGAGGCTGCATGGGCTAGACAACCTTTGCTCATTAACAAACACGTGAACATCCCTTCCCAGCAGTAGCTTCCCCATGCTGAAATTACTCACTTGACATCCAAATATTAATGGAAAATGTCTTTTTAATGCTGAAAGCTATTCCCTTCTTGCGTTCAGGTCCAAGCTGTAGCCTTTTGGATAGGCTTTTGGCATGCTGCTGGTGTCTCCAAAGCAGCCACCTCCTGCAAATGGTAAGCAGCAAATGGGAAAGGGATATCCATGTGAAGTACTTGGAAAGAGAGGTAGTGAAGGTGCTTCTCACAGAACTTCAGGTGTCAATCCTAGATAAACAAAGATGACCTGTTCCTCAGAAATGCCTGTTGGTGCTGGCTGTTCTTCAGAGGCATCAGTTCCACCCCCCACCCCCCAGAAGCAGAGCGGGGCAGGCCGGGGTTGCAGAGCCCTGCTCCTCAGGTCACTGTGCAAGTTTGCACGTGGTTTTCCTGGGAGGGTGTCCCTCTGCCTGTTCCTCTTTTCTGTTCCAGTTCAGAACTGAAGAGGAGTTGCTGTGCCAACGCCCCCAGCATGGTGCCACAACAAATGGCCCTTCTGCGGGATGAAGCCTACACAAGTTTATTTGCCTATTTATAAAGAGCTTCTGCAGGCACATCAAGTATTTCAGCTGTGGGAAGAGCATCTCTTTCATGTGGTCACACTGTGCACACAGTGTAGGGATTTCAGAAAGGATTTCCTTAAACTTAGTGCTGTTTCAAGCTTTAATTCTGTCTGTATTTTGTATCCTGGGTTTTCCTTTGCAGTCTACTCACCATCTGCAAAGCTGCTTTAAATGTGCTACTGTATCTTCATCTGTTTCCTCCTCAAAGTTTTCTAATAAGTTGAAGTGCTTTCACTCTGCCCTGCAGAACCTGGATAGATTTTCACTGACCCTTGACCCAGTATCAGTCTCCCTTGTCCTTTCTGCTGGTCTGAACAGGATCACCTTTCAGAAGGGGAGAGATCAGCCTGGGCCAGGTTTTGGCTGTGTTGTGACATCCTGAACATCTCACTTGGCTTTGCAGAGATGGTGGCTGTGGGACTGGCTCAAAGATCAGGCAATAGCTTTCCCGTGGACTTTCAGGAAGGTCATGGCTGTGCCTTATGAGCATGGGTGTGCCAGCATCATTGTTCTTTCCACTCCTGTTCCCTTTGCCCCTTGTGCATCTCCACACCAGCACAGTACTCCTCAACCTCCTGGAAAGAGTCCTAGACTTCCCCACTCCTTGCAGAAGCCCCTCTATTTCTTGCTAGCTGTTGGAAAGGGGAGGGATTGGAGTCTAGTGCATCTGGATGCTGAACAGAAGTGGATGCTGAAATGGTGAGGCTGTTGGAGTGATGTCAGACAGAAAGCTTTTGAATGCAGTGTTAATGGGAAAAAAGTGGCTTATGATTCATTTATTAACTAGATGTTTTTCCAGCTAATTCAGAATTAAAAAAAATTAATGAACTACTTTATGTTGTGGTGGGGAACAGTAATTCATGGGCAAAACCAAAAGCAGTGTAGTACCATCACTAGGTTTCTTCAATGTTGTTCTACCATGTGCTTTTTTCCCCCTGGTTGCACTGAATGTGTTAAATTTGAAGTGTGACCCTCTGGTCTTGAAAGCATTTGCCTCTGATTTTACTCAGAAAATATTCTGTTTCTATTGCAACCCAAAAGCGTGGGCCTTTGGCTGGGTTTTCAATGGCTGTGGCTCTCCATGTGGTTTTGTTGTTCCACCATCAGTTGTGCAATCTGAAATGTCAGTGCAGACCATGGGCCATGCACGCACCAGTTGGGTCCTCACTTAGCTCTGCCAGCAATCACTGGTAGTGATGTAAGGGATGCTGCAGCCTTAGTCTCCCTGGGACTGAACCTTCTCTGGAGTCTGTGCTGATGGTGTAGTCATGAATTCCTTCAAAGATCAACTAGCCATCTCAAGTTTCAATTACCTCTTCATCATCTGTTAAACAACATCATAGATGTGTCCATTACAATGCAATTAAGATGATTTTCATTTATATAGCAGTGTAAGGACTTGTGAGACTCCCTGTTGCTCTGTGGAAAAGTAGAAGAACGTGGGTGTGGGCTGGTAAAGGGGAAAAAAGTTCTCCTAAGTCCCCTTCCTGCCACAGATTCAGCAGCACCATACACACACTGTGGGGCAATCAGCTCAGTGCTGACAGATGCAGGTCTCTGGGCATCTCTCTGGCTGCTCTTGCAGGAAACAGCCCAAAGGTGTGAAGGCCCACAAGGTTTTTTTGGAGGCTGCTTGCTCTTCCTTACTTGGGGCAAGAAACCCTGCCTTCTTTTCACAGTGGGCTCTGAGCTTTATGGAGTTGGCTTGAATTCCCCTGTCCACATCGGTGATCGGGGATTGAAAGTGCCTCTACTCTTACATGAGGGGGAGAGCTTTATTTCTGTGTTCCCCAGTGTGTGCTGGGTTTCTCTTGTATCCTCTTGTTGCTTTTTGGTTTGTTTTGATTTTTCTTTCCCCTCACAGTTCCTCCAAACCATGATGTATTTCAGGGTTAAAGGAAGGAGGACTCCTGCCAGTGCCTCTTGCACTGTAACCTTCCTCATAGACAGAGGCACTGTCAGTTGGCAGGACCCAGTTTTGTTGTCCCCAGGCACTCAAACAAGAGTTTATAGAATGTGCAAGACAGAAAAATTAACTTGAAAATACAATGCATGGTGTGCTGTTAGGATGGGATTTCAAGATGATGCCCCAGAGCTCCTGATGGTGTTCCTGGGGGCTGCAGAAGGCAATTAGAGAATTAATGAGAAATTTAGATGTTGGTCTCTAGGATGGGTTTCTCTTTTTTTTTTTTTTTTTAAAAAAGGTCTATTAACTTCTTCCTCAGTTAGGTCTGCATAGTTTGGCAGTCTTAATGCAGCAATAGTCTTCATCAGCTCAAAGTGATCCCAAAACCTGCTGTAAGAGCTGAAGAAGATGCAAAATAAGCTTATTTCTGTGTACAGGTCTGAATTCTGCTGAAATTAAGAGAAATCTTTCATTTTGGTATTTTGTCTCTAGATTTCTGCAGCTCAGTCCCCTGCCTTGCAGGAGGAATTACAGCTGCTAAAAATACCAAGGGGATGAGATCCTCCAGCCCTCCCCTAATAAAATGATCCCACCTTTTATGTGACGTTGGGGTTGTCCAACCTTTTCCTCTGATGTGAAAAACACACTGACAGTAATGAAATCTGCACAGCTTCTGCAGGAATTACTGCTTTTTCTTGGTGCCACTGTAAATTTGGGCATGTTTTTACAGGGAAGATGTCTGGAGTTTATAGCACAAAAAAATAATTAACAATAAACACGGAAGGCTGATAAAAGTTCAGCTTGCTTTTGAGCCAGGCAATTAAGCAAGCCAGGGTGGAGGGGAATGTAAATCAAAGACAACTTCCCTAGTTATCTAGATTCTAATATTTCTGTGATAAATTAGTTTTTAAAAAATGGAAAGTTGAGAAGTTGGAAGTTACATGTAGGGTAGAAAAAAGCAGCTGTTGTTCAAACACACTTTTCTTGGTAGGGAATATTATGTTCATGTTTATATTTGAATATGCTTTCCTCCTAACTGCAGGCACCAGAAAATCTGCTCCCTTATTTTTCAGTGAGGACAGTTTAATGTAGAATACCAAGGGCTGAAACATGGAGCAAAAGCCCTGGGATGTGTGGGGAAGATGATCCTGGAAGGTGATGGTGAGCCTTTATACACCCAGTTTCTGCAGCTTGAAGCAATGACTGTGTCTCTGACACTGAGCCTCTGGCTGTAGCCTGTGAAAATGAGAGCTAAACACCTTCTAGGGTTACACTTGGCCAACTGTGCCAAGGAATGTGGGAGTGTAATGAAGCCAATGAAGTTTGGACAGGTCCAAATGGGCAGCCCCTGTGTTTCAAGCACGGGAGGCAGCCAACCAAACCCATCTCTCCTGTCTAAAGGCAACACATCCACTAAGCAAGCAGAGGTTATTTTTTAATCTTCTGAATGTGATCCTGTTACACTGTCTAGAGGTATCACTGGTCATCACCTTATGGCATCCCATTTTGCTTTGGGGTCTGTGGGTCTTTGATGTTCTGGGTCCTTTTGGAGCCCTGGAGAGGGAAAGGATGTGGCAGAAAAAGCCTTGGCTCTGGTGTGAGGGGATGGGCAGGCCCACAATTAGGCAAATGTGATGGTTATTTTCAGGGCACTGAATGACAGTAACCTCCACCACCTGCCTGGCCAGAAAAATCCCTCAAAGTGGGGTCTGGTCATGTCTTGCCAGAAACAAGGCTTTCTGGCAAAGCTTTGTTGAGAGGGCCAGTTTGGGGACAAAGACTTGTCCTCAGGTCTGTCTTGTATATGTTTGCCTTTAATTAAGTAATTGTTGACTCTGGAACTGTTTCCTTCTAGTAATTACAGCTTTTGGTTGTTCCTCTGTCCCAAACACGTGGTGTGGGCAGAGGCTTCATAGAGTCTTAAGGGCATCCTCCCACTACTGTAATTCTTCTCTCTGCTAGTGCCTTCAGCAGTCCCTTCTAGAAACACAAAGTTGCCCTAAATGCTCTTAAATTTACTGGAGGGGTAGCTGGGTGAAGCAGTCAAGGATGGATTGGGATCTGGAAGACTTCTGCTTCTTTTCCTGGGTGTTCATGAAGAGCTGCCTTGGCCTCAATTTGCTAAATCCCTTTTAACAGATTAGGCTGCTTTTAAGCACTTTGAAGACTTGTTACAAAATTTGCAGATTAATGACTTTCTGATGCCTGGATCCATGAAGGTGGCAGTGTAGCTCCTCTGTTGCTGTTTGTTCAGATGTTGGGTAAGAGCCGAGTGATGAGTTATGGCTTTGAAAGCCAGTTTCTGTGTGATTTCCAGACCCCATGGTCATTATTGCTCATTAGAAAAAGCTACTGGGGAGGGAGGATGGCAAGAGCTGGCTGATGGCTACCAGACAGAGCCTTGCTGGAGATCCCAGGGGACCAGCACTCCTCCTGGGTGTGCTCCCTGGGCAGTGAGTCTGGTATGTATTGTCTCTACAAGCTGATGTGGTCCTCTGAAGCCCTGTTTCTCTTTTTCTTATGGTGATATGTGATTTAGCAATGGAGGGAGAAGATCCTCACTGTGCAAGGTGATGTTCATAAGCAAATCCTGACATGAAGAAACAAATGACTTCACATTCAAGCAGAAAGTTGAGAGGTGATGCTCCATGCTCTGCAGCCTGTGTCTGGCCATTAAAGTATTGAGTTGACAGAAGGACAGAGCTCCTCACATAAACAGCACTGACAAGACAAAAGACCCACTGGAGAAAGGAGCTAAACTTGGCTGTATATAGAGGTGACTCACAAAGAAATCTCATCCATTTATAGGTTGTCTCCTGGATAGTGACAGGTCCAATCCCCCCTGGAGCCAGTGGAAACACTTACAGGGATTTCAGTGGGAGTTCAACTTGGCTGCAGGGAATGTTTTTCCCCTTGTAGCTCCTTGGGTTTTGTTGGATTGTTTTTTCCAAGACTGCAGAGAGTTAATCAGCAGCAGTGCAATGAAGCAGACACGTAATTCTTAGAGCATCCTTGCTTCTGCTAACGATGAAACGCAGCTCTGTGCTGAAACCATGTCTGGGGCACTGGGAACATGGGGTTTGGTGCTGTGCTGCCTGGAGATCGCTGCAGGGAGATGTGGCTTAACTGCCTGTCAAAGCAGCATCTGTATGTGTGTGCGCCACTGAGTGTGAAAGCTGTGGGGCTGGGGAGGGACCTGGCTGGTGCTGGGGAGGAAAGGTAAAGGCTGAGAGAGGCAGCACGTGATGGCTCAGGAAAGGATGGGGTGTTTTGAGGACACAGGCAATGCTGGGCAGGAGTGACCCTCTGCCTGAGAGGGGAAAACTATGAACAGCACAAAGCATGACTTGCCCAATGGGAGTTGGCAGGGGGCTGTCAGGATCATGGAGCAGCAGCCCCCACCCCAGTAAGTGTGACCAGCAAAACCAAGGTGGATGTCTGAGGCTTTTCCTCCTCCCCCATGCACAATGGCACAGGGGACAGCTCCCCTCCAAGTTCAGCAGATACAGGAAACAATCCTACTGAGAAGGGAAACCCCCTGAACATCAACACCAGACCTAGTCTGCACATAACTCGGAGCACTTGTGACTGTCAGCTTGCAGCCACTGCTTCTCACTCATGGAAAGGCTCCTTGCTTTGGGCCTTGCCACTCACACAAGGGAGCACAGGCAGCCTGCAAAGGCTGTGGGACAATTCTGGGTTGGAGCTTTCCCACATAAGTTAAGCATGTCTGTTGTCAGCACAAAGTTTGTAACTGGGTGGATTAAATTTTAAATTATATTTCATTATATAATATTTATATTCTTAATAATAAATACTTATATTATTAATAGTGAATTATTAATAATATAATGCTTATATATTATTAATATAATTATATAATAAGAATTTTTTTAATGAGTAGCTGATTAATGGTGCATTCAGAAAATGTCTGAAGCGTGCTGCAATCAGGTGTGGGGACAAAAAAACCCCAACAACTGATGGAATCTAATCTAAACCAGATGGGAATAATTTTCCTGAGTACAAGTGAGTCACTTAAAACCAGAGGCTTAGGACAGAAGCAGGCACCGAAGACAATGATGTATGAGAGAGTAGACTGTGATGCTCTAACAGTAGCTCAGCATGTTGTCACATTGCATGATGATGGCATGATGCATTCATGGTGCCTTTGGATGCTTGATTTAGTTCTCAGGAATATGCTTCCCCTCAATATGTTAGTTACTTTGGTAAGTAGCTAGTTACCAAAAGTAGTTAGTTACTGAAGTAACTAATATATGAGCATGCCATGTGTATGGTGAGTTGGAACTAAGTGTGGTCAGATTCTCCCCCTGAGCTGTTGGGGCAGGAGAGGGCCCTGATTGTGCAGTGAAGGATGAGAAGGGAAATTCTGGGGTTGAGGGGGTAGCTGGTATTTTTGGGCAGCTGTGGTCAGCAGCAGCCTGTGCCGTGACACATAGCAGGGTGAGGACTTGCAGGGGGCAGGTGGTAGGAGGCACCTCTGGAAACAGAGAGGTTGGACTCCACATTAGGGAGAAGAATGAAAAGTTAAAACAGAGATGGAAAGAAGAGGTAGTTTGGAGCCAGGGACAGTAGGAAGCTTCCCTTCCCCAGAAGCTGCTGGAGATGCAGTGGGGCACAGCTGCAGGAGCAGGGGGCAGCTGTGACCCAGTGGGTACAATGGATGAACTTGCTTTAACAGAACAAAATGTTAAAAAGCCAAACTGCTTTGAGCACCCTTAAAATTCCTTAAATCAGCAGGATCCAAGCATCAAAAAATGCAGGAGGTTTTCTCACGGCTATAACTATGGCTTTGTGGTTCCAAAAAACCCCAAAGCCAACCCAAGAGCTGAGTCCATCTGCTCCCAGTGCCTGTGCAACAGGAAAGCTCTTGTTCTTTGTGTGCCTTAGTTCCCAAGGTTTTGGTTTCTTTGGTATCAAAGCATAGAGCCCAAAACATAAATGGTTATGCCCACATTCTCATTATCCAACTACAAATGAACACAGTCCCCAGGGCGTAAGCACTCCCTGCCCCACAGGCTGCTGTGGAGAGGCTGGAGAGCAGCGATCTTGTCTCACAGTGACAGTGCTTATCTCTGGGTGGGAAAGTTCCCTGGTTGCTCTGCTTCTACTCTTGAAAGATGACCTGAGAAAAATCCTGGGGTTTAATTTTGGGGTTGGATTTTTTGGTTTTGGGGTGGTTTTGGGGTTTTTTTTTATTCCGCTCCCAGGGAAAAGTAGTGTTTTGGAAAGGGGAAGGAGTAGCTCTTGGGTTGCTACCTGCAGCCAGTCTTGGTGGCAGAGTAAGGATGCTCCCTGGGCTGACAAAGAAACATACAATCCTGCCATAGAGTGTAGCAAAGGGGCATGAAGATCTTTCCTAGGGGTAGTTACACCAAGTTATACTATCATTGTATCAGATTCTGCTTTCTAAGAGCAGTTACTCTGAACTGGTGTGGAATCAGGTGCTAACAGCCAGGTCAGGCATCCCCCTGTAGCTATGGTATGGGGGTGCTGCCCCCTTTGCAGCAGAGGTGTGACCCCTGCCAGGCTGAGGCAAGGTACCAGCAGCACTGCTGCCTTAGGGACCTGGCAATGCTCTGCTTGAGGTGGCTTTTGTAGTGGCATGAGGGGGGTTTTTAAGCTGAATTCTGGAAAAACTGGTGATGGGAGCTGGAGGTCCAGCCTGGATGGAGGCACCAGGAAGGAAACCTCTGTCCTTTAACCAGCTGCCAAGAAAGGGGGTTTAAGGGATTCTTTGATTCTGGTGTGTCCTGCGATAGTGCAGCAGCTCCAGTGCATTCCCATGGAAGCCAGCCGGAGCCTGGGGTGAGCAGCAGGCTTCTGCTTGTAGATGTTTGTGTTTACTTGCTGCTCAACCTCTTCTCCAAACAGCACCGGCAATTAAACTCCATCCTGGCATTTCTGCTCTGAGGGTGTTCTTGCTAACCCAGGCTAACGTGAAAAAGCAATGCAGTATTATGGGATGGAGGCGGTGGCTGCTGCGGGTGCTGTCAGCCACCCATACTCCTGGTGTTACGTGACCCATTGTGAGGCTGGTTGGGGTTTGCTGCAGATGTATGCTGGCACATCTGCCTCTCGGGCAGCTCTGTATCCTCTCCTTGTTGCTTTTGCTCCTCTCCTGGGGATTTTGGGAGGCAATCTAACCTCTCATCCAATTGTTGTGGGAGCTTAATTGTATTCGGACTCATGCTGAAGAGAAATAAAACTCTCCCAGCAGAGCAGACAGTGCTCAGAGCTGCTTCCTTGGCAGGTTCCTCCTGTCCCCGGGCCCTCAGCCAGCTGAGGATCCTATTAGGAGAGGGAGGAGGAAATCATTCAGCCTTAAATAGCCACTCTGATAACGTCTGCTTGGTCCGTGCAGCCTCAGATCTGCCCATGGAGGGGTTAATTGTGCGCAGCTCCTTGGCTTTGCACACAGATGGGTGCTCTGCTGCTCTACTGAGATGTGGATGGGGAGATCCCACAGGGGGGTTTTGAATGGGAGTCAGGGAATACAGCTTCTCAGACACTTTAATGCAAATGTATTGATTTGATTTCTTTTGGGAAACCCCCAAATCAGAAGGAATTCACTAAATTCCCACAAGTGTTAGCACAGGGGATGAAAAGTTCCCTTTCTACTTTGAATTATGGTGCAAATTCAAGTGTGTGGTCTCAGTTGAGTGGAAGAGAGCCATTCACTGGGAATTGTTATTGGATCTTGGGCCATCTGACGGTGTGGCAGGAGGACCATGCACTTGTGCTTTTTCTTCTTTGCTGAGGTTTGATGTGGGTGGATGGAGAAGGGCAGACATTGACAACGTGCTGAAGTCCCAGGCTCCATCAGTGGTTACGTAGTGGCTCCTCAGCAGCTTTGCTGGGCAGTGAGGCCAAAAGCCCCTCGTCATTCCCGCATCTCCTTCCTCTGTGTGCTGGTGGCAGCTGCTGCCGGCACAAGGAAGATGTGTTGTTTCCTTGCAAACAAGATCAGGGCTTTACTCTCCTGGGAGCTCGGTAGCTGTATCCAGAGATTCTCACCCAAGCCTGGGCCCAAACTGCTGCCCTCTCGCCTTCACTGCGCAGGAAATGGCTGCAGTGAGCGGTCTGACTTTGCTGACCCCCCTCAGCACCAGGTCTTTGTGGCTACCACAAGCATGAGGCTGCCCTCCTTCCTCCTCCTGTGCTTGCAGGACATGGGGTGCTGCCTGCCTGAGCCTCTCGCCCCCTCCCCAGCAAGATCAGTCCTCTCCTCTGAAGGAGCCGATCCCAGGCGTTGATCCGAGGGCGATGCAGGCGGGCAGCGCGGCCTGAGAGCTGCGGCTGGAGCCTGGGCAGCGGGGCAGGAGCCAGCCCGGGAGCATGGCTGGAGCCTGGTTTCCCCAGCTCTGAGCAAGAGGTCCCTCTGGTGGGATCTCTGCTCAAAAGCAAGCCCAAGGCAGCTCTCGGACCTTCGGCCGCTGTGACCGGCTCTCCCTGCCCCCTGGACCTGCTCCCCGCAGGCGATGTTGGAAACCCACAGGTCTGTTCATCAGTCCCCAGAGCAAGCTGGGGAAGCCCTTGCACTGGGGCCGATTTCTGATGTTCCCCTTTGCTCCCTAACCCTTCCTCACAGGCCCTTTGGCCGCATGCCGGCCAGTGGCCTTGGTTTTATCGCATCACGCTGCTCTGCTTTGGCAAACAGCGTGGAGTCAAACCCTGCCAGGGCTGTGCGGGCAGGGACAGCAGATAAGCCCTGAACAAGAGGATCCAAGCTTTGTTTGCGTGTACAAGGGTGGTGGGGGCCAGGCAGCATCTCTCCCCTGCTCCCCGTCCTTGCAGCACAGCAGGCTTACCCCACTGACCCCATAGCCAGGCTTCCCAAGGACTGTGCATGCAGCTGGGGCTTTGCAAGGCTGCAGGGTAAAGACAGCTGTGCATGCCCTGCTCCTACCTAAGTGCGGCTTCCTTACTGCAAAAATAGCCCTGTGAGGAAAAACCAGGACACCTGGCTTATTTTCCAGGAAGAAAACCACAGGGGAGAAGAGCTTTGCTTTATACTTGGATGGTGCGGTTGCTGATAGCACTGCAAACTATCTCATTACAGAGGTCAGCGGGGAAGTTTTTTTATCTGGGCTTGCTGGGGGAGGGAGAAATCACCTCTCCCCAGTTTCGGACGTGTTGTCGGTCAAGCCTTGAGTGTTGTGGCTTGCCTTGCTTTGTTTATGATTTCTGTGATGTCCCCACCCTGCGTCCAAGGGCTTGGCAGCCTTGGGGAGGGAAGGCAGCCGCAGGCAGCGGGGTGGGAATGCTGCGGGACAATGCAGGCACAGGGTATCCAAGTGCTCGCGCTGGGCCAAGGTCAGCTATTGTTCCAGGGATTATAAATAGCCGTGCTGGTAATAACGCAAAATTGAGCCTTGAAATAAAAGCCCAGTTTCTTCTGTAGCTCTGAGGTGAGGAAAGTGGAACAAGTTACCCGGCAGCGGTGGGGCGAGAAAGGAGCGTCTGCAGGAACGCCCCACCCGCGGATCGGATCCATAAAACCTGGCTATAAAGTTGTGCCTGAATTTCCTGCTTGTGCCGATAGTGAGGATTTCATGGTTTATTATTTTTGGGTTGTTTCCCCCCACCCAGCAAACAGTAACAGGTAAATCCATGCTGTAAAATAACAAGTGTGTTTACCCCTCTTATAAATAAACGTGATGTTTCTACCTGAGTGTATGTGGCAAGGTATTAAATTGTAGAAGTGGGAGATAAACTCCTATTTATTATACAATGCTCCTGCAAAAGCAGGTTTAGAAGAATGGAGATTCTGCTTGACAGACTTTCAGGTGCAAGACTTGGGCAGTGACTTGGTAACTGTTTTGTTTTCCCCAATAGTATGGCGAAAACCTGGCAAACCCCAAATCCTCCTCATATTCATCCCCTGGGCAAAAGTATTGATTTTGTTGCTTTGGAGAGGGACTGGCTGCGTCAGGGCTGGGAGTCTGTCTTCTGCAGTGCGAGTTCAAGGACATCCTGGGCTGTTAAAAAGTGAAAACAGCTCGTGTTCAGCAGCTCCTGGTGCTGACTTCCAGCCTACTTGGTGAGGTCTGCGGTTGCAGTCTCATTCCGACTGACCTTGGCTAAAAGAGTTGATCCCTCACTAAATCTTTACGTGATGCTGTCTGACTGTGGGCTTCCCCCACTGCTGCCTGGGTGGGATGCTGTCTGGACTATGGGAACCCTGGATTTAATTGCAGGCTCATTGTGGGACTTGCCTTAAGATCTTGCTGTATCTCTGGCACACGTATCCTGAAATTAATTTCACTGAAACAAAAAAAAAAAAATAGTTGTGAATTTAATACCTGCAACTCCAACCCTCATTTCTCCACCTGGGAGTTTCCTTTGAGGACAATTAAACCCTAAACCCCATCCCTGCTTTATATGCTATGTGTGTTTTGAAGCAAAGAGACACCCCAGGTTAATTTTCATTTAGTGGCAGGGGGTGGGGGGAGGCTGTGTCTGTGGGTCCTAAACTGGCTGAGAACAGGCAGCTTCAGAGAAGCTGCATAAAATCCTCTGAGGAGCTACTGAGGGAGCTGGGGGTGTTCAGCCTGGAGAAGAGGAGGCTGAGGGGAGACCTTATCACTGCCTACAGTGACCTGACAGGAGGGTGTAGAGAGGTGGGTGATGGTATCTTCAGCCAGGGGACAGGAGATGGGACAAGGGGCAACGGGCTCAAGCTGTGCCAGGGCAGGGTCAGAGCAGATGGGAGGGAAAAGTTCTTCCCTGGCAGAGCTGTGGGGCTGTGGCACAGGCTGCCCAGGGAGGGGGCTGAGTCCCCAGCCCTGGGTGTGTTTAACAGAGGGGAGATGAGGTGCTCAGGGATCTGGTTTAGCACAGGACAAGAACGGTTGGACTCGATGAGCTTAAAGGTCTCTTCCAACCTGGTGATTCTGCAAATCAGTGTCTCTTGCAGCAGTGTGCAGTAGTTTCAGCCCTTAGAGCCTTTACCCATGTTTATCTCACAGTGGCTTTCCTATCAAAACCCTATTTCTAGAAACTGTCTAAAAACCTGGGCTCACATCTCAGGCCCCTTTTGTGAACCAGAAGCTCTCCCAGGTATTTAACTGTGCCCATGCTTGTTTAACTGCATTGCAGGGAGAGGAGACGAGGTGGTCTGTGCCATTTAGGGGTGACACTGCTACGATCGCACGTGTGGCTGAACAGAGAGCTGAGCACTTGGGCTTCAGAGCTCCGATTGCCAGGAGAGCACCCTGAAAGCTCTAATTGTATTAATTACAGCATTACTATGCATTATAGCTGCGGTGCATGCGGTACTTTATATCGTGTCTGCCTCTGTCTTGCAAGCCCAGAAGAGATATAATTACAGCACATCTTTCCTTTTTAAGTTTCCTGCTGGGATATTTTCTGCTTGAAATCAATGCCTGCCAGCGTGCCTGTGAAATTTCCTGAGGAAGTAGTTTAAATGGTGCTGTAAAAACTGGGACTGATTTAGTAAGCAGGAGCAGTCCAACATTGTTTCCAGAAACCCACGGCACTGGGGGGAACTGGGGAGCGGTGGGGCTGGGGAGCTTGTGCTCATCAGCTGCTGGATGTGCTGCCCTGCAAATACCTCTCTGGGATCGAAGAGAAGGGGCGAGGGGGAAGGGCCACAGACACTGAGCCATGGAGATACAGGACATCAGGAAGGATCGTCCTCTTCTGTGTCAAACAGGAAGGTCTAATGAAACAAGGGAAATCATGTTACTGCTTCGAACTGCTCTACTTACAGAAGGTGTCCTCGTCTCTTGTTAGCACACTCCAGAGTCCCATTATAGGAAATGGCAGAAGAACCCCCTTTGTATCTCTTCCAGCTGCCTCTGGTGCCTTGCATGGGGATGCACACAGCCCCAAAGCAAAGCTCTCTTTGCAATCCTGACCTTGGCTGCTGTGCAGGATGCACCAGTGGCGGGTGGGAGAGGGAGCCCTGGGCAGCAGGGATTGCTCCCCATGGCTGCACTCTGTAGGGAGCACGAAGCCAAGCAATAAAGATCTGTGTCTTACTCTCCTGACAGCCTTCCCTGGCTGTTATATGCCTGGAGGATGGCCCTTTGGCAAAGCCTGGGGATGGCACTGTTATTTGCCAGTGGTGTTTCTGATGGGAGGATGGGTGGCCTGTGGGACTGCTGCCAGGCTAGGGATGGAGGGGATGGGGATCTCACCCCACTTTAAATGTCCCGTGTGGGTCCCGGCCTGCTGCCCTATGGATGTTGGGTTGGAGTCAAAGGCCTGGGGGGGCACCTTCCAGATGTGGCTGTGATGGGCAGCTTCATGCAGTCCCCTTCTGAAGCACTTGGGCTGCTGTGCTGAGAGCGTGGTGGTGGTGGTGGTGGTGGTGTTGCTGGGTGTGAGAACTTGCACCCTGCTGCAATGCTACCAAAGGAGCTGATGCTCAAAGTGGAAGCTGAGAGCAAAGGGCTGGCTTCCAGGCCCGACTTGGGCTCTTGCTTTGAGGGTTATGGATATGTTTTACATCCATTCGCCATCAGATGGAGCAGTTCTGGAAGCAAAGACCAGAATTATTCACCTTCCACCCTGCCTAAGCCCAGGAGCTGGGCAGTGTGCTATAGCATCCTTCTCTGGGCATCGCTGACACTTCAATTCCTTGTCTGTTTGCCTCTATCTGCAGGGCAAAATAACACAGCAGGAGTAACTGCCAACAGTTTGGTAGCCTTGCTGCTCTCTTGGGAAGTACATGTTGTGACTTTCAGTTTCTTTATGATAAAACCAGGAATTCAGTCTGGACTGTTGCATGAGCATGGGGGGACTGGGACCCCCACCTTGCAAGAAGCTGGCTCTGCAGAAAGGACACCAGAGGCTGCCATGCTGGGGCTGTGGGAGCTGCAGTTATCTGGGGCAAGTGCAGAAGTTAAAGCTCTTGGTGATGTTTCAGGTAGTGCTTCCCCTGTTGAGTGAGCAGGGCAGTGAGGGTTTTTGGGGTTGCAGCCTGGGTCTGAAGCACAGATGGTACAAGTCAGATGGACTTGGGGATGCTTTCTAGTCTGTCAGGAGGTTCAGCCTACGGCAGGTCTCCTGCCACATGCTTCAAACATGGCCCCATCCTGTCTCACCTGCACCATTATAGGCTGAAAGAACTGGGGCTGTTCAGCCTTGAGAAAAGAAGACCGAGAGGGGATCTGATCAATGATTATCAATAGCTGAAGGGTGGGACACAGGGGGACATGGGCAGCCTCTTCTCAGTGTCTGTGGGAACAGGACAAGGGGCGATGGCCTCAAGTGGGAGCACAGGGAGTTCCACCCCAATCTGGGGAAGAACTTCTTCCCAGTGAGGGTGAGGGAGCTCTGGGACAGGCTGCCCAGGGGGTGTGGAGTCTCCTTCTCTGGAGAGATTCCAGCCCCATATGGACACCAACCTGTGTGCCCTGTCCTAGGGACCCTGCTTTGGCAGGGGGTTGGACCCCATGGGCTCTGGAGGTCCCTTCCAGCCCCTACAAGTCTGTGGTTTGCCCTGGTTTTGTTTCCATGGACATCTGCTCAGCTGTGCCAGACCACAGTGCTACAAGAAGCCACGGTGGCAGCGATCAGCTGTCCAAGGCAGATGTTTGAGCTGTGCTCCAGGAGCTCATTCATTAGTATTGACTTTGACACGGGGAGTGCAACACATCAATAAGTATCTCTGCATTTAGGTGCTGGTGCATAAAGGGAAGTTGACTGGGATGGGGCATCTGAACCGTGATGAAGCACAGAGCGAGCGGGAGATAAACGCAGGTCGAAGCAGCAGGGAAGAATAAAACTGCTGGGTCTTTAAAAAGAGATTGAACGACCCCTTCCTCCTCCTCTGGAGGGCTCTGGGGAGAGGGGAAAGAGTCTTTTTCTTTCCAACTGTTTTTCTTCAGCTCTGGAAAGGCACAGGCTGAATGACTGCATGCTGTCTCCATTAGCATCTCGTGTGCTTCAGAGAAATACACCTGCTGATTCCTCCGAATAATAGGAGTTAAATGAGGTACATTAAACACACATTTCCTTGTCGTGAATTTCCAGGCGCTCAATAACGCTGTTTTGGCAGGTTGATTTGGCAGTCCTTGCAGTGATGTCTCTAAAGGTCCATTAAACCTTTCAATGAACTCTTGTTTTTTTTCCAAAGCAAAAGACTAAACCAAAGATTTTTGTGAATAATAACCTGAGTAAAAGGATCTGATAAAGCCTCTGTTGCATCGTGTGGTACCTCTTCATCCTTAGGATGATGGTGCACTCATCCTTAAGACATCTCCATGTGGGACAGCACCTAATTGCCTGGAGCTTCCCTGTGCCTTCAGCAGCTCCCCACCTGGGGCGTTTGGGATTTGATAACGCTTCTTAGTGACAGGCATCTGTAGGTGTTAGGGGTGAAATCCTGGGCAAGGAGCTCTTCAAGGTGAGTGGGATTTGCTCCCTTCTCTTCACATGGGGATGTGAAGGCAGCTACGGCTGGGATGTAAACTGGGAAACATTAAACCACCCCAGAGAACCTGAGGAGATGCCAACCTCCCTCACACGGCCCAGCCCTGCTCCCCCATAAATCCACTCTGTTGGTTTTGGCTGGTAAATGAAAGCCAAGCTGAGGCCTCAATCCAAAACTCCATCCTGAGCTGTGTGGGAGAGTTTGTACACAAACCTACAAAAGACAGACTGTTTTGTTTGGGAGGTTTTTTTGGGTGGATGACTGTGTCCTCCCCATCCCCTTCCCTCCCCCATTCACTTTAATTTTCACAAACGAGATTAATCCAGTAATGCCTCTGCCAACAAACTGTGATTCTAATCCTGCTTCCTGACACTTGTGCTCCTGGGTGTTTGGCTGGGCGCATGGTTTATCAGCTGGCTTCTTCCCTGCCATCCCAACAGCCCTTTTCTCTTGCCCCTGGGAAGCCATTCTCCTGCCCCAAGCTGGGAAGGGTTCTCCTGCCCCAGCAGCCTGTGCCAGCCAGGCTCCCATCTCTTCCAACATCTTATGGAACATCCAACAGCAGCATCAATCTCTGCCCCGGGCAGAAACATCACCACTATCTGCTGTGGGATAGGGGCTAACAAAGCACTGACACAGATGCCAGGCCAAAAATTGGGTTGAGAACAAGGGGAAAGCAGGGAACGTCGCTGCATACGACAATTGGTTAATTTTTAAGTGGCCTTGTAGCTATTTTCGTTACCGTCTCTTTTAAGGAGATCAACACTGAGGGCAAATTCCTTCCCAGATAAATCATGCTCGTTCCTCATGCACGAGAAAGTGGGGAATTTTGTTTTTCAAGTGGCTGCCTTGCATGTTTCCCTGGCTGGTGGCTCCTTGTGCCAGAGCCCCGCTAATTATGTGAGTGATGCTTGTCCCTCCTGATGAGATGGGGAGTTTTAGCCTTGCATGGTGCCCCCAGGATAACTCTCCCTGAGAGAACGCTCTGAAAAGGCACAGGGTTCAACTTTTTAAAATCCTTTTAGAGAAGATATCAGCCCCATGCTCTTAAGAATGTTGGGTTGGGTTTTTTGATGGGGAGGAGGGGGGTGTTGTTTGGTTTGTTGGGTTGTTTTGAGTTTTTTTCAGAAGGCAGGAGAAGAAACAGCCTCAGGGCACAAACTGCTTTTCCTTTACCCTGACAGGCTCCGTTTACATCCTAAACGTGACACAGCTGCATCCCTCTCAGTTCTGCAGATCTGCTGTGAGCTCAGTGCTCCCTACACAGCTCTGCGGCTGCCCCAGGCAGGGGGGTGGCCAGCAGCAACACCAGCGCTGCAGCCACCTCCCCTTCACAGCACCCAGCTGTTCCCCTTGTCACTTTTGGCTTGAGCTTTCCCCGTTCACCTGACCCTGTTCACATGGCACTGCTGTTGCTCTGCCAGACCCCCGTAGGAGAGGCCCAGAGGCCAGGAGTGATGCAGTGGTGAGGGTCACGGATGCAGCACACGTGCACCTCCTCTCTGGGGCTCCATCACCTTCTCTTGCTTAGGCATGGTAGATGAGGAAAAGCCTTGGTCTCTGCATTCTTTTTAGTGCTTGAAGATTTGATTGCAAATACCCTGGTGTAGAAAGATAACGGAAGGCCTGAAACATGGCTGACAGACCTTTCCTACCCATGTGGGCAGTTGTAGCTGAGTTTGGGGGGTTCTCTCTCCTGTTTCTAAGCTGGGCATGTGGAAAACTCTGAATGCCCACCTGCATGCATGCAGGAAGCCTCACACCTTCCTCCAGGATCGCTTAAGGAGAGAGCATTCCTCCAGATATCTTCAGTCCACGTGAACATCACCATTTTATCCAGCAAGGTTCATCTGCCACTTTTCCATGATTAAGCTGTGAGTGGAGTCTGAGTTCTACGCCAGCCATAAACGTGGCGTAAATTTTCCATGTCTGTGAATTGGGAATAACTGAAGGAATTAAGATATTTCAGTCCTTAGAAACAACGCTGGTGACTTCCACACAATGAGCACGGGGTTGTACAGCACAAGGAGGTCAGACATTGCCCTCAGATCCTTTAAAACTCTCCCCATGTTGTAATTGGTTTATAAAATTATGGCAAACACCATGAAAGGGACTTGAGTAAATCATCTAGTCTGTTCCAGTGGCCCAAAGCTAATTTGAGTCTCCAGCCAAAGTAATGGATTTGGCACCTATTACAGCTCGAGAGGGTTTTCTTACACTAGCAGAGACAGCTCTAGATTTGGGGGTTAAACTGAGCAGGCCTCTGAAGGAGTCAAAGCCATGTGGTTTGGAGGGATTGCCCCCTCCCACTGTGTCTCAGGGACCCTTGTGCTTTGTGTGAGGTTTTAATTTCCCCTGAATGAGCACCAGCTGAATTTTTCTGGTCCTTGCTGTGGAGAATAGCTTCTCTTAAGTGGAAATGCTGCAGAACTGTTCCTGTGTTTTGCAGTAGCTCTTGATCTTAAGCCAGGCCTCGGGTTGGTAGCTGGCTCCCATCTCCAAAAGCCACTCAATGCAAGGGTTAACTCAGCCACACTGAGTAAAGGAAGGGGTCCTGGTCTGAGCTCTGCCTGTTTGGTCTCTGCCGCTTGGTTCTTCGATGCTAGCTGGAAATAAGCTTGCAATGAGCCCTCTGCTCACATGAAAGCGCTCTGACTTCCTGATCTGCGTTGTGCATGTTAAACTTCTCCAGCAGATTCTGCTTTGGGCAGCATCTGCTTTTCCCAGTTCCAGCCCTGCTGCAGCCCTGGTATTGTTTTACAGGGATCTGAAGGCCATGTGTGTTTGTGCCTTCCATGGATAATGTAGTTTCTGTTAAGAACCATCACGTGCTTTTTGTTTTGATCCTTTTCCCATGTGCTTGGGGTCATCTTTGCTGCAAGCTGCAGAGCACGTACAGTGAACTTTTATTTTCTGGATTTACAAGAAAGGTGTTGAGTGCAGCTGTAATGAGTTATTGCTCCACGTCAGTGGATTTGACAAGAAACTGTTCTCTTTGCAAAGTCCCATGGCTGTGGATTTGCTTTGTCCATCCACAGCAATAGGATGTTCAGAAATAAATACAGGGCTTCTGTTTCATTTTGGCAGTTCTGGAAATTGCATTTCCACGTGTATGTAGGCTGGCCTTTTGTTGGGTTGTGTTGGGTGGGGTTTTTTTCTTGACTTTCAGTGTCTGAAGGTTTCTCTTTGGTTGTGTTTCCAATACCTGCATGGCACTGCCAATAATGTTCCCTTCCCATACAAATCTTCCCAAAGAGAAGGTTTTAGCACATAGACTTTTTCACTGCACATGAGTGGGGAGGCACAGACTACATCTACTGAGAACATCAAAGTGGGCTGGCTCCAGGGAGCTGCTTTTGGGGAAATGATGCTTTTTTCTCCCTTCCCACCCATGAGTGCGATCTCAGTATGTGAAAAAACCCCCAGTGTCAGGTCACACATGACCATAGATTTAACTGGTGTCAGCTGATGACTTTCACCAGAAGCCAGAAATGCTGTTGGTCTGTCAGAAATACTGAGATACTCAGCTAAAATATTCTTTGTCAGAGTTTCTGATTGGATTTTCTATGGTGACTTTCTCTGAGCAAATCACAGCATAGGGTGGGTGGGAAGCAACCCCAAGGCAAGGCTTTCCATCCCTGTATCTGCAAACCATCTAGGAACTCCTCTGTTGCTGTCACTGCTTTTAAACCCCCTTAAAAACTCCCCCCAAAATCTAGAAACTCCACTCTAGTTGCTGTCTGCCTCTGAAAAAAAGCCTTCCTGTGGATCTTGGAGCCAAATGCTCCGTCGTTAGAGCGTGAGTCTGTTCAGGATTTAGTTCAAAGGGGCTGGAAGGAATTCCTGGTATTGCAAAACAGGCAGCGCTGGAGGCCAATCGCTGCCCCGCCGGCCCCTGCACAGGCTGCACGGGACTGGCCCGAGCCCAGGGAGGGCAAACGGGTGACTCAAAGCTTGGGATAGTCACTGTGTGACAGGGAATCCAGCGAGACGTCTTGGAGGATGGAGCTAGATGGGATGTTCTCCAAACAAGGCAAGGAAAGAGTAGCTAAAACCACTGAGAATTCAGTGCGTGCCTTAATTTAAGCGTGCCTTAATCTTCCTAGCAGTGTGTCACCATGACTACTCCATCCATATTTCGAGAACAATCACTTCCAGCCATTAAACTATCAACTATGTACTCAGCGTAACAAAATAATTCATAAGCCAATGGACTAAGTGCCAGGAAAAGATGTGATCAAGCAGTCTTATGATACTCAAGAGGAATACTGTACTGCTCCGATGCGCGCCTCAGTTTATTTTGGGTTAAAAATAGATGGAGATGAACATAAACTGAGCGCAGTGAGTGTTTGAGAGAACTTACAATAAATGCTGGGAGTGTTGAAATTGCAGCACCGCAGGAAAAACATTGTGAGATCTTGCAGGGTTTGATGAAAAGCGATTTCTTTTCTTGTGGGCTGCTGGGCTCTTGAAGGTTAAGCTGAAGCATTATGCCGGGCTTTAGGAAAATGTAGAACCCCTCACTCTCTGTGTTTCGATGGTCTGTGGCCAGGGGAGAGCAGAGCACGTGAACTCTCCATCCCTGTGTTCCCAGCAGGACACCATGTGGTTTTGATGCTGGCAGTTTCAGCACACTTGCAGAGTATTTGCCTTACTAGAGAGGAATAAAGCAGGAAGGTCTGTGGCCTTTTCCAGAAGGTTCTGTCAATAGCAAGGTGGCTTGCTGCTGGCTTCCCCAAACACTTTCAATGAATATCCGACAATCTGTGCACAGAAAATTTGGGACCACTGAGTGAGGGCACAGGGATCCCTGCAGTCCCTGCTTGTTGGGGTTTTTCCATGATTAATGAGGATGAACGTGGTTTCTCAGGGAATTCATTAATACTTCCTTCATAGTCTTTACTCTCCAAAACTTTTTCAGGGCCCCCTCTTTTCCTCCTTGCTGTTTGTTCATCCTCCTGGACTGTGCGGAACGAGCCTGCTCTGTGCTTTGCATCCCCCCAACTAAAGAGGTCTTGTGTGAATGGGGGGCACTCCGGGGCACCCCAAAGTCCCATCAGCTGTGAGCCCCAGCTCTGTGGCCGTGCATTCCTGCCTGTAATCCGGGGCAAGACCAACGACCAGATGTCTGACCTTCTCACCCTCCTGGCAACACTAAATGTCCTTTCCTGTAAACTTCTGCAGGGTTTTATTTTCCTTTCTTTTTCCAGTCCCAGACTGCTGGTTATTATCATTATTAAGCATAAATGGCCTCTTTCACACTCCACAAGGCCAGTGCTCCAATGAATAATGCCTAACTACCGTGAAAGGGTTTGCATGATGATGCTGTGAGTGATTCAGAGAGCATCTTGCAGCTAAATTAATAAGAGAAAGGAACATTATGAACCCATCACACTTTGTTGGTGAGGGGATAGTTCCATGTGTCAAGAATATGTCCCATATCTCACCTTTGCAAAGGAAAAAGACTGAGGAGAAGACCTTTCCTTAGGGAAGGAAGCTTTCAGAAGCACAGCAAGGAAGGAGACTGCCAAACAGAGCAGTGGGAAAGTGTTAAGATTGTAGCTTGACCCACAGTTGTTTTTCACTGGTGAGTGCAAGTGCCTCAAAAGAAATCCAGCCAAGAGTGCTCATTTACTCTGCTTGGCAAGGGGAAGAATAATATCTATTTGACGTGGAACAGATAGGCAGTGCCCTTACGCTCTGTTTTAATTTATCACCCAGCACATCTCTGCACTGGGGGCAATCTGAATGCAAATGTTACTCCTATTTGCATGGAGGGCTGAAAATAGCTGAGTGCAGGTTACAGTTACAGGCACGTAGATATCAAAAAGCCTCTAACCGCATCCTGTTACAATTAATGGTCTGTGTTCATACTGCTGCAATGCCCTCAAATATCACAAACTAAGCAGAGCTGAGCAGGATCCTTAGGAGGAAAGGAGAGCTCTGAAGAATCCTCCTGTGCTGGCAGCATGTCTCCCTCAGAGCTGGCATTGCCCTGATCCCATGGGACAGGCTTCTGTACTGGGGCAAGCTAGAAAAGACACAACCTGAGACTGAAACATAGAGCAGGCTGGGGTTTTGTTTGAATTTCTAGGGGGAGGCAGGGATTTTTGTTTGTTCCTTTAATGGTGTTTTGGGGCACAGCTCCAGCATCCTGGTATTTCCCTCAAAGCCACCAAAATCATGTGGAGTATTTCCCCTCTGCTGGGGAAGAGTTGCTTCAGTCCTCCCTAAAGGAAGCTCCTTCCAGGGGGAAATACAACCATTTCTTCCTCCTTTCAATGAAGGTGGGAGCTGTGACACCCATGGGTGACAGGCAAGGAGCACGTGATGCGGTATGAGGGAAAAGAACGATGTGCAACAGTTTTTCCAAGGGGAATTGTGACTATAAGTCCTGTTTTGGAAAATGTGTGCCATAGAAATGTCAGATACATTTGATAACCAGGTGGATTTTTTTAAAATGCCCTCAAAGTTCAGATCCAGTAAGGTAAGGAGTGACCGTGCCCCCAGCACGAGCAGCTGCACCTTGCTGACCCCAGCCCTGGGGTCCTGAGCGTGTTGTTTCCCCCCATTTCAAAACCTTTTTTCAGACCTCTCTGGACACATCTGATACTTGGGAGAAAAAAAAAAAATGTGAACGTGGTGACCATGTAGCAAGACTTTCCCCCCTTCCCCTTCCTTTTGTTCCTGTGGAATGGGGCTGGATGGACTCTTGTTTACAGTCGCTTACAGTGGGCTCTTTTACTGCCAATGTCACAAATGATGTCACTTGTTTAGCAGGAGGCTGACTATTAGAAATGCCAAAGGTAATTAGGATCTGAACTTTCAATTGCACTTTACTAACACTGATGGTGAGAAATGGTTCTTACCTTTTGAACTTTCAGACTAGCAAGCGGGAGCCTTCCCCTGAAAGGGCAGCTGGCAAAGGTTTCAACCCAGGGTGAGAAGAGACTTCACGCGGGCGTTGGGAATTCTCATCTGAATTTGGAAAGTTTGTAAAGCTTTCAGCCAGGAGCGTGGTGACATCACTGAAAAGAGCTCCTGTCCTGGGTGAAAAACCCCATCATTAACCTCTGGAGATTGCAGAGCAGAGGTTCAGCCCGCTCCAGGTTCTCCAAGTCCTGCAGAAATGGGGCTGAGCCTGGACAGATGCTGCCAGCTGGTTTGGAGCCAGCGTACTTGGATCCTACTCCACCCATGACACTTAGAGAGAAACAAAGGGTGTAAAGGGTGTGTTAGGGACAGGAAGAGGCGTGATGCTTGTGACTGTACTCCAGCTATTCTCCACTGTCAGAAGCCCCCTGAGGGAGGAGGTGGGAGGAGAGGAGAGGAGGAAGGCCAGTAGCAGATGGCATTAACTTAGTACGGCCCAAGGCTGCTGCACAATATGCTGGAGCTTGGTGCTTGTTTAGAACCAGCCTTAAAACCTGCAGCCCCAGGGCTTGCAGGCTGCCCTTTACCTATCACAGGAGGAGAAGCAACCTGCACCAGTCCTGAAGTCCACCCAGCGAAGCTCCAGCTGACAACAGCCAAGATGTTGTTAGCATTGCTCTGGGGGCCCATCCCAGCGCCTGCTGACGTCAATGGAAACCTTTCTGTTGACTTCAATAGACTCTGGATCAGGCCCCTGGGTTATAATTGCAAGCATACATGGTTTCTTGCCTTCCTTCTTCTGACCAGAGATGATAAAAAAGCATACGAGACATCTGCCCTGCAACAGCCAGCTTCAGCTATTGCAGCACCTTTCCTACCCTGATGAAGGGAGCATGTGACTGGTGTAAGGTGAACTCAGACCCCATCAGGAGTAGGGTATCTGTTTTGTTGTGGTTTAGTTCCAGTGTATTTGGCATTAAAAATGCCATTCTTCATGGCAGCTGGTGCTACCATGCATGGTGGTGTCCAGCCCTCCCCTCTCCTTCAGCAAGGGTCTGCCACTCAATTTGATTTTGAATTATTAGCTGTAAAATTTATGGCCAAGCAAGCCCAAAGGGAGTGTTTTATTTATCCCTGTGTTCACAAACCACTGGCATTGTATCACAGGTTCTATCTGTTCTGAGAAAAGCAAAGCAGATGGCCCACCATACTGCCTATCTGGCAGCTTTGCAAAGGTGTGAAGAAGCTGAGCCCAGACCTCTCCTGCTGCCTCTGATTCTCAGCTCCAGCTCTGTGTCCTCCTCAGACTGTCTCCTTGATCCTCTGGAGTCTTCCCATCACCACCTCTTCCAGGGATGCTCATGCAGGTTCTGTGAGGATAGGGATACTGTCTTCTGACTAGGTGCTGGTTTTCACGCTCTCTACATTCCCGTGCAATTGCTTTTGCTGCGTGTCCTCTCTTTCACTGAGCTCATGAATGTGAATCTGTGCTGGGATGTTATTTTCTTCCAGCTGATAAAATGTCTGTGAGGCAGGAGGGAGCACGAAGTCTGCTCTGTGTCCTTTGAGCACAAACCGCGTGCAGCCAGCGATTTTACCCTGCCCTTCACGGTTATTCCCAGAACACATGGATCAGTAAAAGAGTTGCTGAATTTTTTTTTCAGAAAGAAGGAGGTGGGGGGAAAGGCTTTCTCCAAATTCTCAGAAAACTGTGAAGAAAAAAAAAAGGAAAGGGGCTTGTTACCAAAACCATGGAACTGATGAAATAACAAGCAACCATTACCACTGGGCTGTTAAATTTACTGAGTCACTTTTGCAAAGCCCAATCAATCACTACGTGGTATTCCTTAACGAGGCAGTCTAGAGAGCAAAGCTTCCCAAAAATGTTCTCCTTATTTTGTGTAAGTTCACCATCGTGTTGTAGAAACCTTGTTTGTGTTCATTATGGGGTTTGAGGTTAAAGTTTCCTTTCATCTCTTCACGTTATAAGAAATCAATGAAAAAAATCAGCTCAACAATTGATCCAAAATGCCTTCCTGCTTACTTAAAGCTTCTTAGTATTATTTTATTGGAAACACTTCAGTTTAGTGCCACTGAATCCATAGAGTTACGTAGCTTAATCACCCCTGAATCTTTTTTTTTTTCCTGCTGGGTGGATAGGAAAACGTTGTGTTACTATTCTTAGGATAGATTCCTAGCTGATAGTGGGGAGAAAAACTTACAACCTGAGTCAAGTTGTAAAGGGAACGTTGTTAGAGAACTTTGTCTTCAGGGCTGGTTCAGCACAGCACTGCAGAGATGTGGAGAGGGGGGCTCTCGTGCTTCCTGCTCCTCTGAAGGCAGCAGAAGGCCTGTTCACTCCCATCGTTTTAGAAGAGTAATAGACCAATTTAAATTATTGCCCCTCCCAGCTTTTTGTTGCCAGGACAGAGGATGGGATGTGATGTGATGTGATGCTTTTTATTGCATGTAAGTTACTTGGTGTCCCCTGTCAAGGCCAGGCTGTGGCTGATGGGGTGCATCAGCTGGGATGCAGAGCTTTGGTTTCAGTGTCAGGGCTTGACACTGACCAACTCTGGAGGCACAGCATGTGACTTCTGGCAAGGCACAAGCCAGCACACTGCTACAGTCTCTGTACTCCCTGACCCTGTTTTGTACAGCTGCACCCTGGCACTGTGGATGCTGCATGAAATGAAGGGCCTTACACAAAGTGCTTGGTCCTGGCTGGGTCTGTGCTTGCTCAGGAGATCCCTGGATGGGCTCCATGGCCTGATGCTCCTGATACTACTACCAGGAGTAGCATCAAAGTGTGGTCTTGGCAGAGCAGCTCTTTCCCTTCCCTGGATGCCAGCAGAAACCAATGTGGCTGTGCATGCAGTGGGCTCCCTTCCCTTGCAAGAGGTTAGCCTGAGATGCCATGCTTCGGCCACCATTTGTTCCAGGCAGAAAGCTGGTGTAAGTCCCACGTCCTGGAGGCAGAGGGGAAGGAAACCCTCAGGAAGGAAGATTAACAGCACTTTGAGTCATGACTGAAGTCTCAGCCCTGCCTCTGGGCAGCATGTGTTGTGCTGGATGTGTGTGGGGCTTAGGACAGGGTGACACCAGATGCTCTTGATTCAAGGAAGAAATTGCTCTTAGGTTTTTAAGTTAACATTCAAGAATTTAGTGTCTAGACTGTTTTAAAGCACTTGAGGGGGGGGGAATGCAATGTAATTATTTAAGAAACATTAGCAATGAGCACAGGTTAGTGCAAAAGGCAAGGTAATGAAGGCTGTACTGCTGCTACTGCATCATCCTGGTTTGATATACCATCAGCATCCGGAGCTGTGGCCAACCCTGGGACATTCCAAAAGTAAAGCCAAAAGGGAGCTGGGGTAAGTCAGAAGGATGCTATCAGACTATGAAGAGTTTTTTGTGACTTGACTTCATCCTGTGAGCATACAAAACTTCTCCATCACTGACAAACTGGTTTTAAAGAGCTGAGGAAATGTAAGGAATACTCAGTAATTTCTGGCTTGATCTGTGCTGTGAGGAGCTTGGAGAGGAGGAAAATGCCCTTTCCTCTTCTCCCTTGCTGATGCTCCATCCTTGACTTGTATCACAGTCCCTCCCAGGCAGGGCCACGACCTTCACATATTTGATACTGTAAAAGGAGGTTTGCGTGTTTCACAAAGATGAGCTCACCAGAGATGTCCATTAACCAAGGGCTTGGTGCAGTTATTTAACTGAATGTGGCAATGAGGTGAGTTCTAGTAAAAATGGCAAATCTGACATTTTCCATGTTGGAAACACAGGATTTGTTGACCAGAATGTGAAGTTGATCAGTAAAAAGGGTGCTGGGGGGTTCATACTGGTTTGCCCTTTGCACAGGTAAATTCTCACACATTCAGTCTCCAGTGATCACAAAAGGGGAAAAGTCCTCAGAGTCTGAGATGAGAACAACCCCCAGGTGAAAGCTATGCAAATTTTTCAAACCAAAGGTAGCAAATCATTGAATGAATGTAAAAACTCTTTGCTAATGTTTCCCTCTCCAGCCTCAGATCCCTGGAAAAAAAAAAAGTTTGATAACTTAATACAGAGATGTTCTTGTTTGTTCCTTCTCTCCAATCTTTCACGGTCATTTGAAAGTTAAAACAGATCCTCCTCCTCCTCCAGACAGTCTGGTACAGTGAAAGCAGCTTGTTACAAAACATGGTTAAGAATGTTTAAATAAAAATATGGAGAATAAAGGAGGAACTATTCATGACGCATCACTCCTCTGACAGGCTGCAAAGTTATTTCACCCTTCAACACAAGTGCTAAAACATAATGGAATCCCTACTGGGAGTTTTCATGCCTACAAGAACATTAAAAAAAAAAAAAAAAGCATAACAAAATGCCCAGTGTGCCCCTAACTATTAGCTTGGATGAGTAAAGAGGCCAAGAGAAAACAGTAGCACTGTGGGAAATATTTGCGGCGAGGGAAGGAGACAATAACTAAAAGTGATAAAAATGGATGATTCTCGCCCAACCATGCATCGGCCCGTGGAAGGGCATTGTGCCCCTAGCAATGGAGGACAATCTGCAAGCAGAGCATCAATGTAGATACTGGGGTTTTTTTCTCTCTGCTACCATAAAGAACTTTAAAAGCCAGATTTTTTTTAAAGGCCTCCAGTTGGGAAAGGAGGCTGTTTCTGGTCCTGTTGGTTACAAAGAGGTCCATTCAGCTTAGGAGCAAGACTACGTGAGAGACACTTAGAATATCCCCCTTTTAATCGATCCTCCTTTTCTTTTGCTCCTAATTTAACTGAGAACATGAAACGGGCACGGATGTAGCGCTGTGAAAGTGGGGCACTAAATGGTGCATTAAGGCAGAGCTGAGCTCTGCTGTCGTTAATCAGGCTCTATTCAGAAAGCAAGCAGCCAGGCTGCTGCCTGCATAAAAACCCTGCAAGACTTGGCCTTTAATACACGATAATTCATTCAAATTTTACTGAATTCACTGAACTTTATGAACTCAGAGTGGTTGCTCAGGTACATGTTAATGGTGAACCAGTTGCAAATGATCATTTGTTCCAAAGAAGCTACTAACTCTTACTGTGTTGGGTTGGGTTGTTTTCTTCTCCTCTTGATTTCCAGCACAGACTGAAAGCATTTCTGAAGCCTCATGTCTTATTTGATGTTTAAATGCAAAGAACACGGGGAAAATTGTCCTGAATTATTGTCGTTTACAATGAGGAAGTGAACTTTTATGGAGGTGCGAAAGCCCTTCTCTACTCAGAAGCTGAGATGGTTTAACTTTGTTCTCCCTTTGCATTGACGTAGCTCCGTAACCACCCAACGGGAAGTGAAGGTTGGGGTGTTGCAAAACTGGTGGAAATCACAGGATTATCTTTGACTAACCACAAGTTCTTCCATGTCAGGAATTTGAATGACCTGAAATCATTCTGCCCCTGGACATTTGTGGGGTTTTTCCTTTTAGAAGAAAGCCTAAATAATGTTTTTAGGGTTTATATTACGGTCTTCTCGGTGCAGAGCCTGTGAAAGTAAGTGGGAAGGAAAGAAAACCCAACCCAAACCCAGAGGAAGCCATCAGCCAGAGACCTCTGCAAACCAAAAAAGCTTATTTCTTCAGGTTAGAATAAGGCATTTGTCACTCAGGTGAAGGGTAGGACCTGGGGAAAGCCATTCTACTCAGCTTTTTTGCTCTCTATAAATTTTGGAGCAACCAGCAGCAGTAACAACGTGTTGTAATTTGAGAGAACCCCCCTCCCCGTGTTCATTGCCAGCTTCTCAAAGTCTCACCATACTCATTCATCTTTGTTTCCTGCAACATCACTGGCCCACAGGATGGAAAGTTCACTCTCCCTCCACCTCTCTGGGCTGGACGAGCTCCCTGGGCATATGACAGATGCTGGGGTCATCCTCAAAGGTGTGTGTGACACAGCCCTGGTTATACCCACACACAGTTGCCTTCTGCTTCTTGCAGAGATGAGCAGCCAGTAGCAGTTTCTGGGGGTCGCTAAACTGGTTGAGAATCACTCAAAACTTCCCCTAAAGTTTTGAAAGCACCAGGTTTCCTCCCTGAAGTTCTCCCAGCAGCCTTTCAGCGTGGCTGTTCCTCTGCTAGGAATATCTTTCCTATATATGAAATTAAATGATGGCATTAATGGTAATAAGATTAAAAAAGGAAGTATGTTAAACTCTTTTTTCTAATACCAAGCCTTTGGTAATATCACTGTTCGTAGAAGTGATTGTATGGAAAAAGATTGATGCCAGTTTTCCTGGGTTTGCTTTTGGTCTGGTTCCATAGACGCTAACAGTGTTAGAAAATGATGAAAACCCCTTTATTTCACGTTAACTGAAGTGACTATGACAACATGGCACAATTTATTTCCCTCCAAATTGATTGGTGGCAAAACTGCCATTGTTTTATGATGTCAGATCTCAATTTGCACCCAAACCGTTCCAGCCAGCAGTGTAAGCTGCTTTATGTTCAATTTTTTTCAATTATTCTTTTATATCTGTTTAAAACGGTCACTTGGCTGTTGAGCAGGTCAAATGTTAATGCCATCTGAAAGGGTTTGGGTTTGATTGGTTGGTTTGTTGGGTTGTTTTTTTTTTTTGAGTCACATAAGACTTAATAAAACCATAATTTTTGCATTTTACTGCTTTGGTGGGGAAAAGCTGTTAATTAGGAGTGCCACGGTAAATAAAACTGCTTTTTGGCTCTGCCTACCAACTGGTTTATTCTTCTTATAAACAATTGGTCCCACTTAATGACCAGACCATACTGTATTTACTAGCTACCGTCAAGCATTCCCAGACCTCATAGTTTTATGTCTGTGAAACACTTGCATATTATGATCTCACCTCATGATACAGAATCTCTCTATTCAAGTTTATACATGATGTGGAAAGTCTCCGAGATGTACTCTGAGGTGTAAAATTAGTGTAATTCCCTTGGAATGAGAGACGTGCCAGTTTATACCCAGCAGAGCTATGGCCCACAATGTCTCAAAGATGTATTTGCTTTTGTCTAGCAAACAAGCAAACAAATGTTCTTCATCTCAGGGGAAAATAACGCTTAGGTCTCTCCTCGCTCATGGACAGGAGGAGATCAAAGATGGCACGATCTCTTCTCGCAAGGCAGCGTTTCACTACCAGACAATTAATATGATAGTATCAGGGAAATGAAAATCTCTTCCATGCCTAGGTGTTTCCCCTCATGGACTGGAAAACTACTGGGTTTATCATTTGCTGTCTTTAGGCAAAAAGGTTAGTCTTATTTGCATGTTTGTCAGTTTGTGCTTGAGAGTATGAGATTTACTTAAAAACAAGCTCAGCCAGCTGAATGAAATGCTGATGGTCTTATTACCCTGCGAGAGCAAAGCACTTAAGCCCATGATTAAAATGAATTTAATTGAATTTAAGCTTGTGCTTAAAGTAAAGCACAGCCATAAATACTTCACCCAATAGACGAGAGATGATTCTCCTGCTGAAATGTAAGGGCTAACCAGTGTTTTCCTACAACTGAGGTGCAGAGCTTTCTATCAGCAGCTCCAAGTACCCCACTAATAAAAAAATCTGGCACCAAAATCAGCGTTTTTCTAAGAAATTTGTTCAACATAATGAAGATCAAGGTGCTGCTTGTATAATAAATTGCTGGAGTGGGTTTGAAACAAGAACAGAAATATTAAAATCTGGGTGTGATATGTATAAGAAAGGCAGGAAAGAGCTTATTTCAAGTTGAATTGCATGGCTTTCTCATGAACACGTCCTTGGTAATCAGGAACTGAAACACCTCCTTGTTCTATGAAACCCTGGGATGTCAGGATTTTGGGGGTAGTGGGAACTGCAGTCCAGCTACAGCCGCTCTGTGTTTTGACACCCGGGATCTTCTCTACCAGATTAGTCTTTGGCATTCAAGACTGGGGGCTGAATTTTGGCTCTGAAGGTGCCACTAATATATCTGGCTGATTTTGGACACATGGCATTCTTTAGCTGACCTTAATTTTCTCTGTATGTTTAATAGGAGTGAAAATGCCTTTCCCTTAGAAAGTGTAATAATTAAATATTCATTGAGTATTTTGCAGTCCTTTTGAGCTGGACCAAAGAAACTCTGGCCTAACTCCATCCCACTGGCATATAAAGATTTGTTAAAATACCTTGTGAAACACGTTGTATCTTACTGCTAGTTTAGGGAAGGAGAACAGACAAATGGAAAAGTTCAGCTGCAATCCCATCTCAGCACTGGCAGAACATGAGTTTTGGAAATGACTTTTTAATTAGATGTTACTCATTTGCATTACTGTTTTTAAAGGATTTTTGGTTTTTTTCCTATCAAACCCCCCACTTTTTACATGCCAAACAATTGTCCTTCCTGCTATCTTTTTCCCATCAATTAATATGTCAAAAAGCAAGGTTTGGGGGTTTTTTGCCCCCCTCGTTGACACCCAGGGAAGTTTCCCATTATTGCTCAGCTCTGGTGTCACTGAAGAGGCCAGATGCTTGTTTCAAAACACGAAGCTTGTTGTTGCACATAGTGATATAAAAATGTGGCTGAGAAGACATGACATGGTTAGTGCAGTAGCTGCGTTGGGCTGTACCTTATTGAAGCTTCACTAAATTGAAGCTCTTACTTAAATTGCCTTTAATGTGGAGTTCTTAATAATGCTTTCTTAATGTAAATTAGAATAATGAATGCATTTTTGAGTTACATGGTGTAAACTCATTCCTGACTTTCTGGAAGCTTTGTCCCTGAACGTGCACTGTGAAAGGCAGAGTGATACACAAAACCAATTCCGTGGTTCTTAAGCAGTGGTGTTTCATTCCTACTAACAGATGAATCTGTGTGTCCTGTTTGTAAACATATAGTGGTATTTGTAGAACGATGGAGAGGTGGAACTGGGGCATCTCACAGTTTGGGATATTTTAGACAATAAAACATGACTGCAGGGAGCTATGAGCTTCAGGATGACCAGCAGTTCTCCTAACAGAGAGAAGGTCTGTCCAGCTCAGTGTCCCAGCAGCAAGGGATGCCCAGGGGAAGGCTGTAAGTACAGGGCAAATGGTAACAGCACGGAATACTCGCCAGAAATTTGTGACTGAGGGACTTGTGGAGCCACAGGCCACTGTCTTTGTTTTCAGTTTTCTTTTGTGAATTTGCTCTGTCACCGATTTTGGGTTTTGAACTCATGCAAACTTCTGGTACCCACAATGTCCAGGGCAGAGATTTGAATTTATTACACTTTGATGTGAAGAACCACGTTTTTCTTCTCAAAAGCCTGCAGCTAAGCTTCCTCTCACCTCTTCCAGAAGGGGATGACAAAGTCTCTTGCACCTTCCCTGTTCCACCTGGGCTTTTTGCAGATATCTGCAATATCCATTCTCAGCTGCTTCTTTTCCAGAGGGAAGAAACTATTTAGACTTGATGCTTCAGATCACTCTTTTTGGCCTTGTCTGTACCCCTGCCAGATGTAGCGTTTAATTTTTGGGCTGGAGAACCAGTCCTCTGCATGGAACCTGAGATGCAGGTGCACCAGGAATTCACAGCGTCAGAGCCATCCCCGTTGCTTTGTTTGCCATCCCTTTCGTAGCAATTTCTGACATTCACTGCACTCCTTGGTGATCAAAAAAGCATTCAACACCTGCACTGAGCTATTATAAAATACTGCTCCTGAGTAGCAATGTTAGAGCACATGATCATGGATGTGACTTCGCTCCCACGCACACAACTTTACATTTATATTTACAACAGATTTCAGCTGCCTTTTGTTCCCCACTCAGTATGGTGAATGCTGCCTTCAGTTCTTCAGTCATCATGTCCCCTTTCCTAGGCATCTTTGTTATCCATGGATCACCTTACCATCTTCTCCAGCTCACTCAGCAATGCACTGGGCAGCATGGATGTGCGCAGGCTTGCCTGTGAAATTCCTCTTCCCTCTGCTGTGAGCAGCAATCAGAGGTTGCCCCTCTTTGCTGCCTTTCTTTTGAGTAGTTACACCTTCTTAGCAGGCCATTACCTCCTTTCCCCTGGCAGATTATCTCTCCTGAGAAAGGTGGGAGACACTGCCAAGAGACTTTTAGAAATCTAGGTAGAATCCCTCAAGAATGGTATTATCTTCCTCCCACTCTGGTTGAGTCCTTCGCAGAGATCCAGTAGTGCTCAGCAAAGCCTGACTTTCCATTGACAAACCACACTTGTCCTTCCCCACGGTGTACCTTATTGGGGGTGTCTGAACCATCCTTTCTATTGCTGGCTCAAATCTTGCCAGACAACTGGCGCTCTGGCAAGGGAACCCAAGCTGGCAGTGTGAGGGAGACAGGAGTTTTCTCACAAACTAGGGTTCAAGAGAGCAGAACTGATCGTTTAGACGCAACCATAGTCATCTTCATGGAGATCTACGGCTAACAAGTGGATATAATCACAATAATCTCATTATTTTAGTAAGAAATGCTTTGATTCTACAAGCATCTGATTGTGTGAATTGTATTTTCTGTTTTAAGTGGTTCTAGTGTGTGCAGCACTCAGACTGTTGCTGTTAACTGGACTTTGAAACCTCTGCGAGCTCTGTTGTCAACAGGACTAATCAGTTTTTATTATGTTTAGCCCAGGAGAGTCACAGAGAGCCGCCCGCCTTCTGCAGGGCTCACACTCTCATCTCTAAAATCATCTCTCTATTTTTGCCATCTTTGTATATACACAGAAAGTTGTAAAATGCAAATGTAAGCAGCCTGGTATGAGGATCATTCATCCATTTCTAAATGTGTTTTCTTAACAGGGAAAAGCAGCATTATCCTATTTAAACCGACCCATTTTGAGATGTGTGTGTCTATGTACACATGTGGGCATCAACATGCCATCTGAATTCCTCATATATATTTTTATATAGATGTGTAATATATATAGAGAGATGTGTGTGTGTATAATACATGTATATACTCATTTATATCCATTAATTGCATTCAGATTGTGACTATTGTGCAGATGCTTAATGCAAAGTCAATATGCTGTGACTGTAGCTGTTCCCATTTTGCAAACCAACTAACTTATTCACTGAAAGGCATCAGCCAGCTCTGGCAAAGGCAGGATTTACCCTGGCAAAGGGCTTTTGATCTCCAGATTGTACGGACGAGGCAGCACAAAAGATGGCTGCGTTGCATCGGGCCGGAGAGCATTATTACAGGATGAAGGAAGGAAGCAAAAATAGACTTGACACACAAGTATTGCAGAAAGTTTCTAAAGTGGGAATTTGAATTCTCCGCAGGCAGCGCTGGGTGTGCTGCTGGGTGTGTTACCCGATCCGGTCCCCCAGCTCCCCATGGGCTGGGGACCCTCCACAGCACAGGGCTCCTCCCCAGCCGCCCTGCCGCCAGCATGAGAGACAGAGGGAGAGAAATAGAAATCCCTTGGAAAGGAACTAGTGGAAAAAAAAAAAGGGAAAGCTCAGAAAATGGAGCTGCAGTAGTTCTCTGGAAGGTAAAAGCCGCGTTCATTTGTTATTGGAGGTTGGGGTTGGGTTGGGGTTTGGGTTTTTTTTTGCCATGAGATCCTGCCCGACACTTCATTTGTTAAGCTCTGAAGTAGGGTTTGCAAGCAGAGGGAAGGAGATTCGTGGAGATGACGTCACTGTATAAAAGTTTCCAGATTTTACTGAGCTTCTTGTTTGTTTTCTTCCTTTCTTTTTTTTTTTCTCTCTTTTGGGGGGGTGTGTGTGTGTGTGTGTGTTGTACTATTTGTAATGCAAGTGGGCGATGTGGCCGAGGTCTAAATATACGCCTGTGAAAACAGAACCCCTGAGATAGCGACGCCGATAGCAGAGGCTATTGTTAACTTTCGAGATTCCAATTAAATCCCACAATGCCAATTATTTATTTAATTACTGGATAGAGAGCAGGAATTCTCCCTGACTGCACTAATGGAGTCAGAATAATGCAGTAAGGGAGAGGGGTTTTTTTCCTGCTACACCCCCTTCCCCCCACACACTTCCAAATCTAACAAGCTATAGGCAAGCACAGGCTGGAATGTGAACATTAAAGGACAAAAAGTTTCAGCTTTGTTTTGGGAGTTGTATTTCAGTCGGGGAAGCAAACGATATTACATGTATTTTTCCGTATCTTTAGCTCAATCCAAACATAACATTCCAAAGGATGAAATCTGCTACAAAATACAACCCACTTCGTGACAGCTGAGCTTCTACCCAGAGTCTAAAAATTATCTAAAAGCGCCTTGAGAATCCTAAATGTCATTCCCAAGATGTGGTGAATTGTAATTAGGGTTGTGAACTATTTTAGGGACAGCGCCTTACATGGGGCCCATCTAGGCAGCTGGAGCAAAAGTTCAGGAACTTTTCATTTTTTTCCCTTGCTGTGTGAAATATGAAGGTGTTTAGACAGGAACAATGATCCAAATGCTTTTGGGATTAGAAAAAACACAACCCAAATTGCAAATGTCTTGTTTGCCTTTTGATTTTCCTCCCTGTACTTCATTTTAGAATGTCATAAGGCAGTGCTTACTGAGTGAACAGTAAAATAGTGATTGAAAAGCAACACCATTATTATTATTATTATTATTATTATTATTATTATTATTATTCCAAATTTTTTGGTTCTCTCATCACACTGGCTTCTCCAAAAGCGTTTATATTTTGTTTTAGAAAATGATCCAGTTCCCTGTTTTCCTAACAAACAAAACAAAACTTTTACAAAAGTTTTACAAAGCAAATATCTTTCAATGTGCCATCCAAACCCCACACACACCATGCCCAAAAGCCCTTTAATTTTACAACAGATGTTATTATGTTTGTTTACGCAGATCTTGATACTGGAGAGGAAATTATTAAACCCAACTATTTGGACGTGAGGGTAAGAAAAAAGGCTGTGTCCCTGAGTACGCCACAAAATTTAAATACAATTTGTAAAGGCCCAGCGTCCTGTAACTTGGGGACTGGCAGGAATACACCCAGGAGGAGAAAGTCAGGTCCTGGCAGTTCCTACCTGAGAAAGCTGGAGCACCCTGTTGTCATCACTAATTGGTTTATGTTGTGAAATCCTGGGGTGATAAACTGCTGTTAGAAAGTTGGCTTGTGAGCAATTAAGTGTAGGTCTAGCTATTAAATCCTGATTTGTGACTCACAGGCTACGCTCCTCTGCTGCGTCTTGATAAACTCAGTGTCCTTTTCGCTGGTCTAAGCCAAGAGTATCTGCATAATGAATGGAGAGAGATTTTAGCTATAGGTATTGTTCAGACACACACAGTGGGATGAATTACCTTTATCGTAATAGGTACAATTAGTGTAATAGATCCCTCCTGTTTCAAACTGTTGGGTTTTTATCCTTCCTTTTATTTATTTCCAGAGGAAATGCTGGAGGCTGTGCACCTTTCTTCATTTACAGTTTAAAATATTGATTTTACTCATAACCAAAAGTTTCCTTTAAAAAAAAAAACCAACCAAACCTATTAATTCTGTTTCAGAAATTTCTGTTTATTATATCCAAGTTTCTCCATAGAGTGGGTGTAACCAGGAGAAGAATTTGGCCCATGATGCGAGCTAAATTTTCAGTGCTTCTACTATTTAGAGCTCTGTTGAGCTAAAAATAGTTTTCCTGTGGTTTTGGCCATGGAGCCACAAATACAAGTTTTCAGTACGCAGTTATTGTGGATGTTGGTCCCAACTATTGCTATGAGAAATGGAATTCCAGCTCGTGACTGTGTCAGCAGATGGTTGTGTTGAGCGTGAGGCTGCTTGTTCGATCTCCTCACTGTCCCCAGGAGAGAACGTGTCCCACCCAAACCCCAGCCACGTCCCAAAGGGAGCATCAGGAGGCAGAGCTCGGGCTGGGGAGTGAAGAGCCTTAGGAAAATCTGTGTCTGTGCAGGCGATAACGTTGATGAATCCACCCAGGAGGCTCCACGTTTGGCTGAGGGTGTAGGATGTTAAACAAGTGGCAGGGAAGGAAATTAATCTTGAAGAAGAAAAGAAGAGACAATTTTTTTCCTGGATAATTTTGAGCAGAGTTTTCATAAAAGAATAAAACTCATAGTGATTACATGGGTATGGTACGTGGAAGGAAGTTATCCATGATGTTAGATTCATTCTGTACCACATTTTCTATGGTCCAGCTGCTTTGTTGTCTACAGGTTTTAGTCGGGTTATTGCAAGCAACTTTGGGGAGGCAGGGGTTATCTTTCTTCTGAGCTTAGTAGTGGGACTTCTTGTCAGACTCCAAGAAGTGTCCTTGTAATGTGAGGTCATGTTCTGGAAGCAGTTGAAAAATACTGAGTTAGAAGTATAAGAGTACTACATGTTTCTGTACTGCTGATGCATGGAGAGGGCAAGCTGGAGGATGGTCTTGAAAACCAGCAAAAGTGGAGGAATAGACAAAGGAACCCTGCCATTTAAAACTCTTTTCTTTATTGTTTCCTCTCTGATAGCAGTGCATTACTTAGTGTTAATCAGCTGGGATGTTCTTCCCATTCCCCCAGGAAGGTTTCCACCCCAGGCTCAAGAAGCTGATCCAATTTAGCAGTACTCTGCCCTGACCAAACTCCATCCACGGTGTCAGTGGAAGCAGGTTCACACTCTAATGTGGGCTCTGTTACACTTCTCAGGCAAAGGCTTCTCTTATTACTTCTAAGCCTTACTCTTCCTACAGTGGCCTTTTCCCTTTTTTAGGATTTTGAGGTTTTTGTAGGGTTTTTTAAGACATTTAGTTCCTGAATTGCCTGTTCAATTTTGTTGACTCTCAGATCTGCCGAACTGGATAAACCATCCCGAATACATTCACATTTTTTATTCTGTAGGGTGAAAAGATACAGCAGAGTTGAACCTACAAAACCTTTTCAGACTGTCTTTGTTTGGAGCATCTTCATTAGATGTACCAGAATTCGGTTACATGCCTGAGCTCATTTACTCTTACAGTCTAGGAGTAAGAGTTTGCAGCTTTAAACTTGCTGGGAAGTACACCTTTGACTTGCCTTCCCCTCCCCTGCTCTGCAATTTCATGTTACAGTCTTTTATCTGTAGCTTCAGAAAACCAGGCTAATTCTTCCCTCCCTTTCTGTATGAGTTGTGCCACTACCCCAATTGTGGCTGCAGCAGCAACAGGGTACACAACTTATTCTCCTAGAATTCAGAGCTTGCGAGCCAGTGAGCCCACAGCACGAGGGGCCTTGTAAATAAACACTTTAAATATATTTCCTCCACTAAACATTCATTTTATTCCCCATTTTCTTACATCTATGATGCCACGTGCCCAAATGCCTTCTTCCTGCAAGGCAGCCACTCACCATCTCTTGTGCTTGTTCTCAGCATGCTGTAAATTGTGTGTGTGTGTGGGTATTTCAACAGACCAAATGGCCAGAGCGAACACCACCTCCCTTTCCACTTGCTGAACTCTGCTCAAACATTAACACTGTTTTTCCACCTCAAAAATATACGTAAAGGTATGTATAGTATGTTAGCCCCTCCTTAGCCTTTCCCACCCTGAAACTTTTAAAACAGGGATGGCATGTTCCTCTCTTCGCTGCCAAAAAAATAAATTCCTTTCTCACCATTCCCCCTTCCCCCATTTCTCCTCAGCTGACAGCTGCATGAGTGGAACTTACTTGAGCTATCCTATTATTTATTTCCCCTAATTTTGTTTTTAAGCTAATTTGGTTTAAATATCTGAACCATCTCTCACACTACAGGCATTTTTTAACATAAAGTGGCTTTGCAAATGTCTCCTGTAGGTAGAGATATGGAAAGTCAAGGTTTGTTTTGGTTTGGTTTTTAAAATTCCCCCCCCCAATTTAGAAAGTTGATAGGGAATGAAGTTGAACATCACAGTCATTTTACAAGTCACTGGAAGGCCAAAATTTGACAACAAAGCAACCTTTTCCATGACCATTTCCTATCTATTTGATTTTCAAACTAACAATCTCTAGCCAAACAAAAATCTTGTTAAGAAATACAGGGATCATGCTAAAAATCTGGAGAGAAAAAACAAAGCAGTGTAATTTAAGGTATTTTTTGAACTTCATGGTTGCTTCCAAACCGTGCAAGGCCTACTACAAACTGGTGTTAGTTTGTCTGGTGTTCTGTCCTCTGATCAGACTGTAACATTATAGCTGACCCCAACATAAACATCTCCAGTAGTGCACATTTATAAGGTGGCAGTTTTGCATCATCTTTTTCATGGGACTGCATGCAAGGGAATGCGAGACAGGTACCTGTACTCCAGCTGGCTTTATGAGCAGGACCAAATGTATGAACCTGAATGCTCAATTAACAATTAAACATTCAGGTAAGTGTAAGGTTAGCTAGTCCTTTTCCCTTGGATTACCAGGGCTGCATGTCTGTGTGTTCCCAGTGCTAAAACAGGACCGATGGTTCCATGAGCTGTGAAATTGATGAACCTGTGAAATCACACCATTTCTGGGACCTGGGTTAGGGGTGCTGTGAGCCTCCTTGTTGCGAGCCTTTTCTTGAACTCGGTATGTTATTAGAGTGGACCCACTAGAGCTGGGTACTAGAGACTCGAGTGATGGAAACCATGCGTGAAGGAGGCAGTGGTGAAAGGCTGTTAATTTTGTTGTGACCTTAAGGATATACAGGCATGAATCATTAGACCACTCACTTTGGCTGTTACTCTGTCCCATTGACTAGACTGAGGTAATTTGACTTTTAGACGTTTGGTCTTTGGCCATTCAACATTTGTCTGTGACAAGATGGCCAAAAAAAGGAGGAAAACTATTTGTCAGCTAATGTATTTTTCATACTCATTATTCCCATGCTGCACAACAGTTGGTATACTGAGCTTAAGAATCGCTGCTCGCTGCAGTGAGGTGCTGCAAGCAGGCATGCCAAACCTGCCTGTAGTTTTAAACTGAGAAAGTTTTGGAAAACTTAATAGTTTTCCCTTCTCCTCTACCGTATGCTTCCATGCACACCTTCAGGTTTCCTCATCACTGGAGCTCTAAAACCTCCGCAGCAGGAAGCGCATCTGAGCTCTGGGGCTGTAGCTCCCTCTGACAGCACACAACTGTTTTGTAACTTCTCGATAAGAACATTCTGTTTTGTAGAGGCATCACGGCTGGCACGCGAACAACACCTAAAATGCCTGCTGCCAATTTGTTGTTTGTTACTTGGTTTATTAATTAAGCTACACAAAAGATTTGGAAAAAGCCCAACAGGGTGGGTTTTTTTTTATTTGTCCCGTATTTTGGACTGCCTGGCCAAAGTAGAACAATTGCTGGTGCAGAGATACATCAGAGTCCCCAAAGGTTAGCTCTGTTCTGTGACTAAATTACACCAAAGCCTTGCTCCTTCTCCGTTGTCATGAACTCTAGTAGAGATATCATGTTGAGATACTAATTGACCTCTGTATAGATCTGATTAGAGTACACTGGTGCTAAAATCTTCTCTTTGCATACAAATAATCAAGAACCACGTAGTTTTGAACCAGGAGACAGCATCTTCAAAGCTCAAATATATTTGAAATTGAAACTCTGATTCGGCTGACTAGGTATTTTTCCCTGTTTCTACAACCTTTACATTGCTTTTTTGTCTTTTTTTTTTTTTTTGGTAGATGTTTTATGGTTAATCTTAAAGGTCTTTTCCAACCTTGTGATTCTGTGAAATAAAACATAGGGTTTCATGAGTTTCTTTTTAGCTTAATTATATATGCACCTATATGCACATAAAAATAGTTTTTCATTGCATTTGTTTGTTTCTAATATTTTAGTTCCACAAGGCATCTGTCTGATAGTAAGATTCAGCTGGCATGCCTGATAAAGTGGTATGCCAGGTTTTTAACTGCTGCACAATGGTGTGCTCATGTGTCTGACTGAGCAGAGACACATTTATGTACAACTTATTATTTTTACCCTGTGTATCTGTTCTTAAACAGTATTTTTGCCATAGGGAGAAACTCTTCTGTAGGAATTTGTATAGTGGATCAGGCTAGGATACAGTCTAGTTGTGTGCCTGGAACAAAGCTCTGATCAGTCTCTGAGGAAGGCAGCCGTTGTGTCATGAAGCAATCTTCCTGTGGGAAAACTTTCCTCTTAATTAAATCACGTTGTGGGCTGAAGTGTGAAATACTTTCCCTAACTGTGGATGTTCCCTTTGCCTATTTAAAGCTAAATTTCTTAATTCCATCAAAGTTTGCACCTCGAAAGCACTTTGTGGCCAGCAGTTCCACCTGATTGTGAACCAAGAGCAGAGCTGAACACAGTTCAGCCTTGCTCATGTTGCCCTGAGGTCCCTCTTCTTTTGTGAGAGAGGTGAGACTTTGCCAGACTTTCCCTTCGATGAGGCCTTTGAACAGACATCCCATTTTTATTAGCGATTTTAATGGAAGGACTTTTTTCAGATCTAATGGAAATTCACGTTTGGGCTCCCAAAGTCAGAGGTGTATTGAAGGCAGTTTAAAAAACAAAACCATTTTGACATGAAGTCATGGTGTGGAAACCAGTTAGTCTTTAATCTACCTTTGTATCGATCAATTTATTAAGAATCCCAAGAGACAGAACTATGCCTGTTGCACGCTTCATCAAGGTCAGGTGGTTGATTAGGTTGACATGTAGAAGGTCCTGGTATCTCACCCTCCTGTGCTGTTCAAAAAGCAACTTTGGAGGAGACTGCAATGATTTCCATTGCACGCGAGGACAACCGCGAGAGCAGTAGCAGCTCGTCCATGCTGGCACTATGGACAGCATGAAAATCCCCCTCTGCGCTGCCCCTTCCCGAGGAGCTCCTGGCGCTGCTACGGGCTGTGCTTGAAGCTCTGAGTGAGTAGAAACTCGCAGCCAGCTGAGGGACCTCCGCCGCGCCTCAGCACCGCTCGCGAAGCCCAAGAGGCGCCGCCAAACGACCCCCGAGGGCGGCTGGGAGGGAGCGCTGGAGCTCGGGCACCGCGGAGAGGCCTCGGCCCAAGTGGGGCAGGCCCGGCCGGCGCCTTCGTAGGAACGGGGGCACCGCCGGGCTCGAGAGCACTTCTCTGCCCCTCCGCCTTGGGGCAAGTTACTTTCCCAACAGCCGCACCGAACCGCCCCGCGCTTTTATTTATTTCAAGGGTAAGGGTACGGGTGCGGGTGCGGGCTCGGTCCCACTGTGCTCCCTCAGCCCGCCCGGCCAGGCCCTTCCTTCCCGCCGCAGCCGCTTCCTCCCGCCGGCAGCGCGCATGCGCGGAGCGCAAGATCCCGCCCGGGCGCTGCCCCCGCCCCTCGCTCACATCCGGGTCCCGGCGCTGGCCCCGCCGGCGCCGCTGTACCCTCCGCGGGCTCCCAATAAAGTTTTGTTGCGAGCGGGCGGCCGCGGCCCAGCCGGCGCCTCCAGCCTAACGGACACCCGTCCCGCCGCGGCGGGGAGGCCGCCTTGCTCTGTGCCCGGTGGGTCGGGGTGGTCCGGGGAGGGAAGGGGGAGAGGGATCGGGTCGGGCGGCGTGGGGGAGGAGTGAGGGGGAGCGGCGCCTCCTCAGCGCCGAGCGGAGTCGGGGCGCTGCGGTTCGGTCTCCCGAGGAGAAGGAGGGAGGGGAGAAACGGGCCCTTGCGGAGACCTGGCGGGGCCGAGGCCTCCCCTGGGCGCACGGGCCCGGCGGTGACAGGCTTTGGGTCGTGCCGGGCCGGGGGCTGCCGGAGAGGCAGGGAGGGGGAGGGGGCCGGTGCGCGGCTTGAGGAGGAGGGAGGCTCAGCCCCGGGGTGGGAGAGGGGAGCGCGGGACCGCGCTGCCGGGCTGTTAAAACACGCTTCGTGCTGAGAAAAATAACCCCGTGCGCCTAACTGTAGGTAGGCGCAAACAGTTGCAAGGCTAAACGAGAGGCTCGGCGGCTTTTGGGTCTTTTTTTAAATTTTTTTTTTTGCCTGTTTTTTTTTCTCTTCCTTGTTTTTGTTTTAAGACGAGCTGCTCCGCTCTCAGCTGCCTTAAGGCCCGGCCGACCGACGGGGAGAGGAGTTATCGCGCCCACATGTCTCAGATCCCCGGGTACAGTGGCGATGTTAGGGCTCACACGCTCATCCACCTCGGCCCTTTTCTTGCGTGCGCCCAGCACTGACAGCTGCCTGACAACAGATGGGCCGCTTAAGTGATTTAGAATGGCAATTTTTGTTTTGGTTTGGTTTTTTTTTTGGGTTGTAAACTTTAATAGAGGAAATACGGTCTTGCGGTTATAAGCACAAGACTGGGAATCAAGTGATCTGTGCGTCCTGCTCCAGTTGTGTAGCTCCTGCTGTGGCTTTGAGCTGTTTAAATGAAGGGGTTTCTCGCTAAAAAGAGGTAGGGAGGGACTGATTCGGGGATTGTCGGGTGTGAGATTGAGTAGGCTCAATGTTAGTCGTTGAATCCTTTGGTGGAATCTGTAGGGATTTGGGGTTTTTGCTCATTGAATGACTTCATAAAACCTCTAGGAATAACTGTCAAAGTTTGCATCCACCTGTAAGTTTTGCCTTGTGAGATGAAGTGAGATGATGCTCAGTATGGGATGGGTTTAGACAAAATCTCCTCCTGGTTACATTACTGTGTTAATTTCAAATAATTTACCTGCTGCGGGGGTGGGGGGGATGCTTTCAAGCACTGAAATCTGGAAGGAGCGTTGTTCCTTGGTTATCTCAGCTGTGGAAGTTGTGCAGAGAATGTCCTTCGGATGCTCTGGGGAATCACAGAACTTGACTTAAGAGGGGCGGGGGGTAGAGGCACAAACACGCTGCTGCAGTCATGTGCCCGTGCTCATTAGAAGGTGTAATGCTTTATGAAGTTGGCAGCTGGTGGTAGTGGAAATTAATAGAAGCGGCAAATAACTTAATTGAAGACATTTCATAATTAGCATGTTGTAACTTTTGAGAGCTCCCTGTCTGTGTAGGGAGCTGTTGGGTTTAATGTCTTAATCCCTACCGTTTGATAGTGGTTTACACTTAACCTCTGATATTAAAATTTTGTTTGCCCAGCCTTGAAATTGCTGCTAAGTGCTAACACTTTACTTTTTTGCAAAACAAAACAAAACCCCAGCAAACATTTTGCTGCTTGGGGTACTTGCCTTTGTCAGACCTTTCTTTGCCTTTCAGATGTGGAGCAAATACACTTGAGGGAGGAGTTTTCTTTTTTCTAAAGAAAACTGTCCCAGTGAAAGCCTAAGATGGACAGTCACTGTGGGGTTGAGAAATGGGAACAGAGGAAGAGAGGCTTCCTCTGCATTTCTTTCTTTTGATGACAAAAGATCACAACAACAGGGCATGCAGCTGGGGATGCTTCCTACAGCTCTGGTGGGTGTTTTTGTTTGAGGTTTGGAGGTTTAACCTCTGCTGGAACCTGGTGGAATTGTAGTTGTGAACCTGTGCTGCTTGGTTCTTGTTATGAAGTCAGATTTTTAGTCTTGTGCCTTGAGTAGGTGAGCTGTGCAGGGGTTTCATAACGACTGAACGTTACCTGAGCTGGAAGAAATTCTCTCAAGATGAAGTGCTCGTCCTCTGTTAAATGTAATGTATGTTTTCTGGGTTTATTCGAATTATGTTGTGCTCTCTCATATTCCAGAGGACATTTTTAATTTCAGAAAAATGTCCTCTATGTTTTCTTTATAGTTCTCTAAAGAAAACTCTAAAATCTCTTCTGTTGCTCTTGGCCGAATTACATACCTGCAGAAACACTGCTGTGGCAACTCTATGCAAGCCCCTATTTCTTCCTTCCTTGCATTGATTAAAATGCAGCTTTTCTCTAAAATCTGTTACAGATTTGTTGGAATTAATTAATGTCTTAATGCTTCTCCTTTAAAGAACTTTAGATTTTATTTTTTACAGCAACAGGTAAGGAGAGCAGCTTGGGCTGAGAATGAAAAGACTTGCCCTAGTGTGAGCTGAGAACACTTTAGATGCTTCATGGCTGACATTGATAAACAGCTCGTTAAAGGCAAGTCGAACACTAATTTAAGACTCTTTCAGTTATCACTAGTTGCAGTGCAAGTTCCTGCACTGTTTTCTGGAAGCCTTTTTAGCCCTGTTCCTGTGACCACGTAGAACAGTTTGGCTGGCACTTCAGCGTGCTTGACTAGTGTGGGTTGGCAAGGTGCAGAACGCTGCCTGCCAAGTCTGTATCCCTACTGACCTACCACCAAGGTTGAGCCTGCCAGGACTGTCATCCTTGACAGAGGATCTTTGTCAGAGTCGCTGCTACTGATCCACCAACTATGAGGTAGTGTCTCTGAATTCTGGGTCAGTGGATGTCACAAACTGACAAATTTAGAATACTTTGCCATTCATTCATTCTGTACAAGGGGGGAGAAAAAGCTTGCTGAATTACTATTGTCAGTGTTCCCTCCAAATCCTGTAGCCTTTGTAAACTTGTCACAGTCTTAATGTGATTCAGTTGGAGTGGAAGTGTGTACACTCACACATCCACATCTTTATTTTTCTTCCCCTCTTTTAAAGCTTTACGAAAATGTACTGTTCCTTCTTTCAGATCACCCTTTTTTTGGCCAATTCACATTGTTAGTTGCAGTATTTAGGATCTTACTCTTGGATGAAGGTCTTGCATACAAGCATCTAAATTTTTGGAAGGCTTTGTCCAGCTTGGTAATTTTTTAGCATACTTTAGGGTTGTGAAAAGTATGAGAGATCCTTTATTTTTCCTTTTTTTTTTCCCCTCAAGGTGTAATACTGAGGTCACTCCTAATTACCTGCTTGCTTGGCCACATCCACCAACCTGCCACTGGAGGCTTAGGCTTTTGTTTCCATACTTCGTGAAATCCAGTGATGGTCTTGTATGTAATTTTAATTAAGAAATGGATGCTAACTTGTAGTTATCTGCTGTGGTTAGAGTAGATCTTAACCTTAAAAACATGAGGCAGTGGAGGGCTGACTTTCAGCTGTGCTGACTACTGTTGATGGCATTTTTCAGCATAATGCTTCTGTTGGAAAGTGCCAATTAACTGAAACTGAAGTGTGAGAAAATATGTGGCTCTGACAAAACACTTAAGGGAGAGAGATTTTGGTTCTAAGATGGAATTTGTCGTTTTTGAAAACTTCTACAAAAGCTAATTGCTCGGTAATTAGAGCAGTTGCAGAGACCAGGGCCACATGAATGTTGGATGTTTGTGTGTTTTAAGTGGATGCCTCAAGAAATAGATGATAACTTTCCCTAGGCTTGGGAAGATTTTGAGTTTTCTCCGTCTCTCCCCTCCCCTGTGTCCCAGCTAAGCTCAATTTTACCACGATGCAGAAGAAATTAAAATCTTTCTGTTCTTTGGTTAGACTTTTTTCTGAGGTTTTCTTGGCAATGTTTGGAAGTGTGTGGGGGGGTGTTTTTAAAATGTGGTGGAGCTCTATCGGTAAATTCCTTCTGACAGAATCTCTTGTGATAGGAATCATTACCATTTGGGTTATTTTTTTAAACAGTAATCCTGGGGAAGACTTTAAGAACAAACAAGAACCTTTGCTATCTGGCTTTTATGATTCCACTTCTTCCAGTGGAAGTGTATTATTTGTACAGTGTATTATTTGCTGCTTGTGCTTGGCCTCATGGTTTTTATGTTTCTTTTAAGAGTGCTGGTTAAATACATCTCAGCTGACAGTTAAATGCTCCAGGTTTTCAGGGTTTTTTTGTTGGTTTTTTTTTAAAGCTGTGTTAGATGGTGTACAGATGTGGAAATGAACAAGTATTGTGTGAGAAAACCATGTCTGAAGTTGTCAATAGATATTTTTTTGTTTGTTTGGAGAGCAGTCATGTCTAGCAATATTTTTGAGGATACCAGCCAGTTCTTCCCTGTTAATGTTTACATGTATTATTAGTTAAATATATTGCCTTACAAGGCATGTTTGAAGCAAAGAAATCTAGTGTTAGTGAAAAAGCATTTATCGTAGGTTTTGGTCAGCTGGGTGTGCATTTGGATGTGCAAGTTCAGATGAAACTACCACAAGTTCTTTTTTGATATTGTTTATAAAAATCTCCTTTCAGCTTTATTTACCCTTCAGGGGAGGAGAGAGGGGAAACTCAGTTCTATCATTGATGATACTCTTCATGGCTAAGATGAGATAATTGAAGAAAAATCTTTCTGTTGAGAGGCTGTGGCAATGGTATGGAATATGTACACCCTTTAAGTCTATTGTCCATTTTTTTTTACTGCTGTGTAACCTTAGGATTTATTTTATCCTTGATTTATATGGAAAAGCTGTGGAGCTAGCATTTCTAATAGTTATCCTCCAGAAAAGGTGCCAATGTGTGCCATTGCGTGGGGCTGCAATGTAAGGTGTAGGCCTGAGAAAATAAAACCCAGGCACAATCCTGTGCAATTCCTGCCAGGAAATCGAGAAGGAAAGAAGGACCTTAATAAAACCAGGCAAAATTGATGCATTTTAAAGAAAATATGGATAACTGAATATAGCATAAGATGCAGTAGAATACTGTAATTGAGTTTCTGAGCTTTCTGTGTGGATATCTAATATGTTAATGTGCATATGGAGTGGAAATACTTGAGCTAAGGGGCAATAAAGGTAAGCACAAAAGCTGACTGCAGAACTCAGTTTTAACTGCAAACCTGGAGCAGCTCTAATGAACTACCAGTTGTGTAGCTAGTTATAAGTGGTGGGTTGTTTCTGTTAGGAAATTGAGTCTGAAAAGCAGTTTCTAATCGTGAACAGTGAAGTTCCTTATTTCAGATTGGGTATGATGCTGCAGGAAGCTTTCTTAATTTGCAAACAAGTAAATTGAGCAGGAAAAGAACAGTGCTTGTACGTTTGCAATGCAGGCTTAGTATGGGCTGTAGGAAAGGATGAGGATTGAGTAGTTAGTTGCTCATTTAGTTCTTATGCTGGTGACAAACATCATTCACTGCCGTGCTGCTTGGGGTGTGATGGGTTGCTTGGTTAATGGTGCTTTAAATTTATATTCTGCAGGTAGGAAATCAGTTTGGAATCGATGGCAGAACATGTTAGATCAAAAGTGCACCTCATTAAAATAAATCTACTGTATATAATTTGATATTGATCTGTTCTGCTGTAAGCCTTGCTCTGGGCCTTTCAGCCAGAAGATTCCTTCGTAGCGAATCAAATCTGCTAAATTTGGCAGCTTAATATAGCAGGCTAAGAAAGAGGAACCAAAAGGTAGTGGAATTGCTTAGTATTTGCAATAAGAGATGAAAGGTGTTCCCTTTCTCCCATCTTCACTAAAACTGCAGTGTGTAAGTTCTGTGGGTAGCTGACTTTGTTTATACCTAGCTGGCTTGAGGAGGTATTAAGAAGGGGTTCAAACAATGGACCTGTTCACACTGCTGGTTTCCTTCCATTCGCTGTAGTCATTAATGAGAACTTTAAATGTATAAATAATGCCTGCCCCAAAGTCTTAATTTTGATACAGCATTTGCTTCCTTTTATAGTCGCCCATTAAAAGCCCCCTCATGCTACCCCATGCAATGCATTATGCTCACCTTTTAATGAGTGTTTGTGACCTGGTTTTTTTAACTATCATAACATGTTTTTCAGCTGATTTTTCTCTTGTTGCTCAGCTGAAAACTTATTTAATAAAATAAGGTAATGCATAATAGATCGTCTGCCTCTTAAGGAAGTTTAAGAAAGCTTTTTTTTCCCCCTCCATGAAAGCTCTTACCAGCTGCATCTGGAGGTGCAACACTCCAAATGAAAGTGTGGCCCTCTAAAGCATTTGATTCTGTGCTCAAATATTAGTGATGTGCTGCTGTACTGCAATCACAGCTCATAACGGGCATTTTTAAAGCCTCAGAAGTAATTGAAAATACAGGAGATCTGGTGAAGCTGTTCCTAGCAGATGCCACAATTACTTAAAAACCTTTCAAAAATTAGATGCTGAAATTACGTGAATTGCAAGTAAATGTTCCAAATGTGGTTTATGCTGCTCATTCAGAAATTTTAAAACCCTGCAAGAGTTGTAGTTTTGACATTAAAATGTTTGGTTTCTACATAAATGCCTGTGCCTACAGCTTTGTGACCTCAAATAGCTCCAAAGAAGGAAACACTTTTACTGTACACATAATTCATGAAGCTTTTTAATTCTCCTTTTGTTTTCTTAAGAAAAAGCAAAAGCTGTATGCCTTCAGTATTTTTGCCTTCCAACGTGAACTTCCAAAAGGCCTACAAATGAGACAAATCCAGAGTCATTTGTACTTGTTGAAGGCTTTTAGTAGTTTGTTACAGGGTTTCTATTTTTTTTCCCCTTGCTTTTCTTCAACAGGTAAAAAAATAGGCTTCAGCAGAAGAGTCTTGAAAGCCTCGTGGGTGGCCAGAATGGATTTACTGTAAATGCTATTGAAGTTTTCAACTTCAACAGTCTCATTTTTCAGTGGTTACAGTACAGGCATGTATGTGGAAACTTTAGTAAGTTGAAGCAGTTTTGATCAAATCTGTTACAACGCTGCTTGGAATACTTGCTCTGCTAGGCTTTGGTTTAGCTGATGGGTATTCAGACTGATGTAAAGTTTTTAATTATGTGACTTACCTCAAGATTATTGTTTCTAGGACAGACTCCTTTATCAAAATTCTTCTGACGTTTGCCCTACAAATACCAGTTCTTGCAAAGCATCGTTCTAGCAGAACTGTCCCAGCTTTCTTTGCTTTTAGTTAGCTTGTTTATTCCACCAGCATACTTGTGGGTAAACGATGTTGAAATGATACACAACCAGTAAAATTTCATTCCTAGTCACTGTATGTTACTGTGTTCAAAATACTAAAAGGGGGAGAAAAGAGAATGATACATGATCATAGAACTGTCTGTCTGTAAAATCCATTGTGTAATATTGGTGGGACAGCTCAAACTGAATAGATCAGTGTGGCAGCAGCCAAGAGGCGTTTCTTGAAATCTCTTTGGACCTCAACTTAACTGTAGGAATTTCTAGTGTATGTTCTGCCTTGATTCTTCAGATTCTTTGAAAGCATAGCTGAGAAACAGAAATAGAGTTTGAATTGTCTCCTTGCTGGTCTGAGAGTCTAGGTGGGTGCGTTTCCTTTTTTAGGGGTGTGAGCAAGTGCTGCTATCTTACTGCTATTGAATGTACACAAGGCTTGGAAGTAAGTTGTGACTGTAAACAGCTTTTACTTTTTAGAACGCTAAACTTTTATCCTCAGCAAAAGAATACATTTAGGCTGTGTTCTTGGCCAAGTTTATCTCCCTTTATGTATTTCCTGTTACTTTGAAGGGTGCAAAGGTTCTTGTCTGTAATAGTTCTAGGGAACTAAATTTATACCTAAAGTGTAGACATGTCCTTATTTCTGTGGAAATAAGGTGATACATAATTGTTTTTTTTCTTCTCTTGTTGCAGTAGCCTCTTCTGTGGACTTATTGAAGCAGTCAGAGACTTTTGTTCTTCTGATTTCTTTTTTCATCTTGGTTTTACAAGAGCTTATGAAGATCTTCAAACAGTTTTTCTGTTTGTTTTGCTTTTCCTGGTTTTTTTCCCGTATTATTAAAACAAAGCTGAATAATCAAAGCAGCAGCAATGGGACTAAGCTTCTGGGTGAAATAAGTGGGTTTGGTGGTTGTGTTTTTTTCCTTTTTTACTGTAAAGGATGTTCATAAGGGGTTTTTTAAGTTACATTCCTTGTAGTCGAGTGTCCTTGGGTCTGGTCCCTGCTCTTCTTGCCTTCCACCTCCCCAGTAGAAAACCTAGGATGATTAAATGTGGGACATCTTAAATATTTTGTCTAGAGCTGTTTGCTGTATCTTTGCCTGATATATATGCTTAATATATGGTTCTGTTATGGGAAAATACCCATCCATGTGTCTGTGTGAGCTTGCAAATATGCCTAGACACTTAAAAAAACCCTTATCAGATGACTTGTAGTTAATCAAAGATGGGAGGAAAAAAGATCCCCTTGATTAAAGGTAGCAGTTTAAGAGAACCAGGACAGAGGCTCTTAAATCTTGCCTTCCCCCCACACCACCTTTTGCTCTTATGTACAGATTTGGTGTCTGGGGTATGTTAGGTGTTGTAATTCACCAGGGTTTATGAAAAGTGCAGAGACAATGTTGTTTGGCAGTCTCTGTAGCAAGAAAGGAAGCATCTTTTGTTATTGGCATCCTTTCTCTTAGCTCTGCTCTTGCTTTTTGCCAGCTGCTCATTGTCTATACTTGCTTATTTAGTATTCACAAGGGATTTTACAAGTTCTTATCAGTTCGTTGCCACAGCACATCATTTCCTCTTGTCATCGTTACTCCTTAAATTGGTGGGGGGAGGATTTGCATTACAGCTGGTGAGTGGTAGAAAACACAACCATTCACCAGCGCTGTTTTGAGTTACACTGCGCCCATCTGATCTTCTTTCTGAGACAGTTTGTAGTAAAGGTCACGTTTTCTAGTACTTACTCAGCCATGCCTTTCCTCCCTCTTTTTCTGGGGACAAGAAAACAGGTTTTTGCCAAAGGCTAAAAATACCCAGTGCTTCAAATATTCTTCTTGAAAGATAGAAGGAAATGCAGCATAAAAATAGCCAGAGCTGAAAAGGTTGGCTACTTACCTGAGTGCCTGGGGAGGGCTTGGTTTTATTGGGTTTTTCTTTTAGTTATCTGTAGTTTCTTCCTCATGGTTTTTAATACTATTAAAAAAAAAACCCCAACAACCCCAAAACAACCACGGGGTACCTAATCAGAGCTGAAGAACAAGGACCTGTAGTATTTTCTGCTTTTGGGAAATAAAGATGCGTGTGAGGGCTTGGGTACTTCTGTGCAGTGCTTACTGTGGAAGTGTTGATTCCACCATGCCTCTTCCCTGTTTCTTCTTAGCAAGATTTAGATCTTCTGGTGAAGCAGTGCAACAGGGATATAATAGTAGATAATAAGATTAATCCTGACTTTTGAAGGAAACTCACGGATTTAAGGAATGTTGTTAGCAGAAACCATGCTTTCCCTTTGGTATCTTGACTGGCTTTTTTCCCACTGATCAGTAATGCAAGAACTGGGGACTTTGGTCACAGTTCTTTATTTAGCTTTGGAGTGAGGCTCTAGTCTCTCTGGGACTTTGTTTTGAAGCAGAATCAGGTGCAATGGCCAGGGTTGAAGCATGCATTCCGTGAATATCTGCCTTTTTATGTTACCAGATGCTTTACTGTTTTCACTAATTACTTGTTAACTGATCTCTTTTCCTAGGACTAAATAGGAGGAATTGATCATTATTTTTGATGTGAAGACTTCATCTGATGACTGTATGTTCATTTGTCAGTCTCCAAGAAATAATCCAGCTCATCTGTGGCAATAATTGCTTTTGGCATACACTGACATTTATTTGAAAAAAAAACCCAAAAAACCCCAACCCAAATAAACAAAACAAAAACCCCAACCTAACAAACCTCTTGAAGACTTGTGTCAAATGACGTCAATGGCCAGTTTGTTCTCCTTTACTAGCCCAGCTGTAAAGCGTCTGTTGGGCTGGAAACAAGGAGATGAAGAGGAAAAATGGGCAGAAAAAGCTGTTGATGCTTTGGTAAAAAAGCTGAAAAAGAAAAAAGGTGCTATGGAAGAACTGGAGAAAGCCTTGAGCAGTCCGGGACAGCCGAGCAAATGTGTTACTATCCCCCGCTCGTTAGACGGACGACTTCAGGTTTCTCACAGAAAAGGCCTTCCCCATGTGATTTACTGTCGTGTGTGGCGTTGGCCTGATCTACAGAGCCATCACGAGCTGAAGCCATTGGATATTTGTGAGTTTCCTTTTGGATCTAAACAGAAGGAAGTCTGCATCAATCCATACCACTATAAGAGGGTGGAGAGCCCAGGTATGTTGAACGTGACTGTCTAAAAACTGAACAAAATGTTCAGGATCTCCCTTGTTTGCTGCTTGCTCCTCCTCCAGAACTAGATACATTTGGTCTATAGGTGATTTGGAAAAGGAATGTTCAAAGCGTGCTTTCCTGGTTGTATTTTGGGAAGGTGTGCTCTCCATTCATAACAGCTCTTTGTGGTAAGTCACACTTTTCCCACAGATCTTTCAAGGCTGCTACCTTTAGAGTTAGTGGTAAAGTCCTTGTTTATAAAAGAAAAGTAGTAACCAAAAGACTTCAGTTTCTCTGAGAAGCTTGTTTTAAAAACCTTTTTTGGTAGCCTTCTTTCAGGGGCTTAATATTTCCTCAGTGGCAGGCATGAATTGAGGAGATAAAAATTGAATTCTAGGGTACAGTGTTCTCCACTTGACGCCCCATTAGCTGGCAGCAGAGCTTGAACAAGATCAAAGAGTGATGATCATTTAGAACAAGGTACCAAATCTGTGTCAGGTAGCAAGGCTGCTGTAGGGTAAGGGGGATGGTGGTTACAAGCAGGAGAGGTGAAGTAAGTTATTCTGAAAAGTATCGTGAAAAGTTTCTTCCGTTGTTCCCCAAAATGGTTGTAACTCTACTAGAAGTGACTGTTGTGCTCAAGTGTTCTACTGAAGCACTTGAATTCCAGACTCCAGCACTCTTGAATTTAAAAGTTAAAACTCCAGCTCAGCAGAAGTTGTAGTACAGATTTTGTTTGTCTCCAGTGAAAAGGACTGCATGTACAGTTTGACTGTAGTAACACAGGCTGTCCATTTTTCCTGGCTTGACAACCTGCACATACAGTGAGTTTTGCACTTCTGAATCAGTGCCTTGGGATGTGCCCCATGTTGACTGGTTTTTGTTTGGGTTTTTTTTTTAAGGCATAAGAGATCTGTGTCCAGTTACATGAAATATAAGTGTGTGTCTGATCTGATTTTTGTGAGAGCAAAGTTTGAGTTTTCCATGGAGCTTTATGTAAAAAAAACTGAAGGAAAGAGGATGGGGTAAAGGCATGACAGCTGCATCTTTGACTCCTCTTTTCACTCCAGCTAGCACTGAAATTTTCATGATGAGCATGTTATTCCTCTCTCTCTCAATCTGTCACAGTTTTTAATCGGCTTCCCTGTTTTTTGTTTGCTGTGTTTTCTTCCAGTTCTACCTCCAGTGTTAGTGCCTAGACATAGTGAATTCAACCCACAGCACAGTCTGCTAGTTCAGTTCAGGAACCTAAGCCACAACGAACCACACATGCCACACAATGCGACATTTCCAGATTCTTTCCAGCAGCCCAACAGCACTCCATTTTCCATTTCACCAAACAGTCCCTATCCACCTTCTCCAGCCAGCAGCACTTACCCAAGCTCCCCAGCCAGCTCTGGACCATCCAGTCCATTTCAGCTACCAGGTAAGTACAGCCCAAGAGTCAACCTAATTGAAACAATTAAAATTCTGCATACTGTAGTGATTTACTGCCTCAGGAGTGTGATAAATTGCTTTTCCATTTGCATTTTAGGGGGATTTCTCCCTAGCTTTATCACTAGGCAGAATTAATTGTTACAGCTTTATTTCTCCAAATGTGTTTTCTCAGGGATACAATAGTGGTGTGCTATTTCTACAGCTTCCATGTAGAATGAAATGCATGCTTCAGAAGATACAGGAGGCTGAGCAAGAAGTTTATTGATGCATTCCTCTGAATAAATACACTTAAATGTGAAATTTAACTGGAAAAAAATAGCACATTTTTGATAGGAGCTTAATTGATTTGGGTGAAAACAGGGGAAAAAATAATTCATGGGGTAAAGAAAAGAAGCTTTTCTGAGTTTGACTTATTGGTGTGGCTTATAAAGCCAAGAAATTAGTAGATGAAAGCTTTTTTCTCTTTCCTAGTAGCCCAGTGCCCTCATTTTTGTTATTTCTGTCTGCCCAGTGCTGAGAAAAGAGTTGGGGTATCCCTTTTGGATGAGTACTGTGCTCACTAGGATGGATGCGTTAGTAGCATCTGGAGGGAATTTCTGAAAGAGGAGATAACTTGTTGGTACCCTGATGACTGTGCTGAATCAAAGAATGCTTTTGTAATGAACTTGGCCTACAAGTGGAACAGAAAATGAAGTTATTTCTTCTGCTACTTCATTCTTTTTGAACACACAGGAGAGTAGTAGGCAAGAAAGCCAATGGTTATGTGGCAGAAAGTGGGAGCTATAGCCATCTTGTTCAGCTGCAGGAACAGAGTTGTTTAAGGAATGTGCTTTTCTTCTTTTTTTTCCTTTTTTTCTCTGCTTTTCTCAAGTGTTTGATGTTGTTATTAGTTCCATAGGCAAGAATCCAACTATTAAAGTTTACTGTAAAGACAGTTGTCTTCAGGGCTGTCCTTGGGTTACTTTGAAAACAGGTCCAAATGTTTTAATGTGTTTTTTTTTAAAGACTATTTTGTGTGTGTTTACAACTGTAGAATGAATAAATAAATAGCCTAAATTGTTGGGGTTTATTCTGGTTTATTCTATTTTATGTTTGTAGCTGATACTCCACCTCCTGCATATATGCCCCCCGATGATCAAATGGGGCAGGATAATTCTCAGTCTATGGACACGAGCAATACAATGATCCCTCAAATCATGCCAAATATATCAACCAGAGGTAAGTTGTGTGGTATGGTGTAAAATTAACATAGTTTGGCTTCCTGCAACTGGTTGACAAAATAGAACAAATAAATTCAAATGGCACAGTAAACCCTGTTAAGTGGAAGCAATCTTCCAAGGCAAACTGGGGCTGCAACAGAAAGAGTTGAGAAATAAATCTTGTCTTGCTTATTTGCCACTTTTGCTTTTAAAGCCTCAGGTGTGTAGTAGGGCTTACAACAAGTTGAATTTTTTTCATTTCTTAGAATTAGGCTTTTCTGCTACCTTTGCCTGGTGTTAGCAGTACTTAAGCACAGAGGCTGTGAAAATGAAATCCCAAAATACCAACTGTAACAAATTGAAGTGGACAGAAAAATCATGTTTCACCTCACAGCACAGTCATCTATATTTTTTGGTGGAGGTTTGGGATTTTTTTTTTAGTATCAATCTTCAAATAGGAAAATAATTATAAAATAAATGAACTAGCTAGAATATATGAAAGTAAAAATCATCAAGGTCTTAATCAGGACAGTTGTTTTCTATCACAGCCATTGACTGCAGCTTTTAGTTACCTGTTGGCATTTTTGAAGGCTTGCTTTACTGTTCTACAGTTAATATTTTAACACTTTTATGTAAACTGGTATTTCCATTTTGCTTATTTTCAGATGTTCAGCCTGTTGCCTATGAAGAACCCAAACACTGGTGTTCAATTGTGTATTACGAGTTAAATAACCGTGTTGGGGAGGCTTTTCATGCATCTTCTACTAGTGTCTTAGTAGATGGTTTTACAGATCCCTCCAACAATAAGAACAGGTTCTGCTTAGGTTTGCTCTCCAATGTCAATCGCAACTCAACGATTGAGAACACAAGGCGACACATTGGAAAAGGTAAAGCTTTAGTTGTGCTGTGTGTGATTAAGAAGCTAAATCCTTGGGTTTATTTCAACTCTTCCTTACCAAACTGTATTGTTGTAGGAGCCTCTTTGTTGTGTTTAATGATAGTCTGTAGAATTTTGTGTTTCAGGACCAAGAAACGTATTGCAGGGCTTCTGATAGTCCATGTTGCTTTATTTTGTTGTTCGTGCAAGGGATTGCCCTGCTGTCTATCTTGCATGGCTTTGAAGTGCTAATGCAAAACTGCAAGGACTCATTTGTCTGAGTGAATCCATGGGGTGTGTATGTGTGTGGGAGGGATTCCTGGAGACAGCAGGTTTTGCAAGATCTTCTAGTTTTCCTGTGCTGTTTGGCTGATAGCACACATAGGTGCATGGTTTTCATCTTTGATGGAATGCTCTTGGATTATCCTAAAATGCAGTATTTGTTTTCTGAATATCTTTTTTTGTTCTGTGTATGTCCTGAGAAGAGCCCTGTTTCTATTCCACATATCTCAGAGGCCTCTTTAACACCTAAGATCATCACTTGCAGCTGGTCTTCAGTTTTGTTTGATGGCAGTCACTGTTGCCTGTAATATATTTTCAAGACCCATTCTGTTCCATAACAATCTTAATTAGAAACTACTATACATATGGCAAAACTTTGCAGGTAATTTGGAGACCACAAGTTACACTAATTCCTCTGAAACTTGGTGCTGAAGTTCTGTTGTCCAAGAAGCTGTAATGTTATAAAGGAGGACAGCTGCTTTCTGGGGCCTGGGTAGTTTCTCAGGTTCTTTTGTTTTTGGCTTACCCCTTATGATTGTACTGGCACAGAAATCTTGTGTGCATCAGCCTAAGGTTAGATATGTATCAAAGATACAGCATCATGTTGTAGAATAGCATTGGCTGTAACGAGCTTTAAAATGTCTCTAATACTAACTATTAAACTAAAACTTTGCTTCATGGCAATGGTTCTGAGAACAATTAAGATTATTTGGGGATAAAATACTGTTTATTAATTACTGTTGTTTGCAAGATCTTGGTTTTTCCCCTTCCCTAAAGCTTCCTGATCTTCACTAAGCTCTTTCCTGTAGAAGCGTCGCATTGCGAGTGTCAGCGGCTTCTAATTGCATGTTGGATTATTTTTGAAGTATGCTCTCAGACTGTTACGTTATCCAGATCCTCTCTTCAGAGATCTCTTGGAAGGTCTTGACCCAAAAGAAGTTAGCTAGCAAGTGGTAGTCCCTGTTTTTTTTAAATAAATAGGATTGTGTTGTGAGAATACATTCTTGCCCACACCAGGCTGACAGCTGCTTCTAGCTGATGAAGCCAATGGTTCCTCTGTGTAATCTTCATCCTACCTCAGTCCTGAGTGGATCTAGCAATGTTTGCAACAGTTGCTGCTGTCTGAAAGATTAATGTGCATCTGTTGAACTGCTGCAGCCTCATCTGGCAAACCACAGGATAGTCTGCAGTGAGTTCTCAGGGTTTTGCAAGGAAGACTTGCCAGATAGAACCGTATCCCAGCCGGACAGCAGTGGTGGGTGGTGGTGAGGTAGAACAACTGGGAAAAGGAAAGCTGGAATCCCAACCGAAGTAGCAGTGAGAATCTGTGTTTGAATGCTGAAAGGTTCAGCAGCTTTCATATACTAATTTTTAGTCAAACATCTTTATAAAGGCTTCCAAACATAAAGGGAGAGAAGCACTTACATATGTAGCAGGATCAAGGCAGATGTGATCAGTCGAGTGGCTTTGACTTTAAGGTCTGTAAAACCAGATGGCATTGAAGTTGTGCAACTAATTGGCCTTGCCTCTCCTTCTGCTTGATAAAATACATTGAGAATCAGAGCAGACTGTGGATACCCTTTCTCATTCAAATCTTCCACTGCCCCTTCTCCCAGGACACTTATTTCTGTTGGAATTGCTATAGGCAAAGCTACCAATTTTACCAAACTGGGGTTTCAAAATCCCACGTAAATTCTCTATGAAAATAGCTTGAAACAAGTTGATATGCAGAAGTGCTTTTTGATTCTGTTCTGTAATTGATGGGAGAAGGACATCTAGTGGCTGGTGCATGAGGAAGCTGCTGTATTTTGGAATTGGGAATATGTCATCATGTGGGGAAAAGCCTTTCTGTAAAGCTCCTCAAATAGAAAACTTTGCCTCTGATTTTGAGAGTTGTACTAGGTACTATATTTCTGGGGAAAAAAACAAGCCACAAACTAATTTGAAATATCTTTATGTTTGTTTTCAAGGAGTTCATCTCTACTATGTTGGTGGGGAAGTCTATGCTGAGTGTTTAAGCGATAGCAGCATATTTGTACAGAGCAGGAACTGCAACTACCACCATGGCTTTCATCCCACAACTGTGTGCAAGATTCCTAGTGGATGTAGCCTGAAGATTTTTAACAATCAGGAGTTTGCCCAGCTTTTAGCTCAGTCTGTCAACCATGGATTTGAAGCAGTATATGAGCTCACCAAAATGTGCACCATTCGAATGAGTTTTGTAAAGGTAAACACGTTATTTTAGGGGAGTTTAAATTTGTTGTGGATTTGGATAGTGAGTGGTGATTATGTCCTAACTGTAACAAAGTTCTTCTGACCTGATGTGGTGGTTTTCAGTTAGAAGTGTGTTGAAAATGATGAGTCTGGGGAGAGGGAAATCTGTGCAAGAAAGGAAGAACACAGGTTGCTGTACTCCATGTTGGCTCTGTATTTAGTTACTTCAGTACTCAGGAGAGGGATTTAATCACTGCAGTGACCATAATTTTATTAAAGGATATTATAGCTTATGCTCTTCAATTTGAGTAAACTAAGTGAACTACAAGAGCACTAAAAGAATGTGAGGAGAGAGGAGCCTAAGTGATTGCAGAAAAAAACAAGTTGTAACTTCAACTGTGTTAGTGCTATTTTTTTTTTTTTTTTAAAAACTGGTTCTGGAAAAAAGACTTGGTTTGAATTTATGAAGCCAGGCTGCACCCTTAAGCTCATAGGAGGTTTTTTTCTTGCTGTTATTTAATCAAGGTGCTGTCCACTTAAGATTTAGTGTGCAGTTTAGACTTGGACCTGCCAGGGTTTGGTTTTTTTCCATCTGGTCCAAAAGATGTCCTGTTTGGTTTGTCAATTATGATAAATATTGCTCAGTTGGAGAGTGTGGGCTGTAGGAAGCAGGAGGGAGAAACAGAAGATGTGGCCATAGCCAGGAGCTGTTCTTGAATTGGCAGTGTGCTCCATAAAGGAGCTCGTGTCACTGCTCCAAGGCTGTAGCAGTTGAGTTCAGGCTTTCAGGCACAGCTTCCCTCCTGCTCCTTCCCAACCTCATGTTTTGTCCTTTAGGTAAGAGTTGTTTCTGGACTGTGGGTTACCTTCAAATGAGTATCTTAAGACATGGGTTTCCTGCTTCTTGTTGGTATGGTTATTTTGAAAGACAAACCCATTCCCCACGTGATGGATAACACTTTGTTCATTTTTATAGGGCTGGGGAGCGGAATATCACCGACAAGATGTCACAAGCACCCCGTGCTGGATAGAAATTCATCTTCATGGGCCCCTCCAGTGGCTGGATAAAGTACTTACACAAATGGGTTCTCCTCTTAATCCCATCTCATCCGTTTCATAGTGCTGAAATTCTATCTTCAGCCTTATTTTTAGAGAACTTATTCTAATTCTAGAGAAACTTCCAGTGTGGATACTGTGAGCTATATGGAGAATGGATCTTACGGTTTAACTTTTTTTTTTTTAAATCCCTTTGTGACCAATTCCATTGTGTATAGCTAATCAGTTTTACATTTCAATTTGTTTTTGTGATGCTTAAGTGACAGTTGAGCCCTAAGGGAAAGAAAAAAAAGGCTATTGAAAAATTCAGAACGCTTTTCCCCTCCGACAAGTAGAACTTAAACAGGCATATGTCTTAACTGGAAAATTTTTTTCTTTGTCCTGTAGGGACAAGAATTGTCAAGACTGACTTCAGAACATAAATACATATCATAGTTTGGGATTTTTTTAAACGTTTATGAAACTGTCTGAACATGTGCAACTCCAGCTTGCAAGCTGTATTCTTAGCCCAGTTGAACATCTTATGGTTGCCATCTGTCATAAGCAAAATTAGACTTTGTTATGGCTAATTTGCCTCAGATTGAACAATGTGATGATTTTTTTAAGTGTACACATAAAATATACTTTTTACAAATATTGGAGTGGTGTAAAAACACTTGTATTGTCTATTGGAAAATGCTGTCATAAACACACTGTATATTAATGCAGAATAGCAGATCTTAGCCTTTTCCCACTTCAGTTTTGTAATATCTCTTTTAACTACCATTTTAAATAGTTAATTTGATACAAGGTAAACATCTTGCACGTTTCTGGAGTAGTAATTCTTGTTTTGCTTTTACACTCATGCCGTTTGGATTTGGTTGCCAAGGCTATTTCTTTTTTTAGGTACCCTTCTCTATTTTAACATAAACACTACTATTTGTAAATGGCAGTGCTTACTACTTTTTCTTTTTTGGAAGGAATAAGTTGTTTTGTTTTTCTTTTTTGGTGTTCTAGCCGTTTATTTTACCTGTCTGGAATTGATCTGTGTTAGGCCTTTTAATCTCTCAGTAGACATTATGCAGTATTAGTGATTACACTGTATTTAATTCACTTTTCAGTATGAGTTTGAGTCTCTTTGAAGACTGTGAGTGGCTTAGCAAGTTAGTAACCCAATGCAGAAGCTTTTACTTCCAGATCATGTAATTTAATACAAACCTTTGTTGGTAATGACCAAAAGTAATCACTTCTTTGTAGCCTACGTGAAACAGTGGTCTTGAGCCTGCCCCCTGGCAGGTCTTTGCTCAGAAGGCTCGTATCTGTAGTCGGCAGCTCTATGGGATTGAAGGACTGCACTAGTATGCTGATGAAATCTCTCTCACAGAAGGAATCCTGTTGCCTGTGCTGTTGTATTACTCAGAGAAATTAAACACTGTACTAAACACTAAAAGAAATCAGTTAAATAACGTTCTGCTGTTTTCCCCCTTAGTTATAAAAGGAGGCTGAAAGAAATGTTCTAAGAGAATTAGAAGTGAATTACATACAAAATTCCTTTGCATGCAGAAAAAGACCTATTGTATTTCTTGCCTTCCTGCCCTCCTTTTTCTCTTTCCCAAACATCTCTTCAGGAAGGGGTTCAGTGTTTGGGGGAGAGGCTGAAAACTCTAAAAAGCAAATACTACATATAAAGATGCATTGCAGTTAATTACTGCAATCCTCAGACATTGATTGCTTACACAAGTTCTTGTGTCTTCTATGGAATGGCAGTTTCTGCTCAAGTGTAGAAATCATACATCCTATGGTACCTAAGTGACAAATGATCTTAAAGGAATAAAATTGTTTACGTGTCATTAAAATGTTGCTTATGAAATGCCTTAAAGGAATAAACTGTAACACTTCTGCAGAACCCTAATGTTCTCTTGTACAGGAATTTCTGTATTACTTGGTGTCTTGGTTTCTTTGGGTTTCTTCTGTCTTTTTTTTTAAAGCAGTTTCTCAAATGTGTTTAAAAACAAACAAGTGCATCTGTCAGGAGAAGGGAAGTTACGTTGTTTGCCACTCACCTTTTGGGGTCTTCTCTTTAATGCTTTGGAACTGTAACCCACAGATGGTTCTTTTGATGGAATTAAGATGCAGAGTCAGTTGGCCACAGGATCAGGCTTGTATTTTCTTCTCCCCAGGCCTGACTTTTGTTGAGTTGCTGAATATGTATATTTGACACTACAGGATTTTTTTTTTTCTTGACTAGCTTTTATAGTAAATACCATGGCACGTTGGATTAAGGAAAGATCTCAGTTGTAGGTACAAGGTTTTACTTTATCCAGAATGTTTTTCACCTAGCTTCATCTCTTTTCACTTGCATGTTTAGATGTGACCATCTAGATGACTCAAGAATGGGTGCTGAAGTGGGTGTTGATGAGCCAGAGCTGGTGCTTAGTATGGTGGTTAGATGGCTACCCATGCACTGAACCATAATTCCTGCAGTAATTTCTGGTTAGTCCACTTCTGATGCTGTCATTAAGTACTGAAGTGCTCTGGCATCTTTCTGCTTGTGTGTGGTGGTGAACTGCAGTATACACGGTGCTAGGGGTATCCTGGTGACTGATCCTGCCAGGATAGGCTTGCTGGAGCAGACACAGGAAGATTTGTCTCTACGTCTAAGTAGGACACCAAGAGCCTTTCTAGTTAGCAAATTTTGCTTGCAACTGGTTCATGGTGTTCCTGTTCATGTTTAGTTCCTCCCAGCTGCTGATGGAAGATTCAGATATCTCTGCATGGATGAGTTGGATGCAGAACTGTGTGTCCCTCATGATGACTGAAGTGTAGCCATAGCAGAATGTGCTGCTCCTGTTGCAGCATGCATGTGCAGAAGTCACTTCTGGATCTCCATGGGAGGGATGAAGAAACTGATTCAGCCAGGAGTGTGGTAGGGGAAGGTGGAGCCTTTCCAGTGTAGCCCAGCTTCGACTGAATGTTAATCTACAGTGAAAACTGTTGTGGCTTTTGTAGCATAGGTATTTTCTTCTTGGGCATCTTTCTACTTCACACCAACCCCAGCAGTAACTAACAGCTTTGGCAATACCAGCAGAGCCTAGAACAGGTGACAGGCATATACTGAGGTTCTCTCTGGGTTTGCTTTTGTAGTCACTAAGGTAAGATAGTACCCTGGATATCCCTCCTTAGAGGACTTCAGTCTTGCTGGCAGTCAACCCAGCACCTTGCCTAAGTGTTACATTCATTTATTGCACCAGGCATGAAGTAGTTGAACGTGAAGGAATGACATTGGCTTATAGTATCTGTAGGACCAAATTAACACTTTCTAGTGTGACTGACAAGAGACAAGTCTACCAGAACAGCCCATTAGTGAAGAGAATGATGAAACAGCCCATGTGTTATGATTTGGTAGAGAATTGTTTCAAATACTGCAATTGTGTTGGTTTTTGCTTGAAGCTGTGATTTCCCCCCTGCCCCCTTTTGCTATGTGAAACCTATCAGTTCTCAGGCAGATACTCTTGCAGGGTAAGTCTAGAGAACATGATTTGTCAGGCTTTCTCCCTAATTTGAGATAATTTTTTTATTTTCAGGATATTTCAGTTGTCCAAAGCGTTGCCAGTGATGGTTTTTAGTGAGAGAAACACCCCCCCCCAACATACCAACAAAAAAAGAAACCAAAACATTTTCTAAATGTTTTGTGTCAAAAGACAAATATAGGTGACTAACCTTTTTATTTTTCTTTTGAAGTTGTGAAGCTTCTGTTTAGGAAGGTAACCCATTCTGAATTCAAATCAATAGACCAAACCACCAGATTACAACAGAATGTTGCTTTACTGTGCTGCTCCATAAACCTGCTTCTGTGTTTGTTGCAAGCATAACCTTTATGCTTTTGTTTACATTGTAGGAAACACAGTTCTAGCAATGAGGTTTTTTTTTTCATTTAACTCTGAACATCTTTTTATCAATTTTAAAATTACTAGGTTTTGCTATGTTATGTTTTTAAAGATATTTTTTTTGCATACTGCTGCTCGTATTTCAATAAACAAGATGACAAAACCCCCACAGATTGATGATTTCCTTTATCTGTGCCTGGAATGTTTGTTTACAAGTGTTGTTTGACTTCTAGTAACTCGCTGCTGATGCTTTACCGCGGTCATATTCCTCCTCGTACACATGTGAGCTTGTTATGGGGAAAAAAGAAAGGACTTCTCCATAGCTCTTGGGTCAGGTGAAAGCTGCAGTGCTCTCAGAAGCAGAGGCTGAATTATTTCCTTAAGTTCTTCTTTCTCCTTGCAGAACGCAGCCAGCCAAAACGCTATCAATTAGTTGGCATTTATACAGCAGCAGATCTGTAAGGCTGTAGCCACACTCTGGTTATTGTGTTGGGGGTGGTTGGGGATTTTATTTTCTTTATTTGGGGGTTTTTTTAAACCATTGTAGCTGACCGTAGCGTTTTTAAGCAACAGTCAGCGTGCCTGAATGGGTAGAGCTTTAAACAGATGCCCGATAGCCTTCTCATGGAAATTAAGGCTCTCAAATATCTCTTGAAGCTCAAGTGCTGTTCCAATAAAATGGAGATTTAGGAGAAGGTCAGTGAGCTATCCTTTTTACTGGCTGTTAGCCGTCTATTTTTTTTTTTTTTTAAGATTGAGGGGAAGAAGACTTGTCTCTTGTTAACCAAAATACAGCAATAGAGATTAAAATAGTATTTGGAGGGGTATGCAAATTAAACGAAATCTGTTTGGCTGGGTGAGTAAATTACTGAATCCCAATTCCACAGGGATTCCCATGCAAGAATTCCAGAAAGGACAAATTAGTTATTTAGTATGTAACTGAAGGGGAGGTGGTGATGTTCCCCCTGCTGCTTGCTTTGGGGTTTCAGCTGCCTGGCGTTCCCCTGAATGTGCAATCACTTAGGCAGTCATTTAATTTCTTTTTAATGTCCTTGCTACCACATCAATGATTGCCATGTGAAGTCCCCAGAAGATTTACTGTGACACAGAAGATTTACTAGGTGACACAGTCTTATCTGTGAGGAACAAATGAAGTGTTACAGTGGGTTGTTGGCTTTCCAGAGGCTTTATATGGACTTGTATTAGTAGTTTTCTATAGAGGTAAAAACCAAGCAAGATCTTGGTTGGTAAACGTTTTAAATCGTTATTTTACAGAAGAGTTGTTAATCTTGCTGGTCTCTCTGGGGAATTTAGAGCTATAGTAACAGTTGATAATGACATCTCTGAGTAGCTAGCCAAAGGAACTCGTGAAATTGTTTACCTTTTTTTTTTTTTTCAGAAGCAAAAAAGGCTTTGGACAAAACACACCTCTTCAACCCCAGTCCACCCTGCCTTGTGTGTTAAATGAGTCAGAGGCTACTTCTGTTCCTGCTAAGAACCAAATGGCTCTCTGGCATTTAAAGTAATGAAATGTTGGGTATCCCACACCCTGTGCCAAGAGAGATCTGCCTGGAGTGCTCCCTGCTCTGTTAAAGCCAAGGACTGTGCCTTCCCTGACACTGCCCCAGGGAATCCTAGAAAAACCTTTTCATATAAGCCAGGAAAACGGGAAATTACTTACAGTGTGGATATGCTGGTCAGAGGATGGTGGTGATTGGAGTGTCAAGTCAGTGCATTAAATCGGGCTTTTCCAAACAGCTTTCCCTAAGGAACCACATCGGATCACAAAATGCTGATGTCATTTAACTTGTCAGGTTCAGGACTTGGTCTGTATAATTTAGAACTTGGTAGTTTTTAATGCTAGCAGTGCCTGGAAAATACCCCAACAAAAAACCAAACCAATCCCTCTTTGGACTACACTGGGTGATGGCACTGGCTCTAGTTTCCCTTGAAGCCTTAAGCACTGCTAACCTGATTTAGGATGCAGAGCGAGCATCTGTTGTGTGCTGAGGCATTTGTAAAAGCCCCGAAGTAGCCGTGAATTGCCAGGTAATTCACTCAGGTCACTCTGGGTTTAGAAACTGCTCGTTTTAATGTTCCCTTAGTTTTGCCAGCCTGAGCCTTTGGGTTAGAACTTTCCAACACCATGATCCTTCCCCTTAGTTCTGGATATCTGTGTATAAACTTTGGGGTACACGAACATCACCTTGAGCGTTTTTAGCATGCAGGCACAGCAGAGCTGTCTGTAGCTCTGCAGTGTGAATCCTCACTCCAACCACTTGCAAACTAAAAGAGCCATCAGGAGAAAGCTGCATGCTGGGAGGCAGCTTACCCAGGCAGAGAAAGGAAGCCTACCCAAACTGGAGTGGAGGTGTGAGCCTTGTGCAAGGTGTCCAACAGCTGTCCCTGGGCTTTCTGGTGTGCTGTGGGAACAGCAGAAGTCAAAATAAGAAGGCAATTTTAGGTAAAACCCCTACAGCATAAAGCTCTCACTGGAGCCACTGACAGGACAATTCTGAGTCCTGAGGACTTGCTGCCTCTCACAGATGTTCAGGGTTTTGTGGTTTTTCCAGTTCCTGCAAGTTGGGACAAGGATCTTGGAGCCTGGTAAGAAACATCATGTTGAGGCCTCTTGTTCCTTTTGTCTCCTGCTGTGTTTGTTTCCCCCCTACCCAGGTGAAGGGGACAAGGGGACTGTGTGCCTGTGTAACCATGGCCATGTAACCCTTCATGGCGAGCATGTAGGACACTAATTCTCTGCAGAATACCACGTTGCCAAGCTGCTCACCCAGGTTTTCTGACCTGCCAAGGAAAGTGGCCTGTCATGCCTTGACTGTGCCAGCTGCTTGTGGCAGGTGGACTAAAACATTCAGTCTGGCTTTTTTCTTTGCCCCAGATTGAAGTGTTTAGCAATGTTTTCCTCTAAAACCATCCTGAGAGGTCTCTGAAGTCCGGCATAGTTGAAGGACTAGACCTCAAGATACTGAATAAGAAGCCTCTAGCTGGTGGTGGTACGTTGACATTAAAAGAGGGAGCAAACCTTAGTAACAGACAGCATGAATACGTAAAGTACCCTGGGATAGGTGCTTCAGTGTTTCATGATTTCCAAGCAGTTTGCATCAAATTCCTTTTGAATACATTCTTGCTAACTGCCTTATCAGGCCATGTGTTGTTCAAGTGTGCTGTACAAATATTTCTGTAGGCATTTTTTAGCTCTGGTTGAGTGGGAACCCAAGGGAAGGTTTGGCTTGGGATTCTCTTAATCCTCCTGTGCTCCTAAAGGTAAGCAAAGGGGGTTGTAAGGCATGTAGGGTTCCAGTTAAAAACAAACCCTGCAGCCACACACAGTGTATCACATTGAAATGACATAAAAATCAGTCTAAAAGTGCATTCCTGAACACTGGGAAGCAGGAAATCTATTCTAGCAGGGAGATACTGCCAGGCAAGATAGCTATCTTTTTTTCTAGCACTGAACTAAGTTTGTACTGGAGTAATAAATCATCTGCTCTTCTAAGGGTGGCCAGAAGCCAGTGTCACAACAGCGTCTGGTTCTCCCAGTGCCACGGTCACACCTGATCTGGTACCAGCGGCTGCTGTTGGGTGATGCTGCAGTGAGCATCTCCGTGTTTATTCACCTGAGGGCAAGAAAGGAAGACACAGATGCATAGAAAATCATAGGGGAGAAGCAGGGTGTTAAATCCTCTTTTATCCAGAAATTTCTTCCTTTAAATGCATGTGACTGTGGAGACCGTTAACAAGCCAGGCCAGCCGCAAAGTCTCTTTATGGGGGGTCAATCAGTTCTCTGTTTAATCGATTAACTCTGAGCTGCTGTTTGACTGGTGCAACGGTGGAGGGAAGAGCAGCAGGGTGAAAGCAGTAAGGCAGGAAACCGCATCTGAGGGTGGTCACAAGGCAGCTGAAGGTCACCTGGAGCCCACCTTCCTCCTGCTTCAGGTACGAGTTGGTTTTGGCGTGGGATGGCAAAGTTGGCATCGAAGGGATGCCCAGGGCCCTTGCAGCTCTGGGCTGGGAGGGGTGGAAATGCTTTAGCACCTGTAGCTGCTGCCTGCCAAGGCCAGCAGAAAGCCTCACGCAGAGAAAACAGTCGGTGGCTTTTGTACACACCAGCAAAATAACTGGAAATCTCAGGGTTTGGAGTTTTCAGTCTTGAAAATTCAAAGTTGTGTTCAGAAAGAAGCAACTTGGCAAATCCCCTCCACAAAGACAAAGGCTGTAAAAACCACTTCACTCCCCAGGAGATGCGAGGGGCTTGGGGGTGACATTTGGGGAGGGTGGAAGGTGTTGGGTCATCTCCAACCTTCCCTACTATTTTATTTTTTTTAAAACCCCATAAGAAAAAAACCCCAAACTACAACTTTTTAAACTCCCAGCTCTTGTTCTGAGGGCAGTTTTCTTATAAATACTGTTTTGTCCAGTCTCTTGGGGTTGTACATCTGATACTGCGAACTGCCTGGGCAATTCCAGGACTAACAAAGTGCTGTGTAATCCAGGCATCCCTGTGAAATCTCCTGTTCAGAAGTCTCTTAGATACAGAAACTGCTGTCAGCAAACTCACGGGCCTCTCCAGGAACCCCTGAGCTGTGTGGGTGACTTCAGCTTCAGAGCTGGGTTGGAGGGATTTGTGATGCAAAACAAAATAGGCAAAACAACCTTTTCTTTAAGAGCCAAAATCAGACCAGGGTCCTGAGATCTGAGAGGTCTCTAGTGAACAGTCTCACCCTAAAACATCTTTGCAGAAGGAAATCTCAAGTTTCCTGTAAGAAATTAAATATAATATGTTAAACCTGGAAGTGAAAGCTTAGGAGTGAACAGGTGGTCTCCACAGAGGTTACTCCCTGGTGGTCCATGGGCAGATGCTCAGCCCTGGATGGAGGAATTTTGGGATAACCAGGAGGGCAAAAATGAGAGGAGGAAAAAGAAAATCTTGCAACAACGTGGCTGTGTATGTAACCTGCCCAGGAAAGTTTCTGCATGGATTAGTGGATTTAAACCGACCTCTCCAGAGCTGCTCCGAAATCACTCTGAAGTTTGGGAGAGCAGGAGACACTCCAGAGGAGTGTAACTAAGCCCTTGCTCTTGTTAGCACTCACTAACAGCTTTATCAAAGCCCTCAGCCCTTTCTCTTAAGGGAAGCCGAGTTGTGGAGGAGCCTTTGTCTTGGTGATTCCTGTTTTGAAGTGGTGTCCTGGGATAAGGGTTTTTCATTTCTTTTGAAGATGCTGCTGGAAGAAAACTCATTAGAGAAGAGCAGTTACAAATTGCTGTGGCTTCTGTGGTTTGACACCGGTTTGGAGACCGTGATGGCACGATGCAGCTTTGCTTTCTGCTTTACCAGCCTGAGGCATCCCGAATAGATGTGAAATATTTAGCTTTTGAGATTTACTCGTTGTCTTTTGCCTTGCTGTGTTGTTTGACAGGCTTGTGAGTCCCAGAGGTGATGAGTCCTTCCCAGGCATTGTTTGTGATGGCCATGTGGTGTGGAAAATGCACAGCTCCTGCTTTTTGCTTGGGAGCAAGTGAAATGCAGGAGGGCAAGTGCCTATGGAACAGCCCACCTGCAGGTGGGGAATGGGAGAAGGATGGGTCCTGCCGGGTCCCCAAAATGTTAGCACACCCAGCGTTGAGGCAGAGCAGCGGGATGAGCCAGCTCCTGGGTTTGGGGTGCTGTTTCAGAGGAGCATCATGTTTGCAGCTCCTCCTGGGTTACTCAGTGCCAGCGCTGCAGCAACCTCCCGTGGGCAGCGTCTGTGCCAGCGACTCAGGCAGCTGGGTTCAGAACCTGTTGTGGACTAAGAGATTAAAGCCAACAGACCGAGTTATAACAATAAGAAGTGTATGGATGCTCTCCAGAGCGTTACGGGAGCGACTCGTCCTTCAAAAGCAAAGAGCCTCTCTGAACTGGGGCCACCCTACTTCTCACGGCATCACATCCCAGATTTCTGGTGTTTCCCTTGTCCTTCATGTAGTGCATTGAGCTCCCACTCTGCCTTGCAGAGCAGCTGTCAGGCCAGAGGCTGCGGCAGGGCTGCGAGCATCGAGAGCCTGTTTGGAGGGGCATGCCTGGGAAGTGGGGTTCACTATCAAGACATAGCGAGTGGTGTGTTTGGGTTGGGGCAGGATTGTGACTAGCAGAAGGTGAGGGGAAGGAATGGAGCACATGTTTGGGACCCCCATGCATGTCATGCACCGAATAAACCAGCCTCTTGGTCCCTCTCATGATACACCTGTGGTTGGGAAGTGGATTTTATGGTCAAATTGAGTTTGGAACCTGGTGAAAGAGAATATATCTGATGTTTTCTGTAGGTACACTTCATACATTGCTTAAAATGTATGAACTGATAGAAGTTTCTTCTGCAGTGGACAGGATTCTGGGGATTGATGGGAGCAACACAGGGCACACATAAAAGCTTCCCCAGAAAATCAAGCATGAGAGGCTCCTCCAGGGAATTATTCTGACTATCAGGCAGTAAGGGAAGAATAGGATTATTCCAGGTTATTGTTAAACATTTAAATAAAGTACAGCAGGATGCAAGGCAACATGTGCTCTAACAGATTCTGAGGCTTTTGCCAGCAGAAATTCTGAGACCAAACTCGTTAGGGCTGAGTGCTGGAAGCAAGCTGTCCTTGCTTAAAAATAAATAAGAAATACCTGATTTGATAAAACTTGATTTATTCAAAAAGGACCCAGATAAACATACTCAAACTTAGTCTTGCCTTCTACATTAGAGGAATTGCTTGGAATCACACCAGTTAAATTTGGTTCAGAGGCAATAAAAATTGGCCACCTATTGAGGAATGAAATTTTTTAAGCCTGTTATATAGTAGCTTAACTCGAGCATAATAATAAATCATGGTAACCAAGACAATGACATGGAAGTGTTGTCAACTGTGTGGTTTCTGTGTAAAAAAAGCTTGCAAACAGGCTCCCAGATATACAGGCTTTGTCTGTGCTTGAGCGTGAGCCTGTGCGTGTGTAACTGTGTTGTAAAATCTCCTGGTTTGGATTAAATAAGTCAGTTATGTACATACATACACACAGCACCTCTGTACTCTGCGTGTTAAGGATGGATTTGAGGGCACAGCCTCTTGAACCTTCGTTCTTCAGTGAGCCAGTAGCAAAAAATTGGAGCAGAAATAGGGTTTTAGGGCTCTGTCAGTGGGTCACTGCAATTCATTCATGTGCTGAGCTACTGGGGTTAAAGAGGAAAAAAAGCCCTTAGCCCACTTTTTTTGGGGAATAGAAATACTGTTGGGGGATAGAAATACTGTTCTGGGGTTCCTGCAGTTTGATCTGGGATTGTGCTGCAACTAAAAGTTTCCTGGAAATCAGCATCTGTAAAATAACACGTCAGCTAGGAAGCTTAAGCAGAAGCTTTTAGGCCAAAATCGGATTGCTTCTAGTTCAAAACAGTGGGTTTTGCCAGTGATCTACGTCAGGTCAAACTGTTGCCGTGTTGCCGAAGCATGCTTCTGATTCAGACAGAGCTCAAGGTGTCGGGGATGTGGTGTTAAAGCGACAGCTCCCCGCAAACTGCTTCACGGCTTTCCGAAGTTCCCGACTTATGCTGAGCTGGGAGCTCTCTGCTCTCTCCCCTTTCATTCGTTCACACGCTTACTAATCACATTTATTTTCTCTCCTTCCTTCTCCCCATCCTGATTATTTTGGTTTCGTGCTGTGGGGACCAATTTCCTTCGTAGCTTAGGAAAGCTGAAAACAAATTCCTTGGGTATTTAGTGTTTCGCATAGATGGCAACTTAAAACCTGGTTGTCGATGCGGTAAAACATCAAACACACCCCCCCCCACCCCTTCCCTTAACAGAATCACCATCAAAAGTCTAAATAAGCAGTTTTTGGTGTTCTCCCTCTGCTTGGCAGGGCTCCTGCTGCGTTACCACGCACTTTGAGCAGCAGTGGAGAGAAATGGGTCTGGAAAGTAAACTCGTATCCTCAGCGTGGAGCCATTAGGTAAATATACCCTGGGGTTGGGGGTTGGTTTATTGGTTTTTTTTTACATTTGATGCTATGGTTTCATAAACATGGGTAACAAGCTCCACCAGATGCCCGAATCAGAGATCGTTGTTAATGCAAATAGCCTCGTCGGGCCGCTGAATGGGTGGATGATGACATTAGCATACATATAGAGCTGAATCTGGAAGCAGGGGGCAATTGTTTATTTTATTTATTTAATTTTTTTTTTTTTTTGCAACAAAACGGTATAAATTTTGCAAAACGCTTTCCCTTCGGTTCATAACACAGCTTTTTATTTACAGCCATTTGCATACAGCATCATTTCTCAGCAATCACTTCCTGCCATTGACTTTGAAGGTGGTGGTGGTGGTGATGATGGTGATGGGGGGAGGGGGTGTTCGGATCTGTCCGCTGACATCTGGAAATGACACCTTATTGCACAGGGTTTGTGGTGCCCGCTTACTGGTGTAAAGACATAGTTTCTCCCTCCCGTGTCAGACAGCTTGTGTCCTCCACGGGCTCCTGGCTTCTCGGAGCGACCTGTCGTAAGGGAGAGTAGCAAAAAAGGAGTTTTTCAGCTGGCAGTTGATGAAGAGCACGATGAGGGTCACGGTCAGGAGCAGAAAGAAAAAGAGAATGATGTAAGTCACCAGGTCTGGCTTATTTATCTCCCCTTCTTTTAAGACCCTGGCTGTGGACATGTAAAAAGCAGAGGAGCTCACGGGTCTCGGCGTGCCGCTCAGGTAGGGCGTGTTGGTCTGAATGATGAGGTGAGCATCCGTGGCACTGGTTGAATTCAGCAATTCGCTATACATGTTCTTGCTTAAATAAGAGGTAAAGCAGGACGGCAAACACACTCAGTCTCTGGCATAGGAAAGCAACACTGTCCCTGCTTGGAAAAGGCTGGAAACCAGCCGCATTTTGTCTAAGAAAAAAAAAAAAAAAGCCCAATTAATTAATCCCCTCGCACGGCTCAGTGACTTTGTTTTAGATCTTCTTGGCTCCTAGTCACAACATTCATCCGCAAATAGCAACCAAAATGAGACAGGTACCTCGTGTCCTCGCGCCCCCGGCGCACCTCCTTGGGGGAAACCCGCTGGATCATCGACCGGTCAGCAGGGATGGGATGGGGTGGGAGAGCCGGGGGGCTGCCGGGAGCCCCTCTCCTCCTTCATGGGGAGAGAGGCTCGACCGAAGGCAGCTCCGGAGCCGAGGTTTCGGCTGGCGGCACTCGCTGCCCTCCCAGGGAAGGCGCGGTGGGTTTCCAGCTGATTTTCACAAGTGGGATGCGCGCAAATCGCGGGGGAAACGGCATCTGCAGGGAGCGGCAGCCGGCGGCTCCCGGATCCCGCTGGATTTGCGCCGCGGTTCTCTGCCCCGGGGAGGCTCCGCGCTGTTGAAATCCCGGCGCTGGGAAGCGTTTAGTTGACTTTCTTAATCCCAGTTACCGGCGTGCTGGGGAGCCAGCGCTAAGAGGCTGAGCTTTCCGCTTGAGCTGTGCAGGCGCTCCCTCCGTGCCATCGCTTCGGGAAAAAATAATTTAAGAAAAAAAAAGATATATATATATATATATATACCAGATTGGCCCGACGTGCCTTCGTTTATGGAAAGAAAAGCCAAAAAAAGCCTCCCTGGGAATGGGAAGAGGGGGAGTCGGTCTTTTGGGATCCTCTTCTGTGTCTTGGGATGCGCCGAGCTCCGCGGTCGGGCGGCTCAGGGGGTCTGCCGGGGGTCACAGGGGGGCTGCCGGGATCTGTCGGACGCGACTTTCCCCCCTCACCCCCCGCCTCACACACACCCTCCGACAGAAGCCCCGCCGCAGCGCCTCTCGCTGCCGTGGGAAGGGGGAGCTGCGCGGGGGTGCGAGGCGGCTCCGCAGCCCGCGGTGCAGCTGGGCAGCGACACGCTGCTAGAGAGGAAGAGACCTCCCGATAAATCCCCGTGAGTGCCTGAGGCTCCGGCGAGAGGTTTCGAGCTGGGCGGGGGGAGGGCAGCGGAGAACGGGGCAAAAAGAAGACGATTGCATGAAAAACCTTCTTTTCTTCCCCAGCCCTTGATTGTTAAACCCCGGAGTAATCAGGAAATGTCTCTTTTTTTTTCTTCTTTCCCTCCTTTTTTCCCCCTCCCCCTTTCTACGTGGTCCCCAGCACCCTCTCCAGCCTGACAATTAGCATGTTAATTTTTTTCTTCCCCCCCCCCCCCTTTCTTTCTTCTCATCAAATTGCTTTTACGCTGCTATTAGCTGCTGGCTGCTCGCCAGTTCGCTCTCGAGCAGCAGATAAGCCCCGCTAATACTTTTATTTGAGCGCCCTGCAACAGGGGCAGGGGCAGGGGCAGGGCTGGGGGCCAGGGGAGCGCTCGGTAACCGGGCGGGGGGAAGGGGAGACGCTCCCCGCTCCCGGGATGCTGATCCGAGCGTTCCAATTGCTCGTGATGAGCCATCGCACCCAACGGTCCCGGGGGGGGTGTGGGGGGTGTGTGTGTGTTCAGTGTTCCAATTAGCATAATGAACGTTTCTCTGCTGGGAGAGGGGGAATGGAGAGAGGAGAGATCTTCTGGTCAGTTAGATTTAAATGAAGTAAGCTCTCTGTTAGAGGGCAGCACCCTCTGAGGCCCTGTCAGCCTGTTCCTTGTCTCCTGCGGAGAGAGATGAGGGCTTTTCCTTCGGGAGAGCTTCTTTTGGGATAGGGTAATGGAGCACTGGGACAGGAGGGTGTGGAGTCTCCTTCTCTGGAGAGATTCCAGCCCTGTCTGGACACCGACCTGTGTGCCCTGTCCTAGGGACCCTGCTTTGGCAGGGGGTTGGACCCCATGGGCTCTGGAGGTCCCTTCCAACCCCTACTGTTCTGTGATTCTGCCCAGCTCCCTGTGCTGGGGTTAAACCCCTTGTGCCTCCAGCAGCTCTGCTGGGGTGGCCAAAGGCTGTCACATCCCTGTTCACATCCATATGCATCTGTCCTGCAAAAAAACTACTGTCACGTGTTTACCTCAAAGTCTTGGGGACCTTCCTATTTCACAAGAAGATCTTTTTCTAAGGCTTTGATGATTTTTGTGTGTCTGTCTCTGTCTTTTTCCCCCTTCTTGGCCAAAGTGAGCTGACTCTTCCAGAGGATGGCTGGGGGGTCCTTCCTTGCATGTACCTAGTGCTCCTGGGGACACATCTCCTGCCCTCAGAGCCACAGTCCTTACCCTTATTTACTCTGGGCAGGTTCAAAGAACAGGACACAGAGGCAGGCAGCCAGCACGGGGGTTGGAAAAATCAACAGAGTCATAAAAAAGCTAATACAGTTTGCAACTGTTTTACCTATCGTGCCTCTGAAACAGGAGAGTTTGTGAGCAGCATCATGACATGGCTGCCTGGAAGGCTGGATGTCTTCCCAGGACTGTTGTGTCTTCAGCTGTGTCCTCCCTGAACTTTTACTTTGTGTTTAACCAAACTTCATGTCTCTTTTTTTTTTTTTTTTTTTAATAACCCTTTATTGTTTTTATTAGTCTGTAGCAAAAGCAGGACAGCATCTGGGGAGAGTCCTGCAAGTAGTTTGGACAGTCTTAATAAGCTGCACATACTTCAGCGAAAACTTTGTTATAAACAACCCTGCTGTTAATGTCACCAGCTCTGCAGGAGGGGAACAGCCTACAGAAGATGTATGTGGATGTTGTAGTCACGGGTGTGTTTCCTCCCTGTGCAGAAGTGTGGTATTTTGGCAGCCCCGTGGTGTTCTGCTCCATAGCTTGGATGGGGCAGAGGTGTAGAAGGAGGGGACCTCACCCATAGCTCCACAGTGCTCATCTTTCACATCCCTTCCCCATGCCCTCAGGCACCATTCCCTTGAGCCACCCAGGTGTCCCTGAGGTGGATGGGACAGTCACCGTGCTGCTGGGAAGGACAAAGGGGCTGTTTGCCAGGTCAGCAACTCTGCACAACCTCTGGCTGCTTGTCCCTTCCCTGCAAACACAGGGTGCCCCCTCTGAGCCTCCCTCTCCACCCCTGAGCACAGCCAGGTTGCATGCAGACCCAGAGATAGGAATCTATCTATATTTTTTTCCCTTTTTGCTCCTACCAAACGTCATCTCTCATTCTTGAAAGATTTCTTTTCTGCCCTGAAGGTACGGCAGTTCAGCTCCAGCCTGAGCGTTTTGGGTTGAGAACCACTGCTGATGGTCACGGTCCAACCACCCATCGCTGGGATAAATCATCTGGGTCTTTTACAAGTGCCCCACGTGCCCAGAGCCTTGGGACTGCACAAAACCCCCTCTGCTTTTTGGCTGGCTGGCTGATGCTGATATAGAGACTGATGAGGAGCCCTGGGAGAAAGTCAGATGTGTTTTCTGCAGCACTGTATGCAGCCTTAATCTTAAAAAAGCTCAATTGCCATAAATAATACCTTAATTGGAAAAGTAAGAGCTGATGCTTTCCCTTTGTTCTCCTTAATTTGGTAAAGCTTTTCAAATCTTTAGTTCCTTGTAATTTTTCCTCATTAACTTATTTCTTATTTAGTAGCTTTGTTGTTATTGTTGCTTGGTTTATTTTATAATTTTTTTTTTAAGGTTTCCAGCATTTAATGACTTGTTTTGTGAGCTTTTTAATGTGTGCTGGCAATGGTGCTGCAAGGGCAAACATCAAGCCTCTGACACTGGCTGGAGTTTAACAATAATAAACCCTTGAGTGTTGCAACTTCCTGGTGTGTTTGGAAGCTGGGTCAGCATCACTGGCGCTGGTGACAACATGGGGACAGTCCCAGAGCTGGAGAGGCTCTCTGTTGGCTCCTCTCTCACCATTCCCTATGGGCATCTCCTCACCCAGCTATGTTCAAGAGCAGGAACTGGAGACCCAGCTGACCCAAGGAATTTGGGTTGTGATGACTTGGTGGTGATTCTGGCCATGACATAAACTCTTCCAGAGCAGAGAGAAGGGAAAAGAGATCCCGTGGTCCCCAGCATCACCCAGCTGCTGCTCTCCAGGCTGGCAGGGCGATGTGTCTGCTCTAACAGTCCTTCAGCCAAGCTACCACCAACCCTTAGCGGGTGGGAAGCGCTCGGCGTTCAGCCACTCTGTGAAAGGCTCTGGAGCCTTTTCCCATTTCCAGGCTGGTAAATAATGCATGATCTCCTCTCTCTTACATGCTTACACAACCCCTACCACAATAAATATCAACTGAGGGAAATGAAAGTGGAAAGAAACATTATCTCCCTCAGTAATGCAGCCATTTACAATCTGCGTTACGATCCTTCTGCTCTTAGGAGTGAGGGGATGTTTCTATTAGCAGACTAGACCAGAGTGAAACAAATCATGGGCTGTAACTTCTCAGTGCTGCATAAAAGCAACCTTAAAATCATATAAAGGGAAGAAAACAAAAATGTGATACAGAGATTGTCTGCTTTTTATTTTAATCACTCCAAAGGAAAATGCTTATTTGCAGGTGCCTGAGAGCTGGGTATTTAGGACCATATTTTCAAATTCGAGGGCATAAAACTAAGCAGTAGGCATCTAATCCAGGGATCTTGCCTCTGGTGCTTAACTATGGGGCTGGATGCCTGAAGAAATTGGCCCGAGTACAGAGATGTCTTGAAAATATTTTGTTTCTAAAGAGCCTGTGTGTGCTATTTAAACTAACTTCCAAGGTTAGGATTCTTGGGGCACGTTTGCACTGGCTGAAGCATTTAGAAAGTTTCCAGAGTGAAAAAGGCAGCTTGTGTGTGTGTGTGTTTTATCAGGGCAGCATCTGAGTCCTTCCTGCTCTTCTGGGTTGTGAGGAGCATCACGATTCACCAAGGCACGCTCCATTGGGAGACGAAGAATAAGCATCCTGTGTCTCCTGCATCCAGGTAAGCTTTGCCACTGTTCAAATGGATGTAGGGGACTGACTCTGATGAGCAGTGCCAGCACCCCCAGCTCCCTGCTCTCCCCTTCCAGCACCAGTCCAGGATGCTGCAGCAGCTCAACAGAACTTTGAGGGGGATTTGCAGTGCTGGGAGCTCCACCCGTAGCAACAGCTTTTAGTGTCCTTGTGTGGTACCTGTGCCCCTCACCTGTAGGTGGGTTTCCTGTGTGCTGGAAACCCCCTCACTTTCTCTTTGCTGTAGCTTGCTGGGTGTACAGGGAGGGAAAGCACCGCGGAGTTTCGTGCAGTCGGGAGCGTGTGGGTGGGTGCCCAGTGATGCAGCATCGGTACCTCCACGCGTGGAGCACGTGAGCAGGAGGGAGGGAGCTCTGGCAGGAAAAGCAAAAGGTGTAATTGCAGAGAAAGGTTGGCTTTGTTACCTCCTTTGTGCTTAGAGAACCGATTTCCAGTCACGAGGCACTGGTTTGTGAGCTGAGCTGGGAGAGAACTGGGATGCAGCCCATCACTGGGAGGAGGAAGGCTTTGCCCAGGTCATCGGGCGTGTGTCAGCCTGGACACAGGCTGCAGCTCTGCCTGGATGTGCTGCTTGTTGTGACTGTGTTAGTCCTGTCTCTGCAGCACGGCTGTGCTCCCTGAGTGGGTTCCTGGTCCAGCCTGTCCCTGCTCAGGGAGATATCTCCAAGAACAGGGATGTGCATTAGCAGGGTCACGTGCTGTAGGTAGGGTCAGTATTCTCAGCATTTAACCCCAATTACCAGGGGATGAATTGCAGTGAAGAGAAGAAGGGATGAAGCCTTACAGCTCACTGTGAGGTTTCAGTTTTGAATACATTTGGCTTTGGGTGCCAGCATTCCCTTACCAACCTGCAGTGGGAATGAGAAGCAATGTCTGCCCCATCCTGAACACGCTGTCTGGGATCAGAAGCAGATTTCGGGGGCTGTGGGAATAGTGCTTTTCATCTCTCTCCTATTCATGTCTCTTCTCAAAGGGAATACAATGAGTGATTCCTCTGCTGCACAAAACACATTCTACCTGTGTGTATAATTCTCCTCCTGCCCGTTCCACTGCTGCACTCTAAACCTTCATGTTTAACCACAATATTGGCTTCATTGTAGGGAATTCAGATCAGGAGGGGTTGCCATCTCTCATCTTTCTCAAATCTTTGAACCCTCAGCTGGAAACCCTCTTCCTCTGGCATTGCCCTGCTTCTCCTTACCTTAATTTTGCCAGCGTTAGGTGTTTGGGATGAGACAAGGATTGTTCAGGAAGCTTCACAGACAATCACAAGGCTCTTTTATCAGCACTTTTATCTCCATCATGACTTCTTCCTTGCACAGCTCACCTGTCAGGTGCCAAAAGTTTTTCCTCTTTTCTTGCAGGCATCTGGGGTGGTCTGTCAGTGATGGCAAGCTGTGGCTGGGTCTGTCAGTGATGGCAAGCTGTGGCTGGATCTATCAGACAGCAGATGACAGGTTGGGCAGACACAATTCCTCTTTTTTTTTTTCCTGGTTATTGATTTTTGCTTTGGTTTTGTTTTGTTTTTACGGTCCATATTGATTTTAACTTTGAGGGGACTCAACACCAAGTAATGAGTGTGAAGTATTAAATCCAGGGGATTCCCTAGACATGCACACAGAAGTTTCTTTCATAGACAAGGGGCACACCTGCATGCACACCAAGCCTGGGTATCTCTGACCAGGTTCTTTGCAGCCAGGTGTTGATTTTACAACCCTTTTCCCAGCTGGAAAAACACAGATGGAAACACTTCCATACATTGCTGAAGGTGGTAGGTGTGCTGATGCAGTAAAAAAGACTAAAGCACCATCTAAACCAGGGTGGAAGAGGGAGCTGGAACCCAGGAGCTGTGGAGCTGAAACCTTCATAGGTGTGGACACTCCCTGGGAAGTTCAAGCTTCGTCCTGTTGTCCCAGCACTGCAGCTCTGCCCTGGCTGGGTGATGCTCCTCCCAGCAGCACTGGGGCTTGCTGGGCATGTGCCTCCCTGCCCACATGAAGCAAATACATGGCTCGAGGTTGGCTGTTCATGGTGGGGCTCAGTGTGAGCTCAGCCCACTTGCAGCATGAGCCTGAAGCCTCAAAAAGTCGAAATTGAGCCTCAGTAACCAGGCTGGGTAGTGAGCAGGTCCCCTTCTTCACAGTGCTGGGCACACAGGGGGTCGCTCCTCTGAGTGTGTGCCCCATTTAAAGCCAGATTTCTCCTATTTATCCAGATGGATCATAAATATTCATTCTATCACTAAGAAAAGGCAGGGTTACACAGATTATTTCCAGGGAGTCATTTACATTAACTCCTCCCAGACAGAGCGTGCTCAGTGACACTCAGGGGGTCTTCTGGTGGTCTTCAGGGATGAAGGCTGGATGTCTTCCTCTCAGTGAACTTTTTACTACCTTCTCCTTCTCCCCCTGCTCTTTACAGTTCTCTCCGTAGGCTCAGAAACACATTCCTGCACAAACTAGTTAGGAACCCCTTTTAGCTGAAAACAAGATACACTCTGTCTCTTAATTGGTTGTTGGTCTCATTATTTATTACTTCCCTATCTTCACTTTCTTTATCTTCAAGGCTGTTCCACTGTTAGGGTTAAATTTTGTAGCTGCTCCAGCAAAACAGCTCAAATGGCTATGGCTATATTCTACTAAAATCCAAGATGTGTAAATACTTTCTATTATCTTTATATTAAAGCTATATTAATTAATTGTTTCTTAAGCTATATCTGTATCAATCTATCCAGTGTTGTCATGTGTCATTTGATCAATCTCAGGGACAGCAAGCATGTAAGTGGGGCTGACCTGCAGGTCCATGGGTGCCCATCAGTGTCAGAGTGAATTAGAGCACGGCACATCTCAGACTGAGCACAAACTCTGGGGTTTTAGACAAAGTTTATCTCAGAAAGTACCAGGCTCTTCATGTGGCAGGGTACAGCTTTAAGGCTTATTTCCACCTATGACTGCAAAAGATGAAAGGCAAATTGAACGCAGTGTTCCTCATCAGGCCGGGGAAGTGGGGAGTTTAATTGTTTGTGTACTGCTTGAGAAAGAGAAACGGGTTTCTAATTTCTGATTTGTCATTCATAACAGACTGACTCAACACATCACATCATTGCTCGTTGTTTTTTAACTCAAAGGTCTTTTTGATGTGAAGATAGAAACATTCTGTAACGCACATCTTTGGGAGCGGGTGGTCAGTCCTCAGCAGAGCCAAGGTTTCCACCAGCTAACTCATCTCCCAGGCTGAAGTCATGTGTAGGATGGCAGAAATAAAGAATTTGTTTCAATTTTATTTTTTTTAAATTAAATACTCTGTTAAGTAGAACAATCTCTTCCCTTTTTTCTGCTCTCCACGATGACTTTCAGGTGTAAAGATGTAGTTTCAATTCCTAGGGCAGTGCTGACCTGGAGGGTTTTCACTGTTCATCAAAGTTATTTGCCCAAAAAGGGGGAAAAAGGCTCATAGACCTGAACATCATGGTTCCTGTGTGTGTTTATTCCTCCTTCTGTGGTGGCGTCTGAATCCTGGAGAAGGACTTGATGTATGTTATCAGTGTTCCATATTTAGGCTTCATATAATTATGTAAGTGACTATGCCATGTCCCTGCCTGGAGGATGCCCAGCCTTGAATCAGAGGAAATCAGTCAATCTTTCTCACGTTTGACATTTCTAAAGCTTCCCATAAGCCTAGAGCTCTTCCTTTCTGTGGGAGGTTACTGGTCAGGCCTGTATGGAAAGCAAGGTTTGCTTTAGGTTCCTTCTGTGTCTGTATAAGCCAGAAGAAAGAGGAAAGCCCAGCTGCCAGGCAGCAACAGGGCGAGGGATGTGTGAGTGGCCAGCAATGTCTGCTGGAGGGGAAACCACTCTTACTCATCCTCTTGGCTCCCTGGTAGCACGGCTCGACCTTCTAAGTCCTTTTCATTAGCTCTGGCTCGGTGTCTTTGGCACTCATTGCCTAGGTCTGGAATTGTTGTTAGTCGAGGCGAGGTAGCTGCCCTTGGATGCCAAATGGGCTGGGGAGTGCAGTGTGCTGGAACAGCCCTTGCTTGGGGATGCCTTGGGGATGTGCTCTGTTGTAGGGTGGTGGCTCAGCTGTGGGTTTGTGGGTGTTCGCTGACCGGTACCCCAACAAGCTGTAAAATACCTTCAGCAGGGATGGCCCGAAGCTTGGCTTCTTGAGTACACTGAGAAAGAAAATCTGTGTGTGACAAGGGCTATTTTAATGAGCAAAAACTTTATTGCTGCTGGAATATCTGGTCTTTCACAGAGAAAACAAATTGGTTTTAATTTCATTGCTGTAACTACGTGGAAATAGATCTGAAAAGCTCTATCAGCTAAAGGAAAACTGCCTGAAGCACAGAGCAAATAGGAATGCCTCAAATCTCAGCCCTTTGAAACATTTGCACCTTATGCGCCCCTTTAGCAAAATCAAACTTCCCCTGACTTTTAACTTGGCAGAGGAAAGGATCGTCGTCAAGGGCTGTTTCTTTTTGAGACGGTGCAGGGAGGTGGTGTTACTCAGTCATGTTTCTGGCTTAGTTAGAGGCAAATATATTCCAGTTGTATTTTAATTAGTCCTCAACCAATGCTGGTGAGAAACACAGCACGGTATTGTTATTAAAATTCATGCTTTATAATCAGTACAGCTAGTACGGTCTCTGAGACCTACAAGCTAAAGGACTTTGGTTAATTGTGGAACCATCGTTCCTCTTGCTATTGTTTAATGGCTAAATTATTTGAGAGAAAGGCTACAACTACCTGACAGGAGGTTGTAGAGAGGTGGGTGATGGTCTCTTCAGGACAGGAGATGGGACAAGGGGCAATGGGCTCAAGCTGTGCCAGGGCAGGGTCAGCTCAGCTGTGAGGGCAAAGTTCTTCCCTGGCAGAGCTGTGGGGCTGTGGCACAGGCTGCCCAGGGAGGGGCTGAGTCCCCAGCCCTGGGTGTGTTTAACAGAGGGGAGATGAGGTGCTCAGGGATCTGGTTTAGCACAGGACAAGAACGGTTGGACTCGATGAGCTTAAAGGGCTTTTCCAACCTGGTGACTCTGTGAAAGGTGGTGATCACAGAGGAATCACTGAGATCTTAAAAGCAGAGCTTGTGATCCTTCTCGAAGGCTACGTCAGGCTAGCCATTAATTATGAATGCTCGCTAATTACAACAAATTGTCTTGCCACAAAATCTCTTGAACTGAACTTTTAAACTGAACTTCAGTAGAGCAATTTTGGCAAACACAGAAGGAACTGTCCCTTTTCAAACGCTGGGCTTTTAATCTCTTGTTGCATCCATATTTAAAATTTAGCAAAATGACTAATGAAGTTAAGGAACACATTTTTTAGAAGATCAAAGCAATACAATTCTGTTCATTCCCTTTGAGACAAAACCAAATTATAGCTAAGAGATTTTCCCCTGCAACTTTTTGTTGCATTTTAAAACTCTGTAATTGTTCCCCAAGACAGTCTCCCTTTGTGTTTTGCTGTAAACTGATTTGCTGAAGTGTCAGGAACCTAAAATAACCTCTAGGAAAAAATTAATATATTGTATACTTATTATATATATCTCATATATTCTTAAGAACAAAAGTAACATCCCAATTTGTCCTTAATAAAGACCAACACAGGCCGTTTGGTGTAACAGAAGCTCTGCACAACTTACTCATAAGAAGGAGTGGAATAAATCTCAGTATTTCTGTTCTGGGTTTATGCTTCTGGTTGTCTCTGCTCTGAGCTGCCTCTGGCATCTCTTTTTATGGTTTGAGAGTCTTTGTGAATATTTGTAGGGTGAATTTTGGGTGAATTTCAGTGGAATTTCTTAAAACCAGCCTTCCCAAGTGTGTTTTTGTGCCCCCACCCATAATTTTTTCAGGCAATCCTGGAGGGTAGGGAGAGCCGGGCACATTTGGCTGTTGAACCTCGGGAGCGGGGATCCCTGTGTGCACAGCCAGTGGTAACTGTGTGGTTGTCATACAAAGACATTTGGCTCTATTATTTCATCTCCCTTTAACCGGAGTTTTTAACTCTTCCCATGCCAGGTCATTCCTAGGTCTGCTGTCACAGCTTGGCCCTGCCTACTACTGCATTTGGCTGGAATATCAGAGATCTATATGGCACCTGCTCCGTAGCCTGGAGTTGCACATCCTTTCAATTACTGGCAGATTTCCACAGAAGCGTTTTCTCCTTTGATATTTTAGAAAAATCTCATAGGATGAAAACGTTGCATCAATTATTATTATTATTTTTTTTTTTAATGGTTATTTAGAGAGCAAAGTGTTTGGACACGCTTGAAAATACCGCTGGGCACCTATTTTCATGTGTAGGTGCTTAAATAGCTGAGAAAAGCAACCATCTGGTGTCTCTGGACTTAGATCTTCTGAAAATACGTAGACTAGTGAGATGAAGGGAATTTAGGCATATACATGTCTTCTGGTGATTTGTTCAACTCTTAATGTCTCTATCTGGAACGTGCGGAGGAAGAATATACAAAAGACTTTGAAAAGCTCTGGTACCTTTGTACTGTCAGTGTGTGTTTTACAGAGAGCTTTAGGGAAGATTAGCAGGGGGAAAAAAACCCCATATATATTGTGCAAGTATTCTGCCTTCACTCTTAACATATATTTAGTTTATCAAACAAATAATTGCTTATTAGTGCCTAAGTAGTATTGCCAATTAGCCCAAAGTCAATCTCTAAAATATTTTTGATTTATCTCAAGCTGTCTCTCCTGCTTAAAGATTGGGATTTGGGGTTTTTTTCTTCCATCCTTTTCTAATAAAATTTAAGATGTGTTCTTTCTGTCCTAAGGAACCTGCTCTGTCCTACAGAACTTGCTTTGGGAGGGGGATTGGACTCGATGATCTTTTGAGATCCCTTCCAACCCCTACAACTCTATGATTCTGTCTTTTAATTTATATGGAACTCCTGGCTTGGCTGTAAACCAGGATTTGGCCTCAGTGTGCTGCGATACAAACCCTTCTGATGTCTGGAAAACTGGAATCAGCCCTGCTTCACGCGTGTGTTTACTTGATGCAAGAGACAGAGGTGTTAGTACCCCCATGTCAAATCCTTTCTGGTCTGTGCAGGGTGTGAAGCAACATGAAATCCTGTAATACAGAGCTACTGACCATATTTTGCCAGATTTGGGAGAGGAATCTGCTAATTCCCAGTAAGTCCCAGTGGGTGACTGTGCCAGCATTTATGTTTGGTGGGGTTTTGTTTATTTTGTTTGGTACTTATGTTTTGAACCCTGAGAAACATTGGCAAAATAGCACTCCTAAACCCAGAAGCTGTTCCAGCTTTACTGGGGGAAGCTTGGGATAGGGATTTAGTAAAATTATGCATTTGAACAGGGGCTCTTTAAATATAGGACAATGTATTGATTCTGAACCTGTTACGTGGCCGTTTCCCTGCAGTGTTGGCAGTATTTACTGCTGAAATTAATGAGATGCTCATTGACACCGGGCCAATTCCCTGACTTGCACGTTGTCAGTCAGGTAGGAATCCAAATGTTCGCCCACTCTCTAAACCGTCTTCTTTCTCTCTGACACCACCAGAAGCACGTGACACATCTTGTGGATCATGTGGAAGACAATCAGATATTCTCTCCTTTTCACTCTGATGGGAAAGCAAGCCCCATGATTCTCAACTGTATAATCGTTTCCTATAAAATAAATTACTTTATCTGTCTTAATACTGTCACACTTCTGTTCTCCAGCAATCTACTCCTTCCATCTGTGTGCATAACTGTAATCTTTCCTACACCTACTCTATGTACTCTCAAGTGTCAAAATCTAGCCTCAATCATTCCTGTCATGAGGCGCTTGTTCCTGATGGGATAACGGGCAAAACATGGTGTTCCTCAGACCTCTCTGGGTCGTTTCTGGGCCCACTTCAGGGAGTTTATTAGAAATACAACGGGACTTGAGGTTTGTTTTGTTTTGGTGTTTGTCACTTGGAATTTTCCACTTGCTCCTCTCGGCACGGCCGGGTGTTTTTATTGCTCTGTGTGTCTTGCCTCCATCACCAGCGCTGCTGCAGCTCAGCATAACTTCAGGAGACACACACGTTACCCAAACCCTATGCAAGTTGACTTGCTGTTTCTCCTTTGAGTAAATCTGCATGACTCATGCTTTGTTCCCTGATATAATTTTTCACACTCATTTGCAGATTATTGTTCAGACAATTGAGCTTGCTTACCCAAATCACCACCCTTTGTAGCAAGACAGTGCCATTGCTTTCCTCTTTCACTGAGCTGTTGCAAGAATAATGGGGTGACCTGTAAATTAGGACCCTCTTGTTTTCCTTAAAATACAGCTTATACTTGGCTAAAGGGAATAACTGCAGAAAAAAGAGAGAAACCTTCTTGGAAGCTATGCATCTTCATAGTTTAATGTGCCTCTCCTGCTGAGCCATGACCTACTTTGCTCACAAAATACTCTCATTACCTTCCCCCAGACACGAGACTGTGGGAGCCTCAGGAATTCTTCACCTCGGGATCTGAAGTGTCAATCATTAACCAACAGTCCTGCAATGGTTTCCTTGTGCGCTGCTTATCCTGTCTCATGTAAATACCTCCCTTCCCTACAGCTGCTGTTTGTATAATGTCTTGTCTCTGCTCTGGATTCCAGACTCTGCTCAGCATCTACCCCTTGAATTCAGAGCTGGGTACATTTTGCCCTCTCGTGAGAAATTTTATTACTTTTTCTGGACTGATTTTCTTTTTTTTTAATCAGCTCAATTAAAATGTCTTGCTCTGCTACCTCAAAACATTCTCTCTTTTTGTTCTTTTTATTTTTTTCTTTTCTTTTTTTCCCCCTTTAATTCTGTTTTCTTATTGAAAAGGAATCCTTTACCCAACATATTATGTGTAGCAAAACTCATTAGGATGCCTGCTCACGGAGAAACAGGAGACAGGATTAAGCATCAACAGCCGTGGGAATGACCTACAACATATGGGACACTTGGTAGTTATCCAGTTTATATTATGTAAGACATCAAATCTCGCAGCTCAGCTAAATCATGTAAGGAGAAAGAAGGAAAATGATGGTGAATGACTGCTCCCAAAGATAAAGGTCCTTAACTGTACACTCACATTTTTTTGGCTCTTCAACAAATATCTACAATCTGCTTGTTGGATTCAAGCTTGTTACATAGCAAAGGCTTGGCTTTGAGCGGTGTTTATTGATAAAAGAAGAGATGTTTGCAGCACAAATATCCACAGCTCAGAAGGATTTGCAAATGTGGGGCTGCAGGGACTGGCTGTAAAAGGAAGCCTGTGCTGGTCTAACTCTGCTCCCACTGGAGTCAGGGGAAAAATTCTGATCTGTGTCAGAAGACAGAAGCTGTAGACTTTAAAAATCCTCCCACTCTCAATGTGTGGTGTTTTATGTCCAAATGAGGCAGGCACTTACACTTCCAGAGGGGTGAAGTCATCAGTGTAGAGCAAACTTGCAGCAAGGAGATCTGTGAAGTTACACAAAGAATAGATCTTTTAGTAACAATAAATTAGGACATTCTGTCCTACCAAGAGCAGGTTGGGTTGGACTACCTCCATGGACCAATCTGCAGAAGACCCAGCATGCAGCTGTTTCCACAGTTGCAATTTTGTTCAGAATTTATTTTAAAAAAGGACCTGATGGCTGCTGACCTGCCATAAAAATCACATATTCAAACACACATTCAAATTCTTGTCTTAGCAAAGCATCACAGCACTCAAGTGTAAAGACTTGAGCTTTCCCACCAGATGTTGCATTTGCAGCTCACTCCACCAAAGGTACCAATCACAGCACATAGACACAGCACATTATCACTCACTGGGACCATGTTCAGGCTTATTGTTTGCTGCAGGTGATTAGATTTTAATGGCACAAAGGATTACTGCTATTAAAAGGTACAGACTTTAAGATGGAAGAATGTCTCAGAGCTTGATCAGGTTCATTCAGCAAAAAGGGTTGGGAGGTGATGCTACACAAGTTGTGTACATGTTCATGGGAGATGTACCCCACGCAGAAGGGCTTCTCCATCTAATGGAAGAATAACCAGTAAGAGCTAACAGCCCTGTCCACACTGCTAACCCCATCCAGACCTGTAACAGCTGGGGAATTAGCAACTGGAAGGAACTACAGAGGAAATGGTTGATTCCTTAGGTCTTGCTTTCTTTTAGTTACAAGTGGCTGCCTTCCAGGGTGATACTTGTGCATCAAATGCATCTTGTGTGGTACATCAAGCTGGGCGAGTCGCCTGTGGCATCCAGAAGACTGGATCATAGATAGTTTCCTTTGTCAGGGAAAGACTATGATCCATCTCTTCTCATCTCATGCCTAGCAGCTGTTAATATCGTGTCGCTGGGTATTGGCTCTATCCCCTTTGCAAGTCTGACCGAATTCATTATCTGTGCTGTCCCTCTCATCCACAAGGAACAGGAGGTCCTCAGGAGGACAGCTCAGCAGAGCTGTGAGGAACCTCTTCCCTGGTTAGATGGGGAGTCTCAGCACCTGCCTCAGCACTGGGGCAAATGCCTGAAATTGATGCAAAGACTACCCCTTACCACAGGGAGCTGTTTCCCCAAATTACTTAATGTTGTTGAACCTAATAATGCATTGGAAAACTGGCTGTGTTTAAAAAGGCAGCCCAGAAGATCGGTCCTGGAGCATTCTGTTGCAGTAAGGTATAACCTCCCATGTTTTAGAAGATGAGAAGTAACCATTTGCAGTGATTCTCAAACTCTTTACTTAGGAATTCATTTTGTGTTCTGCTTTGCTTGCTTATGTTATTGCTTTACTTGGGTTTACAGGACTCAGCCTTGCTTACAGAAAGAGGCTGTCTGCACTGTATCTTCTAGGAAGAAAAGGCTCTAATCTGCTGTACTTGGGTTAATAAATTTTTCATTATTCACCATTTAAAATATTTTCCTGGTGAAAGCACTGTGCTTTCTCAAAATAATGCCCAGTTCAAGGATGAAAATTGCCTTCCAAGTTATGAGAAAGAAACACAACCCAGCACTCCAAGGACTTCTCTTCCTCAAGAAACTTCCAAACAGCTGCCAAAGTGCCAGGTGTTGCTGCACTTTTCCTCTTGCAGCAGTGTAGTGCTCCTACAACCCATTGCCATGTGTTATAGAACTTTATTTGTAAGAAAGAAGTGACTTGTAATAAATAACCTCTCTCTGATCTTGCAGAAGCCCCAGTGTCTTCTGTGGTGGCAAAGCCAAATGGTGACATCCTGTGCTGTTCTCATCAAGGAATAAGCTGGAGCTTCTCAACCAGGAGGTAACGCTGCAACATTGTGATGGAAGGATGATAACCAGACCTCTCTTGGTCTTCAGCCTTCCCAAGGTAGGCTGTAAGGGGTAAGAGAGGGTGCAAGAGGAGGAAGGAGTGGGCTAGGTGAAGAATGAAGTCTTCACCTTCAGAGCCACCTTGACCCAGCGATGCTCAGGAAAATAGTTCATCCAATACCCAGTTTGCTGGGAGAAAGAATTCAGGTGTGATATGTTAAAAAAAAAAAAAAAGGAGAAGGCCAAAAGGTTTTGGAAGGGTCCTGGTTCTGAGATACAGCTCAGAAATCACAGCCTACCACTGCAGTTACTCTATCAATAGTGGGTCAGACAATGCCTGCCTTCCTCATTTCAAGCTGATCCTTACTTCACAGTCAAGTTCATTGATTTCACCAGGGCTACTCATACTCTTACACATATTGTTGTAAGGGTGAGAGCCCCTAAACTGTGTTTCAGACCTCTTTGTCCGTCCCCTAAAATTGTGATGCCACCTAATCAGAGTGAAAGAGTGAATTGTGTCAAGAATCTCAGGCTTAGCTAAAAGACTTGAAAGGTGGGTTTTATTGGTTTTCTTTTTTTTTTTTCTTAAATACATTGTGAAACTACCTCTCAAAACGCTGCAGATTCAATTTTCAGGTATGCAATTTTCATTTTATTGAGTTTTTTGACACAAGGTTATGTAAAGCATCTAGTAGCAAACTCTATCCATTTACACCTTCCAGAAGGCAGTAACTCTAGGAGTTAATGCCAAATTATTTTTAGTATGTATTCAAGTTTATTCATGCTGAAAGGTGGTACTTATCTTTTGTAATTTTAGAGTAGTTATTTGAATAAAAACATGAGTGTAGTTCCATTTTAACTGCCATGTGACATTTGGGAGCTGGTTAAAACCTCTCCCAAGATGTGAAAGTCTCAGCAGTTTTTCTTTGCAGCATCTCAGCAGTACACAGAATACCTATGTTTGTGTTTGGACCCGTGTCTGTAAATGCATAAAATAGGAGTAATCTCCTATATGCCAAGAGAATGTTACACCACAAGTGATGAGAGTATCCATCAGCCAGAAGAAAGTACAATTTTCAGTGTTCCTTGCAGGAGAAGCTTGTTGAAGTTCAATTACCCTTTTGAGTCCAAATTCCATATTAAACTGTCACCAGAGAAGCTGCTAGATAAAAATCTCGTGGCTGAGTATTTTCCCTAGAGCTGGGTAAATATTTCTGTTAGCCAAGTAGCTGAGCCCTCTGTCAGTTCCTAGCCTATCTGTGCAGAGGTTGTGAGTTTCTCATGTTTTGGGGTCACTGTTTAGATAAGCCTTGTGCTGTTGCTTCTGCTCTCTGATGGAACAGTGAAAAACAAAGAGTCTGCAAAAAATCAGTGCGTAATTTTGGTGGAAGGAGTTTAACTGTTTGTCCAAGGGGACACACAGGGATTTGCCTGGGACAGGCCAGCACGAAGGTGGCAGCAAAAGGTCAGCAAAATGGATTTTGCTAAAAAATGTCTTTATTCTGAGTTTCATTTACAAGAGGAGGAATATAAACCTCTTATTTAGAGATAACTGTGGGTCTGACACTGGAAAAAAGCTATGCAGTAAAAATAATGAGTGAGTCATGATGCTAATGAGGCTATAGTTATGCAATGCCAAGTTACCCTTATTTCCTTTGCAGGCAATGCATGGTTGTACATTTTGATAGTCAAGATAATCTGGGTTGCTCCTACTTTGGGTACCTCTGTGTAGTACCATCTTGCAGAAGAAAATATAGCAGTATTTGAGGGATTCTGACTTTCCTGGTCTCTTTTGCAGCCAAACATACCACAAAAGTATTTGTACTACTGGGCTCATTGACAGCAATGTTCAAAGAGGCGATTTAGGATGCGTTTCTTCTCCCAATCTATATTTCTGTTCAATGCATTTTGAAAGGATTTTCCAGCTCACAAGTCCTAATGAGCCAGCCCTCTATCTCCCTGTTTCCTCACCAATATGCTCTCCTAACTCCCAAGCAGTGCTTGGCAGCTGCGATGATGTAGCTGCCCTGGATCAGTGGCAACCAGAGTCATAGTGATTCTTGCTGGTGGGACCATTTCACAGAACAGTATTCAACTTCCCCCATGCAGCACGTGGGAGGTACAGCAGGCCCTGTACTGTGAGCACACCGTTTCACCAGACCACGAACTGTGCATGGTGTCAGGGCGGGCACGGCAGACCTGGCTGCTCTGATGGAGGAGGTTGGAGCCCAGGTCTGCCCAGCTCCTTCCTGAGGGCTGTGCCTGCCTCTCCATTGGTATCCCAGCTTTCAGGGTTTGGTCTGACCCTCATCAGGTGACAGGCAGAGGCAGTGTCTCCCTCAGCACTCCTAAACCACACAGCATCCCTTACGCCGCTGGGACAGCCCGGTGCTGTGCACAGCCTTTGGTGTCAGGGCAGAGGGAAGGCAGCTTATAAATTCCTTCAGATGTGCTGCTAATTTTCATGCCAAGACTGTATACCTTCTCCTAATCTTTCACTGGAATGGAGTATTTCCATGGCTTGTTCATGGAGCTAAATCCAGAGGACCGTGCAAAGGTCCTGAACAGAGCAAGCTATCGGCATGCCCTGGGCTGAGACTCAGCAGCATACAGGGATGCAAAGGGCACTGGGGTGAATCCTCTTTCTCTCACTTACTGGTATTTTCTCTCGAGGCTGGAATTTTCTCAGTGAGAGGCTGCAAGAGATGCTCCCTCACTCTTAGCATTGCTGCTGAGTAAGAAATAAACTTTGGTAGAACTGTAATTTAAAGGAAGGGACCGTTTCAGGGATGCAGTTCCCAGAGGCTGTGTGGAAGCTGCCATGCTCTTCTTATTTTCATTTCAGTCTTGTTATTTATCTTACAGCTAATGTATTTAACTTGAAGCAGGTTACTGTTCTCTATTTACCCTATATTTTTGCTAAATTCCTTACCTTCTACTTTTTGAGGAATTGAAGGCCTCCTTAGTGAAAAGCTGTTATCAGAGACACTCCTGAAGAGTCAGCTTGGGTAACACTCTCAATTTTTTGCTTTGGTTTGGTGTTTTTACAGTCAAATATTTCCCCCCACATGTCTGCTGGCACAAGATCTACTTTACCAGTGCCAAATATGGATCCCCCAGGTTCTCCCATCACTCCTGTCCTCTCCTGGCTCCTGCTTCAGGTGACCTATGTGCGGTGTTGAACAGAGTCTCTGTCTAACCTTTTTTAGAAACATTTATCATAAGGCTCATGAGATGCTAGCCTGGATCCTGCCAGCTTTGTTCCCATCTCTAAGACCCCCCCCGACCTCTGGTTCATTTGGAGAGTGGCCACTTGGGCAGGCTGTACCTGCAGGTGTCAGTATGCATCCCTCCAGCTACGGCAGAGATGGGATTTATGAAAGACGCTTGGGCAAACAGAAAAACATACCTCTGTGCACAGCTATTTCATCCCTGCTGCAGAGTCAGGACAAGTAATCCCCTGGCTACAGAGAGAAATCAGGCCACATTTCTTCAGCTCCATTGGAAATCCCCACAGGTGTGGTGGGATCCATGGGTATGATAATTCTCTGCCTCTCTTGATGTGATAAAAAAGTTGATTAGTGTTGTGCTTGTCTTCCCCAGGAAGGTGTCAGTGCCATCCCTCCTGCCCCTTTGCTGTTCAGAGGAGTATTTTTATCTTCAGGCAGGAACTTTGTTAACCTCAACGCTCTGTGTACTGCAGCCTCCATCACTACTCCTCCCTGCCCACACTCTCTGTATGCACCAAGAGCCAGAGAAACATCCCAGTTATTTTGATTCCTTCTAAAGGGCATCTCTTTTCCTCTCCAGCCACCTCATCCCAAGTTACCCTGTGGTCCTTGGACCAGGAATGGCTGAGCTAAGCAGCAGACAGAGCTAAGCACCAACCAGAGCAGCACTTATTTACCCAGGGCCCTCCTCCTTTTGCTAATCTGTCTGTTGTATCAGTGAAGCCTCAAAAAGCCAAAAAACAATTGATAAATTGAGGCCATCTGCTTTCTTCCCTTTCCACCTGCATCCTTCCTTTCCCTCAAGGGCTGCATCACCCTTCCTGCATCACCAGCCACAGAACTTGCTCTGCTCCTGCTGCCTCTCTCCCCGCTCAGTTCTGCATTTCTGAAGCAGAGTTTTGAGAGGAATTACCTAAATCTGGAGAAACACCACCATGAATCAGACCCATTAGCTCCCTGATGTTTTATTCTTTTGTCTGACTTCTCCTTTAGTATATTTGGTGGGCAGTGACATGGTGAGACAGATCCAAAAAGTCACTATCAAAACTTCCCCAGCTAAAGCCCCAGCGTGGCACACCAGGAATCAGGCTCCCATCTCCCCTCCACTCCTCACTGCTGACAATTTTAATCCTGCCAGGGGTGAGAGCAAGGCAGGAACTTGTCCCTGGGCCCTGCTTCAAAAGTCTCAGTAGCAAAATTCATGGTTTTGCCCTGGGTGGGCTCCAAGCACATGGCAGTCAGCAGGAACTTGGGTTTTGGAGAGCTGCATTAAATGCTCCTTTGTTTCTGAGCTGCAAGAAAGCAAGAGAACAGCCCAGCTTCTGCTTTTGCAGTGGAAATAGAAGGGCTGGCAGCAGTGCCAGGATGGCTCTAAACCCACTCTTCCTCCCTCTGCCTTTGAAGCCTCGTGAGAGATAAATTGGTGTAATTGTTTGTGAATTAGCACAAGGTGGCTATAGGGATATGAAAGGTTTGCCAGGCTTAGTCAATTTACAATTTGTGAGCGAATAATTTAATTAGTGGGAAACATTTGTACTAAGTGTATTAGCCAGGATTTTATTCCAGGCTCTATGGCTATCCTGGGGAGCCCAGCATGGGATGATATGGGATGAGGGCTGGTGGTGGGCGATGGGTCAGATCCTTCCTCAGATACATTTGTTCCTGCTCCCTAATCTGATGTCTGGGATGTCTGAGACAGCTCAGGATTTCAAAGGTCAAGGTAAAAAATGATTTTTATCAGTCTTTATGGCAGCATCTGCTGTTCCCTACAGGAATGTCCTGCAAGGCTGGGCCAAGTTGCATGTTTTGGCTCGTCCAAAGATGGTCGGAGTCGGATGAGGGGTGGATGCAGCTGGAGGGGAGGGGGATTCTGTGGTTTGGGCTGGCTTCCTTGGCTCCAGCTCGGCAGCTGGGTTCCATAGGGACCGCTTGTCCCTGGAGCTCGGGTCACACTGGGTTGTGGAGGATGTGGCGGGCACCTGGTGCCCTGGGACCTCCCCAGCTCACCCCATCCCCTCCTGTCTCTCAGCAGGACTCAGAGGGGATGTTGAGGGAATGACGTGAAAGCAGCAAAGCAGGTCTTCTGTAATCCATTCCAGGGGGTGATTTTTCTTTCCTCTAAACAAAGCCAAATGCCTCAGAAGTTTTAGGGAAAATAGAGCAGATTGTAATATTCACATGCCTCTGTGGGCAACTAAGAAAAATGGGGAAAAATCCTCTGGGTTGTGGGTTGGGGTTTTTAAATCTCTGTATCTGGCTTTATTTATACAATCCATCAAGAGGTATCTCACCAACACCATTATTTAGGCTGAAATAGGAGACTCTGTATTAGTCTTGAAAATTCATAAGATAAACAGATTTGGACATTTAATTTGTTGTAGCCAGTGGAAGAATAAATTACAGAGCAAACACAGCGCAGGAAATATTTAAGCAAAGGAGAAATCAGTGTTCTTTGTATGGGATCTTATACCAGAACCATATATTTTGTGTGTTCTGTTTATTTTTCTATTGGATAAGATGAAGTGTGCAGTTTGTATTGTTTGCTTAGGGAATAATTTAAACAGAGCTAAGGATGGAGCATCTGTCGAACAACTCTTTGGTCAGTAAACAGTATAAGATGTATTTTTATTAAACATACCCCAACCCTTTACATCCCTGCTGCTGAGAATTGATGAATTATCTTCAGCAGAAGGCACCAGGCTTAGTTGTGCAGGAAGAAATGGCTGTTTTGTTTCAGAGCTACATGTGCATCTAAGTGATTTGCGTTGCAAGGAAAAGAAATGATGGGTACAGCAGAAGCAGCTGAGCTCCAGAAAATAATAAGGAGTGTCAAGGAAGTTATTGCCTGAGGTGGCATCCTCCTAAAGAAAGCAGGAGTGGGACTGGGCGGGTGGATGATCGGTTTTCAATGAGTGTCCCCCAGCTCAGCACGTTACTGAGTGGATGTTGGCAGAGCAGGGATGTTTGTTTGAGAAGGGCCACCAAGGCTCCTTGAGAGATGGGCCATACACATCTTAGGTGATCCTCCCCCTCTACTAGGTGATCCTCCCCCTCTACTCTGCCCTGGTCAGGCCCCACCTGGAGTATTGTTTCCAGTTCTGGGCTCCCTGGGATAAAAAGGACAGGGATCTCCTGGAGAGAGTCCAAAGAAGGTCTACGAAGATGCTGAAGGGCCTGGAGCATCTCCCCTACGAGGAAAGGCTGAGTGAGCTGGGGCTGTTTGGTCTAGAGAAGAGAAGACTAAGGGGGACCTAATTAAAGTCTATAATTATCTTAAGCAGGGGATGCAGGGCGAATCAGCCAGCCCCTTTTCAGTGTCTGTGGGGACAGGACAAGGGGCGATGGCTGCAAGTTGGAGCACAGGAAGTTCCACACCAACATGTGGAAAAACTTTTCCCCAGTGAGGGTGAGGGAGCCCTGGGACAGGCTGCCCAGGGGGTGTGGAGTCTCCTTCTCTGGAGAGATTCAAGACCCGTCTGGACACCTATCTGAGTCATATGTCCTAGGGAGCTGCTTCGGCAGGGGGTTGGACCCAATGATCTCTCGAGGTCCCTTCCAACCCCTACAGTACTCTGATTCTGTGATCTCCAATCCACGACTGGCAAATGCAAACAGGGGCCACGGAGGATGGGATTCCCTAGGGCAGGGGTAAACGTGGAAGAAACTCAGCTGGATCTGGTGTAAAGAGGCAGTTTTGGGCTGTTGGGGTTTTGCCCGCTGCATGTGACAGTGCTGAGAGCTGCCTGTACATGCCCAAGCCCCCAGCTCTGGGTGTTCCTGCACCAGGAAACAGCCTGGCCTCAGTATCAGAGACAAAGCAATGTTGTGGTTGTGGTTTTAAAAATATCTTCTTTGAAATCTGTTTCTGATTCTGTTTAAAAAAAAAAAAGGTAAGCGTGGTAGAGGTGAACTTACTGCTTCTGATTATGTTTTTAGAAAAACTTTTTATAGTCTCCATTAGAAAACCCCGCTCATATGAATCATGCAAGTGAATGCATGGCACAGGCCATGGGAAGTTCTGGCTGCCTTTCCTTGTTTAGCTCTCCCTTCCCTCCATTTGTTTATTTACTGACCTGCAGTGATGAGATCGTAGGGCGAGCTGGGGCTTCCAGCAATCAGTAGATGATAGGACATAGCCAGAAGATATTTACATATACAGCAGGGCTATTTTGATTATTTCTACTGATGCATGTGGAACTCTCAAGTTTGGGTACCAATTAATTAATTACGCTCTTCATTTGGTCTAATGGGAACCGTGGTGGAAACAAGGGAGATGAGGCTGGGACTGAGCAGCCCTTGCTGGGAACCAAATATGGAACAGCAGATGCTTGAGATTTTGCTGAGAGATTGGATTCAATTAACTCTTCCGCATTCTAAGTGCTATAAATTTGGGAGCTGGGTGGGCCAGACTGAAAAAGAGGGGTGACAGATGGGAAGAGGGGAAGATGGTTAATAGAAAAATAACCAAGCAGCCTTGTATTAGCTCCTGTTACTTGTTTTGAAACGTGTCGACTGAAGATGGAAGCAGCAGAAGGTGACACAGATGGGAAAGGGACTGAGAGTGATGCGAGCTGAAAACTGAGGTGATGGTCTTGGGGTGTGAGAGTCCTCAGCCCCTTCACTGTGGGCTCGGGTGGGAGGCAGCTCTGTGGCAGAGGCATTAGGTGGGTCAGAGCCATGCTGCCTCCTTGCTGCATGTGTTTTGGTCTGGAAGGAGCATTGCAAATGGAGACTGAGTCGATGTTGATGAGAGCTAAGGAAGAGTTGGCAGCACCATGATCTGAAAAGTGTTTTGGTTTAGAGTCTTAAGCAGTGGGGGAAGCAGAAGATGTGCTGAGAGGTTTGTCTCTGGTTTGGGGGCTGATCTGCCTCTCTGGGGTTGCCTATCACGTGCTGGCTAGCAGAAACACTTGATTTGTCCGTGTTGCTTACAGACCTGGGAAGTGAAGCAGCAGAGGAAAAATTAAAAAAAGACAAAAATGGATAAACAGGAATGTAGTCCCCAGGATCCTGAAGCAGTTTGAGGAAGGGAGACAGAAGAAGAGACATTAAATAGACACCCAGACACATGGAATGACAGAGACGAACTTGTAGATCGGTGAGAAACTGTGAGGACAAGCTAGATGAACAGAAAGGTGATGGTAGGGAAGCACTGGGATAGTGTGCACTAAATGACATCATTTACCACTCTGGTTGTTATCACTCATTATGCTGTAGATCCTATTATATGCTGCTTAATGCAAATCTGGCCCCTGCTGTTTCAGGCACAACTCAGAGGAAAAAAATAAATCATTCCTGGCCCCAAGCCGTTCATGATGGAGAGTGAGGAGGATCCCTGTGAAGAATCGCATCCTCAGTTCTGCATTGGAGGCTGTGGAAGGTAGTGACAGGTGGGCAGCACGTGGCTCAGAGTTCAGAGTTTTGTAACAGAAGCAAATGATATGTGTGCAAAGCAGAAATGGCTGTTGGCCGGGTGTATTGCACAGAGAACCTTGGGCCGTATAGTGGTTTCGGTTTGTCTAGGGGGAATGATTCATTTCTGTTGCACAGAGAAGCCGGAGGTTTCATTTGATCTTAGATTTTAGTAGGCTACAAATCTTCATCTGTTCCAACTCGAAGAGAGCTGAATCCTGCAGGGTTTGGTGGTATTTGTGGCTTTCATTGCCAACTCGACAAACCTTGGCAACCACTCTTGCTTTGACATGTTGGCTTCTGCCAGTGATGAACCCAAAAATTCAGCAGGTGATAAATGCCAGAAAAGAGAAGGATTCGGGCAAAGCCTCGTGATCTTTTTAAATAGCCCTGGGAAGTCGGTGAGACACAATGGCAGTGTGAGATTAAGGGAGGAGCAGAAGTCAGCAAGACGCCATGGCCACGGTCAGCCCATCCCAATCCAGACCACCCACCAGTGGCACTTGTGGGATTCTCTAGATTAGGAACCAAGAAGGACCCATTTAACATGACAGGGTAGACAGTCCATGTCCCAGGTCTCAGCAAAGAATGGGGACTATGCAAGAAACGAGCCATAGAGCTGTGAAATGAATTCATGGGAAATAAGTGACATTTCTTTGCAACCCTTGATGGGAGAAAGTTTGAAGGCATTTAATTGGTTTTAAGCCAATTTTGTTCAGTTCAGCTGGAGCATCATTTGCTAGTTAATATTAGAGATGTATTTGATGATAACTGGAAAGTGAATTCTCTGTGAAGGAATGATTGCTACCAGGAGCTGGCTCAGAGCTACAGAAGGATGTGTCCCAAGCTTGAGGTGCCCTTACCTGCCCCAAATGACTCTAAAGTGCAAAGTTACCCTCAGAGCCAAGAGAGAATCATCAGGTTGGAAAAGACCTTTAAGCTCATCAAGTCCAACCGTTCCTGTCCTGTGCTGACCCAGATCCCTGAGCACCTCATCTCCCATCTGTTAAACACACCCAGGGATGGGGACTCAGCCCCCTCCCTGGGCAGCCTGTGCCAGGCGCCAAGAGAGGAAGTTTCTTCCAAATTCATTTACTGTGGTAAATGGGATTTGGGTCCTGTTTGCAGGAATGGTGGGGTAAGAGATGAATCTCAACACATTTCAGGGTATCTACTAAACTTCACAAGGCCTCGTCATGCTTCTCCATATATAGATGTATGCTTAATCCATACATTTAATTGAGTAAATTCAGGAATGCATAGCTGGCCAAGACTATGCTGCCCTGGCCCCTGCAAGGAATACCTGCTGCACTCTCCTGGAGGAAAATCCAAGCCTTAAATGTTAAAATAAATGTTGGAGCACCAAATAGGTGCGAAGGCCAGGTTGGCTGGGGCCCTGGGCAACCTTGTGTAGCTCCAGGCCTGGAGGTTGGTGTCCCTGCCTGTGGCAGGGGGTTGGAGCTCTGTGATCCTTGGGGTCCCTTCCAACCCAGACCAGGCTGGGATTCTGTGATTCTGTGAAATCGGTGCAAAGGACTTTAATGGGAAATTCATGCCAGCCCCACAGGGCCTGGTCCAAAGAAAATATCCACTAGAGATAGAGACTGATACCCAGCACTTAGTCCAGTCATGAGGAAATTGTTCTGACTCAGTTTCCTCATCTTACTTGGGGTTAATTGGTTTTACTTGAATAATGGGCCTTATACTTTAGAACTTGCCATATTCCATTTATTTCCATAAAGTCCCCATCAGCCCAAGAAGTTTCCTCCTTTGTTTCATTGCATTTGACAATAGAAGAGAATTTTCCCCTCTCAACTGACAGATTAACCATTATAGTTAGTGAAAAAATACTGTCTAGCAGGGTTAAGTCATTCCACTTAGATGGCTTTGACTCTGCTATGCCGATTATTAATTTTCATGAATTTCAAAATATGTTTTATGCTGATAAAGCTTCTTAAAGTGCTTCCTCTAAAACTGTATTAAAGAAAGTGGCGCTTACACAAGTCCTTTGGAATACCTAATGTGCCATGGCTTTTGCTATAAATATTCCCCCCTTCATTAATGTCACTGAACTTCACAAGTGGGTAGGCATCGATTATTTTACTGGGTTACAAGAGAAAACTCCAGGATCCTTCCCTCTCTACTCTGCCCTCGTGAGGCCCCAGCTGGAGTCCTGTGTCCTGAGCTGGGGCCTGCAATACAAGAAAGATGTGGGACTGTTGGAGAGGGGTCAGAGGAGCCATGAAGATGATCAGAGGGCTGGAGCAGCTCCCCTACAAAGAGAGGCTGGGGGAGCTGGGCTGGTTCAGCCTGGAGAAGAGAAGGCTGTGGGGGGACCTCATTGCAGCCTGCCAGTCCCTGAAGGGAGCAGAGGAACAGGAGGGGAATCAGCTTGTTAAAAGGGTAGAGAATGGCAGGACAAGGGAGATGGATTAAAGCTAAAGGAAGGAAGGTTTAAATTAGATATCAGGGGGAAGTTCTTTACAGAGAGAGTGGGGAGGGGCTGGAACAGGCTGCCCAGAGAGGGGGTGGGTGCCCCATCCCTGGGGGTGTTGAAGGCCAGGTTGTCTGGGGCCCTGGGCAACCTTGTGTAGCTCCAGGCCTGGAGGTTGGTGTCCCTGCCTGTGGCAGGGGGTTGGAGCTCTGTGATCCTTGGGGTCCTTTCCAACCCATGCCATTCTATGATTCTGTGATCCTTGCGTATGGTCTGCATGAGCTTGGGAAGCAATCTGCTTCTGTTGGTCTGGCCAAGCAAGCAGTTATTGTCCTCGATTTCCTACTTTCTGTGTCCTCTTGAGTTTTCAGATTTTTCAGCTTTTTTTCATGCTGGATATTAATTTGCAGCCTGTAAAAGGCACTTGACTGACAGGATTGACCCCGAAAACTCTCTCCCTCCAAGTCTCAAAAGGTTTTTCACACCAGGGAAGAACTTGAGGCTCAAGCTGCCCCGCAGCAAATCCCTCCTCTGTGGGACCAGACCCGGTTTAATGGCTCTATCTGCATGATGAAGCAACTTCTGCCGCTGTTTGCCCAAATTATCCTTGTTTATGGCTGTCTCTGACTTCTCCCTGAAGCCCTGGGGGTGGTGAGAGGCTGGTTGAGGTCCTGCAGAGGGTTGAGAGTCGCTTCGGGGTGTCTGTCCACAGTTATGTACAACTTAAATGTTGTGACTGCTAATTGATTCCCTGCTAGCGTCTCTCACAGGCTCCATAATGCAACTGAGGAGCTGTCAGCCTGGCATGTTTTAGCCACCTTGGAGCAAATGTAGCATGCTCTGCTGCTAATGAAACTGCTGTCAGCTGAAGGACACCATGCATGCTGCACGGGTGACACCCCATCAGCTCTGGGGCAGGTTTGTTTGCTGCTTTGCTTTTCCCTGTCATTTTCTGCACAGAAATAGTCTCCAAGGTCTCATGTTCTGCTGGGAAAGGATATAAAATCATCCTTCCCTGGCAAAAAAGAAAAGATCCAACACTCTGTACGGTTCTCGTGCCTCCTCCATGGTTCAGGAGGTTCACAGGTGTCCTGGGTGCAACCTCCAGTTAATCCTGAAACTTCAGGGTGGAATATTTCCCTCATTTCTGAATATCAGAAGTAGGTTTGCTAATTAAGGGAAAACTAAAGTCTGTCACCGTGGGGAATACTTTAAGAAATCAGAAAAGTGTCATTCCTCTGTGACAGATGACACTTAGCAGTGATGAAATGATGTTCAATAGCAGCAGAGGTTATTTGCTGCTGATGTTGCAGAAGGAGCTGCGAAGCACTGGGAACGCTTGATCTGCATTTTCAGCTTCACTGAGGAGGGGGAAAGAGGAAAAAGTGAAACATGTGATTCATTACTTAAAATAAGATAGTGGGTAGGAAGTGAGGGAAGATGAGTCTCCTACCTCCAAATGGAAATATGTCCAAAGACCCATCTGGAATGTCTGAAAGAGCAGGCAAAGCCAAGGCTGCTGAGTTGCAGCTTTTTGCACTAATTTCCACCTTGCCTCCTCTCTGAAATTACCTTCCTGTCACTGAGCTCAGTTTGCTTTGGGAACCAGGTCAGGCTGAACTGGGAGAAATGAATTTGAGCGGGAGGGCTTAAAGCAAATGCTTGTGGCACTGGGCGCTGGCATCCTGGGTGCTTTGCACTGATTTCTCAGTGGAGATGAGCCCTGAGGATCTGACTTTGATGATGTGAGCCAGGAAGCTCCAGATTACCTTAACTTTGTGCTGACTTCATTGGACCACTCGTGCAGGCAGGGTGCATTAACCACCCAGCTGAGCCTGGCTGAAGGCAGCTGAGATCAGATCAGCTCCAGGTGCTTGGTGAAATCCTGGGAAATCACCTCTCCTGCTCTGAAACTGCTGCTAGAGGAGACTGGAACAGCAGCATTTGCTCATCATGGATGAGAGCCAATTTATTTCTGCTGTAAGAGGTTTTGGAGCCTTGGTTACCCTATAAATAATGTTTAAATTGTAATTTTGTTAAATACCCTTCTTCTGTAGGAAAAAAAAGATATTGCCACCTTCTTTCATTACTGCAGGTGATCAGTAATGCAGCCTCAGGCCCTATGCTATACTGTACTTTATACAATGTTGGGGTTTTTTTGTATTGTGTGTGTGGGTACATATGTGTGTGTGTGTGTGTATGTGTGGATGTGTTTATAAGGATGAATGTAATTCATGGAGTGATGCCTGATCCAGCTAAGGTCTTCCTAGGTCCATCAGAGCCCCCTCCCACACTGCACCCTCCCAGTGTGGCATCTTTGGGATGGGTCATCATGGGAGTTGCTTCTAAGAGAATTTCCTCTGTCTCATAAGAAATGAAGAGATGCTCTCTTCCTGATAAATGAGGGATAAAAAGTGGTTGAAATCAGATGTCAGAGACACCAGCATGGAGAAGGATGGGGAATGCCGTGGGTGCGTGTCCCTGTTTCCAGGACACGGTGGCAGCTCAGCCGGTGTGGTGTCAGTGTAGCATTAGGACCACACCAAGCTGTGTGCTTGGTGTTTGATGTGACACATGAAGCGAGTGACTTCATGTCTGAAGCTTTTTCTGATGTGGTTCTGGTCTGATATGGAGCAGAAGAAACGTGGGTAGGTGACTCCCCATCTTGACTCCCTGACTTGTTCTGATTCTCTTCACTGGGAGAACGGGGCAAATTTAAAATAGGGGCCATTGCTGACAGATAGTGTGGCATGTGCAGCACAGGGACTGCTGTTTCCCAGGACTGCCTGTCATTTGTATTCTCTTTGTACCCTTGATGTCCATGGCTTCATTACTAAGTGGCTGACCTTTACTGAGCAGCTTGTCAGAGGCAGAGGTTTCAGCCTGACGGTTGCTGGCTCCGAGACATCACCTGGTGACTGGCTGGGTGGAAGGCAAGCTGCAAATGCAACCATTGGAAACCCTCCACCTTATCCCAGGGCACGTAGAGGAGTGGCTACAAACTCTGTGGATGCTTGAGGGTGACTGTGATGTTTTTTTCAAATGTGGCATCATTGATGCCCTAGCTGGCTGTTACCTTTCCCCAGAAAATGGATGGGACGTTACTGGGCTGTGGTTTAAAGGTTTAATTTTTAATAGAAATTTGGCACTTGATGCCATCATATTGATTTTGAGAGCAGCCTGTTGTCACAAGCCTGCATGTACTTAATTATTATACTAAAGACCTTTGTTCTTCTTTTGTAGCCTTGTTACTGAGATGTAGCCTCTGAACAGCAAACAAGACAGTTCTGCTGTCATGTGGCAGTAGGACTTTGGCAAGCAAGCTGGTCTCAGTCCATAGGGATGCATCAGCCAGCAAAAGGCTGACTGATGTCTCAGATCCAGGCTTCTTCTCTTAAACAAGGGGAAACATTAACCTTGAATCCAGGAGACAAGGAGGTTTTAATTGAAAAGAAACTTGGGAAAAAAACCAACCCTATTTGTTTAAATCTCCTTCAAAAATTCAGCAGACAGGTTAGAAAATTTTCTGCCTTTGAGGACATTTGCTGGAGCAAGATGTGAGCTTGCAGCTATTGCAGGGAAAGCAGCATCACCTGTTTTACAGGTGGGTGTATGGCAAACAACCCCTGGAAAGCCTGTTCTGAGGGGTATCATTTGGAGGCGTTTCAGCTAGGCTGGTACCTGGGGTAACACAGTGCAGGTTGTGTGATGAATCGCAGAGTCACCCATCTCGTTTTCTAGGTTCATCCTAGATGTGGCTACAAGGAACAGAGGAGCCCCACCACCCCGGGCAGGTTGACCTCCTTACCGGCTCTCACCCCTGCACCTCCCCAGGTCTGGGCTATACCAAGCCTAAAGGTGAGTCTGCAGGGAATCATCTTCCCTGGGGGATTTTGGCAGCTGCAACACATGGTGCCTTGCAGCCAAGCAAGTCTATCTGCTCTGCCAAGCTCAGGGCTGTGTCTCCTCTTGGAGCAGAGGCAGTCAATGAATACTACTCTTTCCCCTCAGAGATAAAGACATGGAAGGGCTGGATGGACATCTCCCTGTGAACTTGTTCAGCACCTCTCCTGGAAGCCTACCCACTGCTAGGAGGACACAAAAGCACAGGTAATGTGATACGAGAAAGGTCGACAGTGGAGATGCTGTGTGGTGATGGTAAATATCCCATCCCAAACCATCTAGAAAGCAAGGAATTGCTGGTACTAAGAGATGGTGCTTGCAAAGATGAAACAAGTGATCTGTCCTGCCCTAGGGAGTCAGAGAAACTTCAGGTTGTGTCATATTTGATCCTTGTCCATTGAGGAAATCTGCCATTGAGACTGGGGAGGGACTTCCATAAGACCCAGCCATGTGCCTGCACACAGAGCTGGGGGGTCAATCTCCCTGTTTCACTGCAGTGGTCTGATGGGAAGACTAATGCAATGGGCGGGAAGTTACCTTAATTGCTAGGTCATTTGGCTTAGAAGTGCATCCCCGCCTTGCTGGAGTGCTGCTGGGCAGATGAAGACTTGATGAGAAGCAAAGCACAGAAGTTTTGATTCAGCAGGTCCTATTATTGCCAGCTTAGAAGCCTGGAAGATCATGGGTTGCAGAAGCAGACAGGCTTAACCTGAACTACAGATGTGCTGCCAGAATTATGGGTGCTGTCTGTGTGTGGAGCCAAGTCTGTTGTTGGCCTTTTTTTTTTCTGGCTGGGATTAATGAAAGAATCCAGCAGCCCCCATTGACTGAGAAAATCAGCAGTCGGTTAAGTGCATCCTGTCAGCAGAAGGTGATTTTAATAGTAGGCCAGTGGCCTCTCACTAATTAAAATAAACATTAATTATTTGGGTTTGGGATGCTTTCCAAAAAGGAAAATACAGTTTGGAAAGGCTTTCAGAGCTGATTGCCTTCCATAGCCTGGCCTGTGCTTAAGACCGACATGAGGAGGATCTGGGAGGGGAGAAGGATGAGGGGGGAACAAAGGGTGTTAAAAAGCTCAGATGAGACTCAAAGCTGGAAGAGAAACAAATCAATGTCAGGAATTAGAACAAGCAGGGAGAGAACTGAAAAAGGAGCTGAACAAAACCAAAGAAGACAGACAAAACATGATTGATGGGGAGGGAGGGTGGCAAAAGACAGCTGAGTGACTGGTGGGGGGAACCGCATAGCTATGAACCCTGGGGAGTGGGTCTGCAGGCGTTACCACTGGTGTCTCTAAGGGTAGGCTGGGGAAGCATTTGCCTGGAGTGATGGTGGTGTGGTTGCTGCTCTTTGGGGTGGAGATGGGGGACGATGACCCCTGGAGATCTCCTCCAGCTCTGGTTGCAGTCAGGTCCTCACTGTCTGCCTGCACTTCACAGCAGCATTCGCCTCAGAAGGAGGCTGCTTGCCATCTAGCACAGGAGGTAGCCAGCTGAGCTAGAGCCTTGGAGACTTCTACCTGGCCAGCAAAGTGTCCAGCATGTCATATGTACTGAGTGCAGGGCCAGACAGAGTACGTGTTGCTCTTGTCGTGCTGTGGCTGGCTGGCTGCAGGTGTAGGGCAACCGCAGCTTTCCTCTGGGAACTGGAGGAACTCCTTTGGTGATACCTCCATGATGAATACAGTTAACAGTGAAAGAGCTGTCCATAAAACACGTGTGTGTGTGTTTCAGGACATTAGGGCAGTGTTCTGACCCCAACCCACATCCCTTGGAGGTTTTGACCCCAAACTCAGCTCTGACCCCAAACCCACAACCCTCAGACTCTGACCCCAAACACCCAGCCAAGCAGATGAGCTTTCATGGTGGCTCTTTGTCCTGCAGGGACCTCATGTCTTCTCCTGTGGCTGCAGGAGAGGCATGACTGCATTCAGCTGTAGTTTCTGCTCCCTATTTAGTTCCCAGCAGGATAAAGAGGGGCTGCTTTCTTATGGGAGGCATGAGGCAGATCTGAGGGCAGGAGGAGGAAAATGTAACAGCTCTTCACACTACATCTATGGAGAGAAGGGAAAAAAAAAAAGAGCAACTCAGTAAAATCACAGTTTTTCTTATTACTTGATACTACATGTATAGAAATCAGGGGAGAAGCTGCCATTCAAATGGGATTGCATGCTGAGGTAGTAATTTTGGAGTTTATATTGTCCAATAAGCTGTTGGGTGCCATGAAGACCAGACCAGACCATACTCAGGTAGTGCAAGGTCTGTAGGCAGAGATAAAATCCTTTATTTCAGATGCTTTGGAACTACTGCTGAATTAGGAGAGCTTTTCAGCTTCCAAGTGCTTGTGAATAGGAACAGCAGCCTTCAAAACTTGTTATGAGCTTAATTGGATGTGTGGCCCTGAGACCATGATGGGAGGAAAAGTAGCAGGTATAGCACTCGTGAGGAGTTAAGCAATTTTTCTTCATCAAAGGAAGGCTCTGTGTGTTGTGTGATTTTCTGGATGTGTCTCATACTCCTGCAACCCCAATGCCTGCTGCTGGCTGGGGACTGGTCTAGGAGTGGGACATCAGTCTTGATTTCCTCAACCTGTCTGTCTCTGACAGTCAGGCTAACCCAGATCGGGATACTCCTGGAGACTGGATGTTGCATGTCCTGCTGCCTCTTGCTAAATGCCCAGATAAATTCCTTTATATTATTTCATTACCATAGGGCTTCTTCTCTTTGGTGTGGAAGTGAATGGACAACAGCAGCAAGGAGTCACCCCAACAATGAAATATGAGAGTCTAGGGGTGACACTGCTTGTGTGCTGTGAACTGGCGGCTGTTCTCAATGTCCCATTGGGGGTGGGGGGGATGTTTTCCTCCTGCCTGTAACTAGTGAAATGAAAATCTGCTTTCAAAACAGCTACAGACACTGCCTATTTTTAATAGGATGTTTATGGAAAGCTGCTCAGCACCTCCCACATGGTTCTCTGCCCCCATTGAGCAGTCAGAATGGTACAGGATGAGGCCCCATGTTGGCATCAGTTACCGAGGAAACTGCCTCTAAAGAAATGGAGCATCTGCTTCTATTAGTAACAGCAGCTCCTGCATTTAAGTGTGTGTTAGTGCATTTAAGATCCTCATTACTGAATTGGGGGCTGCGTGGTGAGAGAGGAGTCTCAGGGTGATGTCGGTGGGAGAGGCAGTGGGGGAGGTGGGAGAGGGGAGAGCACGGTTCCTGTGTTCACCTGGAGTAAGGGCTGGGCATCCTCTCTGAATCCACACGCACCCCTCCTGTAAAAGAGTGGTTTGAAAGCCTGAGGTGTGCCTGGCCATCTGTGAGGAGCAGAGCAAGTGTGGCTGAGCACTGTGCCCCGCTGCCTCCAGGACAGCCCTAGGCCCTTCTGTATGTCCAGAAAGCTGCTCCCAGCCAGCAAGCACAGACAGACACTTTGGATAGCAAAGGAGTGAGGTAACATGTGAAAACCCTTGTGGGGCAGTTCTCTTTCAGAAACAACAGGATGCTGCCAGTGTGTTCCTATAGCTATTCCTGGTAGGTACATGGAGACGGAAGCGCTTTCTGCCCTGATGACTAAGGCAGTGTGTGAAGAGCTGCCGTCTTTACCTTTCGCTGTCAGAAGTGCTGGGCTCAAAGCCTGCAGGAGAGTTGGGGTGGCATTGGAGGCAAGTTGGGGTAGCACTGCAGCCAAGCTGCTCGCTCTGATGGGGCTGGGGGATGAAGCAAAGTGCCTGGCCTGCCTTCCTGGGCATCCGCACGCCTGTCACCTTGCATCTATAGCAGGGAAATACACACTCAGGAGAAAGTGGATGTGGGAGTGAAACACTGCAAGGCAAGAGCAATGTCAGTGAAGAGCAGCTCTGTTCTGCTTTTGTCTGCAGGGCAAACGGAGCAGTGAAAAAGGAAAGGCACAGCTCTCACTGGGGAGCAGTCACAAAGAAGTTTGGGAAGGTTTTTCTCCTATTTACCTGGAGGAATTTTGTTGTGTGTGCCAAGGAGACTTTTATGTTTCCCTGAGATTTTCTCCAGGCTGCAAACACCTGGAGAAATGGTGTGTAGAAAGACTAGGGTGGTAATCAGCAGTGAGATGAACGTCTGAGGTGAGCCACAGACTATATGAGCATGTTTAATTAAAGATGTGAATATTTCGTTCTGCTGTGAAAAAGCTTGCATCTATAAACTGTTACTGTTTGCTCATTAAAGAAAACAAACCTGTGTAGCTCAGAGGGTGCATGAGGTGAAAATCCATTGAGGCTCATCTCAGGCTCTGACTTCTTGCATACAAGTGTTATTCGTGCAAAGCAGAACTAGCATCTTCAGCAACAGAAAAACTGAATTCTCCTGACTCAAAAAGTTGTGCTGGAATGAGTAGAACTAATCAGGGCTGTTTGGTAGCTTATGGCAAGTCTTAAAAGCTGAGCTGAGCTTATAGCAATTTGTCTAAGTACATTAACAGGTATGAATGCTCGAAGCTGTCAGTCTCTTGCAGGGAATCTGTATGAGGTGCTTTTGGGCACTTCTAGTGAGACCTTTGTGGCTTCCTCAGTGCCAGGTTTGCTGAGAGTGCAAACTTGTCTTTTCTTCCCCTGGTTCTGTATTTTGGTTGGTTTCCCTGGGAAGCAGAAACAGGAACATATCTGGGCATTGCTGTGGCTGCGAAGTCTGGCATTCAGAAGGCAGATCAGTTCCTTTTGTTTGTTCTTGGGTCAGCTGAGATGAAATGAGGGGCAAAGGATGTGTCTGAGCCCTTCAGCTTTTGGCTGTTTGGTGAGAGAAGCGTTCGAAGGGCATAGACAGGAGTGACCTTGCTAGAACAGCTGCAGAAGCCATCTCCACTTGCTGCTTGCCGACTCCTCAGCCCATGAAAACTTCTGCCATAGCCAAAGCAGGCAGAAACGATGCAGGGGCAACTATCTGTGCACAAAATCAGCTGGCAGCCCTCGCTGATACGGGTAGAGCTGGCACGAGGCCAGGGTTGATGCTGGAGGTGTCTGCATCTCCAGGTGACAGCAGACAGGGGCTGCGGGGTCGGGGCGGGGAAGGAGGGATGCTAATAACTTCTAAATTCCTCCAGGCAAGTCTCCTGTGGGGAAGTCTGATGAAACGTGGGGTGCTTTCAAGGTGTTTGTGCCATCGTTTAAAACAGGCTCTCTGTGGCTGCTCCTGAAGAGAGCTGTGATGCTGCTGCTCGGGAAGCAGCCGGCATCCTGCGGGTTTCCTGGGGCTGGTGAGTGTCTCCGGTTTGCTCCGCAGGCAGCAGAGGGAAGAGCTGCTGGTAGTGTTGTTGAAAGATCTTGGAGGGGTTGGTTTTTTTTTCTTGCATGATGTTGCAATGCTGTTGAGAAAACCAGGAAATGCTGCTGAGGCTGCTCATTTGCTCTTCTCACTGCTCCTGCCTCGCTGATGCTGTTCAAACTGAGCATTTGATGCTTCTCTCTTCCAGTGCTGATACTGTGTCTTACTGCTGCCATGTACGTGGTTGTCATCATCAGCTCCTCCAGTGGATGCTGTTGATGCTCTGCCCGGTGCAGCAGATGGTAGCTAGGAAATTGCACTCCTGTGGGGCCCTGCCACAGGAAAATAGATCATGGGGCTGTACGAGCCCCCGGGGTCAGTGGTGAGGGACTTCCCTCTGTGCTGGCTGTCCTCAGTTCAGTGAAATTGGAGGGAAACAGGTCAGGCTGGGAGCACAGCTGTGATCATTCCTCCCAGGTATCCACCTCTAATCACCATCACCTTCCACAGTGAGAAGGCACTAGGGTTGTTGAGACCCACCTGCCTAGAAATGAGCATCCCCTGAGCAGCCTAATGCTCTGCATCCTAGGTGAATTATTATAAATGTGTTTATAATTATTCACCTAATTGCATGTGCCTTCACAAATGAGATTGCTAGCACTTAATGAGAATAAAGTAACATCTGAAGCTATAGTAATGGAAATATAATGCAACATGATAGTGTGATAACAACAACAACAAGACCTATCTGAGCAGGATTAGTGTCTCAAGCCTGTGGTGTTGTGGTTTAACCCCAGCTGGCAATTAAACATCACACAGCCATTGCTCACTTGCCCTCAGTGGGATGGGGGGAGAGAATTTGAAGTGTTAAAGTGGGAAAACTTGTGGACTGAGATAAAAAAAGCTTAACAACAACAATAATAACTCAAAAGGAAAATAACAGATGCAAATGAAAACAATTGCTCACTACCAACCAAACAATGCTCAGCCAGTCTCTGAGCAGTGGCTCCCCATCACCAACCTCCTCTTTGAGCAGCACCTCCCTCTCCACCCCAACCTCCTCCCTAGTTTTATTGCAGAGCATGACATCCATTGGTATGGAATACCCCTTTGGTCATTGGGGTCAGCTGTCCTGGCTGTGTCCCTTCCCAACTCCCTGTGCACCCCCAGCCTACTCACTGGCAGGGTGAGGAACAGAAAAGTCCTTGGCTCAGTGTAAGAACTACTCAGCAGGCACAAAAACATCCCTGTGCTATCAACACCAATTTCAGCACGAATCCAAAACACAGCCCCATACCAGCTACTGTGAAGAAAATGAGTTATCCCAGTCAATCCCAGAACATTCATTAGGGTTTGTAAGAGCTTCCAGTGCAGTGTGAACAGGCCAGGGGCACAGGGAGAAGGAAGATGGTAAGGACACTAGAAAAGAGGAGACTCCAGGGCACTAGGAGGTAGGGACCTTTTTCTAGGAGCAAGGTCAGGCTAGGAGTCATGGGCACAGTCAGAAAGAAACCATGGGTGGGTATTTATTTCCATTGGACAATTTGTCCTTTAGCACTTTTTGGGGGTTTTTTGGGGTATTTTTTGTGGTCTTTTTGTTTCAGGTTTTTTTTTTTACAGTGGCAGGAGTTCTGACATCCAGGTTTTCTTTGTCTTTTTCTTCTGCAGTGACGTAAGAATTGAATTGCAGAGTAGTTATTTTTGAATAAAGGCAGCTTCAGGCTGCAATATAGAGTGCTTAGGGAGGAGTTCAGGGTAAAAAGGTATAGAGGAATAGGTTTTCAGCATCTGATTGCAAAGCCAAGCCCTTTGAAGATGCCCATCCACAGCAAGTAAGGCAGGAGGCACAGACCCTGTGAGAAGAACCCAGAGGGAAGGTGGAAGGTACAGAGGTGACGTTAACCAGGCAGTGAGGACTCTTGGCCTCTGGCTGAGAGCACTTCTGTTTATAAATGCAGCATCCACTTCCCAGGAAAATATTTTTGATGTTGACTTCAGACATCCTCTCTCGGAGAACGGCCCAGCCTCCTGACTTGCCCAAGAGACAATAGAAGGAAAACAAGCACAATAGGTGCATGTGCTAAACACTTTAATGAGCACTTCCACACCATTCTCTGTATTTCCCCACATCCCCCTGAGTCAATAAGCACCTCATGCTGCCTTCTAGATAGTGCGTAACAGACTGATACAGCTGTGGACAGCCCAAACATTGGCTCTCATTCACTGAGTAACTGACAGAAATGTGAACTTATTTTGCTCCATGTATATTGAATAATAATAATAATAATAGCAGCTAGTCATTTCTTTGCCCATGTAAGCTTTCTCCAATGAGCTTATGCTTAAAATATCTTTGAAGCAGCTACACAAGGCTGTGCAAAAGGCACTGTGACAAACTTTGCCCATGCACACAGTGGGTCTGTCTGCACCTGCAAGCAGAGAAAGGCCCTTGAATTTGTTGCCCTGTGGCTCTGAAGGATGTGATTCCCTCCCTTGTCTCCAGTTCATTTTGAATAGCAAGTTAATGACAGTACGCAAATCGCCAGTGATTATGCTTTGGTTTGCATCCTCACCCAGCATAATGGTTGCTCTGTGATGCACTGAGCATTCAGGGACAAGTGCTGTAAGTTCTGTATCAGGAATTCAGCATTTCTAGAAGTTACTTGGGACAATTCCATCTCTTGGAGTCAGACAGGGCTTTTGAATTATGACTAATACTTTGAATTGTATCTGGGAGCCTTCCATCTCCAGCTCACTCTCAGATATTTAAGTTTAGTTTAGATATTTTAGTTAGTTCATATAGACTTACACTACTTCCAAACCACTCTGGTTTTCCAATTCACACAAGAGAAATCTTTGTTGATTTATGTATATGACACATTATCAGCCTTCAGAAAATGTATTTGAGGTTTTTTGAGATTGTTTACACACAACCATTAAGAGGGTCTGGAGTAAGGGATGCAGATCACAAAGGCTTGCAGAGAGAAAAGGGGTGTCAGTAGAGAAGACTTAAGTCCCATTCTTTTCAACATTAGTAAGGAATGTGCTGATTTGGGATGAAATTCGGCCTCCATGTCCAATGATGTAAATCCACTGAGGCCAGGTATGTCAATGAAGTTGGTCTGACTCTGAGCTCTGATCATTTCTGCCCCTTGCTGACTCTCTGACAGTTTATTGACAGCTTTGCAATTATCTGAGCCTGTGAACACGTCACATAAGATTGAGGCTTCCCTTGGTGTTTTCCATCGTGCTGTAGGTTATACTGCAGGCTTGTTATGGTTGTACATTTTGGAGGTGTGTGACTCAAGTACCATTTAGTGTGAGAACTCAGAATTAGGGGTTGCTGGGAATTCTTCAGTGAAACAGCTCTGCAGAATCAAAACTTCCTCCAGCTGGGAGTGCACCACTAAAAGCAACGTTTCTACTGGGAGAGGCGATTGCTCAGGGGGTGGGAAACCAGGATACCTTTTTCACTCTGCCTTTTCCTCCCTCCAATGAACACCCTAAAGCTGCTTTCACTAATCTGAGGTTGGCTTCTTGCTTAGCTGACCCTGTTGGAATAATTTTTGGATTGATGGGCCCCGAGTCTCTCAGTCTAGGTCCAGTGAAGTCAGCAGCGCTTCCTGGCTCTCGACTCACCTCAGCAATGTCCTGTCTCCTCCCCGCTGGGTATTGATCTTGTAAAGACAACCCCAGGCTGTGAGACAAGAGCTGTGACAGCGTTTGTCTGATCTCTGCATGTGCTGTGATGAAAAAGGAGAAAGGAAAAGCATATTTAGGTAGTTCTTTACTTCATTCCTGTGCCAGAACAGTCTTCTCTGGATGCTTTTGATGGCCAGAAGACTTTGGCAGAATGGGACTGTTCCCCACTGCCCTTAAGAGCTTTAATCACAATTTTCCCTGTTGTTTGTAGGATGAACTCCAAACTGCAGCTTGGTTGGCAGCTCAGTGTTTCTTTAAATCATTACTCTCTTCTCCTATGTCATTAATATTTTATTTATGTTGTATTACTTTTCACATCAGTCTCCATGCCAACAGTTCATGCCAGGAGCAATGTCTGATAGAATAATTTAAATCCTCAGAGATAGGAGCACTTTCTCTGTGGATAGTGTCATTAAGTCAGATTCCTTTTGTCCTGTGTTTTGCAGTGTCAGAGAGCCAAGGTTGGACATGTTCCTCTTTGCCTCACACCTGCAGCAGCATCAAGAGGACATCTCTTCATGCGGTGAGAGCAGAGGATTAACACTCACTTAAGCCACCATCAAGTGTCACCCATGATTGACACCAAGTTTCACTAGACCTGATGGTTACTCTGAGACAATACAAGGATTGGAGTAGAAAGTCCTTTCCTCCAGACCCTTTCATGCTCCTGTTCATGGAGTTGCACTGTCCTGGCTACAGCAGTGGTACTGCTCTCTTTTCCCTGTAAGTGCAATCCATGCAGTAGTTCTATTGTTTCCCTGTTTGTCTGAACTGGGGGTTCCTACCTACAGAGGGGAAGGAAAAAAAAAAGAAAATTAAAAGAAAGAGAAGAAAATTCAACTTCTCAGCTTCTAATAAGAGTAATCAGGAGGGTACAGAGAGAGGGATGGAGGGGTGGAGTGTCGAGGGGAAGAGCAGCAAAACTCTATGTGTGTTTCTCTGTGTTTAATAAAAAGTGTATCCAAGGGTTCCCTAAAGGATTTTTGTTTGAAATACAAAATCTGGATAACATAATGTATCAGTGAGGATAATCTGATGCCACACAGCAAAGATGTGGCACTCAAAATACTTTAGACTGCTGGGGCCTGACCAATTCAAGTCTTCTTCCACCGTGTTCTTAAACTCCTCAGTCTGTAAGAGTCGGGGAAAGGGATTAATCACAGGTGTAGCGGAAGGGAGAGATCCAGGAATCACAACTGCCTTCATAAGCCTCCACACCAGAGGGGATTAAAGAATTATTAGTTTACTGGAGGGGCTGTGGAGTTAGCACATATCATCCCAAGAAGCAATTTGTCGGCATACACACACACCACCTCTGCACAGGCAAAGGGGAAGGAGAAGAAAGTCCTAGGCGACAACCTCAGCTTATCCACACGGCTGCATTGATTTTCCATGCCAGTTAATGCTGGCTAAGAATACATCCCTGGAGACCACACAGTGAGAACTACAGGCAAAAAACGCTTCGCTTGAGATTACAGACGCCTTTGCAGACTCATGGTATCAGCCCTCCTTATTTGCTTCTGTTTCTCTTATTAAAATCCACAGTGGGAAAGAAGCTGGTGTGCCTTCCTGATGCTTGCAGAGTAGTTGAGGGGATATCCATCTGTTTCAGCAAGCCAAATCTATCCCCTGTCTTGTTATTTTCTCCATTTGTTATGTTCTTTCTAAAATGTAATGGGTGGCCTTACTTATTTTTCCCAACTAGCAATTCCTGTATGGATCAAATTGCAAACAGCCCCTTAACTTTCTGACATGGCAGGGTTATAAAAGATCTGCAGAAGTGTCAGGATGCAGTCTCTGCTGTGGAATCTGGCAATTTAAAAGGTTCCGTTCCGGTCCTGACAGTGATGGTTTCTGATACCCCCTTTAAAATGCACTCCTCCTTCCTTTCTGACAGGTATTGGAGGAATAAATGAAATCCACAATCCTTTGTGCTGATGGGAGGGCACTGGATGATTCACTGGCTTTGAGGGTGCTAACAGCCATCCTTTACACGTCTTGTGTTGGTTTAATGGGTAGCTTGCAGCTGTGGCATCATTGCTATATTTTGTAGTTTTGTTCTATTATTAGCTGTTAAAGGAATATGAGGCCACGGATAGCTTTGTATGAAACTACCAGTTCCTGTATTTATTGGCACCACCCGGGGATTAAAACAGATGCTGTCACTCTGCAGAGTTATCTTCAAAGCAGGGGAGATATAATGAGTACATGACACGTCCCATTGTGCAGTAATTACAGATGGCAGTGTTTCCTAAACAGGCAATGTTGTCTGGGGCTGTGCCCCACACAGGGGTCAGGGCAGGAAAGCAAACCGGTCCCTGATAGATGGGAAATGGTCCATGGTCACCACGATCAAGGAGAAACCCGCTGCTGGAGGGTCCAGCAATACCCTCTGGGACATCTGAATACCCTGTGGTTAGCAAGGCAGCTGCTCATTCACAGGGCCCAGAACCATGTTTGTAACAGAAACTCTTTCAGTGACCTTTTGTGATCATTTTGGCTCATTTTGCCATGGCTGCTGGGCATGTTCCTGCCTCTCCAGAGTTGACTGAGACCTTCTCATGCAAGGGCACCTCTCTTCCCAAGGGAAAGCAAGCTGTACCCACGTAGATTGAAAATAGCATGGTAATCCATCCTTTGGAGGGAAACTGGATGAAACCATCGGAGCTGGGATGATGTATGAAATCTGTGGTGGAGCCACTAGCTCATGCTCCTTGGCTGTGTGGGCAAAAGGGCCACAATAAACAATGCAGCAAACGAACAGTAAATCATTTAGGTACCATGAGGCTTGACTGAGATGCAGAAGAACCCCTCCTAAATTTACAGTGCCTTTCTTTTTTCATTGCAGGAGTGCTGCAGCCTCTCGGACCCGCATCTACAGCATCCCGAGCCTGCCATTGCCAGGCAGGGCTCCAGCCATGGCATGCCAAACAGCAGCATTTCCAGAAGAGGCCTGAGTGAGTCATTTGAACATCCATTGACATCAATGTTAAGTGTAGTGGTGTTACCTGGCTGCAGGTCAACATGTGCTGGTGGTGTGTAAGTGGTGAGTCTCCCTAGGTGGGTATATGGTGAATCATCTCTGGAGCCAGGTGGCTTTTGCAGTGTTGCTGCTCAAAGGTTGATGGTAAGAGTGTGCTGTGGTTAGTGATAAATGTTACCTTCTGCCTTCAAAAAAGGTGGCAACTGCTCTGGCAATCCTGAAGCTGGAGACTAATGAGAGAAAGACGAGCCAAGGGGCTGGATCCCTGCAGCCCTCGTGTTCTCGCAGAGCCCTCGTAGTAATTATGAATAAAGCACTGTTCTTCCAAATCACTTTCTAAAATAAAACATCCAGATGGCTGTAAGCGAAGACCTAGTCATCAAACTGAGTAATGCTTATTTTGAGTACATTAACTGAGGAAGGGGCACAATTGAGATGCGTTATGCACAGCGCGACTCAAACAGATGCACATGCAGGAGCAGGAATATCACAAGTGTCAGACAGCAATGGGTCTCACTGCCATTCTGCTCCTGCTCTGTGGAGCGGTCCTGAGAGCTATTTAAGGGTGTCTAAGATATATAGGGAGGAAGAATGTCTTTTCTCTCCTACAGCTTTATAGGAACTGGAATAACTCAAATATATGTAGCAGGAGATAGTGCTCAGTGAAGGTAAAAGTTCCCTCCTTCCTTTCTGAGAGGAGGTGGAGAGGACAGAGGTTCCCTAATGTCTGTGAGAATAAGGTTAGTTGGCTTTTCAGGCAATACTGGTGTTCTTTCTCCTCCTTTCCTTTAAAACATCCTGCTCAAACTTGGAAAACACTAAATTATGAGAGGAAGGGAAACCCCATGTGCTCTGCTAGGGCTGCCTATGCCTCCAGTCTAATAGAATAAAGCATAAATTCACAGAGAGGTTTTCCAGCTGGATTTGCCCAAGTTAATAATTTAGTACTGAAGTGCCTGGTGGGTGCAGAGGTGTGTTTGATTCCTTTCAATGGGCACGCTCAGCAGGATGGCTTTCAGCAGCATTTACTGCCTGAGCAGCGAGGCATCAGCACAAGGTCTGTCCAGCTGTGGAACGTTGGGAGGGTCTTGTTGGCTACTGCCACTGAGTCATGTTTCCTGAGCTCACTCCCCAAACCTCCAGCAAAAAGCTTTCCTCAGGGAACATCCCCTGCCCCCATAGCACACAGCTTCACAGCGCCTGGGAGGGCTGAGCAGCCGCGCCGCCTTGCTGTGCGCCTTGCATGGGGATCACCTGCACATCCCAAAAAGCTTCAGCTGAGAGAAATATCACCTGGAATGCAGTTTGTCCACTACACACCCCATTTGCATAACTAAACTTTGTGCTAAAATGCAGCCTGAAGTAATAGAAATTGTGTTATTTATTTATTTATTTTCCCCAATGCAATTTTTATTAACCATGAAATCGAGCCCAAGCTGGAAGTCTGTGAGCAGCCTTCATGTATAGGAAAGATTACAGTGGTAGGGCAGAAAAATAAAACTATTGGAAGCTCTTGAGGAATAAATTCAAGCCCTCATTAATCTCTGTGGGCTGAGATTCTCAAATCTGAATTCTTCTAGAACGTGGGTGGTATTTTCAAAGCGAGTTGCTGGAATTGGTTGGCTTAGAGGGTTGACTTAGATGATAACGACGTGTTCCTGAACCTTGGTCCTCTGTCTGAACAAGATGCAGAGGTTTATGCTATGTATGTCACCGATACATGGAAGTGGGGGTGGCTCCAGGTCCCCTCAGTTCTAGTGCTGGGAAGCAGAAGGGCTGTGGGGAGCACTTGAAGGAATGGAGCTGACACACAAGAGTTGTTGATAGACTGGTTTTGGTTTTTCTGCTATTCACTAATTCAGTTACAGCAGGCTTTTTATGTGTCTTTCCTTTATCCTTTTTTTCCCCCCTCAAGAAACGGTTGAACTTCCTTATCTGGGACAACTCAGCATTTTTCACTGTGAAACCCCAATTAAAACTGAAGACTGTGGTGGATGTGTCATCCCTGTGATTCTGCATCTCTCCTGCCTTTCATCCAGCCCTCAGAGGAGTCCCTGCTTACTGACAGGGTATCACTGGAGACCCAGATGTCAGGAATGAGGTTACACTGGCTTTGGCACAGGAGAGGTGCACTTGACTCTTAAGCTTCTCTGTGTCTTTTAATTGTATCCAGGAGCATCAAATTCATGGTTTAAGCTGTCATAATTCAAATATTTCTGTCTGGCCCCTGCAAGAGGAATAGCAGGAAATAAACTACTGTGCTTATAGAAGTTTAGGTTGGGGCTGAAGTGTTGTCTTTAATCAGAAACAGGCCTTGTGCCTAGAGAGAATAAAGGCTAAAGGGTAAATTCCAGCTCCAGGAAGGATCCATGCTGGGGGATTCCCCTAAAGAGCTCTTCTCACTTTGCTATCACAAGTGCCTTGGTACCTCAGCTGTAGGTATTTTCCACATCTTGTTAGTAATACTACTGAAACTGGAACAATGGATGATAAAACCCTTTCTTGTGATGTGAGAGGCTAGCAGAAACATGGGTTTGTTTTCAAGTTCCAAGCAGTTTGGTTTTTGCCTTAAGTTTGGATTGGAGGAGAACATAAGCTTCATGTGTTTTATTTTTTAAAATAAGGGTAAGTAGCTGAAGCTCCACTTTGGGGAAGCAGCAGGTGACAATGTGGTCACAGTTAGGTCCTAAACACAAAATTCACCAGAAGGGAAAAATTTTCCTTATGGGGGTTTTTTAACCTTTATTTTTTGCAGGTGTGGATGAGTGTGGGACAATGAAAGACATGGTCACCTGGGAGCAAGGTACACGTTAAAAAAATAAATTAAAAAAGCAAAGAAAGCCAGACAGTACAAAGAAAAAATCCCCTATGTGAGCACATCAAAGTCAGCTGAAGAAATATTGCCTTTTTTTTTCTATCAAGAAAGCAACAGTTCAACATTGTATTTGTTTAACAATACAGTTTAATGACAGCCAGATTCTTGTGGCTTTATGTGGTGGTAGAGCATGTAGGCAGGGCGCTACAGTGAGATGAAGAAAACTCCTGCAGAAAGAGGATTTTTTTCTCTCTTTTTTTCTTTTTCTTTCTTTTTTTTTTAATCTCTCTTTTTTTTTAAATTTTTTTTTAATTTTTTCTTTCTTTTTTGTTTTCCCTTTTTCCTGCTCTGGCTTTGGTCTCACTTGGGAGCATCAGAGGCATCCGAGCTGCGCATTCCTTGTTCGTGAGCACAGCCTGCTGGCTCCCGCCGCACCAGCAGCCGCGGGCAGAGTCCTTCCCTCCTCCCTCCTTCCCTCCTCCCTCCTTCCCTCCGCATCACCCGCTTCGTGTGCGAGGTCGGGAATTCCTCCTCCTCTTTCCCTTTGGGAAGGGACGTGGCCACGAGGCACGCAGGGTTTTCACTCCTTAGCGTGAAGAATACATACGGAAACGCCACACAGCTCTCTGCAGGGACGGGGTTTGAACTCTTACAGATTAAAGCCAGGCAAATACTTTCTGAGCAGTGGGGAAGGAATGGTTCCTCTCCTCTCAGACCACCAGGCTACTTTGGGGTCTTAGGGACGGTGGGGTTATTGCAGGCTGTGGCATCAATTGACATTTCCAGGCACGGCTACTCCTTTTCCATTATGATGCTCTCCCTGAGCCATACCCAGCACTGAGAATCACAGAGTCACCGGGTTGGAAAAGACCTTTGAGATCATCATGTCCAACCCTTCCTGTCCTGTGCTAAACCAGATCCCTGAGCACCTCATCTCCCCATCTGTTAAACACTCCCAGGGCTGGGGACTCAGCCCCCTCCCTGGGCAGCCTGTTCCATACCCTGTAGGTATGTATATACCACATTTAAATCCCTGAGCTCTCTCTGAGCTAGCTAGCATGCCTGTACAGCGTGCGGGGCAAGGTGTTCAGAGATTGCAGGTCATGCTGTTTGGCTTTAACTCCAATCAAGGAAGTGCTATAATTTTAATAATATCATTTATTTTTAATTAATATAATTTATGTCTGCTGGCATCCCTCTGTAATGCTTTTCCTCTTGTTTCATTGTACCTCAAGTGACACCTTTTCCTCCTCCTCATTCTCCCCTTAGGATGGCTGAACAACATGAACCCCACAATATTTTTTCCAAAGTTTAAAAAAAAACAAACAAAAGAAGTGCAGGGGTTGTAATTTACACAAAAGGGTGATCAGGCACAGCCAGGTGATGTACACCACAGTCTCCATGCTGCCGTGGGTGCAAATCTCCTGCCCTCATTCCTTTTGCTCCCCTGCCTGCAGACTCCTTCCCCTGCTTTGAAAGCAAAACCTGCTGAAGGTTTGTGCTTCAGATCTGCTCCATCCTCTCCCTAGGAAAGCCATGGCTGATTTGCTCCTGGACCACATTCCTCTGCGATGAGCTACCTCTGCTGTCATGCACATTCCCCATCATGATACCTGGTGCAGCATAAGCAGCAGCAGCAGCGAAGTACCATGAAAGGTGGTGGATGCCTGGATGATGTCAGGGATGGAGTTGGGTGTTAATCAGGTACACAACATATGGTTAAGAGTGTTTAATAAGTATATTAAAGTATATTAAGTTAATAACTTATTAATAACATTAGTTAAAAGCTTATTAATAACTTTAATAAGTATATTAAAGACAAAAGTCTCCCTCAAGTTGTGTGTTACTCTGCAGTGGATATTGCTTCTGATGAGGTGTCTGTTATTTGCTCACTGTTGTACTTCAATCTCAGTGACATTGCTTTGCAGAAATCAGATACTGCCTGAGAGCCACCACCTGCAGTCACTGCTCTTCAGTGTGCTCAGTGACTGCCCCTCAAACCAAACCGATGGCTTCTCTTTAGCTAGAGGCTTGCCTAATGTTACTTCAACATGCTTCAGGTTCATCTGATGGGCCAAAGAGCTGTGGCATGAATGTGGTGTCACCACAGATTTGGGGCTGGGGAAAAAACTCACTAAGCTGTGAGCTCACTCGGCTGGCTGCACGTGCAGAGCTGGGAAGGTGAGCGTGGTCTCGTGAGTAGCTTGCTGAAGGAGTGTCTGTCTGTCCTGGCAGGTTGCAGGTGTGACTGATAAAATCATTCAGTGTTGTTTCTAACCACATGTGCCCAACGACCTTCTGTATGGGGGGAATGCACCTTTGTTATTTGTGCTTGGGAATGACTTTTGCATAAAATCAGCACTTTTTGCATAAAATCAGCTTTTTAAGTTGGCAGAAGGTCTCATTTTCAAATGAAAACTTGGGAATGAATTATCACAACCCCTGTTCCACAGTCCTTGCAATCAGAAGTGATGCTGTGCACCTGTATAATGAGACTGGGAGACCCACTCTGATGGGAGAGCATGGGGACACTGCACAATGCTGTCAGCTGCTGGGGTACAGGCAGAGGTTTCCTTTGGGGGTTTATTCGCTTGTTTTCAAAAGCAACTTGCTAGGGAGTCCATGAGGTGCCCATCTGGATCTACAAGCGAATGACCTTCACCCTGAGGAAGACCTTGGCTGTTGGTCTTCTGGTTCCTGGTCAGCCATGCACGCTGTGAGACCTGAAGCTGTGCCTGCTGCAGGGGTAGCTGCTGGAGAGCGTCTGGAGCCGGGGCCAGCAACTGCAGCAAGGAAATTCATCTCAGCACCAGATCCCCCTGCACTCCTGCTGTGTAAGCCCTAATTAAACCCTTGCAGCAGAATAATTAATCATTAGTAAGGGAATTAAATATTAGTCTGTATGATAGTAAACATTAGTTATATATTAAACAAGCTCGTTAGCTATTCATTAACCTTTTAATCCTTCCCAAATCCTCTTTACCACGCTGCAGGTTTGTGCTCAATATCCATCTCCAACGACCTTACACAAGTGCCCTTTTCTTGCTATTAAAGTCATTGCAAATTCCAGAACCCGTTCAGTTATTTTTCCTCTTTGGTTATTGTCTCCCTTTCTATTTGGCTTCATTTAAATTCAACTATAGGAAAGACATCTCATTATTGATATGGAGCCATTAAAAGCTCCCGGAGATTGAGGGAATCACTTCCCAAAATGATATATGATAAGTGAGGCAATGATTCTTTTCCTATTGTTGCCCTTGTGCTGCTTGCATCAGGCATTGGCAGAGCTTATCCCTCACGTCAGACTACGTGCCTATGAAGATGCAGAACAGGTACCAGGAGAGGGTGAAGCTAATGGGTCTATATAGCCCTGAAGAATATTCAGAGCCACAGTCTCAGTTTTGGCCCCAGATTTCCATCTCATCTGAGGGGTGACCTTACTAATGTTTATAAATATGTAAAGGGTGAGAGTCAGGAGGATGGAGCCAGGCTCTTCTCAGTGATGCCAGCGATAGGACAAGGGGCAGTGGGTGCCAGCTGGAGCAGAGGAAGTTCCATGGGAATGTAAGGAGGAGCTTTGTCACTGTGAGGGTGATGGAGCCCTGGGACAGGCTGCCCAGAGAGGTTGGGGAGTCTCCTTCTCTGGAGACATTCCAACCCACCTGGACAGGTTCCTGTGGGATTTAGTCTGGGTGACCCTGCTCTGGAAGGGGTGTTGGAGCAGATGATCTTTCAAGGTCCCTTCCTTCTCCTAACGTTCTGTGGTTCTGTGATTCATTAAGGCAAGTAAATCCCTGAATTCTTCTGCTTCCCTTCCCTCACTGGAAGCCAGGGCTATTTCTCCTGCACCATCTCTGCCCTTTTTTACTAAAAATCTAAGTTCCTTAATGCTGTGGTTTGGGCAGGCTGGTGTCCAGCATCAGGTCTCCCACCTGCAGGGTTTAGAGTCCAGTCACTGGCCAGGTAAAATGATGGGCATGAACCAAGCAGGCAAAGAAGGACACAAGGGGACCTACTGATGGGAACATCACTACCTCTGTAGTGGTGGGAATTTTCTGGCCAAAGCAAGGGCAGAGTTGCTGTTAGGGGTTAGGCTGGGTCACAAGGAATGTATTTATTTAGAATGTCTGGGTGGAGGAAACCTCTATCACCTCCCCATCTGAAAGCCATATTGGAGGACAGCCCTGGTAGCCTTGGCTGGGAAGTCACAGCTGTCGTTTCTCTACCAATTGGTTAGTGAAGGAGGCAAATGCAGAGCGAATTAGGAAGGGAAAACATGTTTGCCAGGTCCCTGCTTGGGGCATGAGAGGCAGCAGAGGTGCTCAGTGGTGTGGTGCTGCCCAGGATGAAGGATTGATGATGCCTTCTCCCTCTCTGCCTGCAGCACAGACCTGGCCCCTCACGCAGGCAGAGATCTGCTGTTGGCTGGAGATGTGATTGAAACCTTGTCCATGCTGCTCAGGTCTCCTGCTTTTGTGGTGATGGACTGTGTCCTGCCTTGTCCCTACTGAGTGATCCTTAATCTCCTACATCTTTTAATTAGGGCAATTTCTTTTGGCCTGCTGGAAATGCTTTTCTCATGCAGATTAATTAAAAAAAAAGCCTAGTTCTGACAATTTAATGTGCTGTGAGCTCTGGTCAGGATGCAGGCAGTCTTCTAAGCCATTATTCATGACACTGTTCTTGCTTCTTATTTACCTTTAAACCATGTTTTGTGGGGACCGGGGACAGCTGTCGTTAGTCATCATCTGTAAAGTTTCAGGCAGGATTAGTCCAGTGGTGAGAGCAAGGCTGTGTATGTATATCACCTCCACCCTGTGGGCTGCAAAGCCCGTCCCATGCTGCTGAAAGCAGTGACATGATGCCAGGTACCTTGGGGCAGCTCCTTTGTGTCAGGATTTGCACCTCTGGCCAGCAGGGGTTCCTGCCTTACAACCTTGCAGTCTGGCTTTTTAAAGGCATGTTAATGGTTTCTGCTGTTTGCTCCCTTTCTGTTAGCAGCAGCTGCCTGGCTTGGTCCTTGCCAGGAGTGGAACAGTTGCCTGAAGACTTGAGCAGTCAACAAATCAGTATTGGCCAGTTAATGGCTTTGTTCTGACCTTCCTCAGGGTGTCTATTTATGCTCTAGTTCGATTTGCCCGTGGGATTTGCAGAATTAGGACCGTCTCTTGGAGGATATTCGTACTTGTGTGGATGAGTTCGGGTTTGTTTCATCTTTCCCATGAAGAAATCATAAATATGTATTTACAAAGAGTTTGGGCAAAATTCCATTCCTCTGCACTACAAATTCATCCAAGGGATATTGAATTGTACATTTCAAAGCCAAAAGTACACACTCTTACAGACTGATGCAATCTAACCATGACTTCGGCTTTCCACTATTACTTCTTGCAGTGTCTGCCTTACCTTGGCACTTGATACTCTCTGCTGAATGTTGACATTTAAGTGTTTCACCAATGATGCTACAGTGCAGGAACTAGTGGATTTATTTCCCAGGTTTGCAAACAGCAGCTGTGGGAACCACTACCTTGTGCTGGAGCATCACTTATCCAGGGGGTAGTCAAGGGGCAAATGCTACTTCAGTTGTCTGACCAGCAAAAACTTCAATTTCACCCATTTAACTTTTGATTGAACACCAGCACTACGCTTGTCTGAAGCCACCTGACATGAATTTCAGTTCTTACAATGTAATTTTACAAACACCTTAATAAGGATGGACTAGTATTAAGTACCACAAATAAGGAGTCATTTTTGCAGGCTATAGTTGGTCACAGAGCCTTTAATTCCTTAGTTTTACTCCTTTTATAGTAATCATAGTTTGTTTTGCCTTTTGACTCTTTCAGGCTTCAGAATTCCCATGGCAAAATTCCTTCATACGATGAGTTTGCTGTCCACACACCTCAGAAAAGTGAAAAAAATATTCATGTATTGGATAGTCAAAAGATCAGGCAAATATTTCACTCAATGTACAACAAAATATTATGAGGTAATTTTATTTTTCCCAACTTGTAGGTAAAAATATTACAGTATACAAGATAATCTTATTAAAGGTAAAAATACAGTATTTTGCTTTTTCTCTAAACAGATCTACGTACAGTACACTTTTTTATTTTCTTTTTTTTTTTTTTTCCTGTACAAATATAACTATTATTCTATTAGGCTATCTGTGTTCTCATCTGGCACTTAAGAACTGATCACAGGTCACCTTCTGGTTCTGCTTGTTTTTCTTAGCTGATACCTAAACACAATATTCATCTTATAGGTGTCTCTTGTAAACAAACAGTACAGTTCAGTGGTTCCCACGTAGTAAGGTGTGCTTTAAGTAGTTGAAATCATATAGCTAAATGTAAAAACCCAAGCAATCCAATTTTGCTGCTGTGTTGCACATACTCATCGCTTCCCAGTTGTAAAAGTGCAATCCAAGTACTTGTGTTAGACTTTACGACTCTATTCCCTTCCTCACCCTCTGTAAGAACCAAAGACATAAACCAGTAATTTCTACAATGATTTTCCCCCCTTTTTTTTTTTGTTTGTCAGAACGTTCTCAGTGAAATTGAAGCCTTTTCATATTGATTAGAAGGTCTGGAACTACTGGGCTATGATCTTTGAGATTTATCTCACCTTATGGCTTGCTGTTTGGAATCCAAAAGCTCAGCTCAGTCGCATTGCTGTCGCTGGATTAAGGTTGTTCCTTGAACTGAACACATTAGCACGATATATATTGTTTCTGGGTATTCCTAGGAAGTGAGTTTCACATCATTATCAATATTTCAGTACACTGTTGTTGAAGCTGGGGTCATCTAAGGATGGAAGAGAGGCTAGGTGCGTAACAAAGAGACCATATCCATCAGTGGACTAGCTAATACAGTCGGAAAAGGCGGAGAGAAGATTTTGTCTGGGAATCCCTTTATCAGGTTTTAGGAGAGGGGTGAAAAGATGCTTTACCCAATAAGCTTGGTCCATTTTTTCCAATGCTGTCCTCCAGTCTAAGAGGAGATGACCTCTACCTGCCATACGTTGCCTTGTCATTTCAGCAGATGATTTCTCATTTGCTTAGTAGCTCGTTTACCACAGTGCTGTTCCAAGTTATCTTCGTGGATGCCCATGTAAACATAAAAGGAGAGTACACACCCAAGGATAGGAATCTTTAAAAAATTTTCAAGGGATATGCTTGGCACATTTTACCTTCAGCCTTCACCCAGTCCTGATCAGAACAGTCCCAGTTGGTACAAACGAGCACAGTTGCATTGTCTTCTCTGGAGTCAGATGGGCGAAGGATCTGGCTTTTTTGCCTTTAATTAGAGGTGCCTTCCCTGTGGTGCATCTATTTCTGATACCAAAGGGCACATAGTTTTACCAGTAAGTCACTTTTCTATCATAAAAGATTTAACTGGTAACTCACCAAGCACAGGAGTAACGCAAAGTGCTCCTACCAGTACTTACTAGTGGGCAAAAGCTGAGTGTGCAGCACCCATCTTTTGCATGGTTTTTGCCCTCATAAGATGCTGGTTGAGACTGAATAGTATTTAGAAAACCAGTTGCCTCTCTCTGTGCTCACCATCAAATGTCTTTATTTAAGTTCTTCCCAAATTTGTCGCTCAGCTGTTGTATTAGTCTTGCCAGCTCACCAGTAGCTTGTGACTTTTCCTCTAAGAGTTCATAGCGGAGGCTAGAAATATCTTGCTTAATCTCTTTAAGTTCTCCTAAAAAAAGAGGAAAATGCTCTTGTTAGCAATATCGAACCAAATATTTAATGGCTGTGGTGTTAACACCTGAGAAAGCATTAACTTCAGCATCCTTGGTGCTGAATGGCCATATGATGTTGCTGCATTTACACACTTAATATTTGACAAACCGTAGTTGCTGTGGTGGTACTGACAACAATAGCAAGCATGTACAGAGAGCTCATCTTTTTACTCGAGCCTGTTCTCTCTCCACACATCAATCTCCACCTACACAGGGCATGTGCTTGAGGGCGGCGGTTAAGAAGTGTTTGAATGAGGTTCTTTTCCATCTGCATATAAATCCTACGTGACACCACGGCCTTAAAATTCCTCATGCAGTTTAAAGAAGGCTCTTGGGACAGGCATGGGCAGTGCAGTCAGAATTTGCTTTACGTAGACCTCAAGGCAAGGTTAGGTGTTGGCAATTTCATGGGTGTTTTAAAATAAGGAGAGGCAGAATTACAGGGCAGAGCAGGATAATGTTAAAAGACAGATCCCATGATATATGTGTTCTGCTAAGGAAAATTAAGGACCCAGAATCTCAAGAGCATAAATGGGCTCAGTCTCCACTGCTCACCTGCATGAACACGTTCTCTCTCTCTCCAGAGCATGTTATCTAAGCTCAACCCTCTTGCTGGCCATATCAATAACAATAACATTAAATGCTCTAAGCTGTGCCAATTACAAAAATCCACTTACCTTCATTGACCTCATCATTTTCCCGGTCAACCTGAGCCTTCAGCACGTATCTCTTAATCAGACGTTTCATTATTTTCTAAGAAGAGAACAGAAACACTTATCTTAACATGGCCTTGTCCCCACTGCCTTAATTCTAGACTCACACAAGCAACTCAAACACCTGCTTTCACTATGGATAAAACCTGGCTTCAGAGGATGCAAAGAGAGTCTTTTATTGATTTCCCATTTATTTTCTACTTTATATTATGAACTTTGTCCTATGATAGTTGATTGATTGACAGCCATTCCATAATGAGCCCATGTATGAGGCACTTTGGGGTATTTTGTGGCATGCACATGAATGTAGAGTATGTTCCACAGACAGAAAGAAAACATGGATGATACAATAGCAAGCTAAGAAATGGGATCCAGAGCCTTCCTTTAGCATGATGCTGTTGAATGTATCAAGAGAAAATACTTTACAGGAGAAAAAAGTGGTTATTTAATGACCATTTAATGTTATGACAAATTTAATGTTAGCAAATGACAAATTCAATGTTAGCAACCTCACTCATGATGATGAACCGAGTGTCTGACCCGAGGTTAATAGAATAGACTGTTTGCTTTGGAATTGGGGTTTTAGGAGAGAAGATGAATTTGGTGAAGGACAAAGAGACTAGAGTTTGAACAGAAGTGCAGAGCTTGTCTTAAAGGAGAGAAGGTTCTTAGGGAAATGGCAGACTTTAAGGGACAAGCACAGGGAAAGAAACAGAGCCATACAGACTTATAAAATGGGAGATGATGGTTATTGAGGAACAGTGTATATGGAAATAGTAGAAGATGGCCATGGATATGAGCGTGCAAAGTGATATTGTTCCAAAAATGCTTTAAGTTACATTTAACTAGAAAGAAAGTAACTTTATCTGCCTTGGACTACACACTGGGTTACAGGTGAAGGCCCTCATCATTGTCAGTTCTTCACTACAGAGACACACTACTCAATGGGAAAGAAAAATCTCAGCTATGATAAACATAAACAGGATTCCTCTACCAGGGACAACGATCTAGGTGCATCCTCTGCAAACAGAGGAGAGCTCAGCGAGCACCCAAGAACAGATACATAAATGTCTTTCAGTGACCAGACGGTACTGTTAAGGGAGAAGCCTCTCCCAGCATGGGGTCACCTGTTCACAGAGCAATCGGTCTCTGCTTTGAACATCACATCAATATGAATGAAGACATCAGTACACCTGCTCTCTTTTTTCAGAAGCCAAATATGGATTATAGCCATGCAAAAGGCATGTGAACATCAAAGAAGGATCCAGTCATTTGTATATGTCATGCAGTTATGGAATATGGGATGTCTAAGACTGTCCTTGTATCAAAGAGGCATCTGGCTAACCAGGTGAGTCATTAAGGCAACAGAGATGAGGCACAGTGCACGTACGGTGTGTTGAAGATGGCCAAGGTAGTAGAATCCAGAGGGAGGTAGGGTTGTCACCTGAGAAAACATAAATGAAGTAATGTTTGGGGAAAGTAGGGAAATCCTGGACCCAAAAATAAATTATTTTTTTTTCAGAAGAGATGACAGAGGAAATTGAGACTAAAACAAGGAATCAAGCACATGGTGAATGCTCTCATTACCTGGAAAATTATGACAACATAACAGCTACCTACTCCAGTTTCCCTACACCATCTATTTTTGATGGACACTACTCAAATGCTATCCTGTATTAACCACTATGTGTGACAGAAGTGACAAGCTTAAGGCTGCCTACTCCATCAAACTCATGTTGTAATCAGATTTGTCTACAGCATCTGTCCATTTATAAAAATGTGATCGTGTTTTAATAGGAGTCTACTTTGTCACTTAGTAGATATTTTTGCCAATAGCTTTAGGAAAGTAATTAATTTTTGCACCAATATTGCACTTTCTAAGCTTTGCTTCTCCCCTTCTCTCCAGTACTGCTCTTTGTAGCTGCAATGAGTGATGTTGCCTCTGATGGTATCAAGCCAACTAACTCCAGATGCTAGAGTCAATGTATCTCATTTCTAACATCAATTTTTAGACACACCTTTGCTCCTGGCACAAAAGCCTGTAAAACTTTTAAAACTAGTAAAAATTTATTATTGGCCTGCTGTACAGCCTGGGAGCCCATCGTTCTAGACTTGACATTGCATTTTTAGTCCAATTTAACTATTATTTTCCTCAGCTTTCTTTAATGTCGGGTCCTTCACATGTATCACTTGCCATCAGATTCCTTTTCACTTTATGTTAAAAAATAAGGAAAAAAATACTTGGGGGAAAGGCACATTTTGCTTATTGTGTTACCCTTGGGTATTTCTTGTGCATGTGTTTGCACGAGAAATAATATATCTGCTGGCATGAACACTCCAGCTAGGACAGTTCCTGTGATGGCTGGGGTACCCTGTGCCACCGCTGCAGCCACAGGTATTTTTGGACCATATCACATTGCAGATTTAGCTGGGGAGGACAAGTTGCTGCCAGAGAAAGCACATGCAAATGTTAATGCAAAGGCTGGAGAGATGGTGCTGTGTCATGAGAAATGAAACGCTGTCAATGCAAGGCTGGAAGGTTAAAGCTTGAGTGATACTTCTGGTATTAAACTAAATCACAGAGTCACAGACTCGTAGGGGTTGGAAGGGCCCTCCAGAGCCCATGGGGTCCAACCCCCTGCCAAAGCAGGGTCCCTAGGACAGGGCACACAGGGCGGTGTCCAGACGGGGCTGGAATCTCTCCAGAGAAGGAGACTCCACACCCCCTGGGCAGCCTGTCCCAGGGCTCTGTCACCCTTAAGTGGAATTAAATAGCATGAACAAACACTAAAACCATGGGTATTTCCACGGGTGACAGGCCGTACTTGTCTCTGCAGTGCCCCAGCCCAGTCCCATGCCCATGCTAAGCCACAGCCTGGCGCATCATAGGATGGCATCGACTGAGAGAAAGCAACCCTTGGAGGTAAAAGCTGTTCACTGAGACATCTCTTCCCCGGCTCCTGCTTTCATGCTGCCATTACCTGATATCTTGTGGGCTTGTTATAAGCATTCTTCCCAGAAAAATTTTCTATATTTCGAGTGCTCGAGTGAAAACGAACTTTCTGAAAGCATAAAACATCATACAATTAATCAATGATCACCCCAAGCTAAGCAGGGCTTTATAAAAACAGTAGGAAATAGGTCAATGTATGAATAGAATAAAATCCTGCACATTCAGGCCTAAAAAAGAAAGTACACTTTTGAAAGGTTGAAAAAACCCCACAAATTACTGAAAAATGTTGGAATCTAAATTGTCTAGGAAAAAAATAGTGTTCTCACACAGGTTTGAGACAAGAAGGTGTTAAGAGGCACAAAGTGTGTTAATGTTAAATACATTGGTGATTATAAATTTTGACCCCAATTTAAGAAAGGAAGAAAAATAAAAACTTGTGCTTAAAGAGAAGAAATTGATGTGGTATGAAAAAAAATTCTGAAGCAGGATTGATTTTCAGCAGTCATTTTAAAAGAGTCACACCATTTGCTATCTTTTTAGCTCAACAAAAATATGCTTTTTTTTTTTAAGGTAGGTAGAACAGCATTTTTCATCAGCAGACATCATCCCAGCTGCTAATTTGGTGCTTTAGGAGCTTTGGAGGAGACTTTTCTGAAGGTTACACAAAATATTTGTAAGATATTTCTTTGACTCTGCTTTCCACCTCTGAACATTTTGGTCCAAGTTCTAATGATAAAGAAATCACTTATTCAAAGAAATTAATCGATATCACAGCCCGAAAGGAACCAATGTAAACCATAGGACTCTGAACCTTTATGCATGTGTATGTACAGGGAAGGCCTTGGGTAAGGGGTTTTTCTTCCCTGAGTGGACCAGAGATGTGAGAAATAGATTATTTTGTTAAAATCAGGATGCTAAAATATGATTGGAGTAAATGTCTGAAGTAATATATTTATATTTATATATAATATGTAATATATTATATATTTTATATATATAACACATATATATTTTTTTGTTATTATTTTTTAAATTTCTCATTTATCAGGCATGCCATGATCTTTCAGAGACTGTTTTGAAGATGATTGACAGGCAAGCAAGAAAGGACTGATAGTCCTAATTGTTTATGTCAAAAGCCAAGGAAACTGAATTTTGCATAAGTTCCATGGAAAAGGGCAAGCCAGACACTTTCACTCTTGTGGCCTGGGGAGGGAGAAGCTTGAAGAAAATGGTATTACTTTGTTTATGCTTTGAAGCAGAAATCCAATTCCAAATAAAGCAAGTTCCATGTGGTTAGGTTCAAATAAAGCTTTAACAATACTTTTTTAAGCACTGTTTGAGATAGACAGTTAATGGACAAGCATTTCTTTCAGGACTCTGCTGTTGTAGTGAGTCTGTCAGGAAGCAGTGGTATTATTAAAGGCATTTGTAAAGTGTCCCCAAATGCTTGTCTATCTTGGTGGTGATTGCTATGTGGTGCAGGTTAGTTGATAACATGGAAGACACCCTATGGATTTACATCTCACTCAATTTAGGCTCTGGCAGAGACTGAATGAGCATCAGCCCAGAGCAGCTCTCATAAATTCATGGGACCACGATCTCCTCCAAGGCCGTGGGCTTTGCCTGGGGCTGGATGGCTCACCATGAGTTGCATTGCTCAGCTGTTTGCTCCTTCAAGGAGAGCCAAGAGATCCAGGCAAAGCCCCAAAAGCAAGCTGCACGTCACAAAGGGAAACACAGCAAAGCCTCCTCCAATTTTCATTTCCTTCTCCTCAGTGTCTCTTAGTAAACCTCCTCCCTTCATTGTGGTGGGGACACATCTCTGCTGCCCTAGAGAGGCTGGCCAAGCTTGCCATGAACCACATCAGCCCCTCACATGCAGTGACTGCATGAAATAATGACACATTTAAAGGGCTTTGCTTTTCCCCCAGAAATGGGTTCCCAGTGTTCTTCTGTTTCAAACCCAGCTTGAGATGAGAAAATGAAATAAACTTTTAAGGACACTTTAAAGCAAAGCTTCCTCCTTGCATCTTTGAATCCACTGAGTTTAATGACAGCAGCCGAGCTGCTGTAGCTGAGCTCCTGTGACTGGTTTGGGTGTTTTCTTCTCTGGTGTAAAGCAGGTGGACTTGCCCTCTGAGTGGGACCATGTTTGTAGTAAATTTCTGTGCTGGGAACGCTTCATCCCAGTGATGCTCTGCACAGTGTTGCAGTAAATAGTTACTACGGGCAACATAATTTTCTCTTAATTTCTCTGGCATTTTCCCATGGGAGACCAAAGCTGATTCTGTTGGGAAGGGTCTGGATGCTAACCATATTCCTGCATCCCTCTTGCTTTGTCATGTGGACACTCACTAGTGCTGAGAAGATCATGCTGCTGTGTAACCAGGATTTCCAAAACAAATTTCTATTTCAAATGACCAAAGGAGCAGTGGCTGGGGCAGGATCTACCCATTAGTGGCTACACTTTGCTGGGCAGATGTAAGTAGAGAGGTTCTTAATCACAGCTTTAGGCATTTAGGAAGTGTTGTTAAGCCCTGCTTGGAAACTTGTTCCCAAACTGGGAATGGTAGAAAATGTAATGACAGTAAAATTCATTTGGAAATCACTTAAGGGAAAGTGGATGTTTTGAAGAGCCATGAAGGCTTGAGGAGTCAGACTAGCTGGTGTCCTAGTTGTGCCTCTGCTTCTGCCCTTCATCTTTGACCTTGTTTATTTGGGCTTGGGAAACTCCCTTATAAAAATGCCTGCTTTTATAAACATTGCTCTTTTCCCTGTGTCCTGACAGTGTCCTGTATAATGAGGCCACTGGGAGGACCCTCCAGGTGCAATGTGGTACAGGAAATACACAATGATGAAGCTGAGTAAGAGGCTGTGCTGTCCCTGGTCTACCTATACACCATGCAGCCCAAGGCCTCTGGCATGAATCCTTTCTACAAAGAGGGTGAAAAGATGCAACATACCCGTTGTTTGGAGTTCAGCATCCCCATCTCAAGATCATTTTCACAGTTTTTGGCCTTAGATTTGCAGAGTTTTATGAGGCACATTTTTATTCTCAGTATGAGATAATAAAATGATTTAGGGCTTGGCACTAGGTTAAAAGGAGCAGGTAAAGTCCTTCCTTCATCAAAGTAGGAGAGCCAGAGCTTGGCACGGGCAAACTTCCACTCCACATCTGCATCCTCCTTGGGAAGGGAAGAGAAAAGAAAACAAACACCACCCAAATGCATAACGAGTAAGTAGGAAGACATTTAGCTGTGACAAGGACAAACATGCAGGTAAGTAACTACAACTGGATTTTGGTTTTCCAGACCAAGGCCTCTGCAAACAATGTATCTTTGTGGGTTTCTCTGTGGTGAGCTCAAAGTTAGGTAAATTTCAGCAAAGCAATGGACTAACACAGAGTATAAATCCTCCAAATATTAGATTTTTTCCTATTTCATTGGACAGCAAAGGGTTTTCTTTCATTAACAATCTGGTGCTTGTGCTATGATGATAAATGAATGTGTCAGAACATATTCAGAATCATGGAAAGCAGAAGAAACTTATGTGCACAACAACAACAACAACAACAAAGACTGTCCCTGTTAAACTGCAAAGCTATCTAGCTGCCAGCCAGCTGTTATCACTGTGTTTTGCCAGGAATATCCCACAGAAGAGGCTAGGCCACAAATTTCTTCTACTATCAGCTGATTTTCTCTTTGATCCTGTTTGCATTCACCATTATGCATCCCCAGATCAATACACCTGAATTCTCTTACTGTTCACCTCCTGCCACTGATGGAGGTGGAGAAAAAGTCCATCACTCAGTGCCTGTGTATCTCCTGTGTGAATTATCAAGGCTGGCCATGATCACTTCCAAGTACAAGGGCAAAGTTAACATGTACTCTATGGATCTTCTTGGCATTTGTATAGGAGGACGGTCAGGGCCATGTACCAGAATCATTTATCAGGGAAAAGAAAGGGTGAGATGCAGCTGATCTACAGCTTACATGGATACCAGCAGCATTAACAGAATCAGGGGTGTGCCAACACCCTGTACTCATGTGCATCTGTGTTCTGCTGAAATTAATAACCTCTGATTACCCAATACCTCTGAAACCCAGTCAAAAACTGGCAGAACATGAGTGAGATTAATTCTGTCATAGTTACAGCAATATGTCTTCACCAATGAAGCAGCATTCACTTCTGCTGTTTGGCCTTCTCATTGCCTGGGGTTGAGCCTCACAGAAGCCTTAAGCTGAATTACAGTGCAAATCTCCTGAGAACTGTTTTAATGATTTTCTCTTAAGCAGCTAAGGAGATGCTATGGAAGCAGCTCTGGTTTCTGTCTGGCAAAAAGATTCTTTCTTTCTATAAATGTGAAGTTGGCACAAAACAGTGATACTTGAGGCATAAACAGAAGAAAAACAGAAGTAACTGAAGAGAGATGTTCAATGGGAAGCAGGAGAATATGGTCTTGTCACCCCAGCTAACAGTAAAATACGTCCCCACTGACAACCGTAATGGAATTAAATTCACAAGTAATGACCATCCTCTGTCATTACTGACATTGCTGTCATCAGATAAACACTCTGGCAAAGAGGACTTTCTCTGCAGTCAGTAGGATGACTCTGACTTTAATCTCCCTGCTACTGAGGAGTGCAAGGAACTGGTATGAGATTTACCAGTTTTTCCCAGTCCTCAACTTGGAGGGTCTGGGCCAAATATCTCAACTGGCTTTGCTTGCTGATAGTTATAACTGGCCTGGAACAAAGTTTTGAAAATTTGGGTGCAATCTAGAGCTCTGATAAAACATTTTCCCAAGAAAATGGTAATCTACAAAGTTTAGACTAGGTAGTGATTATAGGCCACCTATTCAGGTATTTTAAGAGATTTTTCCTCAGAAACTTCCAAGAACATCTCTATCTACCACAATAAACTAGAAAAATGCAGTAAGAAGCTGAGACCCCTTCAGAAGTAAATATTGTGTAGGTAGAAGAGGATTCAGGAAGATGCTTGATCTTAAATGATTATAAATCTTTGGGGAAATAACTCTGTCTTCTGCATGCAGGAAAGCTTCTGGGGCAGAGAACATACATAAGGTCTCTGTGACATTTAGGCTTAGTTACAGCACGCACAAGATAGAGTTATATTTGTACTACAGTACATGGATGAATCAGACATTACAGTGAGAAAATATTTTCAGCTCTGGCCTTTTGCAGTGTCAGGATCTGAGGGGAGATTAAAACAAATAATTGATACAAACCCAACTACAGAAACTTGACATTTAACAAGTCAGAAGAAAGAGGTGACTCAGCATTAACATTATCCAAATATATATATATTCTTTTCTGCCTTTATTTACATTAGCAGGGAGTTGTTTACTCCAAAGCATTTAAAATCCAGCCTGCTAATAGCAATACTACTGAGCAAGGTAAACCCAGGTAAACTCTGGGAACACCTTTCCACAGCAACCTATTCATATTCCTTGAGGGCTGTGCTCATATTCTTTACAAGTTGCTTTTTGTTCATGCAGTTGTGTTTTGCAGACCTAGACACTCCTCAAAAAGATCTGTATCAAGTTTGCATACCTTATATTTGGAAAATATGGAATTATTAAATGTGCACACATGAGTTTCAGATCTAGATGGGAGTGGGCTTTTAAGCAGTAGAGAAGAGCAAAAAGCCAGGTGAAGTATTACTCAATCTCTAATAAGCAAACAATGCAGCTAAGGTAATGCATGGATAAATTGTCATAATCCAAGTAGTAAAATAAAATAATCAGAAACTCCTTTCATTAAATACATGTAAAGGAAATTGGGTCGTATTGCTCACAGATGGTCACTAAAAACCAGGAAGTTGAAGTTGTTACAGAAATGATTAATTGTCAAATATTAATTCAACCCTAATTTGGAGAGGACAGACCCAGCCTTGACCCTTACAAAGTGAAAGATGGTTGCTTCAACAGCACACTAACCTGGCATACAGAATAACTTACAATCTCCTTGGGTTTTTTAACATTTTCATTATCAGTCATAACTAAGTGCATTGGGTTTGTGGTCTAATTTCTTATCTTACCTCAATTTCCTGATAGGAGTTGTTGATCATGGCTATTAGCATATTAAGCAGCACCACCACCATAGTCACATTATATACTCCATAGAGTACATATCCAATATTCTCAATGAATTTATGATCGTACTTCAGCACCACAGATATCACTTCAGATAAGCCAAATATTGACCAGAATAAGGTTTTAAAACTTTCTTCTACCCTAAAAAGAAAGCAAACAAACACTTTATAGAGTTGACACCAGGTTAGCCAGGCCAAATGCTAATAATAAAAGTATTGATCCACCGATGTAAATACGATGCCTTTACACAGTCATTGTAAGCTGTTATCCATCACCCAGGGATGTGGCAAATCATATTTCCTGATTTGATAAAGAAATATAAATTCTGATTAATACTATAAACTTATATGTCCTCTTATTTGCTCCATCTGCTCTTCTCAGGTGCAATATTTATCACTTCAGTGTTTTGCCACAGAATGATAGGAGTTGGAAGGGACTCCTGGAGATCATCTCGTCCCCTATTAAGGGCATCTCTGTGCATCTTGTAGTTTGAAACTTTTTGTGCAGGGCTTTTTACTTCTATTCTCTCACTCTTTCCTCATCCAAAGAAGACAGGCAGAGATTAGCTGGGAAGGGGAAGAAGTAACCTAGTTTGACCTCCTTATATGGTTTCCAAGGTATAAGAGAAGCATCATGTTTTACCCAAGAGGAGTGACTGAAAAGTTCTGATCAGTGTCAGTGGTATATTAAGCACACAGTGCAAATATCCTCAGTCTATAATCTGAATTTATTCCCTTCCTGCTCTGGGACTGCAAACAAGTCAGATGCTGAAGCATCTGCAGCAAAAATATGAAGGGAAGGAGTGTCAGAAGATGCTGCAGGGAGGCAGTCTGATTTGGTTATTATTACCCTGGCCTGAAAGTAGAAAGGAACCAAAGGAAAATAAAAATGTTGAAGGACAGGAAAAAATGAGGGGAATAAGCCAACAACAAAGAGAAGTGGGGCTGGACAGGATGTGGATGGACTCTCAGGTCAAAAGGAGAATCTGATGCAGAGGAGTCAAAGCTGTAACAGGCAGAGGAAGAGCAGCCACAACTGAAAAGGAAGGAAGGAGGAGAAGGGACCCTGGTACATTTTGAAACAGCTTACTTAATTTTTAATTTAGAAATAATTTTGTCTTCACTGAACAATCCATAGCATGTTAACAGTTAATAACCTCCCTTCTCCCCCTGCCTGCCACGAGGTAAATGCCTTCTAAGAAAACAATGCCATTATTTTGATGAAATGTTTTTTACTAGAGTGACAGCCTAATCCAGCTAAATCTGTTCATAAAAACAGATTATAGACACAAGCTACGACATATCCTCAGGGAACAATAAGCTTTACATCAGCTCCAGTATCAATTACACTATGCATAAAAGCAAAAGGAATTCATTTCAGCTCCTTGAGAGACTAATGCAGAGTGCTGGGCAATTCCTTACTGCCACAGTGAACTGGCGTTTATCTCCCATTATAACTTCTGGCATCCCCTATTCCATTTACAAGTAGAAGCAGGACTGCAGCAAAGATTTAGGTTTTATTCTCATTGTGTATAACAGGACTGACTTGTGGGGAGCAACCCTGAGTGGTGCTTCAAATAGCTAATGCACGATGTCATTTCAAATGTGGCTTTCTCTGATCTGATCACTCCCCTTGCTGCTTTGTGTGAGGTGGGGGCACCATGCCAAGGCACCTGTGTGGGATGAGCTATGGCTGTGCTGCCAACAAGCACCATCCCTTTTCCACTTGCTGGGTATTTCCCCTCCTGTAACACTGCGCTCCTGTCTCCCACTCTTATCTGCTGCAAAGGGTAGCTGCAATTAACGTGTCAGATGTGGTAGCAGTCTGGCTTATTCTATTAAATGTTGTATTTTCCACTTAAAGGATCATAGAATCCCAGCCTGGTCTGGGTTGGAAGGGACCCCAAGGATCACAGAGCTCCAACCCCCTGCCACAGGCAGGGACACCAACCTCCAGGCCTGGAGCTACACAAGGTTGCCCAGGGCCCCAGCCAACCTGGTCTTGAACACCCCCAGGGATGGGGCACCCACCCCCTCTCTGGGCAGCCTGTTCCAGCCCCTCACCACTCTCTCTGTAAAAAATTTCCCCCTAATATCTAATTTAAACCTTCCCTCCTTTAGCTTTAATCCGCCCCCCTTGTCCTGCCATTGTCTACTCTTTTAAAGAACATATAGAACACCAAAAATCTCTGACTTTGAAACCTGCCACCTAAGTCACTTATCATACTAATAAAACCCATAACCCCCAGCCTTGATGTGAGCTGCACCCTGCTATTAACCTTCCTTTTTTAATTTGGAAAGGTTCCCTTAGTTTCCCACCCTGCCGGCAGATTTTAATACAACGTGTCAACTCTGCTCCTTTTCCCCAGCTTAGGCATTAACCTTTGTTCTGGAGAGGTGCCAGATTTCCCTTCAAATGTTAATTAAGGACTCTGAGGGGCCCTGAGCGCTGCAGAGGAGGTTGGAAAGGGTCAGGGTGCCAGGTTCCAGTGTAAATGTCCAGAGTCCTTACTCCCAGGGTCAGGTGAGGGACCAGTGCCTGCAGTGGTGCAACTGGGAGGGTGGTGTGAGAGGTGGTCCTGACCTATAGCACCCCAAAATGGTGTTTGGCAATGCCCCCAGGTAGACACATGTCTTCCTCTTGTAGAGATAACATTTCTAAGGAGACCTCATACAAGTCCATCCCTACCTGCCACAAAGGCTGGATGGCTCTTTCTCCCCTTTCAATTCCTGCCAAATTGCATGAGATTTGGCACAGGTCACAGGGAACAGCAGTTGGTTTTTTTTGGGGGTTCTTTTTTTTAAAAAAAACCATCTCACTAAAACACAAGCTGAGGATGTTTGGAGCCAAATTCTCAAAGACTCCAGGATGCTGATGTGTCTCATTGTGCCAGCTAAGCAATTTACCCCCTTCCTGCAAGGTCAGCAGGTGTTTTATCCTACTCAAAGGCAGACAAATGATGGAATGGAGGAAGTTGGGAGTCCTGCCCAGACTGACAGATCCTGACAGCAGGAGGATCTGGCAGTGGCAGATTGAGTGATGCTCCTCGGGGAAGTGGGGATGCTGGGCTCTCTCTACTGTGGTAGAGCCGTCTTGCGTTGGGAAGAGAGCTAGGAGTTGTGAAAGTTAAACGAAGATTTTGCATGAAGGAACAAACCAGACCACAGGCAATCATGTATTCGTAGATTTTCCTCCCTTTTGTAAACAGCAATGTGCTGTTTATCAAAAAAGATCATGGCAAGGCTATGATTGCGTGTCAATCCTGTGTCCTCCTCTTTAAGAAAGCTTAAGGCATCCTTTCACACTGAGTTATTTCCTGAAATTGATTGGCTGAGGTTTGACACTGCCAAAAAAACAGCAAAGCAGTTAATATAACCTACAAAAATAACAGATTTTGACAAAGCAAAATGAGAAGAAAAAAAGCCTTCAAGCATGGAAGTAGCACTGGCACTGAACACTGAGTCACACTTCCCTTTGGGGAGAAGGAGGCAGAGAACCTCGTGTTGCAGCCTTCGGCCTGATTTGTGATGCAGAAAGCAAGATGAACTCAATCAGTCTTGCCTCCATTTCGATTCTGTTTGCATAGCATGTTCTTAATTACAGGCTGTTTGGAGAGCTGTGTTCTGTACACAGCATACAATAAACAGATAAACATAGCTGGGGTCGGATGCAACTGTCGTGGAAATGGTCTACTTTTCACATTGAAAAGCTTAATAAAGGTTTTCAAAGCATACCATGGTTAGTTAAAAAATCTCCATATTTAACTGTGTGACATCCACTGGATCTGTATTTCTTTTCCACCCAGAACACTGAAATGGAAGAAACAACAGAAACTTTACGATATGCCTCAGCTCAGGGGCCACTGGGGTGCTGCATGCTTGCTCTGGAGAAGGCAACACAAGCAAAACTGAGCACGAGCCCAAAAGTGAATTTTCAGTGAATGAACAGCTGAATTCCCTGTTACCAAAATCTTCCTTCTTTTCAGGAATAAGTTAATGGCAGCCAGAGTCCAGCATCTTCAGCAAGGCCCACAGGCAGCTCACGAAAAACAGAGAAGGAAGCATCCCTAGAGCTGGTGGCTGCCCATCTGCCAATATAAATTTGTCACTAGCTTATGAAAATTGTTTGAGACTATATACCTCAGGGTTTCTAGCTTGTTGAATGAGATATCTGAGAAGGAGTTTTGGGATGAGCACTAATCTATTCTCTTTGTTTCATATGATGAAAGGGTTCATTTTCACTGATCATCATTTGACACTCCTGTATGTTTAAATAATCAGAGGAAAGTAAGTCTATTTGAAATCTCTTCCAAAATCTTAAAAGAAAAATGTATGCCTGTGGAAAATTTGCTTCATAAGAACATGAGGTCCCACCAGGATAAGCAGTCACCTGGCTAAAGTTAAGGAGGATGAGCACTGCCTGTTGACAAGGCTCTCCCCAGTCCAAACATCCCTTGGGCATTTAAGCAATCTTTACTCTGGTGACCAGTCATCATTTTAGTCTATGTTTGCTCATTATTTCCATGAAAAGATAGTAAGTACTGAAAGATCCACCTAGCTAATGAGTGCTAATGAGACAATTACTGCTCAGCATTGCATCAGAGACTAGAATTTGTTGGGTGACCTGCTCCAGTGACGTGCCTGGGGAAAAACCACAACTGAGGGTTATTGTGCCACTAGACAATAAAGGATGGTATCGACTCAACTTCTCATTAAGTCTTGTGCTTCAAGGGCATCTCCTTCTCTTCAAATAAGAAGCAAGTCACATCCCACACACTCAATTTGCTTCTACCTTTCTCCCAAGCACAGATAAATGTAATTGCATCTGGCCTCATGAATCCTTCCATTAAAATATATCCTGAGGTTACAGGAGAGGTCTAGAAGGCATATGTGGCTCAATTACAGAAAGTAAACATTATGTTACAAGATCTATGTCACACTAGAGGGTGGTGTGGTAAAACTGGCTCCTGAGGATTTGTAAGGAAACAGTCACTTGCAGGACAGAAATGATGCTGAAAAGGTCATTTCTCCTGGTGCAGCTATGGGCTAAGCCCCAGCTTGTCGTGTGTCACCTTAGAGAATGACATGTCAAATGCCAGCTGCTGCCTGCTCTGCATCTGGTAAAAGCTGTGGGCTCAGGTATTACAAGTGTGGCATGGTAGCCTGGAAGTCAGATCACACTGAGGGGACAACATTATGCCAAGCTTTTCTCTTCCCTCCCAGACAGGTGTCTGGGAAGGAAAGTCCCCATTGTGTCCCTAAAGCAAGTCAGGGTGTGTTTGTGAGACACAAAGCTGGGTGCCACATTGCAGTGCAAGGGAGGAGGCTTTCCTGTGGGTGCATGGGACGGATCCCTCAGACACAGTGGGGTGCCAGCCTATCCCCTCCTCTGAAAGCTCCTTAAGAGCCTCAGCTACTCCCCCGGGGCTGGGGTTTGGGTTCCCAGGGTCCTGGAGAATCAAGATTGCATTTTGTCCTGCCTCCAAAGGGCTGTAAGCTTTCCCTTTTCCAAAGCAGCCTCAGTTCAAACCTCATTCCAGAAGCACTGAGGGTTGGACTTGATCTCTTGAGGTCCCTTCCAACCCCTACAATTCTGTGATTCCTGACATCCCTGAGAAGGTGGAGACAGAGCCTGTGGCAAAGTCTGGATATAACTGCCCCACGTTGCTGGAGTAGAAACTATCTGAGCACACCTTGCAGCAGCAGAATGGATTGAACCCGACAAGAGGAGCTGCTTTTCCCTCGGTACTCACGTTGTAAACGCAGGGTTGTATTTTGCACCAAGGTAGTAAGAGTAAAGGTTGAACATTCCAATCATGAAGGCCAGGAACACCATGATGAAGATGACCATGAACTTGAAGATATCCTTCACAGTCCTCCCCAGAGAGATCTGCAGGGGGCCGAAGCTTTCGTTGGCTGGAAGAATGTAAGCAATGCGGGAGAAGCTGAGTACCACAGCTATTGCATACAGTCCTTCTGAAATGATCTGAGGATCCGAGGGAAGCCACTTGTTCCTGGCTAAAACAATACACGTACAATAGGTATTAGTAATGAGAAGTGTTAGGTGGAAGTTATGATGATAAATGACCCCTTTTCAAGACTGAGTCTTGGGTTTGGCCAGGAGTTTAAAAAAAAAAAAAAGGCGGGGGGGGAAGGGTTTTGAAAGAACTCATCTCAGAAGTCCTCAGTATGCTCCTGACATAGGTGAGAAGAAGAAGTAGTATTATACACATGGCAAAATTGAGAAATAAGGCAGTCACTGGGATTTACCAGAGTCACACAGCAAATAAAGATGTGGCTTTAAATAAATTTGATAATTTCAGTTTCCTAGTTGAACATCAGCTGTGCTGTGCCTTTTCCATCAGAAGGTCTTCAAATGGAGAACCCAAAACCACAGCACAGTGGAGTTTGGCTATGGATTTGGATACATGGCACTGTGTAAAGATTTGGAAAGGAAACATTAGGGAGACAGATGTCTATCCCTACCATTGGATAAGAAAGTTAGGATTGATTCAAATAGACAAGATATAATCATCAAGTATATCATTTAATCTTTAAATTAAAACCAATTCTTGCAGTCTAGTCACTCTAATACTTTTACTTTAAAAAGCTTCTTGTTGATACCAGATATGCATCATTTATTTAATCTACTGAAAATTAGAACATACTGTTTGAACATGTAAGTGTCCTTGCATCAGCTGAGATCCTTGATGAAAAGATTGTGACTCAGAACTAAAGCGTGTGAGATCTTTAAGGACACTACAGTAAATATAGTCATTATTTCCAGTAATCAGAACCAAAGGAAAAACAGCAGATGGAGGAATTCACAGGATCTGGTTGTGACATTCTGTTCAGGAACCTTTGCACCTTTGTATCATGAACTCACTTTAAATAGGTCAGTGGCCAGCCAGAGAGAGGAAAACCACAGCATCATCTCATAGACCTCTGCTTGCCCCAGCAGGGAGAGGAAAGCTTACCTTCAATGGGGGCACACAAGTGAGAGGCTGAGCTGGTGTGATTAGCTCAAGGACCCTCCAGTGAGCCTGTGACTGTGCACCCTGGGATGGGCTCGGGGAACGTGTCTCTGGTGCTGCATGGTGCATGTCTGCTGCCCCACATCTTCCTCTCCAGCCCAAGCCCATTGCTGGAATTACAACCTTACAACCCCAGGGAGGCAAATGGTGCCCCTCTGTGCCCAGCTCTAGGTCCTACAAATCATCCCTGAGCAGAAATGCCCACAGATTTTACTCTAATTTGCAGAGGCATGCAATGAATGTGAGCCCCACGCTGGGGTGCAAAGCTCCATTCATTTCTCAATATCAAAGAAAAACCATTTCAGCCATCAAAAATAAGGTTGTCAAGGCTATGCTACTGTCTGCATTTCCAAATGTTAGCACTTATGGATGATATAGGCTCTCCAAAATAAAGGTTTTTCCTCTTGGAGGAACAGCAAATTTAAGGTATAATTTGCATTTTTATTTCTATTATACAGGTGTTGGATGTAACAGAGGTGCAGAGGACACCACCAGTTCCATAGGCAGCTCCACTATGTGTGTTCACACACTTCCCCTTCCTCATATTTAGAAAACCAAGCAGTTTCATTCATCTGTAATTTAAATTACACTCTGCTCACTCCCGGTTCCTGATTATTTGTTGCTCAAGCTATTTTGCTGGGATGTGATTGACCTGAATTTAGCCTTAGCACAAGATCAGAGGCTGAATGAGGCTCAGACCTCAATTTCTTTCTGACTGTTTGGGAAGATGGCTGGAATGGGTAGATTTGAGAAGAATAACTTGATTAAATTAGAAAAAAACCCCTACATAAATATCACAAAATAAAAACTGCTGTCAGCACTGCCACACATTAGCCTGAAAGAACAGGAAGCATTAGATAGCAAAAAACATCTTACCATACGTAAAGTAAGCAACTTCAGGTGGAAGGGTGACATTATTGAGGTCATCATCTTGAACGTACTGATCTACGTACTGTTGTGCTTCAGTGGCTTTGAGAAAAGCCATGAACCTGGCAGTGAAGGATGCCACGAAGATGGACAGCATCCCGAAATCCAGCAGGTTCCAGAGATGCAGCACATACTCGCGCGGACCCTCTTCCCAGATCTCCTTGCACTCTGACCATATCATGCCTGTGGAAAGGCCAGGGCAAGTTTAACCATCAAAGACAGAAGGTGCTTTTGATATCCAGTCAGACCTGTTTCCTGGCTAACAGAAGCATCTAAGACTGATGCAAGTAACTCTTCAGCCCTACTGAATTTCTCAAGAAAATGGTTTGTGTCATTTCTTATTAAAAACTTTAAGCTCTTGCATGACCCTCTGTGCACAAAGGAGAACTTCCACTATGTGAGTCAATGTTAAAGTAGATTTCTGGTGATGCCAGAGAAAGCACTGGTCAGAAATACTGAAGACCTTAGAAAATCCAACAGCTGCTTTATTTGAAAAAATTATGCATTTCTTCTTTTGACCCCCAAATCTTCCTGCTAAACTGTGCTAAACGCTGCAGGGGGCATTGTGTGATATTATCCTCCTTCTCTAATCCAAATGATGGGTCTTTTTTTGAGAACAGAAACACACCTTTGTGAGAGGAAATCTGATCCAGGAGTAAATACAGTGTGGTGAGAGAAAAGGTGGGACAGAAGTTTTCATACTTTTCATAAAATTTTATGTATTGAATAATATGAATTTCTATACATTAAAGTCTGACCACTTTGGAAGCCCCAGGGTTAGTCTGAATTTTTGACAGAGACTTTGAGATAAACCTAAATGCCAAATCCAGAAAACAGAACCATTTTGACATCCACTTTCTACTGAGCAGTGCTGGAGAGGACAGGACAGGTGAATTCAATGGGCAAACTGGTGTCAAAAGGTCAGATCAGATGCACCAACCTGCCCCGTTTTCAATCAGAGGAGGATTCCTGGGACAAAATCTTGCTTCTGAGTAGCTAAATTATTGGAATATTTAACCCACTGCTAAATATTTCCTGCACTCTACCCAATCCTGTTTCCATAGCAGCAGCAAAATTCACGTTTAATCAAGCAGGAGCAGTGCCTGCCAATTTCCATGTGGCCTCCTGCAACCTTGTCCTTTTTGTGAACTCTCCTTCATCCTCTTTGCTGGAAGCTTTCCTGGTGTGGCATGTCAATGTGTTTGCTCAGCTACTTCAGAGACTCATGGAAGCTCATGGTGTCCCAAGAGGCGCAGTCAAAGGCTGGGTTATAGGAAAGGAAACAAGGCAACGTGAATCTAGCTGGAGGCTGGAGGAATGAAGAGCTGTCACTGTCAGTCCTTGTTCATGGGGAAGGATTTGAGGCAAAAAGGAAGGCTAAGCTATCAATACCACTGGTGACCAAGGTACCACTACAGTCTGTAACCTCCATAGCCCTGGAATCTCCAGTCAGGTCCTGGGAGCCATATTCTGATATAGGTTATGCCTTGTATAAATCTATCTTGGGAGAGAGCCTGAGGTGTGCTGAGCACTCCCAGCTTCTCTTCTTGAGCCTGCAGGTGCTCGATGGACTAAAAGCAGGAGCTTCATCCCCAGCTGTCACTCATCATGAGTAAGATTAAATAATAAATAGCCTAAGGGAAAAGGTGGAAGAATTGTTTTCTCAGGAGCTGTCCTGGAGTGAGGATGAAATATTAAAGAAACATTTCTAGCTTAAAAAAAAAGTATCCCAGAAGTGATAGACAGGAGGCATTAGCTCCATGCATTATGCATGTGTGTCATATAAAGGTACTAAAGCACTTCAGGAAGTATCACATGCATGGTAACTCTGTCCACCAAAGCACTTGTTCACTATGCCCAGAAATGTCTCTTCTGGTTTAAATATTAACTCTCCCATCCAAATTTATTTCTAATCTTGGTCACTTAATATACCTAAGTCACAGATTAATGAAGTAGGAAATGTCTAAAACTGACTAGACTGACTAAAATTAGAATCACTCTGTGAAAGTATCACACTATTGGCCTATAATTTAGATCATTATTTTTGCCAACTGTATGGCAATCATTTTTTATCCATACATATGGAAAAGTGTCTGTTCAGGACAAGTAGAAAAGTTACAGTAATTACTTGGTCAGTACTGCAGGGTAATTGTATATACATTGTGAGAGAGTAATTCAAAGCTTCTCCTTAAGTAAAAATACTAAGAGAAAGAGCAGCTACAATTCAGGGGATGGGACATTAGGTGGGGTGTAAGAACAGAAATAATGGCAGGCAACTTGGGTAGAGCAGATTGGCCAAGATGTGATTGCATTTCAAAATGGTGTTTCTAAGTCTGGGAGATGGCTCTGGGAGAGGTTGTTTTCCTGAGTTTGATGCACGGAGAGGTGGGATAGGAGGAGCTACTGCTCTGCAGTTCCTGCAGGTCTCTTGTGCCTGTTCTCCCACAGGAATGATAACCAAAAATTTCACCCTGATGGGCATTTCTGGCTTCAGCAGGGGAAGGAGAGTCAAAGCTGCAGGCAGAGGCTGTCCCACATGAAGTGCCGCTTGCCAAAAAGGAGTAATTTGTCAGATTTCTATATCCACTGGCCTGGTACATAAATCATGAGCAGCTGACTTTGGAGAACTGTCTTTGAGCCTTCCTGGGCCTGAAAAAGGCTCTTGGATTAGGAGCACAAGTTGTGCTCAGATTGCATCTACCTAGAGCTTAACTGCTACCTTGTCTGCTTTTGCAGTGGGGATTTCATCTCCCTAAGTGAATCATAGAATCACAGACTGGTCTGGGTTGGAAGGGACCCCAAGGATCACAGAGCTCCAACCCCCTGCCACAGGCAGGGACACCAACCTCCAGGCCTGGAGCTACACAAGGCTGCCTGGGCCCCATCCAACCTGGCCTTGAACACCCCCAGGAATGGGGCATCCACCACCTCTCTGGGCAGCCTGTTCCTCCCTGCTTCCAGTGCATGCTTATGCCCATACTGGTCATGAGGAAAATCCCAGCCTTGTTCACTTGATCCCTTGATAAGGGATGGGAAGACCTGGCAGTGAGGGGAAAGATAGCCAAGGCATACAAAGAGTCACAGATGCACTGGGTGAAATAGCCATGACCCATGCATGAAGGGGCAAGTTCTCCCTTCAGAGCATTGAAGTATTTCTCTGTGCCAACAGGTTTATCACCTGCAGCCTTTGGATTCTCATTCATAATAAAGAATAGTGAGACCAAAAAGCTGTTCTCCCAGCTAAAATGCTACTGTTTATCTGGCTGTTCACGGGGATGTTAAATGGGCTACCAACACTACCTTAAAACATGTACACGTGGGACAGTTTTCATATCTCTAGCAAGATTAATTGCAGAGTGCTGTTACAGACTGTGCTCACTCGTGGCCACACTATGCAATGCTAATGTAGCGCATTAGCCTTGAATAATGCTATTCTGAACATGCGTCATAATTTTACGGTTGACAGCCAGATAACTCAGCCAATTTTCTCCCCAAAAAAGAACCCAGATCAAGGACCTGTAAACCAATTTGTCAAAAATGGTCTGCTCTGGTTGGAACAAGTAACGTGTCATTCAGGATTCATCACCGGTGCCACGGTATGATGGAGAGAAGAGAAAGAACAGCAACAGAAACAAGGGATTTACAATCTGAGAATAAGTAAAATTACACTTTCTGATTGTCTACAAATTGAAATGTAGGTAGCACACCTACACTGTTGAGTCTGAAGACAGCAACTGAATGTGTTGCCAAGTAGGATCAAACACAGCTATGTATATTTAGTACACAAGAGTTAGATGTCTTATACTTCAAGATATACTTCTACTTATATTTGGATCCTTAGAAAAACATGTCTTGGAAAAGTTACCTGTGATATTTATCTATAGCACTTACTTTTAATTGATTGTATTTCTACTTAGAAATACGTATTTATAATACCTATGAGACTTTTGTGCCAAAAGGCTGGGCAGTCCATCACCCTCTGTGCTTTCCCAGTCTTTAAAGTTCAAGGTCATGTATGAGGCTCAGCAAGTGCCCAAGCCCTCATGTCAGCTGTCTGCAGACCATGTGCAGCAAACTTTCACCTCGGTATTGCTGAACCATTATTTGAAGCTTTCTGCAGGCATACAGGTAAAACGGCCAGAGAAGACTGCCAGTGCCGATGTAGGCAGTCATTAGAAAATCTCATTATATTCAGAACTCTGTACAATGAATCACTTTTCTTCTCCCAGAAAAGTGAAAACCTTTGCTTTAAATGAAATGTTTTCTTCTTCATCTCTCAGGAACTCACCATGCAGACAGATACCTACTGCCTATAAGAAAAGAATACCTAGTCCAAAATCTAATCATCTTGTCCAACTGCTTTAATATCATTTTAAAAATATATCTTACAGACTTACTCTATCCAGCCTGGCATCTATTCAGTTTTTCTAGCCTAATATCCTGTATGGGATTCTGATTATTGAGGAGACAGGGAACAAAGAAATGGTGGCCAGGAAGTCATCAGATAGAGCAGCCCTATCCTATTTTTCAGGAGGGTTTAATGTCATCAGTACTTATGGAACTGTGGAATTATTCGCTGCAAGAAAGGAATCAAATTCACGGTGATGAGTAAAAATAGATATAGAGGAGGTAGGCAAAGATTCTGTGGAGTTGATAAGCTCAATTTCCCAATAAATCCTTCTGAGCTTGTTTAGATTAATGGTTCAAGGTAGCTGACCTGCCAGGAATAAGTTGTGCCTACATGAACAGTAATACATCTGAATTTGCCTAAAACTCCCTGGAAGTTTAACTTGCACACATGACATACTTTTGCACTTGAAGGGTTCATCCAGATGAATCCATACTTTAAAACTGTTGGATAACTTAATTTCTTTTAAAAGACTTGAGTGCTGTGCTGTCCTCCCACCACTAACAATTTCACAATATGAATTTTGTAAAATCAAACTCTTACTTACTCTAGTTTTTGTCACTAGATCTCAGAATGCATTACAAGAATGTAAATAACGTTATACCCATTTTTTGGATCAAGAAACTGAGGTTCAGTGAACTATAGTAAGATCTATTAGTGGGGTAATAAAATAGGCTGATGGTTACCCATGTCCCAATGGACACAATTCTTTCTGCTCCCTTTAAATAGAACAGTGTCCTATAGTGAAGCTATAGCTTTCTATTAGTAAGATACCTTTTTTTAAGATGCAATGATTAAACCAACAGAGGCAAACAGACAACATCTATAGCATTCACCATGGAAAGTGGAAAATCAGGAAAGTGAGTACTTATTAAGCATCATTTAATATTGTGAAAAGGAATGACCAAAATAAAAATCTTTTTGCATCCTGTTTTAATCAAAACATTTCGATCTATCTCTAATTCAGACTCACAGTGGGGTTTTTTGGGGTTTTTTTTTGTTTTTTAGTTTGGCTAATTTGTGGGGTTTTTTTCCCTTTGTCTTGTCACTGCCTATCTTGCTAGTCCTAGCCATCTCTAATTTCCCCAAAGGACTCATAGACATTTTGGTTTTGCTTACCCAATACCCACTTCATGATCAGCAATTCTGTCCATGAGAACTGAGTTGTTTTGACTCTAAATATTTGTTTTGGATGATCCGTGATGGTCTCGTTGGGGAGATTTTTTACTCCTTCAAATCGATCCGAAGCATTCACTACTAACAGTCCAAGGAAGATTGTGAAAGAGACTGCATGTGCCACGAACTTCATGAAAGGACTGCGGAGCGTCCGTCCCAGCTGCAACGAAACATACACAAAATATAAGAGGTTTTTTTCCCCTTATCCACCTCCTGGAAGTTACTTTCCTATAGAAGTTTGAACAATTTGCTTAAGGTAAAAAGGATTCAGGAATGAAGTATAGATCATGAACTAAGTGGAGCTTAGGTTTGTTCAAGTTGTTCTTTGCTATTACTAGACATTAAGCATCACCGTTCTAAGTATGCCTTTTGGATAATTTCCTAGGCATGGCAGTATCTTAGATTGCTCCTTTATACCCACATATAATATCTAGCTGTCCTGGCCATATGGTAAGTGGAAAACGAAGAGACAGGACATTTATATGAGACATGTTTGTATTTATAGGTGTTATATGAATTTACTCATGTGTGTCAATATAAGGCCTACTGATGGGCCCACTTCTCATCCTTACATCATCGTTATATATCAGAACCTTTTATTAATGGGCAATTCTTGGTTCCTTAATGTTGCGTAGGAAATAACCTTCTGTTTAAAGATACTTCAACAACGCTTTTAATATGTTTTAGTATGATAGTCTTCTCTCATAATTACTACAAAAGCTGGAGATTCACTTCCCAGAACACAAGGATTCATTTCAGGCCATTAAGCCAAGAATTGGAGCTATAGCTTTTTTGCTATAGCTATTATTTGTTCCGTTCTTCTTGAAAAGATTTGCTTGTGAATTAATTTAAATAACATCCTTCTCATTTTACATCTTCTCCCATCGCAGGAAATACTAGTCCAGAGAGATGTCAGAGTAGGAACATTTTTAGGAGTGCAAGGACTGATGCCTGTAGGATTGGACACAACAAACAGCAATGCGAGTGCTCTCCTGGATGTGCCCTTTCCAAAACCCCCTCAGAGCAAATGGGATTTTCTTTGCAGTATATTACTCATCAGTTCATTTCCCTGGATGACACTCTATCCTCAAAATTTTCTGAATACCTACTAGCTTGATAATAATACTTTATAGGAAATAGGAAAACAGACTAAACCAGAAAATTCCTTGTTTTCTTTCTTATCTGCAATAGCAGCTTTGTTTGAAGGAGCCCAGGTCTCCAGTCACTGCAGAGCAAGAAATATTTTAATAGCAGGGCACTTTAGGTCTAGCAGAAATTGAAAGGAAGCCTTATGATTCTGGTTCTTATTTCTTTTTCTTCTCTGAATTTTTAAAATGTCATATAAATCTTTTATGAAGTTGACAGAATAGTAAATCCTATTGGAAAATTTGCATGTCTCTAAACACCAGAAAGACTTCCCAATGAAGAAGATGAAAACAATCTGCTCTATCCCCAAACCCTTAACATGTTTGCTTCTTTCTGAGGTCACCAAAGATCTGTTCAAGCAGGTAGATACTTCACTGAATCTAGACTCAGGTTTCCTTAATCTTGTCTAGGAATATTATGGCAGATGTGTGAGTAAATGAAGTGTGTTAAAACCAGTGCCAACATTTGTGATGCTGGTTCACTCCTCTGCTATAAACCTTGGTGTAGTGTTAGTTCTCAACTCATTTTATGGCTGGTAGCTTTCCATTTTGTAGCAGAATTTGTATGGGTTGATGGGATATGTTTGAACAACACCCCAAAAAGTAATAATCTCAGATGTTTTCCTCATGTGACCTGTCTGAGAGAGCTCAGAGAGCAAGAACAAAGTATAACAACAACTATGGGCATATGGGGCTTTACCAACAAGGTCTTAAGAAAGTGCATTTGCAGTCTGTAAAAGACTTAGTTATATTCTGAATTCATTAAAAGAGAAAAAAGTCCTTTCCACTGAACCATGAATTACCTCTGAACGATTAGACTTCTTCTGCTGTCTATAGAAACTTAAAGAGACCTGAGATGAAAGTAGCACAGCCTTGGTTATCAGAGAAATAATCCCATGTATTACAGAACCAAATGAATTCTGTGGATAATTTAACTTAACTCGCTACTGATTTAGCAAAAGTCTGCATTTACTCAGTGTTACATCAGCATTTTATCCCCTTTATTACTGTGGAAAGCTTACAGGTTTTTTCTTGAGCTGATGCTTTTCATATCTTCTCAGAAATCTGATTTTTAGCTAAAAGCTATAGGAGGTGAAAATGTTTACTAGAATATTCTGCAGAAAATGAATGAAGCGACACTTCCTCCAGTCAGCATAATGCTTTATGACAATAAGATATGTTTTCCAAGCCACGTGATACAGTTAAATTCAGGGTATGAAACTACTTGGATATATCAATTTCTCAATTACTTTTTAAAATCAATACATCATCTTTCATCAAATTGGAATTTGGGGAAGTGCCTGGCTGACACTGTTAAGATAGAAACACTGATAGTGTGTGAATACAAAGGTTCATTCTTAAGAGAATAGCTCATTTCATGGCTTAGTATCCAACCCATATTACAGGAAAATAATAAAGCATGAAGACATGTCAAAAATAAAAAATATAAAATGTGATAGTGAAACAAAGTTTTCCAAATGCAAATTAATCTCTACTCCAAGAGACAGGAAGATATAAAGACAGAAACATCATATAAAAAAATAAAACATTACTACTTTTAATAATATGCTCACAGCAGAAACAAGAAGTATATTGTAGAAATTTCATGCAGCTTAACAGGGGAGGAAAATAAGAAAAGACCCAGAGTAAAAAAGTACAGGTAGAGTAGTACTTTAAAGTTTCAGTCCTTAAAAGATGCTGAGTCTGTCCCAGCAGGATCTATGCTTCATCAGCTCCCAGCATGGCTACATGAAATCCAGAGAGCAACCCAGGCAAAGAGAGCTGTGTATAAATGATCTCTGTTAGTGTTATAATACTTGAATGTGCGTTTCAACTGACCAGAGAAGAAAGAAAATACTTCTTGAAGTTCTGCAGACAGTCCAAAGAGTCCTGCTTGCCCTTGTTATTATATTTTTGGGCAGCAGACTGTGCAGTTTTTCCATTCTATCTCTTATATTCTCTCTTCATCACCAGTGAAAAAAGTTTTGGGCACCAACATATAAAGCAACAGTTCATTTCAGAGTCATGGCCTCTATGAGATGGATGAGTCAACGCAGGTATTTCGGGATAGGATGGGCTTACAGTCCAGGGGTTTCTTAACAAGTTGCACAAGGTGAATGAATAACTGACACTAAAATTGATTTTAAGAAAGGCAGCTCTGCACAACTGAATGCAAAAGAAGACTCAGAAGAAGTTTGGCTGCAAACTCCAGTTAATACTATTTACTAACTTTTCAAGGGTGGTATTTGGTAGTGTATATTCTAATTCCACAAAGCTTAACTTAAAAAAAAATATGCTTTTAGAGAGTAAAGGTTTGAAAACACATTCCTTGTTAAGATACATAAGTGAATTATTCTTTTACCCTATGTGAAATTAATTTGACTAATACTTCTAAAGAATGTGACACACAATAGCATTGTCCAGGACAGCCCCTCTAAGCAGTATTCCACATTACATAAATTTCATTCATTTTTCTCACTGTCTTAGCCCAGAAATGAGTTTCTGACTCTTGCTTGGGCATCCACGTGTCTTTTAACTCAGGTTGGATTTGATTTAAGTTAATACCTTAGCTGATTATTACTATGGAAAAAAAATGTCATTACCCAATTTTATAACATCAAGATTGCTTCTGTGACTTAAAACCAAACAAAACACCTGTAAAATTTACCAGGACAAAATTGGGCTGCTCAGAGCATCACACATAATTCTCTTAACACCATTGTCAGTGGGTATGCCACCTCTGTAAAACTGTCTGTGTTAACACTAGGAGAGGATACAAGGCTTATGCATCCGCCCTCAGCTCTTGAACCTGATAATGATGATTTTGAGCGAGGTACCAATTCATGAGGGAAAAATGCATTCATTATTCAGTTATTTCTAGCCCAGATCCCAATCAAAAATCAAGACTACATTGTTCTGATCAATGCAAACCCATGCATTACAAGACAATTCCTACCTGGAAGAACTTTCAATTTGACTTTATGATATAAGGCTATGTATGGTTTCTCAGTCTAAAGTGGGGTGAAAGGGGCATGGAAAAATGAGAATGCACAAAAGTTTAATAAAATCTCAGTCAATGAAAAGTTGTCTGCTTTCATTTCTAAAATGTTAATTTACCTCTAGAAATTAAAACCAAATAACTTTCTCAATCATTCTTAGGTGGCTTATTTAGAATTTTTTGCCTGTGTTTTCCCCCTTGGTTTTTATGTTCTTTATTTAAAATCTCCATTGATTTCTGGTCTAATTGTTCTCCCCACCTATTGCTCTATTCAAATGCAACCTCTGTAATTCTGGGAATACACCGCAAATATTGCTGTTGGCTGGTGTGTGCCAGCTTCCAGAACATTCAACAGAGGTGAAGGAAATCAAACAGCTTTATAAACCCTCACTTGATTGAGTTCTGACATAATGGAATCAACATGGTAATTCCCCACATGAATTCCCTCAACAACCTAACCAAAACCTCCCACCACACAGCCCGGCTTTCACATGCACTTCTCTGGGTGAGACTTCAGAGTCCAGCCCAATATTCATAAAATCTGGGGAGGAGGGGTTGTGTAGATACAGTCCTTGAGAGAATGAAGTTACATTCTCAATTACTCTAAGAGAAAGTTCTTTTCATGGAAATATTTTGGAGGACACCAAGATTTAAGCATGTTTCATCATCTCAGATGATCTGGAAGACTGTTTTTGAAAGGTTTGTCTGATTGTATCAACGGAAATCTTTTAAAATTGTAGTCTTTCCTTAACACCCATCCATGAATCTACAATTTCTTGGGCTTGACAAATTTAGAAACCCTCAATGACTTTTAAAGGAAATGGGAAAAGATGCTTTCAAGACAATTAATTACCGGTACCAGGGGTCATTTTATCAAATTTAAGTACCTCTGATAAGCTTCCTGCTGAAGACCTCTAGCCTGTAATGGATGATGTTGCTGGCTATTGCTGAATATGAAATTATCTTCTTCCATGCCACCCCTTTCTTCTGTGGCAAGAGTAGTGAAAAGCTATTTATCACTCAGCCACACACCTATTTATCTCTCCTTGCTTAAGCAGATTCTTTCAGAATGGCAACCTCTCTGCAGATTTCATACCACAGGCAGCTCAAGCGTTCATCTGAGGTGATGGGTGGCTCTGGTCCTTTGACCTCTAGGTCTTGGCAAAGCTCTCCTCCTCTGATGCTGTGAGACACAGCACAGCCATATTTAGGTACCCGTCAGGTTTCCAAGTTTCATCATCTGTTCCCTCAAAGCCATAAAGATCGTATGGTTAAATCTAGCCTTCTCTTCAACGCTAAGCAGTTCTCTGAAGCTTGCCAGGGTTTCAGGCCCATGTACCATACCACTCCACCCACTAAAAATACAGGATCACAAAGAGAAAGAAGGGGAAGAGAGGAGCCCTGACAAAGGGAGGAACCTGCTACAAAAAGTATATGAAAGGAATGAGAGTTTAAACATCAGAGTTAACTAAAAGACCTTCTCATTTAGTTATTCCCCATTTTAACGGTTCTATTCTTTCTTCACCTCACTCCCATGTTGTTATTTTCTATCCATTTCTTGTCCCTATTCTTTTCTTATCACCCACCATCTCAGTGTTTCCTTTCCCCATCACCCCACCTCTATTACCTGTAAAGATACAACCTCAAACCACTCCTATTAGCTCCATTTGTGTATATCAAGCAACACCTCACACTTGCTCTCCTCTGGGGCGATCTTAGAGAATAGCATGAACCACTTCCCAATAGCATTCCAGAAAAGTATGCAACCTCATTCCAGGCCCTGGATAGAAATGACCATAAAAAACATGCACCTTAACGAGTTTGTACCTTGCTGCAGGGAGCAATCCAGTAGGCTATGGCGAGGAACGGCAGGCCAATGGAGACCCCAAAGACAGCCAAGAACTTCACAGCTATAGACTGCTGCCGTAAGCCTGAGAGGTTTTCATACCACATAGTGAGCAATTGCTGCTGGCAGTTGGGGTGAGCAACAAACTGTAAGGGAAACAGAAATAGAAGTATCAGTAACATTGTCTGAAGAGGATGAGATTTCAGTGAATAACCTGCTGAACTTGTCAGTGGAACAAGACAGGGCATGTCTTCAGTGTAGAACATAGCTTATGGTGTCACAACCAGAAAGCTGCAAGCCAGACACCCAAAATCCCCAGGTACTGGCAGAGCACGTTTCACTTCTGCTTCTTGTCTTCCCTACATGCAAGTTTTGTTAGACAGTAGGCCATCGAGGCCAAAACCCAACGTCCCTCTGTGGCCAGCACTGACTGAGCACCTCTGTGGGTGCAATTACATCTGATACAGCCTACATTGAGATTCAGAAGAGATGCAGGGAAGGCACTTTGGGGCCAAGCTGACAAAAACCCACCTCAGGTAACTTGCTGAAGACACAGGCCACTGATATTGTAGCACAACACAGCGCTAATATTACATTGTTCTGCATGCTACACACAGACCCAAAGTGAACCATTCTGCACTGTTCTTCTTCAAGCTACAAGAGGTCTGGCAGGTATTTTGCTGCTTTAAATGCTTTATCTCAAATTACCTTTTTTTTTTTTTAAAAAAAATGACAGCTCATTCTTTACTGATGGGACAAAAAGACAAATTTAAAAGCAGAAGGAAAAGCTCTGGTGCTCTGGTACAGAAAGTACATGTTTTGTATCCTGTAACTGAAACTCTTCTTTCGTTTATTGTTCAGAGGAAAAAGAAAAGGCAAGGAGCAGACAACTGAAAAGGGCAATTTCTTAGTGGTAAAATTACAGCACCACTGGATCCCATGAAAGAGTTTTATAATAAAAGATTAAATTTCTTTATTTCATATTGTTCTCAGGGATGATTGAATTTAGAATCCAACTATCTTTAATCACAAAGAGAGATAATTAAAAGGCAAAATAATAAAAGAAAAGATGAAAAATAAATATGTTGCTAATGCAGCTGATTGTATTAGCAGAACCAAGCATTTTGGTTATGAGTTTTGTGGGTGAATAAATGTTCTTAGGAGGGAAATGTAAAAGGGTTTCAAGAGGCAGAACTTTCTAGAGGTGAGGAGGAGGATGGAGAGGGTAAAGATAGAAAGAGAGAAGGAAAGTGAAAGGCACTAGGGGGCTTCATGGCTGCTGTTTTCCCTGCCTGGCAGGGTGGACATGGACCATCTCTGGCAGCTGCCTCATCACCCTACTTCAGCCCCTTTAGCTGCAACCAGCTGTGGGGATTTCAGTCTGAAGTTTTATTGGGACCAAAAAGTTAAGAAAAGTCTAGCTGTGCTTTCATCTTCACTGTCTATGAAATGATGATCAAACTGGGAATTTTATGGGACTCTTTTCTAGATGTTTGCACAATAACAAAACCGTTACTGTGAGTTTAAATGATCACTTCATTACTAGTGTAGAATGAAATACAGTTGCACAGTAATTAGGATTGCTGTGGAATAGCACATTTCCTTCTTTAACAGCACATTAGCAGCTATTTAAAATGTGCTTCTTCAGATGAATCAGGCTTCAGGGCCTGCATTTCTCAAAAAGGAAAAGTAGAAAATAAGACTTTACCCCTTTCACTGAGTAAATCAGAGTGAAGAACTTTGAGAAGTATTTCTAACTTCCTTTGTCTTTAGATTTAATATTTCCAGGGGAGAAAAAAATTTTAGTGCTTTCTTTTATGCTGCTTTCAAAAAAGAAAAAAAAAATCATCAGTCCTAGTCATTCTGAGCATCTGAAGTTTAAGTTTTGGCTGATGACAACAGTATTGCAAGGAGGCATTTCCTAATAAAACCCAGTCTTTACATTTGCATCCATGCTGCTAGGGCTTGTATCTTTCTGGCAGGGGGACAGAGAGATGGAGTGGGAGGAAGTTAGACAGGGAACTGATTCCTTTTGTAAATTTTATTTTCAGATATGATGAATTCAACAGGAATTATAGCAGCTCGTGGAAAGGAAAATGACACTGGGAGATGGGCAGACTTCTGAGATGAAGAGCCAAAGCAAGAACCAGGCTTCTTCCTGCTCTTGTAATTGTTCACTGCGTTATGAGAATTGATTCAGACAAAGAAATTCAGTTGTCCTTGGCAGTGAGACAGTCAAAGACTTTTGCTGGTTGGCATTTCAGAGATTTCATCAGACATTTTAATCTGTTCATTGTTTCACTCTGTCTGGGAACAGCTACAATGAAAATACAAATACAGGAAAATTGAGGAGGAATTGCCATAAAACCCAGTTCATTGGAACAGTTTATTTTGTACGAGGCAATAAAGATTGGCAGCATGCCTTAGAGCCTTGATGGTTTTCATCTTCCTCTGATTATTATAAAAATGAGGGAAAAATAGGATCAGGATAAGAAAGATATGCGCATGAACAAGGTTTGATCTGTTATTTGCTTACAGCATGCACCAGCTTTTCATTATGCTTGCTCCATCAGATATTAATGAAACACACAGTGACCCTTGGACAGTGCCAGCCCTCACTGTCAAAACTTCAGAAATTGATCCTAGATCTCATCAGAGATGTTACAGAGACGTTTGGCTTTCTCTCTTCTCTGGCAATGGGCACTGACACCAAGTTAAAGGTTACACTAATGCTTTGCTTCATGTCATAGGCCCAGAAAAGAACAGCTTGAGACAAGAGCTTCAAGGCAAGGTGCTTCAAAGTGTAGTGAAAAATAGTGCTATAGTATATTGAATTTCAGAGGCCTAAATTTGGCCAAGCGTTTTCAAAGCTCCCGTTAAATACTATTTCCCTTTCCTCGGTTCTGGGAAATGAGGCTAGGAAGCTGTTAGGGACAATCTGTGGCTGCTCCTGTGCTGGTCGCAGAAGAAGAGGAAGGCAGAAAGCTTTTGGAAAGGATCTGGGAGCTAAAGGGAAAGGTTTGCCAATGCTTCTGCATTCAGAAACCGCAGTAACATCGTTTCTAGTCCCACAGCCCAAGGACCCCAGTAGATGGCAGTGGTTTGTCCTTACACCAGGCAAACCTCTGAGTTAGGAGGAAAATCCTATCAGTTATCAGTTCTTTAAGTTAAAAAAAAAAGGCTAAAAGAACCAGAATAATAAAATCACACATCAAACTGAAGAGCCAGCTCAAGTAATGGAGACATTTTTGAGCATCACTGAAAGCCACAGGAAAGCATTGATGCCTCTGAGAGACACTATTCTCTGCTACAGGGGGTTAAATGAAGGAGATGAATATTTGTCTACAATATGGGAAAAAAAAATCTCTCAAAACCTTCAGTAGGAATTCAAAGGGCCCAAAGGAGCTGTTTTACACATAGAAATAAAGGGAATGTTTTAGAGATCACTGTGGCTACCACACCAAAGGATAACTTTCCCACGTTGCTATCTAATTTGATGTGTGACAGCACTTTCTCATAGCTTATCATGTCTGTGCATTGTGGGAAATGACTTTACAGCTCTCATGACAGAGTGAGATTTTTTCCCTCAGCATACTTGTTCAAAAATACATGAGTTTCACTACACAAACAATAAAGTACCTTTATAGTTCTATAACTGCAGAGGAAGCAACTTCTGATGGAAAATGCTGTAATAGAGAGACTTTCACTTTTTATTGTCTATTATATTGGACAGAGAAGGAGCCTGTGATGAGGGGCCCAGTAACTGGTACAGTTCAGCATTGGCACTGTGGTTGCCTAAGCTGTGGGTGTTTAGACACAGTTTACACCCCCTATACAAAACACCTCATGGTCCAGACCTGAAAGGTCTCACTCTTATTCTGTGGCACGTAACACATAAGCTACAGCCAGGTGCCAAAAAGCCAGGAAATTCTTGAGAGTGTCAGACAGGGCTCAGATACCGAACAGGAAAAGAACAACAACAAAACCAGAGCAATATCTATCCTGGACAGAAAAATGCTGTCAGCAGAAATAAGGAAAGTTAAGGCAAGAGGCAGAGGTCAGCCTCGGATGCTCCAAATTAATCGTGCAGAAAAAAAGCCAGTTCTTTTTTTATTACTGAAATAACTCTAATTCCCTTATGAGCCCAGAAATCTACCCTCGAGGCAAAAGAATTAACTGCTCAGACAGGATCATCTTGCTTTGCTAGCGCACCCTACGCTGAACAGCCAGGGGCTGATGTAGGAAGGAAAAAATTCATCAGTGGACCAGTGAGAAAGCTTTAAAAACCTGCATCTCTGAACTAACAATGCCAGCTGGTGATTTTAACTTCCCTGCCCTCACTGAGACACTCCTGTTGTGTCCCCTCCAGCTCGTCCCTTCGCTGCGAGCCCTATGACTAAACGCTGGCAAACCTCAGCAAACAAAAGCTGCAATTCAGGGGGAAGCGGCGTGTTTCATCAGTGAGTGAGAGCTGGAAAAGGAGCTGCATAAATAGGTTTTTCAGGAGAACATTGGTAATGTCAAGAGACACTGGCAGGGACGAGCCATTTTTCTTTCCATCAGGTAGCTGCATACATGCCCTTCAAACAACCTTTCTGGGCTCGTTATCAAACATTTTTCATGTAGCTCATTACTTCTGCAAGCCTATATTGATTAACAAGTTTGAAGCTGCAGCACTGGCTCACAGGAACCCCTGGCTGGGTGCACAATGCTTCAAACACTGGAGATCCCAGTGAAAAAGCCAAAGCCTTTTTGATGACTTGAGTCAACCAGCATGCTGTGCTGATTGCTGAGTTACAAGGGAAAACGAGGGGGGATCAAGTGGCTTTTTCCATTTTGACAGGGATGTCACCAGGGAGCAGAGCTGCTGCAGGGACCCACATGTGGGAAAACCCAGGTGAGGCCTGAACCACACACATGTACACACACTGTGTCCTCTGGGAAGATCAAAGTACACAAGCCTTATTAAGAAGGTTGTAGGACACACCTCAAAGACACTCCTCATAGACAAACACAGCCTGAGCCCAGCTCTCCGTGCCCATGTTCCCAGCAGGACTGGACCAGTCCTGCTCTGGAGGGTGAGTTGGTGTTTGCTGGACAGTGGTGCTGGGCTTGAACAAAACCAGAGGAAGGGAGGGATGGAGAGCTGGGCTTGCCCCACTCTGCTCCTGTGTTTCTCCCAGTCAAAGGGGATACAAAAACATCCCTTTTCACTGGGTTGCTGGAGATGCTCTGGGAGCATCAGCAGACATCAGCAGGGGTGGAAGAAACTCAGACAAAGGTGGAAACAGGATATTGCTACTGTTCCCTGAAGGGTAAAAATTACACTGCCATTTCACCCAGGAGGATCAGATAAATTAAAAGGTAAACACATGCACACAACAGAAGAAAAAGGCAATGACAATATTAAAGCAAAACACAATTACTTTGCTGTTAACCCACTTTGATACCTTAAGCATTTTTAAGTCTCAAAGCCTAAACAAAGAATCTGGATTTATACTGAATAAAATATTTTTCTTGAACTGAAAAAGACCTTTTTTTGGGGGGGGGGGAAGAGGGATTAAAAAACCCAAACAACATGAAAAAATATGTCAGACCTGTTTTGATGTGGTGAAAGACCCACCTACTTGCAGGCTCCTTTCACCCGATGCAGAGCAGGAGATGATAGAGCTCAGTGGAAATTACTGAAGCTTGCTAGGAAATGCTCAGCACGGGAAAAGGGCAATATATGCTTATGCCTTCGCTTATCTCCACCCTGTACTCTGTTCTGTGAGCCTCCAAGTGAACAAAAAGCCCTTTGTTTGGAAGAAACTATTCTGAGACTCCTCAACAGGAGCAGATGGGATATAATGCATTTATTTCATAACCTGGAGCGCTGTAAGAATCTGCCTTTAGCAAGATCTTGTGCTATTAAACTATGACAAACAAGGCTGTCAGAGGGTAAATACAGCTGGAACTTGGCTCACTGTTTGCTGTTGTGCCTGATAAGGGGTGGAAGTAAAACTGTAGAAAGAAATAGAAAATTACTTGCCTATCAATTACGAATAATAAGTAACATTCCAATCCAAATACCCATGCTGTGAGTCTGACATTTTCACAAGAGACCTGCTCTAATTATAATTTAACACTACCTGTGGGCATGGGACACACTTTGCACTAGAGTAGCCATACAAGGGAGAGTAAATCAGCAAGTCCATGTGCCCTCATGCAGAAGCAATAAAGAATTTGGGGGTTGGACTCTATGATCTCTGGAGGTCCCTTCCAACCCCTTAGACTCTGTGAATTTCATCGAACCTTGCTCGAATGGGATGAAAGAAAATTCAACTGATCAGGACTCGTTTCAATGGGATCTGGCATAAAAATAAACACTAAATGAGAAAATGTCCTCTCAGCCACTGCAGTTCCTGCAGACGCTCTCAGAGAGCACGAAGCAAGGAAACGCTCCTGCCCTGAGGATTTCTGCAGCTTTCCCTCCATCCCTGGCATTCATTTGACTGTCTAATGGCATCGCACACATATTCATGAGGTTCTTGCTCATCCTGTAGATGAGCTTTATGACAGTCCTGGTGAATATTCAGACCTGATATCTGGAGTCGAACATCAGCATTTATAAACCTGGCGGTGAAGGGACAGGGCTTGTATTTGTAGGCAGAGTCCAGATGAGCTGGGATTACAAGGAAAAAAACCCCACAAAACAAATCGTGCAGTCTCAGCTTCTGAGTTACTTCTAAGACATAAGTCCAGAAGTATTTATTATGGTTTTAGTAACAAATTACACCTTTTGTAAAACCCTTCATGTGCACCTTTATGATTCAAAACATCTTTCTTATTAAAACCGCTTGGCTCTTTTTCCTGCATATGTTGAAATACTTGTTTGCACCAAATCCCAAGATACTCACAGCTTTCCCAGTTTTATGGAAATCCAATGTTTGGATCCACTTGCTGGTTGACCTGAGTTTTCTAATCCAGAATTCTGTCTTCAAACACTTCAAACCTTAGCATCGTTACAGTTTACAACCCCATCTCTTTCCTATGACTCAGTCTGCTCTATAAAAGCAAATGTGTTGTTTGGGACAGATCTGCTCTCTTCTAAATCAGTGGGTACATAAAAAAGATCAGGATCTCACTTTGCAAGGTGACAAGGAGAGAGAACCGAGGCAGTAAAGATCATCCCAGCATCCCAATGCCTGCATAATTGGTCTAACCCACCTGTGCGGCACAGCTCTGCAAAGGAGATGTTGTGGTCCCGTTAGAATGAGTAACGTGGATGGAAACAGGATTTGACCAGGCACAAGGATGGCAAACAGGCACAAAATAAAAACCCAATAAAAACAAATTGGTCCAATAGAAAATAAAAGTAATGGGGTAAATAAAACTGCCAGGACCATTTCAAATGCAATTCGCCTACTGGGAGAAACGCTCCCTGGTGCTGATCCTCTTCGTGGAAGAAAGGGAGAGGGATTTGTTATTGTTGTGTTACACTTTCAGTTCATGTTATATAAAATAAACCGTGCTTTACTGAAGGTGCATGACTAGAAAATGCAGAGTTTACACAAATTCTTTAATTGGTTCAGTTTAAACCTTGTTCTCCCTAAAGTTTCATTATAATTCTTCTGCTCTGAGGCGTGGATAGAGGTTATTTTTTGGATAGAGGTTATTTTTTCTATAGCATATTGAATAAGGCCGTTTGCTCTCGAGCAAACTTCAGTTTCATATTCTAGTAGGCTAATGCCTGGCTTCTCCTCTTTTTACATGTAAGGATAAATAATTCAGTTACAAGATTTATTCTTATAAGCAAATGAATTGGAAGCCCCAGCCTCTAACATTCTGGGGTTTTCATATCTGTGCAGAATCAAACCCATGTGGAAATCCTTCTTATTGAATTATTCATCTAAAATCATGCCACAATAAAAAACTGCCAAACAACAAAGTCCCTTTGGTATCTATAAAAATACAACCACAGTGGGCACAGAAGGAGAAATTTAAAATCCTATAGCCTCTTCCTCCCCCAGGAGAGTCAGTAAACTATTTTCCCTTGGCTGTGTGGTGAGGGAGAGCTGGGCTAATGCTCAGACTCGGATGCCTCTGGTATAGATGGCTTTACTCCCAGCAGGCCTGATGAAGAGAAATACTCCTTCATAGGATGAGACTCTCACCATGAGGTTCAGAGTCCCAAAAACACACTCGGATGTAGACAAATGCAGAAGTCTGACAAGAATCTCATGTAGGAGAGCTGCACCCAGAGTCAGTACCCATCCAGACACCCAAATCTGAACGCCGCTTAGGAAAATGCTCTCAATAAGTTGAAATACTGAATTTTATTATATATTTGATGGGTTGTGCCCATCCCCATCTGAATTTCCATCCAAAATGCACATTAGCAGGTCTATTGCCTATGGGGAGATAGATGAAACCAAAATTGGGGGCAACTAAGTTCAGGTTTATAGCAGGTCATAGTAATTGCTTTTTTCTGAGGGAATTTTATTATTAATAAAGGTAATTTTAAGTCCTTTTATCTGTGATGGGCATCCATGCAATGGATTTGATGTGTACCCATGCTCTCTAGTCAATGTCTTGATGGACTTCTAAGACCTTGTGGCACTTTGCAAATGAAAATAATTAAGTCTGCATATTACAGTAAATTGGGAATATTGCAGACACTACTCAGGATGGAGAAATGATTCATTCAAGCCTTGAGAGGATGGATGTATGGGCAGGAAATAACAAAATGAGATTCATCTTGGAAAAGAAAAGAAATTAAAACATCTGGGCAAAAGGAAATCATCAGAACCACAGATTTTAGTGGGAGGAAGGAACCTTGCTAATGAAATACTCAGAGACATAGAAACACTTTCTGTGAAGAAGGGAAGTAACTCCTTCCCTTTCCAATCTGACAAAATGTCTGCAATATACAATTAAAAATATAAAAAGAAAAATTACATGGATAAGCTTAAGAGTCCAGAACGACCACAGTGTTTCTGCTGTTCACATAGAAATTAAATTACACTCGTATAATATCGACTGGCTCTCCAGTGATGGAGACAAGAAACACTTTTCTTCCCACCACCACAGTCCAAGCCATCAAAGACTCCACAAGACCTCAGTTAAATATGCCTGAAGCTAAAAAAAATAATAAAAATAATAGATTAAGCAGAGATTACAGAAATGAGCAAAAAACAACAAAAAAAAGCCACCTTCCTGAAAGCCATTTTTCTTGAGGTGGTGTTCTCCTTAAGGCTTCATGTTTGGATAGCAAAACATGACCCTGTCCTCCTTTGAGGGATGCCTGTGCTTGTTACAACCATTGGGGTACAAAAAGATCAGCCTTCAGCCCGTGGGATCTTCCTAAATCTCATTTTCTTCTGAAGAAGTACAAACAACCATGAGAGATTTCTTGTGACCTAGACAGCTCTGAGAACTTTGGAGTCAAGCCTTTCCAGGGAGTAGCTTTCTCTTTGTGTTAAGGTCGATGCCCAGGCTGTGCATGAGGCAGTGGGTGTTGTGTCCCAGCGTGCCCTCCCCACCTTCACCCGCAGTAGTCCCTCCCCAGGGCACAGCATCGCAGGGTAACTGCAAACCGAGAGCACATGGGGCTTGCAGAGCCATAGCTACCCACCACAGCATGGATATATTCCTTGCTCTCCAGAAATTCTTCTTGTCCCTGGGCTTCTGCTGCCCTCTGTTCCCCTCGTCATTTTCTTGTGTTTCTCTTGCAAACACCGAGCTTTTCCACTTAACCTTGAGAACGTGCTAGCTGAGCTCTGCCCCAGCTGTGTTCCAGGCAGCGCCTGCCACTGCACATCTTGAGGAGCAGAGCTGTCTCCTCAGCAGATCAGGGCTGGTTCTTTTGCCCATCCAAGGACTACCCATCTCCAGCTCCCGTGCAGGGTTGAAATGCCACAGATGGGACTCCATTCAAAGGTGAGAAAGACCCTGGAAATAATTTCATGCACTAGATACTGTGCAGGGTAAAAACACATCTGAGCAAATGAATGAGGAGCACAGGTTCCTGCAGCAGCTGACAAGAGCTGGGACTTTTCATGCCCTTGAGTATCCGAGTCGCGTGACCAATGCAGTGAAAAATTATAATCTAATGCAGCAATGAGTATTCTGTTCAGAGCATCCTCCATATGTTAATTATTAATAACACAGTTATGAGAAAAGTTCCTGTTCCAGCTCTCTATTAAATAGGATTTACACAGCCATCTGGTGTTCTGTTTAATTCTTATTAATTTTTTTTCTTTTTCAAACCCAATTTGTGTGCCTTACTGTTAATTAAATTAAAACTCGCCAAAGACAAAGGTACTCTGGCTTTGTGATGGCTGTGGACTTCACTGCTGCTAGAAACGAGGTGAGCACTCAACATCTGCAATTAAAAGAACAGAGCAATGATGATTCGGACGTTGGGAAAGGAGGAGAATGAGTGTCACCTCCTACAGAGAAGCAGCAGCTTTAGACCTAAAGGTAAATGTGGACACAGAAGCCCCCTGCCAACATTAAAGGATGACAAGAAAGGAGCGTAGCGGTGCAGGCAAAAAAGAGAACAGAAAATAGGAAGGGCTCTGTAAAACCAATATATACCAGTTAAATATTATTGTTGAGGTACATCAAAAACTGTATTTTATCCCTATTGATAGTCCACGGGGAAAGTCCAAGACAGAGTTTTCTCAGTCTCTGTACCTATGCCTCTCACAGGTAGAAATCACACACCCTGGCTTCATTAGAAGTGAGTTCACTCACAGGGAAAGACCACGCTACCCTTATATACCCAGTATCTGATTGAAAACAAAATTCCTTAATTGTTTCAAGGAAAAGAAAAACCTTGTTCTGCAATTTTTCAGTCAAGAACATGAAGGAAACTCTCACTTGGATGCTGTAAGCCTGAATGAAGAACTAGCTAAGGATATTCTCAGCTAAGATCAGTTTTATTTTCTTTCTGTGCAACCAGAACTCAAATTTAGCAACTCAAGCCACTTTTGGCTAATATCCACAAGAAACACTCAACCTAAATAATCCCTTTCACCTTCCCGCTGCTTTTAATTTTGCCATTTCCATGAGGACTCCACCATGGTGTCTCCTCTCACGCTGTTCTCCAGCTTTCCCTGAGAATAGTCAAAGGAAACACCTGAACAACCTCGCTGCAGCATCAGCAGGATGCCCTGTCACCCTTCCTGCACCCAACCATTCTCCTCCCTTTGCCCAAGGCCCTGCACAGCTGGAGGAGACAGAACTCCAAGGGGAATGTGAAGCATAGCTAAATAATATGAGGGGAGACAACAGCAAGTTTGCAGCAGTCCCACAGCGTGGGCTAAAAGTCCATTTCTTGGAAAGAATCCAGGACTTGGTAAATGCAAATTGTTTGTTTTGCTCTTGACAAACTGTTCCCATTGTAATAATTTTCAAGGAATTATGAATCATTAAGACTGCTAATTTAAAGGGAGAAATGACTCTGGGAAACTTGAATATAGGAGAATTAAGTGCAGTTTTCCAAGAATCTTGGGGCACAGAGTGATTATTTAGTTCTTTCAGGAAGCATAAGGAATTAGAGTAACAGGGTGTTTTCAAAGATCACTTTGTGTACTGCTGTAATTTTAGTTTTCTCCTTGCTGTGAAACGTGTTCAAGCAGAATTAATGTAGAAAGTCATTGAAGAATTAAGGGCGACCTTAATATTAGAGCCTTAAACTTGGAGGGTTTTTGCCAGCATTTCCTATGTGCTAGCAGCATGCATTGTGGAAAAAAAGAGGGGAAAAATACAAATGAAGTCTAGAGCTTTTGAGGCTTTCTTGAGTAACTTTCCAAGATGCACCTCAAATTTTGTAAATTAGGAAAAAAAAAAGATAACAATTAATAAAACTTATCCTTTTTTCAGTTGTTTTTTTGGAGGATATATTTCCTAAAATTTTAGATGCAAAGGCAAATATTTAGTCTGGATACCAAATTAAATATTCCAACAAACTAATACCTCTCATTTTATTTTCTCAGACAATTATGAAGTCCCTAAACTTGGCTTGCCTAAAATTCTTGGTTCATGGGAAACAATGAATATAAAATAGCTCAGGAGCTCTATACTCATTTAAATATGCTCATCTTTACTTCCTTGGCTCATCCAGAGCTTGCTAAGCTGGATAAGTAAAAATTGACCATCTAAATATTGATAAAAATGGGGCGGGTTTGGTAGCAGGGATGGCAGGCACAGCCATTAGCCCTACCCTGCCCACTGAACTTCCAGGGGGTGAAAAAATAGGAAAGAATAAAAAAGAAAGAGGGCAAGCACAGCTATTTCTGTGTCATTCTACTTCCAGAGTGCAGTTAAAAAAATGGAAATGTCTCCATGTCCCTGGGCCTGTTTCTGGGTGAGTTAGAGCCACCCACGCCTCAGCACCCGGATTTGGCTTGGGCAGGCAGCACTATCAGACCAAGTGATGGGGTTTGGGTGCTGCTGGTGGGAGGTCACTCAGTGCCCCTGCCTCGATCTGCCTCTCACACTTGGAAGGCCACGTGCGATCTCGCTTACGCCTCTGAGTCATTGCATTAGCTTTGGCAGAGTGACTTGAAAAGTACTGAATCTGTCCAAGACTTGATTTATTGCATATGTATAATAATTCACCCACCATCTCACCCCTCTGTATTATGGGAATTTCTTAAAACGAGGCTTTGTATACGTAGAGCCTAAATATCCCTCAGCTGAATAAAAAACGTTTACCTGAAATCTATTGCCTCTTCAGGAAATCATTACTGTGTTATCATAACATAATTTCTTTCTTCAGAAAGTGTGATAAATATCAGTCTATTATCATAAGTCACTGGCAATAACCAAAGCCATTTATTTGAATGTTTCCCTGCATCACACAAATGAAACCATCCTACTTTCCAGTTAGCAGTTAAATGGTTGTTTTACACATAGATGTATATTACCTGCTGGAAAGAGTATTCTGAGAGGTGTGAACCTGAGCATCAACATGAGGTCGACAAATTATTGTGTTTCTGTTCTGTAATTTATTTAACAGTTATTATCAGTGATCAACAGGTGCTGTGACCCAGAAAGGATGCTCAGTTTTCCTGGGCATACAAAGAGTTAGGAGTAAAAAGATTGAGTGTACCTGACCTACCACGGATGCTTTAGGTCAGCGTTCATACGTGAGGAAAAGGTGCACATATATAAAGTGTAAGAAATGGAGAAAACGTTCCTCTGAAGGCAGATAAATTAGGATGAATATTCTCAAAGCAGCACAATAACTAACAGCAACTCAGCTCTAGGTCATAGTCTTGGTTTCTAAAGGATGACACAAATATTTAGAAGAATAAACCAGCAAAATGGTGCAGAACACTTCATGTGTTGAAAACACTTGGGGTTCTGACCAACTTCACGACAATCTCAGACCATAGTTCATTTTCTGAAAGAGCATCAGAGCAAGTGTGGCTTCCAGTTACCAAAGCAACAACATCAAGAACTCAACTTGACCAGGTTTGTCAAAAGTCATCTAACTTAGAGTGAACCGAGATGTTATGCTCAGTTTTGGTGATGGAACAATACAGAGAGATGACGTCCTAGCCATAAATATTTGGCTCCATACCACATGCTCCTGCATGAAAGCAATTAATTTCGCATAAGAGTTTTAAGATTCTCTTTAATTAATGGCTTTCATAACAGGAAAAGACCTTCTCTGGCCAGCACAGCAACACAGTCAAGAGGCAAACTGAAGCAGGTGGTGTGTTTGGGAGGGGAAAGAGAGAGCAGATGTTAGCTTGAAAATTTGGAACGCTCTCCAAGTCCTGTTGCAGCAGCCCATTTTCCATCAATGCATATTGTAGGAGCAATTAGTTGGGACCACCCAAACCTAGGGTTTGCCAGAATCAAATTTTCCATTCACAGAACATACTTCCGTAAAGCCAAATATTTGTTTAAAATACTTTTAAAAGTCATTCAGTCTTCATGTTTGTCCTTAAAATACACATTTTCCTTCTGTTTTGTAGATTTAGTGGAAATCTGAATGTTCAGAACATGGATCTGGAGCTTTAACAGAGTGGAAATTGGGAATCTATCACTGTATCAAGGTTTAACTACTTTTACAGAAATAAAAATTCCAGGCTAAGAGGAAATTTGTTTTTGATGTGTTGATCTAATTCTGAATAAAAATTATAAACCTCCTTTTAAAATTCAAATCCCACTTTCCACCACACTGCAGTAAAGGGCCTTGACTATGACAAAGCTGCTACAGTTTGTCTATGTTCTTTCCGTACCATTGCAGAGAAGGTAACGTTTTTGATGGGTAGAAGTAGCTTTGGAGACCAAAATGAGATGTGAATCAAAGATGAGTGGTCAGGGAGCATTTGAGAGTTGACAGGTAAGACTGGAGACTTGGTCTGCTGACTTCAATCAGGCTGCAGAATCAAACTGTTTCCTCAGTCTAAGCAGAAAATCTAGTTTGAAGGAAAGACAGGTGGCTGTGCAGTGGTGAGGAGCTGGATTAAATTCTCTGTTTTTATAATTTTTATTATCCCTCACCTTTATGTAAATCACAGCAAAGGAAGGAAATCTCTCAGTTTCATACAGTAACAACTTCTGGTCCAACCCAAGCTGTTGTAGGAGCTCTATATGTTTTATTATTTTCCAGGAAACATCAAGGAAGCATAATTTAGATTTGAAGATGTATCCACCAGTGACCCAAAGAAATAGCTTACCTTTTTGACCTCGTATTTAATAGCAAGTTTAATCCTGCTCAGACTTGGCCGGTGGTGTTCAGGGCACAGATGTATATTCACATCTCCGTTGAGAATCGCCTCTACTTCTTCAGTATCTCTGCACAGGTCCAGCACCCCCACAACAAAGTCCTTGCATTGCATAGATAGCTTCCTGTAGTCATTCTAGTGGAAAATGGAGAAACATGAGTTATTTAGCTGGGGACTTGAGAGCACACCTCAAACAAACAAAACTAGTAAAAGAGAGCAATTGTGAGCAAGGTTACCTCTGCAAAACTCCTGGCTGGAGCAATAAGAAAGCATCTGATTCCACCCAGGACATAGCTCTCTTTCCACTAATAAACATTAACTACTCTAGAGTTAATTAGCAATTTTTAATCAGCAACAGAATTTATGTTACAATAGAACATGCTTCACAGAACAGCAAGTAAATAATTTATAGGGAAATTCAGATTTTTAAGCAATCACTTGACCTCTCTTCCCTCTGTAGTTTATCTTCCAAGGAGTTTCAGTCTGGGATGACAAGCTGTATCATCACACACACAGATGTGTTCAAATTAATTATGTAATTGTAATACCAATTTCAGCTTCAAATTTATTACCTAACAATTTGGTTAAACAGTCCCAAAAGAACATCCAGAGGATAATTTTTTCATAACACTTTGGAGAAGTGCTATGAAATGGGACTTCAGAAACTCAACATGATTTCCTATGAAATAATTTCACCTTGAAAACCCAAATTACACTTACAGGGAAAAAAGATAGCACGGACCTGACTCGATAGAGGGCTAGCAGAGCAATTTTACTGCCTTAAATTAAATCATGATTGATTTTCACATGCTGACACTTAAAAACTGAGGAAAATGCCACCATCTGACTAAATGCAGTAAATTAAAACACAATTAAGGCTACCATTAATACCCCAACAAAATGGTGATATGAAAGACTCAATGCAACAAATAGAAATAATAAGCATAAGACAAGCTCTTAGTGACTTGAGAGATCTTTTCAAATTAGGTTTGATGAGTTAATTAAATTCAGCAGCTTATCTAATTAAGCAGGCAGCCAAAAAAAGAAGATAGTTAAACCTGGCTTTGATGAAATGATAAGAGTAACCTGGCTTTGTCCTCCTATATTTTCTAAATTATTAATTCTAACATTTGCACATAGCAACATATTATCTTCCCTTGTTAGGCAAGATCCCAAAGCACTGTGCAAACATTCATTAGTTAGGTAGAAGAGCACTGTGAAAAATATGGTGTTATTAGAGGTGACTACATTTCTTTGAACAGGTTTCCCTTTCAGAACTGAGATGCTCTTGATAATGAATATTTTTTTTAGATAAAATGGTTTAATGACTTTGTCATAGGTTTGAGGTTGCTTCTAGTCTATGTGTGTGTGTCCCAGCTTGGCTTACGATGCTGAGGGCTGTTTCACTCAGCACGGGGAAATTCAATAGTCACAGGGAACCAGAAAGCCCTTCAGGGCTGGGACTAGAGTGTTCTCCCAGTGGAGATGTCATGTCTGATAGGCAGTTGCAAGAGGTGGGGCTGAGGAGGAGAGCAGGGGAATAGTCTGGATTTTAGTGGTGAGACCTACTGCAAGGTAGAACTTCCATGTTTACAGCTTCTTATCCAGCAAAAAAGGTTGAAATCTGAGTTTCCCTTTTCCTCCTTCAGTGCTGCAATCAGACTGCATCTTCTAATTGGGGTCTTAATAAAGGGAGATCAGTACAAACTTCCAATCTTCATTAAAAGGAGACATAGTATAACAACCAGCAGGTGTTTATCTCTGGTAGAGCAGGTGCATACCCTGTTGCAGAAATCAGGGCACTGAGACTTCTATAAACACGCCAATTTAGTGCACTTAGATTTAGAGATGTCCTTAAGGTTCAGGAAGAAAGTGATTGGACATTTGCATCTAAATCTAGTACCTAAGTATTTTGTAGAGATAGGGTTTGTAGACTGAATGTTATCAAACATGGGCTGAAGAAAGGCCTGAAATGTAAATGAAAGACAGATTGTCCTTTATGGATTCAAAGCTCTCCTCTCTAATCAGTTCTGTGCTTTAATCTTCACCATTCCAAGGTAATTTTCAATAAATAGTTTGTCTGTTCACTGAGAGAATAGATGCCCAAACAAAAATATCAGCCTGAAAATATCTGCAGGATTTGTGAGGGATGGCAAATATAGATAGATCTGAAAATAGATGCAGGCTGGGAATGAGATACTTAATTGTCACAGGTAACAGAGACTCATAATTAGCCCAGCAGGTTTAAAAAAAAAAAAAGAGGGTGAGAACCTTAATATAACTAATCTTTAATAGCATTCCCTATGTACTGTTTGCAAAGTTCACAAGCTTATCTCTTAGCCAGCACATTTTAAGTAATTCTCATCACCACGTCGTCTGAACAACTAATATGCATTAGCCCAGCTTATTTTTTCCTCTTCTGCTTTCTTTAAGGTAAGCAGTTTAGTTAGCAAAGAGGAAGGTACTTCTAAAGCAACTGTAAATGGCAGGCTCCCAGCTGGCAAACGTCATCAGGACCCACCTTTATTCACATCTCCAAGCCTCATGTTTTCACTCGTTCTGTATGTTTGCAGAGACTATGAATAATTTTTCCATTCAAAATTATTTATTCCAATGTTTAAGTAGGCTCAAGAGCAACAAAATCTACCCAAGAGGCAGCCTGTATAAAAAGTAGAGTAAAATAATGTAATATAAGGTAAAATAAAGTAAAATAAAATGAGTTAAATAATGTAATATAAGGTCAAATAAAGTAAAATAAAATAAAGTAAAATCTGCAGCCAGGCAGGAGAGCAGCTTTCTGCTCTCAGGAGATATTGCTCATGCATTAAGACAAGCCTCAATGATCACTGAACCTGCTGTGTCTTGTGACAATCCCTTTTACAGAAGCATTTGTTATCTTTGTTCTGGCTTCCTTAATGCTCACAGTCAGCACAGAAAATCCTGTGCAGTCTGATGGTGAGAACACAGCCGCTCAGTGGTTCTCCTCGTGTCAGCATCTTTCCTTTCCCAAGCACAGGTTATTGAAGGCATCTTTACTAAAACCTGAGGTTATGAGGAGACTGACAGCCAAGTCAGTCTGACCGTGCCTCACGTAGGGTAGCTTTGATGACACATGCAGAAATGACCTACCTGAATATAAAACACTGAACTGCAAGTCATGACACGTGGTAAAAAACCTCTAGGAAGACAAAAAGATATGCAGCTGGTGTATAAGCTATATTGGCACACATGCCAGGACTGTATAAATTGCCTGTATTTCACATGTTTGGAGACATCTGAGACCCCACACCCCCTGCACAAAGGCATGCTGTGGCAGTGGTGGAGCTTGCTTTTGTGTAGGACAGCTCGGAAGGCCAGTGGTACCCTGGGCTCCATCAGAAGAGGGATGGCAGCAGGGACAGGGAGGTGATTGTCCCTCTCTGCTCTGCCCTTGGGAGGCCCCAGCTGGAGTCCTGTGTCCAGACCTGGGGCCCCAATACAAGAAAGATGTGGGGCTGTTGGAGAGGGGTCAGAGGAGCCACGGAGATGATCAGAGGGCTGGAGCAGCTCCCCTACAAAGAGAGGCTGAGGGAGCTGGCCTGGTTCAGCCTGGAGAAGAGAAGGCTGTGGGGGGACCTCATTGCAGCCTGCCAGTCCCTGAAGGGAGCAGAGACACAGGAGGGGAATCAGCTTGTTAAAAGGGCAGATAATGGCAGGACAAGGAGGACAGATTAAAGCTAAAGAAAGGAAGGTTTAAATTAGATATTATGGGGAAGTTCTTTCCAGAGAGAGTGGTGAGGGGCTGGAACAGGCTGCCCAGAGAGGGGGTGGGTGCCCCGTCCCTGGGGGTGTTCAAGGCCAGGTTGGCTGGGGCCCTGGGCAACCTTCTGTAGCTCCAGGCCTGGAGGTTGGTGTCCCTGCCTGTGGCAGGGGGTTGGACCTCTGTGATCCTTGGGGTCCCTTCCAACCCATGCCATTCTATGATTCTATGATTCTATGAAGGCTGCAGCTCCAGGGCAAGGGTTAGCCAGGGGTGGAAGAGTCGGGAGGAAGAGGTGCAGGAGAACCAGGACTTTTTACAGTTATTTTTTGTTACACCTAGGTTTTTGAAGATCAGAGCCCTGGACTCATGGTGATTCTGGAGCAAACAGCCACTGTGCCTTGGGGTGCAAGGAGCCAGTCCCCACCCCAGCGCTGGGTTCAACCCCCAGACCACCCACTGCGTGGTCCTCCCAGTCTAAAAGCATCTCTTGGAGGAACCATCATGGCTGCAAGCCTGGCCAGGCAGTGGGCTGCAAGTGGGGTTCCTCCCTCCCATCTGCAACATTAAACTCAGGGGAGGAGACAGGAAATCCAGCTCAGTCCTCTCAGCAGCATCGCACAACCAGAAATGGGCAGTGACAATTACCCAAACCTCCCAGTGTAGCCTGGTTTGCTACCACATTACACAAGTCTGAGGAGTATGAGTTTCATAAAACAGATGGATCTTTACAGAAATGAAAACTGCAAATCGTACCTGGGGGATGCTGGAACCTCATCACAGAATCATAGGGGTTGGAAGGGACCTCAAGCCCATCAGGTCCAACCCCCTGCCAAAGCAGGGTCCCTAGGACAGGTCACACAGGTTGGTGTCCAGATGGGGCTGGAATCTTTCCAGAGAAGGAGACTCCACAACTCCTCACCCTGACAAGCTGAGCACTCATGCCTCAGGTAGGAAGATGAAGGCTACAACTAAGTACACAAGGCAGCCAGTCTGCCCCCAATGACACATGGAATGGTATTTTATTTCCTACAGGGGCAGTGAGCAGAGAAGGATCAGGATAATGGTTGAGAATGTTACAATATCATTTTTTATAAAACTAGAACTTAATAAAAGGATTCCAAATTAGTCATTTCCTGCTTCTTCTAACACTGTTGTGCATGTGGAGTTAAAAATGTCTAATTTTGCTGTTTTGAAAAGGCTGATGGTACTTGTCATTCACTGCAATTTCTCCGAGTACCCTATTATTATCTGTTGATTATGTTCTAAATGAACTCTGTCATGTCTCCACATCTGTTCAAAACCACCCAGATTTCTTCAGAAAAGAGCTGTTCCATGTCAGAGGGATACAGTCTGAGGAAAAAGTTAAATTAAATGAGAAAAATGTAAGGCCAGCAACCTATCTTAGCTAGTTAATGAAAAATATAACAATTTCAAAAGCAATCAGGGTAAAGGATTGAAGAGGAACTCCTTCATCCATGGGAACCTGCCTCAGAAACGCCAGCAGTGCAGGTGCATTTTGGATGGCACGCAGAGAAGCCTGGCCTCCATGCTGGGACTCATACTGAGCAAGCCTGAGATTTGCTGAACGCCTCAGCGTAGGAGAGCGCTTTCACCAGAAACAGAAGTGGGGCCAGTGGTTCAGAAAATAAGAGGATCAAACCGTTTCATATGCAATTGCAAACATCCTCTGGTTCAAGATCACTTCTGAGCCTTCTTCCCCCCAAGCCCCTCCATCTGAGATTCAGGAGCACACTTGGGTTTGGGTTTAAGTCCTGCTAATGCCAATGGAATACTTGCAAGCACATGTTTCAGAAAGGCACTGAAGCAATCTTCTGTCAAGCTTTGAGAAATTCAAAGCAGAATGAGTTTGTCAGTCAAGCTGCAGGTTTGTTGGCTGCAATAATTCTAGATTATTCACTGCACCAACCTTACTGGAAAAGGGGCTACAGCCCCATCGGGCCATCCATGACACATGAATACAGAGTAACCTGCACAAATGCATTATTCATGAAAATCACTCCACAGGTCACCATTTAGGATATGTAACTAAATCCACACTAATAATCGCTTCCAAACACCTAAAAGGAGCAGGACAGGAATTGCAGCCCATCACTAGATACTCCAGGCAGCAGTAATCCCAAGACTGGAACCTGCTTTGACAGGGGAGTTGGACTTGGTGATCTCTTGAGGTCCCTTCCAACCCCTACAATTCTGTGATTCACTGGTTGTACTGCTTCTGTTAGCCTATACTAAAGCTTCAGCTTCAGAGTTGTGATCAGAAAAGCTAGTATTGCAGAGAAGTTTCCCCTTGAATATATAACCACATATCTGCCACAGAATTATTTCATTCACAGATTTTTTCTCCTGGGAAAAAATGGAGCCCTGTGCTACTTATCAGTACACATATATTTTGCCAAATAAAAGGAGGAAAAGGGGAGCAGGCATAGGATGAAGGCTATATATTAAATGCACCATTTCCTAAGGGTTCTGTCCATGGTATATTGCCTCTTATAAATCTGCTGCACTGGAATTCGAGGGCTTCCACACAAATCCAAGTCTTCTGAAGCCGACGGACATGAACATCCAGCGTCTGTGACTGGGGCTATCGCAGCACCAGCAAACCTCCACAGATTAACTGCATGGCACAAATCTGCTGAATCCCACCTCCTGTCTGTGAGTGATGCAGGAGCTGTGTGCTCAGCAGTGTATCTGGAATTTTGGGGTAGCTTTAAATCTGCTGTGCAAATGAAAGCTGTGGGGACGCTGCACAGAGCCTCCCTTTACATTTCCTTGAAGCTCCTGGCTCTTTGTGTTTAATCTACATCACACATACACATATATCATGGAGAGAAATACTGCATTGCTTGTATTAGCATTTTGAGGATAAACAGTGGGAAAGAAGTAAAATGGAGAAACAATTCTGTAAAAATGAACAGAAGACTCCTCTAAATGAAAAAGGTGGTAGAAAGAAAACAAAGGTGAGAGAAAAGAGGGGAGGGCTGAAAGCCAGTAATATTACATGCTAGATTTGGAACAAATTTCTTAAATAAACCATCATGTCAAACATTCAAAGTGCTTATAAATATTTACCAATTAGATTTCACATGAAATATGCACTAGGCAGTTTAGAAGCTGTTGGACAATTTTCCTTATGGGCATTTCCACTGTCTGTGACTGGCCTTATGTTTAGGAAGGGAAAAAATCCCCACGACGTCTGTGGGAAGGAAAGCGATGAGAAGAGATGAGACAAAAGGGCCCTGCACTGATCCTGCTTGCGTAACCCTGTTACTGTCTGAAGAGCACTGAACACCCCTTCCAAAGAGCTCTGTTGGCTGTTCACATCATGCTGACATGTTTGAATACAGCTGAGTGTATCCCTTTTGTTTCCAGATGAAATGCCTCCACGCACAGACCATGCCAAGCCTGTACAGTTAATTTTCCAGAAAGCCCAACATCCAGTTGGTTTATGTTCTCTTGCTTCTCAAGTGGCAGCACATCAGTGATTTCTTTGGAGCTTTGGGTATACTGTGTCACAGTCACTGGACATGTTTCTGCAAAGAAAGCCAAGTACTCATTTAGAACATTTCACTGCTCAGGTGCCTGTTGCTAAGTGTGTCTGGAGGTAGTGACAGATGCTGCTGGTTTGTTTTCTCAATGATGCAGACCTTGACTTCTTCACCCCCAGCGAGCATAATGTAATAAGCAATCTGTTCAAATACAAGAGGCTGACATTTCAGAAGAGTGTGTGTCTGTTGCTTTCCAAGCAATTTGGACCTTTCTAAATGAAGCCAAGACAAACATGGCGAGTGTTTGCTCTCTGAAGGGCGGCAGGCTGCAGCACGGTGGTGCAGAGGGACCAGGCAAAGGGTGTTTTTAACTCCAGCAAGGAAGTATCAGGAGACACCAAGAGATGTGTCCAATGAAAGTGCCCAAGGACAAAGCAGACAGTGCTCTCTGTGTTGACATTCTTTTTTGGCCAAAGAAGCACAGAAAACAACAGTATGCTCTGAGTGAGGACCAAAAATTGTGTGGTTTCCAATGGGCCATGAAAATAACATCCCTTGCATCATTATATGGATTTCAATTGCAGTCAAACTGACTGATTTACCATAAGAAAAGAATTGGTGTCTCTCGTTTTTTTCCTCCTCAGTTAGGATTGCTAGCTGCAATTCATCTCTCCATACACACCACAGAAGTTCATCCCCGTGAACATCATTTCCCTTAGACCAAGGGATAGAGCAGTAAGAAATCAAGCAAACCACTGACTTTGGCTTTCATCTTTACCTATTGACTGGCAGATATATCCATCATTTAAGAAATTAGCCAAGATGGTGTTAATGGTTTCTGTGGAGGACTTTGAAAATCTCTTAAAACTCGTTACAGTGTTTTAAAGCATCCTTCACCAGTCCAGGCACATGCATAGCCTTGAAAAACAGCATTCAAAGAGTTTAAAAGTAAGAGAAAAGGATAGTCTTGAATCTCCCTGTTTTGTTTCCACTCTTTTGTGCCCTTTTGCTCTAGCTGTTGTGTAGCTACCAACTCCACTGATAATTGCTTCTGGGAAATTGTTCGGATTTGTGATAAACACAGCTTCTGTGGGACAAAAACCAATGAATAAATTTTGCAAGCTCTTTCCATCCAATAAAAAGCAGTGGAAAATGCAAAATACTTTGCTTTGATATTCCCATGGAAATTTTAAATTTAAAGAAAAATACATTTTAAAAAAAAATCCTAAAATGAATGGATGATTACTTGGGGAATTAAAGCCAGCAATCCATGCATATAATCCTAAGAGAAAGCTAAGGACTGAAACTGAACCCAATTCTGGACTCTTTAGCCATTGTTTAAATTCCATGGCATAAGAAATTTCAGAATCAGTACAATCTCAACTTTTTTTTATTACTTTCATTGAATTTTTTTCTATTTGAAATTTAAAATAAGTTGCTTGTATGTGAACTCTCTTTACACTGAAATTAATTATTTGACTTAACTAAAGTTCTCACCCTGAGCAGACTGTAATTTTTTTTTTAAATATAAGTCTAAGAAGCTGCCATAAGAACACCTCCATCTCCTCTGCTCTGTTCCCACAACGTCACCTTCTTCCTGACAAGTACCATTACTGAGCACCTCTGTAGCATGCCTGTGTGCAGGAGCACCAGGGCTGCTCAGTGTAGAACTAACACCCCAATCCAAGTCTCTGAAGATACGTAAATACATTCAGAACAGAAATGATGTTGGTTGACAAATGTTTGAAATTAGAGTATTTAATACCTCGAGGCTGGCACAGCAGCTTTTCAGCATAAGATGGCATTTGATGTTTGATGTACTTCCCTTTCATATCACCTCAGCTGGTTATCTAACTCACGTCACAAGTCAGCCACGTGCTTTTGATTCCTCAACTAATTAAAAGGTGGGGTTCTTTTTAACATTCTTGCAGATTTTCCCAAGCTCATTTGAATGTTTATGCTGAAACACCTGTTTTCAGAAGATAACCTGTACAGTCCCTGGATGTCACATAATCAGGACAGGCAATACAGAAGTATTAACTAAATGCTTTGGCACACAAAGTGTAGGGGATGCACACATCCAGCCGTGTTCCGTCAACAGCTTCTCTTTACTAAATACAAACTGCCCATTCCAAAAGGATAGTCTGCTGATGCTCTTGGTGAAGCAGGGCTTAGGATCTGTTTATGTCAGTGGCAAAACTCAAACTCAGGATGATGCAGTTCAAGGCTCATGATCCTTCTCTGTTATTTTAAATCATTTGCTTGCTCCTTGTGGGGGAACATGACACTGAGAAAAACGGCTTTTCATGTTTTTAACACCACAGTCCCTCTCCCCTCGCATCACAGGAACATCTAACTCAATGCTACTTTTATCATCATGCAGACAGATTTCTCTGTCCCCCCTCAGACATGTTTGACAGGGGCAGGAGTCTGATGCAGTGCTAGTTTAACGTCTTTTGCTTGTCACCCATTCTGCTTTCAGAGCCCTTACACGCAAGGCTACAGGACAGCAAATCTGCAGCTCTGATGTGATAGATGCATCAAAGCACAAAAGTTACCCCTGGGCCAAGCTCCTCATTTCACATGCCATCCATACTACTTCTCTTTGGCATTTTCCCATGATTATTACATTCCTGATCTGACTGTTACAAGCTCTGCTGGGGAAGAGCCACATTTCCTATGCAATTTGAAACTAAACAGATATTTTCCTTGTGCTAAAAGCATTAGCATCTCTCCTTCTACTGTGTGGGTCTTTTTGGGTCTGCTGCTTGGAACCCCTATGTTTCCTGAAATCCAGAGAGGAAGAACAGGGAAAAACCAGTGCCATACAATTTAAAGCAATTGTTTGCTCAATGCAGCTACATTTATCCCCTAAGCTGAGCTGACTTTGTCATTTTCAGTTCACTTAAGTAACATATTTATATGTTCAAAAGCATTATGAGTCCCATCTCTCATGGGAACTTTGGCTACAAAGTGTACCTGCATATCAGGAGAAAGATTCCCTCTACATCCAGCCTGCAAGCGAATTCTGGCTTAACAGAGAGCCATCATGCAACTTGCATCAATAACTAAAGCAACCATATGTCTTCTAGATCTCAAACAGCCAGCTACCACAGTTCCCAATGTCTAGCAACGTCAGCTCCCTGGAAAACTAGTTACAAGCATGAGAGTGGATGGAATTCTGGTTCCCACAACATGCAAGCAGCAAGCAAGCACTTGGGAAAAATGTGATCCCTGTGGCATGGTCCTGGGACAGGTTCTCTTGGCCATACAGACACATTGTCCTCTCTCAAGAAGAGCGGACTTAGAAGTGAAGCTGCAGCACTATCTTAAACAGAAATATAAATATAAAAAGCATGTGATTACATTTCTCTGTTCTGAAATAAGTCTAAATCCTGGGGCTTGGATGGTGACAATGAAATGACACACTGGTAGTGAGCAATTTCCATACTGCGCTGGTGCAACGTTCCCTGCAACAAATTATATTGCAGGAAATTACCATTTTTGATCATGTAAATGCGAAAAAAACCCCACAGACACTAAAGTACCTAGTACCATTTTGTGGCAATTTAAAATTGTTTGTATACCATTCCTGTTTATCCACAATCCAGTGCACAGTCTGCTGAGACGCAGTGAAGATGAGTTCATTATAATTATCTACAATAACAACAATTAACAACACAATGAGGGATAAACTAAATCACTCCCCATCTGCATCCTCTTTAATGTTGGACTTGAGATCCTCAGAATGTGTTACTTCGTTTACATTCATTAATATGATATTAATTCCCTACAGTGCCTTGGATAAATGTACCTGACTCCATTCTCCCATCTGCTGATCTGGTATTATTATTCTATTCAGAGCAATAGTCTTAATTATGTTCATTTGTAGTTCCAGTAGATATCCTTGCCCAATGGGAATAATGAGCAGCAGTCCTTGGAAAACAGTCATCCTGCTCAGGATAAACCACCCGGCTCCTAACTATTCCCTACAAATCAATGCTGGTGGTAGCCGAATGCTTGGGCATTTGCTGTTACTAATTAAACACAGAGCTTAACAATATTTTATTGGGCTGATGTTGCAATACTGATTGCATCATTTTCTGCCTGTTTTCCTCACCAATTTGTATTACGATGTCATTGCGTGTCAGTTAGTGCTCTGAGAAAACTCTCTGAGATGAATGATGAGTGTGCTAACAAGGGCAAGCTCAAACCCATCCAAGATCTGTACTCCTTGCAAAGGATCCAGGGACTAGGATGGAGAAGTCCAACACATCTTTCCTTTGAAGACAGCCAGCTGCAAGTGGCTTGAGCCCTCTCTGCATTACCATCCCATAGCTGCACCAGTTGAGTACCAGGGTTTATTTTGCCTCGTACACTCAGTGGGTAAGAAAGGAAAACACCCTGTCCCTGTTAACTAAACACAGGCAACTGGCCAACCCATTCCCCCTCTTTATCACAGCACTGCTGGCAGCAAACCTGGCAGAGAAGCACAGCAGTTCCTCCCCAGGGTGGCAGCGAGAGCCGTGGCTGTGCACAGTCCTGTGCAGTTCGGCTCTGCCACAGCAGCCCCGCTCTGCCTGCACAAGCAGAAGATCCCCTGGCACTGGGGCTGGGCAGCCAGCAGAACAACGAGATGCTGCACAGAGCTTTGTTTCCCCTTAATTGCTTAGAGACTGGAGGAGAAAGGCAAATTCCTGTGGGACAGCCCAGACAGTTGGGAAAGGTTGAGGATAAATCCTCCCTACTGATACGACTGCTGTGAGGGGTCTCCTAATCCAAGATGACACCTGTTATTACTCATGATGTAAAGAGAGGAACCCCTGAGCAGTGGTCAGCCCCACTGGTTAGTCCACCAGCTTCACTTCCCAAATTCCTTCCAAAGGTTCAGGATGAAATCATCATTTCAACAAATCCAAAGAGAATACGATGGTCAAACAAGCCATGATTTTGCCACATACCAGGGCTTTTCTTCCACATTAAAGCTGTTATAAAATACAAAATGTGAAAGTAATAACACTGTGGTAAGCTGAAGTTTTTATGACTTAATATATTTTGAAAGCATTTCTAAACTATTTGTTGCCTGTCTGCTGGGTTTGTAGCAGTCATTATTACTGTCAGATTCACCCTTTTGAGTTCTGTACTCAAAAATTAGAGGAGTAATGCTTGCACATAAAAGACTAACACAATGCAAGCGAATCATCTTCATTCCTAAAAATCAAAGTAATCTCTAAAACCAAACAATTTGCTTAACTCCTTGTCTCTGAGGAGCAGAAACAGGGCGAGGAACGGGTATCACAGCATCACTCTTGCTAAAAGAACTCCCAAAAGCAAGTTAAATACCACTTAAACCTTCACACCAGCTAACTGCTGATCTTTGCTCAGCTATATGTGGTGTATATGACTTCACAACACACATGGGCACTATATTAATTTAATTTGACCTTATTCCACCTGCTTTTATATCACAGTAAGTCGAACTTAATACAACTCTGTATTTAACCTTGGCCTCATACAAACCCCTTGCACACACATCAAATTAACTCAAAAGGTCTGTTGTTTTTTTCCTTCTGCTTAGTCAAAACACTCAATTCCTGATTAACACATTCCAAGCTTTATTAGGCTTCATCCTGACTACAAAAGATTCAGAGGCTGCCTGTATCAAAGGCAAGTGACTCTCCCCTTGTATTCACTATTGAGGTTCAAGAAGGATGGAAAGGAGATGTCTCCACTCTAAAGCCCTTTCCTCTAAATACATTTAATGTGCTCCAAGCTACCCCAGGTAAGATGCCACACACAGAGGAATATTTCTTGAAAATATGGCCCAATAAAATTAATTGCCATTAGGCCTTGCAGTTCAGAATGATTTCTGAAAGTCACCTTACATAACAAAAAGTAATTCCTTCATCGTACCAAGTGTCTAAGAACTATAAGGAAAATCTGAACTTAATATAATCATTATAGAAGGGCACAAGGGGAAGCAAAATTGAAGTCACCAGCCATTTATGGAGGGAAAAAGCACGCTGACAGCCTTCTGCAAGCCTTTCACTGGAGTGCCACCGCTTTAGATTCAGAAATTTAATGTTGGATGTTTTTGGCAGGGGAGCAACAAACACATGCTACCATTTCCTCCTAGGACTATTTACGAGTGAGGGAGTCAACCCTGCTAGCCACCCTTATCAACTCCTGCCTTTCAGGTCCCTTAAAAACTTGTCCATTAACAGGCTTTTGCAACTTGCCAGAAACACACTCTTAATAGAGGATGGGCTGCTCATTTGTAAGGAAAGACTAAAGCCCTATGAACAAAATTACCTTGAAGCAACTGAAAAATGCTCATTTCCAACTGGCTCCAGATTTTGCACTTATCTTTCTACCTGGATAAAATGTCATATTGTTCAACTTAAAACTCATCTACATGAAAATGTTCCTGAAATGATTTATAGTGGCGAGGCAGCTGCTGTGCTGCTTTATTATGAGTCATTTCCCTTGCTCCCCCTTTCCCATCCAGCCCATGAATTCACCTGTTGTTTCCCCTTAATGATTTTAAGAGGATTCCATCTTATTTTCTATTTTTACGATCATGACTGTTGCTCCCCAAAACTGGGATCCTTCTCCAGTACTAGGCTGTTATGTGCAATCCAACTGGAAACAGTCAGCTGTAATTGCCACAGTGCAATGCTTTTCATCCTTAACTGAGTAGGACTAGAAGTTACTTCCCAAGGAGCTGTAAAGGGCAATAAACCCTGATGCTGTGCAAACTGGCATTGCCAAAAGTCTCATTTGCATTGGTATCATGGGAAACAGAAGTATCCCACCTATACTCACATATTTCTAGGGTTGCTTCTGTCTTGCCACCTCCAAATGCCAAAATTTCCTCAAAATAATTTTTTGAAGGGAACAAAACCCACTGGACGCTACTTAAAATATTCCATTTTCATACACATTGGAGGCATTGCCTCCAATCTGATGTGCTGAAAGAATCTGTTTTCCTTTCCACTCTTTCAAGAGAGAAACATGGGCTTGTTCCTCTGGGTAAATGAAGAGAACATTTTCCTACAGAAAGTATTGTGTCAGCTTTCCAAGAGGTTTTCTTATTTCTTTTTTGACAAAAGATTTTTAGGAGATTTTTAACAGCAGCATCGCTCAATCACCCATAAAATAGGTTTGTGCTGGTTTGGACTAGGATAGAGTTCATTTTCTTCATAGTAGCTGGTATGGGGGCTGGAGCAGCTCCCCTACAAAAAGAGGCTGAAGGAGCTGGGCTTGTTCAGCCTGGAGAAGAGAAGGCTGTGGGGGGACCTCATTGCAGCCTGTCAGTCCCTGAAGGGAGCAGAGGAACAGGAGGGGAATCAGCTTGTTAAAAGGGTAGATAATGGCAGGACAAGGGGGATGGATTAAAGCTAAAGGAAGGAAGGATATTATGGGGAAGTTTTTTACAGAGAGAGTGGTGAGGGGCTGGAACATGCTGCCCAGAGAGGGGGTGGGTGCCCCATCCCTGGGGGTGTTCAAGGCCAGGTTGGATGGGGCCCTGGGCAACCTTCTGTAGCTCCAGGCCTGGAGGTTGGTGTCCCTGCCTGTGGCAGGGGGTTGGAGCTCTGTGACCCTTGGGGTCCCTTCCAACCCAGACCAGTCTGGGATTCTATGATTCTATGGAGCTCTGTTTGGGATTTGTGCTAAACCCAGTGTTGAATACACAGGGATGTTTTCATCCCTGCTGAGCAGGGTCAGAGGAGACCAAGTGAGCGGCTGCACAGGGCTTAGTTGCAGGGTTAAATGACCTTGTAAGCAGTGGCCAGAATCCAAATGTTATGCTACTGCTCAGAGAGTGGTGCTGTCACTAAAGCTACGACTCTCAAGTATAGCAGTCTTATCTTTTCCAGTTGCAGATGTTGGTTGTAGAGGGCTGAGTTATGCCCTTCACTATGAATCACAGCGTCTGCTGCTCTGCTGTACTGTGAACAGACACAGACAGATGTTAACGTACCTGCACGTTGGCAGAGACAAAGATACATTTCTTTTTCCAAGACAGCTCCAGGCATCACAGCTTTGGCATTGGCTCTAAACCACTCTGAAAAGCTTGGGAGATTTTCTTCTCATGCAACGTTTTAATACCATTTTGCTTGGGCAATGTGCCAGGCAGAAAATGATTTAATCACAGAACAGACATAGAAAGAGCACTTGCAATAACAGCTCTCAAAATATAGAGGATATTCCTTAGTTGATAAATATTTAAAGAGAACAATACAAGAGTCACCAATTCGGGGTTTTTTAGGGTCAGGAGGGTTCCCTGCATCTATTTTCCACAGTCTCTGCTACACATCCATGCAAGACATATCTGCAAATAATTAATTAGCTCTCAAGACAAACCCAATATAGCATCTATTAATAGTGGATTTGTCTCTGAAAAGAACAGCATGGGGAATAAACCTTCTTCATGTACAGGCTGAGTCCCACTCAGTGAGCCAAACATAAATTTCACCTCAAAGCTTAAATATATTCTCCTTCTCCTAGGCTATTTCCATGATCATTTTTAATTTCCTCTCTTATTTTAATACCTAATTTGTTCCGACACTGAGTTGAAATTTTAATAATAGGAAATTTGTTTTCCTGGTTTACTGGGAGTTGATTCTTATATTATTATAAGAATCAGTGTTATGAGCTGGGTGATTGGCTGTACTGGCTTATGTGTTTGCTTGGCACAAATGAAAATTGAAAAAAAAAAGTTTAAAAATTAGCTTTTAAATACACTTATTTTCAAGGCAACCAAGAAAATCGGGGTTTAGGTGAGAGGGCAGCCAAAAATGAATAACCAGCTCTTTCTTAAGGCTAAAAAAAAACCTAAACCAAATCGCTGACCCCATCTCTAAGAGAAAATAATACTCTTATTAAAGGGTGACCTGGGAAATTTCATTAAAAAAAAAGTTGGGGAAAAAAAGATTACAGATCACTAGCATCTCTTCAGAAACAGTAGTTTTCATTGTGACTGCAGAAGTGCCCTACTCTTTTGGCTGCATGCTAGCTGTGTAAATGCATTTAGCAATGGACCCATTTCTGTTCCTTCTCAGCTATCACACATATTTACTCTAAAAAAATCAAAAAGTGAGTCATCCTTTCGACTTCGAATATCAAGATGGCTTCAAAGGCAGCAGGGATTTCCCTTAGAGAAGCCAAAGGTGCTGAAGTACCACAGAGCAGAGAACAAGCTAATTAGAGCATAGAGACACAAAAAGGGATGTTCTGACCCCGCCACATCAAAGCCCACTGTCAGCAGGCATTAATTTAGGATAAAGCTGAATAACCCACTGTCCTGCTCTCCCAATTAGGGATATAGCACTGAGAGTCAGTGGAGGTGGGAGAGGGGAAGGATGCAAGGGGAAACGGTGGTTGTCACTCCCAAGCAGATGTTTTTTGGAGAGGCTGGCAGAAAAGTTCAGGAGGAGAAAGAGCCATCACTTCACAAGTGAGTCCAGGACCTGGTGCAAGACACAGTCACTTGGGAATAATAATTAAAATTAATATAATTAAAATTTTTTATAGTGGTGATGCTTATTTTTCCAAACAGGAACAAGGCAAGGTTGATGTTGCTTGTGCAGAAAAACCCAAAACCAATATGAGAGGGAACAAATACATTTTGCCTACCAGGCCAGGTTTCTGAAGTTCCCTCCTGGTTTCTTTACCTAAAACCCAGAAAAGTGAACCAACAGGGAGAAAAGGAAGTTGTACAAGCAAAAAGATATTGCTTTAAAAATTGCAAGTCCTGTCTGGAAGAAAAAAAAAAATTACAGAAATTCTGGAAAATTAAATGAAAACCTAAGGAAAAGCCTGAAAAAAATAATATTAAAGCATCAGAAAGTATTTTGAGGAAATAAGAGTCACAAAATGCATTTCCTAGCATGTCAGAAGCAAGATGTCTGCCAGAGTATGATGAGGTGAGAGATTATGAAGGGATAGAAGGGTCACTCAAGGAAGAATGGGTCAGAGCTGAAAAATTAAGTGATTGTTTTACAAGAGTGTTCGTGAGGCTAACAAGGGAGGTTCCCACAACAAGCTCTTTCTAATGGGAAATGAATTTCAGCTGCTATCTCTAATCAGTCAGTCCTGAGAGCAAACAGCACGAAGCACTTGTTCAGCCTGGGTAGGATGCAGTTTCTAAGTGCAGTCTCACTGGTTTATAGTTTCACTACTTGTTCTCTTTCCAAGCCCACTGCTATACTCCATTCTCACAAAATATTTCCCCTGCATAATAATTTTCTTCTGCACTTTCCTATTTTATTTAATCACTCATTTCCAAAAGCAATAGTCTAATAATGATTTTTTTTTAAACTTTAGCCTGTATTTTTCATGCTAAAATGTCTCTCAGTTGGGACTGCAGAGTACAACTTCAGCAGTCAGCTCTTCTTTCCAAGTTTTCCTAGACTTTTTATATCTTATTTTCCTGATATTCATTACATCTCCTCTTACTTTCTGACATACTTATAAATACCCCCTCTATTTATTTTTGTATTTGCAGAGTGAGGCTTTCAATATGTTAACTTTTACCAAGTTTAGCAATCAATGTGGGGCAAGGAAGCAGTTTACCACCTCTGACAGACTTATCCTCAGCAATGCCCATGGTTTGCAGGTGGCCTGAGAAATGAAGAGATCAAGAGTCATCTTCAATGCTGCAAATCTACAAACCACAAAAAAATGAAGCAACTCAGCAAGACAAAACCAGATACATCAGTGGTGGTTATATCTTGCTGATATGACAGTGTCATCCTCAAAGTGGGTCTGGTCCCAATTTCTCCTTTGCAGAGATAGAGATAGAAATACTGAGAAAATCTACAAGGTCATTTGTCTTCAGAAGTTTAGGTGAAGCACATCCTGTGAAGTTAGCAATTTATATGTAGGTGGGAAAAAAAGCAGGATTGACTTACTGGAGGAAAACTTGTGCTGCAGAAATGCCCGATCACCCTAACAGATACAAGGCATTGAGTCTCCAGGACTTCTCTCACCACTGAGGATTTAGGGATTTGAGCCTCAGCTGTTTTACATTACTGCAGCCCCAATGAAACAACAAGCAGTTCCTAGCAGGCATATAACTGTAGGCATCTCCACACTTAACTTGCTGCCTCATAAGCCATTGCTCCCCACAAAAAGCACAGCAGCCAGTTGCAGGCCAGCATCCAGCTGAGCCTGGATGTGATGCTCACCTGCACGCTGGAGCAGGCTCACAGCTGGGGTCTGCTTTTGGATCCCCATGTTTTTTAGAGAAAGGACAACAGTTAAAAGAAAAGTGACAGCAAGAGGCATATAATTTAGAAACAAAACATGGTTTGCTCTAGTAAATGAACTGACAATCCTGGTAGGGTTGATAAACAAAGACCACACACCATATGTCTTCCAGGTGGTGGTTTTGATCATGCCTTCAGTAACATTTTAATCAACAGGAGCTGAGATCTTATTTACCACTTATGGTTGGTGAGATCTTTTCATAACCTCCTTTGCGATTCTTTAATTTAATTTGTCTGGATTGCTAAATGGAATGAATTGGCTGATTGTCTTCATCACAAGGACTTTTCCTGACATACACAGGCATGTAGTCTAATTAGAGAGCATGTCAGCCTGTAAACCAGACCTGGGTGTAGAGCGAGATCTTGACAGAAACAGAAGTGTACAGTCTCAGCTTAAAAACTTAAATAGAGCTATTATTTGGTGTTTTACTCACTGTTTCCAGGACATGCATAGCAATACTAAGGCTAATACTGCTGTTAAAGACAGTTGCAAGGGAATTTTCTGCAGGGTGTTTGCTAGAATTGCAATCTCCTATGGGGCTCAGTGGACACACAGAAATGATTCTGTTATTCTGCTTTCAATATTCCAGTCTTAGAAATGAGTCACCAGGCTGTGGACAGCTGGTAGCTGTGAAGACTTCTGCATATGGTTTCACATCAAGGTGACATGGGGAAGATTGGTTTCTCTGGACCAAAGAAGAGAGCAGCTCTCATCAGCCTGTCTCATGGGTGATGACTTGTTCATATGGACAAATCCCAGTTATGTTATTCCTACTGGAAGTGACATCAAGCTTATTTACATGAGTAAAACAAACACTGGTAGATGAGAGAAGGATTATTTGCTTTATGATTCAGGCCTGGGATCTGCCAGCTTTGAAAGAAATGGGAATGTACACAGATTTATTTTTTTCCAAAGGTGATACAGACCAAGGGCTGAATCCAGAGGACTGAATCACATCCCCAGTCTGTATTGCCCTTGCTCCAGTGGATGTCAATTTTAAATTATTTTTTTTTTTAAACAGGGGAAAAAAACCTGGAAAGAATAAGGAGGTCATGAACTGGTTCTCAATTTTGAGCTTTCAAATGAGATGTACAGAAACAGCAGAGCTGAATTTCGGGTGCTTTGTTTTCAGCTTGGACTGCCCCTGCTACAGAAGGGTATCTGGACCTGCAAACACACCCTGTGATGCTGACATTTACTTCTCTCTTTTCTAAAATTTAAAAAATCCACTTCTGAGGGTTTTTTTCCCCCCTTCTCATTTCTAGTTAATTGCAGGACATTTAACACAATCACATTGCCAGTATTTTCAGTAGAAAGAAACCAGTTCAATATTTTCATCTTATTTTGAGGAAAGGAGAGTATTTATTTCTAGACTTGTGGACTACATCTTTCAAAGCAGTTTGGTTTTTTCCCATTAAGAAGAGGGGTTTTTTCCTAAGATTTTGACACTAGAGAATTTAAGGGAAAAACAAAATTACTGCAATGGGAATGTAACAGTATTGCATTTTTTCCCTCCCTCCTCTTGAAAAAGCATTGCAAAAGCTGACATTTCCTTGAAATAATGGCACAGAAATATTGATCCAACCTCTATAATTGTTCTAAATACCGTTTCAGATCCTAATCTAATCCTTATCTAAGCTTTGCTGAAAGAGCACTGAATTACCCCAACAGAGTATCTGCTCCAGCAAACCCATCGGCATTGACCGCCTCCGACAGCTCCCCCTTTCTTCCAGCTCCAAGTCTCCACTGTCATTATTCCTTTCCAGCATGTGGGAAGTCATGTAGTAGCCGACTGTCTTGACCTTGCTATTGAGCATAAATCAGTATGTCAAGAAAGGAGTTCAATAGGACAGAATATCCACACCAGACCGAGAGCCATAACATCTACTCTTGCTATTCAAGACCTATTGATTGCCCAACAGAAAGGCTGCTAAAGGCCAGCAGTGTGATCTAGCATATGTTCAGATTCCCTTTTTCACCTCAATAACGCTCCCATTCTACTCTGTGATGTGCTGTGCTTATGCAAAGACATTGCCTAAGAGCTGCAGTGTATGACTGAATCTCATCCAGTTAGGGTGAGAACAATCATTCCCTCGTTTGCCACAACAAAAAAGGATGGATAAAATGATTTTCACCTAGTAATCTCTTTTGGAGTCTCTCTTAAACTGTAGCCAGCCACAGCTAATGCAACTTTTCACCTTTAAAATGGTTCACGTGGCTGTTTTGTTTCACTTTTCATATCTCTACAAAGAGGCAGCTCAGCTAAAATATGTCATGTTCTCTAAAAGCACAGCACATGGGCTGGCTCCTCAGCCTGATAGTGCTATTGTATAAAAGATTTAGGGCAGCAAGCAGCAGGTGAGAGGCGCTGCGTTTATATTTTAATTAGCTCATGCTAGGAGTTTCTTCAGAGGTTACTTAATTACTATTTGTCCACCTACATTATTAAATCTTATTCATGTCCTTTGGTTTCAAGGACTTTTTGTACCTCCTGAAAACTGTATTGCTAAAATTACATATAAATAACTATTCTGAAATAATCCCAAGTGATAGTTTTATAAATGTGTTGAGCACCAATTGTAACTGCAGGAGTTTAGCAATAAAAAATAAAAAATTCTAAGAAAGTATTATTTTAGGCACAAAACACCTCCTCTAGAGCTTGTCTGATTTAATAAATTTTCATCATTTGTGGGCTTTTAAAATACATTTTCAGCAATCACATTCTTTTCTAGAACTGAATTCTCAAAACATTGTGTTCTGTGAAAAGAAAACCTACTTTTTTATTAGTACCCTATTGCACATCACACTGATTATGTTAATAAGAATAAATATTTTTGCGTAAATACATACATCTGATTTTTTTTCCCCTCTACAATGAGAATTCATTATAATCTTGAGAAGCCTATTCTTTCTGGAATCATTAATATACTAAAGGAATCTGCTAACTTTGAAGTAAACTAGTAGTATGGGTACTTCTGAGGTATTTCATTAACATACTTAGATGTGTGTTGCACAGAACCTTCCAATAAGGCAATGAAATTAGAAAGCCTTCCTAGAAATACACACTTTGGCAATGGGTTTCTAATGTTTTTTTCCAGTATTGATTTACTCACATCCATTTGCTAATGCTGGGGAGATATAACCACCACGAGACTATTTAATATCGGATTGCTTGTTTGCTCCTGGAGGACACTTGTACCTGCCAATGCCAGTCTAGACCACGCTGGCAGCTCTACGAACACAAGGAGGCATTCTCACAGAAATGAATTTACTTTCCTGCAGCAAGACACTTATCAAAACTGACAGGCACACAATACTCAGGCTGCTAATGCTCCACACAATATATATTTTTCTACTGAAAAGAAGCTGGAACATTAATGGGATATTAGTGTTGTCAGCTGTAGGTGTGAGCACACTGCACTTTCACACTGGAGGAACCCTCACTCAAGCAGCCAGATCCACTGGAACCCGATGTGGTTTGCTGCTTCTCTAGGACTGAATGCCTTGCAAGTAAAAACTCCCTTTTAAATTATCGCATCCTTGCAAATCTGATTCACATGATTACAAAGATTTTTGCCAAAAGAGCTCAGTGGTTTGGGTATTTTTTCCTGTTAGAGACTTACTAGAGAGTTTCAAAAGCAACAGCCTGAGAACGTGCCTCCTTCGCTTTTAAATTGGAGATCATATAGCTACAAATCCTGAAATGGATGCTTTAACACTTGAATAGTTTTCTAAATTAAAAATAATGGATTCCTGGCAGGCATCCTACCCCAGTTTACTCACAATACAGATTTTATTACCCCAGTGTCACTGATCTGCACAATAGTCGAAAGTCAGAAAACAGTCTTGTGTTGATAACTGAGCGACTGAAAATGGGTTTAGTCATGACTAATTTATTTTAGAAAGGAAGACAATGCTATTTATGTCATGGAAATGACTGAAAAAAATAATGCAAATGACATTGGACATTTACAAACTCATTATGATAATGGAAATCTTGAATAACTTGTACGAGAGTTCTGCAAGTTCCACTGTTCTGTTTGGCATGGTGATAAACCTCATAGCAATCTCTTGCGCATTTCTCTCCTATTTTTTAATGAAATTCCTTAGGTACAGATGCAGTACCAAACCATTAAGATGCAATGCAATTTAAACTATTTTACAGGGAACCAAAAGTGCTTAATTTATACCTTTTATCATTATAACAGAACTAGATACACTGTGTTCTTAAACCATTAAACCCACTTCTAGACCTCTGCCTCGAAAATAGGTTGCTCGATTAAAAAGACTTACCTTTCTTACAAAAAATGAGTCTCCATTTTTGTAATCATCTAATTTTTATTCCTGCTGCAAAGTAAAGAATCTAAGCAATCACAGTGTGCAATAAAAACTCCAAGTAAGGATGTCTCTGCTATAATATGCAATGCTCAGTCCCAAATACTTATCAACCAGGGAATGCACAGTGATCCAAATCAGTGTGTGGTTAACACATCTGGCAGCTTCCATAGCTTCTCTTTCCTCCCCCACCCCCTGAAATTTGGCAAGCTAAGACTTTATCAAACATGTACAACATACAGCACCCTGAACACATTCAGCCCAAGTAAAAAGGCACAGTGATAAGTTACCTTAAATTCAGTTTCAATGTTGGCTAGTCTGGCCAATTCATTGCTTAGCTCTAAAGCAGTAAGGACAGGGTCTTCACTGGAAAGAGACAAGTAAGCAGCACTGGCTAATCCTTTGTAGGCATTCATTCTCGATCGAGAGTGACTAAAGGAATCTTTCCTCTGCTTCTCAATACATTCATTGCACTTGCAAAAATAGTCATGTGGCCTTTCAATCCGCGCCCCTTTTAGAAGTAAGATGTGAACAATTTCATACTCCTGGCAGTGGGCAGCAAGTATGATAGGGGTAATGTCATGGGAGAACCGAGTTCCATCTTCATCGTAAGCATAAAAATCATCATCCCTCAGTTCCTGCTCGAGGGGGCTGAGTGTGAGCCGCTGTCCTTGTGCAAAGGCTGGATGGTTCAATATTGCTTCTACAATGCGCACGTATCCTTTACTGATGGCTAACAACAGGGCATCTCCAACTCGAGCGAGATTCTCCTTTTTGAGGAGGAGCTCCGTCACTTCCAGGTGCTCATTCCCTACAGCTAACTGAAGGGCGTTTTGTCCCATATAATCAACACAATTGAAGTTCAAGGTTTTGGATTCCTCCAGCATTTTTCGCACAACAGGAATGTTGCCATATTCTGCAGAATCAAGAAAACGTTCCTCTTCTGCAGTCAGGCTGGTCCCTTTCTCATTGAACATGTAGGCCGGGCCCCGGATGGCCTGCCTCCGGCCCTTCTCCCGAAGGGTTGTGTGCCTTCGATGCATGTTTTTATAATTACTGTTTCTCAACCTGCAGAAAAGCAGAAAGGAAGGTTGGTTATATTCTCAGAGAGTCATCATCTCACATAACCTGAAATAAGGTTAGAAATCATAGAATCACATAGTGGTCTGGGTTGGAGGCACCCCAAGGATCACAGAGTTCCAACCCCCTGCCACAGGCAGGGACACCAACCTCCAGGCCTGGAGCTTCACAAGGTTGCCCCATCCAACCTGGCCTTGAACACCTCCAGGAACGGGGCATCCACCACTTCCCTGGGCAGCCTGTTCCAGTACCTCACCACTCCATGTGTAATTTGACTTCCACTCAAATGTCTCCTTGTGATCAGGCCTTGCTAGCTTTTTAAGACCTGGACCAGTTGTTTAAAATCATTTAGGATACATGTAGAATGAAGAAGATTGTTTTTTCAGAACAACAGACAAGTTCCTTTCTGACTTGTGTGAAGCCTTCTGGATTTCAGCAAGGATACATAGCACATTCTTAACTTGAGAAATAAAAAATATAAGTGTATTAACACATTGCTTTCCATTTTTATATTTTAGAACTTCATTACAAACTATCTAGGAATGATATCCACCACATAATATTTCTCCAATTTACTCTTCTTGAGTTTTATCCCTGAGGGCATGAGCCTTAAAGAAAGCTAGCAGTACTTCCCATGTCCATAGACCTTGGATTAGGCCAATAAACCATGTTCCATAAAGTTAAAAAGCAGCTTCTAATTTTAAATACATAGTAACAAGGATAAATATATTGCATATTCTGCTAAGATTTAGCTGGTACAAGCAAACCACCTTTTTATTCATTGCTTTTCTCATGCGACACAATAGCATTTCTCTGTTTCCTAATATAAAGCACTTTATAGTGAATGACTGTATAATTTTCTCATTGAAATAAGGTTGGCAGCTACTCTAAATACAAGTACCCACACCCAAGGGCCAGTCTTGAAAAACACAGGAATAACTTTTGACAGTGTCACATAGCTCTCCAGTAAACATCTGTCAGAGAGCTACCACAGAATCATAGAATCCCAGCCTGGCCTGGGTTGGAAGGGACCCCAAGGAGCACAGAGCTCCAACCCCCTGCCACAGGCAGGGACACCAACCTCCAGGCCTGGAGCTGCACAAGGTTGCCCAGGGCCCCAGCCAACCTGGCCTTCAACACCCCCGGGGATGGGGCATCCACCCCCTCTCTGGGCAGCCTGTTCCAGCCCCTCACCACTCTCTCTGTGAAAATCTTCCCCCTAATATCTAATCTAAACCTTCCCTCTTTTAACTCAAATCCATTCCCCCTTGTCCTGCCAAAGACAAGAGCCTTGCAGAAAGACAAGAGCGCAGGTATCTGACCACAAACAGAGGGCAGATCAGAAACAATCATTATCTATCCCAGTGATTATGTGCCTGAAATGCTTTCACTTGGAGTTGTTGGGATGGAGACAAACTATTGTTATTCTGCCCTCACAGGAAAGCCTAAAGAAAACTATACCATGTGCCACCAGGCTTCAGGGGAAATTAACATGATGTATGAAATTAACTGAAATCCTAAATCTGTCTGTGTTTTAAACACTTGGCATTCAGTGCCACCTCAATGTTGCTTGTCTTTTTTAAATTTTAGTGAAGTAGCATACCAACAAAAACATAGTCCCTCTTTTAGAGTCTCAACATGTGGAGTTAATTGCCATCCTAAGCCCAGGGAATATGCAGCTGGAGTAGAAAGTAAAAACAACACCTCTTTCACAAAAAGCATTTGCAAGCTCTGAATCACTTGGGTAAAATATTAGGGAGGCTCTAAGCTCCAGTGGGCAGATGTAACAAATAAGCAGGTGTTAATGGTCAGTGGGTGGCAAAGGTTCATCCTTCCATCCTCCATCTGTTCTCCAAGTCAGTTTTGACCTTCAGTCTGAAAAGTTTAGGTGCTGCTCTGAAAAAGTACTACTGGAGTTTGAAAGTGCTGTGATGAATGACAAAAAGGAAAGGTGCCAGGAGATAAAGTGGAGGAGATACTTTGCCTTCAATAATATGTCAGAAAAGAGTAATAGAATCAAGGAAAAACCCAGGAAAACAAATGGTATCAGAAACCCCAAATACCTAAAGGGCCAGGACACAGAAATTCTCCAGGTGGCTGTTGTTAGGAAACTAACTTGTACATGTGCATTTTACATTTTAGTTCATCCCTTTTTTTACTGATCTAGACCAGAAAGATGGTACTGAAGAGTCTCAAACATTTTTTTATAGCAAATTCTTAGCAGCTACATTAATATTTAAACAAATCCTAAGAAAGCAATTTTGTGACCACACAGTCGAAAGAGAGGTTGATAGTTAAGAACCTCTCCCCTCTAAGCTTTGATGCATCAGTATAACAGCCTACATAATAAATGCTGGAAGGAACTAAACATATCATCCCATGGCCCACTGAGAGATGAAGTGCTACAGGAATCTTAAAAACTAATCCCTTCCTGTTGAAGAAGGTTGAAGAAGTACACAGAGAAGGGTGGCATAAGAATAATGAAGGAAATTTGTCTAAGTAAATGAATTCCTAAGGTTCCATTACGTTTTCTGTAAGAGAAAATAATAACAGCTAAAAAAATATAGCATGAACATATCCAACACTGACAGGGAGACAGAAGTCTCAGAAGCAGCAACATGCCTGGAGTAAGATTGGGGTCCCTTTGAATTTAGCAGTGTAAGTTCCATTGATTTCAGTGGAGTCCAAATTTGCACGTGCATGCACACAGTGCTGTCCCCAGCTATTAGCTTTCACCTCAGAAGCAGTCCCAGTGGCCAAGAGGACTAACATTGGCTTAAATGAAGTATTTAACCATATGCAAAAGTGCTTATCTAAACTGGAGCTCACGACCTTAGCTATTTAGGACAGCATTTAACTTTTAAACTGGCACTGAAGTCTTACTGAGTTCCAGTAAGAACTATACATACAAATAAACGCTTAACTGAACTGTGGTTTTGTTAAAATGGAGACTTCTAGTACCAGAAAGCACTTCACACGTTTGCAGTCTTGGGATTTCCTGGATGTCAAATGAAACCTCTTAAAATACTTAGCAACTTGGAATGTTTTGCTGCTGATGGCTTAAGCAAGTATTGCTGGGCTCAAATGGAAACCAATCCAGCCCCTGTAGCTGTGCAGTGATGACCCAGGAGTGTGGCAGGATTGCATATGCCTGAATATTTTAGGGCAATTAATTGCAATACCCGCTTCAAGCCAGAGGAATTCCACTGGGCTTTTCTGATCTTCAAAAACCACATGTGGTTAAGATATTTGGCATCCTTATAATTGTTGTTGTATTTAATGCTGAGTACTGGAAGCAACTCAGAAATATGGATCATTTCCAGCAGTCAGGAACCTATTAGATATTTTACCTGATATCCATTATAATTCCTGAATCTTTGTTGGGTTTTTTTCTTAGAAAACTTTTCTTTCCTGGTGTGGTGTTACAATGAGAGCCCATATAGGTGGGATGGATAACCTTATCACTCCCAAAGTAAACACAAAATTACATAAAGTATTACTATTGGCCAGTTATAAGATATTTACCTAAGAAAGGAGGTTAGAGTTTTTCCTGGAGGTAATTCACACCTGTTTGTCATACATGCAATAACATGCCAAGAAAAGTACCTTCATTTCCCTTTCTTCAATTCAGAGTGAGCACTGGTTTCATACTCTGTTCCTAACAAGAGAAACTGCATCAGAAAAAGAAGAAACAGAAAAGCATACCTGCCCCATGAAAAGATAATTACTGCACAGCATTTATCTTACAATAAATGTTCTGCAGGGATGTCCCTGCAGCACAGAACCACTCTCCCCTGCCTGCAGGTAAGGGCAAGAGCATCATAATTCAGAGGGCTTCACCTCAGATGAATTATGTCCCCCAGTCTTGCTCGTGAGCAGAGAAGATCAATATCTCAGCTATCAAGCTTTATCATCTTTACAGAGAGCAGGAGATGAATAAAAAATGATACTTTCAACTTTGAATAATTTCATGAGAAATGCCCAACTATCAGCTCCTGTTCTGAGAAGAAAGTTATAATTATGTTTGACCTGAGCACTGAATCGTGATAGAGAAATGGTAGTACAAAGGGTAATATATGCAGTAGCTGAACATCTTGGAGACTGAACCCTCCCGTGATGTCATGACTGTACTCTGCACCTTTTTCTCTTCTGCTTTTCACTTATGCACAGGCAGTTTTAGAACTAATCATATTTACTGAGTGTGTGTAATGTGCACTCTTAAAAGAAGTAATTGTAACTTGATTGCATTTATCTTACCATTTTTGTTCAAAGGTGCTTTGCAATGAAATGACTCTGCATTTGCATATTTTATTGAGACAGCTAGTGATCAAACTCATCAGGCACTGCAATTAAATATTGTGTTTTTCTAGGAAAGGATGCCAATGTATGCAGCATTGTTGGAGAGAAAATGTTCTGGGAAAAGAAAACCAGAAAATTTCAGGGGCCTAAGTGCTGCTTGCAGCAAGGCACATCCAGCTTTACACAGCCAAGGGAGCCGTGAGATGTCAGGGCTCCTGTGGTGAGTGGAGAAGAATAGCAATTCCAGAAAGGTGATTTAGCTCTTAACAAATCATCCTCTGGGAGCATCTCAGCTGCTAATTAAAGGGGTTTAGAGTAGGTCCTTTCAACTTGCACTGATGGTGCCAGATGCTGAGACACTCAACATCTGAAAGGGAAACATGGAGTAACGTGAAATTTGTTCCTACCAGGGTATCACTGAAAACACTGTCGCAGCTGAAGCTCTCTGGCTGTGCAACCAGCACTCTCTTAGCTGGTCTGAGTACCAGAGATGGAGGACAAGGTAGACACAGGAAAGAAACTGGCCTGATTTATCTAAAGCCTGCCCAGCAAATATCCTTTCTCCTTGATGCTCTTTCCATAGTGCTACAGGCTATGCCACGCAACACCTTCTGCTGCCTTTCCAGTCCCATGCAAGAACCTACTCCCTAGTGCTACCACCTAGGGACAATTGTCAAAGGCCTAAATGCCTTGAGAGGCTAAATTGGAGATTTTACACATGACTCTGACACAGCAGTTAAAAAGCATGTACGACAGGCTGAATAGTATCTGCCTGTGTTTTTAAAACACCTGAATAGGTACAGAAGCCAAAGGGTATTAGATACTGTGACAGTTCTAGGATTCTCAGGTGATGGCAACCTTTATTTATCTTAAAGCCTAAAAATTGACAGGGCATTTTCAAAGGCAGCTTTAAGAACTTATGGTCTCTGACTAATCTTTGAGTTCGCTTTCAGTTGGAGAAAGGTTGGCAGGAGTCTCCCTGTGCCCTTTCAATGGCCTCCTTTGTCCAGAAACTACAGAAGAAACTTAGGATAAGTAACCTATACTATGCCCCACACTGGGTAAAGCAACCATCAGAGTAGGCTTTGATGAGACATTGACTCTGTATTGTTGAAAAGGAAATTTAAGTTTCTGAAAGCCATTTTGAAAGCATTACCCCTACTTCCTGCAGAGCCTCAGAAACTGCCAGATTGACACTTTACTTATTATTTTTCTTTCCACTTACACCAATATTTCTGAAAAGAATCAGGGCTGCAGATTCCCTGAGGCTTCTTTGCAATTGCCACAGCTTTTATACATCTAATGGACCATTTTCCTCTACTGACCCTTGCTTCCAAAGACATGCTACAAGCATGAATTAGAATTAAAGAAATTAGGTTCTATAAGCAGACAAAAATCGATACAGAAAAGAATCCTTTCAAAAGAGTAGTGTCAAATAGTTCACAGCAAGAACAGAATAGTAGGATGTTGTATCTTTTAGTTAAAAAATGGGCAACGTATTTTACAGCAAAGTCCAGACTTCAGATCAGGAGCACAGACTGAGCACAGACACATTCATTATCCTGTATGCAATAGGCTACTCTGGCATTCCAAATGCTGCACAGGCTTATATTACTAGAGCTCTCTGATACCCTATTTTTCTGCTATATCTTAAAGAGCCTTCTAAATCTTACCTCACATCAAGGTATTATCCTTTAAGACAAAAACTTTAAGTATAATTTTTCCCATATTGCTGACTTACTATGTATACAGTCCCAATATCATTTGGGGTGGTTTCTTTTAATTAACAGCAGCTTCTTCCAAATATTTCTCTGCTTTAAAATGTTAAGTATCATTTTATTTAATCTTAGGATGTCCAAAACACCTATTCAGTACTGTAAGAAACAAGGTGCTTCTCCTACATGAAAAGTTGCACATGTATCTGGGGATAATTAATAGGATTTTTTAGCTCTATTCGAGCAGATATTCCTTCACTTCAAAATAGTTCTACAAAGCAGTTGCAGGAAGTAATATCTCCTCCCCACCACTGGTCAGATAGATAAAAGAAAGATGACATTTCAAGGTCAAAGTTTGAAAACAGGTCTCTCTCTCCCTGTGGAGGTACAGGTGCAGTCAGCAAAACCACACCTTTTCAAACCCATTTAACAAATGGCAGAGCGAGATGAGCGAGATACACTCAGGAAGACAAACCAGGCCTCTCATGTCATTAAAGGATGATGGTGAATGACACACACTAACACTCCTATTGTCTTCTTGTCACGAAGCATAAGGTCTGAGGCCAATAACCCAGAAACACTGAGGAGGGACCACCAAATCTTTACCAGCATCTCCATTTTCACATCCTGCCTGATCTCTGTTGGGAAGGAGGCAGCTCTGCTGCTCTGCCCTGTGTTTGGAAAACAGAAAAAACCCAAAACAAAACAAAAAGGAAATGGAATTTGGCTTTGTACCAGCTATCTTTCACAAAAACTCATGCCCTGCTTCGCAGATGTCCCACCCTCTCTCTTCTTATAAACTACACATCAGCATTTTGCTTTGGAACTGGAAGGAATGTCACGCACCAATACATGCACTTTTATAGCAGGAGACCCTGGAAAATAATTGTCTCAGTTCCTTTATTCCATTTCTTCTTGTTTTTCAATAAATGTACTGGGTTGGGTTTTTTCTTTCCTTCCCTTTAACACATGGTTGTGAGGATAGCTGATTATTACAGCAGCATCATAGGACACATCTGAGATAAATATATCAAAGTTGAGACTATTTTTACATTCTCTACCACTGTGCATTCATTAACACGTTTGGCCACAAAATGCTCTGCCATGACAAGACTTAGTCTTATTTAGTTAGTTAGTTATTAATCTGGGTTGGGGAACTAGGAATAACTCACCCTCACTACTGAAGCCCATGGAAACTGGGGCTCCGATCACACCGAGAACACAGCAGAGGAATACCTGTTCATTCATAAATTTTTACTACTGATGAGAGCAACGAAAAACATTTCTATCTGCGCAAGCAGGGGGCAGTGTAACGCTGATTTTCCACAATCGGTTCTGTTAAAAAGAGAAGGAAAAAAGCTCGGAAAAGAACTGGCAATCTCGGTTCTGGCTGTATTTAATTTTTCCCTATTGCTGCACCCTTTTCATTGCTTACTTCGCAGACATTTCAAGAGAAGAAAAAAAAAACCAGCAGTGGAGATAAGGAGTCCTGACAACCGGTAGACCCAACAAGCTGCAACAGGCATGACAAAGTGCCCTGTATTTACACCTCTCTCATTTTTCCTTATATCACCCTGGCCACACTGTTTCCAGAAAAAAATAAAACCAAAACCAAACAAACCACACCCCCCCCCCCAAACCCCTTAGTAAATTCGCCCAGCTACAAGAGAAGACAACATCGTGGCTCCAAACCATGTGGTGGGCAGAGCATCAACAAGCCCTGTGAGGTACACTGAGACCAAGCACACAAATCCGGAGGCACAACGCCAGACCCACGACACACGCAGCCCCCCCCACCCGCCCTCCCCATCACCGCAGCCCCGCTCGCCCTTACTCGGGCTCGTAGGAGACCGAGTCGCACCGAGACACCTCTAACCCCAAGAAAACTTCCCAGTGCGGAACTACGGGTCTGGAATTAAGAGCCCGGGAGCTTCTCAGAGGAGCCGGCTGCGGAAGAGGCAGAGCCCCGCGGCTGCCCGCCGCTCCCCGCAGGGGTAGCAGCTTACATGTGCGCGTCGGGGCCGGGTCCGCTTCGCTCTAGAGGCGCGGGGCGCTGCGCGGCGCTGCGCGGGCGCGGCCCCCATGGCGCTGCCGCTGAGCTCAAGTGCCGCTGTCCGCGGTGCTGAAGGGCCGCTCAGCGCGGCCGGACGGGGCGGGCGCTGTCCGCGGTGTTGCAGCCGCCGCCGGCGCGGTCGAAGCGGCTCCTCATCCTTATCTCCTCCGCGGCCCTGGGGCAGAGCTCCCCGGGAGCGCCGGGGGTTCGCTTCCTGGAGGAAGAGCGGGCTGCGAGGTTGGCATGTGAGTTGCGTTGTCCTCCCCGTCTTCCCTCCTCCTCTTCCCACGCCGTTGTTCTCCTCTAGGTGTGGATTTGATGGAGGGAGGGGAGGAGGGGGGGGGGGGGCGGGATGATGGAGGGGATGGGTTCGGCGCGCCCTCTTCTCGGCCGGAGCTGAGAGAGTGCCCCCAAGCCCTTCCAAGGGCTCTCCCCGTGCAGGCGTGGCGAGGGAGCCTTCCCGGAGAGGGCAGGGCTGCCCGGCGGGGCGCGGGGCTCCGCGGGGGCTCTTCCCCTCACACGCCGCACGCCTGCCTCCCCCGGCCGTGCCGCCCCTCCGCTGGGAGTGGTTAGTGCCGCTTCTCCCCGTCCGCCGTGCAGGCTGAAGGGGGTTTTTCTGCCTTCCCTAGGAGAGCCTGTCTCTTCTTCGGGGGTGGCCGAGGGGAGGGTGTGGATGTGCGCGTGGCGGGAGCGGAGGGAGGGGAAAGGAAAGCATCGTGCAAAGTAATCTGTCGGTGCAGTCAATCCGCTCTCCTGCTCGGCAGAGGGGAGCTGCCAGAGCACCAACTTCAAAACGCACCCCGGGGGGCACCCGTGCAGCTTTCTGCACTCCATCCCGAGTGGTAAGAGCAGATTGTTCTTTCTGGGACACACACCACCTCCAGCCACACAGGGCTCTCACAGCCCATGACCTTCCCTGTCCTTTCCCACCCCTATGACTCCCCTGCCCATCCCTTCCTCTTTATCTGGATGTGGGGATCGATCGCTGCCACATCACCCATCCTGTTGCAATTACCAAATAACACCAGCCCGGCCCACCTGGTGTGTCTGCAAAAGTTTAAACCTGGAGGATGCCCTCTGCTTGGTGATGGTAGGATGCAGTACAGGGTGCTCTGAGCAGTACATGAGGATGGCAGAATGTTGATTTGCCCCCAAGTTCTCTATCTCCCACCCCCTCACAGCACTGGGTGAAATGAGGGCATTGATTGAGACAAGATTTTTCACCAACTTTCAGAATCAAATCTGTGTAATAACACCTTCAGCTGAGTCTATTAGATGGAAACACCCTAGGGAAATAATGGGTGCAGGCACCACTGCAATAATGTTAGCAGGGACCATTGAGATCTTGGTGTGACTTCTGTAGCAGTACTAAAAGAGCATCCCAGACTGTGCTGTTCAGAAAACTTTAAAACCAGCAGGTGCAGAGTTTGGAGATTTTATGGCTTGAATAAGGGAGAGAATATCTTAACCTCTAAGTATGGTGGGAGGCACCCATACCTGCAGGATTCACTGCATTCTGTTGTGACACTGTGATGACACCTCCCACCCTCTAAAACTCACTGGCTGCTTTGTTCTTGGCCACATTTATGGTTTCTTGGAGTTCACAGAGAAAGTCAGGAGGGCCCAGATGGGTAAATATGAGAGAAGGATATGGATATTACCAGGCTCAGGGGAGGACAGCATTCCATGGAGAACAACAACAAGAAAGACACTCTTTATAGTCACACTGTTGAAATAAAATGCTATGTGGCTGAAGAGACACAACCCCCTGCTTTAGGTAGCTGACATCACTTGGGGTTAAGAGCAACCCCTCTCTTTTGCTTTTAGACAACTTCTCTAAGCAAAAAAAAGAAAAAAAGTCCCTCCAAGTATCTTGTTATTTGGCCTTTTCCTCTTCAGGGTTTTATTTTCTGCATTCAGTGGTGACATCTGTCACCAAAACAGGCTCATTAAGAATCAAATATGCTTACAGCCTTTTGTATTAAAAATATTTATTTACATTTCCTTTCTAAGGCTTGGGAATACTTGCAAAAGGTCAATTTTTTTCTTTTTTGTTAATTGGGCAGGTGAGAAGTGGAGATTAGACAAAACCAACTTTATTTCATTTATTTTATTCATAGACAATATCGCCAGGTTATCTGAAAAATATTCATGTTAAGTTTGAACATGTGATTGATTTGACTAAATATTAGTAATCTATCTTCCATATATAGCCTGAAAAAAATTCAGGTGTGGAATCAAGGTACCGCATCACTGCTCCTTGTGTCTGTAGAGCTGCAGTTATGTCTGCTGATTGTTCTCAGCTCTAACACTGCTGCCAGATACTCACTACTTCCATTTTCATGCCCTTTTTTTCCAACCCCCCCCATCAAAAGAACAACAAAAACCTCTGAAGCCCCAGAAGTGTCCAGCACTCAGAGTTATCAGGAGGACCTTCTTAATAATCTTAATAATCAACAGCTTACTCACTCCATAAATCTGCAGCTGATAAAATACTGACAGCACTCCCAATTGCACTTAATTTTGTCAGATCAACATATGTGGAGCAAAAAAGTGGGAGGGGGAAAAGGGGACTGAGGAAGTATATAGTCTGGTATTATCAATGCACATTAAAATATTCAAACTTCTGATAAGGCACATCCTCAGAATTAGTGGAAACCTACAGCTATGGAACCACGAGATCTTATACCTGTGTCTCTCTACAAGTTGCCTTTCATCTCGATTAGCTTTGCATATTGCTATTGCACCATGAAAAGAACGTGCTGAGAAATCTCTTTCCAATATTATATATATAAAAAAAAACCCTCTGACTAAAGTCTTAGTGACTAAAAATTACAGAAAACCCTTTCCTGCACATGATCAATATTGTACACTGGACCAAAAATGAGTTTGTCTCATTGAGGGCAGGAACAACTCTTGCCTGAAAGAATTATTTGCTTCATATTATATATATATTTAAAACTAGACAAAACACACAGTGAATGTTATGTCCTAGCAAAACCAAGCAAGCACATGTTTCTCTGCAGGAACGAAAATGTGGAAAGAAACAAAGCAATTTTAGGAGTTGTGGAAATGTATAGTTATGTCCTGACACTGAATGAATGAAATACGGAGACTTCAAATTCCTCTCAAGGTTTGTAGTTCTGAGAGCCGTTCTTATTGAACTCAATATTCTTTATCCTCAAACAGTATTGTATTCCCAGACAAATTGCTGAAATAATTGCATGAGAAGGCCTTAAAAATGAATGTAAAGTTCTACCTTTGTTTGCTCAGGTCTGATGTTTTAGAGCTATCCATGTGTCACCAAAAAAGATTGAAGAAATGTGGGGTTTTTTTTTGGGGGGAAGCTTAAATGAAATAGAACAAAAGGACTCAGAAATCATGGTATTGGACTTCTGAATCATTTTCAGAGTAGTTAATTCTCCAGTTACTCATCAGAGTCCTCTCTGCTGTCTCTTAATAATCCCCACTGTTCAAACCCTTTACCGCTGTCATAACCAGAACGAACCAGAACACAAGAGGAAATTCAGCAATGATCTGTCAGAAGAATTTTTCCTTCTTTTGCTAAACATTTTTTCATTACAAAACCCTTTTATGCACAGACTACTTTTTCATTTAGGCACTGATAACCTTGACTTGATCCTTCCTTCAAACTCCCCCATATGTTAAGCACCAACTTTTCCAACTAACCATCTCAGATAAAATATAAACAATAGAGCAAAAGCATTAACAGTACAAGCAAGCTTGGTAGGGTTCCTTCTTTATCCCCTTTTTGCACCATTCCTTGCTCCTATTCCTCAGAATTGAAATGACAAGCAAAGGATCAGGAGAAAAGCAGCAGAATTCTCATGGGCTTTTGGAGAAGCCAATGCAAAAAAGGTGGAGAAGGAGGAAGGGCTGAAACCAGCCAGCACTTATAACTGGTGAAAGATGTGGGCAACCAAAAGTGTCTATCAGTTCCTACCAAGCCCACATAGAAATAGGTGTACCAATGACTGACTACTCATAACTAGATAATAACACATATCTTGCATAATCTTTAAAAACTCAAGAAGATAACAACACATGGCATGTATTTCTGTTTCTGGAATGGTACCCACCTGAACCAGCTTTGACCCAGGGATGAAAGGCAAAATATTGCTTTACCTCTTTATATTACTTCTCCTGTCTCATGAATTTTCCATTCTCCAGAGCTACTGGTGTTGATGACTGGCAGCTTACAAGGGTATCTATGAATAGTAACCCCGTTGGCTGTACAATCTCATCTCATATCCTTCCATATGAAAAAAGTGAAATAAATGCCAAAGTGTCCTCATATTAGAAAACATAAGTGGAATATATTACTCACTCTCTGTCTAGCTGGGAACCATTATATTTAAGACAGTTTTATTCACCTCAGTGACACTTTTTGCTCCTTTGACTACTTCTCTTCCTGACCTCACTACTTCAGGATTGCTCTACTAAGACCAGCAGCAATCTACCCCCAACAAAGATAAATTTGATCCTAAGTAAGTGATATCTCTCAGGTAAGAGAAGCAGCAGGGGAACAAAAGTGATGAGTTAAGATACCACCAGCAATAGGATTGTTCAGACAAGTGCCTATTTCTTTTAACTGATTTTATTTCAAGAACAATTTATATGATAATCAGATCTGCTGCAATTTTTCCCCATTAAAAGTTAACGGTCCTTACACGTGAAAAAAGAAATCTACTGTTAATAAACTGGGCAGTTAGCATTTGAATCAGAAGAAACTGGAACACAAACAAATGTTTTTCATTTCTTATAAAACCTCATTCCCATTATATACTAAAGCTATATTAAAAAAAATAGGTATTTACAAGTTCAAAAGCTAGGGAAATTTAAGCTGGAAGGCTTCTATTCATCTCTTTTAATAAACATAACCTGTGCCAGAACTTGTATTACTGACTCATTTCCTTCTTAAAGTTGTGACTAGGCTTTGTGAAGTTCATTGACAAAATGAATGGTTGGTCAATATGACTGCAGAGAGCACTATACCTGTATTTTTTGATGCTTGTTTCAGCAGCAGTGAGTTGTTTACTGTCTGTGTCAAACATTACCTGTTGCCCATCCTTTCCTACTTATAGAAGTCCATGTATTCGAGCTTTTGCTGCTGTTTGCCATGAAACAGGATGGTGCTGAACCTCTGCACGTCTTAGACATCACTTTACCTCCCCTAAAATCTTTCAATTTCTCCACATTTGCTTAGACTTTCATTCAACACAAACACTGAGTGGATGCTTAACTTGAAGAGCCTGCTTAAACCTACCCCCATCCATCATACCACTTTGAGCTCATGCCACACAGATGTGCACGTGTGACTGCCACAACTGTGAAGAACAGAGCTTTCCCCTGCACTAACACCAATTGTGTTTGTCTGGAACCAACACTGTACAAGACCTTTTCCTACATTTTCTTTCCAGAGAGCAGCAGCTGGAGAGGTTACCCTGCAGCTTTGTTACAGTTTTCTGGACAGAAGCCTGTGAAAAGCTACAAACACCTTATCAACCCCCTACCCTGGGCAATACCCTTTTTGTTTTACAGTTTCATTGCTTCTTCCCAAACTTCATAAAAGCTTTTTAAAACCTTTCTCATTTTCTTTATCCTATTTCTATTTGTTAAGTAGCTGAATACTTTTGCTCATCTTTTCTGCATCTAAACCATTGCTTCCCTTCTCCCCAGAGTACAGGTTAGGGTTGAGTTGCCAGATGGTCATCACTTGGGCATATATTAATTTAGCCTCAAACTCCTCCCATTTCCCTCCTGAATCCTTTCCCTCTGCTACCTTTTTTAATCAGATTTTATGCAACACTTCCTGCATGCTTCTCAAATATATTTGGTTACAAACCCCATGGCCCTTCTTCCCCATGATATCTTCTCTTTCTTGATGTCACTCTAATTAGATTGAAAAGTTGGAGCATGTGTCTTACCCTCACACAATGATGTCCAATCTTAACATTTCTACTGATTATCCTAAATTACTTATATCTCAATTAAATATTACTCATTCCAAGTATATCATGTAACAGCACAAATCTGGAAGGATTTAAACAAGCAAAGTTTTTGCTGTGGAAGGAAGATATAGAGACTGAAGAGCAATAGGATATCTGTCTCCAATATAAAAAAACAACATTGTTTTCTGTCCAGGTACAGTTCATTATGTACTTCATCAGTTTATTTTCCTCTCAGACCTCCTCAGTTTGGTTTTTTTTTTATAGCATTCTGTTATTATTTCTGTTCCTCTGTTCACAGTATTGTAAAATTGGCATAATTTCAAGGAAAAGGGATTTATTCTAATTGTATACATGAGAACTTGTACATCTGTTAATGCCAAGTCTTCCTATAGTCTGTGAAATTAAATAACTACCTGTGGGAAAAGAACCTCAAAATTGCATATGATTGTGTGATTACTACAGAGAGAATTCATGGCAATGGTGTGATTTTTCTACATTTTTAATTCTGTGCAAGTATTCCCATGGACAAGATTATTGATAAGATTGTTCCCTAAACCACCCTACATAGAGAAAAATGAGCATAAAACTTACTGCTATTTCGTTTTCCTGAGAATCAATGCACACACTGAACAGCTGAAAAGGAAGAATTTTTTAATTATTGTTTGAAGTAAAATCTCTATACTCTGAGTATTTGAGAGGGGGAAAAAAGACATAAAACAAAACTAGAGAGTGTGTAACAATCAGAACATAATGGGAGAATTGCTTTTCACAAGAAATTGCTTTCTTGCAAAACAAAATAGAGAATTAAAGAGACAAGCTCCTGTGTGCCCAGAGACAGCTACACTTCACAATTTCTCTCTTTCATGGGGAAAATTCAGTAACATTTTTGGGATAGCTTTTCAATTTTTTTTTTTTTCCAATCCAGAACCAAGATTAACTGGGTTTGTCCAAAAGAAGATTTTCCACCTAAACGTTTGTGCACTGAAAACCACAGACAATGCAGGACAGAAGATGATCTGCTTCATTCAATCTTAGTCTAATTTGGAAGAGCCTTAGGTACTACCCTAAGCTACAAAATGAAAAAGCTCAGCCCTTGAAATCAGGTTTTCCATTAAAGTTCTACTTCAGTACTGGCAAATACAGAGGGTTCAGACTGTAGTGGTGACAGCTGAGTTAGTACACCTTCACACCAATGCTGTGAGCTTTTGTAGTTACCATCCTGCCTGTCCTGAAGCATCCTACTGTGTGTCCTGGGCCTGAAAGACATCATCTGAAAAAGTGGTTCTGAATCTGAATTGGTTTTGGCTTTTCTTCCTCCCTGGAGTGTTACTGTAAACAGTGTTATCACCAGACCAAGCTTGTCTAAAGCACATCCACTTACAGATGCTGATGTGATGCCAGTGCTCAGAGTTATCAGCTAAAGCAGGCTAGCTGAAGGTGAACTTTCCAGCAGTACTTAAAAATCTTCTAATCTGAAAAGAAAATTTAAAAAGTTTAAAAACAGCCATTTAAGATATTTCAGAAACAAGAAAGCTGTTAGAAACTTTCCCAGGACTGCCAGTAACCCTCCCAAAGCAGTTTCTTCTGGAAATAGCATAGTGTGATCAGCAGTATTTGAGAGCAAGCCTGTACAATGGCCTTTTGGGGCTTTAAGACAACAGTGAAGGATTGGGTCATACACACATCAATTTCTCTATCTGAAGGAAACGAGTCCCAAAATAACTAACACTTTCATACAGGAGACTGAAGTCCCCTTCAGCAGCCTCCAGAGTCAGTAGGAAGAGGTAGAAAGATTCAGATTTTGGGCAGGCACTCTACCAGCAAAAGCTGATAACAGAAAGATTTATTAAGTGCACCAAATTTAGCCTAGAGAAATCCCATGATTTTTCTGAAGTGCTTGACATAATATATCTACTCATTCATTGAACAAAAGAGAACATTAACAAGATGCCAGCTCAATTCACAAAAGCACTAGTAAACTCCTTGTCCACAGTATACTGAATGAAGTCAACAAGCTCCAGGCACTGTATTTATTTAATTCGTTTCTTCTGTCTTTGATCTTTCATCCCAAATGCTTTCATCTTTAATAATAATTCTTTCCTTAAAATAAAATCCACAGGAGAAGGGCTACTCCAAATAACTCTGTGTCGTGTTCAGTGGGCAGCTGAGATTTGTTGATCCCTCATCTTATTCTGCATTTTCAGTGTGGAAGAAAAGAGGAAGAAAGAAAATATGAAACAACACAGCCCTTCTGGTGAGGCTCAGTACACAAGAAAAGTATCACTGACCTGCAGTAGCTTCATTGGCTTCCCCTCAAAGTTACAACAGAATCTCTCACTGGCATCCTTCTTGTGCAAAGAAAATAAAGTCAGTCTTTTATGTGTGTGACATTGCTAAAAGAAACTAAGTCTGCGTTAATGTCACCGTTGTTGTGCTATGAAATGTGACTAGTGTACTAGAGTCTAAAAAAATCCCCTCAAACTCTCACCAGTATTTTTAAGTATCCCCCAATTTGATATTTGCATAAAATAAACATAAAATTGTAGCAATCATAAATCCCAAAGGGTAACCTGCCTGTGGTTGAATCCTAGAAAAGTTGGGAGATTTCTTTTTCCTAGTAAGTACCAAAGAGAAATTTGGAGGAGGACCAAATCAAGCATCCTAACTACAAAGAGGACAGTTCACTTTGTCACAAACACTACCAGCTTGCCCACATATCATTGAGAAAAAGGAATTAATAATCTGTAGGTCTTATTGAGGGCAGAACCCAAAAGCAACCCGAGGACAAACTGAACAAAGAAAATATTATCCAAAATTTGAAAAAGTTCAGATTCATCTTTGTTACTATGGAGTGAACACAGAGAGCTTCCCTGTAAAGCTTCACTTATGAACATATCGACTTGGTGGTGAGAAGGGTGTTGGGGATCTCACACTCTTGTTGAAAAACAATTTCAAAACATCTGAAATACTTAAGTAAAACATGGCAGTGTGAGGAAAGGATTAGAAAAGTTGAAGTGTGTTTACAATCACTGAGGATTTATTTCATGCAGTGGTTATCCTCTGTAGGGTAAGCCTAATTTTGTCAGGAATTGTTTGCAGAAAATAGGCAATTGCTAGGCCTTCTGAAATAGTATAATAAAGAATATCTATGTCAAAGCAGCTGGAATGTGAGCTTCAGATGTGCTTAACAAAGTCCTTATTTTCAGTGATAAAATATCAGCCTGAGACATACTTTACATAGACAGAGATCTTTCTAGGTGTATTTCCTAATTTGCCATATTTATTTTCTTCTAAGGCTATTTCTTTGTCCAGTAAGATAACCTCATATCTGTCTGAAAAACACACAAGGAAGGTATTACATAAACATTAATTTGGAGACTAATTTAAATAGCTATCAGTATTAGATATATGATAACATTCTTCCAATATTAAATGTTATTATATTCTGTAAGTGAAATATTACAGATAATAAATGCACATTACATCTCTTTTTGAGCAGTCAATTTCTTTTTTCAAGCATCTATTTTTAGTTTGGCTACTACCTTTGCTTCCTCAGTCTTGGATAAGATTGACTGTAGAAAGGTATAGAGCTCTGGGGTTTTGTACTGTGCACCGATACTTAAGTTGTATAAGATCCCTCTTACCACTCTCCATGCAGTGTCTGCTAAATGAAGGGAGCTCAGTGGTAGAAGTTTAAAGCTCACACTGAGTTTTGGTATTTGGATTAAGAAGTTGCAACCTTAATCACAGCTTTTTTCTATCTGCTGTAAAGCAGGACTGTACCCAGCCACGTAACACCCTGCAGTGCTGATATTGCCATCATTCATGGCTTCACCATGGATTCAACACAGGCAATGTGCAGAATGAACTTGAAACACGTATCCCAATATGCCACAGGATACTGTCAGGGATGGGAAGCATCAGGCTCAGCACAGAGAGCTATTTAACTCTGCCACAACGTCACAGTTCAGAAGCCACGTTGCACATCTCTACTGAGGATTGTTAAGTGAGAAATTTTACACATCTAAAAAGTCATGATCATTAGTAATCAGCCACACATTGGTATCTCTGGGCTTCTTGCTTGGTACCCAAGCAAACCAAACAGCTACTTAGCATCCCCTTTGCAAACTGGGGCTGAAGGGGTTAAATACCGTGCAAATTCCTTCAGCATCAGTTCATCAGGGACCAGTGTAATCCAACTAATATTGCTAGGCTGGGGCAGTAAATCAGTGTGTACGTCAATGGACTTCAAATAAGTTTCTATTCCATTGCATTTACTCTCCTAACATACTTTGTTTTCCTTGTGTGCCTCAAGCACATATTTCTTGCTGTTTACTATCCTGGAAAATGAGCTTTTTGAATTACTCCTTCAGAGCGTTTGAGATATGCTTTATTTTAAAGGCAGCAGCATTTGAGCATCCTTGAGACCACATGCTTTGTTTCATGATAAAAACAAAGTGTCAATACTGTCACCTTTGAGAGTTAGGGAACATCGGTCTTTCATTCCACAGTGTCAAGTACAGCTGTAATTGACAAAGTTATACTTGCCATGCTCCTATTTTGCAAGGAAGGATGCAAGAAAATCACATTTATGAACAACAAAGACAGACCATTCATGCTACATTATCTCAAGAAAATGGTAAAAACATTATATACCTTTCAAACAATGCTGAAAGGCTGGGAAATCTCTCTGGCCTTTCACATTCTGGATTTCATGTCATATCTTTGTGAACCTAACTGGTATGATAAATGCTTCATGCTTATATTCTCATTTTTAATCTATGTAATAATCAGCTGTGACATTTAAAAATCCTGCATGAGATGACTAAGCTGGAGTACCTGTCTCCATTACTGATAGGTGAAAAATATGCAAATATTTTGAGCAAAAGAGGAATGACTATCACTCTAAAAACAATTCCAAACATAATTCCTGAAGTGTATTTCATCCTGAGCATAAGGCAATCTAACATATTACACATGGACCCCAAAACACAGAACACACCTTCCAGAACACATCTGTGGTTATTTAATATCTCTGCTTCATACAGCCTTCCCTGCCCTTCAGAAAGGGATGGTACCAGCTAGAGGGTATAGGTAGGAGAACATTTTTTTTCATTTTAACTGGACTTTTATTTGAGGGGATAGAAAAAAGAACCTGATCATTAAAACAGTGGTGAGAAGTGGGCTTTCTGTATCCCTACTTACTTTCCTTTCTTATCCTGTTCTGCCAGGACTCTGAGATCAGATATACTATTTATTCTTCAAACTGTACCTGAACTACACAGTAGGTGAGCAGACTGACACATATATGGTAAGAGAAGGAGATAATGAAAGAAGATTCCTTTTACTCAAACACAGGTCAGGCAGTTGACAGTCTGACAATGTATGTGTTGATTTGCAGGTGCAAACTTATGAAATGACTATTTTTTAAACTGCAGTCCTCAGTTTTAACCAGTTTGGTTTATGCTCCTCTAACCTGTGTTGTTTTGACTATATGCCAGCCTTCTCATTAGAACCCAGGTTTTAATTTCTCCCCATTTTAAAGCAAGGAGCCCAAATAGTGTCACATGTACTCCACTCTCACATTGCTTTACCCAAACCTGACTCTCTTACCCCTAGGCTGGGAGCATCCTCATGCTAGCCATTCTTTGCAAAAACCTTCAGATCACATTTTAAGCAGATTTTGGCCCTTTCCTTTGTACTTAAAAACATGTGCCCCTCACCAGCCCATGCCTATTTCTTGGAAAGAACAACCATGGTTCAGAGGGAAAAAACCTCTCTTTCCTCCCCAGCCTGACCTCACTGCTGACTGCATTACTGCACAGTTCACTCTCCCTAATGAGAATAGGGAACTTTCCTGGTAGACTTTGCATTGTTTGCCTTCCCTCTCTATTTACTGTTCAAGACAAGCAAGCAAGACAAACTATGAATGATGAGGTTTAATTAAGCTGCAAGTTCATTAACTGAGATCCTTTGGGAATTACCCAGCCATCATTCACCCGTGCCCCATCATCCTTCCTTCCACCTAGAGAAAGGAGCTTCTATTGATCCCCCACAAATCAGTTTGAGCTTTGCAGGAAGCTTGCTGCTCAAGCAAGCATCTACCTTCTTTCTATGTCTTTCAAGGGTGGGTTTTTTCTTGCCTAACTGTAGGGTTTACAGAGCAGAGGGTGCAACAATCTTCACTGGACATACAGCCCCTCTCTGCCATCAAAGGAAAGAAACAACCATTCCTGGGGTGGGAGGGAGATATGCTTTGCTTAGCTGACTCAAATCTCTTCTCAGCATGCCTGTTCTCCTTCTGGCAAGAGATCTATGTCTACATTAACTTCAGGTATAGTTACAGACATTTGAGTCTGAAAGGGCAACTCCTACTTTTAGAGACTCAAGCTACTATTTATAAATTATCTAAACCCCTAATAAATGATGCTCAGCTTGAACACATGCCATGAGATAACTGTCCTGCATGCCTGCATCCATCCAGAAAATGTGCCTAAATCTAGAGAGTTAAAAACTGCCTAATATTAACCAGAAACAAATTTACCAGATGTACATTTAAGGGAATTGGATAATTTTTAGATTTCTTCCAAAAAAAAAGAGCACAAGATAAATCACAACCTACCCATCCTATTGTCATCTTGACCCAAATCAAGCCTGACAGCTCCTTTTTGCCACAGCTTTTGTTCCACTTTAGAAGTCTTTCCCGAAATACAGTAATCATAATCTCACCCTAAAACTTTCTTGGTCCTGATACTGAACTTTAAACCTCAAACTGCTTTCAAGTCCTTCTTGTTAAAACCCACAGTCAACGACCCATCACATTTAAGCTCCTATTTCAAGCTCAGCTAGAAAAACTGCTGTCTCAGGTCCAGAAAAGTGAGACACATCTAACTGCATGAGCAGAAAACCTTGTTATTCCAAGTCTCCTTTTAACCCAGACAGTGACAAGTTAGTATTTTGCAAGGCAACTGCCCAGCTAGATCTCTGCTGTGCAAAAGTATTGCCTGAAAAAATTTCCCAAATCCAGTCGCTGTGGATTCTGCACTCGTGGTTAGCAACAGACTGTGGATTTGCATTGCTCAAAGAATAACATGATTGCTGCTAGTTTATCTCTTTCTATGATTTCATGGTGGCGACTGGAATAAATCCTCTTTCCCATGATCATTTAAACAAACAGGAGGGTCAGATTTTCCTGATCTTTACAAGGATGGTTTGTGTTTTTGCTGGAATACATAGAGGTTTTGTCACAAAAGCCTTTGAGAATCTGTAAAGTTTCAAACAGAGCCAGATTAATTTCTCTGCATTTTCTCACAAACATGGAATCCCAGCCTGGTCTGGGTTGGAAGGGACCCCAAGGATCACAGAGCTCCAACCCCCTGCCACAGGCAGGGACACCAACCTCCAGGCCTGGAGCTACACAAGGTTGCCCAGGGCCCCATCCAACCTGGCCTTCAACACCCCCAGGGACAGGGCATCCACCACTTCTCTGGGCAGCCTGTTCCAGCCCCTCACCACTCTCTCTATAAAAACTTTCCCTCCCTTAGCTTCACTCCATCCCCCTTGTCCTGCCATCATCTACCCTTTGAACAAGCTGATTCCCCTCCTGTTCCTCTGCTCCCTTCAGGGACTGGCAGACTGCAATGAGGTCCCCCCACAGCCTTCTCTTCTCCAGGCTGACCCAGCCCAGCTCCCTCAGCCTCACTTCATAGGGGAGCTGCTCCAGCCCTCTGATCATCTCCGTGGCTCCTCTGACCCCTCTCCAACAGCCCCACATCTTTCCTGTATTGTGGCCCCAGCTCTGGACACAGGACTCCAGCTGGGGCCTCTCAGGGCAGAGTAGAGAGGGACAATCACCTCCCTGTCCCTGCTGCCACCCCTCTGCTGATGGAAAGGAACACAGAACAAAGGAACTTTACAGAGGTGGCACAGATTAACCTGGTTGTACAGGACAGCTTTCAGTTCAGCACACTAACATGGACAGCCTGCAAGTAGAGCCGATGCTTTCTGGAGGAAACAAAATGGACCTGTCTTGCTCTTCAAGTCATCCTCATAGACCCAAACAAAACCACCATTTGGAAAACAACACCAACCATGTCAGCAACATCACTGCAAAAAGGCTGTTTTCATCAGTGGTGCAATTTGGATGAGGCAGCGAGGACCCATCCCAGTCCTCAGGGGAGAGTCATGGTATTGAGACAAAATCTGTGCCCAAGACTTGTAAATTATAGCATTAGGTAAATCATCTTTCTATGATTGGTTTTAGTAGTTTGTGCATCTTAAAGCAGTAGAAAAAGGATATTCTGTAAATTTTTTGCTATGTGCAGTCAGCCCACAACCAATTCTCAAAGTCAGATAAAAAGACCTTATCTCCCCAAACCCCAGATAGATGGGCCTGTCAATAAGAGATGATTCATGAAAGCCATTTGTCTTTTACTGTTCTTCTGAGAAACTTGGAAGGGTAAGAAGGTGCATCTTAAAGAGATTTATCAAGGTGATAATGGGAGAAGAGAGAAATCTCTCTCTTGCAAAGTTTTAATGGATATCTAACATTATTTCCTCCAACCAGTTCAGAACTTTAAGAGAATGCTCAAGGGGCAATGTGTGGGTTTGGCCATCTACTGCAGTACATAGGAAGCCCGGGGGACTATTTAGCAGTATCTCTGACTCAGTGGCACCAGGGTATGACCAAAGGTCTAAAATAAACCTAAATCCAGGAAGTAGAAAGACCAATGAGTTTACAGGGCTTCCCCCAGGGCTGATTATTGATGACCCCTTGAGACAGAGTGAACTATGAAGCTTTCCTGTCCATCTTTTTCTCATAAATAAAGATGCTCAGTTGATAACTGGAGACAGATTCATGTACTTTGATTCACATTTCTGATCAGTGTGAGTTCTTTTGAATGTTGGGGTTTTTCGGGGGGTTTGTTTGCTTATTCTGAAAGAGGCTAACCATAGCCAAGGAGTGCAATGCTTCCTCTGCAAACAGGCTTCCAGGGAAAGCTTTTGAAGGTAACACTGAAGATCCTGCTCAGATTTGCATGGGGGAAATGCACCACCTTTTCAAAGTGGTTTTCCTTCAGGAAGAGGGAGCATTTTGACCTAACCCAAACTTGAGTAATTTGTACAGACAGAGGTCACTGACGCAGCTTTGTACTTTCACATTTCTTTCAGCATTCAGAAAGTGAGTGTGCTATCTGCTTCTCCAGCCAGTGAGAAGGGCAAGAAACTTGTGCCCCTACTCACTTTGAATACTGAATCAAACAAAGAAGATTGCAGGGGTTTGTTCAAAGTGAAACCTTCAAATTATTCTGTTTAGGGTGCAGAAAAAGAAAAAAGGAGTATATTTTTTTTCTTACAAATATGCAGAGATTACAAGATAGTTTCAGTTTGTCAAAACCAAAACCAAACATGGTTCAAAGGGAGGTGTTTTTGCAGCATTGGCAAAATCCTTGTTGCATTAAATTTAGGAGTAGCTGCAAAGCCTGTTGTCTCTAAACAGAAATTCTGAGTAAATATGCAACCCACAGAGGCTCTAGCTCTTTCTGCTCTGGAGAGCCGCTGTTTGGGGCTAAGCCACCACATCTTCCTTGGAGCTTGTCTGCATACATCATCTTGTTACGCAGCAAGGGGAGTCCAAAATATCACTACTATGGTCTCCCTACTTCCTGAGGCCAAAATCAATGCACTTCAGTACCTGCTGCGTTGGGTGTAGAACCAGCTCTTCAACTACAGTAAGCAAAATGGAGAGCCTGTGCCAGTAGACTAGCCATGCCCATGAGGGTGCTTAAAAAGACAAGGAGATGGATGGCTTATACATACATGGAAAGTTCAGATCAGTTCTTCACTGGGGCTGTCACTATATACTGAGATCAATAGAGGGATGTAGTTTCCAGATACATCAACTTGTTGGTTTGTTTTGGGTGGGTTTTTTCCCCCCTCTTTAAATTGGTTTGCTAAAATGACCTGAAAGCAAATGCAACACTGGAGTTTATTTTTGGGAGATTGAAGGGAAAGATACAGCTGCAGTCCCTTGTAAAGCCTAATGGGAAAATATATTTCATATGAAATGAGGAGTGGATAATTATGTGTTGCCTAAGAAAGCGAAAACTGTTCCCTCCTAGAGCTTATTTTGTTTTGAATTTAAGTGCTGCTGGTGAATTTCTGTCTATGCAAAATAACTGAAGCAGAGGAGAGCAGGAGGGAGAAGCTACACAAGAAGTCTGCACACAGAAGCAAGGAAATGTTGTGAATGAATTTGGCTTTTTCACGTTGAAACATGGGTATTTTGGACAAGGTGAAGTAGTTATCTAGTGGAAAAGGAAGCAGCATGCCTATTAAAAGAGGGATTTAGAGCATTACATACATGCAAGTCGATTTTTGCCTTTAAGGAACAGAAATCCATTAAGTACTTTAAAGGAAAAAAAAAATACAGCCTGCAGTTTCCCAATCATGTTTCAAAAAAATAACACTTTGATCATAGGAGGACACAATGATGCTTATAAACCAACAACAGGATCTACAGAGGGAGATGAGGAAAAACTGCAGGAGGCTTCTTAATGGTGCTTGAAACTAAAAGAAGAAAAAAGTAACAGCAAAACAAAATGTCTCCTTTAAAATATCCCTTTCAAAACATGCAGAGATTGCAAGGAATATGCAATTCAGATTCCTCTTAAACTGTGATTACAGTGACAACAGGATTTTTTTTCTAGGACACGCTATCCCACAGTCTGCTCTGGAGCCACTCAGAAGCGCACGAGTCAGGCACAGATACAGAGAAGACAGAAACCAGCTGGCTTCAGGTATGAAAACCCCTGAGGTAGCTCAGGGCAGAAAACTCATATAAATAGTTCAGCACCAGCCTGGATGAAAAGCAAAGGAACTTCTTGGCCAAAAAAAAAAAAGAAAAAAAGAGGAGACAACAGATAAAACCAAGGAAAACTATTCACAATAACTATGCAATTAGTGAAATAGATTTTTACAAGGATTGCTATGTTCATTTTAGGTCAAATTTTTTTCATTCACAGAATCAAAGACCAATTGAAGATGGAAGTGACCTCTGGAGCTCATATGGTCCAACCTCCTACCCAAGCAGGGCCACCTACATCCAGTTGCCCAGGACCACATCCAGATGGCTTTTGAATATCTCCAAGGATGGAGACTCTACAGCCTCTCTGAGAAACTTGTGGCAGTGCACAGTCACCTTCACAGCAAAAAGCATTTCCTTCTGCATTACCAGAGACCTGGAGACAAAGGTTTGGCATTTTAAGTCTTTAATTCCAAAGGTGTGAAATATAACCTTCAGTCAACTCAAAGAGAATTTTCATTCCAGAGTTCAGTCTTCAAACATGCAAATCTCAGCAATGAGTCCCACACACATCTTTAAAACTGGTTAGTGGATAGAACCTGATACTTTTAATTCTTTAACCTTTGCTGAGTTAATGCTTCAAAGTGGTGCCATAGATGTTTAACTTCCCTCCCCATCACTAACAGCTGGTGGGATTGCCTTTTGTTTGCACGTTTTGGACTTTTTAAAAATTATTGTTGCTTGGGGTTTTAATTGTTCATTTAATTTTTTCTTCTTTTTTAAATTGGGGAAGATAACAGCCACCTCAGTGATGCATAACTAACGACAGGCACCAGCTCTGGTGATGTCATGGTATGTCACAGCAGGCAGGACGCTGGCAGTGGCCTCATCACCAGGGGGTGGTGATGCTGGCAGCACATGACAGGTATAAAAAGAGTTGCTGGGACTGCTAATGTCACAAGAGCATCTGGACCACTCTCTGCTCCAGCATAATGAGCATGATGACAGACAACCACATCACACTGTGAAGTTGCGTGTGAGAACTTGTGCTTTTACAGATGAGGAACATGGTCCACAGCAGCCACTGACCTGCATTTACAGCTGAAGAGGTACAGCTGGCCCTTGAGGAGTCACATCTGGCCTACCAACACAGGAGTCCCAGTCCCACGGACTGAGCCTTTTCAAGTGATAAACTGAGCAGCAGCAGCTGCACAGGACAGGGTTTTATTTCCACATGCCAGAAGCAAACAAGATCAATAGTTAATTACCAAGAACTACCTATAATTGGCAATACCCTTTACCTAGGATGAAATTAGACAAGTCTGTAAGAGTTTTGAGTGCAATACCTGCTTCTTAGTGACTAACAAAGCTTTTCCTTTCCCAGCTTCATTTAAGCAGGTCTCCCCTCACTGCTCTCCCAGTTCCCAGCAAATGGATCAGCTGCTCCAAGACACAATTTCTGTTCAGAACTTAAAAGAGTTTCACTCTATTTACAATTTTAAGGCAAATGTATTTTCATTAGTACTAGACTTGCCTGTTTAGAGGTTTGACATTTTATTGACAGCCATACAAGTTAGGTTATGCAGATGGAAGAGATGCTGCCATTTTTAGGTATAATTAGCATTTCATTTCCTTTCAAACAATTTCCCCATCATGTTGAGCACCACCAGGGCAATGGGAATGTTGAAAAGAACACTCCACTGCAGGTTTATGATATTAAAAAAAAAATTCCATAGCAATTTCTGTACTAAGGTTTCTGGTGGGGTTTTTTGTGGGTTTTTTTGTTTGGGTTTTTTTGTTTTGGTTTGGTTTTTTTTTTTTTTTTTTTTTACAGTGACATTTTACCAAGCAGCATATCTAAGGCTTTAGGAAGAGTTGACTCTTATATCTTTTCTATTATTATTTAATTTTTCTCATAGAATTAAAAAGTTATCTTATGAAATTTTTTCCTGCAGAAGGGAAGTTTTTAGTGAATAACATGATAGAAAGGAGACCAGGAATCTCCCTGACTTTGGCACAAATGACTGGGGCTAACTTGCAGTCATCCCTGACTCCTAGCTTCATACATACAGCATTCCCAATCACGGTCCCAGTGACCTTCTGAGGGGTGTGAACAGGGAGACAAATCCCCTGTTAGACCCATGCCAGGCTGCGTTGGTATTTCGGTGGGCTGCTGAGGGAAGGGATGAGGACCAGCAGTGCATCAGGTCATAGATCAAACCCCAAGCATCTGGGCCTCTCACACCTCAAACAGACTGCTGCAGGCAATGTTTAGCCACATCTCCTCTCTTTGAGAAACTTGCCAGGGGAAGTCACATCAAAATAGATGCATCGCCATAAGAAGTTCAGGGTGTAGTGAGAGGTTTGCTGACACCTTCCCCATTGATTCCTCCTCTGTGAGCTGAGATCCTCCAAGCTCTGGCTGGATAGCAGACAGAAGATCACACCTTCCTGTCACAAGGCTACATGATCATTACAGCGCTTTCCCAATTCCAGGGATGCTCTCTGAAGATATTAAAACCCAAGCAGCCCGATTCCTGCTGAATCATAGCCCAGAATTCACTATCCACTGGGCTTCTCAGCACAGCAAGCGAGACCAACATCTGACAGTGATTTACAAAGCTTCTCCCTGACAGGATTCAACTGTGGCTCGCCTCCGACACCAGCCTCTGCTTTAATAGCCCTGATGTGTCAGCTATGCTATTCTTGCCTCCCACCCGTTTTCTGCAAAACATGGGGAATATTCATGTCGCTGTTCACTTCGGTGACAGCAGGAGAATGCCCCAAACACGACGTCTGGCGTGTGCCAGTCTAGTCACGGAGATAATTATACTAAGAAAAGCAGCCTGGAGATTTAGATTTGGTAATAGTATGGCATTTAATGTTTGCCAGAGGTACACTGCCAAGCAGTGGAACTACAGGATCCTCAATATGTTACAAAGCAAAAAGTGGTGGTATTTCCTGCTCTAAAACAAAGTTTCTAGAAAGTCAATTGTGAGACCTTGGCTTTACAGAGCAACTGCAGGAAAAAAATAAAAAGTTTATGGTCTCTAATTTTTCTTTTTTCCCCTTTTAAATGCAACAACCACTTTGCAATTTCTATTTTTCTGGTCATGCTTTCATTAGAATGGTGCTGAGTGGCAGCCGTCCCTTTGCAAATAGAAATGCCCCCATCTGATACAGGGTATTACCAGAATCACAGAATCACTGAATGGCAGGAGTTGGAAGGGACCTTGAAAGCTCATCCAAGTCCAGCCCCCCACCAGAGCAGGATGACCCAGACTAAATCCCACAGGAACACATCCAGGTTTGTTTGAATGTCTCTAGAGAAGGAGACTCCACAACCTCTCTGGGCAGCCTGTCCCAGGGCTCAATCACCCTCACAGGGAAAGAGTTCCTCCTTACATTCACATGGAGCTCCAGCTTGCACCCTGTGGGTGAGAGTCTCTAAGACACACTGTGCAATTACTGTCACTTAGCAGGAAGTTTAAAAGGTTTATTTGCAGAGCAACCAGTTACTTTCTACTGTAATAATATTATTTACTGATTTTTACTATTATTTCTGTGTGTCTTAATCTGGCAAGTGGTGGAGAAAAACCTTTAAAGAAACAATTTAATACTTAAGGAGCAAGAGCTCCTACATGCCAAGTATATTATTTTAAGTTGAAAAGTGAACTGTGAAATGTTCTAGCAGCAGAGTTTTGATTCTCATGGTAATCAGATGTACACAATAGGATTTTACTATGCAAGAAGTTATCTGTAGGATCCTGGTTTCTGTGCTAGATACATGCCTGATACTCATGTAGTTGTTCTTAAGCAGAACAAAAATCATCAAAAAGCTTCCATGCTTACCTGTCACCTCAAGATAAATACTGAATTAAAATAACATCCAAGATGCCCTGACTGAGCCTGAAAGAAGCAGCAATAAAATGAGAAGCACTGGGCCACCATTTATATTTATTGAAAGTGTAAAAAACAAGATTAATTTCTGTATAATCAAATCCACACATAAGCACCAATTTCTACTGTTGTAGTTCAATAAGAGTAAATTGAACGGTGTCAGGATTGATGGCTTTTCCTTGTGAGACAGGTAACAGCCACAAGAGGCTGTGGAAATGAATCTGAGCCTAGTTCATGTTGTTTACAGGGAGCAGGAAATCCCAGCAGCCACGTGGGAACTGGCTGCACAACAGCACTTGAACAAGCAGCAAACTTTGCTTCATTCCTCTTAGGTTAAAAAACCCACAAGCTTTAATTTTCTCCTTTATTTTTTTCTGAGTCTTAAAAAATTAGGAATGACAATGTCAGCCAGTGGCAGCCAAGGAAAAGAGAAGAAAAAAATTCTCTCATGATGGGAAAGTTTCAAACATTGACAAATCTCTGCCAGCTCTGTATACAAAAGCAGCTTTAATCCAGGCTGCTTCTTTGTGCTGCGCTGCCAGATGAGTCACTGATAGATGGAGGAGTTTGCAGTGCAGCAGACATGAAAACTGTTCCTTATTATAAACCAATATAGGAATTTGCATACAGAAAAGCCATATATAAAGACAGACACACAGAAGAGTTTAAAGAAGCAATGGTTCCTGCAATCACACTTCAGCATCCTGGTGCCCAGACATTTCCTCACTCCTCCCAGCATCACAGCCAGCAACAGAAACACCCTTTGGGGCTCCACTCCCAATCACTGAAACCTGAGAGAAGACTTTTCTCTCTTTTTTTCAAACTTTCTGCCTTAATTACTATTCAAGCTGTATATGAACAGAGGCAGGGATTTGTTCAAAGGCTGGATTACAGGGCTTGCACAGAATATGGTGCTGCCTTGAGGCTTTTACTAAACATGCTGCTTGACTTTGCAACCCAGTGCTCTCAAACTGGAAGTTAACCATTGTTGCACAGTTTTTCCCAAAGAGAAAAACTTAAACTTGTTAGCATGTGCATTCCAGTCAGCTATCCAGAGGCTCCATAAAAAGATATTAAAACCAAGTTCTAGTCAAATCAGCAATAGACTCCTTCACTTATTTAAGTCAGGCTTCAGTTTGGACTTCAGTTCAAGGTCCTTCCCTGCAAGGATGTTGAAGAAGCCTGTGGCAGGAGGGATTTGTGCCTCCCACAAGCACTATCTGCTACCCAGGGAAGCAGCAGCACACAGTGAACCAGCAACTCCTACAGCTCTTGACCAGAAAGGAGAGAAGCTTGAAGACCTGTGCTTCTTTGGGATGAGGGCAGTGATGGCACCCTGCAGAGCTGGGCAATGGTGCCCAAGTCCCTATAACATGGGAAGAAGGGCACCTGTTTAGGAGCAGGAGCCTGAGGACTTTGGCCAAAGCAATGTACTTGGTTAAGCCTGTGGAAAATTAAGGGCTTGGACTCCAGACGTTGGTAATCCCATTCCAAGTATCTGTCCTTAATATTTGGCTCAGTAAAACATCCCTCAAAGCGGTCAGGAGGAGGAGTTGTCATTACAAGAGCCAAGGCCTGATGGAAACCCTGGTAAGAGGGATGAAAGACAAGAGCTGGTGCTGGCTGCATCCACCTGCCCACTGCTGGAACTCAAGGCAGGAAGAGAAAAACAGGATCACTTGAACACCCAGATATGTTAGGATATTAGAATGGGATAACCAATGTCAGGGTTATTGGTTGTCTTTTCAGAAGGACTTGGTCCCTACACAAAGTTAGTTGACCTAATGTAAAACACGGGGCTGCCTTGTTTGCTGTAGTGCTGGGAATAAGCAGCAGCAAAGGCAATCTCTCAAATGACCTCAGAGACCTGCTACAAGGGTACTGCTTGTATTTTGATTAGATAAGGCTGGCCTGATTGCCCTTTTATAGAGCCTTTACGCTTCGAAATACACCAGCATTTGCTTACCCCTTCCAAGACCTCTAATACAGAAAAAATTCTGACAAGGCTGCTCTGGTTGTCATACAAAAGAAACAGCAAGAGCTGAAGCTGAAATAAGGAGCCAAATAAAAACATAAATATATTTATGCAGAGCCAAAATACATGTTTCTCCTTAAATTGTTAATTCTTTCCCTTGCCAGTTGGAAGCTAACGCTGAATCCAATAAAGCAAAACATCTCACAGTAAATTAGCTGCAAGTGAATCAGATCCAAAGTTGATTTTTTTCCTGCCCAATACAAATTAATAAAAAAAAACCAAGTAAAAAAGAGAAAATATTTCTAATTTATGCAATGTTACAAAAGCTATATCCATCAAGTTACTCTGGAGAAATGGACTGTAGTAATAAATTCCCTTTAAATATAGCCAAGAAGGAAATTAAAACGGGCTTAAAATAGAAATTGAAACCCTCAGTATAAAAATATATTGCTGAATGACAGTTTCCAGATCCAAACCCACCAACCCATTGAAGTCCCAGTAAGATAAATGTAAGACTGACATACCAAAACTATTTCAGAAATATAATTATTAGAAGAACGGCTCTATATGACACATGTGAGAACACCATGGCCTCATGCAGCCCTCACCCTGAAATGCATTTGAGTGTTGATGTGACACACATCTCTCTCACTTCAAGGAATAATCATTGTATTAGTAGAACATATTACTTTTTTTTTAATGCTTGACTAACAGGACAAAAAGACACTCTCAAAGTCACAACCCAACTCTGTGGAGAAATGAGTCGAACTCTGCTGATGTGAAGGTTGCCATAGCTAAGTGAGGTGGTCCTTCCTCCTCAAGGACACCAAAGCTTTTAGCTGCTGAACATTCTGAAATGCAAGCCATTAGTCCTCAGTATCCCAGAAGTTCCTGTCCCTGCCAGGTGTGGGTTGCAGAGCTGAGCCTGGGCATTGCAGCTGTAGGTAGTACACAAACACACAGAGATGCCAATTCTTTCCAACACCTCAGCACATCCAGCTGTGATGACACTGAGAAGGCCAGCACCTGAAAGAGCTTAGAATGCTCTTTGCATGGCAGTCCAGCAGAGAAAGACTTCTTCAACAGTAACTTACTGAAACTGAGTGCTGAAAATACAGCCTTTGCAGTAGACAAGAATCAATCACAATCATCCAGGCAGCCTCTGATGCCTATATTTAATCTTTTGGATTTGGGCATCAAACTATGTTTCACATTATACTCCAAGATAAGCCCTTGGTAGTTACAGTCAAAAGTACACACAAAATACTAACTGTGGAAATTGCTTTAATTTTCCAACTAGTTGCTATTTCCATACTTCACTATGAGCTGCTCCAAGTGATGAATAAGAGTCTCACTTCACCTCCCCAGGTCTAGTTAGTAGGTCTGAATCTCTTCACAGGCTCCAGGGACATAATTCATTTCATAAGAAAGGAAGTAATAATACAAGTAATAGAACTATTATGGTGGGGGGAAAGGAACATTACCATTACTGCCAACAATATAGATTTTCTCCATATACTGAAGTCCTCCCAACTTCTCTATAGACACAGAGACATTTTTCATACTATGGTTTTGAGAAAACAGTTATGGATTACATAAACATTCAGGTTTTGCACATGCTTGTGTGGATTTTGGAGAGGTGGAAAGAAGAAAAAGGCAGCCTGTCTTGGAGGGCAACTAGAGCTGGAGACCTGATTTTTCAAATATATCATAAAAAAAAGATTGTGGTTACAAGAGGTTGGGAGAAAGAGTGGCAAATGCTGTCCACAAATATTGACCTGCTCCAAAATTGCCTGGAATTGTTAGAGATCTTTAAGCGTGCTTGGTAAACACAGGCTTTTCACATTGGTTCTCCAACCATCTTACTATTAGACAGTTTCAGTGAATTGAAGATTTGCTGTGTACATATCAATTCAACCTCCTTGTAACTCCTTGCTCAATTAATCCCACCAGTGGACTTCTGTCTCCCACTTCTACATCACATCTGCCACACAGAGGTTTGCAAAATAAGCTAATAAGCATAACAAAGAAGGTCACACTATGCCTCCCTATTCACGTGTGATTTTGATTACACACAGTAGAATTTTCAGCTCTGAAGTTTAGGGAATTTTACAATCCCCACAGATATTGCATTCAGTGTGGACATTCACTCAAAGCCAGAGAGGTCCTTCTCATTGTTATAAAAACGAACCCCTGCAAAGCTACTGGAGGTAAAAGCAGTCAAAAACATCTTTTTTTCCTTTGCAACTGGCCTCTTTCATGTCTTTGCCTCTGGAGAAGAGGGATCCACTGCTATGGGGCTGCCTTGGCAGCTAGAGGCATGCTCCTGCGAGCGGAGGGACAATTTAGAAAGGAACCGGTTCATATTCTAACAGCTTCTACAGATTGCATCTGGAATTATACCATCCAGGCCAAACAACTGGATTGCTCATTAAAATCATCTGATTGCCAGGCACTTATCTTTGTGCTCACAACAAAAGAGAGAAAAAGAAAGAGGAGCTGCTTTTTTCAACCCTTTGTGCTACCATCTCTTTCTATCAGACTCTGCCTATTGGATGGAGATTTTTCCAGATTGGTTTCCCTGACATGTATTTCTATCCCTTTTCATCTGAAAGGAGAAGGTGGCTAAAAATTAAGAGAGTTGTTCATTAAATAGCCACCCGTGCTTTGAGAAAAGGTTATTCTTTCTTTGGATCCTTTGATGCAGCGTTAACGATGCCTTTCCTTCCAGAGGCTTTGTGCATCAAAGGCAAGCTCTTGGAGAAACAATTGGAAAACAAACCTAGTCCCCCCCATCCTTTCTATGGTGGTAATTTAAAAGATAACTGTTTTGAAGATAAAGTTGATTTCTGATAACAAAAGACCCACTGTTTAAAATGAGAGCCTGCTACTTTTAGCAGATGATTGACGTGAAAAACAGTCCATCAGAAGGAATGGCCAGATTGGCTGATGGTGACTTGTGACAACGAAAAAATAAAGCAGCAATCACAAGACAAAGCAGCTCCACTAAACTACTTCTGGGCTAGAACCACATTTTCTTTGTTTGTAGGTTTGTTTTAACTATTGGTGCATTTAGACCCAGCAGGAATGTAGGTCATCTCTTGTGAAATTACATCTTAAGAGAGAAAGAGAAAAAAACAACCACCTAGCTCCTTGCTTCACCCATTCTCAGTCTGTTTGTAGTGCTGACATGCTGAATTGTGGGAGTGCAAACTGTGTGGATTGTATTGTGGTTTCTTCCTTCTCTTTTTTCTATTATTACCACTACAATCAAGTTCAGTTGTTCTTATGAAAAAAGAAGTTGGAGGAAATAAAAAAAAAAGAAAGAGGACAACAAAAAGATATGGTTGGGATTGCCATCTATTATTTCTAGAATGCTGCTTTGTTTACTCAGGAATGTGTATATGAATTTGTTGGTGTAACAACAACAGTTTCTTGGCCCATGAAAAATTTTCTGCTCCTTACCCCAACAGGAAGGTCAGCACAGACCTGAAAACGGGTTAAGGTAACAGTGAGGTACTGGTGGAATTCAAGTGATGCATAAGCTTCATATTGTTATTTTGCCACAGGATACTTTCATGCTCAGCTAATTACTGTAATTACTGAAGTCTACACAGGGAAAATTATTCACAACCACCAAACGTGATCACACGGCAAATGTAAGAAAGATTATACATTCCTTGCCTTAAGAGAAAGAGCATATGCCAATTGTTTGGCTTTGTTGGGGCGTTTTTGTTGTTAATAACTCTCAGCATTGTTCACCAGCTATGAACATATCGTTACACACAATCTCCAAAGCCCACCAAGCACATTAAATATGCAGCCAGCAACACTCGGCAGGATTCTACAGCTACAGGCCACAGGCTCAAATGCACTCCTAAAAGGCATTGCAATGTATTTATTCATCTCAATAGTTGTATCAATCTCAACAATCATAGAATTGTAGGGGTTAGAAGGGACCTCGAGAGATCATCGGGTCCAATCCCCTGCCAAAGCAGCTCCCTAGGACATTTCACTGAGATAGGTGTCCAGATGGGTCTTGAATCTCTCCAGAGAAGGAGACTCCACACCTCCCTGGGCAGCCTGTCCCAGGGCTCCCTCACCCTCACTGGGGAAAAGTTCTTCCCCATGTTGGTGCAGAACTCCCTGTGCTCCAACTTGCAGCCATTGCCCCTTGTCCTGTCTCCACAGACACTGAAAAGGGGCTGGCTGATTCCCCCTGCATCCCCTGCTTAAGATAATTATAAACATTAATTAGGTCCCCCCTTAGTCTTCTCTTCTCAAGGCTGAACAGTCCCAATCTTCTCAGCCTTTCCTCATAGGGGAGATGCTCCAGGTCCTTAATCATCTTCGTAGCCCTTCTTTGGACTCTTTCCAGGAGATCCCTGTCCTTTTTATAACAGGGAGCCCAGAACTGGACACAATACTCCAGGTGGGGCCTGACCAGGGCAGAGTAGAAGGGGAAACAATAACACAGATATGAAAAAAGGCAGCCAGTTAAAGATCTTAATTATACAGAAGCAAGACATTTGAAAGACAGCAATGGAGAGCTCCATTGATTATCATCCTCATTCTTCTACTCAACTACTCTCACCCACAACATGTTCCTATCCTAACTGCAGAAGCCGTTTCCATACCCTACCAGACCAGGGTGGGTGGAGAAGCACTGAGGAAAAGGGATGGGAAAATGATGATAAAGGAATGAGGCTTGGTCCAGAGGTTGGGTCAGGCCGCCTGGAAACATCCCTTGCGGAAGAACTTGGGTGCAGTGCAGCAGCACACTCATGCCACACACAAAATAAATGGCCTGCAGCATGCTGCCTGGGGAGCTGCTTAGCTGGTTTGCTGACCCTTGTGCTGACAGCATATGAGCTCTCTTTGCTTTTTAATAATAAGTGCACATTCAGCTGGATTTGCAACAGATTCAAGAGAAGGTTTCCCATGGAATCCCTTGGATTTTTCTTTCAGTTCTGTATATAATTAAGCCCCAGAAAGCTTCCCTCAAAAAGTTGGAAATCAAAAGGGCCAAAGAACAGCATTATGTGATGCTCAGTCACCTTTCTGTCAGGGTGCAGCTAGCTACCTGTCAGATTTAAGACCTCCAACACTCTGTTGAACTAATGTAAAGGATGTGTTAGGATCTCATGGTCACTGTGAGGACAAGTCTCTCCTTTGTCAGTGCAGAACCTTTCAGTCTGCCTCAGTGACAGCAGGAGAGCAGCAAGTTGAATTCAGCATCAGGGCGAGCTCCTGAACCACTGTTGTCCTTTTATCAGCATCTTCTTCCTCCAGAGCTGCGTGTAGCTGGCTACTGCTCCACATACGCTTCTGTTTAAGTCCTGGGGACATCTGGAGACCACATCTGTTGCAGAAGACATGTGCAGCATATCAAAGCAAGGGAGCCCCCAGAGGTCTCAAATAAGTCCAGTACTCATGAGGGTCCATATGCCAGGGCCACAAGGGACAAGAGCAGCAGATGTTTCTCATGCTCCTGGGGCAGCTCCCAGTCTTTCTTTCTTCCTCTCCTTCCTTCCAATCTACTGACACTGCTGAAGTGACACAGGATCTACAGCTGCATATTTTCTGGAGGTTTTGTGGGTTATGGTCAGTCAACATTGATTTTTTTTTCACCAAAGTCAGTTGGTCATCTTGTTCTGAACATCCTTCTCTCCAGCTGTTAGTGCCAGCTCTGGTAGCACCCTTGGCAGTACCCAGGACTGTCCAGAAGACAACAGTCATTCCCAAGCCAGCTGTCAACCCTCAACTTTTTTGGGAGAAGGGGATACCTTTACAATGGCTGCCCTGAACTGTGAGCCCAGCACCATGTAAATGCTTCCATCTGCCTATTGATGAATTCTAGAAAGGTCTGAAAAATTAAAGCTTCAAAGTGAACCTGAAGCATAATTCTGAGAGGTCTTTGCAGGAATAATCAGCAAAGATAAGAACTTTTAAATGATGACATCTTTTTACTTACAAAAATTCAATAAAGGGAGCAAAATTCAGCAGAACTAGAGAGATAAATCAATACAGCAGCTGGAACCAACAGGGAGATTATCAGCAAATCTCTTGCTCTTTTGTGCTGCAAAGTGATGTTAAAAAACAGAGAGAAGCTTGAATGTGGAAATACAGCTCAAGTTTTAGTCACCCTAAAATTTATTCTCAACTCCAGAAGTTACTTCTGCTGCATTATTTTTGAGCAGAAAGCTTTACAACCCATCCTCAACCCATCCTCACTATAATTTTAATTTCATAAATATTTCTTATTCTCATCCCAGAGGCTCTGCTGAAACATGGTAGAGATGGAACAGTTCAACTTTCTCCCAACTTTGCTACTGTTCAACCTCGATGCACAGCGTGATGAGCTTTGCTGCAGATGTCACTGTACAGCTGTTCAGCCTGGGAGAGACGTGGGGGAGAAAGATGAGTTACTGCAGCTCACAGACCGGGTTATTTATGGTGAGTGAGCCTAGAGGCAGCCTTGATTATGAAGAACTGCATCCAATTGAGTGCATTTTTCTGCAATTACAATCAATTAAAAAAAAAAGAGGGTTCCTGTGTCTTAATAAAATGCTTTCCTTCTGCTGTCATAGTCTAAGCAGTGCAACTAAAATAAGAATGGTAACAGAATATATTTAAAAACAAATAAAAATGAGGGGAAAAAAGAGCATTTTAATTCTTTCAAAATAGGAGCACACTGAGGTGTGTTAGGTTGAGGCCATCCTCTTCTCAGAGTTTCAGCACATGAACTCCAGAAACAGAGAACAGGGAAAGATACTTCAGAAATTTCACAAGGGATAAAGTATGGATCTATCAGATACACATCAGTATAGAAAAAAGAATTAGCATATTCAGATGTATAAACTGAAATATTTCTTGGCAAACACAAACAGCAACCATTGCTTTTTACCCAGCTTTAACCAGGCCCATCAGTACCAGTTTCCACTGATTGATTGCAACTCAATGTTTCATCTCTTTCAAATTAAAATGATGGACAACCATAGGTGTAGAAAACACAACCTGCAGTGAGCATTTGAAGGAATTGGAATCAACTAGCCTGGATCAGGGGACACCTGAAGGGAAACAATAATAGATCTCAGATAAAGAAAGGAAATCATATATCATGAGATGCTCTGCAGCAATGTGTTGTTACGACAAACATTTTTTTCCATTTGATTACAATAACTTTTATCAACAAAGAAACTAACACTTAGGACAGAAAGGGAGTAGGAAAGCCATTAGCCATACCTCATCTTCTCACAGATTTATGGATTTAAGAATCAGATGCTGAATACAGCACAATGATGATACATGTGTTGAGAAATTGTCTTGTAACGGCTCATCCCGCCTTAGGTTGGTAGAGGGTAGATTCTGTCACTTTATTGTATTTACAAAACATCATTCAAAAAGGCAGCAAAGATGCAGTAGAAGCAAGAATATGTCAAGAAGCAAAGGGAGCAAGCTGCAGAAGCACAGAGCTGATTACAGACCCTGCGCTGCTAACAGCGCCACAGAGGGACCTCTTTTGAGGTCAGTGAATTCTCAGTCGCTTAAGTATGGTGCTGCACGCAAGTCACACTAAATAAGCTTTGTTACCTACTAAATAATGTCCATTTTTGAGAGTCTATAGGACTTTAAACAGGAAAGAAAAAAGCCAGACCAAGTTTCAATACACTCACTGTCAATAAGTATCTCATGCATCTCAAGCATTTATCTTCACCCTCATAGAAAGGTCTATTTTTAGTGCATTTTTTGCCATTCTAAGGATCCATAGAAAAATACATGACCATTAAAGATACACTCTCCATCCAGAGAGACACATGGCAAACCTTCTTTGAACCAATTGATCATATGTCACAGTAAAGTACTTCATCATTCCCACAGAGTTTTAAAACTATTCCATTTCAGGGAACTGTTCCTCAAGTGCTTTTCAAAGTATAAATCTAACATACTGATAACTTAGATAAAGAAGACAGCTTACTACCTGGAACTTTGTGGCATTGCTTTTGTTGTTTGAAAACAAGGTTTTGCAAAACCTGACATGGGCTTGAAACCCAAGAAAAATCATGTTACTTTATTCATCACAACTGCATAAACATTTAGAAGGTTTTTTTCATCTGTTAAAAAAAACCCAAACCAACAGAGCAACAAAGGAAGATTAAGTGAATCAGCCTTTTTAACCTTAAAAATTGAAAGTTAGGCAGTTACCTTGAGCAAAACTTCATACTTGCTCCTGGCCATCAAGCTGTTTAACTTTAGAAGAAAAAAACCCCTCACACTGATATTTTCAAAACTGTTGCAAAGCAAAGCAAGAACACTATTTCACCACCATAAAATCAGCAGCATTCCAGTTACTCAGGAAGTACCAGCAGAGGTTAGTTAAGCAGAGCATGAGAAATAGCTGGGATTTACCCAGCCCTTTTGTTATTCAAGATGAACTTCAGCTGCAGCAGGGGAGGGTTACATGCCCTTCAGCCAGCAATCTGTGCGAAGAGTAATCAGGCTGCTCCTTGACTTCCATCAACTGTGGTGTTACAGGCAAGCATGCATTGTTTTGGGGAAGGTTACCCGATTTTCTCTAATGGTTCAAGGAAATAAGGAAAACAGAAGATTTCTCAGCTCTAAAAACACCCCTAACGACCCCAAATTAAAAACCATAATCCTACACCAAAAAAACCCCAAAGAAACAAACCACACAAAACTGAACATCCTGGTGTGTATGGTGGAGGTGCCTGCTGTGTTACAGCCAGGAACTGAGAGCTAAGGGATCGAATGCCAGCTGACATTCATGTGATTTCCTCAATGCTTGTCCTGTCTGCAGCTGCAGAACCATGCCAGGATTTGTCTCCTTACCTGGCAGGTGTCAGTGTGTGACAGACATAAAGGTAGATCCCAGGCTGCTTTCTGCTTATCTCACGTCTAGTACAGGACTGAGCATGCACAGCAAGTTCGATTACTTTCTATTTTCAGCAATGATACAGCCTTTGCCAAAGGAGCTTGCTTCAGCCATTTGCACATCAGCACAAATCCACACACCTGCTCCCTCAAAGGCATCCACACTTCAGCTCTGCACCTTGATGCTGTACAGTCTTTGCTTCCCTCCAGTGTGTTGCACAAGTAAAGGGAAAATGCAGGAGTGGGAAGGATATTCCCTCAGTGGTTCAAGGTGGATCATGTTTTTGTAACTGATTAGTATTGCTGTGCCATTGCATTTCTCATTAAAATCCCTTTCTTGATGCTAGGTACAATTTGCACCATGTTTTCCACTTGTTTAAGCTTCAAGCTGTCGCTCAAAAAATTAATTTTAGCTGGGTTCATCTTTCCATCACAATCTTTTTGTCACAGTGGTTGATTAATTCTATGTCATTGTTTGCTCTTTTACAAGATTAATTGCAGGATGAGAGAATATATGACATTCTGGTGAAGGAATATATCAAGTTATTGTAATTCCATGATGCTGGAAAGCTACTTTTTTTTTTTCTCACCAACTAAATTCAGGCAACAAGCAAATAATGTAGTGAAACTGGTTTAGTCTGTTATTGGACAAATGACATCTCCTGAAGCAAAAGTCGTTTGTAGTTGTTTGTAACTAGAGCACTCGTTCCTTGCATTCTAGCTAAGCCCTCACAGCCTGAAGGAAGTCTCACAGAATCACTAGATTGGAAAAGGCCTGGCCTTTGAGATCATCCAGTCCAACCATACCTGTCCTCTACTAAACAATATCCCTGGGCACCCCATCTACCTGTCTTTTAAATACATCCAGGGTTGGTGATTCCTGAGCTCTTGAAGGAGGGAAGCCACTTTCACAGTCCAGAATGACCAGCAATGGACATTCTGGAAAAGGTCCAGCATTGGAACAAACTATTTCCTCTGGAATTTTATGCTGACCCTGAAAACAGCTAGTGCAAACAGATTTACCAAACTGCAACAGAGGAAGGAACATAGGAACCCCATCTGTTTTCACGTGGACTTTTGTAACCTCATGTAGGTTCAGAAGAGACTAACCTGTGCTCAGTGCAATGATCCTGGGCTCTTACTCACAGCTTGGCCATCCCACATGTCCCTCACATGTGGTTTGCTTTTAGCATTTTTACTCAACGATGAAAGCCACAGAAAAATCACAGAGTGGTCACTCGTAAGCTGCACATTTCCTGGTGGGAAGAGCTGTGACAGAGGTTTTCCCCAGGGAAGGCTTGTCCCGTTCCAGTCTAGGTGAACTGACACATCCAGCTTTAATGCCAGAGTTCTTAATGTGAAGTGAGGGTAGGGAAGGGCCTATGGACACTCATTCTTTAGTCTGTAAAGGCGTAGAGATAAACAGTACTTTGAGTTCAGCCAACCTTTCCTTGCCTTCCTGCAGTATACATTTATTTCCCCACAGAACTGCTTCAGATTTTGTATGATGTAGTCATACAGATTTTTTCCCATACAAACTTTATTTATTGAGCTTTTATTCCATTTATTCTCCTTATCAATTACTTGGAAGAAATACCATCCACCAATTAGACAACTGAATTGATATTTCTCTCCCAGTTTTGCATTGAAGCTTGAACACATCCTTTCTGTTCCTCATTCACCCCACTGGATAGCGAAGTAAGTTTTTCCAGAAATGTCTATGCTCTCCAGACAAAAAAAGGCTTGTTCCTTCCTGCATTGGAGTGAAGGAGAATATTCTCTTCAATTTCTATGAGCGCAGGTTTAGGCACTGCTTGCATAAATTACTTGCATTAGTAAAGCAGAACTAATTGCTCTGCATCTTAATAAATTTAGGCACCTATCCCCAAAAGACCTAACACTACATAAATGCAATAATATTCTCCATAATCTGTGAGGATTTTGCTATTTGGATTAAATCAATAAATAAAAATAGATGGAGAATGAGTTTTCACAGTGTGTAGCACAACCATGCAAGAAAAAAAATGCTTTGTGTTGCCTTTTATTGTCTTTCCCCATTCAGCTCTGCTTTTTGTATGAACAAAGTGGGATTTTTAGTATGATGGTGTTTAATAGGCAGTGCTCATGTGACAACGTTACACTGGATGTTGGATATTTTCTTCTCATTCTCTTTTAAGGGTTTTCTACTTGCACTTCTCTCCCCCTTCTTGTGAAGCAATCGAGCACATTCCACTCATTCAAATTCCCCTTTGAATTATAAGTTGGCTTCAGATGTATCAGCATCGATAAGGACAAATAGGGTACGAATTAACTTGGTTTGAGTATTGCCTGCGTATGGGTCAGATGAGTACCAAAGTCCTGCTGACCTTTGGGGCTGGGTGCATGATGCCAGGAATGCTGGGGGTTTTGTAAGCAGTCCTGGTGAGACCAATGGGGACTATTCACTTAAGAAAAGGTAGGAAGGCATATCACTTAGTTGGTGTTAACCTCTGTACCAGAACTAACTGACAACCCCAAAATGTCATCTACCCCAAAGAGTCTTGGTCTGCACAAAAACATTAATCTGAATTTCACAACTGCTTTTGCAATAGATTACAGGCACTGAAAATACCTCCACTTCCACAAGGAGGTAAATACAGGTTTATTGGTTGATTATATTAATTCTTAATTAATTCTACTTTTGTCTGACTTTACCCACAGTATTAAAAAAATATAATATTGTATAGGAAAGCACTTCAATGAAATCTGTGCCTTTTTAGTCAGTGAAAGCTGTGCTGCCTAATTTTTCCAGGACAAAAATAACCCCAAAAAACCCAATCCCACTCTAGTTTTTGTTATCTAAGAAAATTATGCTGCAATGTTGGAAATACATACTTGCCTGCTATAATTATGGCTGTCTAGAAAAAAAATCCACCTCTCCCCAGAGAAAGGATATAATAAAGCATTTAGAGTTCCTGCAAATTGCATTAACCTTCTCATGAAATGTTGCATCAGTAAGAGAATCTTACTGGAGTGACTGGATTTCAGGGAAGTCTACTGGAGTGACTGGTTTCAGCTCCTGACACAAGTTTCAAGCTTTTGGTTGCTACACGTATTGGCTGTATTTAAAGTCTTCCCATAAAGAATCCTGCTTGTAGGGGATTACTGCACAGACTGAATGCATAAGTGACCACCTGAAACTGCTGTGTCTAGAAACCAGGGGGAATAAAATCCTACAAACAGGCATTGTAAACAGGTTGTCACCATAACAGCAAACAATTGCTCCCTGATTTATGCATCGGTATTGCTTTAGGAATAGGGAATAGAAGCTCAAGACCAAAACCCACCAGACCCTCCACTTTCTTCTGTTTACTGCTTTCAATATTCACACTGCTCCAATGTGTCATGTCATATCTTGTGAGGCAAATCTGCCTTGTAGACTGCAGCCCACAGAGGAAAGGAAAACTGATTTGCCCTTTCCAGGTAAGAAAAATGTTCCCTGTATGGGGAGCCAATGTACCAAATGGAGTGAAATCATTATGGATATTAGAGCATCAAGGCTGTGTTTTTGAAAGTCTCCCAGTGACTTTGGGGACTTCGTAATTTAGCAGGAACTATGTGAGTAAATCCCAGGAGTAACTTGGAAAATTTCAGTATAAAAATTAAAACTCATGGAATTAATCTGGGGGGAAAAAAAATAAATTCTTGTGTTCCTTCTATCCAGATAGTAATCCTGAAGAAATGCTCTGTGAGGAAGAAGCAAAAGAAACATGTGAGATTTAGTGAGTTATGAAGAATAAGCCCTTTCTAAACCTTTTTTCCCCATGGGAATATTCAATATATCCCTTCATCATGATCACTCTGATGCTGTACTGCAATGTTCAGGATGGTCAAGTAATTTCCACAATTCCTCTCCAGTCTCAGCTCTCTCAACCTTCCTGCCCTGGTTACACATTCGGGGGGGAGAATTTGCAATTTGGAATTGTCACAAGGCAGCATCTGATAATCAAAATGTCATCTGTGTGGTAGCCTGCAAGTAAGGAGAGGAATTAATGAACCACAACATATACATGAAGAGAAATGTGTGCTTCATTTTAAAAACCTCACGTTTCTCTCCTTCCGTGAAAAGCTTTTCTTAAGGATTTACCAAAGAGTCAGGATTAAACCAGGATTACTCAGACGCCTGAAGCTTGCTATTTGTTTAAAATAACTCATAGTGTGAGGAAAATAAAGTGAATATATGTATTGCTCTCATGTTCACAACATGCAATTTTGCCTAGTCTTGGGGCTCTTGGGTATTGTACTGAACAACATAAGAGAGCTTTAAAAATTTGGTAGAATTACATCCAGAAAGCATATCTGGACATATAAAGCAGTGTAGATTTTTACAATATGTTTTTTCCTCCCTTCAGGCCATAATGCTCATTTAGCAAAAATGTGCAAAAGTGAAATACACATCAGTAAATCTGATGCGTAAATTAGAGAAGTCTCAAAACAATTTACATTTTATATACCTCCAAGGGAGTAAGACACTTTTATTAGCTACTGTCAGGTAGCACATAAATAACTGCAGATCCAATTGCCTGAATTTCTCGAACTTGTCAAAGGGCTTAATAGAAAGATTTATGAGAACTTCAAGCCTTAGATTTCAAATCCTTGGTATCTGTCAAGCTCCAGTTTTAATACTAAATTTCTTATACCCAAAAACTGTCTGTAAATTCAAAATGAAGCTATAGAGAGTTGTTAAAGGCTTTTATTTTTCATCTTAAATTCTATTCTTTTGTTCTCTTCATTATTGCTGGGAAGTCCTTTGTGCTGCAAAGTAATCTTACAGCTCATACCAGACCAACCTGCCTCGCTTTTCCCTGAATATATTGTTAATTTCTTTTTTTCCCCCAGCAGAATGATACTGACATTTAATTGTGTTATTTAATGTCAGTAACTGGGATGAATAATTTTTTTTTCTTTCTTTCTGAAAAGGGTTATTAAGAATTTTTCATTCCTGTGTTGGTTCACTTAACAGGAGAGGCACCACCTGCTTTCAATGCTGTAGCTTGATAGGAGACAGCAAATTCCTCATCTTGCTGCTAACACTGGAATTACATAAACATGGATACATTAGTCTCTTTTGAAGAAATCAGTGTGTAAATATATGCATACACATATACACACATACACTACATATACTTGCCTTTACAGTGAGCATCTTGCACATATGTAATTAAATTTAAGAAAAGGCAAATGTCTAAACAAGGAAATCCAGATCTGCAGCAACCAAACCCTTGCTCTGCATGACCACAATATTTGAAACCTCTGCAACATACATTTTCAGACATTCCATCATCCAGGATGATGCTCTCTGACTTACAGGTTTTTAGTCATAGCTTTATTTTTTTTTTAATTGAAAAGACATCATTGTTTATATACTAAATAGGAAAAGATTCCTGGGATGAGTTATTGCTGAAATAACCTAATTGCTGAGGAAGTCCAGGAAGGAAAGACTTAAGGAAACTAGAAGTGGTCTATATCTTTTCTGGATGATTTTTGGATGTTAAGGTTTTTGCTGGTTGGCTCTACACAAAAGCTACAGTCTTTGTAAATTTTGTCATCAGGAGCAACATAATGTTACAAGAAATTACATTAGCAATAAATGTAAATTAGTTAATAAATTACATTAGCAATAATCTAATACAAAATTTCCCTACCTCAAAGTTACTATCAATTTTATTTATGGATAAGAAAATTCACAGAAAATAAGAAGTAAAAACTTTTAACTATGCCTGCTCCGAATGTATATTTTACTAAACAAAGAAATTCTTCTATATTATATGAAGTTTTATTTCAGAGAAATTATATTAGAAAAATATTTCTAGATTTTCATGCCAACATTGAAAAGTCAGCATCCAATATCCAAGAAGAAAGCAGGAATTAAGATTTTGGATGAATTCCTAGCAACCAATTTTTGAAATTCTTTGATTTGGTAAATGAGACAACTTCTGGGTTTCAGGCTGGTTTTAAAAGCCTTTCTCTTAAAAGAAAAGGGAAGTATATCTTTACAATACTGTGTACAATGGCATTTGCATGTAATTATACAGAATACTTGAGAAACAGCATACCAAGGAATGAACACAAGGATCTCAAGTGATTGGCACTGTGGTACCTCAAATTGCATTTACCAGGCAATGAAACTTTCTTGGCATATTTTTGGAGATTGCACTCTGTCTGTCATCAGATACAATTGAAGTCAAACGATACCCAGCACACCAGAAAACATTTCAACTTCTTTCAATATCAAGTTTGCAGCTTCAGTAGGCTTCCCCTGAAGTACCAGGCAGTGACGGGTTGCATAGCACAGCGTTTTGTATTTGGGGGGGTTGGTTGGTTTGTTTTTTCCCCCAAATCACTCAGATTCTTCTTGAGGTTAAATGTAAAGTCAACAGAAATGCTCAGCTCATAAAGAGGCTTTTGTAAGTGTCTAGAACAACCTTTGAAATATTGTTGAGACTCGGCATAGCATCCTGTCAGAATGGAACAACAAAGGGTCTGTGATCAGAGAGTGAGACTTCCAGCCTGAACTTCAGTACAAACTTCCCACTGCTGAGCGGAGGTAACTTCACAATGCTTAAGTCAGGGGGAGCTGCATTTGAAGCTCAAAGCTGATAAAGTGAAAACACAAAGGTTTAGTAAATTAAATTATGACAATTGACTTCAATATACAAGAGAATAACCATTACCCAAAGTGGAAGTCTGTGCTTACTCTGGATACGCTTAGATCTGCCCCTTTCCCCTCTATACACCCCACTTCTGTAATTCTGGCCCAAGATTTAAGAGGTGGTTTTGTTGGGGTTTTTTTTGTTTTTTTTTTTTTTTTAACCTCAGAACACCTTAAAAACAACTAGTCATGACTCTGGCAACTTTGGGGAAAGAAAAGAAGAAAACACAAGCCAGAAATAGAACACCAAGATTTCAAGTTTTATAAATAACTTCCAGTATTTGTTTAGAACTTCCAAAAATCCCTTTAAGTAGAAACTGGTTTATAATACTAGCAAATTATATACTTTTAATGGCATTGGAATTTTTTTTAATGCCATGTACCTTTTGTTCAGAAGGTGGCTTTTCTCTACAGCCATCCTTCCCCCCAAAACATGCTCTGTGCATGCTGATCCTCTCCCCAGTGTGGGTTTTGAGAAGGAGCTGGCCCCCTTAAGCTACAGCAATGTAAATACAAACTTGCTCCCACTTGCTTGGGCTGGAAACAAAAGACTTATTTCAGCATAGCCAAGATTTTGCTAAATAAATTCTTACCCAGCCACTGATGAAGTAGTATGAGGACAGCAGTGCTATTGCTGCTTTGATCAAGTCCTCCCAGAGCTTTTCTTGGTGAATCAAATGTCTTTCCTGGAGCATGAGCCAACCATTCCTCCACAGCTCATCAGACCAGCACTGGCAATAGTTCTCATTATTTCCTCCTTTGGAGGAAATTTTACAAAGAAACTCTAAACTGAGGAAGAAATAAGAGCACTGGACTCCTCTGTCCTGCTCTTGTTACCCACTTGGTTTTTCCCTGCAAACACCTTCAGGCAGTACCTTTTCTTAGAAGAATAACAGCTCAAACAGCCCTTTATCAAATCTTTTAAGAATAGGGACTTTTCCCAAAGCTTTTGCTTTTCCATACCTGCATGTAATTACCTGCATACTCAGATCAATCTATTACTCCATGCATAAGCACATCCTCCCTGGGTTTTCTTTCCCTTAGGACCTTTACATTAAGATGACTACTCCGACTGCTCCAATCACTCAATTGCAAATGCACTTTGATCAAATGATGACTCAAGGTGACTCAAAGATTACTTCTGCAGGGAAAGACAAGGCAAATTGATCAGTGCTGTCACTGGTGAGAGACAACTCCTGAAGGAATAGTTCTAAAATGCGTTATCTTTAATGTAATCAAAGGAACATTGCCTTTCATTTTAAAATGCCTTGCAATATTTGTTAGTGCCATCATTTCAGGGGATCCCAGGGAGAAAAGTTAATCACACTGACTAGACAAAACCTAAATTGTTTAATTAAGGCTATCCCAGTTTATGTAACATTTTTCTGACTTGGTCCATGCACAGATAGATTTAAAATAGTAAGAGCATAGGTGTGAATAATCTTTCGGGGTAGAGATGCTGAAACCAAAGATGCAAGAGGGTTTGTGGTCTAGGAAAGTAAAGAATCAAAAGATGTTTTTCCTACCACCTCAGGACACATTTTTGATTGAAATGAGAAGAGACTAGACATGCCCATGGCATGGTTTTTCCAGAAGGCATCAAGCAGATCATAATCCACCCATGGATTACCCAGGCAGCATGAATGACAATTTGGTGTATTGCCTAGACACTGCTCCCAGAGCCAGTGATGAGGAGTTTGTTGCCTCCTGCTTATTTTTCTATTTCAGCTTTGCATTTTGATGGGAAGAGGAGGTAGCTGCAGCAGCAATGGAGCAGGAGAAGGTGTCCAGAAGCAAAACCTCTCTCTCACCTGGCAGCAAGAGGTGCTGCTAGCAGAGGAGCTGAAAGCCCTGAAATCCAGTTAATTCCTTATGACTTTCATTTCTGTGGCAGTGATTCCTTATCCTTCTCTTTTATCCACTCTGAGATGATGATGGCTTTCACTTGTTAAAAAAAAAAAGAGAAGTTTATGAGCCAGGGGAAAGTGGACAACTGGATTTAGATAGCTAAGAGAGACAGCAGGAAAGAGAGGAAAAAAAACCGTGAAAAGGATGTCCTAAAACAGAAGACAGTGAGTAAAATTAACGTTATTTTTAGGGATCTTCCAATGGATATTCCTTACATAATAATTCACAGGCATAAAAAGAAAATAAAACCTTTGAAAAACTATAAAAGGGGAAGGAATGGAGCCTGAAGAGCTTTTCTACATTCTTGGTGTCACAGGACACATTAGGACCCAGTCATTTCCATATAATAGCTGGAGAAAACATCAGAGTAAATACAAATGAAAACCAGGACTGCACCAAAGGAAAAAGGACCTGAGCATGAGAGAGGCTGGACTATTAAAGTGAGGCAAACTGCCTCTGAACCCAGTAAGAACACGTCCCTGCTGTCCATCTGTGCTGCCCTAGGAAAAGCATTGGCCTCTGTACTCTGCCTTTCAACACCAGCACATGAAGTCTCCTGCCCTAGTATAAAACCAGAATAAGCCCAGAGAGTTTTGCAGGGAGGTTTTAGATTTGTAGGTGCTGTAAGTGAAAAAATTTCAGTGTGATTCCAATCCTCCACCCCCCATCCCCCAATTTTGCACTTTCATTCAAGAATCTGTGTTGTCAATGATTTGTTCACAGCCCCGTGACTCTGAGCTCTGCAGCAAGAAAGTTTGGGTTACAGTCAGGCTTTACTCTCTTCTGATTCATCTTCTGTAAAATCCGTGCAGTCCCCATCCCTCCTCCTGACCCAGACTTCAGCAGGAGTAAATTTTAGTAGAAAAGAAAAAGCCAGTTAAACAGAGCTAGCAGAACAATATCAAACCATCAGAGAGACACGGGGTTTAGGTGACTGATATAAATATTTTCTGGTGGTGATATCTTTGTTTTCCTACAAAAATACTGTGTTTGAAAAGTTTTCTCTTTGGTAACATGGGCAAAGAAATAGGTATTTTTCCAAGATGTCAACCCTCGTTCTGCCACTGCTCACCTTCACACAGTCATCTTCTCACTCAAGCAGAAAAGTGAAAATGGAAGTAGCACTTCAAGTCAAGAGAATAAAAAAATACCCAGCCCAAACCACCAGCTCTGAACGTGGCAATTTGAATAAAAGCATTTCTGTGCATCCTCACTCTTTGTTGCAGCTACAGCTGTGGGTGCAGCTGCAAACATGAGCTGCTCCCAGGGAAAGTACTTACCCAGGGTGGAGAGCAGGAGAGGTGTCATTTTGGGATAAATCACAAACCAAAAGCGAAATGAAATAAAGCAAGCTAAAATTCACATGGAAACACGTCAGGTGAAAATACAGACTCTAAGGGTGAGTAAGTAGCACTTGGAACGTTGAGTTCCCACCTCCTCTTTGCACCCATTGGCCACATGCAAAAAAAAATTAATCACATTACATGATATATTTCCATGGGAAGGTATGACAAAGATATGGGAAATGCTCATTGTTACATCGTTTGGTTCAACAATAACAACATTTAATGAGCTGTAACTCTACTGCTGAAAATATATAATTAGAGTCTGGCATATGTGCAGTAATAGTGCCTCAGTTATAGCCTGTTATTAAGAAATATTTAGTTCGCTCCCCAAATCTGTTACTTCTTTTCCTGATTCACCTGACTGTAAATCTTCCTTGGGAAGCTAAGCTTCAGTGGGTCTCTTCTGTCAAACAGCACTAACCAGGTTCAACCTGAACCGATTCTTGGGGTCACTGAGGTGGAAAACACATAGGACTGCTTTAATGCTCTAGAACTTGATTATGAGTTTGTAACTACTCATGCCTCTTACTTGACTTGCAACGCAATTCTCTTCCACTGCACAGTCTACATAATGAAAAAGGGATTGAATTTTCCTATTTCAAATAGCTGCATAATGAGAAAATCTGGTTTGCAGGAAAAAAAAAAAAAGTGAGGACATGCTTACACTAATTTCCCTTCAAGATTTCATTAAATTCAACAACAGCAGCTGCATTTGCAAACAAACCATCACTTCCCCAGGACAGTTACTCCAAATCAGACCACATACGTATTAACAGCAGCATGATCCCTTTGTGTGCACACTGATTTTAGGGATCCTCTTCCTCAGATGGAAGGTAAACAAGAAGAAGGAGCATACACAAAGAACTTTTTTTGGTTTTCTCTTGTAAATGTAGCAAAGCATCTTAACTTTTGCCAAGGTCTTTTTTGAGTATCTTGTACCTGATGAAAAAAAAGTAGGAAGAAAAAAAAAAAAAGCAAGAATTTAATCCAGTTTGTACTGGGTGCAGTCAGGGACAAGTAATAAACATCCAGATTCTGGGATTGGTTTGCAATAATCCTGCTATCTGCAGTCTATATTTCATGTATTTCCTACTCAAAGCTAGTATATTGCTGTTTGTTCAAAACAGTACCTGATAAGTCAGGCTGAAAAGGGAACCAGAGGAAATAACTCCTGGAGGCTGGTGATTTACAGGTGAGCAGCAGCCAGGGAATGGAAACAAGAAATGAACTGAGGACTTTGAGACAGAGAAAGTAAAAGGTAAGGAGAGGGAAACAGAATGTGTCCTCAACGGGAAATAGAGAGAATTTCAGCAAAAGTGCTCTCATATGTGCTACTAAGAAAAGACCTTGTCAGAGCAAAGCAACAAGACCCAAAGACGTTTAAGTTTCTGGCTACAGTCCCATCACTAACTCCCTCCACAGCCTGGAGCAAGTCACTCCAGATGAGGCGAGCAGCACAAGCTCAAATCACCTGGCAGCAGGCCTATAAAACTAGACACGGGGTCATTTCCCCTGCTTCTTATGGAGAGGTGTCAGTCCACACCACAGCTAGATGTAATGCTCAAGTTAGCTGGTAAGGCTTATGCCATCAGTCACAGACACACTCCCTGCCACCAAGTCACCCAGGCACCATTAAATGCTTCTGAAGAACAAGAGGGATGGAAGCAGTGTAGGAACAGGCAAGCACTGGCTTGAAGAAGTAATGTGTCTCTTGGACCATGCTGATTAACTTTTACTCAGAAGAAGCTAGCTCTTCTAAGACTTCTAGAAGTTCTTCTCTAAGTTAGACCTCATAGAAGTCAGATTGGAGGAATTTACATGTAGTTCTTCCCAAATAAAGGCAGGTTATTGGGAAAAAAAATAAAAGGTATCGAGGCTGCCAGGACAAAGGGAACAGTGGAGAAAGGAGTTTAATGAGTCCCAGGCAAGTAAAATATTTCTTCAATACTGAACTATACACTATTTGTTTTGTACTGTGGTATCTTGGACTGCTCCTGAGCACCCCTGGCTATCTGAACAGCAGAGCCTCTGAGAGCTCAGAAATTTGGCCTCTGGATGTTTGCAACATAGAGAATAAAATAAATGATTAAAAAAAAAGTGAGGGAACCTTCCTTCAGATAGAAGAGTACTTTCCCATTCAGTATAACAGATAATCTTCCAGACAGCACCCAACAGACACTTCTATCACATGAATCATTGAAACATGGGGTTGCTTCTGCAACACAGACTGGTCCCCTTTACATGTCATCACAGTTCAGGGTTAAAGCAACCGTTAAGCTCTCTCTGCTTGGTTTACACACATTTTCTACCACAACATCATCAAGATTTAGGACGCTTAAAGTTTATTCCAGCTTTAATTTTTGTCACAAATTCTTCATCTCTGTAGCAAACTAAAGGAGCAGATGCATCCCTGGGAAGGTTTCCAGACAGATTTTGAAGAAAGCAAGGTATCCAAAAACTTCCTGAGCTGAGCTGGGGTTTCTGCTCAACGATAATGCCACAAAACAGGATCAAAGAAAAGCTCAGAGTAAATAACTGATGTGGAGAGTTTTGTAAAATGGTTAGGATGCAGGTGGTTTCCCTACCTTCCCATGGACTCCTGCTGAAGATATAAATCACCGATCCCCATCTTTGCTTATCACTCAGATCAACTACATCACTTTATCCTTTGATGCAGCTGGATGCTCTGCTTTCCTATATGGGGAGCTATTATCTTTATGCTTATTTTCAAAGATTAGGGAAGGCAACTCAAAAGAATAAATATGCATTTAAATGTTCCATGACTGATACAATTTTCTTGTATGGTATGACCCAAAGTATTCTCTTTTTTATGGCATCCCAATAGCAGATCCCGATGCTCCACTGCTGCTTCCTTGGGCACTTGAACAAAGGAAAATAGCAGCTCTTTTGCTCTCAGTGCAGGCCCAAACTGACCATCACAGAGCATTTCAAACACCACATTAATCATTTGGTCAGTTTATTTTACATTAACTCCCACTAATTTTCATGGGGTTAATGAGCAAAGAAAATGCTTTGGAGAAAATTCAATTACAAATTAAGCTGACCATGGTACATCTGACTATATAAAGTAAGTTTAATTCTTTATGCATAGGCAGACAAGAGTTCCAGGCAGGGATGTTGGCTAATCTCAGAGGGCGTGTGTGGAAGCTGATGGGGATGGCAGGGTCCCCATAACTGCGGGTTTTAGACTGGAGTGTCACTGAATTAGGTGCGTCAGGTAGAATACTAAGAACAAATGCTTCAAATGCTACTAAATGACTGTTTAACTAATGCAAACAAGCATAAACTTAGAATAAGAAGCCAAAAAATCCCTCTGTAATTTCTAACACATACAGTAATATCTTACCTCAGCAGCCAATTGCCCTTTTCTCAACACGAATCCTTGTCATTTATTGGAAAAATGCATTGCTTGAGAAGATTACTTTGTTTTTAATCATGTGGATAAAGCCAGTGAAGAAATTGCAATATAAGCTGTAATTCATTCATTTTCTTCCAGCTTTAGAATTTATTCTGACTGAGAGATTGGCCTGGACAGCTTTCATTTCATGCTTATAACTTTATATTTCCCCTAGTATGGAGTAAAGCTCCATTTTTGTTGCTCTTGAAGTTCTTATTCCTGTTTTAAGATCAAAATTGCAAATACAAAGAGAATGGTTTCATTTATAATAAAAGGAACATTAAAAGCATTTTTCTCTGAATTATGATGTTTGAAATGTGTGTTCTCTCCCTCAGAAGTACAGTTCGTTATACAATATAAAGCAATATTACTGAACTACATAACTAGAGCCTTCAGCAGAGCCCTGAAGGCCAGATCTTGCAGCTCCACCACATAGCTGCTGAATAAAATAAAAAATAAGAAAAACAGAGAAATAAAGAAAATAAAATTCTGCATTTCCATTAGGAAAACTGAAAAGTCATCACTAGGCTCTTTTCTGCTAAACATGTATACAGAAAGTCTAAGTTCATGCACAGTGAAATGTGATCAACACTGGCTTTTGGAAAGAGCTATCAACTAATGAGGTTAGTGTGCAAAAAAGAGGTGGAGCTCTCCTTTTTATTACAGAGGACCCTGATGCTGATGGTAGTGGAGGTTTATATTTCAATACCACAGGACTCCCCCGTCTCACCAGCGAACAAAAGCAAAAGCCTCAAGCATTGACAATCCATGGAAAAAAAAAGAGGTTTGTCCCAAAATATATATCACAGCTGGACATCAAGGAATTTGAGAGTTTTGGGAAAGAAAAAAAAAAAGTAAAGTTAAGGATGCAGACACTGAAGTTCCTAGACATCCATCTCTCTCTAATTTTGACCATCTTCAAAATGAGAAATGCCCAATTTAAATACCCAATTAAATTTCCTCACACAGGATCACCAGGTTGGAAAAGACCTTTAAGATCATTGAGTCCAACCATTCCTGTCCTATGCTAAACCATATCCCTAAGTAACTCATCTACCCTTTTTAAAAACACATCCAGGGATGGTGACTCAGCCTGTTCCATATCCTGGAAAAACAAGTATACTTCTACTATATGTTTTAGTTTGGGCAACAACTGTTTCTAGTTCTACGTGGATAATTTCCTCCTAAACACTTGAAAGTTCACAGTTTGGAAAGCTGCTGAAACTAGATTTTATCAGGGAAAGTGCTGGCAACTACAGCTGGCACTGCATGAACTGCCTAGAATGCTTATTAGTGATGGCAACCTACTATGGAGAAAGAAATTAATAGACTACGAGTAGTTCTTATCACAGTTAATATTTCTGCAGTGATTAAAATGAAATTCCTCATGGAAGGAGAAGAAGGGTGATACAACCTTAAACTGACTGCATGGATGCATGCTGTTAAAGTGACAGATAAGGTGGAGTAGAGCTTGGGAGACATTGCAGAAAAGGTTCTGAAAGGCTGGCTGCTCTGCTCCTTATTAAAGTCTTTCAGTGTGTGGTTTCCTATCTGACTGATGCCCTTAATTCACTGACTTAAAGGGAAATCTTTGAAGGAGAAGTCTTCATATTTTTTGATTTTGTTTTAAGGCAAGCTCTTTTTCCCCCCAATGTCCTCAGGGAGGCAGTCTCACTGCAAATGCCTTCCCATGTTAAGACCAGAGGGAAAGGTCTGTCACCATTTCTCATTCCATGCAAGGTGAAGAAAATAAACATGAAATATTGTGGTCACGTGTCTACTAGTTACTGAAACCAATGTAAAGCAGATTTTGTCTTGGTATTCTATGTTCTCCTTCCAATAACTGGGGGGATAAGAAGGATATTTCCCTTCGGGTTGTGTTTGCCCAAAGGTTTTTCAATTTTGGTTTGGATTTGTTGAGCTTTGAGCTTCAAGATGCCATGTGCTCTCTCAGGTAAGCTCTCATCCCCCCAGAAATCAACCTGTGGGAAGCATCTGCAGTTCATACAAAGCAGTGTCATCCCCACAAAACCTTCCCCTTCCCAGAGAGCCAGAGCACCTCTTAATGCTGTTCCTCACAAACCAGCATCATGCTCTTGTCAGGCAGGGAAGAACAAACCTCTTTCTGGAAAAACAGTCTTTCTGCTTTGGAAACCACAGCTGGACATTCATAGCATGCATCAACACCTTAATATGCTCACAGCATTTCCAAAAATACTCCAGAAACATCCTGTAATGAGCTAAGGCAAAGTCCAGCGACATGAGCAGTTTGCTGTTTGCATTCTGAGCAACAAGATAACGGCTCAGGAGGCAGAGAGATTCTCTTCTCACATCATTGCTGCGATACTCTTTGCAGATAATCTCTTCAGTAGAGATTATTTTCCTTCAGAGTTACAATCTCACAGGAAAAAACCACAACCCTGTGTTTTCCTTTTAATCCTCCTGTATGCATTCATCCACCAAAGACTAAGTAAGAAATTATTCTTCAGGCAGAGTCATGGCTAGAGAGAGGGTCAAAGTAAGTGCTTTCTGGCAGCTACCTGAAGACAGGATAAAAAAGATCCTTGCAGGGATACTACCACAATAAACATTTGGGATATCTTTCAAATCATGTGTATTCAGAGCTGTTTTTACAGGTCAAAGCCCATCACACGTAGTCAGAGCATTTAGATTTCTCATTTCCCTATTGCATTTTTAGTCTATACACAGCAAATTTTGAGCTACCTGCCTTTTTTTTTCCTAATTGTTCAGTAACACAAATCTGGACTGCAAGGAAAAGTTAAAAAAGGTGTTAGTGTGGGGTTTTTTTATAACTATTATTTTTAATATTGCACATAGTGCTCAGTCTGCATTAGAGATGCCAGTGTTGGAAGGCTTGGAATGGTAGAATAAGAGAAGCTGCTTTTTCAGGGCAACTGAGAGCAACTTCCTTTTAAAAGGAGGGAGATGGATATGCATTGAAAGACATCATAGCTTTGGTTCTGAAAGGAAAGGTTTTATAGTCTCCCATGGGTTGAGAAAGCTGTGTTTCACAAGCCTCCAGCTGAAAACATTTTAAAATTTGAACCCATTAAAAAAAAAAAGACGACAAAGAAAAAGGTCAAAATCCTTCAACACCACCAAAGTAAAACCCAAACAAGTGATTCAGCTTGTTTCCAAATTAAATTTTTGGGGAAGGAGTTTAGCTAAATGCAAACAAAACAGCAACAACAACAATAAAAAAGAACAACCTCAAGAAGTTAATTTTGTCCACCAAAAACAAGTGGTTTTTTTCCATTTTCACGTTCCTCTTGGACCCACTTTTTTCATTTGGCATCTGAACTGACACATCTGTTTAGCCCTGGAGGGGAGGGAGTATAAAATGGGGATGGATGAGAAGCAGAAGGACACGGCACAGCCAAGAAATCCCATCACTTACTGCAGGGACACAAACTGATGCCAAAGGGGTACAAAATCTGTCCACTAATAAATCCCTGCCTATCTTGTCAGCTCTAAAGCACTTCCTAAAACATTATCCACTGCCATTGCCACACCATATGCAGGACTTGGGATAGTCAAGGGAATGTGGGTATTCGATTAGAGTAAAATCACTGCATCCTCCTGAAGCTCATTTTATATGTTATTTGGAAGAAAACTTAACAAAGAGCTTTCCATCCCCACAGAAGACCAGGAGGTTCTTTCAGAAGTGCGCTTCATTTCCAAGCTTGTATACTGAGCCCCAACTAAAATCTCATCTCCATTCCACTTCTAGTTATTTATTTATTTATTTATTTATTCTCTCAGAGGTTTTACAAGATTAGCACTGAGCAGCTATACTTATCTTCATCCTAATGGCATCACTGATGCCCTTCCAAGGAAATTCAAACTATTTGTTCAGCACTAGTGAAGCAGAAACCAAGAACGCCTCACTCTCCCCTCCCAGAAGGGATCCCTGGCTCTGGGGACCTTGTCTCACGCTCCCCCTCCCTGGCTGCACCGAGGAGCTGCCGCCTTCCCCAGCTCCCAGCCATCTGCTCTCCCACTGCTCCGGCAGCAGTGGAAAATTCCTTTTTGTCTGAAAGGTGAATTGCATGCTAAATCTAGATGACAGGATCAGGAAACATCTTAAAACAAATTAGCAAAACAGCAAAGCAGAGGGAGCAAGTTATAAATTGCATTAGCCGTTCTGAGTGTCCCTCTGGCCTTGACTCTTGCTCTTTGCTTTTAATCTTACAAAAGAACAGTTACAGCATTAGTTTTCTAATGCTCTTTCTGTCTCTTTTAGGACCAGTGGATTTTAAGCAGTGATGTCTCCAACCAGATTCAATGACGTGACCCATTCAAACCTCCAGTAGGACCCAGAGTAGTAAAATTATATAAACCCACGTACAGTTACCAACCCTGTGTAGCAGCTTCTTGCAGAAAAACACACCTACCGGCCAGGAGACAGATATCTAAGTCCTTTGCAAGCCTGGAGGGAACAGAAACACAAGCAGACATTACTTGCAGCTCTAACATGCATGTGATTTTGCTTCTGTTTGCTCCAGTGCCTCCTCCTTTCCTGCCTTCCTCTAATTATTTTTCTTTCTTAGCTTGCTGGGCACAAATACCCTTCCCATTATATTGTAACTAATGAAAAATCCACGATGGATTCAATGATGTATTTAATACCATGTGATGACATGAAGACAAGAACTTCATTTACAATCACTGCTCAACACCGGATCATCATCAGCACAACAGGAGAGTGATGCATCACTTAATGGAATCTCTCATGAAAATTGAGTTCTTTGTAAGGTATAAACTTTGTCACATGAATTGGAAGTTGGTAATTTGATCTTTTACTGCCATCCTGAACATAAGGAGTTTTTGAGAGTTTTCCTATCCTGGGATCACAGTGGGACTTGTGTGATCTGCTTCTCCCTGACTTTAACTCAGGCATTACTGCAAGAAGAACATTGTTGAAAAGATTAAAAGACGTTTCTTGTCACTTGAGCTTAACTTGCACTTTGTCAGCAGCTATATAAAGGCATCAAGGACACTTTGTTCATGAAAGAAAATAATCCCAAACTGCATCTATCAGTTATTTTCTGGGTGTTTTGTTTTTTCTTTTTTTCAGCTTGAAATGCTATTTTCAACTAAACTTTAAAAGGATTTTATCAGGAATCTTCCTGATGTTCTCCCAGTCATAAAGCCTGAATTCTTAATAACTCAGAGAAGGTTCTTAGAAATCTGAGAACACAAAATGGTGTCATACAGAGAACATTCTCCATTTCTCATCAATGAGGTATCCATTTGTTGTGCAAGCAGAAGTAAAAACAAAACAATTATTATTCTGCACCTTTCATCTGCATAAGGATGTGGTTCAATGCAGGATAATTCTGGAATTTCAGTGTTAAATCCAATACAAGACTTCAAGAAATTGATTTTCAAAGACCCTTCACAACCGTATGCACCACCCAAACTTCCTAAAGAATTACAACCTAGCACCTCTTAAACAACCAAATGGATTCCAGAGCTGTACATAACCTGGAAATGGCCATTAGAATAACAATAAAATAATCATGTACTGCTCAGAAACAATCTTCTTCCTCACCTAGCTAACTTTGAAATCCTGAGATTCCATACCAAGGATTACAGTATTGTCCTGTGGGATTGACTGTCAGAACTGCTTAATACCAGCAGTGAAATACAGAAATATATCTTCTAGTCTACAAGAAAACCTTCTGTTAGAGTTAAGCACCCTCTAAGTTTAAAATCCCATGTATTTTCATGCTCCAGTTGCTCAGCCGTGCTTGTAGGAACACTGCACTGACACGAGCACTAGGAATTTATCCTCTGATTTTCACTATAGATCTATTTAATGAAACCTAATGAAGTATGACTGATAGCACAAGCATTTTCCTGTCAGGAGTTTTTCTTGTGACTATGGCTTTCACAGGTTGTGGACATTCCCAGTTGCTCCAGAGGTTTCTCACACACAGACTCAAAGTCTTTCAGTCCAGTTTGACAGGAGAAAATGATTAAAAATTCTACACGCTTCAGGCACCTTGAAAGAAATAAACAGGCAAGCAAAAGACTTCAGGTTCTTACCTGTCTTCACAGCTGCAAATGCTGTAGAGGGAAGTTTGTAAGCCCACATGATGGAACATAGAGGAAATGCTAGAATAATGAATGACTAAGCTGAAATAGCCAGAGAATTCAGCATCCGTGCAGCAGAACACAGTAAATAGAAGCAAGGGACTTTCCTTAAACTTCTGACTTAAACTGATGTTGAAGAGTATCCTACTCCTGGTTTGCTTTCTAAATTGTCATGTGTGGTAGTTTGGCCCTGGTTGGAAGCCAGATGCCCACCAAAGTTGCTCTATCACTCCCCTTTTCAGCTGGTCAGGGGAGAAAATACAGAGGGATGTTGATGGGCATCTCTGCAGCCCCCTACTTCTCCACCAGAACCCAGCCACATGAGACAACATCATCATGCTATACAGCTATGAATGTGGTGGGACTAACAAGTAATAGGCACAACTGGTTGGACTTTTTTCTTAAGGATCAATTTTTCATTGGAAGAATGTGAGCTCACACTGAAAATGAAGCGTATTACCAACATATGCCATTCAATGATTTTCTTTGACCCGTTCCCACCTCCTCTGCAAGTCCATATTACACAGTTGCTGCCCAATGTTCACGTGTGTTCGGGATGACTGAAGTTTTAACCTCATGAAGCCATAAATAAGCACTGTACAGATAACTACCCCATGACCATGGTTAAACATTCTAACAAATTACAGCACATCTGCTACAGGGGAATCTCATATACCTCCTGTATCACTGATCTGAACTCACGTCCATCCCAATGTGACTGAAAATGCATCATCGAGTGCCCTGCGTTTGAGCAGTGGGCTCATTTATCCACCCCTGTCATCTCTGCTTTCTGAATAGGCTTCTCTTTCCTCAACATTAGGCAGGCTGAGTGATAGCGCACTGCAGCTTCTAAAGCTGCGCCTGCCATCTATAAATTATCTTCTGTCAAAAACTTCAATTTAACTCAGGATGCTGATAGCCAGCTCGACAGACTAGGCCAAATTTAAAAGGTAGATATGGAGGAAAAGACCGCTGTGTCTCCTTAGTTCTTACATATGGATTGCAGAGACTAAACATTTCAAAGCTTCTTTCCTTTGATAAGATGGTTAAAGGGACTTGAAACAGTTTTTACTGTTGACAGTCATATTCAGTGCTAAAGGGGACTAGTAAAGATTTGTTTCTTCTCAAATACAATTTTTACATGAAGACAAACCCAGCTTTATTTATGGCTGCTTAAACCCAAAGCATCTCTCATAACCTTGTCCTTCCTTCAGCGTGTGCCTCACTGCATCGCCTGGGAGCAGTGCTTAAGGACATGGGTTGCAAGGGCATGAGGCTTTGCAAGGGCACAGAGCAAAAAAGACACCTGGTTCTTGCTCCAAAAGGAGTCCAACCATTTCTGTTCCCAGCACAGACCCATGCAGGGCTTGGTAGTAAACAAAGTAGATAGATGGGAATGACTTTGACTTAATTTTAAAGAAACCCTTATTTTACACTCAAGATGAGCTGGAAGAGGAAGGAAATGTGAGTTTACCATGAGAACAGCAGCAGTGCTTTGCAGTTGTAAATAGGGGGAGACTTGATTGTTCAAAGCCAGACCAGGACGATGCATGAAAAGAACTGTAAAAAAAGAGAAGTGTGGGTGGGAAAGGCAGTTCTTGGACATATGCTGAAAACCTTTGCTAGAGTTCAAAGACAGTGTCCAGATTACCCATAGCTGGGGGTTGAGATGGGCAACTTGACCCTGGAGTGAGAGCGAGACCATATGCAGTTGTCAGAGGTGAAGGTTTTGGTCTGGACCAGAGGAAGGAGGTAGAGGGGCACTGCTAGCTCCCTCTGAAGAGCAGACCACTAGAACATGGTTCATGGGCTGTGTCCACCAAGACTGTCTTCCTCATCTCCTAAATGCACAGTACAACACTGCTCAGCATCAGCCATAAGAAACACGTTAGTAATTCATCTTCCATATATTCACTATGGCTAACTCAGCTGAGGCTGTTCTCTGGGGCAATGAGCTAGTCTCCTTACGGTATACTTGCCTTCCTCCTGTGAAAATTGCTTTAAAATTTAATGTTTAAAACAAGACCTCTCTTTTCAGAAACACACCCACACAGCACACACTGAGTTTGCCAACAATTAACCAGTCAATCTGTCTAAAACATATTTCATTATTTTATAAGGCAAAAAAAGATATTTCTTTTTAAATGAAAAAATTACAGACTAAACAGCATGATTATTTCACCACGTACCATACAGGCTTTTTCAGAGACAATATGATCTGCTCCTTGGGAGGGTCAATTGTACAAAAGCTGTGGTAAAGACTTAACAGCAAGGACCTTGCTCTCAGTCAACTCTTACATATGTCAGGAAGTAAAATTCTCTTTCAAAGTCCTTGGCAAGGTTGGACAATCTCATGCTTCTATTGACAGCAACCCAAAACACGGGAGCTTTCCCCTGTAACAGACCTGTTGCTTTCTGACGCTGTCCATTCACTTTTGTGCAAATCTCACACATATATAACTGTAAGGACTCAATCAAATTAGATTCCATCTCAACCGTTGCACACCCCAGGCCATGAAATTTCCCTAAATATGTTCTGCATTATAGGTTTTACTTGCAACATAGCTAGAGAGAAAGCAGCTTATGGATCCATATCGAACCTGAGTAGGTATCATCACACAGGATGCTGTTTGCAGATTACATAGTACTGTAAACTTGTTACCATGGCTGCTCTCTCTTGGATTGTTCTTACATTTAGTTTCAACTTCTTTTTTGACATTTGCACTTCTTGAATCTGTGCCTGAATAAATCTCCATGCCCTTTCCAGTTGCTATAACTGATCACCTTCCTGCAGAACAGCAGTAGAAGCCATGAAAGCATTGAAAAAATCTTCAACACCAGACATTTTGAGGAAACCAAAGGTCATCTTAAAAAAACCCCAAACACCCACCAAGCAAACAGTTGCAGCATGCTTGCAGTTCTGTGCTGTACTATCTCTGGGATGAAGGACTTGGTCCCTCAAGGTGCTAAGCAGTCTAGCTATAATTTCTCTGATAAGCAGTCGCAGAGAGTCAGTCTCACCCCCAGTACTGCACACATGCTCAGGAGTTGGGTTGGATTGGATAAGGATTACAAGGTCCTTATGAGATTCATTAGTATCAGCTCAAATTATTGTTAAAAAATGCATAAAACAGTAATCATACTTTTTAGTCATTCTCATATTCTGGATGGCAAAAAGCCACCCTGGTCTTTCCAGCATACAGAGCACACCTAGTCTACAGCTTGGACACCTCAGAATCACTTCAATTAAAAGTAATTTCCGTTTACTGCAATTCCTGAATTCTCAACAACTGGTTTATTCAAAGAACATTTTACATTCTCCATCAGCATATGGCTGCAAGCGTGCAAGACAGAATATGCCTGCAACGTTGCCAAGCAGAATTTTGCCTGGTACAGCACATTTTCCTTTCGAAGACCGAGATGTACTACTCTAAGAGAGGAACAGAACCAGTTCCAAAACGTAGGATAACATCACATCATAAATTAATGATCTGTAATATCATACCAAGAGCGCTTCATTTCTCTTCTTTCTCCCACCACAGGATATCCATCTGGTTAAAAAGAACAATGCGAGAAGAATAAATGCAAGCTGAGGAGAGAGCTGTATATTTTGACAAACTGTCATGACCTTTCCCATTGAAATTTACATATAAATGTTTCCAAGACTTTTTATTCAATTGAGAAAATGAATTAGCATTTTGAAGGTAAACATAACCTTTCTGGAAAAGATGACCCCAAAGAAAAGGAAAAATGCTGTTAAAATTATATAATCAAGATTACACATGGAATGCAATTTCCCTTTATGTAGTTTACCCTAGCTGAAAGGCAGGTGTTATATATCACAAATACAGGCAACATAACCAATGAGACAAGAGATGTAAATCCAGCAAAGTTCTCCACTGAGGTACCCTGAATTCTGAACGAAGCCAATCTGTACATCCTGTAAATAAATAAATATTACACAAATCCATCTGCAGAGATAAAAAGTGGAAAATAAATGAGGCAGAGGGTGCTCTGCCCCTGTTTTAGCTATTATTCAGAAGAATTTAAATGCCTCAGGTAAGTTAGTTAGAGTTTAATACCATTATATTATTACCTGCTGATGCCAGGGTACTCAGGAGATCTTACACTGAGCTTCTAATTAAGTGCTGCCCCACATCTAAAGTTTTCTCAGTTGTTTTTTTTGAAATGACAACGTTCCTGTTTAAATCCCACTTTCCTCCTGCCAGAAGAGATTAAAAATTTCTCAACTAGTTGCAAAATACACTGATCTGCCTAAAGTTTATGCCAGTTCCATGCTACCAATAGCAGTCCAAGGTACGTGGGCAGGAGAAAGCTGTAGTGGAGAAATGAGCAACTTTCATATTGATTTAAAGAATCTCACAACACTTACCAAAGACATCACTTTGCTTTTCTTTGAAAACACAGATCTTCTTGAGCTTCCACAATCGAGATATGCTTGTGTTCTGATTTTCCTCAAGTTCTGAGGAAGAAACCTGCAGTTTGGTGGATTTCAGCTCAACTTTCAGATTCTTAAGAACTTTGATGACTTCTCAATGCCTTAATTTCATCTCCCTTTGATACCAGTAGGAGGCAAAGTCCTTAGCAGGTCTAAGTAGTCATGACTGATTTCTGAAGAGAATACCCCACTAACACGCCCATCTCGCAGGCAGCGTGGTGAAACCTGATTATCATCTGTGCACATTGCTTTAGGAACTCAAGGTGGAAGTGCCTCTGATCACAAACATAGTAGGAGCATGGTTTTCAAAATATTCAGGCCCCACTGAAATCCAAACTGTCCCCACCAGCTTTAAAGAAAAAACATTCAGGCCAGCACCTTTGAAAATCCAAATCTGAAGTGGAATAACTCAGTGTGGGCACTTCTTAAATGCAAAAAGACGTAGGCAAATCAGGTCTGACTAAACACAGAACTACTGGAATTTACCTAAAACCACACATGACCCTTTGTAGAGGTTTAAACAGCTTGTTTTTAATTAATTTGCCATTTCTCCTTACCTAGCAAATGCTGAGTTCTGGTAGCAGCCAGGAGCTGGACTGCCACAAGTGTTGTTTCCATGGCATTTCCAGTCTGACTAGAAGCCAGAAACACTAGAAAGCTCATGAGACAGCCTGTTTTCAAGAGTTCTCGAGCAAATTTTGGCTGATCCAGGATGTTTTGATGGCTTCAGAAAAACATCCAAACTGGGGCACATCTCATAGCCAAGCTAAGCCCAAACCTTAGAGAAGTCTGCACGCAACAAGATTTGACTTGAAGAAGACAGTGGTGAGCAAATGTTTTCTGTTGTTTATTAGAAGGGCTTAAGGGCAGGCAGAGAAGAGATGATAAAACCAAAGAGATCTCTAGAAATACAAAATCAACCCATTGTTTTTCAAGTCAAGTTTTCAAACTTTATTGTAATCCAACTCTCGTGCCACACAGAATGATTAAGCTTGATGAAATGGATTTTGCTAGGGTTTCAAGATGGGGAACTGCCTGCTGGATCTGGAGCTGTACCCTGGACAGGGTATATTTCTACATACAGAGAATTGCTGTTTTCCCTATTTTATCCAAGGCAAGCATGGGCTCTAAATTCCTGAAAAGATGCCAATGTAATTTGCAGTAGCATAGGCTTTTCCACCTAGATACTAGTGAGAGCAAAGCTGAAAATCTACAGTCAGGCTGTGCATCTGCAATTCTCATTTTCATTCCTGTGACCCTTCCCTTCAGCAAGCTGGATATTAGCTCGTTATCAAGTTTTCCTTGAGTGCCAAATTGAAACCACAAGAAAAATAATAGTTCATTCCTCCTGAACACTTGTAGCTGAGGTGCCAAGTTAAGAAAAATTTGTTATGGTGATAGCTTCTGGCTTGAGCAGTCAGGTAAGTAATGAATTTTCCTGGAGTTGGAATAAAGTTGGAGAAGCCCATAACCTGACCTGAAAGAGATGAGTTTATAGAAAACTTTAACTTGGTTAAACTTAACTTGGCTGATGTGAAGTCATGCACACGTTTTGCTGGAAGCAATTTAGAGCCTCAGCTGTCTCTTTATCAGCCAGAGGCAAACAAGGAAACGTGCTCATTTCATGCCCTCTCCTGCTGCACACACAGCCTGATTTGCTTACGGCTCCTGACCAAGTTTTCCCTACCACCTCCTCATGCATTTAATCATTTAAAAGGCTCACTGCAATCCAGCACCAACGCTGCTAGAAATACCCCCAACCAGCAGTAACGCATTCAAGGGAGAGCACACTGATATCCCTTCCACCCAACAGACCTTGCAGTGACTCCAGGCTGGCAGAAGAACTTGGGTGCTGACACCCAACAGGTCGGCTGCAGCTTCTCCTTTCATGAACAGGAAGGCTTCAAGATGCTGCTCATCATCTATTCCTGAACAGCTGCATTTTCCCATCAAAGATGAACGTTTCTGATTTGGCTCTACTGCATGGTGTGGACAGAGTGTCTTCCTGGAGAGACTAAACACCTCATTCAGTGCTTTACTTGCTTCATGGTCAGCCAAGCAGGAGCCAAGAGATATCAGAGGACAACACAAGGGCCCAACATGGGCATTCTGTTTGCTTCATAGTGTGGTTAGACATATTACTGCTCATCTGGATGCCTGGCTCAGGGGTGTGCAGAGACCTGGCAGGAACACGTAGCTTGCAGCTCCTTCTCAAATCCCTAAAACACCTGATGTCTTAATATAATATCTACCCTACTTTTCTGACCCCCAAGGAAGATGCCTTCTTTCTGAACAGAAAGCAAACAACTTCAAATACAGATTTTTCTGCATATACTTGGTGGAAACAGAACCACTTGCTATAGCTGGTTCCTCAATAAACAGGAAAAAAAAAAAAAAAGAAGCCCCAAACAAACAAAACCCAAAACTGAATACATTAATTTACTCTTCTCTCCATGAAGTACTGAGTTCATCATTTTCTGTAAATCAAAAAAAAAAAAGATGAATGCTAAATGTGATTCCAACATCTCAGTGCAGATATAACAAACTATTTCCTGGCTCCCAATCTCAATCAGCTACCATGCAAGAAAATACATATGCATGTTTGTATTTCTTATTTGATCAATGTCAAGATTGCTTCCAGCTTTTATTTCAAAAGAAACTAAGAAAACACATTTTTAAAATTCGCTGCCAAGGGTAGATTCAGCTAGAAGATCAAACTCCCCATTGATTGCACTATTCAGGGTCAGTGCTGCAAATTCACAGGATCAACTGTTTTAGTTCCTTCTGTAGAAATCAGACACAGCATATTACCACATCTTTAGTTTTATTAGCTGCACCACAGATCCCAAAGAGACCTCAGCCCAGTTTGTTTTTCTTTCTGCTGCACATAATGCCCCTGGCTTCTGCTCTATGTGCTGCTTCATTCTGCATTTGAATTTCTTATTTCGGGTTCAGAAACACGGCCCTCTTTCCTGAATGGACTTCAAAGCCCACAAAACAGGCCAATCCTTTCACATGAATATATTGATTTTAAGAACACACTTGTAGTTTAGCAGCATGGTTTGGCTTTAGAGCAATATTCCCTGCTAATGTCTCGAGATCTGAGCAGCGAGATTAATTTTGCTGAATCTAATATGTAGTTACTCATCACAAGGTATAGCTGCAAATTCCACACAGCAGGACTCCTTTGTCCAAGCAATCCTCTGCTGCAAGTCTCTTCTGCAGGAACTCCACGGGGCTCTGAGTACTTTGACATTTCAATCGAGTTCTCTGGGTTCACAACTTGCTTTCAGCTCTCTGCGCTAAGCAGGGTAGCTCTGGAGCTGCACACGGAGAGCGTCTGTTACTGCTCCGCCAGCCGACACGGGCTGCTGCGGGTCTCCATTCCCTAGCAGTGTGCTCCATGGGAAATATTAAGGAGATCAGTGCAGAACCAAAGGCAGTCTGGAAGGTATTTCAAGGGCACAATTTGACATTTGGCCTGAGCCTTCTTGCTTTTCTTAAAAATATAAATGTATATTTGTATATACACAGAGCATATTTGATGCTTAGTAATCTGCGTGCAAGAATTCCTGAGAAACTTCATTTTCAGCATGAAATCTAGCTCATTCATTAGTGTCTCACAGAGGGACATTTCTACTTACTCCTGTTTACTTTCTCTTCCTGCCCCGTTACTACATCCTAAACTGGATGAACTAGCTATTTGTTTCTTAATTTTGGTTAAAACCACAGAGTTGGGCTATCATCATTTCCCCAAAAAGCTCCAGAAAATCCTCTCTGAGATCCATCTAATTGAGTCTCCCTTTTCTTGTCCCTGCAGATCAGTGTTCCTAATATACCTTTTTCACTTTGAAAACTACACTCCGGTTGAAGCGGGGTAAGAAATGAGTGTGTCATTTCCAAGAAAAGAAGTTCAGTGACTAGCTATAGAGCCATGTTCTTAGAAATAAGCTGTTATTAACATGAAAGTAGTAACATTTATTAAACATAGAAAGGAAAATTTAAGTTTTCAGTGCTATTTCTAGATGCAGAAGGAACTGTAACAGTTACTTCTACAAGGAAAAAGAAAATTCTTTATTCTCATGGATATATGCAATGTCATAGCAGAAGTAAGGCTAGGAATACAGATCACTGCCTGGAAAATATATTCTAATGAGTTTCTTTTGGAAAGGAGAGTATTGGAAGTGACAGAGAGATTCTGCAGCAACTTGGTTCAACAGAAAATGCGGAGATCATGCCACAAAGTCTGGCCATCAGGATCCTTAACTTCACCCAATGAAGACAACCTATATAATTATGCTTTATGTTTTTGACACAAAGAGCAATGAAGCCAAACATCCCTAAACCAAATACCATACTTTCAAGGAAAAGAAAATTAGCTTTCATTTTTTAAAGCTTTTTGAAAAAACATATGTTGCCTCAAAAAGGTTGAGGTTTATATCAGACACAGATTTTATTGCAATCCCTAGAGAAGTATTTCTACAAGATGGCAATCTAGCCACACACGTGTGGATTTAGGTGGGGAGAATCCAAATGAAAAATTGACCAGGAACAAGAAAACAATTAATGTTTTCACCTCTGTTTCATGAGAAACATAATTTCTGAAAACTCACAGAGTTCATGAGAGCAAATGGGTCCAAGGATGGCAATGGATATTTTCTTATTCAAAGGTGTTAATAACCTGTAAGGCACAATAATACTAAATACAAAAAAATAATCTAATGATTGGGTTGTCTAGTAGACTGATGACACATAGAGTTAATAACTAATGAGTGAAGAACAAGATGCATCATTTACTGTCTGACTGGTAAGGACACTAAGAAAGTCAGTTTTTTTAGTATGTGAAGTACAGAGCTTCATATGAAGTCAAAGCTTAGAGCCAGAGACAGAAAGTGGTATAGTATTATGTCATGTGGAGTCTTCCAGTAGTGTCTTGCCTTTAATTGCTATTACTTCAGCCAAGCAGGATTCTTAATGAACTGTTTCACCATAGCTAACAAAAGACAGACAGGTAATGAAGTAGATTAATTTGGTCATAAGGCTTTTTGGATTTTCAGCATTGATTATTTAGTGCTATCATTAACAAGCACTTTTACCTCACTAAAAAGATCACACAACTCATTGTGTTAAACATAATTTTGCTGCAGTTATTGAATTAACATCCACACATATGCAAAGAGCAGAACTACAGACTAATCCACTTCACTGTAAGATTTTCTTCTTTTCATTTCCATCACTTTAATAATGTAAGAAACTTTACATATCCAACCCCTTCCAAATGCCTTTGAAACAGGCAAGTTCATTTAGTTACTGGAAGTTAGATTTCATTCCCATTTAATAAAAGGTAATGTTAGGGAACAGACCCACTGTTCCTGAAATCCTACACACTGCCCTTCAATAACCAAAGCTCTTACCACTCTCCAGACACAGGCCAATTCTTCTTTAGGTCACAAAACCAGTGATTTGCAGGTCAGATCATTACCTGAGAAAGCAAAACCTCTTTCTACATCTAAGTGCATTTTCTTGGTCTGAAGGAACAACAAATCCACTCCACACTCCGTGAATGTGATAAGAAGCCAACTGCAAAGAATGGGATAAACATGACCTCAACCTCCATCTCCATCAGTTGGAAAGCCGGGAAGATCAAAGCTCATCAGTGGTTGGTTCATCAAAGCTAACAATCTCTCCACACCTTACAGAAGCAGGTGATTCAGGTTTGCATTTTGAGATCATTTGCTCAGAATAGGTTTTATGATCAAATACATGTCTACTTAAAGGGCAGGAGCTGCCCCAAAAGCTATTGGTCATTATGATAGGTCCTTGAAGAGAAATAATGTTAAATTCAGGTGTAGCCCCTTTGTTATAAGGAAATTAGCGATGTTCCTATACCAGAAATTAGTACTGAAAGTCTTTACCTTGAAGTTACTGAGAAGAATTATCCCTTTCTGATTCTGAAAGTGCATTTCCGAGTGAATATTCATTTTCTGGTTACTTCTATAGAACTCAAGGCCTATAGAACCCAAGTACTGAAAATTCTGGAGCATATCTTTTATATGAGATACATTAAGTTTACCTATGTATCTACTTAGAATAGGTTTCTAATAATTTTACCATTCCTGATGAATAAAATGCAAGACACTGCAATGAGACATATAAAGCTTACCTATATAAATTATATACTTATTTGCATGAATAGAGATGTGGTGGAGTGAGATTGAGAAAACATGCTAAATGGAGAAAAAAACTTGCTGGTGCAAAGCCTAAAAGAAACCTTAATTTCCTTTCAATGTTCTGTGAGTACAGTAGTTGCATCTATTTTTCCTCTGCTTTCCACTCCCACTATTTCATATTCTGCACAATAATGTGAAAGTTTTTACCTTAATTGTGCATCAAGACAGCTGAAGCCATGGACAGAAACTGAATGTTCCTGTATATTGGAACATGAGATTGTTTGAAAAGAAAGAAAGAGAATTTTTTTCCCTCCTATCGTCTGACCATTGCATGTTCCTGACTGCCAACGTTGGGATAAGGCATCTGAATGGAAAATTCCCAGTTCATATGATGATCTGCTTTCCCTCTTTCCCCAGTTGAATCCCTGAGTGTGGTGCACCATTCTCTCTCTCTTATTTAAGATCTAGAATGGTATTAAGCAAGATAGATAGTCTGTTTTCAGTGCTGTGGCATGTATCTGTTTATGAATAATGAGTCCACAGACAGACTGATTAACAGTAATTTTGTATTGTGAGAAGAGGCTAGAAGGGAGGACATTGTGTGGAATATTTATTAATGAAGTACAGTGAGCACCACAGAAAGAATAAGGACTGTTGGTAAAAGAAAAGGAGGGAGGCAAAGGAAAACTGTGCCCAGAAGCTCCAGAGAATGTGGCAGGTGGTCAGACAGAACAGTACAAAAGGAGGAAGAACAAGAATGAAAGGCAGTGAGAAGAGAGTCACTTAAACTTAATTCATGAGCAGAAAGGGCCTCTGATTAATTCTCTAACACAGGTGAAGAACAGAAATGACCAGAGAAGTACCTCACTGGTAAAATAGTAGTATATATTTAACGGGGCAAGCTGAATTGATGAACACACAGCGTATCAGTAGAGCTGTAGTCTGAGTCACTTCAACCTGCCATTCAAAGACTAAATCACAGTTCTCAGATTAAAGATCTGCCAAAGCGAGCACCTGCTGGGATTCCCCTGCTACTGGTATCAGCATCTAACAATGCCTTCCAAAAACTCCCAGGCTGAATTACCCCAAGGCTCAGGCAGACCGTACACGAGCTCCAGTTCCTATAGCTGGAGAGCACGTCTTTGTGGTTTACCAGCAGCAATATTTCCTATTAATTTGACCATTCCTGATGAATAAAAATGCCAGATGTTTGCAAGACTGAAATAACCTCTAAGACAGACATGTTTGCACCAGTTGACACATTTTTTTTCATGTTTAAGAAACAGAGCATGCAGCAGTTCACCTCTAGTGACAAACATTTGTCACAGGCATATTTTAGCCTTTCACTAAGAGCTTCTAAAATTCTCAGCAAGCCAAAAGAAAAGCATTAGAAAAGAAAAAAACAAAAAACACACACACAAAAACCCTCAAACTCCCCCCAAAGTCCCCCCAAAACCCAAAACAAAAAAAAAAAACCCATAAATCAATTTTACCATGCATACATTAAAGCCAAAAGCACACTTTGAGAGTCAGCTCGAAACAAAAACATACATAAGCCACCCACTCACAAGAAAACCCATTGCCTGTATAGGTTGTATGGCAGTCCTTCAGCAAAACAAACAAATGAATAAATAGGTATATATAAAAATAAATAAAACCAATTTTTATTTTTCCTACTGGCATTTATTTCCCCATGAGTATTTTTTAGAAGTGGCAGAAATAACCTTGTTATCTTTGAAAACTGGAAAGTTTCCATGTATGTGCACATCGGTGGCCAAGCAAAATGTTGCATATTGCTCATCACTGACCTTTCTTACCAAGTGGTATTTTCACCCTCCAAAGAGGCTATAAATTAATCTGAAATAGTGGTATGTAATACCCTGGGTTTAACATTTTCCTGTTGTTTTTCTGCTGAAAAATAAGAACTTTGCTGCAAAACAGCAGAATCCCCTGTGAATCCCCACTGTGTCAAACAGGAACTCAGAACCAGTTGAGACCTTCAGTTCCTATTCCCAATCACATGCTCATCCACTAACTAAGCTTGATTTTTTTAGTGCCTTCTCTATCCTTATCTCTTGTTAGGAAAACAGCAGCAATTTTTTTCCTGTTACTTCACTTAGTCATAAAAATGGAGTGTAATTGCAATCCTGTTTTATTGTGTTTTTCTCAAAACCCCACACTTCCTCATTTAAGGTACAATAGAAAAGTATTGTTATTGTAGCTACTTTTTGTCTTGGCTTGTACAGCAATTATTACTGTAAGGAAGACATACAGAACTCAGATGGGAAAACGTCGTCGTAATGGATTTTACCAATCTATTTTCAAGGTTATTTGTCTTTCTCCTTATGCTTGTCATAGATTTTTATTTTCAATTTCTTCTTTGTCTCAATACCCATATAATATAACTTCTTTTTTTTTGGTTTAATTCAGCGAATAACTGCCTCAGTGATATGTAAAGGCAGGCAAAAACCTCATTTGCAGTATATAATTTCTGTTTCCAGTGACTAGTCCTGTCAATCAACTGGTCTCAGGCTCCTGCAAAAGTATGTCAGGAGCTGCATTTTTCTTGCTATTACCTATAATCAGTGTGAAAGGAGAAAGCACATTATTTCATCTACAGTTGTGCTGTATTAAAAAAAAAGAAGTCTGTTAAACCTCACTGAGATTCCACAGCTGCAAATAAGACAAAGCCTCAATTAATTTCTCAGCATCAAGTCTCTTTGCATCAGATATTTTTGACCCTACCAGTTTGAAACTACCAAGGTAGATGATCAAAGAGGCCATATGCAGAGACTGTCCCTTACAAGCAGATGAAATATGATGAGAGAAGAGCATTTTCACTCCTTCTCCTTCGCTGCTGTTTGGCCTTTTGTGCAGAGCAGAGTGTTCTTCCAGAAGAAATTGCTCATGCTCAGCACCATCTTCCTGGGAGACTTTTTCTGCCCTACATAAGGACCTTCAGAACATCATTAATATGATTTTTGAAAGATGCCCTGTTGTAGGCATTTAGGGGCCAAGTTCTCTTTGTTAGATGTAGTAAGCCATGCAGAGAGTTCTCCACTTTAGGACAGTTTAAAGGCTCATGTCGGCCCGTAGGATTTACTGGGGGGCCACAGTGGGAACTGGTGAGGGAAGAAATGACATCTACAAAGACCCATGCTGTTAAAACTCTTGTAGTTACTTCCCAGTAGGTGTATGTGCTACTTCAGCCTGTGAGCTGCAGTACCAGCACTCTCCATGAGCAGGATTCAGATATGGATCATCCCCTGGCAGCTCTGCACACCAGCTCTCTCTAACCATCACAGACACTGCCCACCAGCACAGCAGACTCAGCACTTCTTTTTCCTTTGTCTTTCTCTTTTTCTGCTTTGCAGCTGAAATACACTCTGTTTCCAAAAGGCATTGTGGCTGGATCTTCAACCCCACAGAGTGAAACAGGACCTCATAGAAACTGCATTTCTAATGATGTTCAGCCCAGCTTCGAAGAGAGAGGACAGCTCCAGTGGGTCCCTCCCACCTTGAATGCTTCCATGGTGAGTATGAAAGGAACCTGCTCCTGATGTTTCAGTCCCCTTTGGTCTATGCATTTCCTCCTCTGGACATTTCTGCCATTCATTTCTCCATGGGTGTGAAGTGGGACTTGATGAAATTCAGTTGTTTGAATAGCAAAAAGCTGGAGACAGTACCAATTTGATGTCATTTATTTTAGTCACACACTGTGAGCACAAATGCCTGTCTGTGAGAGAGGGATATATGGATTAATAGGATGGCGTGCCCTCTTGAAGAACACAGTTACCTCAGAAATGTGGGGTATTTATTGTTGGCATTTCATGTACAGATCAAAATCATAAAGTAACTCCATCCTAGTCTTTTTTCCGTTTCTTACACTTCTGCCCATTTCAAAATTATATCTTTGTTCCATAAAATGTAAAAGCTTCTGAAAATTGCTTGGAAGGGGACCATATTAGAAATAAAAACATCACAAAACAAGATGAGCTGTATTTCTTTTTTACAGTTTATCATCAGTTTTCTTAAGAGAATACTTGTTTCTCTGGAAAGAAAACCACTTCAGCTGAAGTAATTCCTCAGATTTTTAATTAGTACATTCCTCTTCAGGACTTGTCTTTTAATAGCTAATTCCTTCACCTGCCTGTCTGTCTTAACTCTTGAAAACAATCCTCTCAGCAGTTCCAGCAGCAATGTGTTTTGCATGCTGACATTTAGAGATGTGTTGTAAAAGAAGTAGGCAAACCGACCAGCTCAAAGGTTATTTTTAGCACAAGTATAAAATTATAAGTCCCAACTACCTGTTAGATCTAATTTTATTTCACCTAATGCAAATGGAGAAGAGCAGAGGTGATCGTTCCCTGCAAGATGGCCTTGCGCGGCCTGAGAAGAAATAAAAGGCACCAGGAACCCGTCTCTGCTTTTGAGGACCGGATGCCACCACAGACTGACAGGCTTTTCAGGCCACTCTGGTTTGTGTCACAGAATCACAGATTTGTCAGGGTTGGAAGGGACCTCCAGAGCCCATGGGGTCCAACCCCCTGCCAAAGCAGGGTCCCTAGGACAGGGCACACAGGTCGGTGTCCAGATGGGGCTGGAATCTCTCCAGAGAAGGAGACTCCACACCCCCTGGGCAGCCTGTCCCAGGGCTCCCTCACCCTCACCGGGAAGAAGTTCTTCCCCAGATTGGGGTGGAACTCCCTGTGCTCCAACTTGCAGCCATCGCCCCTTGTCCTGTCCCCACAGACACTGAGAAGGGGCTGGCCATGTCCCCCTGTGTCCCACCCTTCAGCTATTGATAACCATTGATCAGATCCCCTCTCAGGCTTCTCTTCTCTAGGCTGAACAGCCCCAGCTCCCTCAGCCTTTCCTCACAGGAGAGATGCTCCAGGCCCTTAATCATCTTCACAGCCCTCTGCTGGACTCTCTCCAGGAGATCCCTGTCTTTATCCCAAGGAGCACAGAACTGGACACAACACTCCAGGTGGGGCCTGACCAGGGCAGAGTAGAGAGGGAACTAATTGCTCTCTCCCTTCCAAGTGCTGCAGACAAGCATTTCTCCATGCTTCTCACCAGACCCTATTAGAACACCTTGCTGACCCTTCGCTAATACCTTATGACCTTCCCGGGAGCATGAAAGTGCCTGTATGCTCACAAGACCTCTGCCTTCTTTCACAGGTGTAAACCTGTCGTTTTAAGTTACCATCTAGGAAACCTGAGAATATTAACTTAGAGCAATATTAATATTTCATACCAGTTCAGTACTGAAAATCTCATAACTACTCTCCAGAACATGCCTTCAGCAAGCAGAACAACCCAAAGCTCCAACCAGTTCTTACATGGAAACATATGCATGGTGTTTGAGGCTCTTCTTTGAAAACATGGGGAATGTAGGTAGAAGGAAAAAATAAGTTACTTAGACCAAAATGGATATTCCTCTCTTAAACTGCTATATAGGTTACTTTAATGGAAGACTTAAACCTGGAAATCACAGATTTCTTATTTCTGCACAATATGCTGCCTGATCACCCACTGCTCAATCGTTTTTATGTGAATTTCAAGAGTCTCTGTTCTATTTAAAAATATGTGTTTTATTTTATCCTTCATGCAGAAGTTTGGGGGTTTTCTCAGCAGTAATTCCATCTGTCTCACTGCTGGTACCACTGAACCCAAACATCATTGTTTACTATTCTACAATTGGAGGCAGAAGAAGAATGAACTTAGACAACAACATGGTTACAAGCACTGCCACACTGGAGGCAGCCAGGTGAGGCAGTCTGGTATCATCCACACTCATGGATTGTAAAGTAAAAGTTAGAAACCCTCAAAATTTGTGGTGCCAAGTGCAAACAATTTCACCTCCATCCTCTCAAAGTGTCCTCTTGGCTGTAATAGACAGCACGGATACTTGGTGTTACTGTAATTACTAATTCTTCAGGTGTATTCTTTATACTTTATACTTTAATTTTCCCTCTGAAGAATAAGAACAACAGAAGGAAATTTGTTTTACCCTGGATGCTGCAAGAGCACACCGTCAAGCATCAAGGTTTCAAGTCCAGCATATGTCACCTTTGCTTATGCTGTAGGACTGGGATAACATTATTGACTTCACCAATTTTCAGCTGAAGCACAGAACCATATATCAGAAAATCTGGATCATCAGCCTGAATTAATGGTATAGAAGGATTTCTGAGCATCGGAAGACAGGGTGATTCATCACAGGGAGTGGTTCCCAGGGCTCTGCTTTGTGAAAGGCTTGGTTGGGTAAGCACCGGGCAAAACTGGAAAGGAAAATATAGTAGAAATATTTGGCGAGCATCCTTTTCTTTTTTTAAGCCACCATTAAACACAATAAATGTTTGTGCAAAAATAATGTTCTAACAGCTTCCAAAAAATGACAAAAAGCACAATGTTGGGTAACAGCTGACTCTTTGAAATCCAGTGCAGTTGATTAAGCAGTGTTGATGAAACTGAGGGAAACTGCAAAGATTAGTCTTAAAGACACACAAAAAAGTGAAAAAAAAATCTGTGGAGGAGACTGTTCTATTTCTGGGAGAGCAGGCTTGCTTTTGAGAGGGTAGAACAAGAAATGACTACTTAAAATGTATCTTTCCTGCAAGAAGCGACACCAAGTCAAGGGCCTAGGTTGCATAGGACTTTGCTGTAGGTGTGAGGGACATGTCAAAGGTCCAGAGACTCTGGATTCTTGTTTCTGTCTGTAACAGAACGCTGGAATTTGCTTTTGGTCTCGGGATCCTTTGGTGGCTCAGGTTTGCCAGGGACCATCACTGGGAACAAAGGTGAAAACAGGAGCCAGCACAGGGAGAGTCTGAGGTGGGGTGGATGGAGATGAGAAGACCGATGGGCTCAAGACCTGCAAAGAGCTTCAGGGCTTGCCTTGGCAGCAAGACATGCCCCTCACTTCTGGAAACCACTGCATTTTTAATGGTTTTTCAGGCTCCATGCTCCCAAGGAGACAATGATGTTTGTAACTCCCAACACATTGCCATATACTGCGCAGTGATGCCGTCGGTCTCGTGAGGATCAACAGTTCCCTGTTTGCAGCACAAGCCTTCCTTTGAATTTGTGCAGACAAGATGAGGAAGATTTTTATCTGGGGAAAAAAACATGTTATATAATAGAAAAAGGTAGCAAAACACAGGGAGGGGAAAAGCAGTTGGTTCATTTTAGGCAGAAAAAGAATTAAGTCAGGCATTCATTTCCAACTGATGGAGATCTTTCCAGTCCTATAAGTTCATATTTAATGTTGTGGAGAAATTCCACTATTAGTTCTGAATATTTATTCTTTACAATAATTAGCACTGAATTCTTTAACATGAGGATTTTGAGATGCCTAAACACGGTTACAGGCACAAAGTCTAGAGTTTACTGCAGAATTTCCATACAGTACAACTAAGAAATAAACCCCGCTTAGTAAAAGTTATTTTATTGAAAAGTGCCTTTTAGCTTTGCTTTTGCTGCCTGAAATGGAGCCAAATATCTCAGAGTCTAATAAAATAGAAACTTTATAACTGCATAATGTTCAAGCATCTAAAAAAAAAAAAAAAGAAAAAAGCATATTAGTACAGATTTTTAGTATCCCTGTTTTTGCAAGTAAAGCTTTTGCATTAATTAGTGTCTCCACACGCTTATAGATTTGGAGGTGTCCCAGAAAAGAGTTTCTAGGGATTAGAAGCCTCTGGCAAACTTCAGCAAAATATAATAGGTCAGAGACCATTTGTTTATTCATTTATCCATCCAGCCCATTATGAAAAGATGAAATGGCTCCTGTAAATGTATGTTAAATTGAGATCCAAGGTAAGTAAAACATGATGTTACTTGTTGATTCCATACGTCTATGAACAGCGTAGAAAGGAGGAAGGTAGACACCTGTGACTTACAGACACACCACTATGACTTCAAACCTCCAAAGTTGGATTTTCCAGGCAGGGCCCTTCACATTTCAGGGGCATCTGTTAGAATGAGCAAAGAAATAAAAGGTTTGAATTCTCTGGGACTTGCAGACCTGCACCTGACTGCCCAGTTCTCCCCGTACCGATTCAGTAGGAACAGGCCTTTTAAAAATTGCTTTCTCTTTAGTTTAGCTAAAGAAGAAAAGGTGAGTGGTGTAATTACACCCGCTGTCAGTCTCAGCTCTGCTCCTCACCTTCTCAGTCACCGAACAAGTGAAGCTGGACAGAAGGCAGAAGGATTAGGCTGTGGAGCAGGTCTGAGCCGTCACTCCTATTGCTGTTTTTCTAGCATTTCTTTTCAAAGAGTTAGGTGACTGTTCTGCTGTGGTAGAGGCTTTGAAGAGATTAATGTATCTTCTTTATACTGGAAATTGTATTTTTTTTTCTATAGCTAAAACTCTACTGATTATGCATTCAACCCAGTGGTATTTAATATTTAATTTGAATTTCTTAACTGTAGCAACTACCATGCCAGTTTCTTCTTATATTCAAGACCTGTCTTTACTAAAATAAAAAATTTAAAAAGAAAAAAAGGTGTTTGTCTGAAGGGCGTTTTGGACCTTTTCCTTCAATTACCACAGGTTTTCATCCATCTTTGTATTACTAAGACCTAAACGCTGGCATATTGCCATCCACTGTACCTCCTGTGGAAACTGAAATCATGAAATAATGAAGCACATGGAGACTAGTCGTCAGAAAAGGGGAAAAAAAAAAGGAAAATGAAAACTAGACAAAAACTGATGTGCTCTGGGGCATCAGAGGATAAACATTTGTTCACAGGAAGATGACAAGCTTTGCTTTCCTTGGCAGCTAGGAAAGACACCAATATACACCAGAGGAAAGAGCCCAATTAAGGAAATTAAACAAGCAGCAAGCCAGAGTTGACCAAGTTGAAAGCTTTTCAAAATGCAAGCAGTCAAGTTAGTGATAGGGGACATTCCTGTATGCTGCCGTGTTCCCTGTGTTTGCTTTCTTGCTGTAGCTCCTGTTTGATCAGTCATTGGATGGTATTTAATCCTAAATATTAGTGTAATTTACTTTATACTCCATTACGAGTTAGATAAATGTATTGTCATGGTAAATTTGGGTCAAGAGAATAAATCAGAATCACATTTCTCCACCTTCTACCTTTTCTTGGTAATAACTTGACAGTTTTGTTACTTAAGCCATAAATCTGGTCGAGTTTATCATCAAGGCAATGCGAGGAAAGCAAAGCTAACAGAATACTTTCTCGTTCAGGAGCAAGGATTACTACTTCTGCCCAGAGACAGGACTTGTTTTTATCACTTGTCTTTGCTTCTGGGTAAACACCCCATTTCCCACCCTCTTAAGATCTGTACAGGACAAAGCCTCAGAAAATCCTTGAAAAACGCTGTAAACAACCCTGATGTGGGCCCTAGTCCAGTTTTTCCTTTTGCTTCTGCACACAGAAGCAAAACATAGCTTGGATGAAAACTGTTTACATCTTATTTTAGTTCTTTTGCTACAGCATAACCATCTGTTTCCAGCCTGCTTAGCTGTAACTGTACATCAGGAAAATATCGACCCTACAGGTTCCCTGCTCCTGCCAGTCAGCTGGAGACTGAGTGGGCTCGGGCTTTGTGCTCTCCCTGTGCCATTGAGCTTCACTGCATTAGCAAACCTGGAAGGACACAATGTGAAAAAGCCCAGAACTGAATATCCTGGTTTTCTTCAATAGGTCAGGAAAGGGAAAGTAGCATTACAGTCTCTAAACATGCAGTAAACTCAGTGGGAAAACCTTTCTGATGATTTCCCGTGAGGTACAGAAAGCTTAATTAAATTATTCATTTATATGCTTTTATTGCAGCTTATCATCCTCCTAGTCTCCCCATCAAACCTCAAACTTCCCCCTACCCCAGAAAAAAAACAACCCCAAACCACCAAACCTATACCAAAATCCTTCACAAGCCCTTTTTAGAGGTGATATTTAATTATAAGGGATAGAGTCACGCGGCCCAAATTAGACAACAGAATACTTAAGCACATGTTTAATTAAAAGATTAAGTACAGGGAGTTAAAAATATCTTTAAATGCTTTGTTGAATGAGGCCGTGAAGCAGAATGTCACTTTCCAGCCTAATTTTCAGCTATCACTTTCTTTTCCACAGCTCTGTGAACAGGCTCCAGCCAAGCTGCTACGCTGGTTACTTAAAGCACATCAGGACTTGAGTACCTGCCAGCTGCAGCTACTAAACAGGCTGTTGCAGCTTAGAAAATGCCTTCGACTCCCATGCCAACCTCTAAATAGCTTTTCCTCCCCCAGGGCCCTCTCCCCTTTAATAAATATAAAATTACAGGGCCTTGCCATTAGATTTTTTTATAATTTTTTTTAAAAATCAGCCGTAAGGAGCTGTAGGAACAGCAGCTAGCACTGCAGCTTTGGAACGGCCGTTTGCAGTATTGTCACATGCTGCTATATTTAATGTTGCACCACTAAGTTTAGAAAGTTAAATTGTGCAATTTTTGTTTTAAACTTACATGTTCTAATAATTTTGTAGGGTTTCCCTCAAAGTGCCAGCACTTCTGCACATTGGTGAGTGTCTCAGTAAGCTCCTAAAGCTGTACCACAGATGGTTATCTGTTTATTAACCACATTATGGCTTCAGTCCTCAGAAAGGGAAGGACTAAACTAACTGATGCTCAGTGGTTTGGGGGGCTCTTTTTCTCTTGAAAGAGCGTGTTTCTTTTTCCAAATAACTACGTTGCCCTATCCTTCTGCTTGACAAGTCTTTTGAAGCCTCAGCGTGAGCAGACTTAGAAGCAGTGCTATATACTTTACATACAGCATAGGTACTGCCTGGATGTTGTTCAGTAACAGTTCCCGAGGTACTTTTGAACACTTCTTTGATCACACTATGCTTAGAAGGACATGCAGCTTTTAAGGATTTCAATTAACCTCCTCTAGCAAGAAACAATCTACAAAACCCCAGCTCATCCACAGGAAAGAGCAAACAAAAAACAATAACAAAACAAAAAATATACATATTGCAGAAAGCAAAATAATAAAATATTCTTTTTGATATACTGAACCCTATTTCAAAGGGGGAAAAAACCCCACCTACACAAAAAAGCACCCAAACCTGGCCCTTTGCTGTGGTGAAGACATCTGTGATTAATTTTGGCAAGGCAGTTGTCCTGGGGAGGGCTCAGGGGTGGATTTTTTTCCTGGGTGTTGTTAGCTGTGTGTTATTACTTCAAGATGGCTCTTCTGGGGAAGAGTTGTTTTAGGTAACACAAGATGAAGCAGGGCTTGGTGCTCCCTGGGATACTCAGTGTGTCACCAAGCCTGGGGATGCAGGCATGTTTGTGTGGACTAGGTGAGTAGGCTGGGTTTGGTTGGGAGCCCTTTTACTTGTGATCTGTGATGCTTTTGAGTTTCTCTGCTTAAAAGGTGCCTTATCCTGATTTGTATTCTAATAAAGTCTCAGTTTGGTCTGAAGATTTGTTGAACTTTGCAGGGAGGTTGCTGTAGAGAAAGGTGTACCTCCATCAGAGTGCTGGCCTGGGGTCCTCTCCCATTAGGAAACAATGGCTGAGTGAGTGTTTCTTTAGGCAGAACCCTTCCTAGGCTTGATTTAAAAGTATTTTTTTAGCTCTGTGTGTTCTTATGGGTGTTAATGTATTGTGTGGTGTAGACGTTAAGTGTTCCTGCATTATTGCAAGTACAAACAGAAGGATGAAAGCATTTCTCACAAAAAAAGAGAGAGATGCTTTACTCTCTTGCTTGGTTGGCATTTGGAAATCCCAACATTGCTGAGAACTGCTAACAACTTCTTGTATATATCCAAGGTGGGAGCATGTGCTCAGCTTTAATGAGGATTATTGATTAGTGTCAAAAGAAGAGGTTTGTCGGGTGCTTGTAGGTAGACTTAGTCTGTATGAATGCTTGGGCTTCTCTAGAGACTGAACCAAGGAATTGGAAGCTAGCTTAATTTCAGGTTTTCATTGTGTTGTCTTTACTAAAAATATAACTTTAAAGAAGGAAAGAGTTGTGTTAGAGAAGAAAGTTGCAGCAAAGGCATCTGTACACCTGCTACTTCTGTGCTCGAGTGGTTGGAAGCTGCTGCTGGAGAAGGAAAGGTTTGATGGCTTAAAGAGAAAGTTGCCCTAGAGTTAAAGACAAGGGTTGGTGTAGGGAAATGAGTGTTGCCTTGCCTCTTGGGTGAGTCTCTGTGGAGCTGTTGTAGCCCCGTGTTTTCTTGTTGATCAGTTAAACTAAACTTTGGGTTGCTGAAGAAAGAAATAGGCTTTGAGGAGTGAGGTTCTGGAATAAGGTTCCTGGGCAGGAATTGTAATGTAAGCTTAATGTTTAAAAGTGATTACACAAGTTGCCTGCTGAGGCCAGGACCTGTGAGGTACCTCTCAGTCCTGTGTTCCTCCATTGCTTTTTGCATGTTGTGAGAGCTGTTGGAGCCAGCAGAAAATAGGGATAAAATGAATTGTGTCATGTTAAAAGGTTCCTGCAAAAGGAACATTACAAACGCAGGCTTTCTGCATTCTTTTTTTTTCCCTAACTTTCTGTAGGTAGTGGGGGAATTATTCATAATCATAAATTAACTTATTGAATTCTCAAAGCAATATGTTCCAGCATTTGTTGATGATGCTCAGATGAGTAAGTAAATCAGAGGGTTAACAGCCTGAGAAGTGTTACAGCATTTGCAATGCATAGCCAGTTCTAAAAGCTACTTCACAAAGCAGCTGGTGATGACACAATGATGCTGCACAAGAAAAAGATTGTTATCCAGCTGTCAACTGTCTTATGTGTTTTCATCCATCAAGTGTTTTAGAGGGCCACCTTCTTACGCTGCAATAATTTAGGCCTTATAGCTGTGACATCCTAGGTCCATTTTATGCAAATAGGAATTATTTGTATGCCAAAAAAAGTCCTGACCCCTGTAGTGAGATGTTGAAAATGGAAAATTCAATAGATCTTTCTAATCAAGATACGCAGATGCATATAGAAGAGCATTTCTTGGCTGCAAAGTTCGCCTGAGTAGTCAGTACCCACGATTCTCTTTTTCCTTTTGTTCCTTGTTTCTGCTTTTATGATTTCTATCACAGTTCTTCCAATAAATCATGTGTGCCTGTACAGCAATAGCTCTGCAGATAAACTGGTTGCTCCCTCCCTTCCAGCTATTCCAATGCTCAGTAGTAGATTATTCAGTTAAGGGTAAGAACACAGTCATGTGAAGCTGTATTTCTTCTTGTCTTGCTGTCATTAAACAGTGTTAATATTTTCTCTTCTTAAAGCTTACCTCTGAGGCGTATTCTAAGTGTAACTATCTAATTTCATTAAAATAATACTTTTTATGGCTAACCATCAATCCAGGAATCTGAACAGATACCAATCTAATGACTCAAAAAGCTTGGTTTATCTCTCTTAGCTTGTGATGTTCAGGCAACCTGTCAGTGCTTCAATAGGAATCAGTGACTGTAGTCCCAAGCCAGTTTTCAATGACTGTCATGTTTTTAGCTGTATTTAAGTATTTGGCCGTTTTAATACGTGAATGGTAACAGCCATAAGATCTGGCTGAGAACTGCCAAATATTCATTGAACTTGCTGAATTCCTTGACTGTAAATATTCATGAGGAAGTGGTAGCTTGAATTCATGTTTTAAGATGAAAATTAGTATCAAAAGTAGGATGTTGCCTTGTCTGTGAAGCTGCACTGAGTTACCCTGTGTCTCTTGCCAAGTGGAGCGATGGAGCTGAGGTGAGGCAGCAGGAGCAGGGCTGATCTTTACTCTGGCACTCTTCATCCATTTCCCTGGGTCTGAGCACCGTTTTCAAACACGAATTGGCTGCAGGAGCCTGAGTTGAGCTGAAAATAACCGTGCAATGCAAGCTGCTCTTAAATGTTATTACCACTGCACCCTGGGCTTTCTGCTGTGGCTCTGCTGTGGCTCTGGCATGGTGGGGTTCGTTGGGACTGTTAGTTGTGAAGGAGAAGAGCAGGAGGCTGGTCTCAGCTCCTTCCCTGGCTCATTGAAATTATGTTGTACATGCCAATACACTCAGGACCTTTACCTAGCCTTTGCTGTGGCTCTGTGTTGTGTCCATAGGACCTGGCATCCCATGATAAGCATCGAACTATGGCTTGTGGTCAGGTCTTAAACTCAACTTCAGTTGTAAGGGCTGCAGTAAATACTGCTGATGCTAATAGTATTGACCTGGTGGCACGTTCAGTGCCTGTGGTTCAGCTGGGAACGGTACTTTACCAAATATGTGTGGCTCAGCATGTGGCCTACAATAGTGTTTAATAAGCTACTCATTCTTTTCTGTGCTGCTGTGTAAAGCAGATGAAATGAAGTAAACTGTGCCTGTTCCCAGAATAGATAAAGCCTGGTGCTTTTTTTCTGCTTAGTTGATACTGCCTAATGCTTGTAATCTTTCTAAACTTCTTCCCTTGCTCACTGTCACAACGTGGGTGAGTCCCATGGTCTAATTTTGCATCCTGTGACATACCATTTCTTTTTGTGTTCTCTTTCAGTGTATAATTTAATTTCTTGTAGTCTGTGTCCATGCTGATGCAGCCTGGTGCGAAGAGCACCAACTCACCTCTGTGTTGCTGTTCATTATTTTTTATATCTCCTGCAATTCAGAAATCCACATTGATGTCATTTTTCCACAAAGTCAGTGCTCCCTAGGTTCTCTTGCCAATTAATTGGAAGTACTCTTGACAGAAATGACAGATATGCCTGAGGAAGAACTAGTGTCTAGGGCAGAGTGTTAAGATAGCTTATAAAGCTTAAATTAATAAGTAGATGAGTTTCTGATGATGCTCTTGAATAAAGTGGCTAATCAATAAAGCACACTTTGAACAAAAACACTCATTTGTTATAAGTGCAGGGGCTTGTCTGTGGCTAGAAAAGAGAAAATATGAGCAAAACTTGCTTTTGTGATGTTGACAGGACTCTTACAATTAAGTGTATGGTTTTATTGCAACACCTGATTTATATATTCCAGAACACATTGGAAATCATTTGTAGTGAAGACTAGAAAAATAAGTAGGGATGGCTCTGGGGTCTGTTGGTTGAGGGATGCTGGTGCAGGATATTTTTATGCTTTGTTTTCTTGGTTTATGAAAACAGCCTTAAGGACCACAGCTGCCACCATCTACCAGTTGGACAGGCTGGCATTATAAAGTGTACATTGGTACGATGACACTTTTGCTATCTCTCTAATTCTATGCCCGGTACCACTTTTGGCACCCCCTGAGCAGTCTCTTTCTCCATGTGGGTAGTACAGGCTTCCCCACAGCTATCCTCTCAGTGAGGAATTTTACTTAAGCATCCCTCAAGTACACTGGGTGCAAGTCTGTGCAGGCTGTACAATAAGTCTTAAATGCCATCTTGTAGTCTGTTTCTCCCTTAAATATTTATATTCTGTTTCATTCTTCATAGCCAAGTGAGGCAGGTTACTCATTACTCAAGAGCTACCAACAGACTCATCCCTCCTGTGCACCTGTCCTTCTTTCTCTCTGCTCTGTCTTTTTCCCCTGTGAGGGCAGATTCTGGTTTTCTTTTGCCCTGTTGGCTTTGTTGTTAGCTCTGGGATTCAAATCCACGCTCTTCAAAACTGCTGATAGCAGCTATAAAACATCCTTAAGTAAGTACTGTGCTTCTCATTGCTTGCCTGTGGGATGTGCTGCTCTTCCCATGAACTTTTTCTGGTATCGAGGAAAAGTTTCCATGCTTCCTGAAGGGTGGATGTTTCCTTGCCAGTTGTTCAAAACCCAATTCTTATTAAACTACAAGAATAAATCACACAGAGTCACTTGCATGTGTTGTTGAGTCAGGATAACTTCTGCCAGGAAACACATTAACCTTATTTTTTGTATATAGAAAGAACTCGTTTTAGGAAGTATATATCAAAGATGGAGGTTTAATGTAAATTGTTTGAAAATGGAGATTTATGTTGTGGAGGACAGAGATATAAACCTACAGATAGTTACCCGCCCTTAGCATAGTGACCATGGTGAGCAGGCATGTTTGGGCTTTGGTGAAGTAGGACTATGGCTTTACACATGCCTTTCATTTCTTGTCTTCCAGCAGAGTAAATGTTACACCCAGCAAGTCTGAAATCAGAGTTGTCAGGCAGGGATTCCCCTCACTGAGCTGTCTAGTGGATTTTAGCTACCAGCTTCATAAAGCATCTTCCTCATTAGTCCTGCTCCTCTGCCTTTGTAGCTAGCTTTGTGGTTGCGTGATGTCTTTCCAGCTTGGTTTAGGCTGTATGACATAGAACATCTTTCAAACAAGATTAAAATGTCAGTCCATCCTAAAAATTCTTGTGTTTTCCTGTTCCTCAAGGACCATTTCAAGGACACAGACTCTGCTTTGATTTGTGAGCTTCCCTGGGTTATAGATCCAGTTGTGTAGACGTGGTCTGGCTGTAGGAGATCCCTTTAGGCTGAGATTATGTGGCCTTGGAGTAACATGAGTCAATACAGGGCCGAAGGGGGATGCAGTTTCTTTTGCCATAATACAATGTGCTCCCCACTGTACCTCTTGTTTATACTTTAAACAATAAACCTGTGATAACAGCCATATGGGGAAAGCAGCTGAGCACCTTTTGGTACTCATTTTTCTCCCCACCCCCTTCCCTTTCCAAATCATTACTGAACATTCTCCAAAAAGCTTTTATTCCCACAGGCACTGTGTAATTACTCCTGTGTGACTTGGAGACAAAGTAAAATAGGGAAAGAGGTGGAAAAACTTCCCCAATGCTTCACCAAGCTATTTTGGTGTTCATCTCTGCCTTGGTGGAATATTGTATGTGCCTGTGAGTTACCTTGTTTATCCTCATTGTTATTAAGGAAATGGGTCCCTGCAACAACACAAGTGTTAGCCCACAAATCTTGCCTGTGGGAAGGACCCATCAGAAAAATCAGTTCTGTGGAATCACAGTAAATTTTGAAGCAAGGGAAGAAAAGTGACTGCAGCAGGGTTAGATGGCAAAACTCTCGTTGTTTTCAGTAGGATTAATATTTCAATAGTTGGTCTTGCCTCTCCATAGACTGAGAAGGGAAGGAAAATACTCCTATGCAAGAGAACCAGGATGGTCACCCAGGGAGATGTATATGTGAGTGTACATACACACACATCTACACAGTATAGGTGATACTTGTCAAACTAACTTAAAATTCCTGATGAGCATCATCTTATTTGCATAAGTACAGTCTTGGTGAAAGCAGGAGGTTTTGCAGGAATTTTTCTGGGTTTCTTTTTATTGCATGTTTTAATTTGACTTTTTGGAAACAGGTAACTTCTAATATTTTTTCAAGGTATATAGGAGCACAATCTAAGCAAATCTGAAGCTGTATTTTAATAATATGGTTTAATTTTAACAACTTGGAAAATTCCATGTAGCTGAAAATTGGAGACTTTGATTTCTCACTGCTATTTCAGTATTTAGATTAATTAAAAAAGTTTGATTCCCTTTCTTGGGCTATTTAAACTAATTCTGTTTGTTTTGCTCCAGGGACTGAGGGGGAGACCTGTGGGTTGGTGCAGTCAAGCCTGTTTCTGTGTATTTGCATCCTGAGCCTCTGCTGGAAAAGGGAACTTCTCTCTTTTCCCTTTGATGCAGTGACTAAAATGACTTTTCTCAGCCTGCTGTAAAGGGACCAGGCTTTTATCACATCTCCTCTTGACCCTGCACGTTCCCACAGGGATGCAGTTTATTCTCATAGATGTCTTTGTTACACACAGCTATAAAATCACATATGGCCAAACTGCCACCAGAGCAACGTGTGTTTCCACTGTGGGATGTGCTTATGAGACTCTGGCAAAGACACACTTCCACCAAATCATATTCTTTTCCTAAACCAAGCATATTTCCAATTTCTGTACTTAATGTGTGTTCACTGAGCTGAAAGATACATGGGTCTGTAACTGCGGGTCTGAGTATAAGGTGTTTGCAGAGTACCTACTACAGCAATTTAAAGTGAATATAGGTAGGAAATGTTCCTTAGCACTTGCTGCATGGGAATGAGCTGGTTGGCCTGATACAGCAGGCAGGCTGCAATCACCCCTGTGATTGCTAGGAGCAAATTATGGATACATTCTGACTCAGTTTTTTTAATTACAAAAACAAGACTGGATTGTGTGGTTATTGATCTTGCTATTTACTTCTCTAGTCATTTAAATGAGTGTGGAAGGCAACTCTTGAGCATTTCATTGCTCAAGTAATCATTTCCATAAACTAATTGTGGTTTGTGTGTGTCTACCAGCCATGTTTTTCTATGGGAATTCAGGGCAGTGAGAGGTTCAGAATCAATGTACGTATTAACCTTCTGGATTTCAAATCTATTCTTTTCTGAACATTGTTTTATATGATACTTTATGTAATTAGTGCAAATCCCCTTACAGTGGCAGCTCTCCTTGTAAGCAGATAATCTGAGCCTGGAAGAAACAATTTGCTTTTTGTTTTCCCAAGACAGTACCCCCAGGATGAAGAAACTGCTGGATTCAGGTTCAGATGAAGCTGATAGTGTCTGGCAGTTGTCTGACAGCCCTCAAGGTGCATCACTGGGGGCTGTATGGGGTTTTTTTCCCCTCTTAGGAACTATTTTACTTTATCACCTGACCAAGGGTTAAAAGACTTGACTAGAGCTGGCTTTTCTGCAGCTTGTGTCAAGAGTCAGGTCTGTTGCTGTAAAAGGCACGAATTTGTAGGATCTGTGCTAAAGCCAAATCTTTCACACTAGCAAAAGGCTTTTGGGACATATACAGCAGAGAATATGGAAATAATATAGATGAGACTTCAAAGAATAAACCTGCTGAGCCAGAAAGCCCTTGAAAACACCCACAAAAATCTTTCAATGGGTCACAGCCCACTTGTGGGGCTTGTAGCATGCAGAGAGGCAAAAGGAGACTGTTTCCTTCAAGGAGCTGCTTAGATAATCCAGTTAACATACATGCAGGTAATTTTTTAATTGCAGTGAAATTAGTTCCTTGAACAAACCTCTTGGTAGTTTAAATGAGTTGCTGTAAGTCTGTCACCCTTTAAATTATTGAGGTGAGCTCTCTGAACCACCCCCAATAACAAAAGGTGGCACTGGATGTTCTGTTGCATGCGTGAGTTATTTTACCTTGTAGTTCAGCAGTTTATTTGTCTTAGGGTGGTATTTGCACTCTGGAGAGAGCTCAGGACATGAAGTTCATTCCTGGCCTCTCAAGTGCTCCAGTGTTAGGAAACAAGACTGAGCAAAAATCTTCCTCACCATCTCCATTTTCCTTCTTTAGAGAAGTACCTTTTAAAAAAGCCAACAAGAAAAAGAAAAACCCTCAAACAGACACTTCATGGTTTTCTTCCTCAAGAAAAACTTTGTACAATTTGTAAAAGTAGTTGTGGGTATTTTCACCTAGTTAGTAGAAAACTATTATTAAAAGTATAATCAATAGATATGGGGGGGTGTGGTTTTCTGTGTATTTGTATGTAGAATAAAGGCTTACCACCTTTGGTTCAGGTTGGTATGGTGACAGAAAAAAAGGCACTTATTTATTCAATAAAATTGCTGGCAGGGATTTTAAGTCCAATGGTCTTGTCTCTTGTGCCTCCATCTTTAAAAGAACATTAAATCTTCGAGCTGTTTCTCAAAAACAAGTCATAACAGGTTCTGGACTAGATTTTAGGTCTCTAAGATCACAAGGATGCCAAGAGATCCCCAAACTGTTTATCTTCCTTTTACTTGTGAGACTGCAATGAGGACACGTTTGTAGATGGGCTATTCAAGTACACCAGGTGCTCTTTGTGAACATATTTTCATTGATTTTTTTAGCTGTATATTCAAATATTTTGAAATTACTACCTTAGTAGAAATTGGACTGCCTAGCTGTATTGTACTGGCTTATCTTTGTACAGTCTGAAGCAGGACTTTTCCCTACTGCTACATCTATTACATGTTTTACTGTAAACTACCATAGGAGTCAGTATTGATGCTTTCCCACGCTTTAAAAAAAATACCCCATGCAGGATATAGTCTTGCCTTTGTCTTGTGAGTGAAATTTCTTTGAATGTTGGCTGAAAGTAAAGTCTTGTGTTTCTTTAATCACACTGTATAGATGGGGTTGAGAAAACCTGAATGAGTATCAGTGCAAGGAGCATGAGCTTTGTTATCAAAGTTTCATCCATCTCATGGGACTAACTTATCTATTCATGTAGGTTTTTGCCTGAGGAGGGAAGATTAGAAGAAAAGAAACTTTAGTAGGAGCTAGTCTCCTTTGATCACATTTTATGATATATGATACATAACTGCAATGCTTTAATGCCTGAAGTCTGTTAAAAGCTCAATAAATGGTCTCTATTTATAAAGGGAAAAAGGAGAGCAGGCAATCTTTCTGTGGAAAAAGACCAATAAACTGATAGTGGAGCTGTTGTTAATCATAACAGATGCACTAAATATGAATACTTGATTACGCAGACCTGCCTTGGACTTGGGATCTTCTGATGGGTGTTGTCTTGTAACCATTTGTCTGAGATTTTAATGTTAGGTTTGGAGCTTCCCTGACCTTCAGGAAAAGCAGCCAACAGGTAAATGACTCTGGAAGTCACCACCAGGTTGTTAGGCTAACTTGTAAGACATGGCTTTATAGCCTAATTCAAACTAAGTGACACAAGCTTTTCCTTCTGTTTAAAAGGGCTTTGATCCAGACCTTGGTAAATCGTTGAAATGCTTAGAATGGAGCCAGTTATAATTTCTTTTTTTGATTGTCAGCTGAAACCAGTGAAATAAAAAGGAGAAGTAGACAGGAAGACACCAATCTAAACCTCAGGTGAGAAGTAAAATGTTTGGTCTGTCAGGAAACCAGAAACCCCTTTAGGTAGGATACCCAATAGTTTATATACTGTGCTATTTTCTTTTCCTATAAAATCTGTATTTCCATATTCAGCTACTGTTTTACCCACTAACATACCATGTTTCTTATGCAGTGTTAAAATTATTCTTCATTTAGCTTTTCTGAAGGCAAATTCCATCAGTGTACCATGCTGCAACTGGTAACTATATCTGCAGTAGATGCAAACCTTGTTGTGGACTAATTAATTCTGAGTCTCTGTTTTCCCCTTTCACTAGTTCCACCCATTTTTCTTGAAACCTAAAGCCTGTGTCTCATTTTTATGCCTTAAAAATCTTTATAGTTAATGTCTGTGCTCCCTTGGCACTGTCACTGAACCAAGCTACACAGATTTAGCTCTTCTAATCTTCTGTAATAAGTCAGTCCCCCTCCATCTGCCTCAGTTTTTGTTGCTCTCTGAACTACCTCCAGTTTGTCCATCTCCTGCTAATGAGGTGAGCTACCACCAAAGCTCTTGGGAATGAGACTGCTTCTTCCCCAGCTGCTGAGCTGCTGACATGATCCTTCAGGATGTGTGCTGAGAATACAAAGGGGTCAGGAAGAGTATACAAGTGGAGGAGCAAAATGATATGTTAGTTACAGTAAGTTTAAGAAAACTGATTATTTATGGCAGATTTTTCTTGTTGGGCCTCTTCCTAATATGAACTGGGCAACACCCACCAAACTACACTGGATTTCCCTTCTCCCAGCTGTGAGTTGTTTCCCCATTTCACCTCAGGCTCCCTTTCCTCTCCTGCCCTTCTTGGACATGCTCTTCATTGCAGAACTATGCCTTCCTCCAGTGCCCAGCTCAGATGTGCTTCTATGGGTCGTTGTAACGAAGTCTTCACAGCCTGGTCCCACAAGGAGGAATTTGATCTGCACCAGAGTGCTATATACCATTAAAATGAACAGCCAGCTCTATGCTTGTGGGGTTTTTTGTAGGCAAGTTCGTTCTGCTGCATTAGAGCAGGAGATGGTGGGAAAGATGTCCAGTAGCCCTTTGTTCCTGTGAGACTTGTTCTGATGCCTGTGAAAGCTCTGCTCTTCAGAGATGAGATCTGATTTTACAGCTGAAATTGTTCTGTGACTGAGAAGCAAGTCCCTCTTGGAGCATTAGGCAGTCTCTTATTTTTTTAATTATTTTTTTTTAATGTGATCTAGACCCAGGTCCTAGAGCCACCTGGAAGATAAAGATTGAGAAACTAAATTTAAACTTGATAATTTAATGGGGAAGTAGCCATGAAGGAAAGCCAGGTTGTTACAGTCCTTGGTGCTGAGAAAATCTTTGGTTGTGCATGTGCTTATAGAAATACCATTTTGCCTTTCCTACTCTAGGAGAACAGGAGTATTTACTGCTGCTGGAAAAATAATACAGTTATACAACAAAGCTAATTCTTTTCTCTTCTGCCTTTAGTAGACTACTTACTCATAATACCCAGTAGTTCATTAAAGTTGCCTTCATACTGTTGTGTTATTTCAGTTGTATTTTCCATAGCATATTTCTTCAAGACACAAGTGAGTTCACTTGAATAAGGAAGAAACATTGCATGCAGAAATAATCTATGACATTAGGAAGCGATAAGTTGCGAAAGAGCACTAATTAAAACTGCTGGAGGCTGCGCTGAATATAAAGGAACCATCTGTAACTGAGAACCATCTCTGATAGTCCTTTGTCTTCATAAGGAAACAGCAGTCATCAGTCTTAACCTATCATGAGAAAAAGGCACTCCTGGCATTATTCATCTTCCCCCGTGCCTCCTCACGAGCGTTGCATCCATTAAGCACTGGGTTGAGTTTTATTCTCCTCTGCCCTGTCTCTTTACTACTCAGCCGCTGAAGAGTAGGCGTGTGATGAGCATTGGTGTCTTCTGTATCAGTGCATGGGAAAATTGTGTATCCAAACACACCCAAATGCTCTAGTCTGGAGTTTGCTGTTGGAGAAAGATACAAAGAAATATGGAACTTCACAGTTATGGGGCCTTAGTTAATGTTTTCATGGAAGTAAATTACAGTCAAAGGCAAACAGTCCAAGCTTCCTCTTTCCCCCCTCACAAAATCTTAAGATTACCCAGTGTATTTTAACATCCTGTCCAGGCAGACAGGAATTTCTGGATGTTGCTCACTCATGTAAATCTACACACTGACAGAAGAGCTCTGAGATCTGGGAAAAAGAGAATGGCGTTTGTTGCATTCTTTTTAATCTTTATTCCTTAGAAGTAAATTACTGCAAATTATTTTGCAATTACATCAGCTTTTTCTGGGATGTGAATGCAATACAGCCTTTTAAAACTGATCTCAAGATGTAATCCAAAGTTAGGTGTTTATAACAATTCAGACTGGGAATTCTTGACTTAGATGCTAATTCATAACAGTCACTTGTGAATATTGTGCTTTACAATAGCAGGTTTGACTAGTCCAGTATATAAAGGATGAGGATAAATGTTCCATGTACAGTTCTGACTCTAACACCTCAGTGAAGGATCTCCTTGATGAAAAGACTGGTTAGAACTCTTGTGGGACGACATCTATCTTCTAGAGGACACTTCCAGTAAAGCTCTCCCCACCTTACAGCAGGTCCTTAACTACCAGTGCCTATCATGGGAAGTCTGTCTTCTCAACACAGTGTGAAAGGTGCTCTAAGGCAGCCAAGGAGCTAACCTAGAGGTTTTCACTCATACCAGTGTGGGAAGGAATACCCTTCCTGAGTGTAGATAAACCTTGCAACCTTTCTCAAGCAGAGGAATCTAATGAAAATGCCTCTGTTTCTCTTTCAGACTGAAGCATGGGAGACTAGAGGACCTCTGTAAAATGGGTATGGATAAATCATGAGGGTTTAGTCAAAGCATTGAGAAGAAACTCCTGACACACGCTTGTGTTTGGCCCTTTCATTGAAGGTTTTGGAGTGAGCTATGAGGGGTAGGACGTGACTCCACCCAAATGCTCAGCGAGCCTTAGCCTGCTCTTGTCTGGTGGCATTTAACTGAGCAGCCTGTGGTGTGCTCTGACACTGCGCTCTTGGGGCACGTTTGGCTTGTGTGTCGCTGTGTCTGCAGGGTGGTGGGTCCATCAGCTGCTGCTCTGTGGCTATCTCACAGCCAATAGCACCTTGGTGGGGGTAGAAGGCAGACTGCTCTGCTATCTGTGTGGTGGGGGGTAAAAGAAAGGATGTCAAAATAGCCTGACATCCTCCCTCTGAGCTCCCTGAGTTCTCACTGAAGGTTTGGGGATTTGTCTAATCATACATTTATAAAAAAGGAGGAAAAAAAAATTCCAAGAGCATCTTCTTGGCTGCTGCTGCTGTCTGCTCCTGCATGAACAGCCCTGATGGGTTGGCGAGCTGCCTGGAAGAAGCAGGCAGCTGCCTGTGGATCCTTCTGCTGCCTTCGTGCTGGGCAGTGGCCATGCCTGGAGCAAAACCTCAGCTGCTGTGGCAAACAGTGCCTCACTTTGGCATTGCAATGCAGCAGCTGAAGCAGAATTTGTGTTTTAAAAATATTTCACTGTTGAATTATAGCTCATTTAAATAAGACAAAGTCTAGCTGATCTTCTCCTGTTCCTGCTAGGCTGGGAAAGGCATGTGCCTCTGAGTGTTGCTCTGCATAACAGAGCTTGTCTCAGGATAAAGGCTCAGATCTGGCTCTCTTCCTGCAGTTTGGATCATCTTATCTTTTGTTTTACCTGGATCACTCAAGAGACTTACTGCCCCATCAATATAAGTTTGCTGCATAAAGGGAAAGCACATGCCTATTTAATTTTCATCATCTGAATTTCTAGCATTGCTACTCTAGAGATGTTTTTAGCTAGACAAAACAGTGATTTAAAACATAAAGCATCATTTATGGCCTATTTTCCACTATTTATAAAATTTAGTAAACATACATGCATGATGAATCATGATAGTATCTTCAGCAGTCAGAGCTCATTGGGATAGATGTTTCATGCATAGTCAAGCAGAGCTATGTTTATGCAAAGTAGAAAAGAGACAGAAGTCTTTCTGTCTTAAATGGTAGCCCTGAGTTTAGATGCTTTTTTTTTATTACTGTTTTCTTTTTTTTATGGCAGGAAGGAGATAAGTCATGATTTTTAAGGAACACAAAGCAAATCCAAACAGGCTTTGTGTTTATGTTCAATAACAACACTGATTGTATGTTTTGGGTTTGGGGAAAAAGTGCTTAAAAATCTTGTCTTACAAAATCAGCCTGAATAAATGTTGCATTCAGCATTGCAATAGTACCTGAAATAGCACTTGCTGTTCCTTCACCAGACTGGCTCAGAGGGTATATGCTCCATCGATTTATTGCCTTTCTGGAGCTTATTGCTTGTAATATTTCTGCCAGCGTGCTCGTTACAACTCCGTGCTATTATCCAGCTCGGAGCAGGCAGCTGAGAGCTGACAGTAACAGCTGACATCTTGCACACCGCAGGTTGATGGAGATTTACCCTTTTCCAAGTGATTATGGAGATCACAACAGCACCTCTTCCCATCCTGAATCCTCTCGTATGATGTATCTTGTTGCTCATCTGAAAGGCTGCTTGTTTCAGTCATAAAGATTCACATCTGTGCTGCTCTTGTGAGGATGGAACTGTGGGGAGGGTGATAATGTAATTAATACTGACAAGGATATTTTACCAGTATGCTCTGCAACCTGAAACAGCTACTGGGGTGTTTGTTTATCCTGTGCTCAGGTAAATACTGGTGGGTTTCCTCCTCCCCCTTCTAGACAGTGTACTAATGATTGACTTCTTTCTGTACACCAACAGGATCTGGACTATTCTCTGCATTTATGAGCTGAGCCTCCTCTGTTCTGTAAGAAAAAAGTTTCCCTGAAAATAGAGCTACCACCCCAGTTCAGCCCCCTGGTTTTCTGATTTAACTGAATTCTTGGAGCCTAATTAAAAGTAAAACGTAGGTCAAGATGGGGATGACCCTGAAAAACAAAACAGGGTTTGGGCCTCAGAAATCAGGGCTGTGGGCTGTCTATCCTTTGAAGGTAAATGGGGATGTGAAATACTTAAACTCCAACACGTCTGAAGCATGGCTGCAACTCTTGGTTTTGCTGATGAAGGCTCAGTTGGTGTGATTCAGCTTAGACAATTAAACCAGGTTGGTTTAGACTGCCCCAAATAAAAATAATGAAGCTTTATATTTCTAAGAAGGAAAAATAAAAATTAGTATTTTTCTGGTGTGTTTTTTCCCTGCTGTTGCAGCTGCAGCATTTGCCATAAAATAGAAACTGCCAGTAACAAATTATTATTTTGATTTTGAATGCCAGAGAGAACACACCTGATGCACACACCAAGAATGTAAAGAACTTCCACAACAGGGAAAATTTATGATGAATTGGCAGCTCTCTGTTATGAGCAGGCTGAATCCTGAACAGGTAAATATGGACACCACCAGAAATATTCCTTGGGGATTGGTAAAGCACATAGCATCTTTACACTGAGGGGCTTGTGCTGAATAACATCCTGAGATTGCCAGCCTCAGGCTGTTATTTCCATGGAAAGAAAAAGATTTTTAGCCCTAGACAGAAATCTCTGATATTTCCACCCACAAAAATGGTTTGCCATGCCTTGAAGTGATTTGTGGAGTGAGAGGCAGCAGTAATTCATCAGGGCAAGGCAGCTGCCTGCAGGACACAACATCAACTTGTCATTGTTTCCCTCACATCTTAATAACAAGGCTTTGGTGGCTGTGTTTGGGTTTGTTTTGTTTTTTTTTTTAAATGGGTGGTGAAGATTGATGCAAGTTGTCAAATTGAGGTGATGTATGAGCAGATGCTTTGCCTAATTCCTCCATGCTGTTCAGTTAATTTCAGTTCTGACCTTTTGCTTTCCCTTATTGCAGCCACGTAGTTCTTTGACACTGCCAGACCTGTGTTGGACTGAGGTCTGCTTTGCATGCCCCAGGAATGCAGTCATGCTTCCTCACCTCTTTTTTTTTGAGCAATGATTGTAAACTAGTGTTAACAAATACCTGGGGATGGGCGGGAGGTGGTGTGAAGGACATGAGCAATTGAGTTAATATGTTCTCCAAGGCCTTGTCAAACCTCTCTGGAGGAGTTTCTGACTGTGGTCATCAGCAAAGACCCACCTCACTGTGGCCATGGTTAGGAACAGGTGGTTACCCCAGGGGTGGCACATCACTACTGCTGTCCCATTAGGATGTGACAAGCTCTCTTGGATGTGCCAAAACTGGCTTGCCAAAGTGTTTCTGTGAGCTGCTTGGAGGGATTTGCTTACCCAATACTAACCTCACTGTGCAGGTAAAATTCTGTGTAGTGACGTTGAGGAGCGTTTGTTTTTTAAAGCATAGCTGATGTTGCTGTGGGAGCTGGTGTGACTGCACCAGTGGGCAGTCTTGGTTTGTTTTTTTTCCTGAAGGAACACATGGACTCTTTACTGCTGTAAAGGAATATCAGATTTATAAAACCAGACTTGAGAATCTTCAAGTGTGTAGAAAAAGAGACTGACCTTGGTTGCTTAAGAAAGGCTTTGTGCTAGGAGAAATTTTATGCACACCTGTGCCAGTCTGACTTGCATACATGGGCTATCCCTGTACACATAAAGGAGAGAAAGGATTTGGTTGCACACTCAGCAATACACACTTAAGTGTGTCTATACAGGTGTGAATTCATAACACACATTCTTCAAAAGCATAGTGTTCAGGCTCTACCTGGTTCTACTGGAAACCTTGTCCTATTCCATCTCCCTTTAAGGAGGAGGCAATCAAAATGTGAGTAACTTGAGTACTAAATATATCTACCTCCCCGAATGTGGAGTTGTGCCTCTGGTTTGTGCTAGCACAGAGGAGCTGTATGGCAGGCTCCAGAGCTGCAAACCATTACAATAGGTATAAGTAAATAAGCTGGTTTTATCGTTATAGAAAGCTTCCTTGCTGAGCTCAGATGCAAGGATATATTTGTTTTTTCGTGAATATAAATGTCTACCACTGATGGAAACAGTCAGCTGTCACTACAGTACAAATGCAAATTGCAAACTAATGGTTGAACAATTAAGATCTACTGCACAGAGCTTATTGCCACTGGAGGACTGTAATTGAATTCCTATTGCTGTCAGACAGGTTGAAAATTACTGTAATGAAGAGCATCAGTTTTCTACTCTACATCTCATTGTTTCCCAGCCAAGGAGCATTACTGCTAAAGAGTTTCCCACAAATAGATCAAATAGCATAGGGAAGAGAGAGTCACAAATGAGAGAGCAATGCTACCTGTCACTAAAGGGGAAAGTAATTAACAGGCTTTAGTTGAATTCCCACATGCCCATGAAATCCAGGGATCTCAAATCATGGTTGTGATCCTGGTTGTGCTCCTGAGTATGCAGAGTGAAGTCAGTGGCCAGACAGCAGTGTACCCAAACACTGGGCAGCACAGTAAATCGTTTGATAACTCGATATAATCTCTAACACACTGAAGTATTTCATAATGTAGTAGATAACTCTGTCTACTCCTATATATTTTTAAGTAATTTTTGGCTATGTGTGCTAAAGTAGGTATTTATTTTGCTGCCATCTTTAAAATATATAAGGGTGTGTGTATATACACACATATCTTAATTACAAGCATCCTGTTTGCATAAACTCTAGAATGAGCAAATATATATATTGAAGGAGACAAAGAAGGATTAGAACATTATTTACAAAATGCACTAGTTGGTGTCAACTCCTTCTGATATTAGAATCACAGAATGCTTTGGGTTGGAAGGGACCTCAAAGCTCATTTAGCTTGTTCCACCCCCTGCCATTAGAACCAGAAGGTGGCTAAGATTTATTTCGAGTCTCTCATTTGGGGAGGTTACAGGCCATAGTAAATCCATGTCTGGTCACTCTGTAGGGGAAACTTCCATCTTAAATCTGAGCCATCAGTTCTGTAGCCACTGAGGATGACTGGGATGTCCCAGCCCCCTTCCCTTAACAGTGTCTGTGAGCAAGATGTTTGCAGTGGTCAGACTGGGTCCCTGCACCAGGAGCTGGAAAGAGTTGATCTTCTGAATTGCCTTCAGAAACTCTGTGTGGTGTAGATGAACCCACTGCTCCAAACTTCAGCACATGCATGAGACTAGCACCAGGAGACTCTGGTTGTTCCTTGCTTAATATTTGGAGATGACAATCTGTCTGATAAGAGTTGGTGAGCTCAGACAAGCCTGAGGGATGTTAACTTCCTTTTTTCTTGCAGGGTTTTGGTCTGATGGTGTCACACACCATTTCTTGAGGTGGACCAGTCTTCTTCCTTCTTGACCTGATGCCTAAATAGATGCAGGTATAAAGAACTTGTCAGCTGTTGCTCTATAGAACAGGAAACAGCTTGCTTTGGAGATCTCAGCTTTCCTGTAAAAAGAACAGTTTACATTTTTTTAGCACCTATTGGGGAGTCTATGGCGGGGGAGGGGGAGGGGGAACAAGGCATGAAGCATGTTGCTATGAAATCTGGCCAGCTCTGTTCCTGATGCAGGCGCAGGCTTGAGCTGTGCCTCAGACAATGCAGGTGCAGATCCAGCAGTAGAGAAAGAAAGCACCTGCTTCATCTAGGCAACTACAAACTGCTTTGTTAGACTGGGTCATAAGCGCCATATGTTAGGAAACTTATTTGAATTTAAAATATTGCTGTTGTGAGTAATTCTGTCTGTTTAATTTTCAATTACCCTGCTCAGCGTGATTGTGCATATATTTTAGTATATTAAATGTGGAAAGAGAACGAACATTCTGGAATATGAACAAGCAGCGTGCTGCAGTGTCTGAATTCAAAACAGTGCAGTGGAAAAATAAGACTGGGGGTTCTGCATGCTTTTGTGTATTTTCTCTAATCCTCAGAGTTCCCACATGTATTCAATACGTGACTATATACCCCACCACAAAAACAAAGATGAAATGGCAACTTTCCTACTTGCTCTGTAAGGGACTTAGCTAAGATGATGCTTAAGGAAAAGGACTCTCTTCTCCTCTGGACTTCCTGAGTATAAGTTATTTTCAGTCTCCTGTAGTAGGAACTTCCTGCTCTTGCCATTGTCAGTAAGTGCTCAGAACTCATTAGTAACCTGGTTTGTAGCTCAATCAGTTTACTTTGGACCAGCAATGAATTCCCAACGGAAAATGACCTTATAGACCGATGCTAACTTTGGTTTCTGCATTGGAAGTGTAAATCTGTCTGGATGCTGCACAGGAGCTTTACCATCACATCGAGTATTTAGTGCTGTTGAACAGAATTCACCACAGCCCTTATTATTTCTGCAGATGCTAGGAACTGATGGGGCTATCCAGGTCTTACTGCTTCAAGAACCATTAGATCAAAGCAGGAGAGAAGCGGTTCAGAACAAATGTAGCTCTCTTTAAAGCACTCCAGTGCTGTAAGCCTCATGCGAATGCAGAGGTGGTAGTGACAAACAGCTTCCTTTTGGCAAAAGCAAACCAATTACAATCTAATAAATGTGTTACACCCCATCAGCTAAATAATTCATGGTATTGGCAGGAGGTCTCTGTCCTATAAGTCTTTTCAGTGCAATGCAGTGAGAGGTTAATGTATTGGAGATCCATCCCCCACCCCCCTTATTGAGAGGTTATTGTATGTTAATAGGTAAATGCCCCCAGACACAAGGTTTTCCAGCACATTTTGTGACATGCTTGAAAAACAAAAGCCACATAATCAAGTGCCTCTAAATTAAAATGCCTTTACTTTTATAGCATCGTTCCATCCTTGATGAATTCTAAAAGTCTAAGCTTTGTTTCAAGTAACAAAGACTGTTTCTGTACAGATGATGAACGATGTACTCCAAGGGGGTCATTTAACAACAAGCTACACAAAGGCTGGGTTATTTTCCAGAATAATAGTTTTATAACCAGTAATCACCTGATTTTTGGCACCTGACATCTCTCATTAAAATCATCTTTTCTCAGCCTGGAAGAATACTGGGATACCTGGGAAAAACTCGGCTGTTTCTGAGATCCTGTCAGCTGTGCACGGTGACACCCACCTTGGTGGAAATGGTTGGGAAATCTAAGGAATGCACCTCTCTTGGGAGGGCTCAGCCCATTTGATAGGATAAGTTCGCCTCTCTCTTGGCTTGAAAAAGCAGGATTCTATACCAAGATTATAATGGGCCATAAGCAGTAGGAATGGGCTATCATGTGACAAGTCCCCTTATCCCAAATATGCCTACAGTGGTGATTATGTAAAAGTCAGAGCAGACAACTTGTGGTTGCTTTCTTACTGCACATGCCTATAACATTCTACTTCCCTGGGTGCTTTCATGGTATCTAGTCTTTTCATTTTCTAGAATTATGCTCCCAGCTCCACCACAGTGGGCAGGCAGGAGAAGTAGAGCCAGCAGAGCGCAGATTTTGCATGGAAAGTATTTAAAACACCTAATTGCCGTGCTTTTCACTCTACTTCTAGCACTAAAAGCTATTCCAGTGCCTGCCAAACCTTCATGCTTTGTGCTCCTGTGTTGCTTATTTACTACCAGAAAACTGAAGTGGTAGCAACTGGAAGCTAATTGGTGTAACTAAAGACTGTCCAGTTACTGCTGTGTGGCCCAATCTCTGTGAATAAGAACAGGAAATAATCCCTCCTATGAAAGGATTTCGTGCGACTTCCAGTTCATTGGATTAGTTCCACATTGAAATGGCATTTCACATGGCCAATTTATATTAACACTAAACCAGACTTGACTGCACACTGCCTTACCAGAAAAAAAATGAGGTGTGTTTATCAGATGTGAGGCTGGCTGCTATCTGAGGGGGTGGGAAAACTGGCACCAGAAGAAATGAGGTCTCATTCCTCAGTGTGATGTCTCCAGCGCCAAAATCTTATGTTTTAATTCAGTTGTGTGTGTTCTAGGCCTACTGACAGATTGCAAACCACTTTTATTTCCCTACAGTTCATAAAGGGGCCTCAGTTTTTGTGATCCCAGTTTTCATTTTCTTGAAGTTGCTTATACCTCTGAAAGGGGAAAGAAATCTCCTTTCAGGACATATCTTTGTAAAGAAGACAAAGACATGGTGATTATCTTCCCCTCAGTTACAAAAAAAGCCATTGAAAGATGTTGGATGATCTTTTCCTGTAAAGGGAACTGCCTCACTCTTTAAAACAAGAGCCATGGTAGTCTTCAACTGCCATGGGTGCAATTCTGCTATAAACTTAAAAAAATAAATAAAAAATTACTGAGATGCTCCCAGAGCCTCCAGGAAGAGCCACATTTGCAAGATAAAAATGCCAGATTGAATAAACAGATTCAGCTATCAGTTCTGGATGAACTCAAATGCTTATTAACTTGATATTGACCCCAAGAGAACAATTAATTAAATCATTTCAGCGCTGAGTGTTGAAAAACATTGTCCTAGATCTTCTGTTTGGTCTAATCAGCACAAAGAGCAGCAAAGTAAATATTGTTAACTTCACCACCTCTGTCTCAGTATAAAAATGTGTGAAAAGCTCTGCTCCAGTTTCCCCTATCCTTGATTTTTTTTTCCTCAGGAAGATTTTAAAATTCATATCTGCAGCCAAACTCACTCCTGTGGTATGTGCTAAAACCACTTACATCATCGCCAGCATTGATAGGAAGGGATGAATAAGGGTTCCTGCCTTTAGGGGACTTGTGAGCAGGAAAACAAACATTCACTTTGTTTAATTTTTATCTTGTGATGTGGTCCTGCAGATCCTCTCACGTTAATGACACACAAAACAGCAGGTATTGCCCACTTACATGGCATCAAATGCTGCTCATTCTTCAGCTGCTGCAGAACTAAGACTAACAACATCATCATGAAACCACTTTCTTCTGCAATAAACACTTTGCAAAGTAACGTGATGCTTCCCATAAACATGAGACATGTGTGGAAGCTGAAGCCTGAAGGATTAAAGTTCCTTGCCTGCTCATAGAGGATAATTAAGAATTTCAAGTCTCTCCCCTTCCTTGGCAAAAAAGAAGGGATGCTGGGGAGACCTCTTGTTTCTCAGAGACCAGAAGTAGTTGCTGCTTAGTGTTTCTGTATTTTCTTAGTGTTTTATTAATTATATCATTTAGGAATGAAAGTGAATTCATTGAAGATGTTTCCAAGGGGGATTTTTATCTACTTTTTTTTGCCCACTAATGTTAGCTACTTGGATTCTCAATGTTATTTCCGCCCCCTTCTATGAACATCACCATCTCTGTGTCTGAATTTCCTTAAGGCAATATATTTTCATATATAAATGCTTTTTTTCTTTGGGTTTTTAATGTGGAAAACAATTTGGCTCCTTTCTAGGAAAGTCTGCTGTGATTTAGGTAAGAGTCAATAGCAAACAAGTCTCTTTGCAAACTGCTTTTGAAATACAAAGACAACAGCTAAGTGTAACTTTTATATTGATGAAGCCCCATACAGGTTGGATTTATGAACACATTTCCACAGTATGATATATTCATGCCCTTGTTATCTAGTTCTATGCCAAAATACGTCATGCTATGGTGGTAATGTTTCTAGTCATTATTTTTTTCTAGGTACAGAAGGCTGTAGTATCTAGTATAAAAGTTCAGTGCTATGTCAGAAGGAACCAGCACAGATTTCTGGTGGTCAGAGATAAAAACATGTCAAGACCTGAATTTCAAGGGGTGACTCCAGCATGATTGTGCTTGGTATGAAAATGCTGAGGGTGAGAGAATTGGAGGGATTCTCAGAAACACAATGAATTCTATGATAGATGGAAGAGCTCGTTCATTTTCATGTCACAGAGGCTTTTAATTTAGTAATAACTAGCTCAGAATTATTGAAAATAAATTGGTATACTGACCAAGGATGTTTCAGATGTTTATTATGTATCTTAAATTTAAATTTCTCTCTCTCCTCTAATACCTGCTAATTCTCTATCTTTACATTTACCAGTCCAACCTGAGCTAATCCAAAACCAGTTGGCTGCCACCATGAAAGTATTTCACAATGATACTGAAGTTTTCCAAATTCTCAGTCTCTAGTTGTGTCAGCTGAGGTCTGGCTGGTGTAGTCACAGCTGGCCTCACAACAGCTAAAAAAACTGTAGCATGAAGGTAACACTTATTATGGAGATGAAAAGTGGTATTATCTGAGGAATTTTTTCTCTTGAATGGTCAAAGCGCCCTCTGGGGAGGCTCTGAGGGACCTGGTTTCCCACTGATGTGGGGTTAAGCAGTTCCCCAGCTGTGCTGGCATTAAACCTGCAGCTGTGGAATGAAGCATGCTGGAAGTAAACTGAGAATCATACAATCCCAGACTGGTCTGGATTGGAAGGGACCCCAAGGATCACAGAGCTCCAACCCCCTGCCACAGGCAGGGCCACCAACCTCCAGGCCTGGATCTACACAAGGTTGCCCAGGGCCCCATCCAACCTGGCCTTGAACACCCCCAGGGATGTGGCATCCACCACCTAGAGAAGTCGAGATGCTCAGTGTTTCCAGGACCTGTATGGGACTTTGGTAATTTTATTTATACATTATACTTTGGTGGGCAAAGCTTTATATTTTGATTCAATGATATTTGGTCATTTTAAAATATGATGCCTTTGAAAGCCAATTCTGTGCAGATTTTCTAGTCATCTAGCTGCTCACTCTCTCCTTCTCCTGGATGTTAGAGCCTCTCCCAGCAGTGACCTCAGATAGTTTCAGATGTAGAAGGGTGCAGGTTCCTAAGGTTTAGTGCAAAAAATGCCCTAAATCAAACCTGTAATTCTAAGGACAGTACAAAACCAACCCTCAAACTGTTATCTGGGAGCAGAAGGAAAATACCGTTAATTGTAAGGTGGTCTAGAGCCTCCTATTCCATCTGTGAGTGCCTAAGCTGTATCTGCCAGGGGGTGCAGGAACATTTCCATTCCCTTTCCAGAAATGGAAGTATGCCCAGTGCCCTGGACAAAAGGTGCCCAGCCAGTGGAGCTGGTTTAGGTGATGGAGGGAGCAGGGGTGCTGTGTTGAGTCCTGCCTGTGGATGCTAAAAGTATGGTAAAGCTTCTGTCTCTGGCAGTTAGCTTATGTCAGAGGCTGCCATTGCCAGCAGTTACTCAGCCTGGCAACAAGCTGTGCAGGTGTTTCAGAGGCAGTGAAGTATTGTGTACAGCAATCCTTGCAGTGATCCCACATCCACGTCCTTCCCTAGAGGGGAACAGGGTAGGCTCTTGCGTTCTGGGGGTGACAGGAATGTATCACACCCCAAAAGCATCGTTATCCTTTGGGGATGAAGAACTGAGCCCAATGTGTTTCTCAGCCACTCATGTCTTCCTGTCCTGCCAGTCCCTGTTAGTCACTGTGTGTGCCAGCAGGCAGTCCTAGCTCTCTGCCCCAGCACTAACAGCAAAATTAACTTACAGACATTCAAAACAGCTTGCAGGGACTTGGCCATGTAATTTCTTCTGACATTAGTGGGAGATACATGATTAAAACTTAGCTCAGTGGCCTGAAATTGTCCCTGCTGGTGTTGTGTTTTCACCTTACCCTGGCACCACCGATGCCCTAGCGTAGCCAGGGCTGTTGGAAGCAGATGGGCTGGAAGGCAGGGAGGTGACCTGCTACTTCTGCTTCTTGCAGGGATTTCTCATCCCACTCACTCTGGATGCACTAGGCTAGAGCATCTTCTTTGCAGAACAATGATTAAAGAAGCAGGAGTAGGTGTGAGGAAGGACTGACAGGATGTGAATTGTGGTTCCTTGATTTTGTTCTGTCCCAGCCAAGTCCTGTCTTGTCTTGAGCAAATTTCCAGTGGATGGCAACACATACCTGTGTGGCTGCCTCCCTAAATGGCTTCAGAAAAGCTGGGTAACTTAGAAAGCTTTAATCTTGAATTTATAAAAATAAATACAGACAAAAGGGAATTTAAAAGCACCAGGAGAAGCTCTTAGAAAAAGAAGTGTCCCATAATACAGCTCCCATTCTCACTCATGAGAAGTGCATGCAAAACCTCTTTGAGGAGAAACAGGCGTATTTCAGCTACCACCTCTTCCTGGGAAATCTGTGCTGCTGTTGCCCCAGGGGTTATTCACAGCACTTTCCAGTCCTTACAAACGAAGGCAACAAAGCTCTGAGGGGAACTCAGAAAGGATGTATAATCTTAGCTTTCTAGCTAGAAAAAAATCCAGGGGTTTGAAATACCTCGTTCCCCAGAAGCATTTTGATTTAAAACTTGCCCTTTCAGTGTAATTCAAATTTCAGTAAACCAAAGGTATGTTGGAGAACCACTCCCCCAAGTAATTTCTTTCTCTTCACTCAGTAATAAAAATTAATGCTACCCTTGCTCCTCATTTTGAGACAGAATTATAAATCTATAGCTGTATGAATGTTGCAAGCACTGTATACATTATTAATTGTCTGTAACAGACTTAGACTATTTTATATTTTTATGATGCAGTCCCTCCTCTCCCATCACATCATCATAGCAAAAGTAATTTCACAGTCAATATTTGTAACTCCAGGAGAATAAGAAGCAGGAGGTCTTTCCTTTATGTTTTTTAGCCCTGTGCTACCTCTTCCAAAGGAAAGGCCCTTGGTGCTTGCAGCAGCTCAGGAGCTGTTTGCTCCAATGACTTAAAATATTATGTTTTGGATTCTCCCATCCTGGAGAACGTTCAGCTGTCTTGAAGGCTCTCTGAGTTAGCAGCCTGCATCCCAGGGATGTATGTGACAAGTATCCATACATCCTGAGGACACGAAAAGGCCCTGGCTGTGCTTGTCTTCCCACCTGTCCACAGCAGATGCTGTCACTTCCAGCTCCCTCTCACCAGCTTCAGGGCTACCAGATACATAGAATCATCATGGTTGGAAAAGACCTTCAAGATCATCTCTCTTCTAGCTGTTTCCTTTTGAGTTCCTACCTAAAACTGGGGGAAGAGGAAGGTCTGGTTTGTGATGCCAAGTCAGGTGCTCCCTTTTAGAATAAGGCTTCAGAACACTTCCAGCAGCTTAGTTGTTCTGTTCTTCCTCTGCAAAATCATTCAGTGTAACTATGCTGGCTTATCAGGAAACCCATGGAAAGCACTAAAATGCATGTAAAATAATTATAAAATAATGCTGAATAATAAGAATAATCTAGGGACACAATAGATGTCATCAGAGACAGACTTTCAGAATATCTTGCTGGTGTTTTTTCACTTAATATAATAGAATATTTGTGTTTAATTATCTGTGGTGGTAAGGGAGATTGGTGAGAGTTGTTACAGAGACATTATTAAATTTTACATGGACCCAATAAAGAGATAATGATACAAATTCCACATACCACTTCCAGTTTTGTAAATGCTTCTTACTAGAGCAATAATCAAGCAGGACTTGAGAATCTTCCTTTAGCTTTATGCCACCAATTGTAATGTGCTAACTGAGCAATCATTTACATTGATGATAAATTATGGTGATTACACAACATAAACTGCTGCAGCAGAATGGAGTGCTGGCAGTGATGTTCTAGCTGGTTAAACAAAGGACAGGTTAAGATGTTGGAGTAGAAGAATGTTATTTAAAATGCATTCAATGCATCATAGCTCTCGTGGACTTTTAACTATTCATGATTATTTCCTCACAGCAAAGCTATGTTGTCAGTCACTGAGTGCTTCTCTCTGGCCATGTGCAACTTGATTATTTTTTGGTGGTGTGTTGGTTTTTTCTGTTTCTCACTGTGTGGTGGTTCCCCAGGGGCACTCCAGCAGCTCTGTGCCACAGCTAGTTGGTTCCTTCACTTGAAAGCAAAAAAAAAAAAAAAAAAAAATCAGTTATTCCCTGGGCTTGCCTGGGTTGGAATTGAAGCTTTAAAGAACTTGGCATCCCTGTTCCAGAGGTGTGAGGAGTGCCTGGCTGCTATCAAAGGTCAGGGTCTCACTTGTGCTGTTTTGGTTTAGTGCAGGTATTAATGTGTTTGAGGCAAAGGCAGGTCAGCAGTTGTAACTCTGCTCCTAATGTGGAACAGTCATGTCCTCAGCCTGGGTTATTTCACTAGTTACAATACTTCCACTTCTGTAACAGCCACTCTGCAGAATAAAACAGGACCCAATTTCCTAAACTGTGAAGCAAGCTGTCACAGTTTGCATTCCTCTTACCCTTACAAACACAACACATATTGTATTAGTTCAGGCTTGTTTCACAGGCTGAATGTTTATGAGCTCCTCATGAGCACGCTCTGCTGAAACAAGCTTTGACAGTTGCTAAAGATTTTCAGTGGTAAAAATACTTTCTTGGTGATTCAGACTGTGCCTGGGCATATTAGAAAAGAGAGAACTTTGTGTTTCATGTGATAACCTGGGCAAGAGGTGCTTTCCTCTGGAGAAACAGGTCAGTCTGCAGAAAGCTATTGTGGAGAAATACCAAAATAATTAATACAATGTTTGTTTATTACCCTGATTCCCACAGGAGAGAATACCAAGAGTCTTTATTTGACTGAATTACTTGTATCTTCTGCCTGGAAAAGATAAAACTAAAGAAAAAACTCTGACTCAACTCAAGAGGTTGGGTAAACATCTCTGAACCCTGGCAGCGCAGAGCAGGGTTTTAAGAAAGGTTGTTAGCTGGTTTAGGAAACTGTCTGGGCAGAAGAGTTTTATAGCCTCCTGCAAGGACTTACTTTCCTGTGCCACTTTCATTCCCCCTTCCATCAGGAACTTCTCTATTTTTCTCCCACTCTATTGTGCCTGACTACAGGAGGAGCAACCCAGTCCATCCTGAAAGCAATCTCAGTTCCATGTTTTGTTTCAGTAGCGAAATGTGAAGGCTTTGTAATTCCTGTAAACTTTGTGCTTTAGCTCTGTGTGTGGATGTATACACACAATCTTTAAGAGTACATGTGCTGAAAGCACCTTGAGTGCTGTTACCTGTGGCCTCAATGTCTTTTTTGGAATACTTGTGTCCTTTCATTGGTGAGGCTGCACCTTGAGTGCTGTGTCCAGTTCTGGGCACCTCACTTCAAGAAGGACATCAAGGTCCTGGAATGTGTCCAGAGAAGGGCAACCAGGCTGGGGAAGGGGCTGGAGGGCAAATCCTCTGAGGAGCAGCTGAGGGAGCTGGGGGTTTTTCAGCCTGGAGAAGAGGAGGCTGAGGGGAGACCTTCTCCCCACGTCCCCTGCCCTGCCAGGAGGGTGCAGAGATGTGGGCGCTGGTCTCTTCAGTCAGGGGACAGGAGATGGGACAAGGGGCAATGGGCTCAAGCTGTGCCAGAGCAGGGTCAGAGCAGATGGGAGGGAAAAGTTCTTCCCTGGCAGAGCTGTGGGGCTGTGGCACAGGCTGCCCAGGGAGGGGGCTGAGTCACTATCCCTGGGTGTGTTTAACAGAGGGGTAGATGAGGTACTTAAGGATATGGTTTAGTAGAGGACAGGTACGGTTGGACTTGATGATCTTAAAAGGTCTTTTCCAACCTGGTGATTCTGTGATTCTCTTATTTGAAACCTGGGGCAATGATTTTTCCTTGCTGTGGCACTGTGTGCTCCTACGTATAATGTAGGAGCCCCAAATTCCCCTTTCTTGTAAAACATAAAAAGTAAGACAAAGAACATCACTGGGAGGAGAACAGTATGTCTTTGCAACTGCCTTGTGAACTTTTGATGGCCACTCATTGTTCTGATGCTCTTGAGAGTTTTTGCTGCCAAAAGGCTGCGTGGTTTGACTTTGCATCACTGCTGTGCCCCAGCCAACCAGTCTGGCTTTGTGGACTCCCCCAGAGCAATAAGCTATGGACCAAAGCTGGATAGGTCATCTGTAGAGAATGACTCAGGCCTGAATTTGTTGAAGAAAAGTGTACACAAATGTATGGTAAGCTGGATGTCTGTAAAGTTGTCTAATAGTCTGATTCTCAGCACTGTGGAGTCTTTTATGTACTAATCGGTGTCAAACAAGATGATCACTTTATCTCAGATGGGTGAATTCAAGTTTGAAATTTAGTGGTGCCCTCTCAGCACCTTGCGGAATATCTTACACATCATGGATAAGACATTTACTTAGCACAAATTGAAAAGTTAATCAACTGGATTTGTGATTTTTGTGCTGTGTACTTTCCCCTGTAACATTAATGGACTTTGCAGCTCATTTTGGAGAAAGAAGTTGCTCTAGCAATCAGCTTAGCTCCCACAGACACCATTGGGAGTAAGGACTACAGGGAATTCATTAATGTCCTGTTAAACTGGTGTCAAGGTATACCTTCAAATCAAGATTGGAATGCTAGTTTGCTCATTCTGATCCAAATTAATTGGTTGCTGTTGTCGTTGATCTTAATCAAAGGTCTGCAGTGAGCTGCATGCACTAATTCCATCTATATATGCACACAAAGAGCATTGGATAGTTTCCTGCCCGCAAGAAGCGTTAAGGTTTGACATGCAGGGAGGATTTGTTGCAGTGTTGAGGTCTCACAGCCAGTGCCTGTGCTGGTTAACTGGGTCAGCAGTAGCTCACCCCTCGGCTTGTCCCATTGCTACTTCCACAGATACCGTGTGTTAGTCAGTCACCTGAGACTACAAACTTAAAGCATATCAAATATTCACTTACCCCTCTCCAGGTAAGGGTTCTCAATATGTTGCCTTAGCCAGCATCCTGATCAAAGGGGAAGGGTCTCCGTGCAAGGTTGGAGAAGCAGTTCCTTCCTCTCAGACCAAATCCAATGGTCTTTATTTGGCTTTATTTCTTTGATCTATGTTACAATGGGCAGGAGTGGACAATGCCACCTTCCATGTTTGTCATTCACTGTGTTCCCCCTGATCTTACACCCTATTTATTGCACATCTGTATTGTCTGGACCCACTGAAACCAAATAGGGACCCTCTGGCTTGCCTTTATCTCACTGCTAGGCAGCTGAATAATGACTTCATTGGGACATATGGTTGGTTGAAGGAATTCAAGGCTTAACCCAAGTTTTGGTTGTTGAATTATGCAGCACTGCCCTGTTTAGTCTCAGTTTACAGGACAACTCAAGTCTGAGCTATCTACACAGCTCCCCATGAGTTGTCTCTGCAGAGATGGGGCCTCAAGGCAATCCAAGGCTGAGTTGCTTTTACAACCCCCATGAGTCATCTGGTGCACTGGATATTACTGAAACTTGTTTGTGGAACTCTGAGCCAGATGATCCTTACACCTTTCTGCTTGGCATGATGAGCAGTGAGCATGCACAGAAGAGCAGCCTGAGCCTCTGTAAACACTGAACAAGCAGTATAAAAGGAGAGTGAGTTACCCATGGCATGGTGTTTCACTCTGACACAGTCAGAGGACATGGCAATGGGTCTCTCAGCTGAACATGAGGAAGATGTGCACTTATTAATTGGTTACAGAGTGGGAAATTAAACCCTTTCAGACGAGAGACTAATGTGACTGGGGTTCACTTACCCTCTGTGCCTCCAAAAGCTTTTGGGCATCACATACAAACACTTTCCACTTGCTTTTTCTTTTAATTCAGCGTTCAGGGGAATTGTCTAGCATCAAGACATTCCACGGCCCAGAGCTGGGAATCTGGTAACCATGGTGGTGGGTGAGGCACGCTGTTTCCCTGGGGTGTGCAAAGGCTAAAGGGCAGGGCCAGGACTGCAGGTGTAATGGTGGGGAAGTCAGAGCCTGCTGTGAAAGCTGAAAGGTTTGCTACACTTGTGGAAGACAACTGTTAACATTCAGATCATAGAGCTGGACTTCTCATAACAGCAATATATTTGTTGGATCAGGTGTAAAACATTTTTGGCCCAGGGAATTGCTGTGTATTTCTGACCTGAATTACCCCCTTACAAAATCAGAAACTGGCTGGGTCAGAAAAGCTCACCTGTCTTTATTTTAAATGAGGTGAGGAAAGGAGATATCACAAAGTTTGCAGACCCCTTTCTGTGTAGGTTTGACACCTACTTTTGTCAGAAATCAGTTACAAAGCAATTGGTGTTGGCTGCACAAGCATTGCATGAGCTGCTCTGTTGGGAGTTTTTCACAAAATGCTCCTTTGGCTTTTTTCTCCCCCTTCATAGCTAAGTGACCCTGATACTCCCCTGAAATAATATGGTGACAGTTTCAGGGAAAAGCAGAGGCTCTGGAGGAATGATGCAAGTCCCCAACTTAGTGAGGCCCTGCAAAGGCAATGCTGTGTTTGGAGATGTCATCAGCTGCTCTTTTGCAGGGTGAGCTGTGACCAGCAATGCCTACGTTGCCCTGAAGCTGGGTGTTATGAAACAGATAGCTTTGCCTTTCCAAAGTTAAATCACTTCAGTGTATCTTCCTCATGCAAGAATCACTGATTAGAATCACTAATTTATAAGGCTCCTCCAAGGTTACAACCAACTACCAAACAAACCCCAAAACAACAACAAAAAACAATAAACAAAATAATAATAAACCCCCCCAAACTAACACCCTTAATGATGATTCAGTTTCAGGTCTTACTCTGAAAGGGTAAGAAGGGAAAGGGAGAAGCAATTTAGCAGATCCCAGGCCAGCTTGCTGAGTTGCCATCCCATATCAGCCTGTTCTGGAAAGCTTGAGTGCACCCTAAGTAACAGTTTCTTAGTAATATATAATTCACTGCTGGATTTCTTTTTTTATGCCTCAGTTTCTGCTTGGGGACACTAGCCATTCAGAAGGTGAGACCTCCACACTTCCCCATGTACTGGTGGCATCATTACACCTAGCAGTTTCTTGTCCTCTAACTTCCCTAATGAGTAATGCTTGAGAGAGATGCTGGCTCTGCCTATTGTGCAAAGTAGAACCTGGGACTGACATTAGCCAGAAAGCTCTTCAGTCCTCCTCAGGAGTGGTATTGCTGATGTGCCTTTCATAGGAGGTGTTTTATCCCTCCTCCTTACATTCAGATTGATGGATTTACTGGGATTATTCCCTCTGGGCTAATAGCTGCAATTTCTTTGTACATAGAAAATTTAAAAGGAGTAGTACATTTGATTGATTTGTTCAGGAACTGAGTGTGATTTTTGTGAATGCATTTGAAGTGTTAGATGTTTAAAACTAATTGCATATTTAAGTGCTGAGCTGCACTGAGATTTAACTTTAGCACCGAGGGCCAGATGAGCCAGCAGGTACACACAACTGGCTAAATGCTAATGAAGCAATACAACCCCTTCTATTCAACTTCTACCTGGCTGCGTTTTTGCTGTCTTTCTGTGGCTCCAGCTTCCTCCCTGCAAATAACCATGCTGTTATCTCAAACTGAACTTTGAGATGAAACAAGATGCTTGGAGAAATTGTGGATGCCCCAGGACTGAAATGGCTCAGAGTTGGGGTGGACAAGGCTCTGAGTAACCTGTTCTAGTGAAAGATGTCTCTGCCCGTGGTGGGAGGGTTGGACTAGGTGATCTCTGACAACCCCTTCCAGACCACACCATTCTATGGTTCCATGAAACTTATGATTTTAAAGAAAAGTTGTGCCTCCAGAACGTGGTCTCTCTTCTTACCATAGCACCAGTGACAGGCATGATCCTGCCTGGCATACTGGCCATACTGCAAACATCTTGGCAAAAGCAATGAAGTTTTGGTGGACTTTGTGGTGGCAAGAAAAGCATCAGCTGTGAGGGGGACTGTGTGGTTTCTGTACCTTATGCTTGTAGAGGCAATGGACTCGAGGTTGACTTACTTACTGGGGACACTGAGCCTTGGAATATTTACTTGTGCCTCTGTCTCCTTCCTTTGACGACCTGTCTGTTCACTGCTGTGATCTTGTCTCCAGTTTTTCTCTAGGTAATTTTTTCCATTGTTCTTTTTTTTTTCACTTGACCTGAATGTTAAAGGAAAGACTTTCAAAGAATGACTTAGTAGATTTGACTGTGTCTTGGGACGGAGGATTGGGCCAGACATACTTTTAAAATCCTTCCTCACCCCATCTTCCCTGACTCCAGGAATTTAAGAAAAAACTGCTTTTTCAGTGAGGCTCTTCATGGGCCAGGACAAAAAAGGATTGAATATACCATCTTCCCTTGCAAGAATAAAAGTTCAGCTGTGAATGTCACGTGCTTGTTAGAATGCCAAGGTCATTATTACCTGTTTTAGATATTTTCAATGAAGGATAAACATGGGGTAATTCTTTTTCAGAACAGATATTTATAACAAAAAAGACCCCAACTAAGAATATCTCCAGCAAGTCTCTCAGTTACCAGTGGCTTTATGCTAAAAGATACCCAATTCTATTGCAGTAACACTTCCTAATGCAGTGTATTCTGTCATACTTGAAGAAATCTACAGAAGTGCTGTAAGTAAAGAAGCTAGACCAAAATATTTTCCAGTTTATGTTGCAGATCTGCAGCTGAGGACATAAGCATGAGTAGGGTGCCTACAGATGTGTTATGAATTGCCAGTAAATGAATACATGTGGTTAGGTATTGCCATCTAAATCAGCAATTATTCACACTCAGCTTCATGCAGATATTTGATTGTCTTATTTTATAGTCACAATGTGCCTATAACAAAATATTCTTAGTTTTTATGTATTCCTTTTTATATATGTAATACTCAAGTAAATTACTAACTACAGAGCTGTACAGAAGGGGCAAGTGCAGAACTGACACCACTGCAGCTTTCTGTCACTGCAATGTTTCTGTCCTGATGCTTTGCCTTCAGGGTTAAACCAGATCAACATATCCTGAAGAGTCTCATTTCTTTTTATTCTTGTCTGTAATTATTATAAATTGGGATGAACGTGAACAGAATTTTCAGCAATTCTCCTACAATAGTTTTTAGTGCTCTTTCTAGATTTTTTTTTCTTTGATTGGCTTTCTGAATTAAAGCCACTTTACCTGTACTTCAGCTAGTTATGATTTGCAAAAGCTGGAATGAATTGTACTTCTCCTTTGAAGCACTTATCTTCTTTTCTAGACTGGTGCAGTAGCAATCTTGCACATAAGGCAGAGCCTTTCTCCCTTGAAAGTAATGCCTCCTTTTCACTCAGAGAATCCATCTAGGGAAATAGAAAACGGGTTTGGCAGTTTTTGGCAAGAGGTCTCAGGAGCATCCAGCTAAGTACTCCCATGCTATTGCACAAGTGTGAAGGCAGGTTCATCTGACAGGGTTGTGGGGATGTTGAGCTGAGCAGAAGAGGGGAGGGGAGCAGTCATGTTCAACAGGCACACTGCTGCTCCAGCTGCTCAGACTTGAAGGCGTCTGAGTTGTAGATAATCAGGCACAGCCGCTTTCACAGCTCTGATTAAGAGGAAGAAAAGGGTGTTTCAGAAGTCAATCCTGTCTGCCACCTACATCTGCTCTCTCCAAACTCCATGAAATAGATCAGTTCAAACCCTGCTATTAGATAGCAAGAACAGGGTCTGTGCTATGATGATATACCATGGCGTAGGGGGTAGCAGAGACCACCCCCATTCACAGCCAGGAGAGGGATTAACCACCATCTCCACAAACTGTACAAAGCACAAGCTTCTCACCCCATGCTGCTCCACAAGAGGTGTGGGGCAGAGCTTTGCCCTTCCGCTGAGGATCCTCAGAGCCAAAGGAACAAGGGCTGGAACATGGAGGGAGCTGCAGGGCTTGTCTGCAGGCAGCATTCCCACAGACATGAAGAGCTCGTGACAAATGTCACAGTACCAGAGCACCCCTCGCAAGCTGCGTCCCTACCATGCAAGGAGGAGGGTCAAGCAATTTTCAAAGGTTCACTCCTGGGTCAAGAAATTTTCCTCTCCTGTAGTGTAAGGCAAACAGGGCCCAAAGATTTTTCCAGTTTTACTGACTCGTTTTCTCAGCCTGTCTTGTAGTGGGGGGATATCCTGACCATGAGGCTATGGAAAGCTGAGCCCATATGAATGAACTGTGATTGCTGCTACTTGTTCCCTGTGCCTGGTGCTGATACTTCAGCTCCTTGTGTATCTCAGCTATCATTCATAGCTTCTGATTTCTTGGCAATCATTATGCTAATTACTCGTTTCTTTCCTCTGTATATACACATTTCCCAAGTCCCCAAATAAGGCACCTCAGTGATGTGAATAGGAGGCGTGTAGGTAAGTCCTATTCTGCATCATCAGGCTCATGAATATTTAGAAGGTAATTTGGAAATTTAAAACAAAAGTGCAGCTTGTTAATGAGTTATGGTTCAATGTTTGCAAGTCAAGGATGTATATTCTGCCTGTTGATCTCTAAGGACACTTGTCATGTGTGGGGAGAATCAGAAGACCTCTGGATTTAAAGACTGGCCACCCTGCAGAGCGAAGATGGAATGTAAATAAGAAAGGCAACTTTTAATCATCATTTTTTATCTGTTTTGAAACAAAAAAAAGAAAAAGGAAACCTTCTTATTACACAGAAGTCCACCCAAAACATTCTTCCCCCCACTGTTAAGATTTCTTTTTAGTTTCACACTTTCCTGAGCAAAAAATAAAGCAAGGAAGAGTGAAGTTTTTGTAGCCATTATTCTCCCTTGGGAAGAGTGCTTGAGCAGCCTGAACATGATGAGCTATTAATGAGGCTTTCTCTTCAGATTCCCTCCTCTTTCCAGGAAAGAGCTTATTCTCTCATCCTGAGCCCTGTGAAAAGGGACAAATTACAATTATGAAAAAAATAAAATGAAATCAGAGCATTAATAACCCAGGAGCTATCTCAGCCTTGTGGCAAAGCTCTGGCTGCCATGTGCAGTGAGATTTCCATGACCTTTTGAGCAGTATCTGGGCTGGAGGCATGTGGGAGCTTGGTCCTTCATTGTGGAGCAGATCAGAAAGGTGATGTGAAGAACTCTCTAGCAGCAGTTGTCTCCTCAAGGAATAGGAAATGGAGTGAGAGCTGCCTGGCCTGTATCTTCCCTTTTAGAGGTCTTAATTGTGTTAAATTCAGAAAACCTCTAGGCACCCTTCACTGTGCATTAAGTTTCTTGTCACTGAGTTACATGACTTCCTTTGATCCACAGCCCCACTGTGATTTTGAGAGATAACCCTGGGACTCTGCCCACTAACACCATCCTGACACGGAGCAGCTGAGGTACACCTGGGGACAGAAATGTGTTGCCCTCCCTGACCTTGGCATCATCGTGAGGCAAAGCAAGAGGGACTGGCTGGATCAGAAAGGGCAAGGCAGGCTTGGCAATCTATCCGACTTCATATCTGCTTGCACCACAAATTATTTTCCAGAATGGTGTGTGTGCATTGGAGGGTGTGCTGGTTTTGGTAGAGAGGCAGAGAGACAGGGCTGTCTCACCTATTTCTAGGCAGAGCTGAGGTCTGACAGTCCTGGCTGTCTTGGCTGCAACTTTCATCTGCTGAGACAGCACCGTCCTTCATGGGTAGAGATGCTTCTGCTTTGTACAACTGCACAGGTACCACTGTAACATAAACCATTCACTGCTTGCAAGGGGGTTTCTGGTTTAAAATGAGTCCAATGAAACAGCATCTAAACCAGGCTTCTGCTATGGGAAGGGCAGCAATGTTTTGCTTCTGGAAACTAATCCATCTAAGCTGTACAGAACCAAGTTGCTCTGACCACACCAGGGGTTTGACCTTGCTGGTGACTCTCCTTCACTCAACGTACTCCTGGAACTTTGTGGCTCTCTTATTTCCCTGTAACAGAGAAGTGGACCACCTTCCTAGGAAAATAAATAAATAAGTTTCTTACGCTCTCTACCTGTGTAGCAGCAGCACTGTGGGAGATGTTATTTACATGAGCTTCATGAATATTTATGGTAATATTTATAGCTTTGTTCAGCAGGAGGCTTGATCAAGTCAGTAGTATGTCTGGGGATCTGTCTTCAGTATACTACTTTTAACAAGAATAATTTGCATTTAATAAAGGGCCTGAGGTAGCACGTTTCAATCCAGATCTGAATGTCTTGATATTTGGGGAAATATTTGGATTAGAGGTTTCATTCCATATCCATTTTTACTAGGAGTGATAGAACAAAAATAGCTCTCAATCCAAAGGACCAGGCTTACAGGAGCAGTGTGAGAATGTACCAGAAAATAAAGAGGAAATTTTTCCTTGTAGTCCCTTCAGCATGGGTGCTGCATAATTAACAGCTGGACCCTGACTGCCTTTGGTGACTGCCTTTCTGCCATAATCACTGCAGGTAATTTAGGATGGACAGCTGGAGACCCCTAGGAGCCCTGTGATGCATTTTAAGTGTGATGTACCTGTTAAATCTACCTTTCCCTCCCCATAAAGTTGTGTGATCAGACTTCTCTGGGCAGCTTGGGTGCAGTACAGCCAGGAGGAAGGTGTGGGGCTAGTTGGGGGTACAGGGGGATGCCAGGTTGGGAACACAGAGGCTCTGTGCATGAGGGGTATCTTTTGCCAAGTGAACCCTCTGACATTAAAATACCAGGTACAGCCCCCTCCCTCTTACACCAGTTATAACTGGCCTTGTCTTCAGCTGATCCATGTTGAGTGAACTAGAGGGAAAGCTGTTTTTTCTCTGGGCTGAGGTGTCTGGGGAGGAATCAGTGCTCTCTTTTCACCTGCCCTCAGCTGTGTGGCTTCACTGAGCTGCCCTTTAGAACAAGGCAGTTCTCAGGACCAGCCCTTAAGGCAAAGGGATCCTTCTGCCACCGCAGGAAGCATGGTATTAACTTGGCTGTAACTATTTATAGGTCCAAGCCTCTCAACAAAAAGTTGAAAGGCCAAGGAGTTAAGAGATGCAGAGTGACTTCAGCTGAAGATGGGGAACAGAAATAGCTCCAGGATAAAGCACATAAGAACCTGCTTTCATTCATCCTGACCTCTGGGTAATTTTGGGGAAGGGATTTATATGCTTTCTGGTTCTTCTCTATAGTAAAGTCATAAAAATATGCTCTGTCTAGTTGTGTGCACCCCTCTTCCTCATGATTTTGTAACTGTGATTTGTTTAAGCTGATCTTTTTTTTTCCTGAAAAATTAGTGCTCTACATGCAGCAGTATTCTACCTGGTCAGCTGGTGTGGATAGGCTGCCTATGACGGCACCTCCCATTTAGTTGCTATTGCTTGGGAGCACCAAACTCTGACCACTGTAAGTGGTAATTTGCCTATTACAAGCAACAATCACTCCATTCCCTGAGTAACCTGTGATGTGTGTGTGGATCCTGTGCATTGTTTGAATCTTCCATGGTGCATTTCACAGAGCAACCTACTGGGACAGAAGATGCCCAAGTTCCCCTCTCTAGTTTGAGCTACATCATTCAATGTTTGAGTTATTCTGCTGAAGGCAGCTGCTTTGCCATCAAGTATGATATGACAAGGGCTTGTGTGTGTTATTGTTAGACAGTGTGAGCTATAAACCTTTGGCCCTATGGTTACCTCCAGCCATTCACTGATGATTGCTGAGCTTCCACCTCAGCATAAATGTTATAGTAAGTTTACTAAAAAACATTTACAGCTATATTTGGTGTATATGCTTGAGATTTAGTGTTCTCAGCTAGAAAAAAATTAATGTAAAGGTTATATTACGCAGACTAGAATTGAGTTTTAAACAGTAATTATGGCAATTTCTTCTGGCTAGGCAACTCTTGTTGAGCCTGGTTTGTGTATTTTGCAATCATTTCAAGAACGGTTCAACAAACATTAAATGAAGGGTTCACTGAGGTCTGACCTTGCTGAGGTGGAAGGAAGAGGAATAGAATAGGGTCTGCATCTGTAGGTGCTTGCAAATTGCTGAAACCTTGAGCCAGGATGATTTAGAGCCTGAGCAGGGTTTATGCAAAAGTTAAGATTCTTCTGCATTCATACTTCAGTGCTGCTTCACTTCCTCAGGAAGGTATTATTGTGTCCTGGGTCATTAATCTCACCACACAGTGTACTATTGCATTCAAGATTTGTTAATACATTTGGCAGCCTTGCTTGTTTTTCTTAAGCATATGTTGAATATTTACACAGCAGCTATTTCTACAGTTCCTGTGATGTACCAGGACAGCTTCCAGTTAGCATCAAGAATCAATTCTCTGCTTCTCTAGAAGAACTTTTTGAAAAGAATGAAAGATTTAAAAGACCTTACCAAAACCTTTACCGTTTCTTCCTTCCCTTGTGGTAAAAATTTACCCTCTAGCCATTGTGTGCACCTACTAATGACTCATTAGGAATGTATCTTCATGATTTGCACAGTTGGTTTTTATGTTTGATGTCTGACTATTAGATATATTGTGGTAAAAGCCGGAGAATAATTTTAATTAAACTCTGGAGGGTAATTGTAAGGTCTGCTGTGCTTTCCACAGAACTTGTCCCATTGCATTTGTGGGTAGTGAAGAGGGTCTGACTGCTCCCTGCTCTGTGCTGTTGGGAAAATCCATTGCAGAGCTATGCTGACCCCAGTGATTGCTGGCCTGTGTTTGCTCCTGCTCTCCCTGCTGTTGGTACTGAAAGGGTGTTGGCTTTCACAGAGTGGTCATGGAGAAATCCATCAGAAAGCTCATAACAATTTTGGTACAGCAGGTAACCTGACCTGCACTGAGGAATCAAACTACAGAGGACCAGCATCTGTGTGTCTCAGCCAGATTCCTTACTCATGAACCCAAACGTGCTGCTGGTAGTCTCTATAAGAAGCTTACAAATGTTAATTTTCACTGCAAATCATCTGAAGGGTCTATTATTGCTGATTCTCAGGTTATACTTTGTGAAACAAGTGGGTGTTAATGGCTGCTCTGCATTTCCAACCACACTGCAGGCTGTCCCTGCCCAGCAGCCAGGGAGAAATACTCTTGGGTTGGTATTCCCAGTATGGAAACACACATTTACTGGGAGGGATTGCAGTTCCTGTGCAATATGATAGGAATCATCTGCATTCACCAGTAAAACGTGATTAATGGTGCCACTGTGCTAAATGTAAAAGCTGAACATTTTTTAACATGGTAAAAAAACAGCAGAAGGAAAACTTTAGACTTCATTGTAATGAACTGTTCATAGGAAAGGAAATTGATGGTGATGGTGGTAATAGAAATGTATCTTTGTAATTAAGAGGGAATAACTAAGTCTTAATAGTTGTATGTGCTTTTGAGGTTTCACAGACACTGATTTCTAAGGCACTGGAAAATTACTGATGCATTTGATTGGGACAAAACCTCTAGCTAGAAATTCAAACTTGGTGTGAAAACCATCCTAATAAAGGCAGATTTTTGACTGCTCCATGTTGTGATGCTGTTGTCCATGTTGTAAACAGGATGATCAAAACCTGAAGTGGTAACAGCAAAGAGCTCCAAGATCAGTCTGATCTTGGAGAAAAACCTCTACAAAGGCTTTTTTCATTTAATACAGCAGGATGAGAGAGGATATGATTACCAAAGTTATTTCTCCACTAGTACTCTTTAATCTAGGAGAAAAAGATGAGGAGAGCCAGTGACTGGAACCTGAAACCAAGTAACTTAGACGTGCGATGGATGCTTTCATCAGTGTGCATGGTTAGCTACTGGAACCGTGTGCTGGGGATAGTAACATGGCGGTTTTAATCAGGTTCTTGTCACCCAGATTAGGAGCCTTATGAAATCTGGGCTTTAGTAGAAACTCGTTACGTGGCCAAATCCAGTTGGTAAAATATGGTGGTTCATGATATAGGTGTGTTTAAATGGGGATATCAGGTACCTTGAGCAATGTGCATTGGTCAGGTGACTCTGCCAGCACCTGAGCTCAGGTCAGGTGTCGGTGAGTGGAGCAGGCAGCCAGCATGTCTCCTCCACCCAGATCTGCCTACTGGACTGGCACCAAAAGAAGCACTCACAACTCTTAGGCTGGGAATACCAGTTTGAATGGGGCACTGGGAGTGTTCAGAGCTAAAGATAAATCATTTAATCCAATTATTTTAGCAAATGAAGTCTGAAGATGTCACTCTAAGAGGACATATGTACACGGTTATTTCCACTTAACGGAATTAGCTAAGTAACATAATTACATACTTAACAAGCACTCCATTTATTTGCCATCCAGTTATCAATTTTTTAAAAACCCATTTTCTAGTACAAGTAATTAATTATTGCTTAAAGTTATTGGGATGCTCAAATAAATGCAGAAATAGAGTAGCAAGCAGCCTGCACTGTTTGCTTCCTGTGGTAAGCATCAGTTTGCGTGGTGTGTGCCCTTTACCCTCTTGCACGTCATACAGCCACAATTTTCTCCTATGTTAGGAAGAAGAAAATGTGTGATAAGGCAGACTGAGATTTCTTTATATTACACATTTTAATTTCTTTCAGGACATAGTTTTCCTACAGCTTCTAGCTGTATTAGGAGCTATCACAGCTGGGGAAAAAAAAACAAACCAACATTAGAACCCAGAGCTTTATTAGTATGATTTATTTTTTCAATTTAATATTGTACCTGGAGCTATTTTATATCATGATTCAGATGCAGGGAGCACAGTCTACAATGCAGAACAGCTCACAATTTGAGTTAGAGATCTTTCACTGTAAATAATAGTTTTGATTTTAAAAAAAACAATTTAAAATCACAAAGCTACACCAATGTCAGTGGAAGTTCTTGGGGAGAAATACTTCAGGAAGATTTTTTTTTTCCCATGCCACTTCAATTTATAAGATTGAAAATGTTAAAATGATTTAAAAGTAATTGACTGGGGGTTACATATAACATGTCTGTGTGTCCCTTGCTCTGTGTCCTGTTTGCGCTCATTGCAGAGGAGTGATTCCAGCACAGCAATGAAAGTACCTCAGCTTTCCAAGGCTGAGCCTGACCTGGATGTGCATTACAATAGGTCCATGTTTTGGTAGTTAGGCATTTATTATGAAGAGTGAAGCAAAGGGAGATAAAAGTCATTACTAATGAGTTTTGAGGGATGCTAGGCACGTTGTGAAGGGGATATAAAGTCTGGGATAAATTTGGAAGAAACAAATCAGAAGATAGCAACAATTTCTTAATCTCATTGTTCTGAGGAGCATCATTTATTTGCAAAATATTTTTTCATCCTTAAACACCAGCTCATAAATCTACAAATATATATTGTTTCTGATTCTGACCTTTGCAACACTGGTGCAATGTGGAAGCCCTTCTAGGGAAGCCAGCAGCATTACCCTGGTTTGTGTAAAGGGGAAGGGAATCTGCCCCCCTGGGAAAGGGTTTGAAGAGCTCGGGGTTTGCCCTGACAGAGTGGGTGTCCTGTGTCTGTCTTGCATCAAGAGGTCACAGAAGAAAGGAAACATCAATCATGGGCCATAATTAAGAGATATTAAAAGGAATCTGAAAATTAAAGATACAGAGCTGCGGAGAGGTTTGGGGGAATGCTTCATTTGATTCTCATCACGTAGGACTAGTTAAGGCAAACGGATATTTTTATAATCAGGGCTGGAAGGTGACAAAGAAGCAGCAAACTGCAGTCAGAATGGAATTGTATCACCGTGACACATGCACACGAAACCTTGAAATGCTGCTTGACTTTTATAGGAAACTGTAAATCAGGCCTGGATTACTTGAAAAGTTCAAGAGCCTTAGAAAATGTTTTAGCTTAAATGCAGCTGAGTTTTGTGATTTGAGCTTTTAAGCAGCCAGCTCTGAAAATGAGCAATGCAAAGAAGTTATTTAAGAATCTCCCTACAGCAGAACATTGCACCTGCCAAAGGGAAAAGTGAAAAAACCTGCGATGTTCTGTTTGTCAGCTGGGTAGATATAGCTGTGAGGTTCACCAAGGTGAATGCAAGCTGAAAGAAGCAGCTTTTTAAGGGCTGCAATTTGTAGGCATTCCTTATAAGATTAAAAAGAAAAAAAAATCATTGAAAAGATATCTGTCATCTTTTTAATCACAGTTGTAGGGCTTTTAAGTGCACGGTGTACTTTGTGTTATACAGGAAAGATGTAGCACCTCTAAGCTAATGAACTTGTTGCTTATTTGCAATTCAAGAATACAATGCTTGCCTTTATGATGTCAAAAGGCAGTGAGCTAGGATCTTACCCTGTAATGAAAGTGTGCTCTGATGTGTCCTGGCTGCTCTTCCTACTTGTGGTTGGACTCGATGATCTTGAAGGTCTCTTCCAACCCAAGTGATTCTATGATTCTACTTCCTATGATATGGGAAAAAATAGACTGTTGTTTGTTTTCTTATGGTAGAGCTTTCTATTGATACAATAAAGTAAGTACTGTTACATGTTACAGAGAAACAGACCTTATTACTAAACCACAAATTAAATCCCTCTGGCGATGCCCTGATTAACCTCTAATACATGCTTTTCCATGCACATCATTTCTGTTTGGTGCAAAGGCTCTTTTCCTCCGCTGCTGTCCTATTTAAAGTACCCCAAAGGCTTACAAACCAACTGGCAGCCAGAGCTGGGAATCTGAAATGTGTCCATTACACCCTGGCAATGTACTTTCTTGGGCTTTAGAGAAACTTGAACAGAAATCAATTTTAAGTGCTGAAACATTTTGTGAATTGATACACAGTAGTGGTGTGCTGCCTGGAAAAGAATGCAGAGGAAGAGAGAAAAGGTTTCCATGCCAGCAAATGTGTCTTTGACTGTACCAGAGAACAAAGTGTACAGACCTTGAATATAATTTATATTTGCCATGAGACCTAGAGATGTCAGAAGGCTGAAGTTAGTCAGGACAACTCAAAATGAAGGATTCGTGCTGTGCTGCTTTAGCCAGAATGTCTCAACTGGGAAAAGACATGTTGAACACTTCAAAAAAGGAATGGAATTGGGCTTTATTTCACTGACTGACAGCTGTACATATCATTTGCAGGAAAACCACCAGTAATATCGATGTCAGCTGTACTTGCCATTTGAAAACAACACTTCCCTTGAAAAGCCTTCCTTTTTATTAGATCATCATCTATGTCAACAAGACTCCTCCTTGGCCTGAGCCCACGCTGGAGGCCACCCAAGGCTGGGGTGAACAGTGCATGGGTGCAGCTTTGTAGTCGGGGTGTAGGTGAGGGTTGCTCATAGAGAGAGCAAAGCAAGCCAGCCTGTGAGGACAAAGCTGCTGCTGCTAGTGCACCTCTGATCCCTCCCTAGCATGGGCTCTCCCCAAAGGGTCTGTTTAGCTCCCACAACCAAGGGTTGCCTGTAGAAGAAATGTGCAGAGCTTACCAGTTACAGCGGCTTGTAAACCAGCTAAGAGTCAGTCCTAAATCATGATGACCATAGGAATGGACATCCTCAGGTACCCATAAGTGCTCAGTCAAGAGCTCTGTAATGACCCACTGGCCTTGATGTATTGAGGCACGGAACCCGGGTTGGCGCTGAGCCGCAGTGATGGGGAGGAAGGCAGCAGAAAGCTGCACAGCCTCTAGCACAGGGGCTCGTAAAGTCAAGCTTTGGTTTAACAACTTGTAGTTGCCATTACCTCTGTGGCAGGGAGTGACGGTGCCTTTATAGGGAGCTAATCAAATTGCCAGCACACACATTTTACGGCGGTAACCGATTTGATTTACAGATGGGATTCAGGACACTCAACTGAGAGGTTGAAATGATGATGACAGTCATTATTGACTTTGGCATTAACTTGCTGGGATGCAAAAAAATCACCCTGTAGGAAGTAAATTAAAATCCATGAATGAAATTAATTCAATTTGTACTACTTGACCAGTAGGCTTTATATTCCCTCAGAATGTCATACGCTACAGCGTGTACTTAGAGGTCACAGTTGTCACAGTCGCTTGGAAAAAGGAGGGGGCAATGAGAGGAGACTGAAGGCTGGAGATGTAGGAGCTAATCTGAACCCAGGGTCAGCGTGGTGCTCGGCGGACATCTGATTTTGAACTGTTACAGTCACAAGTCAATCCTGGCTTATATGAGCTTCTCCTGAGGCATGAAATCCCCAGGTATGGAAATATGGAGTGTTGAGCTATGGTGAGTGTGAGGCTGGTTATGGAAGGTATGTTGTGGCCGAGCAGAGCTGAGTCCTGAGATATGCTACCTGGAGGGGGGCTGCAGACCATCTTTGGGGTCTCCATGAGCCCCTACAAATGACCAGATTGTTTTCTGTGATACTATGAGGAACTTGGCTGTTTTAAAAGGAAAACTAGTTCCTTTGTTCTGCTGGAAACAGTCGGGCATATCCTGGGGGATGTGTGTGTGTAACGTGAGGTCAAGTTCACTGTTCCTCTTGGTACATGTTCTGTCAGTGTGTCTGCTGAGACAGACGGTGATTCTTCTTGTGGAAAGCCAGTACAATTAGCTTTGTGCTAATATCCCTCTTCCCCTCAGCTTTGCCCGTCTCCTGGTTTCCTTTCAATACTCTGGCAGTTCTCCAGACTAGAAATTTGATGAAAGGGCAGGGATGTGTTACAAGCACTGGCAAGGTTTCTCATCTTTGCTTCCTTGTTCCCTGTGTGCTTACCGTCATGTGAGCAGGGTACAGCCGTGTCTCTGGTCTGCGTAATGAGTAGATCCTGTCAGAAAAGCAGGTGCTATTCAAAGCTTCTGAGTAGAAGAGTAACGGCCAAAGGGTAGCGAGTGTGTCTTCAGGCACCTCTGAGCCTGCCATAGGAGAGAAGTCCTGGATATCACCGTGACATTCTGGTACTGAGGAAAGTTGTTGTTTGACATGTGCCCTGCTCCTTGTGACAGGTGACATGCCTTTTGTTTCTCAGGAATTAAAATATCTCTTAGAATCTGAAATCAGCTATGAAACTTGACTGTTTAATGCTGTCCAACCTAATAAGAGCCAAACCTGGCTTGCAAACTCTCTGCACTAAGACTGATAGGAGGTAGGAATAAGTAAGTCAGGTGTAGTTGCTCCCTGGGGCTATCAAATCCTTGCACTTCTTCGTCTCTGATTCTGTTTCTGATTTCTTACTCCAAATAGTCTTCCCTGCCAGACATAAATTAGAGGAATAATTTAGGGTGTCCAGAGAAGAAGCGTTCTGTTCCCTGTTTACATTGAGGATGGGCAGCCCTTTTAAGTCCCTCATAGGCAGTGAAATAAGAGATGCTCTGTTCCGGGGTGTTCTTCTCCCAAAGGATAAGCAGCACCACAGATGAGAACAGGACACACAGGCCATCCTCTCCCTTTGCAAATTGGAGACCGAGCTCCTCCAGCCCTAGTCCTTTGTCTGCAAACACAGATCTCTTACACCATCTGTGGAGTTAAAACCTTAGGTATGTGGAATAAACTCTCATGACTGCTAGCAGTGAAACACCTTGTAAAGGGGACTATTTTCAATTGTATCTCAGCACTGTCTGCCCAGGTATGCTCTGAAAATGCATGGTCTGGGCTCTTGGCTGCGTGGCTGGGCAGAGACCTGAGCAGCCTAGCCAGGCAGTGGTGAGGGGCAGAGCCTTGAACTGGCTGCTCAGTTTTGAAAACCTGTAATTTCTTTCCTGAAGTTCAGAAGCAGATGCTCCCCTTTATCTAATGATGATGGATGTTGTAGTTGTGCCAACAAGACAGCCCTGGGCAATAGGAGCGTGGGGAAAGTCAACATTAAGGAGTTTTCCATCAAGCGAGCTACTGATTATTGCTGTGCAGGGCAGGTTCCAACACTCTGCCAGGCTGACCCAGGCCAAGTAAGTCATTCCTGAGCAGAATTTAACCAAAGCTTCAGCGTGATTTCATCCCTGCCTTAGACATCACAGGTATTATCCAGAAAAAAAGACGACCACCAATGCCTGAGGAGTGAGTTGTGCAATATAAACTCCAGCAGTGATCGCAGTTTCTCTTGGCATTTGGATGTTTGCAAGTCTCTCATCTGGGCTTTCTGAACCCCAAGAGGTGTTTTCTGCTGTGCTTTTTTTGCTAGCAGAGGTGTTAACAAGTCTCTTCTCTTCTTGGCTGTCCATTTTCACAAAACTTGCAGAAACTTGTTATCTCTGGGATAGCAACATCTTTGTCACACATGATTCATTTGAGGCAGAAGCAAAGCATAAAGACTGCATGCAAGGCATAAAGAAAGAGAACTGTGGGCATGATTTCTTCTTTGATTAGATAGGTCTTTGCTCTTTTTTTGATGTTTTTTTTTTTAAACAAATGCCATACAAACCCCTGGCTGATGTCAGCAGTAACCAAAACTGGTCCAAGCATCACAATGGCAGAAATCACAGATTCATTCTGTAAGAATACAGACCTTCACTTTTATTAATAGAAGACAAGGTTATCTCTTTTTAATAAATGATAAGCAGAGAAATTGAGGTAGACTTGTAGTCTCCAGGTCTCATTCTTAGATGAGAATAAGAGGGGAAAAAAAAAGTGACTTAAAGTTTCATATTTTTCTTTGTCCTCCTCTCCCTTAAATACCTCCAAACCTGAGCAGCTTCAGCTTCCCCTTTCACACCACACAGCCAGCCCTGTCCCCAAACCTTACCAAGAAAAGTGGAGTGTCACATGGTGCTTCTGAAAAGATTTTAGTATTCAAAGCTTGCATGAGTCTCAGGAATCCTGGAGATGAGGCAAAGCTCAACAGGAGTTAAACAACAAATGTAAAAATGAAAAGGTTTCTGATTTAATATTTGTGCTGTAATGATATTACAACAAGTGTGGTAATGTCTGTCCAGAAACTTGTGTATAGCTCTCTAAAACCCCAGAAAAGGCTTGTACATTTAAAACCTTAATGTCTTCTATGCAGGTTTCCATGTGGTTTCACTTTAACAGGAAAGGTTCCTTTGGAACTAAGAATTGCTAATCATCCCCAGATCTTTAGTGCAAGGTGGTACAGCTAATATTAGGTTATAAGCTTAATATTTTGTTCTGGCATTGCTGTTAAGCCTGAAACTTACCTTAAAGCCCCATCCCCACAGGCTTGTTTACATTCCATCAGTTGGAAGCAGCAGTGTTGAGGTACTGCCAGGCTGACTCCTGTTCTTACCTCTACCATCAGAGTGGTTCCAAAGAAACCATATCAATATGGTACTATATATATATATTAAGTAATATAGATGTGTGTGTATATATATATATTTATATAAAAGGCTTATAAGCAATTCACTGGCTCCTTTTTAGTGTGGCTACCATACAATAGAGAGTTGTCTGTGCTAAAAGCATAGGAAAGAAAATAATTACAATGGAGCAAAAGCAAATATCCATGGCAGTCCAGTAAATCTGAGAAATCCCTTGAGGCTGAAAGAACAGAAAAGAAATTAAAGGGTGGCTTAAAGCTGGAGTGAAATGTGAAACATTCTGGGAGAGTGTACAGGCTTAGAGCTGGGTATAAATAGCTTTGCTGTCTGCTTTTCAAGAAATCCAAGGAAAGGTGCAGATATAACTTTCCCTTATTGCCAACTCTAGTGATTCTGTAAAGATGGCAATATTCCTGTGTCAGGCTTCCAGCTGAAATATTGCAGAAGTAAGGTTGAAGCAGGCTGGCACACATACGTTAGATGCCAAGACCCATATAAACACAGAGTACAGCACTTGGAGATGCGCTGGGTGCCCATCCTGCACCTCAAGGCACTGTTGCTCCTGCAGAACATAGGAAGGTCCCATACCGTGCAGGTGCCCATCTCCCAGGCAGCTCTGTCCCTCCTGGAAAGCTTTGGGGAGCACTGGCAGATGAAAAATCTTTAGAGCTGATGTGTGTTCCCTTTTTCAGGGACCTGTTCATCTGTGCTGCAGAAATCCCTGTCCCCAGACCGCTCCACTTTAACCTAGGAGTTTTCTAACCCCTGCTGATGGCATTGTGCTGCTGTAATGGTGCAGTCAGAGCTGAATAATAAAGTTCTAAATCATTTCTGGCTTCACACAGCAGAATCTGAGAACCAGAATACTCTTTATCTGCTCTGGATCCGAAACAGCAAAGGCTTTATTTCCTGAGTATGAGGTCCCACACAAGGAATGGCAGAGGATATTTTGTATTATTTGTGTTAACTGTGGGAAGAAAAAACAAATAAGAATATTGTCAGGTCTCCTGAAAGCAGGACAAGGGGAGGGGAGAAAACCACAAGCAGACATGTTATCTTGATGATCTCCTTTAATAACAGTTATGGGAGCAACCTTTCCATCTTCACTGGCAAGAGGAAACAATTAGCTAAAGTGTCCTGCACCATTGTCACTGCAACTTCCAGGCCTGAGACAGAAATGACAACCATGGCCAAAAACTGAAAGATTGGCTTGCTAGCAGTATTAGTGTGTGTCAGAAATGCTGAGATACAGCAAAAATGATTCAGGGATATTCTGCCAGGAACCCACTTATCCAGGGTTCAGAACTGTTTGAAGCTTTGGTCTCAAGCAGAACTGGAAAATAAAATCATTATCAGGGCTTGATGTATAGTCGTAAGATTTTTCCTAACTACAGCACTGCCACAGGCACTTGAACAGGGTTTTTGTTTCTCAACAATAACTTTTCTGTAGCTTGAGAAGAGGTTCCCACATGTTCCCCCTCCTTGGGGAGGTCAGGCTACAGGGTAGATGTGTGACCCAGGGGCACTGGGTGCATACGCACGGTCACACCACCAGTCACCTGTCCCTGTATAATAAAAGGAAAGAGGGAGCATTTTAGGTGCATTTATTATTTGTAATAAGGCATAATTTTTCCAGACACATATCCAATGCTTGTAAGAGCCCCCTTGATTTCATTCAATGAAGAGGCTCCAGACTGATGTGCACTGACCACTGCAATTAAGCTCACGGTGTGACTGTTGACCATTAAATGCAAGGTTTTAATTTGTAAAGATGTCAAAGGTGTCAGGCAGCTATTGCCTGGGTAATGAACATGCTGCTTCGTGGAGGCACCCAGTGCAGAACGCCATTGCACATGCTATGAGTTTTCAGTGGACCCCAAGGAATAATTTAATGCATTATTAAAAATCCTCTCATTATGAAGAATATTAATTGAGCTTGGTGCTGAAGTTGAATATTGAATGAATAGAGGGAAGAAGAACGCTTTTGATTATAATGGAATTTCTTAGCATTTGCTTTTACATGCTTCAAAGTAATTTAAATACTGAGGTAAAGGCAGCAGCATCACTGAGTTTCAGCAGTTTCTGTGTAAACTCCCAACAAATTGCTGACTGAAATGCATTTAAAATATTTCTTATGTTAACAGAAATTCATCACTTCACTTGGTTCCTAATCAAATAACTGGAATCAATGTGTGACCTATTTGCCTTTGTGTATGTCAGACCTGTGTAATAAACACACCTCTCATTTTTTTCCCTCCATTAAACAGCATAACCCCCTTGACTGCTGTGGCCATCGCCTCTGCACTGTCTCCCCTTTGAGGAATACACTCCTGGTCTCACAGGCAGCAAAGGAGAGCGTAGGAAGTTCTTGCCTGTAGAAAGCGAATGCAAGAGGTACATGGCTTAGGGGTGATTAACTGTGCAGCATCTTAACCTGAGGCAATTACTGCACTTTAGACTGTAAAAGCTCGCTGAGAGAATTGGGTGTTTGGAAAGCAGCAGAAATGCCATCACAGTATCCTGCTCCAAAACCAGCCCTGCTCCAGAATCAGTGGTGGGACTGTCACTGGCTGCTGGAGCAGGATTTTGAGGTGGCTGAGCCCTAGGGGGATCAGCCAGCAATGACCGTGCCACTGCTGCCTGGCATGGGCACCATCCTCCCTGGACACAGTGACCTTGTTAGAGGAGTGAAGGGCAGAGCTTGCCCACCCTGCATCTCCAGGGAATGCTCTGCTCCAAAAGCATCGAGCTCATGAGGCCACAGTCACCGTGACACTGTTACTGGCTCTGTGTGTGATACGGCTCTCACAGGACTTGGGGAGTTTTCTTCTGCTGGTTACTCAAGCTGGAGCAAGAGGTTCCTTTTTGCTTTCTCTGATACTTGCTGGATCACCCTGAAAACCTCCCCAGGTTTTCCTCCATGAGCATCTAGCAAGGGGACCCTCGTTGTCCCCAGGAGTTGCACAGGAAAAGGCAGAGAGCAAGGTGGGTCCCAGCAAAGGACAAGGAAGCACAAAGCACACAGCAGCAATGTGGTTGTGCTTTTTAATCCATCTCTGCCATTGGAAATGGTCAGACCTGGCAAATGATTTTATTGAGCACAGGAAGCTCAGGACGTGGCAAAGCCAGGGGTCTGAGTGATGAACAAAGTGTCACCTTGGAAGAGGAGCACAGCATTTCCCAGTGCTTGTTATGTCAAGCAATGAGAAGCAGCAAGCAGTGACAAATTCCCAGCAGTTTCATGCTTTGGGTGCTAAAAGACCAGTTTGATAATTAAATATACATCACTGTACCAGCTCCTGCTTCAGCTGGTCTTTTCCATTACGTGTTTGCTGTGAAGGCCTTTCAGAATTGGGGGAATCATTGTCCTGCTCAAGACACTGAAACACAGACAGAGGGATCCCATTCAACACCCTGTTATATTTTTTTAAGGACTCATTCTTCAGTCAGAAGCTGCATCCCAGCGCCCTGGCCGCTGGCTGTGGGTTAGGCAGGTGTAAACCGAGAGGGTTTGCATGCCAGGTAAACCGGAGTTTGAATATTTCGTACTACTGTTCCCTTTGCAATCTTTTTTTCCCCCCTCTGCCTACTGAAAAAGGGTTTCTGCTGCTGCCGTTTTCTGTCTGCACGGGATGCTGCTGCCCTCTACTGCTCTGCCCAGTCTGGATCTAGGGAGGTTTGCCCGGAGGCAGCTTTCCCTTGCTCAATCTCATGGGACAGATACACACTTGCCTGGTAAAGGATATGTCCTTAGGACTTGAGAAAAAAATCAGCCAAACCTAGCACCTCTGATTCTTTTAATTGAATTTGGGGGGCAGAAATCCCCAATAAATTAAATAGCACTGTCTTACTGGCTGATCCATGTAGATGTATGGATGTTACTACCCACAGGGGCTCCTACAGTCCCCAATGTACTCTCCAACCCACTGTACAGAGGTAGAAGTGCCTCAGTAGCTCTCCTGGCTCATGGGATCAGTGTGCAAGTGCAAACTGTTGGTGTGCAACTCGATTTGGCTGCTGTGTCCAGCTCTGTCCCGGACAGGCTTGTTGTCACAGGTCCCTGACAAACCTTTAGGATGTCATCCAGCTAAAACCAGCTGGTTCCTAGGAAATGTGGGCTGGCAGCCCCACTATGCCAGGTCAAGACTCACTATGCCAGGTCAAGACTCACTTTCCCATTAAAGCCATTGCAGAGAACTCTTTTAAAGGGTATGATTTTCTTACTGTCTGAGGTAATTCTGTGCTGCTGGAGTGTCATGGTTTCCCCCCGGCTGTGGGCCGAGATCCACGCAGCTGCCTGCTCCTTAAAGTAAAAGAGCAGGGGAAGAGGGAAAAAGGGGGAAACAAGGGAAGGGAAAAGGAAGGGGCAAATAACTCCAAAACCAAGAAACTAAGAGGCCCGTGGGTTGGGATAAGGAGAGTTTACTAAGAGAACAGAAAGATCAAATATACCAATGCTAACAGGACTTTAGAGCAAAAGAATATGAAACTCTTGATCCCCAATGCAGTTTCTCCCCGACCCACACAACTCAGGTACCACCCAGAGCTGTCCCGGAACCCGACCGTCCCCCCAAGCAGCACGCGTCCCGCCACCGCCCCTCTTCTTCCTCCCCTCAGCCCCCCGTTCTCCTGGGCAGGACGTCATTGGCATGGAATACTCTCTTTGGCCCATCTGGGTCACCTGTCCTGGCTTCGCCCCTCCTTTCTCATGGATAGAGAAATAGAAGAAGCTGAGAAAGTCCTTGACTGTCTGACTGCAACTAAGAACATCAGGGTGTTCTCAGCACTGCTTTCATTGTAACTCCCAAACACAGCATCCCATCAGCTGCTACGAATGAAGTTAACTCTATCCTGACTGAAACCAGGACACGGAGAAACACAACAGTGTCTTACAGTATTTTTTTTTGATGTTTCCATTAGCTCTGTAACTTTTGCACAGAACATTTTTATCCTGCTGCTGTGTATTTTTAGCCATGCTTCCATTTGCAAGTGACACATAGTACGGGAGCCGTCGTTGCAAGAACACCCATGTCTGGTTTTTAGCTAATCATGTGCCGTCCCTTCTAACATTAGCATTTAATGTCTCTGTATAATACCTGGAGCTAAAAATACCTCTTCTCCCCACCTACCCCTTGCAAAGTGAAAGCTGCTTAATGCAGAAACAGCACCACATTTTAACTTCTATAGTCAGTAGATGTGATGCTACATACAAGGTCTTTCACCAGCAGCTCATCCCACCAGCTGCTCCCCAGTGATGATCTGGAGGTTCAATACATTGGTCACCATCCACGCTGCCAATGTCAATGAACCACAGAACGTTGGTTTTACCAACTTGTAGTTGGTTACAAGAGTTCAAAGCAAAATGTATGAAAACATCACATATAAAAACTTAAATCTGGTAACAAGGTCACTTTTTCTGCTCATAGGGTGGGAGTTTGTGTGGGTGGAAAACAGTGCTAATGTGTAGTGCCATTTTTTTTAGGTGTAATATTTGTATTTGAAACAGTAGGAAAAATGTCTCCTCCTTGTTAAAATGCTAGTGTCAGTGGAGGAAATACTTTTTGTCAAGCCTAAGCTGAATTGGTTTTTCCCTCTGCCTCGTAAACACTTGGACTAGCTTGGACACATTTGCAGTTGGAGAATTTTCTAACTAAGAGATGAAGCTGAAAATGCTTTCCACAGACACAAAACCCCAGCAGGATATGTGGTTAGAAGACTACCTTCTTACTGGACTTAGTTTTCTTCCTTAAACCATCTAACTTTCTAAGTTTAGTTAAGACTGAGACTGGGCTTTGGGAGACTTGAAGGTGCACCCTGGGACTTATCCTGATCTCTCCTCCTTTGCAGGAGTGGGGTTGATTTGTCCTTCTAAAGCAAAGCCAACCTTAAGAAACCTCTATAACCTGTAGCTTGCTCCAGCTCTACCAAGTGTAGAGCTTTCATGGCGAGTGTGCAAAGAGATCACAGGCTTCTGCCACAGATATGCTTTGTTTGCTCTTGACAATGAACAACTGCTCAGTGAGAACAGTAATTTGTGCTTTTTTCACAAAACTTGGGGAAACAAGAACCTGAACAGATTACCAGCACAGATCACTGCCTCTGCCAACAAATGAACCTTCAGCTAATTGCTTGTCAGCCTCCTCGGGAGCCCCAGCAGTTACCTCGCTGGCTCCTAGACACTTGGGGAGGGGGAAGACAATTAACTCTCCTGTCTGAAACAGGACATTCAGGGAGATCTGCATAATGCTGAAAAAAAAATCGAGTCAGCCAAACAGATACCACTTCAGTGCAGAGCAGCAAGTGTCCTGGAGGTATTTATCACACACTGTACTGGTGGTATTGTATCCAGCCTGGTTGAGCCACACCATCAGAGCCTTTAAAATGAAAATGCCTTTATTCTGATTCTTCATAGATTAAATGCTCCAGCTGTGGTTTATGATATTTCCATGTCTTTTAGAACAGCTAAGCATCCCTCACTAAAATGCAGCTCAATCAGAAATCCTTGATGCTGCTTTTTTTCTGTGCTGACATTTTTTTTCCTCTCCACAGAAGAGAGAAATCCTGAGTTTCCATTTCAGCTTCAAGTCCAAAACCTGAAGTCCAATCAAAACTTCAAGTCCAATCAAACCCCTAATCCTTTCAACTCAAGCAATCTTACCTGTTCAGATGTTTCCTCACTTTTCTTTCCTCTCCTCTTATTAGCCTTCTGCCCTTCCTCAGATTGATGCCTGCAGCTGTTTGTAGTCATGGCCAAAGCACTGCTACATCGCTACAAGGGGTTTGTATTTCAAAACAGGTGTCAGAATTTGTGATTATCTCTCTGTAAATATCAGTTGTGCCCATCAAAATGTATTTTATCTTTCATGGCAGGGCATTATCTGTTTGCTCCTGAATATTATTTGCTGTGGGCAGCTGTTCTGTCACTGCCTGCAAGTTGTTTTGCTAGTCTTTCAGTTACATAGAGAACATGTGCAGGATTGATACAGTGGCTGGACAACTTGTGGAAAGGCTACCTAGACTTGTTGTGATTAATTAAGCTTTGAAAACTTTCAGAACTGAGGTCTGGTTTACAGACTTGAGTATTTACAGTGACCTTAACTGGAGTTTAACCCTGAGGGTGAACCTCAAATGAATTATGCAGAGCTGCTCAGAACACCCTGGAGAAATTGTCTTGGGACTTCCCACTGTAAAGAGGAACAGAGGTGGGAGAGACTCAAGTGGCGAAGACCCAGCCCAGGGCATTCAAGCACCACTTCCCGGGATGAAAATTCAAGGAGGTCTCCAGGGCTCCTGAGGTACTTTTCTTGGTGGTGGTGGGGTAGGAGCTTCTCTGAGGGCATTACAGGAGACTGAAGGTGTAGTCCAAGGCGTCCTGTGCAGTGAAGGTGCCCACAAAGAGGGGGCAGAGTGGCATTTGAAGAATATTTAACCAAGTCTGGAAAACTTCTGGTTTACAATATTGAACCTGGACCTGAGCCCTGGGGATTTTAACATCCAAACCAGCACCTAAGGAGTGCACTGGGGAACTTACTTTCAGTGGGATTTTTTTTTTTCTCTGACTTAATATACACCACAAATAGGCATAAACGTGCCAGACCATGCTCTAGAGATCCAGGTAGCCTCACTGATGGCCAGTACCTAATACTGAGCGTAGCTAACGAGAGGCTGCGTTTCTAACCGCCGCCCAGTGTCGCACCCATCCCTCGTTTTAAGCGCAGAAGAGCGATCAAGTGAGGCCCGAGCACACGCAGGCTGCAGCCAGCGGGTTTTAAATGTTTTTCTAAGTGAAATTCCACAAGAGCCCAGGAGAGGGCAATGTTGGCTGCCTTAAGGCTTCAAGCGGCACACCACTCGCTCTTCCTGGCTTGGCCCCAGCCTGCCACCTACAAGACCCTCTCTGCATCTGGGCAAGTCACTGGTGGGAGTACTGGGAGCCTTTGCTCCGCAGCATTTACACCACTGTGAATGACTAAGTGTTCATGGCTCGCCTTTTTGTAACACTTTTTGTGCTACACAATTCAGCCAGGGATGGATGGCTAAGGTCTCCTAAGATCACCCAGGACCTCCTTTATGGAGGAGCCCTGGCCACAGCTGCCTCAGCACAGGCAGGCAGACGCTGTCAAACACTGGTAAGCTGGGAGATGCATGAAGCAGCCTCCACACTCAATAACCTTAATCAGAGTTTTCCCTAGGTCTAAAGGAATCCACAGCCAGACCCCAACCAAAAACCTGAACCCACCTTCCTCAGGAAGGCTGTAAACAAAGCTGAATTTTGTTCTCAGATTAATCATTCAAATGGAGGGTGAGGTTGCAAGAAAGGTCCAGGAATATGAGCTAAATTCAAAGCCTCTGCTGGAACTGCATCCCAGGAGGTGCCTGTGTGTGGGAGGGGAGGTCAGGAGAAGCCTTTGCAGAGTGATCCAGATCAAAGAACTCTTCCTTGCTGACAAATCTCGTTGCATAAAGGACAGCTCCTCTCTCCCAAAGTTCAGGCTTCTGAAGTTGCCTTTAGATCTGTGAAATAAAAGCCAGTTCACTGATCAAATGCCTTTAGATCCCAGTGATTTCCAAGTCATCGCCGTGACTTGGAGCACGCAGGGTTACGAGGGGGAGCATCTCCCTGGCTCTGCAGGGTGGAGAGAAGTACGTCCATCCTGCTAGGGCAGTTAGTGTCATAACCAGAGCCCTGCACTCAGTTTTGACCTGTTCCTTTTATGAGTTGGCCAAGCCTAAGACCTTTCCTACACAAATGTTGCATTAAAAGTGTGATTTACCAGAGGCTGTACTTTTAGCTTGAGATAAAAACTCCAACTCCTGTTCTGGAGATTAGGAGGAGTGTTTAACCACAGCAGATTTCTCCTACAAACTTCACTTGTTCTGAAACCACTGCCTTTTCCTAGCACTAGCATTTCTTTCCCCCATCAGCTCTCAGTGTGAATGGCACAGGCATCTCAGCAGGCCACCTCATATCTGCGTGCAGGCTACTTGAGGTTCCCACAGTCCCTGGGCCCTTTGGGGATTTCTGCTCTTCCCCTGCAGCACCTCCTGCATGCAGCTGCAGACTCATTCCCAAGACCAACCAGATGTTTCACAGCAGTTACCTCACTTCTGTATGGCAGCATCTTCCTAAGCAGGTTAAATGGCCTTTTTTCCTCTGTTTCTTTATTCTTTCTCTTCTGTCTACATAAGAGGAAGGTAGACAAGCTATCAAACCAGTCACTGCTCACAACAGGCTCACCAGGCTCTCTTTTGGTTGCTTATGGTGCTGTACAAATCTTTGACCAGTAAAGCACCTTTACATCCTCTGAAATGCCAAAGCCATAAAGGAAAGCCCTGTTTCAGATCTGATGTTCAGCGGCACTCAGAGCTGTACAGAAGAGATCACAGAATCACATGGTTGGAAAAGACCTTTAAGCTCATTGAGTCCAACCGTTCCTGTCCTGTGCTGACCCATTTCCCTGAGCACCTCATCTCCCCATCTGTTAAACACACCCAGGGATGGGGACTCAGCCCCCTCCCTGGGCAGCCTGTGCCACAGCCCCACAACTCTTTCAGAGAAGAACTTTTCCCTCCCATCTGCTCTGACCCTGCCCTGGCACAGCTTGAGCCCATTGCCCCTTGTCCCATCTCCTGTCCCCTGGCTGAAGATACCATTGCCCACCTCTCTGCACCCTCCTGGCAGGGCAGGGCAGGTGGGGAGAAGGTCTCCCCTCAGCTTCCTCTTCTCCAGGCTGAACACCCCCAGCTCCCTCAGCCACTCCTCAGAGGATTTGCCCTCCAGCCCCTTCCCCAGCCTGGTTGTCCTTCTCTGGACTCACTCCAGGACCTCAATGTCCTTCTGATGGTGAGGAGCCCAGAACTGGACCCAGCACTTGAGGTGCAGCCTCACCAACACTGAGTACATGCCAATCAGTCATGCTACTCATGAGAACTGTGTGACAGCCAGAGGAGGGCAAGCTTTGAAGACACCTGAGGTTTGAAGCTTTGCAGATACTCATGAAACAAGTTTCAACCAGATTTCATAGTTCTAGGACGGGCAGGCAAGGCCCTGAGGTGTGCAGGGAGCCGGCTCCAGCACAGGCAAAGTTGTTGACATTCCAGTGAGTGGGAAAGACAGTGGACACGTGTGACCTGATCTGTGACTTTTGCCTGTGTGGATGACTTTCTGACTTCTCAGTGCAGAGCTGCATGTTTCCCAAGTGCTGTAAATACATATGCCTCACCTGTACCCATGAGAGGGATTGCTTTTGATAATCCTCCTTTCTTCCAGAGGAAGAGGAACTTCTGCTATTGCATCTTAAGTGCATGCAAAGGAATGTGGCACCTGTAGCTTGGACATTGATGGTATGTTTCCACTTTCATTCAGCCAGGAAATCTGTGTGTGAAGAAAGCACTTGTGGGAGAAAGGTGGAGGGTACAAGAAGCTTTTGAAAGCTAGAGAGCAGCAGTGTTCCAGCAAAAACAGGCTGGGGAAAGGAGTATTAAAGAGGGCAGTGTTAAATGGAAACCTAGCGGATGGCAGCACAACTGAGCAGCTAAGATTAACAGCGCAGCTAAGAATTAATGAGCCAGCGGTGCTTTCCTCAGTCTGCAGCAATAATGCATAATGCCTGCGTGGATTGCTTCCTGTGCTCTCCTGCTCGCCACACCTCATCTCCATCTGACGCAGAATCATTCTGCAAATCTCTATTAAAGCTGTTGAGTGAGAGCGCTTCATGGGCGATGTGTTAGGTCATTCCTCCAGGGAAGCCACAGAAGCCAAATTTCACAGCCCTGGAGTCTGATGCTTCCCAGATGAGACCTTGAGCTGAGTCAACCCAAGCAAAAATCTAGAGAAATGGGCAGTATCGTCAAGCAAGATGGGTATTTAGCATATTTGCTTTCTCCTCTCCCGTGGCTCTTTGATCACTATAGCTCTTTGTAAAAAGAAAGGCCTGAAGCTGTTTCAAGTCACTGTGGCATCTTCTGTTCTATAGGGAATTAAGTCTAGAAAGTATAGATCTGTTGGACTGAAAAAAAAAAAAATTGTAGCTGTTTTCATCCTGGGGTGTTTCAGATGTGAAGCTTTTTTATATCACCAAAAAAAAAGTTTAGAATAAATATTATTTTTTTTAATATGGCACATGATAATCCTAAACTCTTAAACACAGTCAGCTCTAAAGAGAGGAGATGATAAAAAAAACCCAACCAAAGATGCTTCTCCAATAGCAACGATTTCAGGCCTGCTACAGGGGTATAACTGAGACACAGGTTGCTATGATGCCTTGGTTACTAGTAAAATGTGCACAAACTGATTGCAGTGCCTTATGTGAGTTTCAATGAGAACATAGATCTATGCTGATTTAATGCTGTCCATCACTTGCATTGTTCCCATATGCATCAATCAATGTATGTTCTTGCATGCTATCCTCCCTTTGCATTAGAATTTCTAAACTAAGTTTCCAAGCTTTTTAAATCATTTTGCTGCATCTCTTTCCTGTTTTCTCAACCCTTAAGAATTTGGACAATTCTGGGTTGTAAAGTATCTCTTTCAAAGCAGATGCATCAGTGCTTCAACCCAGTCATACCAGGGAGGATCAAAATGAGATGTGAAGGTTAAAGATATATCTGAAAGAGAGAGAGACATGTACATTTATCCCAGGAGCTATCTCAGTAGTTACAATGCAAGAGGATTTTTGTGTATCTATAATCAAAGGCTGACTCTTGTTGCTTTTTAAGTCAGTCATAAATTTCTAGTGAATTGGCTAGGAAAAGTATCACAATCTTATTATTGTATAATTGTGCTACATAAAAAAGAAGAAACAAATCACTTCCCAGTGCAGAGAATAAATCTGCTGTCTGTTACAGTCAACAATGCACCAGGAAATAGCTCATACTGCTAGAGATGACAATCCCAATTCAATTTGTGAAAACTCATGATTTTTCTGTAATTCAGGGCCTTTCTCTGTCTCTGAGCCCCAAACAGAGAAAGAAGAACCATGCTTAGGGCCAAACCATCCCTCTGCTCCACAGCAAGTTCACCCCAGACCTTTCTCTCCCGTCTTTGTTCCCGTCTCACATCAGAGACACCCCGTAATGCACGCACTGAGGTGGTGGAAACTTCCCAGCCAAGTGAATGCAGGTGATTTCAGGTTACAGAAAAAGCTACTGAGAAAAAGAATGAAGTCATCACCCAAGTCTGCTTGATCAAAGCCTCTAGTGAGACATGCCCTTTGGTGGGAGTGAAAACACACATTGGCACCAGGTTTTCCAAAGGACTCTTTGGGTAATGCTTGATCTGCTGTTACAGGAGTTCAATAGCTCTGGTACTCTAATCCTCTGGGGATTCTTATGTGAGTGGATGCCTCTGTTCATGGGTGACATCCAAAACCAGGAGATCCATGGTGATTATCTACGTTGATCTCTTGCAAAACTCAGGACAGGAACCTTACCCTGCTTTCTGTGTTAAGCTTTTACCCTCTATTCCAGACACGTCATACCATTGTTAATTTATTTTCTTCATGTGGGGACAGCTTATTTGGAGATGTTGTAACTCCAGGCTGCTTAGTGTAGGAAGCTGAACCAGGAGCTGGAGTGCAGTCCTTGCTGTGCAATCTTAATAGGAGCTGAAACTGTAGACTTCAAGAGACCTGGGGTTTCATCTCCAACCTCAGAAAGCCACAGAAATTAATCGCCCTTCACGTTCACTCTTGTTAAAGGTTAGAATAATCCATTCCTTTCTATTGCTGCAACCCAGACCACTGTTATCACTCCAAAAACCTATTAGGTTTCAAAATATGATGAAGTGGATTCTTGAGGGAAGACAGGGTGGGAGAAACTGGGGTGGGGTGTTTTTTTTTCCTCCTGAAAGGTTAAAATTTTCACCAGAGTATCAAGCACACAGCTTATAGGAATTCTTCTCTTTTATGATGGTATATGACACCCAGAGACGTTACATATTAACAAAACCCACTGATAGATTTTGATAAACACTAAACTACTGAGCTTATTAAAATAACAGGGTTTTTTTTTCAATCACAAATGATTCCAACGTGGTGAGAGAAGTAGCACAGCATCTCAACCTGCCTTGATCAGAGACGTTGCCATCGTGCATAATGACTTGTTGAATCAGCTGCGAGGAGCCATGAAGAAGACAGCAGTTCTGTCTCATTAGAGGCTGCAATCATTTGAAATAGGATTTTACTCTGAGCCTGAAGAAAAGCAGAAAAGGTCAACATTTCTGAGCAAATTCTCCTAATTCTCATGCCTTTGTACGTTTTGCTCCAGCAGAAAAGGAAGTGTTTCGTTTCATGACTTTGTTTTGTACTTGGGGATTTTTTTTAATCAAAGGAAATCCAAGCTAAATGACCCAGTTGGGGTGAGTTATGAGTGCAGAGGGTGGGAGATGGTGCTGGCACTCTGTGCCACAGGAGCACACACCTCATCTCCAGCTGATGCTGAAGCAAAGAGCTTCTGCAATGCTCCTGGCTCTTAATTACCTGAGACTTTTTCCTCCACCCCCTCCCCTCCTTTATTTTTCTTTATTATGGTATTGTTTAGGTGATCTGGGAGCACTGGGAACGTGGCATTTGCATAGTCCTAGGCTAAAGTTTTTACTTGAGGTTGATGTTATTGAGGGGCTTTTAAAGCTGCTTTAAAAATAGGAATTGAGACTATTGAGCTAGGGGAAAGGGGAGAAGCTGCTTAACCAGTGTCTCTAATATATGCACAAACTCCAAGATAACTTCCTGAAAGAAATAATTTTGTGTCATGGGACACTAGATGAAAGGACAAGATTGAGAACATTGCTTTGGCTGTCCAATGCCTTTCTTACAGTCAGTTGGCCTCCCTCCAAGGAAACTCAGCCAGCTGTTTCATCTCAAGGCCAATTTAACATGCAGAACGAACTTGGGTTTGAAGTATTCTCAGGACAGGGGTGATGTGAGAGGATGGGGTGTGTGACTGGCACCATTGCCAAACTCTGAGAACAGTCTGCATGCCACCCAGCGTGCATGATTGAGGGCACGGTGGAAAGGTCGTGTTGCTCCTCTAAGACTCCTTCACTGACAAGATGCTTCACTGTGCAGAAAGACACTGCACTGTGATACAAGGGACACAGAAGGGAGGAGAGAGAGAGAAAGTAATTTACAGTATCTCTTCTGTTTGAATCCTGCTGTAGCACTTTAGCTAAGCTTCTGTTTTGGAAAGCACTTGACTTGAGAAAAATCACAAATTGTAGAGGTTGGAAGGGACCTCAAGAGATCATCGAGTCCAAGGCCAAATGGATATGGCAAAATTACAACAATTAAATATTGTGCAATTTTTCTTTACTGTATTTCCCACTGATCAGCACGTCCCTTTGTTGCCATCCCACCAAGGCATGTATTTAAATTCTTTAAAATATTCAGAGTTTGGGGCTATTCTGTTATTAAATTGTTTATCTTGTTGTAGATTACACATCATCAGAAGGTGTATGTCATCACTGCTGTGGAACTTGTGTGATCCTGTTCTGGCATATCTGTCTCCTGAAAAAGACATCTGCAACACAGGCTGTGATAAATCATGGACAGAAAAGCAGCATCAGGGATGGTTCCTCTAAGACTAATAACACTGAAATCCTCTATGTGCAGGTTTTAGATAAAGATATGTTTTTAAATGAAGGTAAAATTGTTTTACCTCTAAAATGCGATGAGATCCCTTGGTGGGAATTCAGTCTACCTTGATTCCATGGCTCCAGCTCTTTACATTAACTTTATCCCCCTCCCCAAGCACTTTATAAGCTCATAATGTTGTAGGATATGCAAGTGGTCAGGAGCCAAAAGCCATACTGAATTATGAATCAAAAAACTCCAACTAATGTCTCATTATTAACTGCTAATTCCCCGTTAGCTTGGTATAACAGGTAAAGAACCCTGTGTTCAGAAATAGCATTTGACAAGCTAAAGAAAAATGAGTGTCAGCAGTGGAGGAGAGGTAGTCTGAGCAGTGACAGGATCTTGCAGACGTAAGGAGCATGAAAAAATGTTTTAGCAGAATAAATGTGAGTTAAAACTTCTAATGTGCCAGTACTGGAGGCAGAAATCTCTGCATTTCTACTTTATGAGGTGATTTGGATGCCAAAACAAAGTGGCATTTAATACCCACTTTGTGTAACTGGTAACAACTGTACAAGGTTAAAAAAAAAAAGGGGGAAGTACAATCTATTTCATCTGGCATAATATGTTATAGGGCAGTAATTTGCATGGGAAGCTGTACTCCAAGAATGTCAACATCTATTTTTTTGTCATCAGAACAATACTGTCCACTGATCTTGGGCCCAAAAGGCATCATCAGATGCATCTGAGAAGCAAGAATCCCAAATTTTTGAGTCAATGTCTGACAAGTAAACAGGGTCATGGCATTCTGTCACTTAATCCACACATGCAGTTGATATAACAGAAATTACACTTAAGAAAGCTTCCCAGAGCTCCACTTTCTCTTTACAAGAGCTCTGGAAGCTGCTGAAAGATGCTAGTTGTACTGCTAACTGGTGTAACTTACGTGGAGAAGAAAAGGCATTAAGTTGAAGGCTTGATTTGGGGAAATAAATGCAAATAAACGTTTAGAGATCTTTTGAAAGGACCCTTCCAAGGAAGCCACACGTGCAGATGTCCTTGCTCTCCAGCAATTTCACTTGTGTGATCACGCTGACAACTCGATCATGCAACAAGCACAGGCTGGCTGCAGACAGGACCTACCTGACGTGCTTCCAGTTTGGGGAGTGCTGAGGATCTCACCTTGAAGCCAACCTTCAAGCCACTCTTACTTACCGATGTGATGGTCACTATAATGGTAAACATCCCCATGGAGTTATTTCTTGTTCAGTTCTGGGCTGTCCTGTTTTTTTCTTCTCTGTAATGAAGCTCATTTTTAGCTGCTGTAGCTCAAACAGCAATTGTCCTTTACAAGATTACACTGAAAAATGATTTAACATTGTATTACACTGAGCAGATAAAGGGGGATACTAAGACCAGGGAAGTATGCAAACATTTCAGTAGGCAAGTAATCACTGTAGCCAGAAGAGTATATTTGCTAGAAGTTCTGCAAATATTTAGTGATTTAAAGGTTGCTGCTGTTATTGTACAGACTTAGATTGTCTTACTAAATTATACTGTCCTAGACTGAAAACTAATTATTTCTTTAGCAGAAGTCATGGATGCCAAAAATCAGTCAGTTTGCATGCGCTGGTTCTCTGCAGTTATATGCAGCCTTCTCAGTAAGGAAGCATCTCAAAGCTCTTTATGAATGACACATGCTCTTTTAGTCCAAATCAAAAAGTTACTTCAAAAGTTATGGGACACTGTCCACACAAGGCCTCCATCTGGCAGGATTTGTCTCATGACTTTTTCTAAATAGTCTAATTCTAACCAATGAAGTGCCACCTCTTATGGCTTTGTGTGATGGGAACAGAAATAGAATATTTCACTCACAAGTTCTGGTTTTGACTGCTTTTAATGGTCAATTCCTATTTGCACCTACAGCAATGCCAATGTGCCTACTTGTGAATATCTGACATGCAGCAATTTCCTTATTCAGCATTCTAGTAAGAAAACTGATTATTTATTTCAAATTTACAAGTAAGGCTTGTGTAAGGTCCTAAACCCCCTAATCCTTTTCCAAAACAAGCTGTGTTGAGATAGATCCTCTACATCAAAAGCAGTCCTGTAGCCAGATCTTCCTTGAAAGGCGACAATTTTAAGTCCATTTGTCTCAAAATTCCTATATCATAGAAGGGTTGCTGTAACATTCATCACCTCCCCCACTGTTTTTTTCCTTTTTAACATTTTTGGGGGGTATTGTTTTTTGACAACTCGGACACCTCAGCTCCCTTCAATAAAACAACTCCTGGAGGCATTACTCAGCTGTCTCAGGTTCAATCTCATGATGACCAAAGGCTCTTTCCATCCATAGGTTCTACAGCCAAGACCCTCAAAGATGATATTACAGGTCTAAGAAAGATATAGAGCTGGTTCTTGCTCAGCTGCTCTGGAGCATACCAGGAGTAGCTCTGTTAGTGTTAATACAGTTGCATCAATTGGGAACGGATGTGAGAAGAAAATAAACATCTGGGTTATCTCTCTAACACTGCCCTTTAATTTGTAATGACTGAGTTATCATGAAGCTCTTCTAATCACTTCTTTTCTGCTGAAGATTAATATTGAGTAACAGGGTTCAAGAGAAAAGATTTTTATCCTCTCTCTGTAAGGCCTGGAGTGCTATTAGAATATTTTGCTGAAGCTTGTGCTCTGGAGGAAGCAGAATGCATGATTAGAAAGGTCACTGGAGTTAGGAGCCCTGTTAATGAGGTTCACATTGGTCTCTTGTATAAAAGAACGGTCATTTCGGTTCACTGCCCCTGCTTCATCCAGACTGTCTGACATGGGGGTGCTCCTTGCCTTCTTTTGGTCCAGCATCTGCTTCTCTTTCTCCAAATCTCTCTCTCTCTTTGCCCTTGTTATGGTTTAAGCCATACAGAGAATAATTTCTAAAATAATTTGAGAATCAAGCTCCCCAAAGATATTTGGGGCTTTAAAAAATAATTTTAAATTAGATTCAATTGGGTTGCCTTTCCATTTTCTGAGCTAATAGAAGTTGCTAGTATGGGGCTGGGGGAATCTGAGCAGTGTAGGAGATAGAAATCTGCATTTTAAAATAGCATCAGCTAAGATTCTCAGGGGTGTTAGGGAACCCAGACTTTAAAGGAAAGTATGAAGTATTCTGAAGCCTAAGAAATGCTGCAAGGACTGACAACTCAAAAACTGCACTGTACTTTTCCAAGAGACTGTGCAAGCTTTCTGCTTCTTTTCTAAAGACATTTCTGTGCCTTTCCTTACCCTCTTACCCTGAGACCAACACTGTGCCTTAGATTAACACCTTAGTTTTCCTGAACAGCTAGTTGCAAGTGGGAAGTCCTCTTCCACCTCCTCCGCGTTTCCCATACACCACCACTTCCTGTGAGGCTCCAGGTGAGTCATTTATCTTGAGGCCACCCTGTTCGGCAGTAGATAGACATTAAATCAGCCTAAGGCCAAACTGCAGCCTTAGCAACCAGTGGCTGCTCGCACTGATAATTTCCAGTAAAGATTTCTCATACTCCCAAAGCTCTCTTCCCACTGAGAAGTCTGCTGGGCTTTTATTCAGCTCTGTTTTCCAGGTGGCCTTTATCGAGCTCTGAGGTCATTAGCCAAAAGTTTGAGGAGAGCCTTGATCTGGCAGAAATCAGCTGCAGGTCAGCAGTGAGTCTTACTGACTCACCTCTCTCTGTGACATCCCTTTCGTAGGCACGTATGTTGCTGTGGATGCCCAGTGTCAACAGCAAATCTATTTTCAAAACATGATTATATGAAATTCCCTTGGAAGGGGCTGATCTGTGATCATCTGGATATGGCTCTTTCTTTTCAATAAGGTAAGGAAGTGAAAAAAATCGGTGTTGAATAGATGGCTACAGAAACTTTTGCATGCTGAGACAAAATAACTTCACATACTGTTCTCTTCAAAACCAAAATGTGAGTTGGATTTCATCTGTAAGTAAGGACAAATAAGTAAAGTGTTGTCACTGTTTGTATGAGCAGGAAAAGAGGGAGGGGAGATGAGCATCAAGCAGAAGAGCGGAGCTCAACAGCTCCAGATAAATGCTAACATACAGCTTTGGGTGTTAGTTCAGTATGTAGGTAAATCAATACAGAAAGATTTACAGAGCTTCACACCCTCCAGCCGCAGATGCCATCAAAGGTTTTGATGAGGTGTCAAAGATTCAGCCATGCCAGGGGTGGTTAATGATGGCATAAAATCAGTTTCATTTTCTTGGAAACTGGGGAACTTTGAGGGCTGACAGACCACGTTATTCTTTAGGGATGTAAGGAAACCAAGACTGGCAGGGCACCAGTTGCAGATATTAATTTGTATTTGTGCAGTTCTTGCAAATTCAAGGAGATTCCTTGGCCTCCCCACTCAATGCAGAGGGATCTGTGTGTGTGTATGTGTTTAGTCCCTCACCTTAATGGAATGGGCTTTCAGCAGAACAGTGTGGTGAACTGGAGAGAGAAAAACTCCTGGGAAGTAACAAAGTGCTGAGAAGCCTCACTGTTTTCTTTTGGCCATCGCACAGGAAGCTCTCAGCACTTCTCATTTGATTCTGTATTTTGAATCCCTGAGGACTTCATCAGCACAAAGGAAAAAGAAAAAAACTCGACTGCTTGTCACGCTTGTTTTTTGCATGAGTCTCTGAGGGATGGAGTGTCTCTGCAAAGACAAAAGCCAAACTCCTCCTTTGTCAAAAAAATGGTCCAGAAAGTTAATACCTTTATCTCCACACACAGAGTACTCAATATCTCTAAAAGCTTTTTCTTTTTTTTTTTAATTTATTTTTAAATGGAGCTCTACCTTGCCCAAGCCTGTCTATTTGTGTGTGTGTGAGGCTCCTTTTCTGTTGGTTTTATTTACTGTGTACAACCCTTCTCTCGCATCATAAGCTCCCCAAGAACAGGTCTCTGCACTTGGAACCTTCAGTGCTACCAGCCAGTCGAAGGGTAACCCTGTTCTTATGGGAAAGGCTTTTTGGTTGCTTAGCTGTAGATACTCCTCACATGAAGAAAGGGCAGAGAGGGCAAGTTCAATAGGTCGTATCACAAAGTCAGAGAGCATACAACATTGTCCACAGGAAAACTTGATCAGAATAACCTGTGCAGATGTAAAAAAAAAACAACCCAAAAGTAGGTCTTGCACTAAATTACATAGAATTAAATAAAGACAAATTGGGCTGTAGCTGTTTCCCACAGTCAGCTGTGCTGTATCACTGACCTGGTTAGCAGGAGAGGTCTTCACCTAAGTCAGGAGTCACCATGCCCAGGAACTGCATCACTGCATCTAAATGTGAATTTTGATTTTACAAAGTGTATCTGTTTTTTAATAGATCACTGAACCCTGGCATTAAAACACTGTGGTGCTGGTCTTGCCTCTAGTTAGAGGTAGAAGACCAAAGGGTCAACTTGCTCTCCACGTGTTGCAGTCTGCAGAAATCTCTCTCCAGGGTTTTGTCAGTGACAGGTCTGCTTGTCACTGAGTTTGGTGTAGGAGGGTGGCTCAGTGAGAAGGATTTAGGGAGCATCTACCCAGAGGGTTCAGACAGACCCAAGCATACGCTATGCTCCAAGCTGCCACAGAGAGCTGTCTGGCAGAGCTAGGTTTGGCACTGAGATGGAGCAGATCTATCCTGGCTCTCAGCAAGGGCAGAGTGCTCTCAAGAGTAGCTGCCTGGCTTCTGACCTCCAGCATCCTCACATCTTGCTGGCCTGAGGGAAGAGCAAGCTCAGATCAGTCCCTGCAGAGATGGCCCTAGAGAAATGGATTTAAGTGCACTGTGAATTAAAAAAGTTTGATAAGTACTTGTGAAAATCCCTATTAGGCTTCTCTCTTTGCAAATGCAAACACTTTAATAATCTGATTGCTAGTGTCCCGCTCTCTCTTTCTCAGTCTTAGTTTGCCTTTAAGGTGGGGAAGTCCTGTCCTCCTCAAGCATATTAAAAAAATAAGGAGCTCAGACAATGTAATAAACCAGGGATTGCAGAGGAGCTCATAAGGGGAGCATACAGATGCAAATATTATAGCCTGATTAAGCTTCATTTCAAATACAATTTTGAATTGCAATGTAATATCCAGGAGCAGCATAAGACAATGTACATTTTTCACATACAGCAGGTACCACAATGATGCACAAGACTCCAATACCTTTACTGTCATCATGCAAAAAACCCTATAGTACATAGTGCTCTGAACTGCTCCCACCAACAGAGACATTTAAGTGCACGTAGCTGTTCCTAGGAAGACAAATCAAGAGAACTGAGCCAACTGAAGGCAAAGCAGCTGTCCCATTCTTGACCACCACAGTATGAGGGATGAAGCAGAAGTACAGATTTCAGTCTCTCTTTTTCTGCTGTCAAGATTTACCCTGGTTAATCCAGAAGCACTGGAGACATTGTGAAAGGTTTGAGATCTGTATTTTGACTGTTTTATCAAGTTAGCCTATAAAGTGCCTGCTAAAGATGACTGGCCCACTAAAGATTGCTTTTATTTGCAAGTGAAACTTATTTTATACCTTCCTTTTCCACCTATGGCTCTCAGCTTTGAGGCTGTTGTAGCAGAGGAGGGTCACTGCAAGGTAGCTTTTCAGGTCACTAGTCATTTTTCATCAAACTGAAAGATCTGCCTCTCAGATGGCTGGCGTATAGCTGGGATCTGAGGCTATATTTCCAGTTGTCTAACGAGGACAGTGCTTGAGCAGCATATAACACCAGACAGAATTACTTTCTGCAGAAAATATCAGGTCATGGTGATTCTCTCATCCTGCCCAAAGGACATGTCTCAGCTGAGAGTTTTGAAGTTAGGAAGTTTATGATTTTTTTCCCCCTTATGATTTAAAAGTTGTTTATGGCAAATTCAAACAACTGGACCTGTAGTTGGTCTGTTGCAGTAGCCTGTTTGTGTACTGAGCTTGAAGAAACCTATCTTATATAACTTGGGCTTTTCTTTCTTCCCAGTGTATGATGAGACTTGTTTTTTCTGTGCACTCTTGCTTTAGGGAGTTAATCAATGTAGATGTTTGGATTGGATCCTTTATGTGTTATATAGCCTCTGTAGTAATCAGGAGATAGCAAGGAGTTATAATTTGACTAATAACAGAGATTGCCTGGGGAAGAGCATTCCTGCAGAGCTACAGCTCCAGGACAAACATCTAATTACACCTTTCACTTAGACTGAAGGAGACAATTAGAAACAGTGTCCAAAATAGTTACCCAGGAAGAAATGGGGAAGCTGGTGGTAAAGCCATGCAAGCGTTTGTTGAGAGAATGTAAAGATGTGGGTGCTGGAAAGCAGTGAAGAGAGTCTTTGCTTCCCCCACCTGGATCCCACTGGGAAGGGTCGCCACTTCCCAGTGCTGGCAGAGAGGGAAACTAAGGCACTGGGAGCACATGGAGCAAAGACTAGAGGGGACCAGATTTGGGACTATATAGCTCTACAAATGTAGTGCATGACTGTGATTCTGATCAGGACAAGGCCTTAAATGTAACAAGATGAGTATTTGTGAGGGAGTTTGCTTTGTCTCGAGAGCAATGCTACAGACACTTTGATACTGTCCCTTGGCAGAGGGAGGCTTTGTACTTCTACATCCATGCAGGACAAGCCACCTGAGTAGGACAGGATCTGATGCAGTTCCCACTGCAGACTGTATGGTGGTGAAGCAAATACATACTTCATAGAGTTTCCCAATTCAAGCTTGTTCAAACAAATAGCTGCTTCTATTTTATCTTCCTCTACCTGCCCAATAGGATGCCTTTATTTAGTCACAAGCAGAGATGTGCATCACTAAACTACAGCGGGAGCATCCCTGGAATGAGGTCTGTGTGATGACCTCTCTGTAACTGGATCATTTTCTGGGGTATTTTCTGCAGATTGCAGCAGGTAGCAAATAGTTTTAGTCAAAGCTTTCAAATACTGTAATTTGATGTTCCAGATGATGGTGTATGATGTTATTTTGACTTTACCATTATACTGTTTTATGCTCTTTTTGAAAACTAAGTACATAATGTGAAAAAAAAATTTCCCATTAAATTATTCAAATATTTTCTTATGAGGCTATAATATAGGCAAAATGGGGAATGAAAGGAATCACCAGAGATGTCCTTTTTTTCTACCTGAGAACTGTGATTTTCTAATAAATTTAATACTCCTTGCTGAAGAAGATATATATTTATTAAAAAGAGTCATTGTTTGCTTTTCAAGGTAATGTTTTAGACTTTTGTTTGCTTCTTAAGACTGAATGAATAACGTGTATTTGCACTCACTGTGTATAAAGCTGCATTATCTTTCATTGCTCGTGCAGCTTTTTGAGGGTGTTAGGTTAGGAAATATATTGTAATTAAAACCAAGGAGCTAGCTTTAAAAAATAGTTATCCATTGCTGTGCCTGGGAAAGAAATGTTATTTCCTTTGTGACAAAAGAATAATAACCCTGGCAGATGGGTTGCTGCAGAGCTGGAAGAAAAGCTCTGTTAGAGTGGGACTGACAAAGCCTTCTGTGCAGAACAGGAAGTCCTGTCGTGGAGGTAATAAAAAAGACACTATTTCTGCTCAACTAGTTCCAAATAATCCCTACTTTAAAGCTGCCTTCTGACTTGCTAGGTAAATAGCGTGGGGCTAAGGTGTTAATGAGTCTTCTAGATTATTGGAATGACCTTGTTGTTGTTACCTCAGCATAGACTGTTTGAAATGTAACATTGTGTTGGGCTCAAAGCTTTAATATCTCCTGTTTTAGATGGTACAAAAGGATTCAGGCATCCTCTGGTTGCCTTGCCTGGCTCTTTTTTTCAGCAGATTGCTATTCTTAGAAGACATTAATTAATATGTTATTGAGCCTGGACTTTCCCACATCTTTTCATCTTTGGAAAGGGGTGAAATCTCTGCGAAGAGCTCTCCAGAGAGCTCTGATGTCCATCAACTTCAGCTTCATAAATGCTCTGACTTGAGGGCAACAGAGACAACTCCATTAATGCCCCTGTGCTGTGAACAAGGTACACAGGTTATCAAGGAAAACATTTCTTTAAAATATTGAACCCTGTAAAATCCACCTTTACTTTCCCCTCATTACAATCAGCAATAAGACTTCCAAATTTTCATTAAGAACGCAAATAAGATGAGATAACTGTCACAAATTAGGAGACTAACAGACAAGTCCAACTCTGCAACCCACACAAAAGTGATGTCCCCAAATATCAGAGCAGATGCTTTACCAGGACTGTATTCCTGGATGAGTCCTTTCTCACACAAAGATCTCCCAAACCTGTGAAAACTATGCTGCAGTGTAGTCAAATTAGCTGTAGCTGTAATCCCAGAAGTGGGCTTGCTACTGCACTGCTGGAGCCTGAACCAGCTGTAGTATCTGTGGAGTATTGAGTAGCCCACCCTACCTTCTCAGCTGGGTTGCTCCAACCTCAGCTACTCAGCACTAACCCAGCACAGGTTGGAGTAAGTTACATCGCAGCCACAGCCGTGACAGCTAGAGATGCATCCCCCTGATACAGGCAGAGATGAAACATTCCTGTATTTACAGAGTAAAATGATCTTTGAGGAGGATTATCTGGAGCAAGCCTCTCAATAGAGCCTCAAGGGAATTGTTTCAATTTGACTTTTGTTTTGTTGACTATTCAATGCTGCCCTATCTCTTCTTCTCTTAAAATAGACTAATGGATTTCCCACCAATCATTCCCCCTCCCCTTTTTTCCCCATTCTTTCCTTTGCAGTGGTTTCCAGCTACTTTTGCAGGGGAGGAAGAGGAGCAGATTTGAGTATTATTGGCTCCTCTGGTCTCTTATACAGACAAGAGAGATTTCTGGCAAATAGGACCCAGCTTGGATCCCCACTATTTGCTCTCTTTATTTTTACATTCCTTTTTTTTTTTTTTTTGCTAGAAAGTCCATTTAAAAGAGGTGAAGCAGAAAAGCCTCTTTCAAAAATAATTAGCTAGAGTCTTTTCAACCATGTGAAAAGGAACAAAATCTAAAAACCTACATCTTCAGCAAAGAAACACAAACCTAACAGTAATAAGGCCTACCCTGAAATGACAGAAAGATGAATCAGGGCCAGTCCTGTGGTTCCTTTTTGAAGGGTAACATGCCATCAAATTCCAGACCTAATCAGGATTCTGCTCTTTCAGGATTGCTGAAGTCAGACCTGAGCAAACTGGGAGCTGCTTTCTGATTTGGTCTGAGTTGCAGCTGATGTCCAGTGTTTCTCCTTACACTTTGGTGAAAGGCAAAATGTCAGAAGGGTTATTGATGCTATGATCAGTGCTGTGTTTGAGAATAGTAAGAGCCTTACAATAAACAGCAAGGGTTATTTTCCCATTTTTGGAAAGACTGAAACACTGTAGGTACTTGCAGAGCTTTGTGTTCGGGATCCCAACTCCTCCTGGTATTCCAGTCTCAGACCTGCTGAAGATGTAAAGCTCAGCACCTTCCTAAGTTTGCATCCAAAGATGTTCTCTAGGTCAAACCATGCACCACTTGATCCTTTACTTGATCTGAAGGTGTGTGCTTTAGAGAAAAGCAACTCTGCTCATTGGATTCTTACTTGATAAACATCTGGTACCTAATACAGACATTTACAGGTACTTGGAAATGTGAAAATTTCATGTGAAACTGAGGAGCATTGTAAATTAAGCAGAGATGGTGGTTAAAATTTGCTGTAGGTAACACAATTTACCTCATTTGTCCTTCTTGGCTGACTAATACCTACAGTGCTTTCTTGAGATGCTGTTGCTTGGACTAAATCTGCTGAGACAGAGCCTCTCTTTGCAAAGTGACACATATTGCTGTTCACAAAATCACTTCTAGGGGAGCAGTTATTCCTAAAGATGATAATGGGCTCTCTGTAAAAAGGCTGGCTCTTGATTCATTATGTCTTTTTGCTGGTTTTGCTGGGCAGGGAAGGAAGGGCAACATTTCACAACTTAGTGGTTGTGATGTTGCTGAGGACAAAAGAGTTCCTCAATAATATCTGAGGCTCACTAAGCTAGCCTCAAACTTTTTGCCTATATAAAGGGAACAAATGCTTCAAGTCCAAAAGGAGATTTAGTTCTTTGCTTTCCTAATCTGTCTTCTGAGTCCAAACTCATGTTTCTTTGCTTTATTGACCTCAAAATTAACAGTGATAAACGGTCCAATGTAAATCACCTTGCTAAGATTAAGCTCTTCCAAGGCTCCTCTCATAAAACATCTCTAGGGAGTCACTGCATGATTCTTTGTAGTCAAATAAGTAACAAACAGCCTTAATTCCATGCATGGACAGAAACCACCTAGTTATTTAATGGTACTAAGCAAAGTTAACTAACAAAGTGAGATGATTAATTCACTGAGATGTCTCAAGTGAACATGATCATTTGTGTTTAATCTCTGGGTATGCATCCACTGGTGAAGCTATTATACTTTTATTGTAATCAGGAAGAGAAAGTAGAGCTGACATTCCTGTCACGAATGTGCTGTCCAGGCTGTATCATTCAGACCTGTTCTGGTGCAGAGTTCAGATTTACCAAGTGTATGAAAAAGAATGTATAGAAAATTAGATACACAGCCTTCTGTTTCCACCACAATTATCACATTATAAGCAGTGAGGAATGGAAAAACTTAATCCAAATCAGTGCCAGAGCCTCTGTCTCAGGTAGGCAAGCAGGGAGCTCCAGCCGCCAGCTGACTGTCTACTACAAGAAGCCTACCATAAGTCCATAGAGCCTATCGTAAACCCATCTTATGTCATAAATGCAGAGACACTGTCTGGGGTTTAGATGAGACATGGCAGAGATTGTATTTATGCCAAGAAACAGGCAGCTCTACTGAAAATCTTGGAAAAGTCTGTAATTTAGCAAGACTAAGTCCTCAGTTGTTTAACTCCTCATTTTCAAGTGTAGAGTTGGATTACTGAAGCAGAAGATGGGATTCTTTTCTCTTCACACATAGGCTGACTCTGATTCCCTCACTGATACCAGGGGTCATGTGTTGAAGCAGATTTTGCTGCTTCGGTTGTGTCATTGTTTGCTGCTTTGGGGTCTGGACCTTTCATTGCATTCAGCAATGACACTTGAGATACTCTCTGTGAAGACATTTAAATCTCAGGATTTAGGTGCTGAGCTAAAGCCCACTGGCATTGACCCTGGTCCTAAGACCCTCATCATCATCCAGTGACCAAGCTGTCACTCTCTGAATATGCTTCTTCTGCAGTAACCCTAGAGTTTTCTGAGAATGGCAAGTAAACTTTCATGAAGATCTTCAAAATCTTATGATTCTGAAGCAGAATAAGAGCTGATTATCTATATCTAAGTAAAGAAGGGAAGGTTTTAATTTGTACGAAGAACAAACTCACTGTTTAACAGTTGCCTGTAACTGGGGGTTTATTAGCCACTATAGGAGTCTTAAGACTTTTAAGACTGAATTGGAGTCTTTAAACTCAAATGTCTTTATATTTTAGCTCAGTCTCAATTACTTCTTTTATTCTCCTTGAAGGGCAGCTTAATAACAATTAAGTAGCTTTTATTCCCAGAAGATAAACCAGCTTCTGAAATGCTGTATCAGGGAGTCACAAACATGAGGTTGAAGTGAATCTGACTATTGGAGAAGTAAAAACCGGGCTTTATGCTCAGCAGTAATAGTCTCTCTTTGCCTGTTTAAGAGACTTTCTAGAGCAAAACCCATTAAACTGCTGATAACACTTTTTCAAAACAGGTTGAATTAAATGTTACCATTTCAAACCATGTTGAGTTTCTGTTTCTGACGGGAGAAAATGAAATGTAAGATGAATATAAAGGTTAAGAAACTACATCCTATAGCCATGAAAGGGCTAGGATGTCAAAATTACTTTCCCTTGTTGGTAACCAGTCAATGGTTCAGCTACCTAAAAGGGGCTGTTTCCACCCACTGAAATATGTGGGCAGAAATATCACAGCATCAGTGCTGCTTTTGAGGGAAGGTTTTTAATGGTGTTAGGCTGAACACCCCAACTGTCTTTTGGACCAGGGAAATTATTTTCTTAGAGCTTTTACCTCTGCTGACAGAGAAGCTAGCACCCTGCTCCTGTTCTACTAAACACTCACCATCATTGCAGCCTGAATGAAATTTGTAATGTTCTGAGCACCGTAAAGTTAGGCAGGCTGCATCCAAGCTGCTTGTCATCATTCTCTCCAAAATAATATGATTTTAAATAAATGCAGTCCCAAATGTTCTCTTTAGTTATCACCACGAAACAATGCATGGAAATATTGCTTGCTACAGCTGACATGATGACTGATGTGGCCCATTGAAAAGACTGCTCACTTTCTTAAAATGCAAATACCTGCAGACAAAACCTGAAAACAGCTAATGAGCAATTGCCCTTGGAAACATAGAAGACAGAAGATATTCCATCCTGTTCCTTTACATATTCAGAGGCATGACTTCTTGGAAATTCACCAGAGCCATCACTCACTATATGATTCATTAGATGTTAAAAAATGTTTGAAGTTGTCATATATGACAACAAATGTGCAAACGAGATATGCAGCTGTGATGAATCCAGAGAAAATGAACAAAGCAGACTTCCTCACTCTTCAGAAAGTTCAGAAAATGCTTTAAAAAATCCCAAACCACAACACTCCAACAGAGGGATGTCCCAATTTCACAAAAGCTTTCATATACGGTTTGTCACAACAAATGTATCTGTTTAATTCACAAATAGCTGTTCTATAGTAAATTGTTAGAACTTAGGACTAAAGACTAAAATAAAAGCAAAGCTTCTGAGTAATTATACTATACATCTTAGCTATTCTGCCTAAAATATTTTGTTTGACCAAGTGTGAAGAGTTTTTCTGTCAGCTTCTGAGATTCAGAAGAATCTCAGTGTATTATTGTACTACATTAAAACAGAAAATAATTCTGCTCCAGTTCTGCCTAGCCATACAATAATATTTCAGACACCTCACAACAGTGGAAGATTCTTTAAAATACAATCTGTATCACCTGAGAATTCAGAAATATTCCTTCTCAGTAACTAAATCTCTACATCTGCATGCAGTCTCTATGTAAAGCCACTCTAAGCTGTGCCTTGAAAACTGGGATGTTCTGGGCTTCCAGTACTCCAGCTGAAGAGATTTCATTTCAGAAGGTCGAGTGTTTTGATCATCAAATTCCTTCTTCTAGTTTATGGCTTGCCTGGGAGCTGTGCAGTACTGTGAATATTGAAAAGTAAGAGGAAAACTTACAAAGGGTGTGGGAGGGGATGGAAAATATTATAAAATACAAACCAAGATAATCCAAAGTCTTACAAATTTGTCTCACATCTTAGGAACAAACTAAGGACTGTAAGTTTGCTTAACAGAATCTTTCTCTGGTTTCTGATCATGTTAGTTGAAAAACAAATGCTCTGGGTTGATTTTTTTTACCATTTGCCACATTTCTATGAGAGATTTGGCTGGATGTCAAACGATGATCAAAATGAAGCTGTTCTAATGATGACCAGCAGCCTTCAGCTATACCTCTCATTTGTGCTGTGCTTTTGGGAAGTATGCCAGGGAATATTAGAATATTAGAATAACTTTGTTAGTTCAGTTAACAAAGGTTCAAGCTCTATTTCTGTACTGTTTGGAAATGGAGACAAAATAGTTGTAAAACAAAAAAAAAAATGGTAGAAGGAAGCAAAGAGTTCTGCATCACTATACCTCTTTCTTCTTCTAATATTCACGTCACCACAGATACATTTTTTTCCCAGGCAGTGTTTCTGCAGAGCTAAAAGCCTTGTAGATTCAACTGATGTCCACATCATGCTCTGAGATTAAAGGAGATCGGGTATAATACAGGAATGACTGATACTCTCCGTGAAAGCATTTTGTTTCATACCATTGTAAAGAGTCTTTTGATTATGGGGTAAGGATCTAATTTCACAAGTCTTTCATGTAAATAATTCAGCCCTAAGAAGCCACGCCAGGCCACTTTCTTTTTGATGCCTTGCGATACGTGCGCAACAGCAATCCTACAAAGCAAAACTTCTGGTGCTTTTGAAAGATGCTGATGACTCTCTGAGAATATTTATAACTTGCCAAATAGCCTGAGCCTATTAACTGTGGGTGCATTGTTTGAACCTTTCATTTTCCTAATCAAGATTTACACATTTCCGAGGAAACAGCTGGGTTGCTTGCACTACTGAGGCTTTATAATGCCTTCCTTTGCTCCAAAACAGGGACAAAAAGGACTTGAAGTTTTCCATCAGGTAACAAGTCAATTCACACCATGACCCGGTGCCTTTGGCTCCTATTTCAAAGCACCTTTGCTACCCCAGGGATAGGAATGTACTCCCTGCTGTGCCATGCTAGCGGCACATATAGAACGGGTAAGTAAATTCACAGGTTCTCAGGACTGTGCACACCTATGCCAAGTAACCTGTCTCAGCATGGCAATCCTTGTTCTGTTAGACACCAGAGAATCCCAGACTGGTCTGGGTCGGAAGGGACCCCAAGGATCACAGAGCTCCAACCCCCTGCCACAGACAGGGACACCAACCTCCAGGCCTGGAGCTACACAAGGTTGCCCAGGGCCCCATCCAACCTGGCCTTGAACACCCCCAGGGATGGGGCATCCACCCCCTCTCTGGGCAGCCTGTTCCAGCCCCTCACCACTCTCTCTGTAAAGAACTTCCCCCTAATATCTCATCTACACCTTCACACCATGCAAATATCCTCACACAAATCTCACAGAAAAACTGAATAGTGCAGAATGGAGGGAGAGCTGGGCTATGGGGTGGGAAAACAGCTCTAAGAACTTGTTAGATACCCCTGGGATGCTAAGAAAAAGATTTGGGTTCCTCTTCTGACAGCTTATGGTGTACTTTAGGAGAAAGAAAGTACCCCTCCTGTGAAGGGCCAGGAATTTAATACTCAAGCTCCTAAGGAAAGACAAGCCCTTACTGGAATACTGCATTTCTATACTGTCCACAGATGAAATGTTCAGATTTTGATCAGCGACTGAATTCTTTGACACTGCTTTTTTTCATGACAGCTTTCACAGGGCTTTGGTCCCATTCCTGCTTACTGTGAAATAAAACTGTCTAATCTTAAAAGCTGCTGTGGAACAGAATGTTCATCCTCCCAGCAACTTTGCCTGTCACTGACATGATTATTTCCATGCTACACACAGGCAAAACAAAGCTGAGAGATTAAAGGATACACCTTCCCTGTACATTTTAACTCAGGTTTGTGTCCTCATTTATCTTGCACCTGTATCCCCTTCCACCATTTGGTTATCACACCGTGTCACTTCAATCTGTGGCTTCTAGAATCAGATTGGGGCAGAGCATCTGGGTGGTTTGTAAAGTCGGAGTCTGTGCAACACGCACGAGTCCTGCAAAGCTGTCTGTCTGCATGGTATCTCACTCAAGACTCTATGGGTGGCTCCTTGTAACCTGAAGTCAGAAAGGGCTGCTTAAATGACAGGTGATTTGAGCTTCCTGGGTTGACTTTGAGCTCAAATTGAAGCAGAAGAACAGTTCTACAGGGTGACACCAGTCCTGGTTGGAAGTCCAAAGTCTACAGCTGGCATGCCTAGCTGTTTCTGAATTGTTTGACTTAGGAAGGGTGAGTCAGGAGAGCCACGGCAGCCAAATCAGAGGCTCAGGTCACAGGTATGGATGCTACCAGAAATAAATACAAAGCTAACCCAAAAACTGGCAAGGTCTTTCCTGAGGCTCATCCCTGCTAACCACGCCACCTTGCCGTTTAAACCAGCTCTCTTACTTGTGCACTGAGTTATGTGAAAAGCAGACGATGCTTTAAATCAGTGATTTCCCTGCATGGCCCTCGGAAGGTTTATTTCCTCTATTTCTTGCTCTCCCTCTTGTTGGAGGGGTCTGAGCCAGTCCTCCCCACTCCTCTCACTCCACTGTTGCACTTTTATTGTAATTGGTTGCTGACTCCTGCCTGCTTCTCAGGGTTTCAATTTGCCCACTTTCACTTCATTATCTCATGCCCTTTAGTTTCTACTTAATGTGGACATTCATGTGTTGGCATCTAGGCTGTGCTTAATGTATGCAGTGAACCCTCCTGATTCCAGTAACAGGCTGCTCCTAGGTGACAGAATTATCTTATGAAATACTCCTATTCTTTTGTGCCACTTGTTTTTTTTCAGGCAGGAGCTTCTTTGTTCTCAGAACTGAATTCTTCCAGCAGAATCCTAATACAGGGATCTCCTTTTGATTTGCAATTCTCAAAATTTGAATTTTTTCTCCCCAGTGCTGTGTAGTTTTGATTTCCATAAGTTAACTTCAGTGAGTGTGGTACTTAACATTCCAGTGAAGGTGTTTGCTCTCTTTGTTATACGTACATGAGAGAGAAACTCAGTACAATTTCATGCATACAGAGGCACAAGTACCAAATTTAAGAGCCTTTTTATTGATCTAAACATTGAGATGTACCTGTCTTACAGAAAATATCTCCAGGCATGTTAACTCTGAGATGGGTGCATGCTCAGAAGTGTAACACATCAGCACAACATGATATGGCTATTGTATAGAACTCTGTGTTAATGATCATGAATGTGACTGCCTTGTAATTACATGATATTCTCTATATAGCTAACAAAAATACTTAGGAACTGATGGGTGACTTAGGTACACAATTTGCCTTACTGTCTGCAGTGCACCTGGATTGTGTTTTATAGGATTTGGCATGGGAAAGCTATTAAAAGATCAAGCTAGAAAGCCCACAGGGGAAAGAATCTCTCTGCTGCTCTGGGGAGAAAGGAAAAGAGATGGCTCATGCAGCATATTCAAGTCTTAGCTTGCCTAGTGTAATGTCAATCCTTGTTGACTCTGGAGAGTGTATTACATTGCATTCTTCAGGGCTTGTTCTGTATGGGACAGCCCAGAAATGTTGTGTGTCACTGGACAGGAGGCAAAGGCTAAAGAAAATGACCTGAGAGCCCCAGCACACAAGAATTTGAGACACTTGATGAGGAAGCAGTACCCCAGCTCCAGAACAGCTTAGCTGTTAAAACGATCTTCCTGTGAGTGCTGATGCAGGAGCTCTGTAATACAGAAACTGATCTAAACCCAATGAATTTGGGGTGGGTAAGTGCCTCCAGCCGCTTATTTGACCATAACGAGAGTTGATTAGAACGTGTGCCTGAGGTGAACAACAGATTGCAATGTCAATAAGCTCCAGACCCTTCTGAACTAAGTAAATAATAACCAGAACTGCGAGATGAGCTAAAAGCTTCAGACCCTTTTTGATGCCTTCCTAGGTGAACTGTGTCCATCTTTCCTTTTGTACTCTCTGGCCAAGGAAAGTCACAGATTGTATTCTGAGACTATGGGGGAAAGAGGGGCAAATGGGGATGGAAATGCCTGGAAGTATAAATACTGAGTCTGAAAGATTGACAAAAATATTTAAACAACTCAAATTTTACTTATATTTTTTTAGCAGAGGTTTCTAGGCTATATCAAAGATGGTCTGTGTTTTGCTAATGACAGACTGCATAAAGATGAGAGCCTCATTTAAACCCCAAAGTGCTTGTTAGGTGCACCTTGTGCTTTGGGCCCAAATAAAATCCTGCTCTGTCTCTCCTGTCATGATACCTTGGTTGAAATAGTGCCTTTTATGACAGGTCTCAACTTCTATGAGGAAAAGATTTGATTATCATTAGATGCAGTTAGGTTATAGTGACCACATTGTAACATTGCAGGAAACATCCTCTTCAGACCTCTGCTCCTCAAACAATCTGCACATAAACCAGTAGAACAGTTTTATCTCCTGTCAAAGAAACATGCAAAAATACAGTAGGGCACAAACAGGTGGGGGAGGCAGAAGACAGGGCTTTTTGCAAACTGCCTTATTCATGATTAGCTACTCCTGAGTTGTGCCCTGTATCCAGATAATGATGAGATCCGAATTATTTTTCTTCCCTTTAGAGAAATGACGTCTCTTTCTGTGGATCCTAACAATGAAATTTGCATTACAATGCATGGCCTTTCTAACCTTCTGCCTGCAGTGTTCGAACTTTCCTTGATCATAATGATTAAAAATCTCTTGAGCATACAGTGTTTTCTGATGTTAAAAGATTTTATTAGGGAAAAACCTGAAGTTAAACAGCATATAAAGATAATTAAACATAGAGGGTCTCATTGCCTTACATCTTCCTGTTTGGTGTATTGCTGCAGGTTTCATTGCTTGTGATCAAAAGATGAAGAGGAAGCTCAGATCGACACAAATAGGTCATCTGCTCTTGCCTGGCTGTATCTGTATTGCGCAGCTGTAGTTGAGGCTTGCAAGATCTTTAACAAAAGTTCATTTCACATTCAGAACACAGACAGATTTGTGTTGCTGAATCCTTTTCACATCCACTCACCACACAAAAAGCATGTGCTAAATTGAGTTCAGCCCATAGCAACAGTTCTTCTGATAACCTTGGAATGCAGGCTGCATGGACAGAGGACACTTTAAGTCTTTAGGAGAAATACTTATTAAATAAGACCTTGCTTTTATAATAAAAGCCCAACTTCAATAAAACACTCTGAGGCATTCTGCTTCAAGTAACTATTGCATTTATATAGCCAGGTACTCATCTTGCTTTTATCTTGCCACTTCTAGCACAATCTCAATTTATGTCTTTAATTTTTTTTTTTACTTCTGACTTTTGCCCATCTCTATATTTTTTTTTCTGTTTAATTCCATGCTTGCCATCATGAAATCATGAAAATGCAGTTGCTGCAGCTTTTGCAGTTTTGATTGTTTAATTACAATACTTCTGGGAGTTTATATGCTATTCTTTATCACTCCAATCCAGATTTCATTCAGAGGAGATGGAACAGCAGGGAACCACGGACTTGAGGTGAGATTTCACACTTCCTCTCTCTATTTTCTGGCTCTGAAATATAAGGTAGGGCACTGTTGGAGGTGCACAAACAAATGTTTGAACTTTTCCTTCCCTTTCCTCAGCACCTGCACTGTCCAGCAAAAATCAGACTATTGGTTTTTTTTGCTCAGCAAATATGAAGCAGCATTTTGGATGTCTGCTGAAAGAATCCTGTTAGGAGGCTTATCCTCTTTCATTTTGTACAATATAATGTGCCCTGCTCACCTCCTAAGAATCTGTCTTTGTTTAACAGTGGCAATGGAGCAGCTATACAAAGACAGATTAATGGGCATTAGGTGGTATTTGTCTCTGTCCCCTCTCTGGGACCATATAGCTTAACTACAGGGTTGGCCAGCAAAATAATTCAAAGAAAAAACAGATAAATGTCCCTTCCACAGATTATCATCTACTCTTCCTGGTTAGATTAATACAATATAAGCAAAATACCGTTTCACATAAACCTCCCGTATGATAAAGGGAAGGCAGAAAAATCCCATTAAAGTTGAGTGTACAATGAATATTTTGACAGACTCATCTGCATCTAGTTTCATGGTTTCGTAGCTGCACATTTTTATCATTATCCTTAGCAAAACTATTCCATGTTCAATTACTATAGCCACTGAAAATATTTACTCTTATTCCTTTTACTGTTAACCTGCTGAATTTTGACTAAGTTTCATCCTTCCCCCCACTCCCAATTCATTTCCTTTCTAGACAATTGTGACAAGCGATGGAGCTTTCCTACCACCCTGCACCTTGATATGGTGTGAGCCATTCTTTAGGAAAGCTCTGCATGTCTTTCCTCAGAAATGAGTTATGTCAGGTCTTAGTGAAGTTAGTGTTTCTTATCTAAATTATCTCCTAGTTTCACCAGGGATTTGGATGATTGAAGTGGAGAACTATATCCTTAACCAATGTAAATCCAGATAGCACTATTGATTTTAATTATGTATAGTGTCTCCTTATACTAACTGATGGTCCAGCCTGGAATAATAGTATAATAGATGGCTTATGATTTTCAAGAAAGGAAACCTTTTTCCTCTCACTGGAAGCATCCAGCCTTGTTGCTTGCACCTTTTCCTTCAGCAGCAACATTGCACAGGGGTAATGAGAGTCTTATAAAGCTTACCTTCTAATAGAAGTGCTTTTGTGGTACAGGGAAGGGTTTTTTTCCTGATTTAGCCTTTGCTAGTTCAAGATAGAGCCATAAGCTACCAAACCTGTATTCACACCTGATTTAGCAAAAGCCTTTCCACTACCCAGTGTTGATGGGTAGTGCTCTTCAAGCACTGATGAATAATTACTTAATACTTTTTTCTTATGTTAAAGCAGTGGTGAGATAGGTAAAAGCTGTGTTCCTGTTCTCTCTGGTCATTCCATGCCATGAAATACATGTATACCATATACTAGGGTCAAATTCTAAGCATACTTGTTATAAACTGTATACTGCATAATGGGCCAGATTCCAGAGTCTTGTCTGATTCTGTGCAAATTCAATGTGACACAGTCTTAATTTGACACATATAATTAAAGGTCATAGCAGCACTTCCTAGTTTCAGAGACTGATTTTTTTCCCCCTATCTCAGCTTCTTAGATTTTAAGGAAAATTTTATCTAGGAGAATAACCACATCATTTAAAAACCATTTTTCATATTCATATTTAGCGAGCAATACTCACTAAAAAGTGCACAGACTGTGACTTTAGGGAGGATTTTTTCATAAGATTGCACATTGTAAATACAAATTCTAGAATTAGACCTGTCTGCCTTTTTTCTTTTTTGATAAACACCCAGTCCTGCCCACAATGACATCCAGCATTTGCTTTGACCCAGGTTTATTAAATCACAGAATCACAGAATCACAGAATTATCAAGGTTGGAAAAGACCTAGAAGATCATCCAGTCCAACTATTCACCTATTACTACTAGCTCCCACTAAACCATATCCCTCAATACAACATCCAGTCTTTCCTTGAACACCCCCAGGGTCGGTGACTCCACCACCTCCCTGGGCAGTGCATTCCAGTGCCTGACTACCCTTTCCGAGAAGTAGTGCTTCCTAATGTCCAGCCTGAATCTCCCCTGGCGCAGCTTGATACCATTCCCTCTAGTTCTGTCACTGCCTACACGGGAGAAGAGGCCGACCCCCAGCTCACTACAACCTCCCTTCAGGAAGTTATAGAGAGCTATAAGGTCTCCCCTGAGCCTCCTCTTCTCCAGGCTGAACAATCCCAGCTCCCTCAGCCGCTCCTCGTAAGGCCTGTGTTCCAGACCCCTCACCAGCTTAGTAGCCCTCCTCTGAACGCGTTCCAGGGCCTCAATGTCTTTCCTGTAGTGAGGGGCCCAAAACTGAACACAGTACTCGAGATGCGGCCTCACAAGTGCTGAGTACAGGGGGACAATTACCTCCCTGCTCCTACTAGTAACACTATTTTTGATGCAAGCCAGGATGCCGTTGGCCTTCTTGGCCACCCGCGCACACTGTCGGCTCATGTTCAGCCGTGCATCAATCAGTACCCCCAGGTCCATTTCCTCCACACAGTCCTCCAGCCACTCCGCCCCAAGCCTATAGCGCTGCCTGGGGTTGTTGTGGCCAAAGTGCAGGACTCGGCATTTGCTCTTGTTGAACCTCATGCCATTGGCTTCAGCCCAGCTCTCCAGCCTGTCCAGATCCCTCTGTAGGGCCTCGCTACCCCCAGGCAGATCCACACTCCCAGCCAATTTAGTGTCATCTGCAAACTTACTGAGGGTGCACTTAATGCCCTCAGCTAGGTCATCAAATGTACCATACATGGCTGCATCACAGCAACTATTGTTGAGGCTGAAGACAGGAGATGGTGACTGCTAGGTGGTACAGCACAGCTGAATCTTGAAGATAGGAACTTTGTTTTAGGTGGTGTTTAGGTGGATTTGCCAACAACTTAGTGTATATGTGGGGAGTACACGCGTAGCTGTAGGGATATGGAAGGTGCCTGCTGGGTGCTGGATGAACACACAGTTGTGTACTGTGAGTATGTAACATGTGCATAATGATGAAGAATGTCACAGGTTATTTTGAGTTGTGAAAACTCCTGTTCCTTACTCATAGCAGAGAGCACTCAAAACCATGAAACCTGGGCTCCTGTTGGCTATTGCAGACAGCAGTGGTCTGCAGATCATGCTTCCTGAGCCAGGAGAACCTTTCCTTATAGCATCATTCAAACCTTGGTAAGGTTGGGATACAGTGAACTCAGTAGAGGGCCCTGGAGATAATCACTGTAGCCAGTTCTTTAGCAAAATGTTAATGTCATATTACAGACAGACATGTTCTTTCACTTTCTTCCTATGGAAGGAGACACAAGCAAAGTGTAACATAAGCAAAAACTCTAATGGAAAGACAAATCTCTACAGTAACAATGAATGAAAGTAGCTTTCTGAAAACAAAACAACTACAAATAGACTCTTGAGAATAGAAGAGAAAATACACAGGATCTAGGGTTTACCAATCAAGAAAAGTGTATGAAAAAAACAGCCTGGCAGGTCTTCTGCTGCTTATCTGAGACCTGAGCAGTCAGACCATCCTGAACTTGAGGAATAAGGTTTCTCTGAAGCTGTCTCTGAAGGTCTTTATTGAATTTCTGAGTGTGAATTACTTAACATTTTAGCTCTGCAGCAGAACCTGGCAGAAGGAAGTCATTAACGGTTGGGTTAAGATACTGTATCACAGTTCTCTGATATTCCACCTTAGTAAAATGTTTCCAAAATAAAAAGGCAAGTAATTCTCCCTCCTGCCAAGGAACAAAGTTACTACAAAGATAGTTATGGCTTCTGAGTTTCTTTTAGTGCTGTGCTTCTCTTCGGGGGTTTTAAACACCCTGCCAAAGTTGGGGAGTAAAACCTTTAAAGAAAAAAGTAAAAATAAAGCCTCTGTGTGTATGTGTGTATGAGTTACCTCCAAGTTTACTCACAAGGTCATATCTATGTTTAAGCATTTTGCTGAACTAACTTGTACTATTAGAGCTGTGACAAGGACTGTCTCATATTTTATGTATGAACTCTGAAGTCCCTGGTTGATGTTATAATATAAACACTAGTAATTATTTTTAATGTTATGGCTGAAGATAGCAGTCAGCTACTGGATCCCATTGCTCTAACAGATGTAGGCTCTGAGGCTGCCCTTGTCCTGATGAGCTTGCAGCCTAATTATTAGTCAAAAGCTGTCTGAGGATCAACAATCACACAACTACTTGCACGTGGATTTTTCTCCTCAGTTCCCCAAAGATGGAACACAAAACCAAATCTGTGCTGCTTTTAAAGCCACATTTAAAGAAAATGAAATGTAGTAAATAAAGCTGAGTCTGAGAGGAGAAAAAAAGTCTGAATAGGATTTCCCAAGTTGCATGGGAAGTAGGGGATTAGGAAGAAATATACTTGAAATATACCTGTTCACACAAAATGGACAAGAATCAATGAGAGTGGAATAAGTGCTTTCTTACAAATTTACATCTTTAGCAAAGATAGACTTAGGAAAATAGCATCAAATTCCCAAAAGAGTCATGTAGAGAAATGCTAGGAAAAGTACAATAAATTCAAAGGCTTCCAGAACAACAATCTTAGTCTGCTTCATCCTGTATGATCAAGTCTGTGAAGTGAGAGAAAAATGTTAGTTAATAAAATCAGGGTTTAGAATAAACATGCAGGAGTTTTTAACGATGGAAAAATATATAAAATATTTTATGTTGTTTCCATTTCATACAGAAAAAACCCAGATATTTGAATAATTAAATGCCATAAAAACAACAGAGAATATATCTCATGAAAAGGTCAAGATTGTGTTCTCCCATCTTTAGGTTTAATGACATTCTCCCATCTTTAGGGTTTGCCATAGCTGCAGATAAAGGTTGCAATCTACATCACAAACCATACTGCACCCCTAAATATAGAGGGCTCTATATTTAGAACAAAGCAGTGTTGTTAGTGCTCTGTTAAAGGGTTGTCAGTGCAGACTGTTTTCACATGCAGGAGGCAGGCTCTGTGCAAGGAATCTCAATCGAAGCAAACCCACCTTGGAACTGCCATTTCAGTTACAAGTGTGCCATGGCCCTGTGGCTGCTGAACCTGTTTCTTTCCAGTGGTCCATCCTTTTCAGTGCATAGCCTGTCCCACTTGTCATCTCTTCTACAGCCCATAAGAAAATAAATAAAGGATAAAATGAGATACAAGGGGGTTCTGCAGGGGGTTACTTTCTTCTGTAGCAATGAAAAAACCACCCAAATGCCAAACAGTAAGGTCTTTCCTCTGCCTGTAAAGGAGAAGTACACCACCACTGTTGATGAGAAGATGAAAGTCTTAGCTATATAATGAATACAGACAACTGGACAATATTGGGCTGCAGATACAAAATATCACAAGAAAATTTCACATCCTACAGAAAACTGGTGAACTATTACCAAAACTTGAGCCTGTTGCTTTGAGCTAATACTGTCCCACTGTGAAGTTTTGATGCCTGCCTCAGGGTTTGGGAGCAGACTCTCAGCATTTTGGATGCACCCCTGGGAAAGCACAAAGATGATCTAGAAGTTCCTGCTCTGTGGCCTTGTAACCAATAAATGATGCAAGAGGGCAAGATGATGTGAGCTCCCTTGGTTTATGGAACTCTGCAGGTATTTATTTGCCTGTGGTTCACTGAGAAAATCATTTCCTTTTTAAAGTTTGCTTTCACAGGAACTGCTGCTGTACCCATCCCACATTAATATTCAGGATCTGCCCTCATAATCCATTGCTAAGCAACACTTAACAAAATTGATCTTGCATTAAGCAAGCTCTGGAGCTTGAATAATACATTATTTCCTCTTTCTAGTTATAATCAGTGAAAACCTTTGGTTGTCTTTTGAATGTCACAATATTAAAACTTTTTATTTTAAACACATATGTAATTGCTAAGAAAGTCCATTTGGATTAGGGATCAGATATAAATTCACCCTTAGTACTCTTTAATGCTAAGAGTAAATAAATTACAAAAAATTGTTCAGCCCTTGAAGATGGTGGACAAACTTAAAAACCAGAAGGAGTATAATATAGAGCAGCAATATCCCATTTTGCATTCAGATACATTGAAGGCAATACCTTGTCAGCTACTGTGTGTATTTCTTAAGCATTTCTGTCACTGTTTATTTATATCCTGTATTAAGATCACACAACTGTGTGCATTTATATGCTGAATACAGGAGTTTCTGATTCCCATACATGAATTTTATGTACATAGGAAATAACCTTGCCTCTCTGGAGTTTTCTGAATGGCTGCTGGGGATGGAATTCTGTGCCTTGAAGTTGCTAGAAATTACCTGTTTCGTCTTCCAGCCCATTTCTCTGCCACTGCAGGATAGCTCCCCTGAGTATATTCACCAATGCCTTAATCATCCTATTCTTAAGAGTCTCAAGCAATGTCTCCTTTGAGAGTTAGCTACACAGTCTATTAGATCTTAGTGCTAGACAATACTTATTTATATTCATCCTATATTTATTAAGCCAGAGTCCTTCCTGTCTCTTTCCTTCCCCAACCCCAGCTACACCAGTGCAAAAGAGAAAGCAGGAAGTGTTTTTCCTGTGACTGCCAAAGGCCTGGGTGTTGGGATAATTATGTATGCTACTGCCATCAAACCTTTCTTCCCTTCCATGGAATTACTAGATGTCTTAAAGCTAAAAGTTGGGTCCTAGAGAATATGAGTTGATTCATTTTAATTATCTCACAGTTCATTCTGTAAGACAGTTTTCTAAACTAAATCTGAAATATAATTTTAATTAAAAATTCCTAACAGGATCCAGAGAAGGTGTTAATTTGTTGTCATCTCCTATGAACTATTTTTGCTTATGCTCTGATTGTCTCCATCAAGCAATCCAGTATCCATGTTGTAACACCTAAGACTGATGTAAAGAACTTTAATCAAAGGCTCCTCCAAGAATCTGTACTTTGTATTTAAGAAGGGTACGAGTTGTTTAAAGGGGTAGAGAATATAAGCTGTGTATCATTTTCCCAGGGTATTTTTTTAGTAAAATTAACAAAAAAATTCCACTTTCTTGACTTAAGGACTTTTAAATTTTTTTTCAACAGTGTAAAATTCATGTTGTGGCTTCTCTGTATTTCATTATCCAGATCCCTCTCAGTTTAGTATCCTATACGAATTCCAGTACTTGGCTGCATACTCCTTCTACCAGGTAATTGATGAAAGTGTTTAATTAGACAATCCAAACATTCATATTTGCTTACTTACTACTTATTTCTCACCAGCCAGTGTCTTAAATGCTTGACTAACATAATTACTGGTCTTTCTTCAACCATTCTTTTCCAGCTGGCAAGTCTTGTAACTCTACTACAGATATAACTTGTTTATGTGTTCCAGCGCAAGCAAAGCAGGATGAGTATCCAGGCACACTGCCCTACAGTGCTGCTCTGCATTGACACATCCTTCCCTCCTGGCACTGCTCTGGATCCATCCCCACTACAACAAACTCTACATTTTTCCCTGACTGAGATTAACTAAGAAAAAAATTTCCAGATAGGCCAACCTTTCCAAGGGCAACCTTTGGCCTTGGTACAGTTGACCTTTTAGACATCCTCTATTAAAATAATATTCTTGGTGTTTCTGAATAATCATGCAAATGACTGAATGAATTCTTTAGTGGAGAAGTGTGAGTAAAACCACACACATTCTGTGACACACTGACAGTGAATGCAAAACTGCCAAAACAATCTCAGCATAAATTTTCAGACCCTTTTTCATCACATGCCACCAATTTCTGTGAAATTCTTACAGAGCTGCTGTGAGAAAAATAAAATATGTGATCTTTAATTAATAAAGATGTATCTTGAAATTCAAACCATGAGCATAAACTTTAAATGTTCAGTGGGGAGACATTTAGTCCCACAGTAAGGCTGAACAGGATTTTTCAAAGGCATCTGAGTATCAATATCTATGTCTCAGCAGAAGTTTTCTTCCTTGTATTTTATCCCATTTTATTCCTTCTCTTTATTTATGAAGGCTGAAAGTTATGTTTTTTCTCTGAAAAAAACACCCCACTGTCCAAGGCTGTGATGGCAGTGCACCTCTAGTACAAATATCCCACCATTTGATAGGGTGGCTCGTTATTTTTAAGGAGGGAGTTGTGGGGTTTTTTCTATCCAGTTGAGAAAAATTCATTACTTAGTGCTTTTCCATATAAACTTAAATAACATTTTGCTCTTGCTGTACTTCATATGCTTCCCTGTCGCTGTGCATTTATTAGGCATAAACCAGGATGTAAACATCTGGTCTTAATTATACACTCTTTGTATTTTGCAGGGAACACAACAGTTTGCATTCATCCCTAATAAGGAAAACAGAATTATCACAGTAAGCCAGAAAGAGTCAGGGTTTGATGCCCTTATATTCTTCTTTGTGGGATTTATAGACAGAGAAGTCTCAACTGAGATTATGGGATAAATCCAGGACCCAAGACATACTGTTGGTTTTACACCTTTTCCCTCTGACTTTTTAGCTCTGTGTCTCTGATGAGTGCAGCTTTAGTTTTTGATCATCCAGGCAGTTTTCTGTTGAGCAAGATGTCAGCAAGGGATGACCTATGTTTCACTAAAACTATTCTTGATTTCAGTGTGAAGTCTGGAAACAACTCCAGTATGTCTGAGCAGGTTCTTTGTTCTTTAGACACTTTCTCCCAGCAACCCTTTGGACTATGAATGATGAGAAATATTGGTCAGGAGCCTGAAGCCACGTTTCAAATGAATGGTTTAAAATCACACACACTGAGCAGCCTATTGAGCTTGTCAGTATTTACATATCTAGAAAAATAAATTGAGACATGGGATTGTAAACAGAAAGCTGTTGAAGGGGACAGAAAATAGCATTACTATTATTTAGTTGTTCCTAGTCATCGTTGTTAAATCCTTCAATCAGAGAGCACAGGCAATTCTTTTCATGTGGCATCAATGTGATGTTGATTGTCTCCTAATGTGCTCTTTCACTCCCTGTGATCCCCAGTGCTGTTCTAGGTGACAATGTTTAATAGCTCATGCTTCATTTGAGGCCAGACTTCAGACTTTTCCTTTGACTTTTCAATGTCTAAAGTCACCTTTGTGTATATCTTCGTGCATTTTTACTACGAAGCCCTGGGGGATCACTATATTTGCCCCTGTAACAATTTAATAATCTCATTAAAACATGTATATGGCCCAGAAACATGCAGACCTGACTTGTGCCAAAAGTATTAATCTTTTCTTGAGGGGGATCTCATCTGTGGTTTTGAAACTACCAGCCTGTCTGACCTCAGATGAAGTTTATACTTCATCTGAGGTCAGAGAGGCTGGTGTTGAGAATTGGATTTCGAAAAACATGTATATAATCAAGCTCCACACTTTGCTTGGTTGCACTCCTGTCAAATGCTCCAGAGTGTGTGCATGCAACCAAGAACCCTGCACCTGTAGATGAGGAAAAATAATCCTCTCAACAGGTTATTTGCCATATTCTCTGGCAATTGCAATAAGTTGTCTATACACCGTTTAAGCTGACTTTATGATCCTAAACTACTTAAGAAAAATGTTAAACCTTTGACTGAGGTGAAAAAATCCCTTTTCAGTCTGAACGTATTATTACTAGGGTTTTATAGACATAGTGGCTCCCCAGAGTAAGAGAACTGATTCACCTCTGAAAAAATATTTATTACTAACTTTGTTTACTCTATCACAGCATCCCAGACTTCAAAATTGGTTACAATTTAGCATGCCTGGCCATTTAGGATAGATCTGGAAGATCCAGATTAAGTCCAGACAGAGTAGCACTGTTCCTGCTATCCAAGATGTTGGTGTGGAGAGGGTGTAATTTGGGAGACAGACCACCTGGTTTTTGTTACATCTGTAATATAGCTCTCTTACCTGAAACCAGAACTGTCCAGTCTTATACCTAGAAACTCAAATTCCATCTCCATCATAACTCTTGGGTTTCAGAAGTTGTATTAAACACAAATACACTTTTGTAGCTAATTAACTCAAGAAATCTTCATACCTTCTTTTGTGTGTTGGGGGAATATATTTATGATGTCACTGGATGATCTTCCTGGCTCAATTAGCTTCTCACATTGTATCACTTATTATTTATACTGCACGGAATCTACCTCATTTTTTTGTAGGTTCTCCTAGACCAGTAGCTCTCTTTACTTCTAAAGGTTCCAGGAGATGTTATACAGATACTGTGCATTTTTTAATGAAAATCTAAATTTTTTTGTGTCATCAAAAAAAATTTGTTAGTTTTTCTATCAAAAACAATTCTCAGGAAGAGTGGACAAAGACACACGTTTCCTGGAAGATATGCTAAAGGTACAAGAATAAGGAATCAAAAATTTAGGGCCAGGAAAACTTCAAGAACCTGTCAATAAATCTGCAAGGTCTCAGAAGTCATTTTGCTTGCTTATCTTTTGTTTCCTTCCCTGCAGACCCCTTTCAGAGCCTGATGATTCACAAAGGAGAAAGGTGTATTGTTTGAAGCACTTCTCTCCCTCGGTGAAAAACACTTCCAGTTTATGCAGTTCGTTCCTCCTAGTCTATTAATAAGGAGAAGACTCTACTTTTTCTCATCTCAGGAGAATACTTCCCTTGGGATAAAGGAACAAGCATTGCATCTTGTTCTTTTTCATCTTATTCCTTTTTTTTAGTCTCTTCCTTAAAGTGAGAGGAACTTTCCTAGGGGGTTTTGCTGGTTTTGGCTGGGATAGTTGATTTTCTTCACAGTAGCTGGTATGGGGCTGTGTCCTGGATTTGTGCTGAAAGTGGTGTTGATAGCTGAGCAGAGCTTACACAGAGCCAAGGCCTTTTCTGTTCCTCATCCTGCCAGTGAGTGGGCTGGGGTGCACAGGGAGTTGGGAGGTAACACAGCCAGGACAGCTGACCCCAATGACCAAAGGGGTATTCCATACCATGTGACATCATGATCAGCCTATAAAGCTGTGGGAAGAAGGAAGTGGGGGATGTTTGGAGTGATGGCATTTGTCTTCCCAAGTCACTGTTATGTGTGATGGACCTTCTCCCCAGGAAAGCTTTTCCCTAGGAAAGCTCCATCTCATCTCCATTTCAGCACCCTGCCCATGGGAAGTGGTGAAGGAATTCCTTGTTTTGCTTTGCTTGAGTGCCTGACTTTTGTTTTACCTATTAAACTGCCTTTATCTCAACCCACAAGTTTTCTCATTGTTACCCTTGCTATTCTCTCCCCCATCCCACCCCAGGGAGTGTGAGCAAGCAGCAACATGGGAATTAGTTGCCAGCTGGGGTTAAAGCACGACAGGGATTAACTATCAGATTTTTTTTTCCTGTTCTGCAATACCTCCTCTATCCCCTGGGAAACACACATCCTCCTTACTATGTTAGATTCCTTGCTTTTCCAGTGACTTGGCATCATCAAGAGCAGGAATCAAACAACAGGCTTATCTTCCCTTGAAGCAAATTAAATCTGTAGCTTTTCTCAAATTCATGTCCCTGTAGATCTGATTAAGCCTCTTAAGAGAACATGCTCCCCAGTGAAACGCCCCGAGCCACCTTTACTTAGCTTATTCTGTCTCGTTTTGGATTTTTTGTTTTAACTAAGAATATTATATTTGGTATTCCGTTGGCTTGTGCACCAAAATCCAACCTAGAATTAACACTTTTCGGTTCCCCTCAGTCCAACAGATCATTCATCTCCTGCTGCAGTGTAATGTGCTACTCTTATCAAGAATGTTTCTGAGCTTTTACTGTCACTGTCATGGTTTTTGATGCAAGAAATCTCTCCTAGGGCCTGGGAAATTATGTAAGCCTTTACCATTATGGCATTTCTTTCCAGGCATTGGCAAAATTGTGGTTCAAATATATGGCGTTGTGTGCCACCCTGTGTGCTACTTTTCATGTGGACTTTGACATTTAGTTCTGTATATACTCCTGGCCCCAGGCATGCTTCGTTAAAATATTAGCAGATTATTTCTGCTCCCTATGGAATCAAAGCACTGCCTACCTTCCATAAATGTCACTGTAGCATGAATTCTGCTTAGCAGATTCTGATTGCTTTGTCTGGGGTGAATTCCAGGTCTTCTGCAGTTTCTCTGCCAGAGCTCTGTTCCCACCTGCGAGTCGGTCCCCTCCTCCCGTGGTGGATTCACTCCCTCCCACAGACCTTGGGAAAGCATGGAAAGACTCTATTCTTTTTGCACTCAGCATTTAAAAACTCAACACTCATCTTTGTATCTTTGCATTTCTTAGATCCCTTTAATGCAGTTTCAGATCTGGCCAGGATGAACTGAAAACACATCAAGCACTTCAGAATCACTTACTGTGAGAAATAGGGCTAGTGACCGTCTGCCTTCCTTTCTGCCAGTCTCTGTGCTGGCTGACACAAGGTGAAGTTTGGCATCCTCCACGTTTCTAGAGACTGTTGCTGTGGGTAAGGCATTTTCCTCTTTTACATTTCCTGCCCCTAGGAATAATACCAAGGTTTGGGGGTGATTTTTCTTACCCTGTTATCATAGGCACTTCAGTAATTGCTTAAAGAAGAGGAAGATGTCTGGAATCTTCTTAAATTTTTGTCCATTTTCTGACCAGCACGTGATCCTTTGCCAAGTACTGCCCATGGTGTGAAGACATGGCTGAGCTGGTTGTTTATAGCACCAGGACTTTGTATAGCTGGCTCAGAATCTGCCCTGCCATGCTTGAGCAGTGGTTGTGCTGGGGTAGATGCAGTGATAAAAACTTATAGCAGATCTGAGCCAATGGCCAAATTCTGTCAGGAGTTCAGAACCCCCGTGCTGCACCTGGGGCATATGGTCCACATTCTTCAGATTTCTTACAGACACCTGAGTGCTAGCTAGCAGACACTTATCCAGATCCAATTCTGCGCCTTTTACCTCTCTTTCAGCTGTTGCCACACCTGATGACTCTCTTCCCTCCCTACTGAAACTTGTCCCCTTAAGCACGCTGACCCCAAGGGATTAGGTGATTGTGTAAAAAAATCATTTGGTTTTCCATAAGGGTTCAAGTTATTGGCAAAGAGAATCATCAGCCTCCCTAGAGAGCTTAAGCTTCATGACTAAAATGTAGCAGCAGGGAGAAAGAAAATTGTTTCTCTCCATTATCTGAAAGTATTGCATTCTAGCACATTCTTAACATCATCCCCCATAGGAAAACATTGAAGCCGCAAAGACTGGGAAGGGTTTATGAGTATGCAAACCATTATGGCTCCTCTGTGGCTCATCTTTATTGTCCTCATCTATAGCCATCAATATGTTTGTTTTATTTTCTTTAATGAAAAGAGGGTTTAGTGAGAGCCAGAAGATTGTTTGGTACAATAAATCCTTAGTTCTTCTTGTTTTCATGCTACTCAGCAAATACAAATCTGATGTTAACCATATGTAACTGGGCTGATGCCAGGTCTGGTCTCTGAAGTTGCAAGATGTTTAGGGACTCTGTCCATCAGGCAGCACTGCTTCCAGGCTGGCCCTGTAGTCTCCAGGAGAGCTGTGGCTTTTCTATGTGCTTGTATGAGCAAGAGGAAAGGGGTATGGAAGGAGTGAAGTAAATGAAAGGAGGAAGGGAAGAATGGAAGAAATTATCATAACTGCAAAGAGCTCAGATTGTGAAGGCTGGCTAGGATAGTGTTAGAGAGAAAAGAAAGAAAAACAGCAAAAATGGGAAAAATAAAAAATTGATAACATGCAGAAAGAACAAGCACCCTTGAGACTCACATTTATATGAATGCAAATTTATTTTTTGTAATTCAGCCATTCATGATGCTCTATCTTCCATACAATTTTAATCTCTGAAATCTATTAATAGAAATGGTGTTACCTATTACTGTTTGGTACTGTGGTGTCTCAAAGATGTTCAAAACAGCATAGTAAATGTGTAAATATTGAACAAAATCCATTTGATATCCCATATATTAATCTCCAAAACCTCTATTTCTGTTCATATATTATAGAGAAGGCTTAAGGCAACTCTCTAAGACTGCTTGACAGTGGGAAATCTTGGAATGGTATTTTCCAGGCTGAACAGAGCTACAAAACTTCATACCAGTGTTTCCTCCCAGCTAAGTATGAAGGCTGAGGACAAATTTAATTCTCATGACCTTTTCCATCTGAAAATGAGGGCTGTGTTGGCAGAGTTAGCTCTGGCATTAAATGGTGAGAGCTGTTCACTGCAATATTTATGTTAACCGATTTTTGTGATGCAATTCCTAGTAAAAGTTCCAGTAGTAATAAAAGCCACTATAAAATAAGGTTGCCATTTTACAAGATACTTTGTGAAATACCATAAAATTACTTTTGTCATGATCACCATAACCACTAGAAAGATAAGAAAGTGAAACCATTTGTCAAATATGCAGGGGTTATCTTCCCATTAAACACTTAGTCTTCAAATTGATGGATGTTCTGATCTGACCCAAATTGACTAATTCATGTGGGTAAAGTTATTTTTTTATGTTAGTCTGCAGGTCCTGAGGACAGTAATGACAATGCCTGGCTTTTACCTGGTGCATTTCTGGTTTTGTAGGGTCTTTCTGGAGACAGTAACGCCCCTCAGAGAACAATCAGCAGTGGCTAGGATGCTCTGAGGCATCGTTCAGAGGACTTGTTTCTTTTTCCTGGGATGGAGGAAACTGAGGATTGCCTCAGAAGGCAAAAGTTAAACACCATGAATACCTGACTTGATCTCCTCTTTTAGATGAAATGTAATCATGCATCTCAGCATACACTCTATGTGAATCCAAGTTTTTTCAGTTTTAAATATATTTTTCTCTTTTCTCTTCACCTGTGGGCAAGATAGATTTTCAAGGTGGGAGAGACCCAGTCCTGAAATCCCCTTCCAACTTTTGAACATGATAAGGCCCTTTATTCATTGTTTTTAGTGTTCTTTTGCTTGAGTAGTTTTGTTTCTTATACCTCTCTATGATTAACTGGGTTCAGCTTTTACTTTGCCCAGGACTTGCCAGTATTTCAGTTTACTTTAATCTGGGATATTACAAGTAAAACATGCTAGAAAACAGACTGCAGAACATGTTGTAAGATATTTCCAGGTCAGTGGGTGTTTTCTCTTACACTGAAATCACTGACATTGGGGTTAAGTGCTTCAGAAGCACAAGGACACAAGGGATTGCACCAACTGCAACACTCTGAAGTACCTGGTGCTACTTCACCTGCTAGAAATCCATAATTTTCCTGCTATATGACATACCTGCAGTACTCCTGGTTGTAAGCATTTAGTAAATTCATATAAAATTCTAGGCACAGTTTCAATAAAAATATGGCTGTCTTGTATAGAGAGGAGACCAGGAGCAGAGGCGAATGAAGAGGTCAAAAGAGAACCTGTATTTGTAGTATTTTTAGAGAAGAGGAATTACAGTCTGTTGTAAAATGGACAAATATCTTGGGAACTTTGTATAAGCCAACGATCACTTATTGCACAGGTTAAACAAGGGTTTTTTTCTGCACAATTGCCCAGCAGAACTAAAAAAGCTGAACTCACAGTTCTGAGAATCAGGGGAGGAAATAAAACCCCTCTCTATTAAGAGGCTACACCAGTATATGGAAGATACAAAGGGATGTTAAATAAAGTTCTGTCCCACTCCATGTACCTTTTCAGTGATATACATTTAAGTCCAGTAAAATTACAAGAATTGAATTTTCCTAATCCAGCAGTGAAGGACTCTGGTACACAGTAAAGTACAGAAATGCACATTATTTTACTGTAAGTATTTTCTTTCCTATGTGAATGGGGTTTTGTTGTTGTTGTTGTTTGGTTTGTTTTTTAAATTAAGTCAGTGGAATTGTGCCCCACAGGAGGAGGGGAAAAAACACCAATAAAAGTCCAACAAAGATTTCCAAGGCTGGAAAGGCTGCAGCCACTGTCTCATGAGCTATGGAAGGAATCAAGCAGGTAAAAAAGTGAGTGTAGCAGGATGAAATAAAATCCTTCACATGACAACACTTGGGTGCTGTCGTTAGTGGCTTTACCCTTCTGGGTACACAGCTGCTGGCTACTGGCTATCACATGGGACAAGTTCAGTGTCACTTTAGGGACATCAGGAGTGTTTGACGTGGTTCTCCAGGCAGCCTTGCTTTGGTCTAGGGTGAAGTTAATGTGCTGTGGTTATTTTGCCTGCTCAACTGGTGCTGAAGGCTTTTGCTGTTAACTGGAAGTCCCAGAGTGCCCTAATTCACACGACCAGACCATTGCCCTGCATGGGGAGTTGAGCTGGAGGTGAGATCTGGCCCTTGATTCTCATTCGAGTGAAATGGTTTCTGCACCAGAAGGTTCTGCTTCCATAATGAACCTGGTCAAGCTGCACCATGGAGAAGCTGGCAGGGCATGGTTGTAATTACAACTTCTGATCAAACAATTTTCGCAGCTCAAGTGAATTATTAAATAATATCCAGAAATCAATACTCTGGCACTTTTTACAGCTGCGAGCATGATAATGTTTTTAACTCCTCGGTAGTTTTTCTACCTTGGAACAAAAGAGATTTTCACATCCAAAATACCAAAGAATTGAAACCTACACTATAGAAAGGTCCCTAATATTATATTCTTGGATCAGAATTAGAAGCAATTATAGCACTGTCCAGGGATAAAAACAAGCAGACAAGGGTGTTTCAATTCCAGTCATGGATGATAAACAGTGTGGAGGTAAAATGCTGCAGCTGCTGAGTGATAGAGATTGCTATCAGGATTAAACTGGGAGCCTGCGTTCTACTGGATCAAAAAAGATTAGCCATGTTTTGAATATGGGATTATGAAGTAATTAAAAAAATGAAGGCACATTTCTGACACAAATGTTACCAGTAAAAATGCAATCACTCACTTCATATACAATGTTTCTGTAATTTATCATTCAGATCTTTGACTGGCAAGTGCATCAGCCTGCTTCATACTAAGTGAAGCCAACCCTGCTGCAGTCACTGAAGGACTGAGCCTGGTTTAGCGTGCTAACAAGTGTCTTGTACAGGAGGAACTGCCACTATAAATATACAACAGGTAGAACTCCTACAAGTTTTGGAGGCAACAATGTTCTGCTGCTCGTTACCAGATTGCCAGCCTGGCAATTCAGAGGTTGAAGAAATGGTCAACAGATTAGATTGGTTTGACTTCCAGTGGTATCTATGCAAAACTGATAAGCACTGATGTAGTTCCTTGCACATAAAATTCCTCAAATATTTAGCAAGTAACGTGTTTTGTGTATGATGGTGCTGGAAGGCAACAGTGTTTGGGGTGAAACACACGAGTCAAGTGGAACTGAATAGCAATAGATTTCTGTAAGCTCACTGGGGAAATCTCTTAACCGTAAGATTTAAGATGGGGCAAGATCTTTAATGTCTGTGCAGAGAAGACAAATTCTCTGTTGTTAAAAGCCTTACAGAAAAGGCCTGTTCAGAATAAACTGCGCAGGACTCTCTTAATCTAAGGAAGAAAGGAGGAAGGTTGTGTTCACCCTGCCAGGTGGAAGTTATATAAACCTTATCTGTCACTGAAATGAACAGTTTTATAGGAATGTCTGTGCACAACAGAGAGATATTGGAGGGGCAGACTTACCCAAGAGCACCATCAGAACAATGGCATAGTCCAGTACAGGCAGGAAGGTGGAGCAAGGCATTTGGATATGGATTTGCATCCAAATCTGCAGGGCTTATTTTAGATTTCTTAGGGTTATTTTTGATTTCTGCCATTTGTTGCTTTTATTGGGTTATATTTTGCCCTCCTGAGGCACGTAGCTTTCATCAGATTCTATGCGTGCCGAGGGGAGAATGCAGTGTGGGGTACTTATGTGCATATGTGCTTGTTCTCTGCTGTTAAAATTAATAAACCCTCCTTGTTTTTCCAGTCCCAGAGCCTTTATCATGGTTATGTAGTACTTAGGAGCTGTATTTAAAACCAGATTGAGGAATAGAACTGAGTTCAGTGCTCAGCTGTAACAGTAAAAACTTACTAAACTTGACCCTTTCCTCTGTTACTAACGAAACCCCTAAGGTGTCTGTCCAGGGAAAAGGGGAATCAACCCTGTTGACAGATTTCTTGGAGAGCAAAGGCAGTATTTTCAAAGCAGTTTGGTGATCCATATTTGAAAAAATGCCATATGGAGCAGCACTCCCAGCTGTATTTAAAACGGATGGTCAGAAAAAGTACATGTGCTCATTTTGGAGTGTGACCGTTAATTAGCAGGGGATGAGTTCTTTCTTCTGCCCAGGTGCAGAGAATGAGACCATCAAGGAGCACCTCCACTCTGTAGTCTAAAAATCAATAGCAGATGTGATGTCAATAGCAGAAAGATGTCCCTCTTTCCTATTCTTTGAAATGCTCAGAAGAAGAGTGCCTTCCTTAGAGTCTTTGAGGATGGACACAGCAACAGCCACCCAAATCCCACTTCCCCAGTTGACAATGGAGATCTTTCTCCTTCCTTGCTGGAGGTCTTTTCACCCTAGTTCCTAGAGCAGTATGTAGCTCCCCACACCTGCCTCTTCCCATCCTTCAGAGATGGAGGTGGCTTTCCCAGACACCCTGCTGACAGCCTGGGCAGTCCCTTGCCTCTCAGTCTGGTGTAGGAGCAGAAACCACGGGGTGGGCTGCATCGAACAGGGGAGGGAAGATCGATGGCAAAAGGAATTAAGGCACCTGGGATGAGTTCCACGCCTTTGGAACGCCATCACCTCTGGGCAGCGTAAAACCATTGACACAAGATAACCTTAACCTGCAGAACCTGGTGTGGGTTGAGCCCTCTGTGCTTTTAACGCCCGCCCCGTAAGGCTCCAGCCGGCTGCCGCAGGTCTAATGTTGAGCGCCGGTGTCTCGGAGGAAGCTGCGCCCAGCCTCCCTCACGCCCCTCGCCCTCCATCCCTCGCCTGCTCCCCGGGGTGCGCCAGCCGCGCCCCGCCCTGCCTCAGGCCGGAGCCGCGCCCCGCCCTGCCTCAGGCCGGAGCCGCGCCCCGCCCTGCCTCAGGCCGGAGCCGCGCCCCGCCCTGCCTCAGGCCGGAGCCGCGCCCCGCCCTGCCTCAGGCCGGAGCCGCGCCCCGCCCTGCCTCAGGCCGGAGCCGCGCTCCGCCGCTCGGCGGGTAGATGGCGCCAGACCTCGCCGGCTGCCCGCACGCGCGCCGCGCGCACGCGCGCGCGCACCCACACACACACGCTCGCACCTGGAGCCGCTGACGGCGCCGATTCGGGGCTCGGAGGCTCCGCGACCCGGCAGCGGCATAAAGGAAGCGGCGGAGGAGGAGAGGCGCGCACGGTGCTCGCAGCTCCGGCCGGCGGCACTGCCCGGAGGTAGGAACGTCCTCTCCCGAGCCGGCAGCCAAACTTATTGGGGGCAGCGCGGGGTGCTCCCAGGGGAAGCTTTTTGCCCCGTGTCCGGTACCGCTGTGTTCTCCGCGGGCTGGCGGCTCTGCGCGGCCCCGGCTGACCCGGTGTGTGTGCTTGTTTGTTTATCTGTTTGTTTATATATTTATTACAGCCCGCACCGTGGTGTTTCCCAGCCCCTCCGGGCCGGGCGGGTGGGGTGGGTCTCGGCGGACCCAGCAGCTCCGCAGCCAGAAGTTGGCGAAGGGGGAGAGGGGGGAGACGAGCCCGAACTTGGGTCCCCGCAAAGTTCCCTGCCCGAGCCGGCTGCCCCCGCTACCGCCTCGCCGCTCCTCTCCTTGCAGATGTCGCGGGTGCTGGTAATCGCTGCCTGGTGCTTCCTGCAAGTGGAGAGCCGGCATCCTGAAATCATCACGAGTAGCAGCAATCACGGCAATTTCCTGGACAACGACAAATGGCTGAGCACCGTTTCGCAGTACGATAAAGACAAGTACTGGAACAAATTCCGGGATGTAAGTACGTTTTACCGCATGCTTCTCGCTTGTTCCGTCGGAGCGTAAGCATCCTCTCCATGGGAGGCTGCCGGCTCTTAAAAGCTGTGGGCAGAAGAGAGACTGCAGCTTGGGCAACCGGTTGCTGCTTGTCTGAAGGATGTTCGGAGGTGTTCAGAAGCTGGACAGGCAGTCCCGGTTATTCTCCGTTGCCCCGTCCGTCGGGGCAGCTCGGGCTCGGTGTCAGTCTGGCTGAAAGCCTATGGTCTTCAATTTTCCTTTGGGGAGGAACTTTGAGCGAAGTTTCTGTGCCTGCTGCTTAGGAAGCTAGTTCGCTGTAAAATGATGGAATGGTATGTGTCTGAAAAGAGAATATTTACCAGTTCATACCACAAGGTGGTAAACACTGAAGCTTGCTTTTTTTTTTTCTTTCTGCCTGCGGTTTTGGTGGAAAATATTTTATTATCAGTTCTGCTCATGGAGATCTCTGACACCAGTACAGGGTTGGAGGAAGCGATGCTTTGACTCGGGCTTTTTGGCCTGGAAAATAGCTTTTACTTCAAGATGTGTTATGTCATGTATCTGTACAAATCTATTTCTAAAGCTTAAAATGAATACTTGAGTTGCCCTAGTTTGCATGGAACTGCATCTATTGAATCAATGACTGGAGAAAGGGAAATCCAACGTTTATGGTCAGCATAACATTTACAGAGCCCCTCTTGCTTCTGTTGTCTGTACCCTGGAAAAGCTTTCTTGGAGCGCAGGCAGGAATCCCTGCCTCTGTCTGCCCGAGGCTGGGCGAGGGAAATGTTACTGTTGCTGGTGATAGAGCACTCTGAGGTTAAATGTTCCTTATTGCATTGGGTTTGTGTGCCGTGGCTGCGGTGTGACTGTAGGAAAGGGAAGAGCAGAGCTGGCTTGCAGGACTATTCTGTAAGATTTTCTTTTTTAGGAAGCCCTCGTGTCTTATAATATATTTTCAAGCTAAACTTTGATGCTATGCTTTTGTCTCTGTGGTGTTAACACCGTATTTTACTTTGTGAAGAGGAAGTCAAAGTATTTCAGTTAAACGTGACCTGTCTCTGCCTAGCATGTTCTCCCTCTGTTTTTCTGGGCTCGTGGTCATCTCTGTGTCTGAGGGAGCATGCTGCTCTGAATCTCAATACAACAAAGTGTGGCCTTAACAATGGTAGCAACAGATAGTCAGAACGTGTGTGTTTGTGCAGTTGCTGTGATGACATCAGCCTACTGGGACTGCTGAAGTTCTGGTATAATAGGTGGCTGGAAGAGCCTACGGTTGTACAGTGGCTTATGCTTCCCTAAAGGGGTTCTGCAGTTAACAGGGATTCAGAGACTTTTGCCAGGCTCCAAGGGAATCTTTCTAAATACCTGTTTTGGCCTCCTGGGGAAGGCAGGTGTGGGATTTCACTTGTTAATTTCTAACATCTGACTTGATGTGGGAATTCAGCACCATTTGGAAATGGTAAACTGACAGATTAATCAGAAAACACTTTTAGGCAAGATGTCATTCAACAGTCTCAATCCAAACAGAGACCTTGTATTAATTCTTCATGAACTTAAAGTATTTATTTCATTTTATGCAGTTTGGGGGGTGGGGCCGTGTGTTTGTTTAGCTGTTTTAAGCCTGCAGTCCTTACAACTTCACTTTTCCTCCCCTTTCCCCAAACTCACAAGCATGATTGGCAGAGGAATTACACCACAGGAGAAGGAATATGTTCCTGAAGATTGCTTCCTTCATTAACTCCTGTTTTAAGGTTTCACAGCTGAAAATGCTGGCAAAAACTTTGAAGCCTCAAAACCCTTTTCTATAGGAGGAATCATTTTATGGAAAATATCCAACCCATTTAACCAGTCCTCTGCCAAGCAAAGTCAAATTCAAAATAAAGCTCATACAAAGTTTAGGTATCTTTCTACCCCATCACTTTAAAGCTAGCATGTTACAAATGTGTATGATTGCCCATGAAGCCTTTTATGTGGCAAATTAACAGAGACTACTAATTATCTCCTACTAAGCTCTTTTTTAAAAAAAAGAAAATATAAGAAAACCTTGTATATGTAATTTAGCTCTTGATAATTTACCCTCAACCACAGTGATTTATTGTATCATAGTTTTCTCTGGGAGGTTGTGTGTCCACAGGTGAAGGACTGCATAGGTACAGTTGCTGCTAATGTAGTAGGTGTAGTGGAGACAGCATATTACTTGTGTGCAGAGATGTTGTTAGAAGAAATCTGGTCCTTGCTTTGCAGCTGTCTGGGATTATATTGTTAAAACACTTGTGAGAACTGCCTGGTGAAATGCAGCGTGATGGTATTAACTGTACAGGGTAGACAGTGTTCCATTTATAATTGTTGAATTGTAGGGAAGTTATCTTCTCTTTGTTCCCAAACTGGAACTGTATATCTACATCCTTACTAGATGAGGTTCTCAATGTGGGCTTAGCACAGGAGGCTGGAGTGTAGAAGTGGTGTTTCAGTTAAAACTTTCTGGGTCTGATGCTACAGAGCAGAAGGACAGCTGGTAGCCTGGACATCAGCAGAAGGAAGGTTGCAGTAGCTGTCACAACTACCTTTAGTAGCTTTATGAATTTGCTGTCTTGTTTTATAAATGCAATTGCACAGATTTTTTTACGTAACTGTGTCCTTGTATAGAGCAGGAGAAAGGCTGCATGTATGAAGCTGAGGTTTGAATGGTTGGGGTGTGGCCACTCTAAGCTCTATACATGCACAGACATCTGCACACACATATGGGCATATAAATCTGTTCTACTGTCCCAGTGGTGGATATCTCTTTTTTTATTATTTTTTTCACAGATGATATATTGAATACAAAATTTTAAATTGGGCTTATCTCAACTTTTTCAGTTATTCTCTTCAAAATCAATTGGCTGGTCAGCCTTACTGAGCTATGGCCCAATATGGCCTGATTTGGGAAGACAGCTATTGATCTTTTTTTGTATGACCCATATTTCTTTTGGGCAAAGACAGCATGGTAGTTGCACTTAATGGCCCAGCAGTCATTACTCCTCTGTGAAAAGAGAGCACAGAGGTACACCTCCACTTGATGTCCGGATTACATCCATGTAATCAGGCTAAATTTTAAAGTCTGACTGAATTTAATAGTGTGAAATGATGACCTGTCAATATTTTCAAAAGGCCTCAAGGGATCTGGTTGAAACAATACAATACACTCTTTTCACATGATTTGACTACAAGTTGTAGAATGCTCAAGTGCTTCAGTTTAAAAACAGTAAGATGAACGTGGCTGTCCTGTTGTGAAGCACATGCTCTTGAAAATAATGCCTTTTGTCCAGCTGTCCAGTATCAATAATGGTGTAACACATCTGATGTATTAATAGCTTGCAGCACAACCTGAACTTGACATTCCTCTCTGTCTTCCACCCCCTTTTCCTTTTCTGTCATGGGTTTTCTGTGTGACCAATGACAAAATCTTAGCTCTGTCTGAAAGGGATAACAGTATTTTGCTTCCTCCCAACTGAGTGTTGAAGCTGTAAGAAAAGAAAGGACAGAGCTCAGGACCTATGGTAATGTGCAATTTGATTCACCTATTATATATATACATATTGAATTTGGCTTCATATGTACTTAAGTAACTGACCAGTTCTCGTTTAGTAAGTGTCTGAAACATAAAACCAAAATCAATATAATTATTACTGCAAGAAGAAATGTAAGCAAGCTGGAGTCTATAGGGAGAAACTGCAGCCATTTCCTTCATGCATATTTGAGCTTTGGAAAAGCAGACTTCAGGGGTGTGGCAGTTTAAATGAGTTATTTTGATATTATGAAAACAAATGTGGAGGCCTCGATCTTTCCATCAAATCTGTTGAGAGAGATTCTTTGGCTTCAGAGGAGCATGAGCACAAGTTTGACACCTGAGCATAAATTCTTAAGAGTCTTAGAAAGCATTTATGATGGGACTAGCCATCACTGTATTAGGTCACACTGCAGCAATCTCATTGTGGTCACAAAGGCTGGATGCACAAAGCATGTAGTTAAATGTCCCCTTAGTGTTAGGTCTGTCTTTTAATCAACATTATATGAATGGAGTAATTCTGTTACTCCTACTTGGTGTTATGTCTATTACATTTTTAATGCTTATGGGTAAACAGGTAGTAAGTTCAAGTAGCTATGGGTTAAAGTGTAAAAAAGAAGAAAAAAGTTAGATGAACTTAGAGGGTCTGGATTACACCATTGAAGGAGTTGCTATGAAGTTGAAAGCTAAGAATCTTGGTATGAGCTCAGGTTTCAGTGCATGTTTATGTGTGGCAGGCTGCCAGACCACGTTCTGAGCATTAACTAAGCTGTTTCTCTAAAGTTTATTGCTTAGAGAGCTTCAATTCAGCCTATCATGTTAAAACCCCTATGCATTATATGCCTGGAGATGCTTTCAGACTGTGCATGCCTAAGCAGCAAGGCATGAAATGTCATCATCTGTGTGTGTACACTTCCAGGCTTACTGTGGATAAATAGTTACATATAAGTATCAGCAATATGAATAGTCATATATAAGTAGATTAGATATTAGATTTCCCAGTTTGGTTGTAGACTACAAGTTATTCATGTGCATCACCTTTTTGTGTTTATGGGTTCCTCCTTGCCCCTGATGAGAAGCATGGTGTTAGATGATGAAGCACATACAGGGCTTAAACTGGGGGACCTGCATTGTTCCAGCTTTGCTGCTGATGAATTGTTGGGACTTGGTCTGGCTCTTCACACTCCTGCACTGCTGCTCCTGTTGTTGCACTTACCATTCTCTGATTTGTTTAGCCCAAAATTAGAACTGTTGTGATGCAACTCGATAGTAGAGAGCTGGAAAACATGACCAATCCTGAGAAGGGTTGGAATACCAAACAGGCAGAATTGGAAGACCTTGGGAACTTGAGTAATAGAAACGAAATGAAATTTAAAAGTACAAAGTAGAAGGTCATGGAGTGGGGAGCTAACACAAATTTATTCGGGGTCCTGGCAGCTCAGCTTGAAATAGATGAGAGGGAAAACCTGTGTACTTTTATTGATTTGCAGAGTTATTCTAAGTAACAAAAGTAATGCTACACTAAGGAGAGCAAATATATTGTAGAAATGCATAAAATGAAAGATTTCTGATTTGGGTGAAGAAATGAAATCATATGAGGTATAGGAGAGACTTCCTACTTAATTAGGAATATTGTGAGCACTTCTAACTGTAGAAATTCAAGAAAGATGAGTTTTAAGAGAGTTGGTAAGCCAAAGGCTTTCCATCATTACAGGAACCTGGTTTAAAAGAACAACCTGTATTAGTTTACTCACACAAAGCTAATTGTGTAATGCTTATTGAGAGGGATGGCAAAAGCTACCTTGTTTGAAGCTGTTTACCCAGACACTCTAATATAGTTTGCCTCTTAGGGCTATCCTTACCTAGAAGAGGAACAAGGTTGAAATATAAATGTAAAGTACATCTGACTGTACCTGCCAGAGCTGCATGAAGTTTAAAAGAACAGCAAAACATGAGACTGAGTTTGTGCACCTGTAATTCAATCAGCATCTTACAAACAGAAGAGAAATGCTTACAAAAAATGTGCTTCTCAAACTTTAAACTTTCCTTCTGCATTGGACAAGGAGGGAAAATAATGGTGTTTGTCAGAATAATCAATTTGGAAGGTTAAATCAGATCAAATCTTGGTGCAGAATTGTGGGTTTGTCAATACATTCGTCAAAATTCACTCTTGTAAAAAGAAAAGCAGCTGTGAGTTGTGTCAAACCATGTCAGCAGATTGAAAAGTCACAGGAGGCTGAGTTCTGATGTCTGTTACTCTAACCACTGTTATCAGTCTGAAGTATCCGTGGCTTAAATAATGCTAGTTATATTTCAGGTAAATTGTCTGGAATTAGGCTTGAGAAAATCAGGCACATTATCCTCAAGTGCAAAATTTAAAGCTTAGTTACGATACTATGTTTCGAACACCAGGGAGGCTATTGCCTTTTTTTGGGCTTGCATATTTTAACTGTTTGCTCTGTATTTATGGTTTTAGCCAGGAGGCTAGAAATACGTAATTTCAGTCAGTGTGACTTTAACGTGTGCAACAGTGTGTGGGAAAAATACTGAATTCTGAATTTAGGATGGGGCAGCTGAGCTGCTTTTACAAGAGGCAGGACTTCACAAGGGAAATGGAGGTCAAATATTAGGTCTAGGGCATGAAAACTCTTTTTTTTCAGATGGCATCTCTTCATTCAAGCCTGGCTGATTATTTACTTCCTTGTGTAACCCTAAATGAAGAGCTGTAGTGATCTTGGTTATGTTGAAGCTGATGACCAGAAGACTTCAGTGAGGTCTGAGTTTGCCTCACACATTCCTCACCTTCCTGTTATTAATTTTTCAATGTATGTGGAAAAACCAGCTCGATTAAACAGCTCTTTTTGGTTTTGGAGGACATTGTGTACTTGGAAAAGTCTGAAAGACCAGGAGCTGTCCAGGGCAGGAGGAGCTGTCCAGGGCAGGCCAACGAGTCTGATATTGTCGAAGAACACTGTCCTGAGACTTCTCCTGAGCTCTGTACCATGATGGAATACAGAAAGGCAGAGCTTCACAGGGTGTGTTCTTTGGATATGTATCCAAAGGAAGTGCTGTATCCAAAGACAGTGCTGTCAAATTCATCTCTTGATAATACAACCTTCACTCAAGGTATGCAAGGGATGACTTTTGTCCCCCCTTAAGTGAAGCCAATCTTTTGGGGTTGGACCTGATGATCTCTCGAGGTCCCTTCCAACCCCTACAATTCTATGATTTTTGGTGATGGTTTATTTAATACTAGAGAGGTATGCCTCTAGCTTGATGCTACATGGAAGGGGGACTAGGCATTTCCTGTTAAAACAGAGATTTCCTACATCTTGTTTCTTTTTAATGTTAAACCATACATGGTGAAATTGAGGAGTTAGGCACTTTAAATCTACTGATCTTTTAAAAACTTCTTTCTTATGGCTAAAAAAATTGTTCCATCTAAAAGAGCAGTGGAGGGCTGCCTTCAGTAATGATACTTAGAAGCACAGGTTAACTAATGATTAGAATTGTCTGCCATATTCCTTAAGCACAACCACAAATATCTACTTTATGTTCACTCAGGACAACAGCATCCAAAAAGAAAACATGTCACATTTAATTAGAATAAATGTAAACTGGAAAAAATACTGTGCAACTGTCAGTTATGAATATAACTGCAGCTCTGCAGGATGAAGGAAACTGGCAAACCAGATATATTTGCTCATAAGGAAGGATGTGGTAATTCAGATCAGTGGCTACAGATTTATTAGTCTTCTCATGCTTATATATAAAAAAGTTAAGTTGGATAATAAGATGCTTACTGGTTTATTTTCATTGGAATATGAAGCTATATGGACTGAAATGGTGATCTGTATGTGACTCAAATGTCTTTTTTTTGGTCTAGCCTCATTTTCTTTCTCTAAAGCCTCTGGTTCTTACCATGAAGAGGTGCTTTGAGTCTTAAATGTTAAAAAGATTGGGAGAGCAAAGATTTTGTAGCTTGTAATGAACTTCTTATAGCCTAAGATGAAAGGTAATTTTTTCCCCCCAGAAATAGTGCTGTCAGGGACTGTGAGTAAGCATTTCCCATCCAGGTGCAATGCCTTGTAAGAGGAAAGACTGAAAATAAGTACAGGAAACTGCAATGGCTATAAATGGACAATTTTTGAGTATTCATAAAAAGATAATACAAACAATTTTAGAAGCAATTAAAACATATTGAAACTTCTAAATCTAAAGCAACATCTGCCACCACAAATAGTCCCATCTCTGTATGTAAAGGGGGAAAAAAAATCAAGTTCTTATAGGCTATATTCTGCTCTTGGCACTTTAGGAAACCACATTAGTCTCTGTTGAGCTACTCCATCCATAGCTTAATGGCAGAATATGGCCCAGTGTGATCAAGAAAGAGCAGTGTTAGATGTGGGGTGTGCTCAGCATGGCTGTAGTTGGCATTAGCAATGAAAGAAGCTGCAAACAGGAAGCAATTTTGAAACCTACCTCCATCATTGCAAAACCATTACTGAGAACACAGTTGATGTGTTCCATCCAGAATGATGCAAGATTGTTTATAAAAGTTGAACTCAATAAGGAGATACTTAGGTATAAAATACTAAGCTGAAGCCTTCGGGCATGGATGTTCTTAAAGTTGGAGCTTCTTGAAATTAGGACTTACTGAAACTGCAATGATGGAATAAATGTGTTTCCTCAGTCAATCTTTAAAAAGAGAAACTATAGGTACTAGCAAATGGAAAAAAAAAACCCTCAAACCCAATAAACAAGTGCACACACCCCCCACCCCCACACCCCCCAATACTATCTGTGGCATAGGCATATGAATACTGGATAATTTTAACAGATCCAGCCAGGAGTCATGGCTGAGATGGTGACATGCTCCATTAGGTGAGAAATCATGGTTGGAATGGTCTTCTCTAAACCCAGAAATCTCTCCTCATGGAAAACACATGGCAGCAGGAGGAAATTAAGAGCTTGGCATGTGTGTCTCTACCTAGGCAATGAATTTATAAACACAGACTGTATGGGAAGAAGGTAGATAAGGACAAACGTGTTGGGCTTCATTAGGGAAGATTCCAAAATGGTAGGTTGGTCATGGTGTTAGGGTTAGAGTGGGGGGAGAGCAGGAAGGGGTTTAGAGCAGAACATAACTGAAACTACTTAGCTGCTGATCAGTACCTGGGCAGCAAGTGAGTAAAGCTCTGGGTAACCCCCATTTAAACATGTGTGGTTCTGGGTGCAGTGGTAAAGATTGACTTGCTGAGTGTACACAACACACTCCGGACTCCAAGCAATCACTGCTGGCTTATTGCCAGATGAGAAGCTATAAACATCTCTCTGCCTCTATGTGGTCTTTCTACTGTGTGTTGTGTGGCGGGTGGTATTGGTTTTAATTTGAAATAAACATCAAAGATGCATTGTGGAAAGAATGCATGTGCTTTAATCACTTTTGTCCTTGCAATGTAGTTGTGGGTATCTGTAACATTCTTAATTAGCAGAGGAACAGATGGCAAAAGCTTGGTTTAAAATGGAGCATCCACTGAGTGATTGTGTGCTGCTGCAAGCTTATTTGGGGAGCAGTTTGCCCTGTTCCCTTGGAGGGTGCTCTAATATAGGGTGCAGAACAGGAAGAGAATTTGTAACAGTTAGGGTAACTTTGTGTGTAGGACATATAAAGCATGGAAAACACCTATGCTTTCAAAACAATCCCCTAGATGCTAGTGTCTCATGCTGCACAAGGATCACTTTCAACCTTTATTGTCCTGCATACCTGAAAATTGTTGTACTCATAGGTAAATATAACACTGTGTCCATAAGATTTCTCTTTTCCCTGTCCTCCTTTCTGTGCAGAAGGGAACAATTCTGTTCTCTGCCAAATTCATGTAAGTATTGCAATGTACCTTACTTTAAAAAGGTCAACAAAACTAAAGCTCCTATATATATTTTGCTTGTGTACCTCCAACAGCAGCATTGTGCTGCTGTTGTTCAAAGCTGGAAAACATGAGAGGATTTTGTCAGCATTTCACCATGACACTTGTTTCACATAGAAAGCCAGAGGGCAAAACAAAGTGGTTTCTTTTGGTCCATGTAATATTTTTCAGAGAGCAGTGTAGCCCTGCAGGCACAATCACTGAGATTTGCGTGAGGTAATGTTCAGACTGATGAGATCTCTGATGTAAAGGCTGATTGATTAGTTGTGTGGCTCCATTCTCCTAATTCAAAACTTAAAAATCTTTTGTTTTTAAGAAGAGGCAGGAGCAAGGAGAACAGAAGGCTGCTAAAGAGAAAAACACTCTAAATATGGGGGTTTTATCAATAAAGTAAAAATACAGTATTTTCTATCCCAGAGGAGCTGGATTGTTTATTGCAACCATCCAATCTAGTCAAGATCACATTTTCTTTTCTCTTTTTTTTTAGACAATAAATGATGTTGAGATGTTTACCTTGGTGAGATGACCTATATTTACCTTCAAGTCACAGTGAATTGGGTATTCTTAGTCTGTGAAACTATTTTATATCACACTTTCTCCCTGCAGACTCTATGGAAGCAGACATAAAATGTTTTTAAGGGCGCCATTCCCTCTCTATATGGAGTATTTTGGACACTATAGTATCCAATGAAGTGGTCTTACAGCTGACATTTTTCCTCCATGTGTTGAGCTACACATTTATGTACGTTCTGAACTTGAAGTATGTGTGAACTTTTTCCATCATAAACTCCCTGTATCTCCTCACAGCAAGCAGTTCACAGAATAAACAGGTATTTTTTTGCTTGCCTAGACATCTTTGTAATCTCCAACTTTCATGTAAAACTGACTCAGAATTTTTCCAGGATACGAATTAAAATCTGCAGCTGTGCCAGTTTGTTCACTGATAAGATAGAATGAATAGATTATGCTTATTCAGTTAAATTGACAGGTGGTTTAATTCTGGAATGTATTTAGATAGTGAATAACTTCAGGTGGAAACTCTTCCATGTGCTTGATCATGCAGGAGCCAGCTCACTGGGGGCTGTTGTCTTTTCAAGGACCAATACAAGTTTTATAATACAAATAATCTTTATCACCGCGATTGATGTGGTCAGTTGTAGAACTAAAATGAAAACATCCCTGTTGGAACGAGGTCTTTTTATGTTGACAATCTCTCTGCTTTCTCTGTTGCTGCTGTTAAGAGTGTTTTGCTCAGCCTGGAAGCAAACTACAGCTATGTTTATTGAAAGAATAGCACTTGCTGAGAGGTTGACTCCTCTTGGGCCCCATGTACCTTCCCTTTCCTCTTGTAGAGCTCATCAAACCAGTTCAGATCCAGGAATACCCTTTACTAAGTGAGCTGAAGTATTTACAACTTAGTATTGAATGAAGTATTTTTAATTTAGATATTACCAAAACAGACATAACCATGATGTTCTTGGGTAACAGCATTCCAGTTGTCTTAGTATTCAGCTAAAAAAAGCTACAGAAGCAAGATCATCATTTCAGTTGTCCCATAACTGGGGTTGGACCCGATGATCTCTCGAGGTCCCTTCCAACCCCTACAATTCTATGATTCTATGATAACACAACTAAGCCTGAGCTGTTTCAAACTTTAGTCAGAAACACTTCCTGGACCAGGAGTCTTCAGAAGTTATTTAGCCACGTTGTTTCCTGAGTCATAGGAACTTTGTCCTGAGGAGTTCCACTCTCTTCCTAGCTTTTGAGGCTGAGTCAGTGAAGTTTTAAGATCCCTTTTGTCATAGTGATTCCTGAACACCATATGGGCATGGCTTTGGAAGATGTTTCTTAATTCCCAAAAGTGGAATAACAAGAGAAAATGCCTCATCACCCAGGATCTGAAGCTACTGCAGCTGTGCTTGCTTCAGCCTTTCAAGGCTGTTGAAGTTGAATTACATAGTATTCCCCCTAATGATAGGGTTTAGCACTACCTGTGGAGATGCAGACTTGTTCCTTTCAAGTCGGACTGTAGCTTGCACTAAAGTGACTGTGCAAAAAGAAAAGAAAGCTGAGGAAGAGATGAAGACCACCTAACCTGCTCTCCCAGTACTCCTGGCTGAGTAGTACTTAGGACTGTTCCCTGACTGGCTATGGATTCTTTGCAAAAGCACGGGGAGATACTACCAGAGAGAGTACAGAGAGATGGAAACATGACCTTTTCTTTTTAAAAGGATCATTAAGTTACTGTACTCAGCAGTTAGAACATGAAAAATATGCCTGGTGTGGTGCTATAGAAACCCCCATGAAATCCAATGAAAGGGAGTAAACAGCTTACTGTTAACAATTAGGAGGAATGACAGGAGGGAAAATAAAAAGGGATTTTTATAAAGCAAATTTTCATTTGCTACCTGGGGGATGTTTCCTTCTGGGGGGAGGGAGAAGGCAAGGTGGTGCTTAATTTTGTTCCAAAACACTTTTTATGGAGTGAACTCCTGATGTGGAGGAATGGCTATCTTCCTGGGCTTTCTAGGAAGGCAAATGCAGTGTTAACTTAAATTATGCCTTGTCTGCACCCTGCTGTGATCATACTCCTCCTCCTCCCACATCCTTTGCACATGTGAGTGGTGGTGCCAGGCCTTTGCCTGCTTGCCATTTCTGAGCACTATGCATCCTTTTTCCTGGGCCTGTACCCACAGACCACATAGATAGAGATGATTGTGATTTCCTTTGTATTCCTGCATGGAAGACAGAAACTACCTAGCCTTTCATCCACGTCTTCCAGTTCATCATTCCTTGTAATTCTGACACTGATTTGAATCCTGTGCTTGGTTTAGGGCGCTTCTATTACCTTTTGCTTTCACATGCAAGCAGCAGGAAAAGCTAGAGTGCTACAAGAATAGCTCCTCCATTTCAGCCTCATCATTTGTTACATAAGTGGCTTTATTTTCAGCTTTCACTTTCTGAAAAGCAAAGCAAAATAGATGGATTTTTAATCTCTGAAGTCTTGTTTGTGCCCTACTGAGTATAAGAGAAACAAGGCTGTTTTCCAGAGACAGACCTTAAATCATGCTTCAAAAATTCATAGTAAATTCCCAGAAGTGAGGCAGTGGGAGCTACTGCTGTCATCTGGAGAATAAAAACAATAAGAAAATGCCAGGCAAAAAGTCAGGGCCAGCCTCACTTAACAAATGAAATGGCAAACTACCAGCCAGTGTTAAGAGGAATACCCAAAGGGTGCTGCTTTTATCCCTGTACAATTGGCAAGGCTCCTGGATTGGTGGGTGAGAGAAAAGAGACTTGATACTTGGGCTGGGTACAACTGCACATAAGTAGACTAGAGCCACTACATCGTTTGGCACTTCTGACAACTTTATCCCAGGAGAGCACTGGGATTTCTGCTTGTGTCTGTTGAGTAGGACAGCTGCTCTGGGAGAGGAATCCTAATGTGCCCGAGACCTGAGTGGAAAGGATCTGTTGGCATTTCAGAGTGTTTCAGAAGTCCTGAATTGCCCTTTGCTTTTCCTTCTGGTGACCAGTTCTCTGACTTTTGCCCATTTGGTGAGTGTTTTATACTCAAGCTAAGCGTCTCTGAAAACCAGATAGGATCCCTTCCTGCTCCACACAAGGTTAAGTCAGCATTTCTGAAAGGGCTGTTACTGGTATAGATTATCCTTTGGTGCTCTTGCTTTGGAAACCCTGTACTGATGTGTAACCTTCTGTATTTGAAATATTCATCAACAATAAAGGGGCAGTCGATGTGCTTCCTGAAAGACTTAGTTCATAAAATATTTTGCTTCGTGCTCTATATAAGGAGTTCTTAGAATTAAATCATTGTGGATTACAGCATCTAACTCTGGTCCCCTTTTGAATGACAAAATATCTCTCAATGATCTTGATGTGAGAAAGTGTCTCCTTGAATTGTCCTCCTGTCCAGCTAGTCTCTTGACTGATTTGAACAGCCTTTAAAGCTGTAATGGCTACTGGGGAGGAAGAACAGACTCTGCTGAGAGTCTAGGTTCTCCAATAATTAGTAAGTCACTAGATAATGATGTTCCATCATCTTGATTGTTCTGAGTCTCAACAGCCCTTTTCAGACAGGGCCTTGACTCTTCACCTTTGCTGGGGACTTGACCGAGCCCTGGGACTGTCACACAGTGCTTTCCAAGTATGTGCTTTCTGTTCTTGAAGGCTTCCTGCTTTGACTCCAGATTTCCCTGGAAGCCATCTACTCTTATTTATCTCTGAAGCTGACTTTAAATAAGACCTGAGCTCTCAAGGAAAGAAAGCATTTTAAATGATTTCTCATCAAAATGTTGTTAGCAAGGCATACCTAAAAATAAACTGCTGCTCCCCTCCTTTCTGGAGTGAGCTGAGAGGACAACACTAGTTGAATCATCCGCCTGAGTCATGCAAACAGCTGTCGTTGTTAGATGTAAAGATGAACTAAAAAGCTGTCATTTGCTTGAGAGTATTTTTATACTTGACTCACTTGTCCAGTGAAGGGGAGGGTTTTTCTCTCTTTGCCTCCTTTCACATGGAAAATTACAACAAAGCCATGTGTTGTGGTAATGGCTGTAAACTCTGCTACTGAAAAAGCTTTACAGGAATCTTCCACCTCAGAGCATCTGTCATCCTGAGATAATTTTTTTTTTCCTTTTGCATTTGTGCAGAAGCTCTTTGAGACCCCGTGCAGACACCCACGGAGCCCTTCCCTCAAAAGCCTGGGCAAATACCTTCTCTTCCCAACCACATGCTGCCTAAAGTTCACTTTTCTGTCTGGACTGTAAATATGGACAATGCTCTCACCCTGACATCTCATGCTTGGCCCTCGAATTCATGGTTTTTTCCTTGCTCTTTCTATCTCATTCTCTTTTGGTTTATATTTCTGTATTTCTTGTAGTCAACTCTGCAGCACCTTCTTTACCTGCACTACTTTTTTACCCTCTTTTTTACTTTTTTTTTCACTCTTTCTTCTGTCTTTTCTCTTTCCTTCCTGAGTTTTGCTAGTGTTAATTTTCCTCTCCTGCTTTTTTATATTTAATTTATATATATTATATATTTCAATTTTCTCCCAAATACTGCTAGCCAGTAAGTCACAGCAGCATGGAGCTACTTTATCCAGTCTGACAATGATGTGGTCAGTCTTGTTTTGACCTTAAACCTGGCTCACTGGAAACCGGTGTATATCCCTGCACCAGGAACTCTTGCACTATGGGGTAGCATTACCTGAAGAGTAGGTCAGTGCTGCAGGATGGCACAACCTTGGCAAAAGATGTAAGTGCAGAGATGACTTTAGTAGTCTACCATGACAAAGACTAGAGTGTGCTACTTAAAGTTTACTTAGAGTCCTAATTTCTCTAGTACTCTGTCCAACTTATAATTGTGAGCATTTGCTTAAGCTCCCTAGTCACTTTTTTCATAACAAAAAAAGGGAGTTTTGGAAATCTGTCTAGCTTGTAACATAAAAAATAAATCCCTACTTCCACTTCAAGAGAGTGAAAAGGAGATGAAGATGCATCTCTTTATTCCTATGTCACCATAAAGCTTAACGTCACTGACTTAAACGGTTGTTATCATTATATCTCTGAAACAAGTCATATTTTTAATCCTTTTCTGGTTTAAGGAATCTAATAATACAAGTCTTCTAATGTGAACTGGAAGGCTTATCTGTTCAGTTTTAAGCACTTGAAGCTTTTTCTAGGAGCCACATTAAAGCAAAGCATGATGCTGTCTTTTAAGTGAAGTCATTTTGAAATTTATTATAGTTGATCTCAAACTGTTTAAAGAAAGTAATCATGATACTTCTGCAACCCTGTAGAACCATTTATTTATACTAACAGATGGAATTTATACCGTGTAAGAAGCTTTGAGGCGAAGCGTGAGGACAATGCTGACTGTCCACAGTGGCTTGTAGGCTGCACCATCACCTTGTTTTCCTCATTTATCCCTAACCAACAGGGTAATTGTTCCAATCTTTAACGTTTGTTAGTGTGCTTTTGAATGCCTTTGTTGTTTTGGTGTGCTTTCATGTTGTTTGCTTTCTAATCACCTGGAGACAACTCTGCAAGGAAAAATGGCAATGCCTGGATGTGACATGAAGCAGTCCTGGCAGGGCCTAGTGATCCTCCGAGTGATGTCAGGGGTGCCCTGCTCCCTGGAAACTGAGCTGTGTCATCTGGTAGGGCTGTAGGCTCAGAGTGGGCTAGTGCCACATCACATCTGCTGTCCTACTCTGGTGTCACGTCTGGTTAAATGTCTGAACTTTCCTTCCTTTCTTTTTGGTAGTGTGTTTTGTTGGAGGGTTTGGAAGGTTTTTGTGTGCTGGTGATTTTTCTGGGGTTTTTTGGTGGGTGTTTTTTTCCTTCTCTTGTGCTATAATTACTAACTTATTGCCTTGTATCCCTTTTATGGGTGAAACCTTCTGGCCTGTTAGGGTGGGGTATATTGGTGGATATGTGATGCTAGATAAATGTTTTAGCATAGCGTTTGACCATGAGAACTTGGATTCCTGAGTGTTATATAGACACCAGATTAGTAAATTTGGATTCCTGAGAAAGTGGTGTAGAGCTACCAGACCAGTGCAGTCTTTCCAGCATTTAAAGCCTTGCTAAAGACATTAATTTTTCTGTTAGATGGGAGATCGTTAACAAGTGTAATTTTGTCTGCCCTGAAAATAACTTTAACAGAGCCTCTTGGTACACAGCACAAAGGAGAGACACTACCATGAAGCAGCTATACTCATTAAATGCAGGAAATAAAGGTATTGTATAAAGTGTGTTGGGTTATGGAAAAGACCCATTTGGAACCCAGGGTTAACACTTTGCACTGAGTATTCAGCTGTTTATAGGTGCTACAAAAATTAATTTGTAGATGTTGTGCATTATTTCAGGGTAATGGTAGCCATATGATTATTATGTAAAATACCCTGGAAATTAAAATCCATTCTTTTGATTAAGTCAATATTATGTTAACTAATATCTGTAGCCAGAAGTAGGAAGCAGACAGCGTGGATGTGTTATGTTTTCAATACCATGCCTGAAGCCTCAAACAAATTGCTGTTTATAATGAAGTTGTGAAGTGCTCGCCCTGATAAAGCTTTATCATGTTCAGATTGAAGATACGTTTCAGCATATTCAGGAATTCATAATAAACCCCCCCAGGTTCTCTTTATCTTCTGCGTGGAAAACCATAGTTTGTACTTATCTGGTCACTTACCTGTCAAAACAGTTTCCCTGAGAGCTGGGGAAAATGAAGTGTGAGGCATATCGTTGTCTCCTTAAGTCCCACTCCATTTTTCTGAATGAAAACCTGCTGAAGTTGTTGGTATCCTTCCACATCAGCTGTATGCACATCTGTAACGGCTGGGATAAATGTCTATCATATCTCTGCTTTCCCCAAGGGAGTTCTAATTGTCCAGTAAATTATATTGCAGGATTACTTTTACATTTGTCTTCAGGCCCAATGCAACCAGGAGGCTTTTAGTAGCCCCCAGTAAGCTGTTCAAGCAATTGAGCTCTTCACGCTTTCAAGTAAAAAAAAATACATAACCTTTCTCTTTCTTTTCTACTAGTTTTATCAGCCATCTGAGTACCAGTTATCTTTCAATTCAGTTGCCTTCTAATAATTTTTCTTACAGTTCTTGTCTTGTGTATGATTCAATAAGGTGTAGCAGTCTGTAGCATCAACTGAAGCTTTACAACCAGCTTCCTTGTAGCAGTCTCTTCAAATCCATGTCTACCTCACCGTGTTAGCATCTGTACAGCGCTGTTTCTATGGGAGTAATTAGGAAAAGTTAAAAAAGAGAGGGGGGAAAAAAATCAGCAGCCAGTATTTGGGAAGGGGATGAGGAGAATGCCTGAAAGCCTTCCTTTCTAAGGAATTTAACAAGGATAACTTATTATCCATAAATTCATTATGAATTTTGACAACACTGACAAATATGTTAATGGTTCAGTTAAATATGTAGGGAGAATGCTTAGAGATTCCAAATTAGCAAATGCTTAAGTATGTGCTCAGCTTTGGAGGAGTAACGATCACGAACTCTGTAGGCTTGTTTGTGTGCTCCAAATTAGGGCCTTCTGTAGCAGGATTTATGTTTAGTGATGTGTTTGATTAGCTAGTGGCTGGTGTTTGAGCCCCAGTGCCCAGTTGCATGGCTGCAAGCTCCAAAGTCTGTTTGCTTTCACTGAAAAGCTATTTATTTTATGAACGCAATAGAAACAGTGTTTAGGAAAAACTTCCAGTGACTGAGTTATTCCTAAAATTTCATGAAATTGTGAAGCACTTTACCTGCCTCTGGAATGCAGCTATCTGCAGGGTAAAATGTAGCAGCAGGTCTTATGTAGAGGAGTTAACCTGTTCTGGCCCTGCAAGGCTGGGTGTCTAAGAGAATCAGAGTGTGAGGCTGTGTGGCTGCAGCCAGACCCACAAATAAACAGTATGAACTATGGACAATCCAAGGAAATGACAAAGTGTCATAGGAGACATGGAATATGCCATTTTGTATCATACTCTGTGGGATCAGAAAATGTCCAAAACGTGTTCAATTTTCTGAGAGAGAGTGTATTTTGAAGCTTAACTTTTTTGAAGTTGAGCTTGCCTTCTGTTTTAGTGGGGTTGATACTTCTTTCTGAACCCACTCAGTGGTTTTGATTACAGGTCTGGTCCAGAATGACATGGTGAGGGTATTTTCTTTCCCCATTTCAGCACTGTTAAACTCTGAGTGCTGGCAGGGCTGAAATATTAGTCGCTGGGAGAGATTTGCCATTATTTTCAAGAAGTCTAGTGACATATTGGTGCTCTGAAGCTTTTGCTTTAAATGAAGCTAAACTGACCTTAATGGCTGTCTTGGCTCTTATTCCCTGGTTGAACGCTTCTGTATCTGGTGAACTCTCAGGTCTCTGTTGCTGATCAAAACCAAATTGTATGCTTATTCCTGAACTCAAATGCCTCCCAGTGTTTTCCTATTTTTAGCTACTTAGAGGTGTTAGCTATTTGTAATTTTCAGATGCCTCAGTAGAAGAGCTGTTGGTTGGCTTAATGCAACATACTATTGAAGTGACTGGCATTCCTATCTGGTTTTCTTGTCCTTCTCCAGTGAGCAAGTAAAAAAGCAGTAATTAATCACTTGCAGGAAACAGCATCACCTGCCTTTGAAGATGACAGTAACCTTCATAAAAAGGACTTTAGACTTGTATATTAGTGATTCTGTCTGTGCTGTTGATGTTGACAATGTTGCAGCTGGTTTGGGGTTTTTTAAGTCTAGCATAATTTGCTTTTGAATTTTTAAAATTTTAATTAGGCTTTCATTGCCCATTCATCCATCTTATGCTCACAACAGTAATCATACTAGCTGAGGCCAGGTGTCTACCTAACCTAATATCCAGCCTGTGTCCAGTAGCAGATGTCAAGATTAAAACTGTAAGAAACAGGTTGTTTTTTATTCTTATTTCATGTGTTTTCTCTTGTGGGCACCATTTGTACTGGGGACAGTAGTGTCTACTCCCACTAGAACTTTGTAGTCACTTTTAATAGTCTTATATCTAGCTTGCATTAGATGCAGTTGACATTGGTTGGTTTTAATTTACTGTATTTTATGTTGGAATCAGCATGAATGCCTGGAGCACTGTGGCAAGGTAGGTGTTTGGGCCATCTATACATGCAGGAGGGCACCCTGGATATATTGCTGAGAACTTGGATTCTTTTCTGCACCTTAATAGAAGAGTTCCAAAGCATGTACTATATGTGCCATGTCAAATACTCTTACACTATGAACTAAAAATGCATGGAAGCAGTATCAGCTTCTAAATACAAGGAAAGAAAATAAAAAGTTAAATTAAAATACATATAAAAATAGAACCCTCCAGGAACCCCTAAACCCTTAACTCCCTTGAGGTCTGGCTTTGTTTATAGTGTGTGCTAACTGTATAAGGGGATGTGGGGAAGGGTGTTACCTTGGGCGTTGTTTAGCGGTTTTAATCTGTTTAAATTTGCTGCTCTAATCTAAGGGAGTTCTGGTGTTTCTGCTCAATCAGTGTGTCTTTTCTGATACTGTACCTCAGAGTAATTTCAGATACGAGCAGTCTTCTCTAATTGATTTTTATTCCCTGTGATATTGCATTTGATATGGCAATTTTTACTGTTAGCATTTCATCTCACAACACATCTAAAGTGCCCCAAATATAGTACTTTGTACTGCTTCAGTTTGCATACCAACAGCATGGGAATATTAAAGGCAGAGCTTGAATGATCTATTGGTATTCTTTACAGTAAGCCCCCATGTTTTTCTTTGAAGGTGTTGGCATGGCAGATTTGAAGCTCTTTGTCCAGGTCTCCTTTTATACTTCTGCTGTATATACCTAAGTATATCCTGCTACTTTTCTTAAAAATAAAACTCTACACATTCAAGTATGTATGCTATATTCCCCAAAAATAATTTAGTCATGGTAGTGATTCATATAAACGATGATTCTCAAACTTTTGTCATGAGAAATGTACAAATATACTCAGTTATCTTGTTGTAGATATAACTGAAAAATAACATAAAAAGAATTTAAAAATGAAAAGCTGAGAAGAAAAAACACATTTTCCTTCTAATATGTTCTGGAAAATCCTGTCATGTTTTTTGGCTCATCTGTGAGGGCTTAAAGAAATAAAAAAATCCCTTGCTCAGGTTGTTTTATGCTCTGCACGTGCTCTTACCCACAGTAACAGGGTGTTGGCAGCGATAGGAGCTTGCCAATGGGAAACAGCTACATTGGACCAATGGTGCTGTATTTAATTTCAACCTTTGGGCAAAATAAGGTGGCAGTGGTGAGCAGCTTATGATCAGAAAGTGTTAGTTCACTCCTTGACTAGACACCAGCAGCAAGGGAGGATGAGAAAAGAAGAATTAAATTTGTTTTACTCTGTCCCAAAGTGGTGTATCACTACCTGCAGCTGACTCAGTTGACTCCAGGTTTCGGGCTGTGTAACCCAATGTAACAGGTCTCCAGAGCAGCAACATAGAGGTTTTATTGAGAGACTAGGGAAGCCCTAGGGAATGAGAAGGATCATGTTAAGAGAGTGGCTGTTCCTTGTTTATTGCTTTTAACTTGATCTACCTCCACAGGTTATATTATTCTTGCTCTAGTTTGAATTTCTATTTCAAAGTCGTGTTGCTCTTTAGTAATTTATGAACAGAGGTTTTCATTTCCCAATTGTCTTATGCATTGGCATTAAAGAATGATGCTACAGGATTTTGAAATGACTCACTTTAATTTTTTTTCCCCTTCCCCTCCATATAATTACTCTTTGATTTAAGGTTGCTATTGATTTGTCCTTGGTCATTTTGCTATGTGGTTTCTTGGTGTAAACAGATAACAGTTGAACACCAGATAAGAGGGCATGAGTGACACTTCCCATTATACAGTGCCATGCTGTCAGTTACCAGGAAACATTTCCTGCATTTGAAAGGATCCTTCTATGGATTATCTTTTGTCATGGAGATTGTTTTGTGGTATTTGTTGATGTATGATCCTGGATGATAATGGAAATAATTAATCATACCTGACAAATAGTTATGTGCCAACAATCAGTTTTCTATCAAACCTACATGGCTTGAGCAGAAGGTTAAATAAAATAGGAAGAGTTTAACTAGCTTTCTGTTTACATGTGGAACCTTTAAGTGATGCTGAAGAACTATGCCTTTGGGGAAGTCAGTAAGAAAATCAGAGCTCTTGTCATTTACAGTTCTTATTTTACAATTTTGCTTCTAACTTTTAGTGTTTCTGTGGCATGATGCAACGTAAAGGTTTCCTGTGACAGCCAGTTTAGGTACTGCACACACAAAGAATCTCATGACCCAAAACCTAAAATCAGCCCAGAATTCTCACCCTCAATCCAGTGGGTTGGTGAGTGTGTTCTCTGTTATCTACAAACCTGCACATCTCAGGCATTGCATGGTTCACAACCAATGGGAAAACTCGCTTCAGATCACAATGCCGTTGATATAAATTGGCAGGTAAAGCAGAATGTTCTAGAACAGACTAATGCAAAGGTTGTTTTCTGATCTGGACTGCTTTTGCCCACAGACCTCGTGGAGAATCCCTGCATTTTTCAGAGAGTTCCCATATTTCTTCCAGTCACATTGAAGAGTGGTTGCAGACAGGCAGAAAATAATGGCCAGCTGTTGAGAGTGCAGATTTGGAGCTGAACCACTGTCTCCTGCTGATTGAATGCTAAAATCAGCAAACCGTGATGAAATTAAACAGCAGACCTCATAAAACACCGAGTAGCTGAGTTTTAGAAGTCTTCTGTTAGCATGCATGCATTCATGCATATAGAGGAAAAGACTTTCTCTTGCTCTCTAATTGCAAAATTAAATATAATTACATTTAATTGAGAAATCATAAACATCATTGGTCATCAATGAACATTGCTGTCTCCAGGTGAAAATGCTACTAGCACCACCTGACCTGGGGATGCCAGTTTTCCCAAAGGCACTGGGGAGGGGCTGATGAGCTTAGATGGAGGAGTTGTAACTCAAATGTCACAAAAAGAGCTTGAGTCTCACATAGTTCTTCCTGCTTCTTTTAGAAGTTATTGAAAGAGCTCAATTTATCCAAAGATGATGAAAATCCTGGAAAATCTCTTGCTGAAGTAGTTCTAGCTGTATAGAAGCAGGATTCTGTTTCTGGTAGCATCAATCCTGTTAGTAATGTGAAGACATTCGAGAGCTGCTCTGTCCTTGGCATGCTTCTCTTTTTCCAATAGAGAGCAGACAACCTGTCAGAGATGCTTGTGAACCCTGGCAGGAGTCTGGACACAGTGCTGATGCAGCAGCGGGTAATGGAAGGGAAATGCCTCATCACTGGGAACTGAAATCAGATTCTTGCCAGTGTGAAGTTCTTCTCCAAAGCCAAGGCTCAGCTCATGTACAGCCTGAGCCACAAAGGGTTGCAAGGAGAAATAACCTGAGCCTAAGACAACAGGGGCTAGTTTGCTTTCCTGTAGAACTTGCCTATCAAAATACATCAGTGTTTGCTGGGCACTTCCAGGGGACAATAACCCTCCCAGCAAGTTCCCCTGTGGTAGTTATAGCTGCTGCTGGAGGTGGGATTTAGCTGTGTGTGACTAGGAAGCCAGAGTGGAAGCTGCTGCCTGACTGGTACTTCAGTTACCTGAAAGGCTAAATGCTGCTGGACTCACACGAAAAGGCTTCTTAGTGACAAAGAGGATGGGATGTCTGGCTGACTGCTTTCAGCAAGAGGTCACTGGAAAGTTTGTCGCTCTTAGTCTGAAATACAGAGTACTCAGTGACTTTCAGAGGAAATAGCAGCGTTCTTCCTCTCTGAAAGATTCTTAGTGACAATCTTTTCCTCGGGAAGGATTTTTTAAATCCTCATTTTGCTTCTGCTTTAGGTCTGCTCTGATTGTCAGATGGTGCAGGGATGTTGCTACATTTGGATGCTGATTGTGTCATTGCCAAGGCTTTCTAGCGCTCAGAGGAGATGCTGTTTCATGTCTGTCCATGTGGCAGTCACTGAGAATCCTGCAGCAGCAAACGGGGCACACACAGCAAAAACCATCTCTGTCCACAGCCTAAGGAATTCTGATTCAGCAGTAAGCACTAGAGAGGTTCTTGGTGTCAGAGCCTTCAGATTCATCTGCCTCACGCTTTCTAACGCTCAGGAATCCTGACAGAATGCTGGTTAATATCCTGTGCGTCTTCTGGCTTTGTAGCACGGTACAAATAATTGATCTAGGATCATGTTTTGCCTTTATTGCCATGCAGCTTGAAAGATGCACTAGCCTCTTAATTAGAGCCAGCTTTTAGTGAAGATAATTAAAGGAACAGCAACGAGGACCCACAAAGCTTCTTCCATTTTGACAGTGTCAGTATTTTAGGCATTGCATCCAGGGGCGAGAGATTACATCTTCAGTTTGCATTCAACCCTGAATGCTCTGAGGATGTTTGGAATTGTTCAGGCAATGACCCCTGTTACTCAAGGGCTAAAACCTGGAAGCCCAACCGGTTTTACCTTTCTTTCTTGGTTTTGTAGTTGCTGTTTCGTATCTTGCTCTCTAGCTTTGTTGTCTGGTCGCTTGTGTTGGTTTCTTCGGGGGTGGGGTTTTGGTAGGGGGGTTGTGGGGTTTTTTGGTTGTTTTGCTGTGTTTTTCTTGAGGTGTAGCGTATAGAAAGGCAGGGACTCCGACTGTGGTGGATCGAAGACAACTTTAATAACAACTGAGCAAACTTTTCTCCGCTCTCGATGGCTGAGGCAGCAGCCTCGAGTCAGTTCCAGGGCTTTTCATGGATATTAGATCCACAACATCCCTGTACAAAAGGTCGTCCCGTCTTGGGGGGACTCCTGCTGTGCAGGCATCTTTCCATCTGCACCTTCCTTACCATGACAAAGCACTCCCTGCCACCTCCCTGCTAAAGGAATTTACATCTCTAAAAGACCCTCTTTCCGGCTCTTTCTCTGGCTTTTGCAGCTTGTCTCCAACAAGCAGAACTGTCTCTTTTCCAGGGCAGCTCTGCCATTTCCCACATTGAGGCACCTGTTCTGAATCATGGGAGTGACAAAAGGAACATCCCAGGGATCTCTTAGGGTATTTAGTCTTAGTAAGTGACCACTAACGCTGGTTATACCTGATGGAAAGTTCATTGGCACCTACCACAGACCATGCTAAGTGCAAATATTGGGAAGATTACAGCAGCTCTAGTTTGAAGAGTTGATGTGTTGTTAGCACCTCAGTCCTTCCATGCATTTAAGAACCCACCAGAAAAGTCTGATGAACTATAAAGTCCGTATAAATTGATTTTGGGAAATCTGTTATTTCTCTTTGCTATGCTTTTTGGGGAAATCATGGCAACTTTGCAAATCTGCCATGTGTGCAGCAACCATACCCTCTCACTTCTGTGTCAGAGTCGGTTTCATCAGAGAGATGACTTTGCAAAGTAGCTGTGAAATTGTTTAGAGTCATTAGAAGTGTACAGAGGGAGCCACAGGAATCTATGGACTTCTCTGAGGACCCGCTTGTACTGGATCATTTGAGAAACTTAAAAACATTGTGGAGGGCAGGAAAGGGAAGAGGGAAGTCCATTATAAAGAGAACCTTCCCATTTTATTTCTCGGGGAAAAAAATCTCAATGCAATAGACATGCCTTTGTAGTTAAGTTTGTAAATCTTGCAACACAGAAGCAATATTGTTCCTACAGAGAGATTCTGGGGGCAAGGAAAACATTCCATTTTTAAATACCTTTAAAGGTGTTAGGTCAAGGTGAAAATATTTTTCTTGATTTGCAATGCATTTATACTGTGTAACACATTAAAATAAAAGCTTGATTCCCATTCTATTTAGAGGTCATTATGAATTCCTTTTAAAACAATGCATGGACCAGCAAATTCCCTATTTGTAGTGTACCATCTGTAAGTCTTACTGGATCTATTTAATTAGATTTCAGTGCAGCATCTGTAGCACTGGTAAATTCAAATAATTAAGCTTCATGATTTCTTGTGTATTATAAATGTCACAAAACTAGTTGCTGCAGAGCCGATAATTCCTTTTTGTAATTGGAATTTCTGTCATGAATTGTTTCCTCTATTAGAACTCTGAAAATAATTTAATATAATTGGGTTCAAATTGAATTACTTTTTGCTGTAAGTTCACACTTTTTATATCTTTTTCTAATGTGTTTTATTTTATTTTTTGCTTCAGTTAAACTTAAGAGTTTTTAGGGAAAACATATAATTACTCCTTTATTAATGCAGCTAAAATAACTGTTTTGAAAGAAAAAGGAACAGGGAAACAGATATAATGTGACCCAGATGCAACCTGAGTTGTATTTACCCCAGAGTATTACATGCCTGTTCCAAGACTTGAGTTTCTGAATGCGTGTTGCTACCTGATAATCTTGGTTTCATTAAGAAATATATATCCAAACAGCACCATAGTCAATACCTAGATGGGTGACACCTGCCTCTTGGTACCTGGTTCAAGGGTTGTTTCTATAGTTTTCAAGGTTTTCCAGTAGTGATATAAAAACTCCTTTGAGTAGAGACTCCAATGTCATGATCTGTGGGCTTTGCTGTAGGGCAGCTCACAGAATGTTAGGGGTTGGAAGGGACCTTGAAAGATCATCTAGTTCAACCCCTCCACCAGAGCAGGATCACCTAGATTAGGTCATATGAGAACATGTCCAGGTGAGTTTTCAATGTCTCCAGGGGAGGAGACTCCCCAGCCTCTCTAGGCAGCCTGTCCCAGGGCTCTGTCACCCTCACAGGGAAAAGTTTTTTCCTTATGTTGCATGGAACCTTCTCTATGCCCACTGCCGCTTGTCCTATGTTGGACATCACTGAGAAGAGCCTGGCTCTGTCCTCCTGACACTTACCCTTTACATATATGTAGATATTGATAAGGTCACCCCTCAGTCTCCTCCAGGGCAGAAAGACCCAGCTCCCTCAGCCTGGCCTCATAAGGAAGATGTTCCACTCCATCTTGGTGGCCCTGTGCTGTGCTCTTTCAAGTAGTTCCCTGCCCAAGACATCCTATCCCTTGTGCCTGGCAGATGGAAAGCTTATGTGGTATATTCTGGGCAGATATGAAATCCCCTCTGGCTTTGTTTGTCTCCAAGCCATGTGAGGTGTAGGTTAACCCTGCTCGGAGAGGTTGGCTTTATCAGCTTGCTTCTGTCTCTGCATTAATACAGCTGCCTGACAGCCCATCAGCTTCCAGCTCCATGAGCTCATGTCATCCTGGATGTGATGGCTAGCAGCCTGGCAATGCTAGCCGTCACTGCTGAGGGCACACAACAAGGTGGCTTCAGAGACCATGGTAGCACTGTTGATTAGTAGGCTGTTGTATTTCCTAAGTTCTGTATGATGGCATTGTTCTATGAGGCAGAAGGGAAGACAGGGACACCCTACAGATGTAGTTCTCTGCAGGACTCTTTGTGCTTGTTTTGTTGAGTGGAGACTCTTGTTACACAGCACGTTGGGTTAGGATTTGGAAACTGAATGGAGCAGAAGTTACCTGGCCTTTGGCAACTGAATGTGAGAGAACTTTAGCTTGAAATCAGTCTTACATATTTCAGCAAATACCTGAAGTTATCTGGGTCTGGTCATAGACCAGCCCTTGGGAGCAGATCTAAATTTAATTTCTGTGTCTACCTTCAAAGTTTTGGGAAACAGTTGAAAACTTAAGCAAGATGTACTATAAATGTTCCAAATCCAACAGGCAAATAAACCCTTTCCACGTAAAATCTACTTATCTTTTTGAAATCCCTTGGTTGATAACTTGATTTCCAGATTTCTATGGCTTCCTGGCTTATGACATTTAAATTCTTACCATTGAAAATAACAAGATTAAACCACTGAAGACTGTGAAAGATACCAGTTGATGATGTAATTTAATTGGTAAAACACTGATGTTTGAGGCTAAGGATTATTTTATTCAAGACTGATCTTTTCAACAAAGCTGACACGTGGAATATAAAACCTGGGACCAGATTGTTGTTTACACTGACACGTAGCTTTAGGTGTTGCCCTGGTGCCCTTAACCAAATGAGTTAGTGGAAAATCAGGCACTTTGATCTCATTTTTGGATAGGACCACAAAGCTCTCACTGTTCTTGCAATGTAAAGGTGTCTTAACAAGTCCCTAGAAGTGCCAATGTACTCAACACCCTTAATGGTGCAATGGGACACCATTGCTCTTACACCTCCCCCTTTCTCTGCAGTCACCAAGCGTGTTTCCACTTCAGGAATCTGAAGCAGGGAGATGATCTGACTTCTGGTTTTGACAGCTTGCTAGGTGAAGGGCAGAGCCAAGAATAAAATTCAGGTCTCTGCAGTGTGATCCTGCTCTAACTGTCCTGCCTGGTCCTTTCAGCCTGCTGCTAGTAGAGGCTTCGCTCACCCAGCTGTAAGCAAATTTGGGGACAGCCAAATCTTACTGTAATTGTGTGTGTTATTCTTACAACTGCGATTAATGACTATTCTTTCAGCTGTGGGAAGTTGGTACACTTGAATCTTACTGTTTATGTGGTAATAATGTCAAGTGATGGAAGGTTTGCAGTGATGCCTGTGGGAAACGTATTTATTGAGTATTTATTACAAATCCCTTGCTGTAATGGAAAGTTAAGCAGCATGGGGAGCATGCTGAATAGGTAGTAAAGAAGGAATCAGGGCAAGTTAAAAAACTCTGTAGATATAGAAATACTGATGCTGACCAGCTCTTGAGAATTGTCACTAAAACATGTGGAAGCCAGTTCCAGTCTCAGTGAAGATGATTGTGTCTGACTGACCAGTGATACTACCACACTGGTACCATGACAAGATGCTGCTTAAAACATGGGAAGCTGGCACTCTGACTCCATAGAGTTGTGAGTGAACCAAAGATGACGTGGGATCAGAACAAACAACATGCTCTATAGCTTTGATTTCCAGGGCAGGTTGTTGAACAAAAAGGTCAAGACAGAAAAAAGGTTCAGTTTTATAAATGTCAGTATTGCTGGCTAGGCACTTACTGTGTGGGCCACGCATTAATCTCTCACCAGGGTGAACATTAACGTGGCAGTCCTAACACATTTCTGTAACACTACTGTCTTTTCCAGTGATTAATGAATTAAGCATTATTCCATTATTACCACTGGGAATTGAGTGGAATCAGGTATGATTCATAATTTTCCATTTATATGAGTTATCAGTTTCCAAACCATCTCTAAACGAGTGATCATTTCTCTTTCAAGGGGTTGTTTAATTATGTGTTTATTTTAAATATGTTACATGTGATTTATGGACCTGAAAGCATGTTTTAATGTCTGAGCAGTAGGTTTTGTTGGAAATAAACAATTAGGTTTAGGGGTTGTTCTTACATGTGACTTTTTTCCTTCTTTTGTCTTGTTGCATTTACTTTGATTGACAGATTTACTTCTTTTTAATATTCTATTTTATTCTTCATGTAAAAACTCAAATTTTAGCCTTTTCTTTTTCTATCCCACACAGTTCTACACATGCCAGTCTACAAGGAGTTCAAATGCTGTCAGCCTAATGCACAATTGTTATTTCTAAGCCAATGTAACTGCAGTGAAATAACAAGATGAATAGAATCACAAAGTCCAGTACTGGAATACTGTTATGAATCAGGTTTAGCCATTAGCCAAAAATCTGCTGAAACAACTCCAATAATCCTGTATCTGCAGAACTAAGTGCACCAGATATTTTTTCAAATACTATGAAAACACAGAGACTGTGTTTTCCTGCAATGTACTTTATTATTGTTGTATATTTGTGACTTTTCTGGAGTCCCATGGAGTTTTCATGATCAATATGGATTCTCTGTTAGCATAGAACATCATCAACGTTCATAGGTATGCCACCTGGCATGTAACAGGACTTGTAGTGATGTGAAAGCCTTGGAAACATAGATAAAGTTGATGTTTGCTGGCATGACAAGGACAGCCATGGTAGTCAAGTTTATATCTCTTACTCCTAAAGAGATGTTACAGAAGTTTCTGAAAGGTAACTGCATGTTTCTCCAGCAGTGGCTAAAAGGCAAATATCGATCAGCATGGTTGATGTAATGTTGTATATTAAGACTTTTGGCGTGTTCTAAGTGTTCGTTAGGCTGTTTTGCTTATACCACGGTTTTAGCAGCATTCAGGCAAATAACAGAAATGAAGATCAATAAAAGCATTAGGAATAAACATGCTTCACCCAAGAGAATAAATACATTGTGTTGCACCTGAGCAAAGCATCAGCTTACGATGTAGTTCATGAGAAAGCATGATGAGCCAATTGATGGATGAGTTGTCCCAGATTCCTGTCTTCTGCTGGGATAAGGGAGAGGGAAGAAAAGAGTTGCTCCATAAACTATTGATGGTCCCTTAAAGCTGAAATTTGTTGTTCTTAGAGTGGCTGCAGGAAGAGTTGTGATGCCTGTGACTCCTGCTGAGCTGTGCTCTGTGGGAGTTGAGACACAGTGTTCTTTTGCAGTGGATGTGGCTGTCATTTTCTAAGCTTGATGCTTATGTAAAATGTGGCTTTTAAGTTTGTGGTGCGGGGTGGGTTGCCCCCCCCTTATGCAATAGTAGTGCAATTCTTTCTGATCTATGGTGTGTCATCTTTACGTAACCATTGCAAGTTGCTGAAGCAAAGAGAAGATTCTTTTTAACTCCTAAACCTTCAGTTTTCATTTCTAGTGACCCCTTTGGAGGGGGTGGGGGCCGTGTGCACATAGATTCTGAAGTAGCCTTTAAAAAAGTGCATCCTATCCATATACTCAGAGATGCTCCCAAATATCATCATATAAAAAATACAGACAGAAGAAAGTAATTTTGGAGGAGCTCTCATCAAATGCCTTTCAGACAGTTCTAATTTCTTAATTCTTCTCATATTAGTAGCTAAACCTGGAGATGAGGAAAATAAGTGTATCCTGTTTATTGACCATATTGCTTCACTGATATAAACTTCTGTATTTTAATGAATTCTGATATTTCTAACTGGGTGTTGGGAGAATGCATGCAATTCAGTGCTAAAGGGGAGATTCAGGAGCGTTTATAACAGTTGGATATCCTGGTGGTGTGTTTTGCTTTCAGAATAGGCATGCTGAACAAAGCAAACTTTATAGAAACACAAAGTAACACCAAAAAAAAATCCACAAGCAAATGAGTCTGGAATTCACCATATTTTCTCATCTCCCTCTTTCTCCTTGTTGCTCAGAACTGCTAGAAAAAGATCTGTTTTCAAGGATGGCTGGCATTTGAAATCCTTTGAAAACCTGCTCTGACATCCCAAAGTTTATCCTTCTAAATGGCACGCTATCAAAAAGGAAGTTAAACAAAGGGTATGTATAGAAGAGCACAGAAAATATCAGAGGAAATGATTGTTGCACCTTGTTATCTCAAAAGCACGTAACAGCTAAACTATAAAGTAATGCTGTGTAAAACTGGGACAAGAAGATATTAAAAGCATGGTAATAAGGGGATAAAAACTTGAAAAGCTGTATAGGTGATAAGGTTTCAGAATGTAGGCTTGGAGAAAACCGAATTTAACCAAGGAAGTAGAAATGACAGTCACAGTGCCTGAGCAGCAAAGCAGAGCGGCGTTAAAGTGCAGGCTGCATAGATGAGAATTGGGCCACAGTGAAGGGAGGAAGGGAAACCTGCAGCAGTTCTTTATACAGAACAATGAATGACTACTCAATGGGGTTTTAAAAAGCCCCCAAAAGTTGCTTTATTTTGTCAGGATCCGCTATATTTTTTTGTGTATGTGCTCCACAGCCCACGATCTACCTGCTTTCAAGCAGGAAGCAGCTCCCTTCACCACCTGTAATGTGCTTCTCCCCAGGGTATCTCAAGTCTCTTTCATTTTTCTCGTTAATCAGCTGTTTTCTTCAGCAATTAAAAACTTGCCTGCACACAGAAATAAAAGCATTGGTAGGCAACAAACACACCACAGGCCCTCTCCTCCCTCCTACTGTTGTTTCTGTAGATTCCTCTCTGTCGTGAATAGAACTGGTGGGAGTATTTTTTTCAAACCTGGTGTTTCTTCTGAACAACAAAATGCTTCATAAGTACCTCTTGAATGTCCTGCTTTCAAGTGGGGATGTCTTCCAAGCTCCAGAGCTCTCCTGGCTTAACTAGTAAGAGAGGAGCACCAAAAACATTCCGGTCTTGTTTATTTTTCCAACTGGAAAGGAGACAGCATGGTAAAATTCTACTTGCAGAAAAGTTTTCAAGTATTTAGGAGTTTTACTCCACTGGGAAATAAGGGAACAACTTTGAAACTCTTCCTGTGTGGATGAAATGTCATTGTCCATGATCAGGGCTGGTAATGCGGGATCCTGCGGTGGCTTTGTCAGGCTGTCATGGCAGGCTGGCTGTGCTCGAGCACCCTGATGGAAAGTCCTCTGGTGTTACTGAGGGTAGCTGCCAGGCTACCCTAGAAAAGAGCTCATACGCGGCTGTTGGGGTGACTGATGGGACTGAAGGGAGAGTAAGGCAAAGGCAGCGCGTTACAGCACGCTTCATTGGGCAAAGGTAATGGTGTGAGCTCTGCCAGGCGGGGTGAGAGATTTGCTTTCAGAGAGGAGTCATACTCACAGGAGCACTGGATTTCCTGCAAGGCTATAAGTTAAACCCATTCCTAGAGCTTTGCTGGGTAGCAAGAAACACAAGATTAAATGAGCTGAGTTCTATTATTCTGAAATAATGTTCTGTAATGATCTGTTTTGTGATAAGCACAGGTGTTTAGGAAGGTATCAGTCCCTTCAAGCCCCAGTCATGGGCTCCCCAGAGGAGCACAGCTTGCATTAGGTGTGGCTCCAGTTACGTAAGTGGTGAGGATGTCTTTCTCAAATCCCTGACTAGGACCATGAGAGCGGCTAAACATTACTGCAAACCAGGAAAATTAAACAGCTGTAAAACTTTGGATAGGCAGGACTCAGCCCAGAAGGCGGCAGGGGAATAAGCTGCCATGCTACTGCACCAGCACTTCTCTTGCATGCATGGAGACGTGCAGCCTGGTCTGCTCTCATATTTGAATCAGTGCAGGACTTGACTCTGCACACAGTGCAACGGGCAGCATACTATTTCTGTAGCACTGTTGCAATACATCTGAGGGAGAAATGTCTTAAAAATAAACAATAAAGGTTTTAGTGTAAACAAGGAACAACTTGAATCCATTTACATCCTGGATTTTCAATTGTCTGCCTCCCGTATTGCAGTGCACTGCTTTTAGTTCTGACTACCTTATTATAGCATTTTTAAATAACAAATAAATATAAATACCTCATTATAATATTAGTCATATAATCTGGTGAGCTGGTTTGATTTATACAGCACAAGCTAAAGGGTGTTATTTGGCTCGTATGTACCCACAGATGCGTGCCTAGTCATGCTGTTTTATGTACAACACAGCTGCTACTGTGTTACCGAGTTTTCCATTGCAGTGAAATATATTTTTCCCACGTACAGGCTGATTAATCAGCCTGTATGCAAAACTGAACCTGGGCTGCAACTAAAATCCCCCATCCTCACCCAGGACTGGCAGATATCAGTGCAGCTGAGCGAGGCGTAGTTGTCATCTAAGGGGTAGAGGAGGAGGGGGCTGCCAGGGTGGGAGCTGAAGCCCTGTGGGAAATGAGTCCCATTGGAGATGGTGAAGGACTGTCTCCTGTGTGTGGGACCCCACAGTGCAGCAGGGAAATGGGGGTGAGGAATGCCCCCCTCAGCCAAGAAGGAAAACAACTCACAGAATCACTAGGTTGGAAAAGACCTTTGAGAGAGTCCAACCATACGTGTCCTCTACTAAACCATATCCCTGAGCACCCCATCTATCTGTGTTTTAAATTCATCCAGGATCCGTGTCTCAGTCGCCTCCCTGGGCAGCCTGTTCCAGTGCTTCATAACCCTTTTGGTGAAGAACTTTTTCCTAAAGTCTGATCTGAACTGATGGAGAACTGACTGAAAGCCCCAGTCCCTGCCCCTCCCTGTGCCACAATGTGGGGGGAAGATGGGCGTGAAAGGGCTAAAGTGAAGTCTGCTGAGAAGAAAGGGGTGGGGGAAAGGTGCTTTACGTTCTGGTCATGTTTCATGTCACACAACTCTAGTGTCACTGGGTGTGTAGGGCAGTGTCCTAAATTAGAGTTTTCTTTCCTTCATTCTGTGTTGAGTCTGTTCTGCCCATGACACAAGTTGCAGGATGATCTCTCCCTGTCCTTATCTTGATTCTTGAGAGCCTCTCAATATATATTTTCTCCCCTGTCCAGCTGAAAAGGGGAGTAATAGAGCAGCTTTAGTGGGTGTCTGGCCTCTAGCTGGGGTCAAACCACCGTAGTGTAGCAACTGCAGGTTTTAAGTGTGGGTTGTGCTGTGTTAAAGCCATCCACCACATCTGCATAGCTACACCTCTTTGTCCTGCTGTCTGTGCCTTTTCAGAGCTATTATGGGGATATTTTACTAAGTAGAAAAATATGTGGGTGCTTCAGTTGTGATGCTGGCTGTGTCATGGGGATGTGCACTTCCATCCGGAAGGTGCAAGTCTGGGATTTAGAAAACTGGCTTGATCTCATGGCCTTTCAGGTTTCCTGTATGACCCATGTCACTAAACTATGGCGTCCCCCAGCTTGCGGTCCATACGCCTTTGGCATGGGAACATGGGTACTAGCTGTTTATGTAGTGACTGCACAGATGATGTAGCAGCATTTGTGAGGCTCGCAGAGATCACCATGCTGTGGCCCCATGAGTACCTTAGAGAGGGGCTGTAGGAAACAGTTTCCTCATGCCTCAAATGACTCAGGAGAATTCATTTTTCCCCTAAGCTAAAATCTCAGATGCAGAATGTGCTAGGACTTGTCCCTGACCTTTCCTTTCCATACTTGCTTCCTATTACTCCTCTGTTCCCCTGTATCCTTCCATGGTTAGCTGAAATAATCAGGGTTCCAGCAGCAAGGCTTGCTGTGATTCGACTGAAGAACCATATGTCGACTCAGCAGGGCAAAGTCACCTATAAACTATTTTGGTTTTTTTTGAAGGGGAGGACAGATCTTGCATGGAAGGGGTAGTGAAAATCCCTCTCCAGTGAAATCATAGAATCATAGAATTGTAGGGGTTGGAAGGGACCTCGAGAGATCATCGGGTCCAACCCCCTGCCGAAGCAGGCTCCCTAGGACATTTCACTGAGATAGGTATCCAGACGGGTCTTGAATATCTCCAGAGAAGGAGACTCCACCACCCCCTGGGCAGCCTATTCCAGTGCTCTGTCACCCTCACTGTGAAAAAGTTTCTCCGCATGTTGGTGCGGAACTTCCTATGCTCCAACTTGCAGCCATTGCCCCTTGTCCTGTCTCCACAGACCACTGAAAAGGGGCTGGCTGATTCCCCCTGCATCCCTTGCTTAAGATAATTGTAAACATTAATTAGGTCCCCCCTTAGTCTTCTCTTCTCAAGGCTGAACAGTCCCAATCTTCTCAGCCTTTCCTCATAGGGGAGATGCTCCAGGCCCTTTATCATCTTCGTAGCCCTTCTCTGGACTCTCTCCAGGAGATCCCTGTCCTTTTTATACCAGGGAGCCCAGAACTGGACACAATACTCCAGGTGGGGCCTGACCAGGGCAGAGTAGAGCGGGAGGATCACCTCCCTTGACCTGCTGGCTACACTCCTCCGGATGCACCCCAGGATCCCATTGGCTCTCTTAGCCACCGAGGCACACTGCTGGCTCATGGCCAACCTGTCATCCACCAGGACCCCCAGGTCCTTCTCCACTGAGCTCTTCTCCAGCAGGTCATCCCCCAGCCTGTACTGATAGAAACGGTTGTTCCTTCCCAATGGCACCAGCATCCATACTGCTAGGTAAGCAGTGCAGTGATATATCAGTCTTGATCTTTCATTACAGGATTCTGCTAGGCTGGTCATCTTTCAGCCTTTAACAGAGCAAAATACACATTTTTAAGTGTGATTCATCCAACTCAGGCTAACTCTGCTGTAGTTACATTTAAGCCAACTGGTCAAACTTCTTTAGGAAGCACTGGAGTGAAGCAGGCAATTAATTCTCTGATGTGATTCATCTGATCTGATTTGGATACTTGTGTTAAAATGAGAACCGTGCCTGCTTCTGCCTATTGACTAAAAGAAACCCACACAACAAACATGGATGAGTCCTACTGTTTGTATCGGTATTCAGAAAGCTTCTGGCACATGATCATTCTGCTCCTTAGGCTTTCCTTTGCCACCTCAAGTGACATGTGGTCCTGAGTGGAGCAAGAGTTTTCTTATTAAATGGCACTAAATCTTACTGAGTCACTTGGGCTGCAGAGTTCTAACTTTCGCATGACAGACTACACGTGCAGTTCTTTAAATACAGCAACACTGTATTTTAGATTATAGCCTATAGATGGCTGAAAGCTCTCATCACTGGGACGTTAAAATGGTAATGTTCTAAAATAGATTAATATAAAGAAGAAATGTGACCTGTTGAGAAGAGATTCTTACAGACTATCCTTTTTTCTTATTCCACAGAAAACAATTATAGCACCTATGTATTTTTCAGTATCTTCAGTATTTTTCTTTAATATGATACAGAAAAAATACATGTGCAGAGTGATACGGTGTCCTGCCGAGTTTAGAGGTCTCAGATTTGTTGTTGTTATCCTGCAAAGTCCTATTCTGCTGTAGCAGTGATGCTAACAGGCTCTTCTAAAAGCAAGTTCTAAAAGCAACCCTCAGCATTCCTGCTGTAACCCTCGGAGCACTTCCATTCGGTGGATAATGATTAGAGGGTCGTTTTCTGTTAATCACAGGAAAGCTTTTGGCGACCTCCTCCTTGTGAAGGTGGCTGTTAACATTTCAAATGTAAGGTTGAATCATATTGTGCTGTGTAGCAGAATAGAAATTCTCAGGATGTACAAAGCTGCCTGAAACCTTGCTGTAACAGTCAGTAGTTTCCCTGCCTTAACTGTCTGATTGTCTTGTTTTTCATCTGAGCAGAAGAAATGGGTTTCTAACAAAGCAAGTGGCTTCTGTGGTGCTTTGGATGTGAGGGGAGATGATTATCATTTCCCTCTACCACCATACAACTCTATTGACTGGATCAGAATCGCTCCTGATCTGTCCCTTCAGAAATTAGAATTAACTTTATGAACTGGGAGAAATGGTATTTTTTTTCCTATTTGATATGTTTTATGAATGATCCATAATTTGTAATTTTAAGTCTGGCAAGTGCTTGGAAGCTGAAACTGGAAATGGTGGATTTTTAAGTTTCCAGAAATTCATTAAATACATCATTTCCTCGTGAAAATCTAGTCCCTGGCAAGCCCAAGCAGATGCTGCACCGTTTATCAAAAGATTATCATCAGAAGGGAACTTCTCTTTTGTTCGTTCTTTCTGTGGATACAATCTGGTGAAGTAACAAGTATTGATTTGCCTCTTTTTTTTTTAATTACCATATTCATTTTACCAAACTTTTCCCAATTTAATTTATGTAAAGAAGCCCTAAAATATCTGTAACATCCTCAAGCAGGTTGTTACCATTAAGGATTTAGAAAATAACAATGTGCTGATGGAGAGAGACCTGGGTGCACAGTTCTGACATTTATGGCTGTTTCTGTAAAGGCCAGTTTTGTCCATCAAAATGCTTGTGACATCCAAGTGAGCCATTTTTGAAAAATATTTCTTCTAATTGGTGTGGAAGGGACAAGCAATACTGATTCTAGCTAGACACTTGCTGGCTGACGCACAGCGAATACTTCTTAATAATATCACATTTTGGTTAGCATGTTGGAGGTGGGGAGAAAACCAGGGCTGTGTCTTACCAGTGCCCTTTATGTAGCATTTGAGAGAGTTGGGTGAGTGGACATGGTAGACTTTGCATTTCTGAAACTATGTCCAGTTGTCTGTTTCTTCATAGCTTGCACTTGCAATCTGCAAGAGCTTCCAGCAGCTCCATTCATGTTAGTTAATTGAGATACTGTTTTTGTCAGTGTATTCTGTGACTGTCCTAGTCTGTTCCATGTTATAACATGTTAAAATATTTTTTATCTTAGAGGAGAACACTATTTTGCACATAAGTTTCTGTTCATAAGGAGAGACTTTCCTATGGGTATTTAAAGTAACACTCGTAGCTAGCAAGCAACCAGAGTCATTCTCATTGACCAGCACCATGGTAGCATCCTTGATTCATTGGCAATACCTCTTCTCTAGGGGACAACCAAATAACCCATAAGGACAGCTTTTAGATGGCGCAATAATGTTAGCAGATTTATGTGTGTGACTTTATGCAGACTCAAATCCGGAGAGACAGATCTGAGGCTCCTTGCGGAGTTGTTCTGGGATGAAGCTGGGTTACTTTACTCCTCTATTGTCCCAGTGAGATTCCTTTTGCTGTTAATCTTCAGATTAAAGGGATAGTATTCAAATGGATTATTAAAAATACTGCTGAAGACTGGCAGTCATCCATTTCCTTACCAAAGACCTTCTCTGTGTCTCATTAGAAGCTATCAGAATCTCTTTATTGTATGCTGGAAGAAACCCTAGTTAAATTCAAAAAGAAAAAGGAAGATTATGAAGCTTTGAAAGTCACATATCTTTTGTAATATGCCAGAGCTAATGCCCAGCTCAATTTCTAGGAATCTGCTGAAAGATTGTCTCTCTTGTCCTTCTGTAGCCAGAGGTTCCTGAGGCCCAATGTCTTCTGAAGGTTTTCCATCCTATTTGTTGACAGTTTCAGCAGCGTAGTTAGCTGTGCTATCTGTAAGAGGATGAAGAGGAGTCCAAGGCATGGATAGTATCTAAACATCCAGCTCCAGGATAGTCTCAGATGAGGAGCTATCTAACTTTGCTGTGGGGAAAGATCCATCCAGTATAAGGCTCCAGCACAGTGCATGTGAAAGGGTCTAAACTCATGGATGTTCCAGAGGTATTCCATTCTGTCCCCATTTACTCTGTCTAAAATCCATCCCTTAGGTTCATGCAAGTTGTGTGCCTTTTTATTCTTGCTTTTTCTGCTAAGATTCCTCACAGAATTTCTGAATCATTTCACAGATTATTTTGTTATAACAATTGCTCTATTCCCATCTCTTCCAGTATTGGGCGTTCACATGCACATCCACACTTGGATGTGTTCTGAAGTTTCCATAATCTCTAAATTCTTTCTGAATAAGCGTGGGCATTGAATGAGCAATTAACATGCTGCACCAAGTGGGGAACTCCATTCTGTGAATCCCAAATAGATATGGTTGTGTCAATCTGATTTTATTTTTCTTTTTAATTTTTATTTTTAGGAAATACTTGTGTATAGATAAGCATGGTTCAGTGGATACAGTGGTGCAGGGCTGATGATTGGATTTGATGATCTTGAAGGTCTTTTCTAACCTTGATGATTCTAGGCCAGAGACAGTATTTAAGACTCTATTCAAGTTGACATACAGACTTGAGATGACAGGTCATAGGGACAGCATTGCTTGAAGGAGAATATTGACCTGCAGTCTTGCCTGTGAGGGTTAAGGTGGTTCAGTTGGGATCTGGATATGAAACACCCAGGCTACGCTGTTATTCACTGTCAGTTCTCATCCTTTGCCATTTTGCTATTTGACACTATCAATTTGAAGGCCTTGTCCATGGTGAAGTTACTTACTGGACACATTAGGCAAGAACTTTGAGACAATGCTTCATTTCATTCTAAAAGTAATCAAAGACTATACCTGTTGGCTTTTCCTCCCTTATATGGAAATGTCATTTGGGGCAGAGAAATATTTTTGTGATATATTTATGGATTTTTTCAAAGAACTACAGGAATGGATCAGAAATGGGAGGCTGGGTTGGAAAACTATACTAAAAAAGTTAGGTTGGTGGAAAGTACTGTTCATTAATGTTATAGAATGTTTCTGTTCAAGTGCTCTGTAAGCAGGTAGTTTTATTGTTGTGTTCCATGTTTTTACACCATCTGGAGAGTAAAAATTTCAAAGCAATTTTTTTTTCCTTACTTTCATCACTGTGTCAGAAGTTTCCTTTAAATGCTTTGGGAAGAGCAATTTTCTCACATAATGAATTTGAAAGTAAGTTTTGACAGATTGAGTCCCCCATTTGTCTAATAAGTAGAGTCTGTAATCCAGTATTACCTGGTGGTGATGGGTGCTGAGAATTTCAGAGATTTGATTTTCCAACATTCTAAATGCAAAATGATATTTAAAAAGTGGTTGAATTCTTATTAGGAAGTTATATGCTCTTTAATTATTTTACACTTTAAAATTCCCTCTGAAACAAACAACAAATTTTAGCAGTAACAGCTTAGAATATTTTTATCAAAAATCCTTATTTTAGTGTCTTCCAAAATCAGTTTATTAGAATGCCTGGTTATATGTTTGTAATCATAAAATACATATTAAATGGAAAAGTAATTTGTTAGTGTTCTAATGCAAATCAAATTGAATAATCAATCAAAACCAGCTATTCTGAACTTCTTTTAGAGAAGGTCAAGCAAGAATTAGTATGGAGTGGTGGGCTGGAATGAAAAGGTGTGATTGAACGTGTTCCATCACACAACCAAGAACATTTCAGAGATTCCAAAGTTAAATCAAACTAAAGCAGTGAGTGAACAGGTGAGCTGGCTTGCCTTTGAGGTTTACACTGTTGCTCCACAGTAGTGCAAATATCTAAAAGTATTTCCTGTGCCTTTAAAGATGAATTAGTTGTACAGAGCCAGTTTGAGTGCCTGAAGACACAATATGGTATGTAAAAGCACTAGACACTTGCAGAAGGTAATTTCTTTTTAATGTCCTATTCCTTGAGTCATTTGGCTATATCTGAATCTCATCTTTTATGTTTTTGAAGACTATGTAGAAAAAAACTTAGGAACCACCAAGTCGGGAGCTGCTGAGCCCAAACATTTATTTTTCTTAATGTCATAATTGGTTTTGTGATTCCTTTTGAATCCCTTCTTTCTTTTTATGTCATAGCCTCTCTCTTACTCATTGAATGTTTGGAGCTAGTACTGCTGGAAGTACTGTCTGCTGATGGATAGAGTATTTTTCATGATTGTGCTGTTACATTGAGTATCTGGAAGCAAAGCGGTTAACAATTGGCAGGCATTTGGCAAAGGTCTTGCTGGTTGCTCCTTGTCTTGATGATGATGAGAACAAGTTTGGGGCGAGACTGCTTGGAAAATGTTTGTTTTATTTTCTAATACCAGATGTAGAGGGATCTGCATGTGAAGAATGTTGTCTAACAGTTAAAAAAAATGGAAATCACCCTACACCAAATGTAAGCTGGTGTTGTGTAATCGGAAATAAATATTTCCAGAAGACTTCTAACAGACTGAGACTGCTACACTGAGTGGGAAAGGAATCCCCTGAAGAGAAAGGGCATTTTATTGGTTTTCTAGGCATTTTGTATTGCTATCACAATACATGTTTCCAAACTCTGTTATTCTGACAGGGAAACCTCATTCTAAAGGGACAGAATAACTTGGAGGAAAATTTGAGGGGGAGGTGTCTCTTGTTAGGGAAACCATCTGGTTCAGTTTGAAGCTTCCTGCTCTACTCTTTGTCTATAGTTGCAATGACTGTTCTGTACGTGTCCTGACACTTGGATCTAGTATGTGTGACAACTACTGTAAACCAAACAGAAGCTGTATGTGTGAAACTTGGGTTCAAAAAATTTTTTCCTGTAGAAATTAATTTATTTTTAAAGCACAATTTGAAAAGTGTATTAGAAAACATTAATTTATTAAAAACATTTATTTTCCTCCCCCCCACTTGTTTCATAACACACTGAAATATTCCTTTGGATTCTTTTCTCCTCTCCACATTCAAGACATGTGCCTTGTAGACCTTAAGTCATAGAAGTAGCATCCCTACTCCTGTGAACAGCTACAGAAGCTGATGGCTACTGCTGAATGTAATGGATTAAAAAAAAGACTTAATATAATTCAAAATGACTCCATGCATCTCTTCACCATCTTGAATAACCTTTTAATGTCACTAAAAGCTGTGTGCAGTTGTCCTATTTTCTTGCCTACTGCAATTAGATCAATTTAAATTTTTTATAAAGCACTATGTATAATGACAAGTGAATAATTCAAAGTGAGTGAGGGTTGTCCACCACAACCCAGCCTTTTTTCCAGAGTAACAGATGCAAATCTTTCAATGGTCAATAGAGAGAGTTATTTGTCTCTCTTAAATTCTCAGTTTAAATAAAATTGGATTGTGGGCAAGAGAATCAATAGCTTAAATAGTTTACTTAAAAGCACTGAAGAGGTCAAAAAGAGCCTTTGCAACAGGGCAGATACATTGAAGGGACTGCTTTGTGCTTAGTCAGCTCTTAGCCATGCTGCTGCCAGCCATGGCAGTATTTATGTAGCGCTAAGGTATGGTGCAACTACATTGGTGTCTTCAAATGGATGGTTTTAGAACAAGTGTTTGAAACTTTTCAGTTCTGAAGAATATTGCAGCCACAATCGAACTCTCTTGAGGTAAAATCCCAAATTTCCTGAGGAGCTGAACAGAATGAGTAGATTAGTCTTCAGATTTGGATGTAATGAAAATGAGAAGGGAATGATCTGTTCTCTGGCAACTGATAGCACTGGTTTGAAGACTTTAGGGGACTTACTTCTGGTGTTCTTTTTCATTGTATCATCTGAGTGGCTCTAAGTAATGGATTTCTTACATGCCAGATGTTGCAGGAGTGTGTTTGCTGCAGAATCATTAATCCTTATTCACAACTGGGGTTGTAGACACTAAATAGCCTAGAGTTATTCCAGCACTGTTTAGAAGAGTAGTCTGAAGCAGAAACTGAGTCTACTTTCTTCATGAACAGTTTATTTACCTGATATTTCCCGTAAGCACTTGTCTGTGGATCATTTGCTGCTGTTGCACTGGATTTTAATAAATGTAAGCTAGAAAAGCAGAATTGTTATACATTTTGCTAAAATTCCAAATTAAGGAAGCTGAATACTTCTTGGGGTTAGTTTAAATAGCAGAGGTGAATTTTTTAGTTCAGCTTCTGAACAGAAACATTTGAAGAGCAGGAAAGGGAAATCTGTTTCAATGAAACCAAAACTGGGGTAGAAAGCATTTAATTTTTTAAAAACTCTATGCATAATGTCATCTATGAAAAGAACTCAAAACAGAAACATGCAGACAAAGCACAGTATTTCGTTTCTTCTGTGGAAGGATGTTTTGCATCTCTGTGTGCATGTGTCCTGCTTTAACCTTTTATTTAAACTTTTCCAGTTTCTTCCAGTGATAAAACTTTTATGGAGATTGTAGTGCTTGCTCCAAGAACTCCAGGATTGCTTAGTGTGTGTCCAGGGTGTGTCATAATCCAGTGGATGAACACGGTGCTTATGTCTGTATGGGTTATGTTCTGCTAAGTTTTACAGCATGTCAGAAGGAGGGAGAGAACTAAATGCCAGGGATGAAAATTTTCCACTGTATTCCATAAATGTGCTGACTGTGAGGACTCTGATCTTGTGCGATTTCAGGTCAGCACCCCAGAAATATCTTCTCTGATGGGTTGAGAATGGAGAATCTATGTGGCTGAAGTTTGGTAGAGGGGTAATCAGTTGGTACAGCAATCCATTCTTTTACAAGCAGGCTGCTGGATGGTGTGCTTGGGATGGTGTGCTTCCTCTGAAATTGAGAAATAATAAACCTCAGATGATTCCAGCTTAATCTTTTTTTTTCCCCCTGCTTCTGGCCTGAATCTGTCTGGAAGGACATGGGAGAAGCAAACAAGTTTATTTTTAGTTGTCCTGTATTGTATGCTGATCATAACATAGCACAATAAACAAAAGATTTTTTGGGTTGTACTTTTAAAAAATAATCATATCTGAACATAAATTCTGCCTGAAACAACTGGAATATTATCTGACGAAGAAGGTAAAGCTTGGATGATTTATTTTGGTGATTTTGTGGCTTGGTTAAAGTGGAACAAAATAGGACTGGTTTGCCTGATATTAATGCTGTGTGAAGCAAAATGTATTTTAAAGAAGTTTACGAAAATAAGGTTCGGAAAGCACAAGAGTGAGATATATATATATCTCTCAAATTTAATGCATAAGATTCTTGGTAACCTGACTACTGACTGAGGATGAACGGATCAGTACTAAAGCACTCTGTTAGAATGGTTCCTGGAAAAAGTGTCACATCATTTATGACCAAATAAACATCAGAAATAAACAGATGAAGAATATTATCACAGAATTATAGGGTAATATAATTAGCTGTAGTTTTGCTGGGTTTATAAGTAGCCTTTTGTAAGTCAAATCTGGTTTGGGTTTTTCTGCAGTGAATATGTTGAGCACAAAATTTAGCTGATGCAATAAAATGGACAAGCTGTTCAGTCACATTGTATGTGTTTCTACGAGGCTAGATGCAACTCAGATCTGTTCCCAATTGATTTCCAGAATTCAGTGGCAGCTCTTGAAAAGTGACTTGCCAGCCAGTCTTGTTCCTACATCATCATTATAGTCCCTATTAAATCTTCCTCTGATGGATTTGACAATAGAATCTGCAGCTGAACAATCAAGAAATTCCTTGGAAAAATACCTGAGGGTTGTGTGTCTCTGTGTGTGTGTATATATATAAAAAATAGCTTTTTAAAAATAGAATCTTGTTAGAGCACAGCAAGAACCATGAAATAATTTACATGTTTTTCCAGTGGAGTAAGTCACAACTTCTGCACAGTATTTCTAAAAGTGTATTTATCTTGTTTGTAATTAAATTGGAAATGTTGATGTAATTGCAACCTGTGCCGCATGCAAAGCAGAAAACAACCTCTCTGTGTGTAGTTCAGTAGGAAACTTAAAAAACTGCTAGTTGAGCATAAGCATATTGCTGCAAGGTCCACAGGACAGAATTATCCCATAACATGGTGCAGGATGAGATCTGAGGGTGCTGCAACAATACAGAGCAGGCTACAGCCTCTGTTCATCGGAAGATGCTGTTATCTACTCAGTGTTTCTACTGTAGTGCTCCTACAGGCCTTTGAAACTCTCCTCTCTCCTGCAGTAGTGTTAAGATTTGCTTTGCTCTGTACCACTTCGCTCGGAAACCTGCCACACAACTAACACTGCTGATCCTCTTTGGTGTGCAAGCAGAATTGGTCAACAAAGGTAAGCAGGCTCTGTGTGTTCCACACGCAATCCCAAAGCGCTTTGGTGTTAGGCACTTACAGCTCATCAAGAACTGAGGTTAAGCAGCTCTCCTACCTGAACTTGCAGCATTCTGTAGAGGCATACATTTAATATATGGTTTCATCGAGTTCCAAGGAGGAAAGGATCTCCCTCCTTTTTTTCCTCATGAAGAAGGCATGGCATTTTGGTTTTATACTTACATGGAAACCAGACTTTGTTTCTCTGAACCATACCCCTGCCAGGCTTTCCCAGGAGAAGCTGGGGCGCTGCCTTATTCTTGCAGTGGGCAGCGGTGACACCTTACTGCCTGCTGGCACAAGGATAAGGAAATTCAGTGCATGCATAGGTGCTGGCCTTGATCATTGCAACGTCTTTCTGGATTTGTGTGGGAGTTTTGGCGGCACAAGTGACTCTACCACATGATGGATAATATGTTTTCTTAGTAGTAATAATTAATGGCTGTTAAAAGTGATTTAACATGGCTTGAAACCTGGTGTCAATATCAAAGACGTATATGTCTTTGAATTGTATACAATTCATGAAAGAACAAACTAAAAGAATGCCCAACACTAAGTGGTAAGGTGATAGTATTTGTACTGGCTCATTTTACAAAAAGGAATCATCCTTTTTTATTATTTCTGCTTATTAATCTGCTGTTAATAAGATCTGAATAGTTTTTGAAAACATGTTCATTTACTGAATCCTCTGAGGGAGCAAACCTTGAAAGGAACCACGTCATCTGAAGTATGTCAGGCACAAATGACTGATATGTCTCTGTCTGCCAAAATTATTTGGCTTCATTTGGCTTTCTAAATGGGTTTTTTTGCAGCGGTGTCATACATAAGAAATGATTAATAGAATGAGGAAAATGAGGAAATCAAAAACAAATCACAAAATAATGTCCTTCCCTTGTGTTATTACAAGGTTGAAAAATTCTGAGACATCTTACAGCTGTTAGAAACCATTGCAAAGAAAGCTTTTTGCCCAGCAAACAGCTGAAAAGTAAGCATAAAAAGACATTGCCATTTTAGCAGCATCTTTTGAACTTATTTAAGTCTCTCTTCTTGTATGCTAAAGCCTCAGAAACACTTTCCCTTATAGTCTGGGAATTCTTTTTCTTTGAGGTATGGATGAATCTGTGTTTTTTTGATCTATTTTATGTTCAAGGAGATTAACGTATATTCAGGATAATGAAAACAATTTCAAATACACACTGAATCTTTGTTATGATTAAAGGCTAATATTACCTCCCTGCTGAGGTTTGCAAAACCAGAGCTCTCAAGTTTAGCAGGGCTCAGGGACATCTTCCTCACTCAGGGATGTGCTTCTGGACTACCATAGTGCATTAAGAGGTTCATTCCTTGCCATGTTGGATTGCAGAATGTTTTGTTGGATGGTTGTGGGGTGTTTGGTTTTTTCTGTTTGGTGTTCTTGTTCTGTTTTCTTGTGGGTTATTTTTTTAAATTTTTGTTTTTAACTGGTATAATTCTCGCTAACTTTTCCTTTTGCTAAGTTATTCTGTGATATAAACTTAAGCTGTGAGGTCAAGGTCCTGTGTCCTCCTTTTATTTACTTATTTTCAGCATGTATTAAAACACTGGCAGAGCTGCTGGAGTGAGTTTGTTTGGTTTTGGTGTTTTTCCTCCTGTACAGTTATGTAAAGTATTTTGCATTTAGATCTCTGAATATGACTTAATCTACAGACATACTGCAGCTCTGACTTCTAGCTTCAGACATCTGCCTTCAGCTCCTCATGTATTTGGGTTGGAGAAAATAGAACAGGGAGGAATTCTCTTTTTACTTTGCTCTGCAAAATTCTTTGTTTCTGTAGATTACCTGCATCTCTAGCTTAAGAATTGTTAGTTTTGTTATTTTTTTAGATGATAATGTGTCTTTTTCTCCGTGGACCTCCTTTTTTTTTGTTACCAGCTTCTAGTAACGAAAAGATTCATGGCATGCTTGTGAGTTTCAACCCTCTGTGAGTTCATAGCTTCATGTCATGAAGAGATCAGAAAAACCTTAAAGAAGGCACCATGAACACACAGGCTTCTCACATGAGACCTATAGAACACTTTCTGTTATACAAAAACAGTTACTGTGCATCTCTGAAAGCACAGGGGTGGTTGTCTCGGAGGACTTTGATGTGGAAAGCTCCCTCAGGAAGCATGTAAGTCATATAGGGTTTCTAGCACAGTGGTGGCTCGGCTTGAGCATCCCTCTGCCCTGGCACTCCTCCCAGGACAGATTTAGATGCCAGCCTCTTCTCGCTCATCACTGTACTGGGGACTAGCTGTGCCGGGGCCGTGTGGAACTTGGATGGTCCAAGGATGCTGGTGGATGGAGTTGGCCACTGGTGGGAAACACATAGAACAAGGTCTTTTTCCTACCTCTTTCTTTTGATTACTGGTTGGGATTACAGGCCAATTAACCACCATCTCTGTGCCTGACTCTGCTCAGTTCTTCACTGTAAGCCATGACATCAGCAAAGCTGTCAGGCTTAACTCCTCTGGAAGAGGTGAAGGGTTTTATTGAAATTGCTAGCATGGGTTTCTTACAGACATGTTGTAAAATGGTGATCTACAACTACCATATTGGTATCATTGTAATTGTGCCTTATAAATTACAATTATATATAATATGAAATAAAACTATAATTTTATCGATACATCAGAGGCTGTAGACTTCCAACTAAAACCTACTTTCCAGAGCAGCCCTTCTCTTGAGGTAGCTCTAACAGTATGATTTATTGCAAATTTGGAAAACACAGACTCATGAAATACCTTGATTTTTTGAACAACCGTAGCTCTACTTAATAGAGCAGAAAATTAGATCTATTGAATTCCTGGTAACTATGGAAAACAACTTATTGCATTATCATATGTGTAAGATTTTCTTACAGGCAATTGGAGAACTTGAAGGCATTAACTCAGGAGGAAGAAGCAGGACATTTTCCCTTTTTAAAATTCTTAATTCTGATACTTGGGGGAAAGCAACATCACCTTGTTATACCAGGCTCATCAGGCTGCATTTCAAATGGTGCTGTGATTATCATAGTTGGCTTTGTTCACTATTAGCTCATCTCTTCCATCAAAAGCATTTGTGTTTGCCTAGTCCTGAACTAAATCTTAGCCTGTCATCATCAGACAGCCAACTTTTATTTTGATAAAACCAAAGTAAATGGGCATCTGTTCTGTGTCCATTTTCAGTGCCTTGCAATATGCTTCTGAGACGATGCCATGCATCTAAGTCAGCCCTTTCCCCTAATTTTAAACATATTTTTAGTATTTAAAACATTGTGACATTTCTTGCCACTAACTTCAGATTTCTGGAAAAAAAATCCCTCATTCCACCAGAGCTACAGAATCTTTTTAGAGCTGGAGTAAGTGATATACTTGGAAACGTTTTCCTTATATGATAAGGGCCTCTGGTTTCAGTGAAGTATCAGTAGAATTCTCTTTTCTTCTCATCTTTCCAACCATTAAAAAATTTTTTTATTACATTTTAGAACCAAGTGGAATATATTCTTCTTTGGAAAGGCTAAAACTTTTTTTCTTAACGAAATCTTCTCGAACTGTGAATAGAAAAAATTTCTTCCAAATGCTCTGGCAAACTGAAGCATTCACATTTTTTAAGGACAGCAGATGTCGACTTCAAGAAACGACATAATATCAAAAATGTTACTCTGAATCAAAGTGGGTTTTTTCATAGAAAATATTCAACCAGTCTAACTGTGCATCACATCAAGGGTATTACTGACTGCAGCTTCTGTTTGAAGGGGGAAAAAAATCATCCCCAAATGTTAAAGCAGCCTGTTGCATTCTCTCTATATTTTCTGAGGAGTGAATCCATCTGACAACTGTTTATGTTTGTCAACTTTATCCAAAACGAACTTTTCTGGGAAAATATTACCAAGGTAAGTGCACTGACAAAGGTAACTAAGGTAAAACTCTGCTTTGGCAATGTTTCCTCGGGGAAATATTTTATAGACAGAAATCATGTTCTCAAGAGTGAGGAAAAATCATTATAAGAGGAATTTCATTATTGCTGAAAAGAATATAATGGGTTTCTATATGATGGAGGAAGATGGTATCGCTCATTTGAAGCCTCTCAATGCACCAGTGACTCTACCATTTCAGTGAAATGCCAAAAGAGATGCATCGTATGAACCCCAGTGTCTTTATTTACTGCAGTGTATTATCCTGGCATATTCTTCATTGAGCAAGTGCCACTGAGCAGAGCTGACATTTCAAAATAGAATTCTCTTTCTTTTTTTTTTTGTTTTAACGCTGTCTTGCAATTTGGTTGATTCCTTTTCAACTCCTCCTTACTGTGAATTTGTTCTTCTTATTCCTCACCTTTTGCTTTTCCTTTCCTTTTATAGGCTTGTTAACATCAGTTAAGTGATGCTCATTGCCACTTAAAAGACTTTGGGGAAAAATTTGAATTTATAAAGAATTTGAATCTGAAATTGAAGGCTTATATCTGACTATCAAATTGTCTTGGGACTGAGAATTCAGTACCATGCAGGCCTGGTTTTATTACTCTTAGGTAGTTTGCTTTCTTGTTATAGCTAAAAATAGAATGATTTATGAAGATAAATAAGATTCTCCTAATTCAGGAAGGGCTACAGATCACATGTAAGTCAAAATAGTGTGAGAATATTAATCACTCTGTCAATCAATGCACCATTTCTTCATTTTAAGCCAAAAATTTGCCTCAAATCTTAGAATAGTAATCCCCAGTTTTAAGATACACTCACCAGTCCACTCCAAAATGCCTTTCACTGTATTATTCTCATTTATAAATCAGGAAAAACTGAAGCAAAAGGGGAAGCAGAAGTAAAATGAGTTTTCAGAGTCCCATTCAGCTTCCCCCAGCTCCCATTATACTTCACTTGTGATACGGCTCTTTAAATAATCATCTCCTCTTGATGTCATGCTGCAATCATGGTCATCTTTGCTCATTGTGTCCTTTCTGACAGCAGAAAAGAGGGATGAGTTGCTTTTTTTTCTTCGCTACCACAAGCGAGTCAGAGGGCTCATCAATATATACAGAAGACCTCTGAAAGCAAATTTAGCCTCAAATAACTTCAGCGGTCGTTCTGTCCTCGAGCCTGAAGTGTGCAAGTTTTGGGGAAGCAAGTTGGTATCTTTAAGGGGATGAATAAGCTTCCATGGAAGTAAAGGAGACCCAGTCTGCAGTGATGCTGATGGCAGCTGTGACATGTGCCAGCTCTACCAGGCTTGGCTGCAAGTAGGAAGAGGGAGCTTTTTTTTTTTTCAGATTAAGGTAAATCCTACCTCTCTGAGGAGCAGCTGAGGCTGGCATGGGTTCTTCCAGGGAATAATAGCTGGGTAGAGTATCCCAGGCTTGTTATGATCATTACCACACTGCAGTTTCAGCCCCATAATATATATAATTTCTGGACAGCAGAGTAGCATGAAAACAAGCAAAACTGCTCCGGAGCAGGAAGCAGCCTGGTGCTGTACCACAGGGTTCAGCAGAGGCTCCTCACCCTGTGTCTACTGCCCTCATGCATCTGCAGCAATGTCAGTGCCTAGTCCAGCTCAGGTGTATGCAAGCAGTGCAGGGGACACGAATAGAGGAAAGGCATTGCATATGCTCAGTTTTCCTTGCCAGTCGTTGTGCACTGTAAAACCAGGAAAGGCTTCTGTGGAGAGAAATGTGGGATCTAGTCAGCCCTACTGTGGTGGTCACTTGCAGAGTAGCTTTTTGGTGTGGTGTGGGTGGTTTTGGTTTTTTAATAGCCCCACGTCAAAAGGAAAGGGAATGCCTTAGACATAACACCTCTGTATTGTCCAAGCACTGGTCTCCTAGAAGTCTTTCACCTCTCTCCAGACTTAATAGGTTGTCTTAGTGATTGCCTTGCTTGGTAAGGAAAGTGAAGAGGATAGTTGCATGGTGGGATTATGATCAGTAGAAGTGTTCAGGTTCCTGAGTGCTGCTTAATGACAAATGGAGGTTGGAGGTGCTCCATCTCTCTCAAATCAAGGTCTTTGTACATCACACTGGTGTCCATGTATTGGGTTCCTTAGATTTAGGTACAGCCTCCAGGCAAAAATAGCATTTCTCTACTGCCCTGTCTGTTCTGAAAGGATATTTCTGTTTTTCCAGCTGTTAACACTGGAGTGTTTTGCACATCTTGATTTCCAAAGCCCAGCTGTTGATTATGTGCTCCAGTAAATGTCCCCAGGTGTAGTTCTCAAACACTCACTTCATAAGTAATATCCAAGTGCTATGAATGCTGATATAGTTTAAAAAAAACCAAACCCAAACAAGTAACAGGAACTCACAGCTGAGGACTGGATCCTTTTCTGATGTAAACTGATATCCCTCAGAAAACATATAATTCAGAATGTTTCTGCTGGGTGTCAACATTGGGGGTAACATGGCCAGGTTGGATGGGGCTTTGGGCAACCTGGGCTAGTGGAGGGTGTCCCTGCTCATGGCAGGGAATTGGGTCTAGATGGGCTTTGAGGTGCCTTCCAACCTGAACCAATCTGGGATTCTGTGACCCTAATATCTAGAGGTCAGGAGACACAGTTATGTGGAACCACTTTACACTTTTGTAAAAGCAGTTTTAAAAAACACTCTGCAGTTGAATTTAGGGATGTTTGTGGCAATTCTTTTGCAAGGGTCATTGACTGTACAAGGATGAAAGTTGTAGGCAATCAAGTTCTGTCATTTATTTTTCTGCCTTCTGAAAGAAAAGGCCATATATTTCTAAAGAATTTGTTGAATTTTACTCCTTTTGACTTTTATTTAACATAAAGACTTTAAATGAATCAGTTTGGGAACAAATACATAAAAGCACAGCATCAGATTCTTTGGCATACAGTAAATTACCAAGAATACACGTAGTCTCACAATTTCTGCATATGAAACATGTGGCACTGTCTGGAACCTGAACTTCAAGGTTCTAGATCATAAAACGATGAATTTATTTTACTGTATTTTGATGGAGCACTTCTAAATTCAGAGTTGACATACAGATGATGAGAAAGAACATGTTCTCTGCAACCTGAGCTTATTTGGCTGGGGATAGGTTAAAAAATACAAATTTTAAATAAGATCCCAACTCAGTGGGGTGTAAATAACTTGCCGAGCGAGTTGTTGCCAAGCTGTGACCTACACAGCTGTTTGTTTGAGAACTCTTGCCCATACTGTGATTTCAGAGATGATAAATGTGAAGCAATTAGCACTGATTCATGCTCCTAAGTGCTACTTGAAGGTTCAGTCGAGAAACTGTGCTTTTGTATGATTTCCTGTAAGTGGTGCTTCAGCATATTTAATAAGGTCAGTTATAATACATGTTTGAAAACTGCATAAATGCAATCAGGAAAACATCCCTGATTGCATGAATAATAGTTGTTGCGCATGCTTAAAATGCAGTAAATTAGGATGTGATATAAATTGAGCTCTAGAGACGTTTTTACATTAATAAACTTAAAATCTGGTGGATTTTGACTAAGTGTTCTGATTAAGCAGTGATTTGTAGAGAGTGAGGAGGGAATACCCCCGTTGCTGGAGAACAGGCGGTTACAGACGTCATGGAACCAAATCCGGTGGTGGTTGTGTTAGCACCTATGTTCAGGCAGTCGCAGTGTATCGGTGCAGGAACAGGCTTGGAGACCACCTGGCAAATCTGTGAATGATGCAAAGTTACATCCAGGATTGTGAGTCAAGTCAAAATGTGGGGGTAAAAAAGCCTGGCCAACTAAAAGCTGGCATTTACAAGAACAGCGATCCTATCTGTGGTCTGCCTAAAATATCAAGGCAATGTGTTATGGGGTTCATGCTTGTTTAGAGTAGCTAAAGCATATGCTTGTTTGTCCTAGCAAGAGCCTAAAGCTTGTCTTGACTGTGTGTGTCCTTTGATTGCCCTGGAGTTTGTTTGAACTTCATCAGCTGAGTCCTTTGTAGAAGTTCTGACCTGAGCTGCTGATGCACACTAAGATGGGTGGGCTTTGTGCAACTAAAGTGTAGATGGCACGTAGATAAAGTGTATTATGAAGAGGTCTCAGAAAGGTGATGATAGGCAATGTGCTTGTCCCTTGTTCTCTGCTCCTTGCAGTGTCAGTGAAGGTAAGAGCACATGTGGGGAGCCCTTTATTTCAGGGGCTCAGATTGGCTAAATGTCAGGTGAAAACAATTACCAGGGCAGTTGGACTCAGAAAACCTATGAGAGAAATGACTGGAAATGTCATGTGCTGGGAAGGAAAGGTTGGGCTTTGACCCAACTCCACTGATTTATGACTCAGTGTTGGTATACCTGATAGAAGAAATGCTAAAGGGATTAATGAGGAGCCAGTAAACTTTGTAGCAGCTCTTAAAAAAACTCAACACAACAACCAAACAAAAAAACCCCAGATGTTTAAGTAGCCAGCACTAACAGGAATCCTACAAAGCCTTTCAGCAGATATTACAACCATCTGCAGATTCTTGTCCTGTTTGTACCAGTTGAAATTGAGTAAGCACCTGTTCATTATACTAATGAGAGTTCTGTGTGTTATTTTTTTCTTGTGTATTGGTGAGATGCCTCTGGAGGTTTTGCTTGAAGCAATCTAAATGTGAGACTGTTTTCTTCAAGATGCATCAGCCGTTACATACTTTGCTTTGTTCTTGTACAGATGCTTCAGGTTTCTTAAGTGACTGGCCAACTGACTGATGTAAGTCCTGGTAGAATAGGGCTGGCAAGTCCTCAGGGTCATTTGGCCCATCCTTTTGCTCCAATACCTGTTCATTTCCTGACAAATATAGATCAAGCTGGTTCCCATGCTGAATATTCCTAGTGTATGTTGCTTTACAGCTTGGATGTGTGCTTCATTCTTCTTAAGATTTTCTAGTGCCTAGTCAGAATCTTTCTGTTGGAATTTGAGGTCATTGTGTCTTGTCCTATTTACATTAATATAAAGAATAGATACTTTTCTCCTCTACATTAATCTTTTGGGGACTGTTTTGTATCTTACTTGCAGACTGCAAGCATTATGGGTTATTTAAGAGGGCACAGTATCCATTTTTCTCCATTTCAGGAGTCAGTATGAGTTTCCTTCACTGCTGTTCCTTTCCTGACTGTTTCCACAGTCCTCTTACGTTCCCTAGCTTTCACTCCAATGGCTAGTTGAAGAATTCATTCAATGTCCATGAACAATTTCACATGGTTTCTGGAAACATAGATTTCCTTTCACTTGCAACTGCTTAATTGCCTGTTGATTGTATTCCCCATGTCCATCTGATATGCATTCTAAATGTGAAATTTATGTAGATAAAAGCTGTTCCTGTACTTTTCTGCATTTCAAAAATGATGATACTGAAGTTTCTTGAGTCTGATTAAGTTTTTGGGGAAAAAAAGTGGAAGCCATAGGACTTAAAGGACCAATGTGTTAAGTGAGAAGAATGTAAGGATGAAGATAAAGAATGTGGTTTCATAGATGGATGAGAACTTAAGGAACTTCGAAGAGCAATTGGCTTTGTTTTTACTCTAAAGAGAGTAAAATTCCATTGACTGACTGAAACCCTCTTGGGTTTCTCATTCAATTCCGATCTTGTACTCGCTGGGCCAATAAACAGATAAAGAAGAACTAATAAAAAAAGAATCAGATTAAAGAGAGAATCTACTGCTGGTGGCATAGCTGTGGTTACATCCTTTCCTTGCATCACAGATTGCTCTCAAGGAAGACCATTCACTGTGATTATTGATAAGACAAAAGCTTCTGCTTTTGATTGTTGCCTGCTGAAGGGATTGACCTTTGGCTGTGCTGAGCAGGAGGGCTGCAAAGAAAAATGCAGATGGGAATTTCATTTGCCTTCACTTTTAGATTTATTTTTCTTCCTCGCTGCCCACAGGTTTCTCAGAGCCATTTCAACGGTTTTTGGACTCTTCACATGAACATATGTTTCAGATGATGTCAGCAATTCTCCAGGTGCAGGGTTCTCTTGCTAAAGGCCTGTTCTGCCCTCTGTTAGCAGAACTGTATCTTCCCCACATGCTCTGTGAAGAACAAGGAGAATCTGAGTTAATTTCTTGCTCTTCAGATTTATCCAGTGATGATGCTGACCCACTTTCTGCCCTTTGCTGAATTCAAAACATCTATAGACTTAAACCAACAAAACCCTGCTGGAAGAACGTTTACCCAGTGAGGGTGAGGGAGCCCTGGGACAGGCTGCCCAGGGAGGTGTGGAGTCTCCTTCTCTGGAGAGATTCCAGACCTGTCTGGATGCCTGTCTGTGCAATATGAGCTGGGGATCTGCTTTGGCAGGGGGGTTGGACCAGATGATCTCTCAAGGTCCCTTCCAACCCCTATGATTCTGTGTTTCTGTAAACTGTACATGTGTATCTGAGGGCAAAGCTCTGTTTCTATATATTTTCTCCGTTGTCCCATTGGATGGCATAACTGCACCTCTTGCTTTGCCTAGCCTGCTGTATTCCCCCATGCTGTGGTATGGTAGCGAAGCAAAATGCTTCTGTGTAAACAGAAACAAGTTCATTAAAATGGAAATCTTTAAGTTGGAATGAGTTTGAAGCCAGGCTTCTAAATGCTGCCGTGCACGTTTAGTACACCAATTCCCAGTGGTATGTGCAGCACACTTTGTTCAGGTGGGTAGCTTAAATTTTATTAGGTCTGGCAGTTCTTTATTTCACTGCTGATTAGATGACCTATGAGTAGTGTAGCATGTCACCCTTGTGTTGAGGAAGAATTGGCACTGCCTGTGGAGTTGGATTCAATTGTTGGGACGTATGAATGTCTGCTTCCAAATGCTTGACAGAGATTAATAAAGTGCAGAGTTCCTTACAGGGAATCAATGACAAAATGGCAGATGCTATTTTCTTTATCTGTTCTCTGGAGGGGTGGGGAGGGGAGCTGCATTTTCAAAGTAACAAATATAGAGAGTTGTAGACTGTTAATGAGGGATTGGGAGGATTGGGCACATCTCAAGGTATCGTCTGTGGTGGGCTACTACCTAGGTTGAGGCTGGGGAGCCTCAGGCCAAGTCTTGCCCTTGGTGACATAATGCCCATGGGTTCACAAGTGTAAAATTTGTGATTTCTGCTCGTAAAACATTTTAAGTACCTGTGGACACCATTCTATTTGGGTTTTTCTGTTGATGCTGCTTCTTGAAAGAGTGATTTTAGGGGAAATATTTTGTGGCAGTTCAAGGGAAGCTTTGCTGTCTTCTCCTGGATGTCTGTGACCCAGTTCATACATACACTTTTCTGGGGACCATCCATTCGCCTTAGGGGTTAGCTACTAGCTATGTATAAGTATCTTGGAAAGAAAATGATCCCTAGTCTTGATTTTTAAAATATTGAGTGTTCTCTTTACTGGAAGAAATGGTTTCACTTATTCTGCTATTAAAACTAGGCTGTTGAAATAAAACTTAGAATTATAATTAAATGTGTCATACTACTAACACACTGTTACTTATAATTTACATTTACTGAAGATTAGGCAGGTGGTCATTTTTCATCCCCCTTAACATTTCAATGCAAATTTGGGTGTGATGTTGCTCTTGGGAAAATCTGTTCTTGTGGAAATGTGTCCTCAGATTGAAAACTACATGAGAAGGGAATGAAAGGATCAGCATTTTCAAGAAAATAGTTCCCTCCAGCTTCTGTGAAAACCCTGCTTGCTTTTCAAACCCTGTCCCAGCTGTTTTAAAGTTTTAGACCTGTGAGATGGTCATGCTATTCAGTGTTTTTATAGACTAAAATGAAAAAAAAATCCATCACAAACAAAAATAGAAGCTATTGATATGTCAAAAAGTGTTAATGTAATCCACCTACATGTACTTAATTTGGTCTGTTTAATTCTTCTCTCTTTTCTCCTACTCACCCAATGTTTTTGAAGAGTTACAGGGTACGTGGGCTCATACATTCTCCTTTGCAACTCAAATCCTGATGTGGCTGAGAAAAAGCGTATGGGAAGTGGGTCTTTCTGATGAAAGTTTGCCATTTTCCTATACAGTTACATGCTCCCTGACAATAAAAACAGTCATTTTAAACCCAATTTCCCCTACAAGTATTTCTCACATGTAACTTATGCTGAAGACTCCCTGATGAGTTAGGTTTCATTAACCTTTCTTTGAGACCAACTGTCTTTGTAAAGGGAATTTTTTTCAGTCTTCAGCTCCAGAAACGATCCCTGGAAAAGCACTCCTGTATTTTTTCTGTGCTATGGGCTTTGTGGTCATTTAGTTCTTTCCCTGGCATCACTGAGTGCCTTATTAAATTGGAGTTTAAGGTTGTTAGATATGAGATGGGGAAAAAAACCTGGTTTAAGTGCTTAATCTACCTGAGTAAAATCTCTTGAAAAAGATCTGTGAAAGCATATCACATCCTGATTGGCGGGTGTATATAGAAGGCAAATGGAAGGAAACCCCTTTCATCTCTTCCAGATAAATTTAGCTGCAACAGGCAAATATACTAGGGGGAAGGGAAGAATGTATGTTGAGAATTTGAAAAACTATTAGGGAAAAAATGCCACTCTAAAAAGCAGTGTACAGGGAAGGACAGTTTTCTGAGAGATTCTCTCATTAGCTTATCTGTTTAATTTCATTTGTCTATATTGGCATGTATGGGTGTATTTTACAAAACATTTTGTTATAGACTTTAATGGTTGTGTAAAAGAAAAAGGATATTTTATTTGGGTCAATGTACAAAGATTTATATTTTTTTACAGATTTTGCTAAGAGCTCAAATCTCTACTGTAAAATTTTTGCTATCAAATTTTGCTGCATATATAAAAAGAAAAGGCTTAATTGGGAGAATGAATCCAAGTGATTAAATGACAAATTGTGTTGCTTTTTTTCCTAATAAGGGAGTAAGCTAAGGGCTTCAGAAAAGGACTGGGTAAAAAATATCAGGAGTTAACTTTTCTAACCTTTATCTAACTTGCTTTTTACACTTCCCTCTTGAAAACAAGTTCATGCAAGCCAAACTCTTTTTGCAGCAGGTATCTGTTTCCACAGAGCTGTCATCAGAACAGGATGGGATTTCATGCCCAAGCTGTTCTGAGACAGACAGATGATAGTGCCTTCTGAAGGTATCAGCTTGGATACAGCGTGTTAACCTGAAGTCCTTGTTCGGACTTGTTTGGGTGAAGGATATAAGTCATTTCACTAGTATCTTTTCAGTGGAACTAGATCATGCTTTTTTGCATGCCTCTCAGTGGCCTGTGAAGTTGTGATGACCTGTTCAAGGTGGTTGTATTTACCACAGAGGCAGTTATGTTTGGTTTGAGGGGAAGGCCAGAGGAGCAGGACTGCCTGGGCAAGCATTGCTGTACAAGGAATAATAGTCCTTAATTCCAAACATACTTCTGGTGATGACCTGAGCCCAATCCTGTAGCACTGTGCAGTGTCATGTACCAAAGGCTTGGCTGCCTTTGTTTCTGAGCTTCTCAAGGGATAGGGGTTACCATAGATGAATTGAATGACTTTTCATCAATGTCAAAATACTTTCTGTTTCTATCAGCATGAATTTTTAATGTGAATGTAGGAATCTTTTCCTGAAATGTTTTCCAGGTTTGAGGGTTTTTTCAAACTCCTATTTAATGTGGCCTCTAAGAGAAATAAAAGCAATTTAGTTATTAACTAGGAACGTAAAAGGAAGAAAATCACAAAATCATGAAGAAATGGTGTCAGCCTTGGACCTTTAAGAATAAAAACAGCATTGAGAGCTCTCAAGTGCTGTCACAAGGTTTTGCAGTTTTCAACCAGTTTTGCTTTTTACAAAGTCTCAAGCCTCTCCTCTTATGACTTGTCATGTTTTTCAAGCGTCTGTATGAAGCTCATGGAGGCCAAGGGATGAGTGATCTCATGAGGTCATCCATCAACTTATTCTTCACTCTCTGTAATTAAGCTAAGAGCACAGTGGGAGGCTCATCTTCATACGCTGACCTTCCTGCAAGAAGGGAGGTTATACAAGAGCAAACTAAAGTTTCTTTTCTAGTGTAATCAAATCTCTGAGGCTGGCCCTATGTGCCTGCAACTTGTAACCAGTACAGAGACCAGAGCCCTAAATGGGAAATAAAGTTGTTTCTTCTTATCCTTGTAATAGGAGTCTAGATAATAGATGACAAATACATTAGGAACTCATCGTTTGGCAGACAGATAAATTTCAGCCTAGTATTTTATTCAGCATTTTGCCATCTGTTGTTAGAAAAAGCTATTGAATTATATTGGGCAAGACAGGTTTCTCAAAGGAGAAGGAATGGAGAAGGTGACATGGGGACCTTCTGGATTTTTTTTCCCAGAGCTCTGATTACTCTAGTAAAGGCCCAACTAATAGGTAAAGAATGTATTAGTGAAGCATACAAACAATGCTGAGCAGGAGATACACATAGATATACTAAAACTGTGAATGTAATGCATATGGGCTGAGGAAGTAAAGGCCACATAGAAAATTGAGATTCATCCATGGTACATCCAACCAATACATGTGGTAAAAACAAATCCAAAAAAAAGTCAGATTGGTAGGCAAGACACATTGGTGGTAGAGGGAAGTAGAAGAAATGCAGAATAACAGATTTAGAATTTCAAGGCTAGATACAGCTTTGTAACTGCAGTGTAAATGGGGCTGCTCTAATTAACATGGTTTCTGGTTTATTCACCCTCTGTAGCGATTTCAGTTCTTCTGCTTAAACATTTTCACAACTAAGGGCATATTAAATAGTCCTTATTTGAATTGTGTACTCTGAACCACGCAGGGCTTTGTCCTTCAGGATTCTCAAAGTAATCACAGTCAAATGCTAATAAAGACAAGTTTCCTAAGGAATGAAAGCACAGGTACTGCTGGGGTGTTAACCACACCACTTTGTGAAGATAAGAGACCTTCTTTTAGTCTCCCAATGGATAGGTCTTACCCTTTCTTGTGCATACACCATATTTGCAGCAAACTATGGGTGTTAGCTTTTCCTCAGGATAGGAAGTTCCTAAACTCCTATAGTACCCATGACCCAGTGCTGTCCTGTACTTTGAATGTATCTGCTGCCTACTTCAATGATGGATTGACCAGTCAACAAATCAGAACAGTTCTCTGCACCAGCTGTTCATTAGTGTTCAGGGGTAGTGTGGTTTTTGCTTGTAAAGACGTGGTTGTTTTGGAATGTACCTCTTGAAAATAACTGTTTTGTTTTGTCCACACTGTGACACAGTGCTGCAAGAGATCTGGGAGAAGGCTGGTATAAATAACCTCCTGCAGTTAAACAGAAATGAAAAAAGAAAAGAAAAAGTGGGAGTTACTGTCACACTTTTTGCCTTATTTCTGCAGAACTTATGGACCCTTATTTGCAAGAAGTGGGATCTGTTAACTTTTAAGGTCCTCCATATCTTAACTTTATTCTCAGGTTTTTGAGCAGAAAGTGTGCTCACCATGTTGAGTGTTTCATCCTGAGCCTGTGCTGTGCAGTAATGCTACTGCTTAGGTTAATTGGATGCTTGCTAGGCTGATGGGTCTCATTATGCACTGTGCGTTCTGTGGCTGGCTGCTCTTCTCTGTTTCAGCAACGTAACTGTGTCTGGGGTCCCTGACCCTCATCTTACTTGTGCTGCAGTGGTGTACAGGAGCCTTGCTCCATCCTGGCGTGTCTCCAGTCTGAAATATAGTTGTCTGATGTTTGACTCTTTTGTGTTTAGAAGAGATGGAAAAGGACTGCTAACAATTACCTTTCCTTGTTAAGATTTAGGGATACTAAGCTGTGGAGGATTTTTGCACAAGGTTATTTTTTGTGAGGTTATAACACACTTTAATAGGTTGCAATTGTTTTAACCAGAGGCTGTAAATATTAGAGAGAATTACATGAGCTGTAACTTTTGCAGGTTGTTAAACAAAATTATAGGAGGAAGAGAGTGTAGAAGGATGTGCATCACACGTGAGAGCGCTCTGGGTAGACAGCCTAATGGGGGGGACAGCACTAGGATATGTGAGCTGTTTTCTCAGCTGTGTAGTTGGCTGGTTGTGTGACCTTGTGAAATACATCCCTGGATTCGTACCTCAGTCTCCTTATCTGTCTAGCTGTGACCACTTCATTTTGCCCTCCAGGTCCTATGTAGTGTTGGAAGAAATTCTGCTGCTGCAGCTACCATCAGCTGAGTTTTGCTGTGCTCTTGACACGCTGCCTTCTGTTAGTGATTTCTGTGGCTAGCAGTTGGTGGTGAGGAAGAGGGATCTGGAAAGCAAATTTTTTTTATATATTTTTTTAAAGACAAATGATGCTCAATGTGTCCCAATTCTCAATTGTCTAGAGAACAGCTCTGGCTTATTTTTAGCAAAGGTCTAGATTGGACACCTAAGTACCAAAATACATAGACAAATACCAATCAGAATTTTGAAACTCACTTTACATTTCAAAATGACCCCAGAGGCTTTCTCTGTCTGTCTCCAGTTCCCTTCCCATTTATTAGCCTAAGTTTATGTATTCAACTTAAAAAAATTTATGCAAGTTTGGAAGTGATGCTCTCTGAGTTGTACAAAATTAAGTGTATGCATCTCTGGGCACCTACAATTAATTAAAATGTGGCCCAATGCAAACAGATTTCTGATGTAGTAGTTATCTATATCCAAGTGGTTTAAGAGCTTGGAAGCAAACATTTAAAAGCAAAATAATCAGTCATATCTGCTTCAATGAAATTTGAACTAGGAAGGCTCTTTGTTGTTACAGGATGCTATAGAGACATGAAACCATTATTGATCACCTGCACTGATTTCAGCCGTTACCTGTCACTGTATTGAAACAAGACAAAAGTGAAAGGAGCTAGAACTCGTATTAGGATACTAGATTACTTAGCTCTTTATCTATTTTAGAATTCATCAATCTTAATTACTGGGGGTGGAAATTTTAGTCTCAGTCTTATTGAAAGCCATTCTTTCCTCCAGTCTTTCTGGGAAAAACCTGTTGGAATTAAGTCAGCTACCTGCAGTTACAAGATAATTTTACTTTATTAAACTTAAGACCAAACAGAAAGATGCAAGGATATCCCAGACCCTTACCTGGATATCTGGCTAAAGAACAAAGAACCAGGTGCAGGAATGCTTAAGAATGCATGAAGCATCTCCCCAGGCATTTCTGTGCCCTGGGAGAGATTCTTTCTCTTGCTGCAGCTTTTGCTCTCCTCCAGAAACTACTGCTGTTTTCATTATCTGTTCCTTAATTGTTAAAGTTAAGGTACCAGGTTTTTAATCCTTATGGGTTTTTATATATATTTTGCCTAGTAGAAGCAAGTTCTGTCTCTCACTTGTAGCTGGGGCTGATTTCTGTTGTAGTAATTAATGTGCCTTATTGAGAAGGACTAAGCTGTATGTTTAGGAAACCTGTGCACCTTTGGTATATCCTCAACATCCATGTTTGATCTTGTGCACTATCCTAGGTTCTTCTCATGGTAGAAGTTTACTAAGTGTGTAATTATCACTAAATTCTCACTCAGAAGAAATACAACAAGGAGGAGAAAAGAGAATGCTTTAATTTCTCCCACTGACACTTATCCTTTGAGGAGAGAGGTGCAAAGTGGGAATGAAATTGGGATGAGAAGTTGAGAGGCCAGAACAGACAATAGAGCACTCTGAGCTGTAAAAAGGACCAAAGAGGAGTTATATGAAAATATATCTATTTAGCATATTTCTTCTGAAACATTATACTGAAATAGCAGCTTGTGGAAATAGACTCCAGGACCCATTCTGTCATCCTTCCCATCATTTGCTTACTCTTTTCTTTGCCTTTTTCCCTTTTTCCTTGGAACAAGCCAGGTCCTGTATACAAAGGTCTGGAACAGTTTTTATAACGAGAGTGGACAAACTGACAGAAGATGCATTCCTTAGGGAATATCTGAATAGTTTTCCCTTCCAGCTGTTAGCAATATTTGTCACTCAGAGGATAAAGCTGGTTGCTGACAGTTGATCAAGCATACTTGACACCGTTTTAATAAACATTGCTTATTCCCCCTGTGTTGAAGTGGACTGCTTTTATCTGATGGGAGAGTGATTTGTTCCAGACATGGGAAGGGCACCCAACAGCGGTGCCAATGTGCTACTTCAAGTAATAGAGTGATGGACTACCAAGCTAGTCTGACTCACTTTGAAGAATCCAAAGTACTTATTTCTCCAAGGGCTGGTTGCTTATTGATATTGATGAAATATAAACAAAATACAAATGCAGTAAAAGGTGAAGAAATTAGTATGCTAATATTTTTGATGAAATTTCTCTTAGGATTTGGGGGGAAAAATATGATAAAGGAAAAAACCTCTCAAAATTGGCATGGCTTTCTTGCCAAGTGGAATATTAAGAAAAGAGAGTGACATTGAAATCAAGTTTTCCTTTTTAAAATCTCACCTCCAGAAATGCAAGTCCTTTTTTTGTCTATAACACTGTGAGCACTAATTAATGGACATAAACCCATATGATTTGATATCAAGAAAACCTTTAGAAATTCACCACAGGGAAATGCTTCCTCTGTGCTAAGTATTTCCATGAAGGGTAATTTATTTTACTTTTGCTGCTAGTGCTAATAATGTGCTGGGGCTACAGTAACACAAACCATGGCAAAATAAGCTGTGTCCGTTTATTTTTCATGCAGATTGTGTGGCCCAGACCCACCTGTGGCCAGCTTTGTGCTATGCCAGTTAGCTGAGCCCTACATTGCTTTGGGGCATAGAGTAGGAATCCCCAGGCAGGCTAGCCATCCATTATTCATCTGGAGGTGATACCTAAGGTAAGAAGTGCTAAATCATCTGTTTCCAATTGATACCACCTTGTGGAAACTGTATTTACACTTGGGTGTTAACGGGTTGGTAATTCATGCCAGTGGAAGTGCTGTCATTGGTACTTGGTGGTTTTAGTCAAGGAATGATCTGGGTCCGAAGGGACCCCAAGGGTCACAGAGCTCCAACCCCCTGCCACAGGCAGGGACACCAACCTCCAGGCCTGGAGCTACACAAGGTTGCCCAGGGCCCCATCCAACCTGGCCTTGAACACCCCCAGGGATGGGGCACCCACCCCCTCTCTGGGCAGCCTGTTCCAGCCCCTCACCACTCTCTCTGTAAAGAACTTCCCCCCAATATCTCATCTAACCTTTCCCTCCTTTAGCTTTAATCCATCCCCCTTGTCCTGCCATTCTCTACCCTTTTAACAAGCCGATTCCCCTCCTGTTCCTCTGCTCCCTTCAGGGACTGGCAGGCTGCAATGAGGTCCCCCCACAGCCTTCTCTTCTCCAGGCTGAACCAGCCCAGCTCCCTCAGCCTCTCTTTGTAGGGGAGCTGCTCCAGCCCTCTGAGCATCTCTGTGGCTCCTCTGATCCCTCTCCAACAGTGCCACATCTTTCTTGTATTGGGGCCCCAGCTCTGGACACAGGACTCCAGCTGGGGCCTCTCGGGGCAGAGTAGAGAGGGACAATCACCTCCCTGTCCCTGCTGCCACCCCTCTGCTGATGGAGTCCAGGATACCATTGGCCTTCTGAATTATTCTAAACTTTAAAGATATTATAAATATTCTAAAATAGAAAAAAATTCTCTCCATGGCACTGGAAGGTTTAGTTCCAGCTCTGTGCTGCTCTGGCTTTGTGTGGCAGTGTAAGAAGTCAGATTTGAGAACTGCTCTGGCTGAGAACCAGGTAGATGGAAAAAGAGTTGGAGAAAGGTCCCTGTTTTCTATTTCTGTGGCAACAGAGATTCATGTCAAAGTGACTAAGGAAAGATAGCTTGAGAAGGGAATTTAGCCTAATCTCTGGTATTTATTTGGCATAAGAAAAGGTATCCTGATGACATAAGCAGGACAAAACCAGCATTCTAATCTCTATTATACCTGTGTAATAACATATATCATGAAATTTGATGGCTTTGCTTGGGATTTAGTATAGAATCAAGTTCTAAATCTTGTAAAGAAGTAGAAATGGACAGTGTTTTATCTAGCATGTACGAAGCTAGGCTTGTCCTACAGCTCTTGGAGACCCACAGTTCAAGTCAAGTCCAGTCGAGAAAAAGTAACTGGGTGGTGGGATGTGGATGTGGAAAAAGGCAGGACTGGAATACTTCAGTGAAAAGAGGAGATACAGGGGAAGGGTAAGAGGGGATACGTAGGGTAAGAGGGGATTTTTTGCTGAATGCTGAGGCTTTGATAGTAACTTCTCAACTATTACCTGGTGCATCTACTCTGTGTGGGAAACTTACAAGTAGTGTCTGAATATCTGGTGTCAAACTTGATCAGTTCCATGTCCTCCTTCCTCTGAGCAGTACATATAGCTTGTCTGCTCATTGCAGCTTCCATAATGGCATTTCACTTCTTGTCTTGTAAACCAGCGATCACAAAAGTGGGCATTTAACTTTTCTGACCTAATGGCATGGCCTCACCTTAAAAGTAGCTCTCAGGGGTGTGCAAAGCAAATAACTGGGTGGCGAAAGCGACAGTTCCAGAGCAGTGATTGATGCAAAGAATGTAACATGGTGCCAACAAGATGTATGCAGGGTTCCTAAGCAGATAAGGAGAAAGAAAGTCTGTCTGAGAATTGCTGCTGCTTTTTCTGAATTTTTTTTTTGAGTTGCAAGATATTCTCTGCTTTTCTTGCTACTGTTTCTACAACTAATGAATAAACATGAAGCAAGGTACTGTGTCTCTTGGATCTACACAATTCTCTCCCACCAAGAGAATACAACTTGTCTATCATGCAGTCACCATGGTTTCAAGTCATGATAGCTAAATCCTTGCAGCTAGAAATCCTTGACAAGCCTCTGATGCTGTGTTTAATCCTAGCTTTGTTTTAATCATGATTGTGTATTCTCTATTTCTGAGACATGATGATAAACGTGAAGTGAGCTTGTCAGAAAGTCACTTCAAGGCTTTACAGGTTTTGGCAACTGATACCCAAAAATAGAACTCTTCAGTGAAGAGTAAGGTGTTCTGTATCTAAGCCTGAGGACTGCTCTGGCATCGTTGGTTGAGTCCCATTCTGGTGTTGCCATAAGGAACCCTTGAATAGGAGTTGACAGCTTCCCCTGTGTGTGTTGATGGGTGAGGCGCAGGAGACTGCGCTCTGATGGGACACCAGAGTAACTCACACCAGAATTCAGTCCAGTCTGCTGTAGCAAAACTGTCATTTTATCTTTTCCCATGGAAATTTCTCATAATTTACTCGTTCATTAACAAATAATTTTTTCCCTGTGAAACTGAAGAAAGGTGGGGACATGGGCAGGCACTGGGGGTGGGTTAAAGAATAACTGAATTGGCCAGAAGGTAGAAAATGCAGGTATCAAGTAATTACAAAATAAGCAAATCTGTACTTTAATATTACACTAACTGTGGAGCAATGAAAAATACTTGCTGTACTTGATGTCTATTTGAATTATGACCAAACACTAAGAGGAGAATATGTATTTACAGACCACTGTAGTAAACTCAGAGGTTTGAGTAGGTGGGGTGCCTTGAGGTGAGATACTTGGATGTTGATCTGAACCACAACAGGCTATTAGCTCTTTTGACATTCAAACATCAGCAACACAAATCTAACACATATCCAATAAGTAGTTGAGCCCAGAGATAAAGGATTGCTCAAGAGGCTGGAAGTAAATGGTAATGTTTCTTCATAGCATAACTCTAAAGTTTCATCTTCTGATGCTGAAGTATGTAACATCACCCACATTTAAACACTTTGGGAGGGGGAGATAGTGCTTTTGAACACTATCTTTAAAAACCCATGTGGTGAGCAAGTTAGTTACTTGAAAGTCAACCAAAGGAAAAATAGCCTAGGTGACTCTGAGAGGTGCCATTAAACAAAAGGATGAGCACAAACCAATAAGCTATTTGGATCCAATACCTTCCATGAGTCTGTTTCCTTTTAAAGAAACTATTGATCTTTACCATCAGACATGTAGACAATCAGTCATTCTTTGACAGCCACACATATGCATGCTGCAGTAATCACATCGTGCATCATGTTTCCCAGTAAAATATTGATTTTTTTACACTTTTTTGAGTTTTCCAAAGATGGGGGTTTTTTTACAGTTTTTCACCACACGTGCATTTTATAGGAATCCTATGTGAGGAGGGCAAATATGCAGTGATGTGAAGTCTCAGGGTGAGCTGGGAGGCTGGTTTAAAAGAAACATTGATTTTCTGGGAAGGCTATTGAAGTAGTAAATGTTTAACTGCTTTATTTCCATTTGATTACATTGAAATCACTGGTCTTAACAATTAGCCAAGTCAGTTATTTGCTTTTAAGAAAGACTTAACCATTATCTGCTCTATTGTCCTTCACAAGACATCAATGTTATATGCTGATTTATCCTCACATTATGGGAACAACAGAAAATTCATTGTCAATTCCAATAATTTAAAACTGAAGATGTTACAGTTGCCAAGTATCCATTAAAAAAGAAAAAAAAATCCACCAGAAAAATCCAAACACTGGGTGTAAGGGCTGAGGATGTGGTTTCACTCAAGTGTAGTCACTGTAATTTGGAATGTGATATTCTTGGACTTTGGGGGTTGGACTCAATCTCTTGAGGTGCCTTCCAACCCCTACAATTCTGTGAAAATGCAGGCAAACTATAGTGGGGTGAGTGTAACGAGTACTGGATGGCTTCTTTCTTATAAATGAATATATTATTATTGTTTTAATTGGCAAATTGAACATTTTTTTTGAGTTGGAGTGCCTGTATATTTTTTGGGTGCATCTATAACCCTTTACGTAGTTACTGCAGTGTTTATCCAATATGCAGAAGAAAATTGTGTTCTCTCCAAGTGATGTTGATTCATGCAGAATTTTAAGCTTTAATTTTTGTCATTAAAAGTAGCTGACTCAGAAAGAGAAGTGATTGGAAAACATACTGAGATGGTTTGAGAACTGTCTTGGGTTTCAAGAGAAAATGTTTTGCAGCCATTCTGTTCTCCATGGATTATCAATTACATACTCCTAGTATATTGCAAGTTTTCTTACCTAATTATTTACAGTAAAATCTTGATGTCCTTTAAGTCAAGATAAATCTGGAATTCCAAAATGGATGTCCTACAACAAATCTATAGCTTCAGTCCATTATCTTCGATGATTGTATTTCAAGAGATGTCTGGGTAATAATATTTCCTTTTATATATTTTGACTATACAGTGATTTCTTAGACCATAAAATAAAAATACCTTCATTTTGATAAGACTTTTCTTTTTTTTTTTTTGAGTGAAATTCTGGGTTTCCTTAAATTCAGAATTAGAAGCACAGGGCATTCATAATCTGTCTTGCATTGTCACACTGTTCCTTTTGGATAGATCACTGACCTGGACTTTCACAAGAGCTGTAAGCATTTTTCTTTATCCCTTATAAGTAAGAAACACAACAGACAGAATCAAGAAAACTGTTTAATAAAGTCTCTTAAGATTAATTTTTCAGCACTGTTAACATTAAAGCAGCACAATAGCACAATGTTAAAGCAATCCTTCCAGTGTTGGAATCTGTTGAGTAACACTTGAAACACTTGGTACTTTTGAAGCTTCAAAATAATAAAAGAATTGCATTCCCCAAACATAATGTAGGAGAAATGCAAAATTTGATTAGCAGGTGCTATTTGTGGGGAAGATTCTTACCCCCAATATCAAGATCATTCATAGAGGGGGATGAATTACAATAAATTGCTCATTTTGCAGCACTTCTTGGGTTTTCTCACTGAAGGTGTGTTTTATAGGTAGTTTTATCTGTTTATTTTTGTGTTTCTCTACACAACTGTGAGGGAGAGATCCACAGCAATAAATATACAATCAATACTGACCTTGTTTCACCTAGCTTCAATAAGACAGCCTGCTGCAAACTATTCTAATTGAACTCTTGACACCCAAACTATGCTGATAAGATTGGTGTTGCCTTCTGTTCAAGGATGATAAATCGTTTGGGTGAAATCTCAGCTCATTTAAACGAAGTCCTGTACAGGACTGAGTTTTATTTTCTGGGAAAAAAAGGGGTTGGTTAATAGAAATGGACTTAAAGCCAGAAGGGCTTGGTCTTGGGGCTGCAAAATAAATTTTTACAGCAAAATCTTAGGAAAAATACAAGGTGAAATTCGGAGGGAGGCTCTGATGAGGCATGTTGCCCTAGGGAATACACAAGAGATGTAATGGACTGCTTTCTGAAAGTTCATTCTAAGGTGGTGGTGAGACTTAATTTTCCATTTTTCCTATTAGAAACATCCTTTTTTAAAATAAATAATTTAAATAAAATACATTAGGATAGGATTTGGTCTTGTGGCATTCCAGATAAGGGCCAGATCCTATAACAGGAATATGAAAGGCTGGGCCCTGGAAATGTTTAGAGCTGATCTGCAAATGTTGTCCAAGAGGAGACCAAAGTAGGTGACTTTGTAGGTAACCTCATTTTGCAGCTACCAGGAGACAGTCAAAAGACAAGCATGCAGGAAGGATGTGACGTAAAACCTGCTGCAATCAGAGCAGCAGAGGGGTACTGAGGTCCCCAAGTATAATCCCTGATTAAAGGTAATTGATTTAAAGTAATTTAAATTTACATCTAATGTTAAAGCTCTTCCAAAGGAACTACCCTAACAGAGCTGGTGAGATCACAGAACATTAGAAGTTGGAAGGGATCTCAAAAGATCATCTAGTCCAACCCCCAGCCAGAGCAGGATCACCCAGACTCAATCCCACAGGAATGCTCTATCTCAGATCTCCAGAAGACAGTGAAACATTACTTGCTGAACTTAGCTAAAGAAGGGGCCCAAACCCATGAGAGCAGTTTCTGTCTGACTCTTTTGTTATGAGTTGTTCTTCTCTTGGAGCTTTGGTGCTGTATAATTCAAAATTGATCGAAGCAAAAATAGCAGACAGGAAAGGCCATAAATCTCAACCCTCTGGTGGAGAACATGAGCATATTTTTTTTTTTAAGAAAGAAGACCAAGAAGATGTTGAGAGCATGCCCTGATGTGCCATTGTTGGGGCAGGAGTACCCCTACCCACATACCCCCATGCAGAATACAGGATGGGGAATGGCCCTTCCTGTCAGATTGTGACATGACTTGACATATGGAGCCCCTGCCCCCTTGGTACTTTGGGGAAAAAGTTGTGATTTAGGAGTGTGATATGTAAAATTACACGTTCAGAAATAAATCTGAAGAGCTTTAGGACACCAGGATAGGGACCTGTGTTCCTGACCAGACAGGAACATTGGGATGCTCTAGTGCAGTGGAAAACATCTTATATGGCTCAGTGCAGTTTTGGTTTACTTTCTATCAGTGCACAGCAGCAAATGAAATTTATAGTAAGCCTTCATTTTGGGTATTTCAGACAACACTGGTGTTAACTTTTTACTATTAAATCTAGAATTCAAGACTATACAGAGAGTTTTTTTGACCAGAAGATCCTCCACAATAAAATAATGAGCTGTGCAGCTTGAAATGACCTCAGTTGTCCTACTGTCACTGCAGATAAGACAAGGTCTGTGTAAACATAAATATCTAAGTATTTCAACCATAATGTCAAAGCAGATTTCATTTATTTATTTATTTGAATAAAAATGCAAGAGAAACTTTTTTTTCCTGCCCTGGTGTCCCATTTTCATCCCAGAATTTCAGAAGCTGAGCCAGATAGATGGGCTCTCTTGAGAGCAAGCAAACTAGTTGCTACTCATAAAATAATCATGTAATGGCAAAGACAAATAAAATTTGCCTCATCACTTAAACTTTAATATGTACAACTGGTCCCCTCTTACCATATCTTTGAAGGAATATTGTTATTTTTTCTTGGGGATTTGGGGTCTTTGTTCAATTCAGCTTTCCAACTACTACTTTAAAAGCTATGGAAGATTTACAATTTCCATTGTGTATTGTACTCATGAGCTGTGACAGTGTAGGGTATGCTTATATGCTGTCATATGAAGACTATTTTATAAATGTCAGTTGTCTAACACAATAAAATATTAACTTTAGCACATAAGGCAATACATTATTTATGCCTTAAATGTATTATTAATCTATTTAATAATGCATTAAATAGATTGAAATACGTTAACTGGGATAACAATGACTTGCAGCACTTCTTCATATTTCTTATTACCTAAAACCCTGTGTGACCCTATTAATTTTGATTAGATGTCATCCATGGGTGTCTGTACAAGCAGATATGTGTAAGGAAAGCACTTGTGAAGACAGAAATAGCCCTTACTTAAATATAGATTGTTTGACTAGTCTTTGATACCGTGTACTGAGCCCTGTTCTTCTGGGGTCCCCAAAGGCACCTACCACAAATAGCCCAGGATTTGGCCTGGGTTAATGGTCTTCCCTGGTATCAAACCTAGTTAAGTGGCCTGAGCAAAGTCAGACAGACAGGTGACTTGTATACTTGTATAATATATATTCTGTACTGGAGGTTTAGTGGAGGTGTATGCAGGTCTCCAGACATAATCTGGGCTTACACCTCACATCACGCTCTTACTTCTGCTCTCTGTAAGCTACGCAGAGGTACAGCGAGCTGACATTTCTCAGTGCCAGGTAATTGTAGAGCTGGATGGTTCTGCACTGTGTTTTGGGCAAATGTTTCCTTCAGTAATAACGTGTTTTCATTTCTTCCAGTAGAAACAGGACAATTTTAGGAGGAATAAAATATTTTGGAGGCTATTCTTTCAAAACAGAGAATACCCTTAAGCAAAGGTGTGGCATGCCCTGTTAAAATCTTTCTCCTAGTTGTGGAGGTTTAACCTTCCTATCCCTAGACAGTGCCAAGATATCTTGTGATGTATTTTGTACTGTGTGTTCTCTGACTCCTTGGTTAATATTGTTACAATTCCTACAACAATGCATAAATATTAATGAAAGCCTGTGTTAGGGTCTGTTTGGGCTGTCTTCCAACTTTTCTGTTCAGCTAGCAATAGAAGAATGTCTGGCCTTTTGAATGAATCAATATTTAAGCATCTTATGCAAATTGGAAAATTTTCAACAGGCAAATAAACATTTAATTCCAAGGCAAAGCAGGGTTCTGCAACCTGCCAGAGAATGTCTTTAACCACAAGTGGGAATAGACCTGCTACTGTGTGCTGACCCTACCCAAGCACTTCTTGCATCTTTGCTTCGGCTACTGAGCCAACCAACCAGAAAAGCTGAAGACTCATGAAGTCTTAGGTATTGGCATAAATATCATAAGGCAGTATTTAATTTTTTTTACTGGAATTTTGCTCTGCTATTTTCCTTCTTTGCCTTATTATTCTTCAAGGTTAATTGTAGTTTGCTTTTTGAGTAGTTCTGGGATTTGGAAAAGTGGCAAAATCCATCCCTTAGTGGCTGCTTTGGAACATTGTCTCCTTTTTTAATTTGATATTGTTAATAGACCAAACAAATCCCCCTAAAAAACCAAACCAAACAAACCACATTTATAGTTTCTTCTGCCTTCAAGAATTCCTATGCAACACAGTTTCTTGACAGATGAATAACAAGAATGCCTCTTATATACCTGAAGTTAGACAATTTTTAAGTCACATCTTCAATTCCTATAAAGAAATGATTTTTTTCAGACCTGTTTTGACACTGCTTATCTTCGATGCTGTCAGCTACCTGCAGCAGCTCAATGGGTAGTGTCTAGAACTGATCTGGTATTTCCATACCGTTGCAGCCATTTCTCACTTACCGCTCCAGCTGTAGGAATGAAAAATAGATGACCACTAACAGGCGTATCAAGTTCTACCCGCCTCTCCCGTGAAATCTTTGGCTTCGGTTGGTCGACATTCTTCACTAAGTGTTTTGAGTATTGACCTCTGGTGTACTCCTTCATATGGATGTCAGACATCGATTTACCCTGTGCCAGAGTAACAGGAGAAACTCTACGTTGTCTTTTTCCTAACTAGGATAATTATGTTTTCTTCACAGAAGTGCTACAGAGTAAGTTATCTTCTGTGTCTGTAGTAGGAGGAGAACACTGTGTTGCCCACAACGAGTGAATAATTTGACTTAAGTCCTAAAATGCTTTGTAAAACTGTCAGTATGTTTTAAGACAATCAAGCTTGCTAGAAGCTGGCTGCTTTTTAAATCATGGCGAGTGGACTAATTGGTCACGGAGAGGAGAATATTCTTACAAGTGTATCAGGCTTGCTCATGTTGCTCCCATCCCCTGTCTGCTGCAGGCCAAATGCCAGAATCTTACCATTCCACATTGGAATTGGAAAATATAGATAAGTCTGTGGTGTCTCCGCTGATAATTGGGTTGGAATGAGCAAATATTCTCTGAGCAGCAAACTAACGAGGCTTGGTTTCCTACAGATTTGTGCCATGTGAAAGCTTTTCCAGCTTTCATGGAGCCTCAGGCACATGAATAATGTATGTGTTCATACTACAGGCTCTCCCTTAGTATTCTATTAGGGGCAGTTAGAAAAGCTCTCTTCTCATCCATCCCTCATGTTGGGATGTAGTTATCTTTGAGACCCCCTACCCTTCTATCACACTGATTTAAAAATCAGTCAGTGTATTCAGAAAGAGATGGCAAAGGGGATTTATGGACTTGTACACAAACCCTACCACAGAAAGAATGTGTAAACAGCATGTCCTTAGGAAACTAGACTAAAATTTAATGCAGCTATGAAAAAATGATTATTTCTTTTCTACCTGATGGGGTCTGTTTCTACTCTTAATCCAATTATATAAGGTAAATGGCTGTTTTATCTGCTGCTCTGTTACCTATTAGCTTAGGAAGGATGAAATTCACAATGAATATTGCCTTCGTATGCTCTATGTTGAAACGCTTGAGAATGGGAGATCTGCCCTCCCAGTGAAGGCTGGAAGTGGTCTCTGGAGTTCAGATTACAGGATGTTAAGCTGTGATAACAGGACTGAATGGGTTCAAAAAACCATCTATCTGAGTGTTCAAGTCTCTTTTCTTCCTTCTTTGCTGGCTTCTGGCAATCAAATTTCTCCGCTGCTGGAGAGCTGTTCTTACCCACACATCAGCTCTCTTACAAGGATCCTGCAGAATAACCTCCAGAAACAGCCGCTCTCTGCAAATTGCCTTCTGATGCTATCTGCTTGATGGGGAGAATTAAATCCATAGTTTTTCTGTGTTCATTTAGAGAGAGCTATTTCACATGGCTTTAAAGAATACTCTTGTCCTGAACCCTAGGCATTAACGATGGGTCTGTCTCTGTCTATATCTAGACCAAAATACGCTCAGGCTTTGAATTTCCTGGCATAACTACATAAACTACAATACTTACCTTTCAGTTGTGTCACTGTGACACAATGGAGTATCTGACCCTCTCTCTGAGCTGTTGAGTAGACTATTGGTATCTTCATCACTAAGGAACTATAAATACAGGAATATACACCTGGAAAAATATCTTTATATATTCAGCTGAGAATGCACATTGTTTTACTCTTTGTATCAACTGTATCATGTTTAATTTTTGTACCTCTATTACTTTGGTAACATAATTGCATTCCATGAGTCTTCAGTCTCTGTTATTATTTATGGCCATCATATTGGCAAGTTAATTTGGATACAGTTATTTCCTCCTCCTAATACAAACAAGATTTGATTAATAAGAAACATTAGGAATATATAATGTGCCCATTATTACAGTTGTGTATTTGCCAGTGTGTATTGATATCTGGAAGTGGCATTGTTTGTTTTCACTCATGCATGCATTTGTTTCACTTGCGTTCAGCATTTTAAATAACAGAAAATTGCTAAAGCAAGTGGGGAAGCAACAACAACAACAACAAAAGTGTTTAGAGCTGGTGATTAAGCCATGTGAGTCTGTTACACTCCAAGGTATGTGCAATAAGTATGGATTCCACAAGAAAGCCCAGTAATTCCCATGGCGTTTTGGAAGTTTAATGCTGTTCTTTCTCTGCATTTGTGCCGGTGTCAGCAATGGAATATTGATGTGCTAATGCTAACACTTGCTGATGCCTCCTGATTTGAAAAGGTATCAACGAGTGATTCATAAAAGTACATAAATAGTTGTCCTGCCTGCTTATGGAAAGCTTGAATTATGAGAAATAAATAGATTATGTATATCAAAGAGAGGACTTGGAGTTGAAGCTGTAATCTGTTTCCAGTTCAGCCCACCCCTCTACCTTTATAGCTTTCTAACACAGGTAAATCATACTGTGCTGTTTTAAAGCGTGGTCTCTGACCAAGTGTTTTTCCTTCTCCTCTCCCTCCTGCTCCAAGATGTCTGGTTTTGATTTGTAGGAGAAGGTAAAATATGAAGAGTTCCTCGCATGGAAATACTCTCAGCAGTTCTTTTATTCTGTTCCAACCAGTAAAGAATGTACTTTTACTGTTAGTTTTGCTTAGCAGACTGAAACACACACCTTCTTCTTTTCAAGATCTTTAATATTTGTTGGTTCATGTACAGCTATCATTCTGGTGAGTCTTTATAATTGTTTTCAGAACTAGCTATGTTTTCAGCCAGACATGTTCCTTGGGTAGTGCAGAGCCATAGGTTCCAAGGACACCAGTTCCAGTTTGTGGAGAGGTGTAAGTTAGTGTATGCCTCAGCCCAGTGTTACAAATCCTTTTGTGTTATTTGTAGGGTGACAAAAGTTGGCTGCCATTGACCTCCCTTCCACTTGAAATTCTGGAGCATAATGCTTTAACTGAAGGATTTGTTGGTTTTGTGGTGTTTTCTTTGCTCTGTGTAATTTGAAGCAAGCCAGCATGAAATTTCTGTGAAAAAAAAAAGAAGATATTAGAGCCAGAAATGACCTGAAAGCAGACCCAAGGCATTTAAAAGCACCATTTAGAAAACCCGTCATCTTTATTTCTTCCCTCTCCATCCCACAATAGGCACACACAAGAACTGCCAGAGTTTCCTACCCACAAAATGCAGCGAAGTGAGGACCAGAGATCCCTGTTCAGTAACACCTTCCAGGGTCTAGGCGTTCACGTGGCTGTCTTCTCATCAGCACCAAGGCAAGAGTAGACCAGAACATGCAGAGAAGGGTAGTAATACAAATATTTTCCAGCCCGTGTGAAGCTCAAGCAGCCGTGACAGCATCACACACCCTTGCCAGTGTGGAAGCATGTGCTGCCATTCCCTCCTCCATGCAATGCTGTCTCGTGATGTCTTCAAATCTATTCCTTGTCTTTTAGAAAGCACCACCAACTCTGAAGGGGGAGTAAGTGCTCATACTGATGTACAGAGTCCCAGTTGTTCAGTGTACAGCTCTGAGAGGTACAGTGCATCACGAATAAAGGAGATGGAGGAATTATTCCAGAAGTCACAGCACGTGGCTAATCCGTTTCACCACTGATGATCTCCGTGAATCTGTTTGTCTGCTTTGGCTGATCTGAGTAGGCGTTTGTATTAGGAACATCACTGTGCTGTCTCACTGCTTTCATATCTGTTGTATATTAGGGAGGAAACATCTCTAATTTAATTAGTTCAATTAATGGCTTGAATGAGTTTAGGATTTATTATACAATGGATGCTTGTTTAAGAGAGACTTAATTATTCATTTCTACATTTGGGTAAGAATAATGTAGCCTCAACAGAAATAAATTCCTCTTAAGTTTATAGGTATTAGTTTCTTCCACTGAGCTGTAAAAAAGTCTGATGAAAGAAAAGTCTAATGCAGACACAGTAAATTACTCAGCTCCCACCTCACACTGGGATTGAGCTCAGAAATGATTAATGTGCTATAGATTTCTATAGCAGGTCAGAAGAAGCAAAGAAAATGATGCACTCTCTCTCACCAGGACACAACAGCTCCAGTGTTTATTATGTTCATCCATGCTTTGTCTGTCTGAAGGATACAGAACAAGAAGCCAAAAAAGCATTTATCTTTATTCTGTGTAAAGGAGGGAGAGGATGACAATTAAATTACATAATGGAAAGACTAAACCTCTGCAATTTGTATTTGATCTAAAAGCACCTATTATCTAAGAAAAATGGATCAAACTCTACTTCTGGTGGTATTGTTACTATCCTGTAGTGTTAAGCAGGCAGCATGAGTGCAACTGAAGAACCTTTCTCTGTGTCGGTTTTATTGGGTGTAAAGAACACAATGTTACCAGTTAAGAGAAAATTAAGAGATTTAAATGGATGGGGATTGGGAGGAAGAGACTGTTTTCTGTTTTCTCCATGCTTCTATTCATGATCTATCTCTCTCCTGCTGTCTCTGATGTGTTGTGGCATCATTTTCCACACGAAGTTGCTTAGATAGCCTGGATCTTGAAACAGAAGTAGCTTTACACTTCTACGTCGGTGTGCTTCACTTCAGGACATCCTTGCGACATAGCCTGTGCTGGGAGAACTGAATGTGTTGTTCTGCCTGTATGGCAGCCCTACAGCAAACTGACCCCAGTTTCTGTGGTGGGTTTTTTCTTTGTCTCTTTGGGAAGCTAATGTACTGGATGGTTGCGTAGCAATGAACAGCAGCTCGTTCAGGGATGTGGTAATGAACAGCAGCTCATTCCAGGATATGGTCTTTGTAACCTATATGGGAGGTTATTCAGATAAGAACAGCTGGATGGGTTTTCCTGAGGAATTAGTTGTGTTGTATGCAGGCAGGACTTCAGTTCGCTTGGCAGATGGCCACAACTCACTTGTGCTTTTGAAATTTTCCAAAAAAAAAAAATCCCCCAAACCCCAAATTTTTATATGCTCTGTTTTACATGCTAGTTTTATTCAGCTAATTAAGCATAACGTTTCAAATAACAAATTTAAGACAAACGCAGAATACATCAAAGATAGATCCTTGGGAGATGTAATCTGCTAGTCTGCTGCAGTTTTGTTAATAGCTGGAAACCTGCACCTGTGCAATAAATAAAAAAATAATATTATTATGCAGGATATCATCAAAGCTTAGTTAATTCCTCATAAATAATAAGATTTGAGGATTTGTTTGGGTTGGCATTCCTATCACATCCTTTATCTATGTATGATTATACCAAGCAGCCAAGTTTACCTGTGGAAAAGATTTGAGTATGAATTTTTAAATCTAGAGTTCCTGCAGGTTCTTTGAGATATTAACAGACAAAGAATTTGCCAGCTTTTTCAAATTTATAGGGAAAGGTAATATTTCCTTTTGCTAGTGAAAAGACATTACAATGTCACTGTTGATGCTTAGAAATCTAAAGAGTAATAGGGGGTAATGCTCTTAAACAGTGGGAATGAACTGGTAGATACCCAGTTGATTCTTGGTCCTGTGAAATCCTTAAAATGGAACTGGATATCTTTCTACAGGTTTAGGCTACACTAGATATACAGCTTCTGAGTTTAACACTGAAAATGCTGAAACTTAACAGTACAGGTGATCATCTTTCAGCCAAGGTTTTACTAGCAGGGGCACCTGCTACCTTCCTTTTTTAAATATAGAAGTCGTAAGTGTCACAACAGAGCCTTACAACACTAAAGTAAACTTTATTTTGAAGTCACAGACTGTGGTGTTCCTGCATAATGAGGCACACAGTCATTTTGGAAATAATTTTAAAAGGTCAATTTTTCCCTTTTTGTGCATGGGAAATGTGCCAGATTATCAGTACTGAGAGATTCACAGCCCGCACAGTCACAGCAATCTGTTATACTTTAGTCTGATTTCCTGCATTACCCTTTGACAGGAGGAACTGAATTGTCCAGCATAATCTCTGATATCATTATGTATTTATTTGTATATTTATATTGCAATTTTAATGAAGATCTCAAGTCAGGAGTGGAGTTTCTCTGTGCAGGACAAAAAAACCCCAAAACATTAACAGACCAACCAAACAACTGCAAAACAAAACCACAAAGCCCAGGATTTGGTAACAAACTCTATTTCTAGCAGAACAATCAGTCTTTCCATTGAATGAGCAGTCACTGTTTTGGATTGAACTCTATGGCTTTATGTTGGCTCACCCAGCTGCTGTATCTTTTCAGTTTCCCAAGATCTTACTCTGGTTTTCAAGACTTTTCCTTAGACTTCAAGCTGTCTGCTTTTGAGTTTGAGTTGGTTTATAACAAATTGCCCACATTCTTTTCATGTGGATAGCCCAAATCTGATTGGAATTAGTCTAATTTTCTATTGCTTGGTATTTGAATGTTAATTCCAGTCATCACAGTGGCTGAAGTGTACTTCTAGCTTTGGAAAGAGTTCATGACTGTCTGTGTCCCTCCTGTTTCCTGCATTCTAGGAAAGAATACTATTCCCTTTATTTTTTCTTTACATAATAAAAGTTATATTTTTACTTCATTCCTTACTTTTGACATCACAGAAATTTCACAATCTCCCATAATCTAAAAGATTAATAATATCTCTGTCTACTATTAGTAATTACATGAGGTGATCAAGCACAACTGATCCTTCCAGAGAAGTGCATGAAGCTTATGTCTCTGCAATTCCCTACAACATCCCATCCTGTTGAACTGTTTCTAGATCTGTGGCATGTTTCACCTTTCTGCTTCCAGTTTTATAATTAGGATTGCCTTAGTCTGTGACTACCCTGGACATCAGAGTGTAAAGTTTCTGTCTTGTGTGTATGTATGAGAGAGGGAAGCAACACTGCAATCTGTTCCCTGGCATTTCTTACAGCTGTAGTAAAAGGCAGCAGCACCAGACTTCAATGAAACCCTGTTTTGTGTGTGTCTTTATGAGGAAATAGTAAATTTATTGGGAGAATCGCTTTGTATTTGATACATAACTCAAAAAAAAAAATAAATCTAGCTGTAATATTTGGAAGAAGACACAGGGCGGATTTTTTTTTCTTTCCTGTCCTTTTTTTTTCTCTCTCTCTTTTTGCCCTTTATGCTACAAAAAAAGAGATGTGAAGATTTCCCTGAGAAATGTTTTTGCAGTACTTCATGGTGAACTCAGACATCTCAGAAACAGACTTTAAGTTTGTAGAAATATATATTCATGCTATTCTGTCCTGGCTTGTTTATTTTAAAGAAATTCTCTTTTTGTGTCTGTGATAGGTTAGCCATCAGCAGAAAGTTATCTCTGATGTTTGTTGATCAAGGGAGTATGCTCTAGAGGAAAAGGAACATGATGCTGTCACATTATTTCTGTTTGTTGGGAAATACATGCTCTGGTTGTGATGAGATGTGATACCCAGGTCTATGTTAGGGTCTAGTCATTCACTTTCCCAAACCGCATGATAAAACCAAACCAATATCTTAAAAAGACTCTTTATATTTTACCCCACTTTTGCTGTGCTCCTCTCAGGTAGCAGACAGCTAGCAATTTACCTGAGTTTATGGGTGGCTGTGGAAGCTGTCTTCATTCCCACCCCATATATATCCACCAGCCACTCCACAGGGCTCTACTGCGGCAGCTGGGGAACAGCTCATCAGGTCAGTGCTGGGAGGGTGGGGAGGGCTGGGGTCCTGTGTGCTGTGGGCTTGGAAACTCACTGGGACAAGGAGCTTGGTTGGAATGGGAGCAGAGGCATCGCACAGGTGTAACCACCCCACCAGACATGTATATTAAAGCCCTTGGGGGTGTAATGATGAGACTAAATGTACTTTCCTACTTTCTGGTGGTGGTTGTTCTGTGGTTTAGGTGCAAAAATTAGGGACCCATTAAGGAATGCACTGGCTGTACTTGCTGTAAGCAGACTTTAGTTACACCACAGTGACTGGATATATAACAATATGGGGTTTTTTTTCATCTCCAAATCACTTTCAAGTGTAGAGTCAATCATTGTGCCACTCTACTGCGATGGGTACATTGCTCCAATTGCTAACGAGAATATTGCAGTAAATAAACAAAGTTAAGAGCTTGTTTAGGATACAAAAGTGTAGGTCATCTCACTTCAAAAGGAAGAAAATTGTTTTAACTAGAGTTGGGTATTTTGTGGATTTATATGTATTTGACTGAGGAGATGAGAGGTCCTCAGACCAACCCCCAGATCCTTTCTGAAATTACCTTATTTTGACTGATGAGATGAAATGAATAAAGATGATAGATAAGGCAGCCAGTATAAGAGAGTCCTTGCTTTGGAAGAATATTTGTGTTATGTGTACGTCCAGCCCTGTTCTTTCCCTCTTCTATCTCAGGCTTTTTTGCTATGAATTCCAGAAAAGATACTCACAGGCTGTGACAGCTGGGTGAATATATATGATGTTAATAAAAACAGTATTTTAGCTATCAGTCTTCTCAGCTGGAGAGATACCTGTAGTAGCTCAGTGCTCAGAGTTACCTTCAAAGTTTATCATGCCATCTACAGAAAATAAGTTTCAAGATCACAGCTGTGCGATCAGCCCATAAAACTGTGGCCAAAATTTTTGGAGAAGAGATCAGAGCCTATTCTCCCTCACGGCTTTCATCACTTCTCCTGCCCCTGGGGCCAGCAGAGTCCCGTCCAACTTGGCCTGGGAGCATGTTTGTGGATCTCTGCAAAGGCTCCCTGATTGCACCTTATGGCATCCCCGACACATTTCACATCTCAGCAGCCCTCAACCCCCCACATCGTGTGCCCTCCCACACAGGTTTGATCTGTAACATTTCACACCCAAACCTCTACTCATCTGCTCCTGCCCCACGCCGTATTCCCAGCCTCATGCTGTTCACTGATGAATTGATGCTCAGTCTCCTCTCAGAACTCCTTTGTTATCACCTGCTGCCAAAGCTGTCTTAAGGTATTGGCACAGCAGCACAGTGCCTCTCTCCTCATACAGTCTGTCTTTTGCAAAGGGGAGAAATGTGTCTGTGTTTGGGGGGCTGGTGCTTTGTGCTGTTAAATCACTGGTTGACCACTCTGCTACCTGGCTTCATGAACTAATGGTAAAAGAAACCAAACAAAAAGTAGTAGTGAGGTGTTTTGCAAACTTCAGGATAAAAGAAGGTAATTTAAATAACACATGGGAAGCAATTGTGGATTAGAAGCACTTGGAGAATTTCTTCCTAGTGAACTGGAAATTTTAAACCATTGAGTGGAAAAATGGAATGCCATTGCCTGGCTAGAATGAACTGAAACTGGATTTTCATATATCCAGTATGGGGATACTGGAATTGCCATAAACTGTTATGTTCTGAGGTTGCTGCCAGTATGTTGTGGAGGGATGTCTGTTGGATTGACTGTAGCAACTGTCCAACTTTCTAAAGATAAATTGTTTGGCTCAGTTTTCACAGAACTACTGGCTGATTAAATCTTCAAACAAACTGCAGCCTGCTTTGGATTTCTGTAAAAGCTAACTTTTTCTGCTTTTGAAATATATAGTAAGAGGCATTCCATTGTCTGGCTGATGAGTGCTGTAAGTATAAATAATCAGTGTTCATCAGAATGACAAAAAATACGTGAAGAATCTGGAAGTGGTGGGATGGGGAAGAAAGGGGAGATTCTGTGAGTAGCCCCTAAATAATAAATTACATATTCAGGAAATTCCTTCAAACTTTTATTGAGAGATAGGTAATAGATACATAACTTTTTTCTTCCTCTGTAGCATCAGCAAATCATGAACCAGTGTTTTTGCAAGTGCTGCTCTTGCAGATGACTGATATATTCAGAAACAAATCTGTTATGCTCAAACTGAGGAGGAAGCATTGCAAATTCCTAGCCAGGAGTTTCTGTTATTTGTATAGAAATAAATTAGGCATTAATTCTTTAGTCCTTATTCTGCTCTCATTTCTATCACTTTTACATCTGCACAAACCTTCTAATTTCCTTTCACCTACTCCTGATTTCTATTGATACAGCCGAGAATATAATCTGTCCTGGTGAGTGCAAAGTAAACAAAGAGAAATAGATAATTAAAGATATCAAGGACATATAGGAGACAGAAACTGTAGTGAGAATCCATCACATGCGTCAGGACAGACAGTGAAAAATCAGGGTATCTAGATGACAGCCAGAAGTGAAATGGAAAACAGACTAGGGGTTGTTTTTCTAAAACATGTTGAAGCAATGCCAGTGTGAAAGATAGTGAGAATGCATTGATGATGCCAATTGTGGAAAGCAAGATGCCAGGCTAAGGTCATAATAAAAGGAAATCATAAAAAAAAGAGTGTATTTCCTGATAATCGATTGGATGAAAAAGGAAAGAGGCAGAAGAGAGTAACTGTAGACTATCTTTTACTAAAAAATTTCATGTGGTGGCTGAAAATCAGTATGAAGTTGAGAAAAAGTTAACAGATTAGTTAGAGCAATTTTTTTTTTTTACTGTGATTGAATGCAAAACCAAGCAGAAAATCTGAGCCAAGGTGAAGAAACACAGGTAATGAGAAATCTTTTAGGGATTTGCATACTCAAGGTGAAGCAATAGGCACAGAACAAAACCAACTGCTAACAGCCTTCAGTAAACACTCATTCTGCTGCTGGAGTTGTCAGCAGTCGCAGAGAAATCTTTAGAGTGTTTGTAAAATGTAGAACCACTGAACCTTGCAGAAAGAGATAAAAGATATACAGGTAATTTTGCAGTTCTTTAATGTTAGTACAAACCTTCAGGAGAAAAGCTTTAAATTCAAAGCGGTACTCAGAAGATGCTGAAGGTCTTAAAACCCAGAATTATGAAGATTTATGATTAATGACTTCCTGCTTCCCTACCTTATTTTCAGGTTTTGTTGATATTTTTTTTTGAGGAAGGAATTTTAGATTAGCCATGCAGAACTAGATACAATAATCTGTAAACCAGTAGGTATGGGCAGTTTGGAGTGAAGGGAAAAGGCTGCAGCTGAAAATGTCATTAATTGCATGGCTATGGAAATCAGGAGAGCATGCTCCAGTGTCACAGCTCACAGTGACAAAGAATCACACAGAATATTGGCTATGGTTATTTGAGGTTTTTAGGTATATTGACTTTCTGTGGGCTTTTCAAAGCCAAAAGGCTCCATTTTTATACCCAGTTTGTAGACATAGGCAAGAGAGGATTATATTGGGTATAACACAGCCAAATAAAGCAGTACTGGAACATTCAGGGACGTTGGTGTGGGGTGAACGTTTGCTGAAGTGAGACTCATTGTGGCCGTTCCTTTCAAGCCCTTCCTGGCTCTTGTCATGACGAATGATGTTTGATCTTTGAAAGGATAGTAACAGATGTATAATGATGCCTTCCAGCAAATTTCAGGATCTACCAGTCTTTCTTAGAGGTGAGCTATAGATGTGATCTCAGAGGAGGGGCTGCTATAGGGAAAGGAATGATTTAAAAATCCAGAACAGGGTCTGTCAGCAGCTGGTTCTTGAGGTCCCTGCTTTACCCCCATGCTATTGTGTTATACTCCACTTGCTGAATTCATCTCACACTGCATCAGACTCTCCCATCACCAGCCAGTAATAACGCTCAGTCCATAACAGTCCAGCTGACACGATCTAAATCTCTTCATCATTCAGTGTTTAATCACGATTTGGTTTTGTCCTCAAAGGTCTTAAAGGTAGTGTGCAGTGAGCACATGTCTTCATTAGCATTTTAGTTTGCATCAAAGTATGCCTTGGAGGCAAGTCTCCCAGTTGACTCCAGTTAAGGTGCTGCTGCTCGCATTGCAGAGCATGTGAAAGGGATTCCTTACTGATGAAAGGAGAAAACAGACGTGCTTGGAGATGTGTGTACCTCAGGTAATAACCAGGAGGTCAGTTCAGGGGATCAGGCTGGGCTAGTCTGAACCGAAGCGTGGACTTCATGTGCAGAGCAGATGTTGCACCCTCAGCATGAGTCGTCCAATTCTGCAAATCCACTCCTCAGGCCCCATGCTGCTTGCAGATGGAGATGTCAGGATCCGTGCGGTGGGAGGCTTGGCGTATGCATCCTGTCCTCCTGTAACTTACATCTGCAAACCTGCTTGTGCACATCGCCACTGGGGCAGGGTCCAGTCCTTCCCCTGGCATGCAACATAGTACGTTTCAGCCATCAGATGTTCTCAAACAGCTATTAAGGAGAATACATTAAACTGCCATTTGAGTTTCATTAACTGATTTTAACATGGAGAAAGTGCCTGCAGCCCCCTGACTGGTGCTAGGACTGCTTCCATCACATCACACACTGTAAGGTTCTCACAGCGTTAGCGTCTCAGTGTCCTTAACTGTAATTTGCTGAGGACCAGATGAACTGGGAGATTTAGGAGGGCCTCATAAAGGCAGATCTTTCCAGTCCTCAAGCTAATATTAAAACTCTGAGGTGTTTTTCATTCGGCTGGATTTTTGCCTCTTGATTTCAGGTTGCAGTTTCCTTCGCAAACTCTTTTCAAAATACTTTCATGGGAATGAGTTTACCTCTGTTGAAATATTCTACCAGCTCGCATTATCTTTGATGGAGCTGACAAATGGCTTGACAGCATCCCTGAAATCTGCCAAAATACAGTTTCAGCAATGACAGTGCCAAGCAAGGTAATAATCTAAATGAATGTTGCTGCAGCTGAGCATTCACATTCCTGACTTTCTTTAATTCAAGCAGAACCAGGCAAATCCCCTGCTGTTTGTTTCTTAGTAATTATAAAAGTTTCTGAGTTGTGTTTCCCTGTTAAGGCACGATTACAATTCACGTTTCATGGTTAGCTTTAACAGATAACTGATTTAACACAGCTTCAAATTGTTCCTTAGATAATGGGATGAACAGGAATGACCTTAATGTACAACTACTAAGAACATACAACTACTAAGTAGTAGTTGTATGCTATGTTTAATTAGCTGTTTAAACTCCAGTGGATCTCCTAAAAAATGAGCAAGAGCCTCTGTTACTTAGCTCCTCAGAAGTCTCCAAGATAGATGAATTAGTAACCTCACTGTGTTTGTGGAGATGAAGTTTATCTGGTGGATTTTGTGATGTTACTGGGTTTGAAGTGTACTTTTCAGTCTGAGCTTTCTTAGGTATTAGAGCTGGTTTAGAGGGCTTACAATAGACATTATAGATTTAATGTAAAAAAATATTTTATCTGCGTTACTAAAACCTGTGTCTGACTTCCATGCAGGATTGTAATGATAGTGTAGTGCCAGGCAATTTAGCATTTTATATCTTGCAGTATTTGCACTGTCTTAATTCCTAATTTTGTGGATATATTTTTAAGATGATCTTGTTTTTGTGGATGTGTCTATCTCAGACAAATACTTATTAAATCATAGAATCATTGGACTGTGTTTGAAGGAACTTTAGAGGTCGTGTCTCTTCTTTGGAATTGCTCCAACAGACCCATGTCTTTCTTATGTTGGGGGCCCTGGAGCTGGAAGCAGTACCCCAGGTGGGGTCTCTAGAGTAGGGGGAGAGAATTCCTTATCCCACTGAGTGGTCCATCTGTCAAATCCATGTCTCTACAATTGAGAGGCAAGGATGTTGTGCATGACACTGTCAAATGCTTCTACACGGGTCCAGGCAAACGATGGCAGTTTCTCTTCCCTTACCCACCAATTCTGTAACCCCATTATAGAAAGCCATCAGATTTTTCAGGCAGGATTTGCCCTTAGTGAAGCCATGCTGGCTGTCACTGATCATCTCCCTATTTTCCATGTGACTGAGCATAGTTTCCAGGAGGATCTGCTCCATGGTCTTGCTGGGAACAGAGGTGAGACTGACAAGCCTGTAGTTCCCTGGGTCTTCCTTTTTTCCCTTTTAAGAATGGGTTTTATGTTTCCCCTTTTCCAGTCAGTGGGAACTTGACATGATGGAGAGTGCCTTAGCAACTTTATCTCCCAGTTCTCTCAGGACCCACAGATGCATCTCATCAGATCCCATGGACTTGTGCACATTTCTTTAGAGGATGGATTTCCATCTACTCCTTTTGCTAAAATCTGTTCAAATGAACTCCTCTCTAAGCCCAGTTTGCATTTATTGAAGCAAACAGAAGTGTGACTAAACCTCAATTCTTAGCTTGGGTGAATATTGGTATTTATGAAAAAATATCTGCATTAATAAAGTGCAAGTAAACATCTTATTTAGCTGGAGATGCTCAGAGCTTGCCACTGCTTATGGCACTTGTGAATAAAGTCAAGGCTTTGCCTTAGCAGCATGAAAAATTGTTTATGAAGAACACTTAAGGCATATGTTCATTAAGTCACTAAAGATGGAAATAAACAAAGTTTGGGGTTTTTTTTCCCCACGACTGGTTAGATTAGTTGTAAAGCATCTGTCTCCAACCTTTTTGTACCACAGTCCATGGAACCAAGAAAATGTTTATTTTAAAATGTGTATAGTGTTGAATCAAAAACAGGAGAACGTTTTAAGAATAAGAGATTAATGTTGAGGTTTGCTCACTGTAATCTTAACAGATGTGTGAAATTCACAGTAATTGTGTGTATGCATGTCCCTGTTAGACTGAGGGCTCATTTAGAGCATGTTTCTGGAGATCTTCAGCACATTTACTTAATTCTTTATTCTGTAGGTGCAGCTGCTCTCTAAGACATACTTTTTCCTCTGATTTTACACCTCTAAGGTTTGGAGATTAGTTACACTCCATGTTTGAACTATTTTCTCAGTTGTTAGAATTAAATAGGTAGTTGTACTAGACCTCAGGTGTAAAATTACAGCTGATCAAAATTCAATGTTCACTTGTATCTAAAAAAGTCTTTATGACCTTCAGTACTCTTAGATGTTCAGTACTCTTAGGTTCTTTGTTAAAATGCTGGTTTGGTTTGCTTTAGACCCATTTTGTGATTTAATCCCTTTAACAGTGAGCAACTGTAATGCCTAGAGATCAGGAATGTCCTTCTGTTTAAAGCAGAGCAGTTCAAACAGGTCTTTCTGAGATCTGGAAGCTATATACATTCTCTTGAGCCATTGCCACCTGGGTAGAAGGTTCCTCAGGTTGTAAGATAAAGTTTTGCTGGGTCTTACTTTCTCATGTCAGTGTTCATCCCATGCTGTGCCATGCTACATACTGGCATTTTATGAGGTATGTTCTGGCAAGTTCCAGAGTGCATTACATCTCCCTACAGGAGACTCTTTCAGATATCTGCCCTGATCCAAGAACCATGCTGTTGAAAGAAATGAAAGGTCACTCAGTTTTTTCAATTTTAGTCAGAAGAACTTAACTTGAATGTCACTTTATCATCATAATCACAGCTATGGAAGCTTAATACATTATATATTTCATATTTTTAATATAACCTTTTCTGAGGAGGTCTGAGATTCAGTTACACTGAATATTGTTTCTGGAGTGTGGGCTGTGTGGAATTCCCAATGTACACAGTTAGGAATTCAAAATGATGGATCAAGAGGCAACGAGAGCATGAAGTGTTTAAAGTTTCTGAAATTACCTAACACCAGTGTATCGTGGTTCAATCTTTCTGCTTGTTTGTCAGGATTCTGAAGCAAAATGGAAATATGGTCACAGAGTGTGGTTGGCATAATAGTGTTTGTCAGTGTATTGACTCGTGACTGATGCAAGGATGTAGTATCTCCAACAGATGACAGTAGTTGTGGAGTGAGTAGTACCAGGTTTAGTGTACAGGGTGTGAGGGGTTGCCTATCTCCCTCCTTGAAGGGGAGATACTACGATGGTTGCAGGGGTTAAATGGAGTCAAATCATTATCTGGTAACAGTGATCTTGCCTTTGGTTTGGAATCTTGCAAATATAGGTCTTCACATTAAGCCATTAGATCATCTTTTTCATTGCAAATGGAAGTGGAACTCTAATGTGGACTAAAATGTTGAGCATGGACCTGAAATTGCCTCTGGACATCATTTCATGGACTTCTTGAGAACAAGTTATGCACAGATCGGGCACTCAGGTGCTGTCTTCTGCTAGGAAAAAAGTAGGATCAATGCACATGGAAATCTTAGTGCTGTGGACACTAACAGCCCTGGCATTCAAATCCCACTGGAGCCATTACTGCAGTTTAGCTACCCTTTGCCTGAACCAGAATATTTTGTTTCTTTGGCCTTTTTATCTTTCTTTCCCCCGTTTGTATTGATTATTTGAGCTAAATCTTTTGAAATACCATTCCAACAACAACTCTTTCTCTAAAATACTGTTGCTTCAACCAGATGACAAGTAGCTTAGTGAAAACTAAGCTGTTTACGTAGTAGTAGCAACTTTTTGTTATTATTGCTTTACAATTGACAGAAGAAATTAGTTTCTTAATATTCAGAATAATCTGTCTTATTTCATCAGGTTAATAGATTAATGAGGTAGCATCAGTAAAACGTTACATGCACCTACAGTGACTTTTCAGGGGTAACACAAGTGTTTCAGTAGTGAAACACAGTCATGAGGGACTTTGCTTGCATCAATCCTGTAACTATAATGGAAAACCTCATTGCATCCTAAGTTTGATAAAGTGATGAATGTATTTAAAATATCCTACTGTATGTTCAAGCTGTTGGTGATAAACTAGGGGAGAAGCTCTTTCTTGAGGGAAGGCAGGATTTGCGCTTAGCAACTGCTGTGAGTATATAGCTGTTTGGCTTGCTGTGGGGTTTGCATAATGATTTTTGATGTGGTGTTCTTCTTTTTTATAGAATGGATAAAATGCCAGAGGCAATTAACAAAATGATATTATAAACTGGAGTGGAAACCACAGATTTGCAATGGCTCATAGGCTTTCTGATCTGAAAATATGTACAAATGTCTCCCACAGTCAGCAACTGGTTTTTTGATAGAGTAGTTGACTGTGACTGCTTTTTCCTCATACAGTTCTCCAAAATTTGAAATATCAGCTAAAACTGGCTGCTGGAGGGCTGCACAGCTGTCCTCTCCAATAGCAGCGTGCCTAGTTTGATTTCACCTTTTGCAAAGGTTTTCCTCAACAATACTTGGAGCCAGATTTTCCTTGAAGCTACAAATGAAATAAAAACGAATGCATGCACTCTCCAAGGGACAGGTTGCTCCTCATAATTCAGTATCATTCGTATGGTCTCTTTCCAGTCATTAGTTATGCATTTAAATAAGTAATTTAAAAGATTTAGGACATACCAACTAGGTTAAACTGTCTCAATAAATCTCAGGAAGTTGTGTCGCTAGACAGCGAAGTTATAGAAGTTGTTTTTATTCAGCTGCTGCTTGTTCCCTTGTACATTTTAACTGCTGGGATTTGTATATCTAAGTGGAATATCAGTATGACTGTATTCATAACTTTTATTTTATGTGTGTGATTATTAGAATAGTGAGATTATTCCCATAACTGTAAATTTTTAAAAATGACAACATGACTGAAAACAGATTTCTGAAGACTTCTTGTAAAATAACACAAGAAATAACTCGATATATTTAATCATTATGCAAATTCTTACTTGCTGTCAAGCAGGTCTCATATGTGAAAGCAGTGGTAGCATTAGGATTCTTTTATCTGGATGTTGTTCTCCAGATACAACCCCCAAATGTTCAGCTAAAAAGGGCCACTGAATCTGTCAGAAACAGCTAGTGGAAATGTGCTCTCAAAGCAACAAGGATACTGAAAGTGAAGTAACATTGCCAATGGCTTTATAACCTTCAAGCTTAATGTGTTTGGCTTTCAAGCTGCCTAAAAACAATTGCTTTCTAAGTATGTAATTTGAGTCTTTGAATGAAAATTAAGATGCGGAAAGAGTTTAGTAACTCTCCTTTCAAGATATGCTTTAAATATTACACCTATGGAGGATATGATTTACTAACAATACTATTTTCTATATAAAGAGAACCTGCAGGAGGGCATTCTTCATCAACATTCACAATTATAGTCCTAGATAAAGGCACAGGGGTTTTGAGAACTGGAAGATAAGCAAACGATCAGGTGAGAAAACACCACTAGTCCAGGTTCTCAACTTGGGAACCTGCAGATCACCCAGCAGGCACTCAGGTTGGTTTTGTGCAGGAGTTGGGACCTCATAAGGATCACCAGATTTGGTGAGTTAGCCTGTCACACGTAGTGTGAATTCAGGGATCAGAAAGGAGGCTGGTTTAATGTGGGGGGATGTATTCCTGTAGTATCTAGCTCAACTTCTTGTTTCCTGTTCCCTAGGGGCTACTGAGTTTGTAAGAGTGGGAATTCACGATTCCCAGGGGGCTTCTATCTGCACTGAGGCTGCTGCACTATTTAAGTATTTCTTCACAGGTCAAACTGAGGACCTAAACACAGCTCATAGGGAAGCAGGTGTGTATGTTTTCTAGCTAAGAATGAAAAAATCCTGTTGGGTTTGACTGTATTTCCCCAGTCCTCTGAAGACGGTGTAACTCAGTTGACTTGAGCATGTTCCACAGCAGAATTTTTTGTTTTCTATCTGGGTTATGTAAATGCCACTGCAGATAATACCAAGTGCCAAGTATTGTTTTATCAGAGGGACCTCTCAAGCTTCTTTTACCAAAATATGTGTGGTTTCCAGCCTCCCAGGAGGGCATTCAGCTTTGCTTCTCCATAGCACCCTGCTTGGGCTTGGCTCCTTGGTACTGAGTCCAAAAATGACTGCTGTGATCTCAACCTCTTGCTGCCTTTGCTTCCTGTGGAGCTTCAGTCCTCTTTGTCCAAGTCATCCTGTTCCTATGACTTTATCCCTTGATTGCCACCTAAGCCTTCCCTCCCAAAAGAGTTTCTGGATAAGTGATTTTTAAATTTAATTTACTGTCTAGCTCTGGGAGCCCTGACGGAAGTTCAGAAGTTGAATCGACCGTGTTTGTTGTGAGAGCTGGATGGGGAGTTCTGGTTCAGAAAAGATTTGACTAAACATGCTGTAGGCGTCAGGGCGTAATCAGAGAATAACCAAAGTCGTCAGAGTCTCTTAAATGTCTGGGACCCAATGCAGGAGAGGGTAGGCGTTGGGACTAGCTGATCGATAAGGTCCCTTCCAACCCAAACCAGTCTGGGATTCCCTGAGTCTCTGACCTTACTCATTTATTTAGGGGTCAGTAACTATTGAGCTTCCCTGCAGATTGCCCCAGGATTGGATTGCCTGAGGAAATTGTTTCAGCTGAGATGGTAAATCATCACTACAATACTTTTCATCCTCAGGCCTTGTGAGAAGTATTTCAGCCTGACTTCCCCCACTCCCCCCATCCTAATTCCTCCCTCCCCTTGCTGCCTCTCTGATAGCTGCAGTGGAGGCCAGGCCCCTTCGCAGAGGTCATGGAACTTGGTGACCTGAGAATAAAACACATTGAACGTGACTCTGCAGTGCTCCTGAGACTGTTCTGTGTGGTGGAGGCACTGTAGCCAACGGCTACGTGTCGCTAATTTACAACACAAGCAACCAAGTAAGGTTCTGTTTTTCAGCCTGGCCTTGGAGCCTCAGCATCTGTGAGAGCATGGCACATGCAAGCATCCTGAGCCCAAACCTTGGGACACTCCTTGTTTTACCTTGCTGACATACTGAAGTGTGAAAACCTTGATGAAAGTAAAGTTAGTAAGAATTATTTAAGGCTAGGCAGGGCTAAGAGACCCTTTAGCACATGCTAATGAGAGGAAGAGCTCAGGCAGAAGTGATAATGTGTTTCTAAATTTAGTCTATTAAAAGGACCAACAAAGAATAATCAAACCAAGGCCTTTTTTTTTTTCCTTTCCCCTCCAATTTTAGGCATTTCAGCATAAGCTACTGTAGACAGTCCTGTGATTCTTGCAGCCACCCAAATACATCAGCTGTGTATGCTGGCACAGCGCTGTGCTAAAGCAGCTCCTGGCTCACAGCTGGCCCTCCTTCATCCTGCCTGCAGCAGGAGCAGAGAAAATGAGCATCTGCTTGCCCTCAACATTGTAGGCATGCCCTCTGGCTTCAGTCTTATGGATAAACAAAGAGTGGTTTAAGGTTTTTTTTTAAGAAATATTTTTAATTCTTACTATATTTGTCTTTTCATAAAAAAAAAAAACCCAACAAACAAATCCCACACAAAACACAACAAAACAATAGAGCAGCTGGAAGATTTCTGTGTAAAAGGCGATATGATTGAATTCTAAAGAATGAAAATTCTTATTGTGGCTGACATGGACTCAGTGGTAACATAGTTGTTGATTATTTTTCAAGTTTTTGTTCATCTCCAAAATTTTTGCCACCCCAGTGAATAATTATGACTGTGGGTAAAGAAAGCCTATCCTGAAAGTTTTGCCTGTCGCTTTCTTTCTGTTGCCTATGGAAACTTCTGGAAACATCTTCCAGGGGAAATCTTATTTCCTAATGTAGCACACAAAAAAAAACCATGCAAGCAACAAAAAAAAATATTAATTTATGTAAATAAGAGAATGGGCAACATTAAGCAGAAGAAATTTTTCTATGTGTTGATGGTAGCTGAAGAGAAAGTCTTAGCAGACAGTGAGATGTAATATCTGGTCAAGGATCTTTTGATGTGGCCATCCTGTCCCTGGCAGGGTTCAAGGCCAGGCTGGATGGGACTTTGGGCAACCTGGGCTAGTGGAGGGTGTCTCTGCTTACGGCAGGGGGTGGCACTGGGGGGATCTCCAAGGGCCTTTCCCACCCAAGCCAACCTGGGGTTCTGTGATTATATGCCACACATACCTGAGGACTGACTTGGAGATGTATTTATATATTCTGTACTGCTATTAATAAACAGGTATTGATGTATTAACAGTAGATACGAGTCCATTGTGAACCCTTTATGCCAGCCCGGCTTTCATTCTAGCCTGCAGTGTTTTGTTATGTTTTCATTAATGACTTAGGCACAGAGTTCTAGGGAGGCCCTGACACCCTCAGACCTTTCCTTACTCGTGGTTCTACTTCAGTCAGGAATAGTTTCTTTTGATTTCACCACTTTGAGTCGCTAGCTCTTTAAGTAAACCTTGCACTCCTGGCCTTTCTGGGACATCTATTGCTTGGCTTTTCTGAGGTTTCACCTACCAAATTTAAAATGAAATATCCACAGGACAAGCACTACGAAGCCTCTAAGTAGAAGTATCCAATGTGGATGCATGTTCCCTGGTTCCCAGGAGAGAAGGAGAGCTCAGAGGTGTTTAGAGATGTCTTCAAGGTGCCTGGGAGCTTGGAGTGAGCTTGTGATGCTAACACGGACTCCTGGCAGTTGCTACCACTGGGAAATCTTTATTCACTGAAGTACTCGATGGGTAAAATATTTTCTCTTCCTCTTAAATAAATAAATAAATGATGTGTAATTTGCTGACACAAACTATTTGCTTAAAACAGGCAATAGGCCTTGGGGAGATATTTATGATACAGGCTAGATTGACTTTAGCAAGCAGCAGCTGGTGCTTTCACACTACTCGGTGTTGGAATGATCTTCTGTACTGCAAGGTAGAGAGGCAGAAAATGCAGCTGCATCTTTCTGGAGCTAATTTTAAAAAAGCGATGAGCTGGTAATTACCACTTTTCCCAGCTGGTCTTTATGAGGGTAAAAGGTTTAGTCATAGATTGAGGATGGAAGAGGAAAATACTAAGCAGGCTGCAAACCAGTGTTAATAAACATCCCTCCTGGAGATACTTGGAAATTTAAGCTCCTGTTGGCTGGGAGGAGCTGGGAATGAAGATTACCTCTGAAAGGTTATCTGGCAGTCCTTAGGGCTGTGCCCTTTGTATATGAGTTTCTTCAGGAACGGTTTCGTGGCGGCTGGGTACCTCATGGGCCTATCCAGTTCAGCCTGATCTTCCCAGGCCTTGGGGAGGATAACTGAACTGAGCTCCTTCTGACAGCACAAAATACAGGGGATTTTCTGTGGGGCCTTTTCAGCCAGCATCTCATTTCTGCTTGATTCATACAAATGACTTATAAGCTGGATTAATGCAACAAAACATAAATATTTATGCACCCATTAACTAATGTTTGGGTCTATTTATAAACAGGAGCATCTTGCAAGTGCTTCTTTTTGACAAGTAAATAAAGTAAGTATAGAGAGTGCCTGTGTGTTAAATTAACCACGTGTCATTAGCTATCCTGAAATAACAAGTCTTAGGTAATAACTAAACCAAAAAGTGACAATAACTTCTGGGGAAAAAACTTAAATACTTCAGGGGAACAAGAAGCTGTTGATTACTTTCCTGGTTGTTGGGGGAAAGAGGATAAATCTGTTTGGGTTAACCATTAGTTTAAGGGGTTTTCACTGTATTGTTATAGAAATTATATGGAGAGTGATAGAAGAGCAGTGACATATTAACATGTTGGTCTTAAGGTCAATTTGTGTTTGCTGACTTCTGTAATGTGACTAAAAGGAAATTGTGTTGGAGCCAGGTCTTGTTTGATATTTTGCAACTCCTGGCTATGAATCCTGATGAATAGGTTTTAACAAATGAGATTTTTGATAGTTCTGTAAGAAAGCTTTTGTGAGCTTTTAAACTAGCACTTTTCAATATGTCCTTTGCATACTTTAGTTTATTCTCTTGGTTGGCTTTGTTGATGGCATATCAATCTAGGTTGGCTGGATTTGACCCCTATGTATTGAAAGATAAAAGAATATTTTGCTCTTGTTAAGAAACAGTCATTTGTTATGCATCATACAGCAAAATGGATTTAAATCACTTCAAAACATGTTTCATCTCATGTCTAGATTGCTCAAATCAAAATAAAAAAAATGCAATGAAGAACCAAGGCTCAAGCCTAGCAATTTATATTAGCTTTTATAAATATTTTTTTCATTTGTTATGATAGCAACTTCTTTCTAGTTATGTTTCCTGAGGGTAAAATCTTGAAGTAGGGTCCCATGATGCCGAGTGATGAACAGAAACAGAACTGAAAAGACTGCTCCTGTCCCAGGTCTTGCAATTGAATCAGGTCAGGGGATGTCAGAAGTGAGCTGTTCTCTCTGTGTGGGACTGTCTGAAGTTATCTGCTGTGCCGTCCCAGGTGGATGGCTATCGTAGGCAGGCAGTAGATTTCATAAAGGAGTGGAAAGGAATCTTGCCAAAGGCCTCATCTCACACCCAGTGAGAACAGACCATACCTCAAGATATCCTCTGGAATTGGGTTGGGGCCAGTTTGACAGGAGCCAGATTTGTTTTCCTGGAAGTGGAAGCTGGGTATTTACTTGTGATGAGAGTCCATCAGGGACCTGGAGTCACAGGACTTGCAGTAAAGGTCCATGCAGCTCCCTTCAGTGTGTTTGTGAGAGGGACAGGCAATGTCTAGAGTTCGGGGTACACTCCAATTCCTGGCTGTGTGCAGAGGCCAAGTCAATGCATCACTTTTATCTAACACTGAGCTGGGCTTAGGGACTCAGATCCACTCTTGGTTTGCAGTTCCGATCCGTCTCTTTTCATGCATGACAGAAGATGTGCAGAGTCCCTTCAGTTAATTAAAAGATTGAGTTAGTCATATGCAGGCACTGAACCAGAGGCACTGAACCACCTCCGAAGTGTGAGTTCTATGCAAGGAGAGAGATATTTTTAAATATTTCTTCATCAAAAATATTTCTCAGTTGCTATCTCCTGTTGTATTGAAGAGGATCCGTGCCTGTGTTGCCTTCCCTTCAAAATCCATTGATGATACAGGCTTGAAAGTCAGATAGGAAAAAAAGAAGTTAATTCTTTCTTATATCAGTTATATTACAGATGAGTATGTGCCAAACCTCTTTCTGGTGGTTTTGCAGCCAAAGAGAAAAAGAAAGTGCCTGGGTTTTGTTCTCTGTGAGAGAGAACAAAACAGGATGGCAAAAATCAGTACTAACAGGACAGTGTTTGGCTAATAGCTGGGTGGGCTGTGACAGCAAAGGTGGAAAAGAAAGAGAGAAAAGTATTTAATTTAGAGGTGAATGTCATCTGAAATAAGGGATTTCTCATTCAAAAGGCTGTCGAGAAGAAAATTGATTAATGCTAACATAATTTTCTATTGGTTTATTTAATTCTTTTTTTCTTTTCTCATTTGTAATGCTTACCTATTCAGGAAGTTGAGGTATGTTTTTCACTTTTCACTTTAAATATCCATGGACTGCATACATTTATTTGCAAATACTGTAATTTCTGTTATACTTTAAGCTCTTATGATCAACTGTTAATGTTGTTATGAATGAGATGTATTGATACATGTTAATTATTAATGTGTTAATATATAATTATTAACATGTTAATATTGAAATGGCAGATGTTACAGCAGACATAAAGTATTTTTAAGGCTGTTAGTACCTGTCTTAGTAGGAATCTCAGAAATGCATAGATTTCTCTCCATTTTTGTCAGGAAGATGTTTTATTGAATGGGAATGTTAAGTCTCTTTAATCAAGCCAAGCATAGTTTTAAATGCATATTAATCAATATGTATATAAAAAGAATGATCTACACCTGTAAGTCAGTGGCATGCTTTTAGGCATGGTATATCGCTCTGTCAGCATGCTGTTTTCCTTCTTGGAAGAAGCTGCTGTGAAATGATGGTATCCATTCTGATGCTTTTGAGAGTTCCTCCTCCAACAAAAGCCATTTCAGGTTAATGTATAAATTTCAGCACCTTCCAGAGTACCAAGCACAAAGCTCTGTCCATTTGTCAAGTCAGAGCTTTAGGTGGTATTTAAATGAGAAATAGATTTTCTGCTCAGCGATATCTACGGGGTGAATTTCACCTTTACAGTGCCATAACCATTCAGTTACAGTCCTTGCTGGCATCAATGCTGAAGTGAAACTAGTGCTGTATTTTCTGTTGTCCAACTGATGTAAGTTATTTTAAACTGCTATTGACTGCCTTGCTCTAATGTATGTATAGTCGTTATTTACTCCTATAAATAATAATGAGTTTCATGTATTGAAAAATCTCAGAGGTTTTCTCTCTTGTACTTTTTAGAGTTATTCTTGTGTTTTTCCTGTGTATTTTCCTGATTCATCAAACTGTAGTTTCAGGCTTTTTTCCTAAAATAAACACAGTTTCCAGTTGCAAAAAGTAATACTAAACAGACCTGCACAAAGGAGAAAAGGAGTGGGAATGGGTTTATGGAAGAGATGGGTGCTTTATAGAGTTTTTGGTGAGGAAGGTGCATTTTCTGTAAAATATTCCTTTTACACTGAAATTGAGATAAAACCTCCCTTTTCCAATCCTTATTTCAAACCTGGTTCCATATGCCAGCAGTGTAAGAAATCTTTCCTGGGATTTGAATTATTTAACAGTTTCTGATGCTGAGAACCCAGCAGCAAAGGAACACCTAGGGAAAAAAAAAAAGTAAGCAGGCAAAAATATTTTGTTGCTGGAAAAAAAATTCTGCTCAAAAAGCTTAAAACCCCAACACATTCTGAAAAGTGATTAATGTGTAGTGAATTCAGCAGTACATCATGATCAGTTACAAAGCGCTGCAGACCCGTGAAGCGGCTTTTGTATCAGCAGAGCTGTGGAATTCAAACCAAGCCTGTGATCCTATTTCTGGTACCAAACCACCTACTTCTCAAGAAAAAAGTACAGATACTTTTGATGTATCTGAAATAAAATGTGAATAATAATCTTTGTTGTCATTGTGGGACATTGTCACTGTCCATGAAGTCAGTACAGATGCTGAGCACGAATATACTTGGAGAAAGAAAATGCATTTCATCTTGATAGTTGTGCAGAATCACAACCAGCCCCTTCATTACAGGAGCAGTTACCTGTCCCCCAAGCAGGCAGAGAGGAGCAGGGTAGCAGTCCTGGTTCTCCATGCTGGCAGTGTTACTGCTCACTGCTTCTCATGCTGGCCGTAGCCTACAGAAAGCACCTCACTGCTGTGAGGTGCATCTCCTGGGGTTCAGGAGTACACAGCGAGTCCCTGCTCCCCCCTAAGAGTCCCGTAGGCTGTTCTGCACCTAGAAAGGAAGACACACTGGCTTCCAGGTCTCCAAAGTGTTCCAAGTTAGGGTGATTGGATGGCATGAAATTCAGTGTACGTGAGACGATTGGTAAGCAAAGCCCTGTGGAAGAGATAATTTAGGTTTTTTATCCACATGGATGGATTTTAAGTTACCTTCCTGACAGGAAAAAGAAACCTAGGTGTGGAAAGCTTGATGCAGACATGTCTTCAGTGGCAGTCCTCTTGGAATGAATATAGAATGCCACCTGTATGAAAAAGGAAATAAGATGAATATGCAGAAAAATAGAATGTATTATAAAAATCTCCCATGCTCCCTCGCTTCAAATACATTACCACTTCCTCTCAAAGAGAACACAAGTGAGATATACAGAATGGCCTGAAACTAAATTTAACTCTTGTGCTTGATTCTCAGTTCTTCAAGGATTAGGGCTGGTGGCTCTCTGAGGGGGGAAACCTTGCCTTCAGGTGAATATTTTCCAAGTACATAGAGTACAAATCGATCCCACGTACAGAAGATTTTTCCATTCTTTCTGCACAGAGCCTAGTTTGCAGCAGAACAGTTGTTTGGCCAAGCACTCTGACAGTCCCTGCCTTCTCCACTGGGCTCCCACCAGATCCAAGTCAAACAGAACCACGAGGCTCACAGCAGAACCATATCAGAGTCCAGGAGATTTTTAAAATTTAATAGTTGGGACAGTGACAAAAATATTCACTGCAAGTGCTGCTGGGTGTTATTGTCCTTTAAGCAGAATACTTGTGATAAAATTGCTGTATTTCCATACATTCACAATGGTTTGATTTACCTGTGTCCAAATTAATATAAGTATTTTTGGATTTACTTTGCTGACCTTTTACCACACCAGGATGGTGTGGATCATGTTACTTTATCTGAACAATATGCTCTTACCTTTGGTACCAAAAGTTGTAGGCTGATATGAAATAATAGGGAGTTAGTAGAAAATAGTGAATAATGGGCATACTTGAAAAACAATTCAGAAGAAAAAGTCAAGGTGTTGAACCCAAGGAACTTCTTATTCTTCAATTTCTAACCTGGAAACTTAGGATACAACCTGTGATAGTCTAATCTGATTTGGATCCATCAAAAGATTAACTGATTCATGTGTAGTTTAGTTATGTAAAAATTCTACTGCAAAGACTGATTATATTTTTCCTGACTTTCCTTCTTATTTTTCTCTCCCCATTTAGGATGATTATTTCAGGAACTGGAATCCCAACAAGCCTTTTGATCAAGGTAAAGTTAGTACACATTTTGTGGTGTCTTCTGCTATTATGTGCTATCCTCACATACTTTATACCTTTCTCCCTGTGTCTGGTCCATGTGGTAGTGAAGAGCCATATTTACACTTACCTCTCATTCTGAATGCAGTCATGGATGAGGTGGTTCATGTATAAGGGTTTGACTCATCTCTGTATTTTCCAGCCATATTTTTTTAATCCCCATCTATTCCAGTTGATATTCAGGGATGATATATATGCTTAGAAACATTCTCTGTAGTCATGAATCTTAGTCTAACATGTTATTTGAAAGAGGTATCTTCACATAAGTTTTCTTTCATGTTAAAAACTTTGCTAATAAATGCCATAAATGTAATTACTGGATTTCCTATTGCTAAAGGGGCCGGGTCTGTTAGCTTCTCTGTTTGCCTTTTGTCAGTTGCCATTTTTCCTGTTTGTAATGTTCAGTGGAGCTCATGTAACTCCTGCTTGAGAACACATATGAGGGGTGGGTATTCCAGCTGTAAAATCACAGGTAGATGCTAGACTTTTCCCATCGCTTAAGGCATTTTTAGGATCCTGCATTCCTTTGACTAGCTTTGGTTCATTATCCAACATCACTTCCCCCTCTACTCTGCCCTGGTCAGGCCCCACCTGGAGTATTGTGTCCAGTTCTGGGCTCCCTGGTATAAAAAGGACAGGGATCTCCTGGAAAGAGTCCAAAGAAGGGCTACGAAGATGATAAAGGGCCTGGAGCATCTCCCCTATGAGGAAAGGCTGAGAAGATTGGGACTGTTCAGCCTTGAGAAGAGAAGACTAAGGGGGGACCTAATTAATGTTTATAATTATCTTAAGCAGGGGATGCAGGGGGAATCAGCCAGCCCCTTTTCAGTGGTCTGTGGAGACAGGACAAGGGCCAATGGCTGCAAGTTGGAGCACAGGAAGTTCCGCACCAACATGGGGAAGAACTTTTCCCCAGTGAGGGTGACAGAGCCCTGGGACAGGCTGCCCAGGGAGGTGGTGGAGTCTCCTTCTCTGGAGATATTCAAGACCTGTCTGAATGCCTATCTCCAGAGACCTGCCTGGACACCTATCTGAGTGAAATGTTCTAGGGAGCTGCTTTGGCAGGGAGTTGGACCCAATGATCTCTCGAGGTCCCTTCCAACCCCTACAATTCTATGATACTATGATTCTATGATCACCACTCTTCAATTTCAGAATGCCACTGTCTTACGCCTTTATTCAAAATGCTGTTCTATCAGTTTCAATCTACTTCTGCTCTGAAGTTTGTAGGGATTTTAAAAGAAATTATCCTAAAGTCAGTTAGAAAGGAATGATCATATACATAGAAACTACAGTACAAATGAATTTGTCATGTAGATCCGTTGCATAGTCTTCTTTTGGATCCTGTGTTCAAAGTTGAGTCTCATTCAAGTAGAGTGTGAGACTTCCACTGCCCTTCAGAATGTGAAGTGCCTATTTAGATATATAATTATTGTGAATTTGCATTCAGAAGAGGTATTCCTGCAAGCAAATTCCTTGGGCAAATTATTGAGATGGCAGACAACGTTTAGTTTAGTTTAGTTTTATTTTTAAAGTCTTCACAGTGAATCCATCGCAATGTGACACATTGAGGGAAACAGGAACTTGGAAATTACTTGGCCTTCTTCAAGCATCACTTGTCTTTGGTGTCACTGGGATGTACCCAGTGGATAATGGTTGAAGAATGGTAGATAATATCCATCCATAAGTGCAGGAGGTGCCCAATAGTTTGGTTTGTTGCTATTTTTTTCATAAGCCCTTGGGGGGGAAAGGAATTTATGTTGCAGAGAAATATCTCTATGCTTCTAGAAATGAAATATTATGAAATTACACTTCTGAATCATATACCATGAATCAGTTAAGAAAGAAAAGGAACAGTGTGAACAAATGAATGAAGGCATAACTAACTAGAGACATGACAGACCAATGAAGGAGCTCAAACCACAATATTTGCTTTATCTGCTTTCCCTTTGAGCTTTGGGTGGTCATTTATTTTACAAACAGGACCAGATTTTAATCTTCAAAATTGCAAATGTGTTTAAGAAGAAAAAACCCATTGGTATGACCCACTTTGAAAGATTTCAGTTTACATCTATTTCTCTATTTCACTGCCAGATATGTTCCTTGGATTGGCTGTATGTAGCACCCAGGAATGTTATTGCGGGCTTATGTATGTTAGAGCTGAAGAGTGGAGATTCTCTGTCTTTATGGAAATGCAACTTCAGTGTCAAAGGAAAGGGAAAGAAGATGTTTTTGTCAAGGCATTTATCCACAGAAAGATTTTAAAAGGCATTTGAGGGATTTAGGTTTAAAAATCCTATTGACTTCAAATGGAACTTATGCTCCTACCACTTTTAGAGGCCTTGCAACCCTCTTGCCTTCCCCAGAGGAAAAACAAAAAGGTGAATCCTGATAAAATAAGGCAAAAAGATTTTGAACTGACATGCTTTAAAATGGACTTGTTCGTTGTATTACTGAGATGTCTGACTCTGGGCAAAACACAAATCATTTTAGAGAATCTAAAAGCACGTGTGGATACCTGGGAGCGATACAAACAGACATACATCTATTAAAGATTACTGTCTCTTTACAAGGGATCATTTCTTTCTCAGTGTAAAATTTCTTACAGACTATGAATAGTCTGTTGTCAGAAGGCAGGATGCAAGCTAGATGATGCCATCGTGAGCAGGATACTCTGCCTTGCACTGAGATCTCTGCACTCCTTTTGTCTTGTTTAAATCTTAGAAATGGGTTTTATTTGGCCAATATGCCATTCTTTTTGACAGAGAGGTCACTCTGGTAAAATTCACCCAGATTAGAATGTTAAAATAGCCACTCATACCTTTCTAAAGAGATTTTGTACATGGAATTACCTTACAAAACCGTTGCTTAGTTTATGTGGAGCATGTGAGTCTTTAGCCACTAACCTCTACATCGTTGTCACCCAAAAAAATGAAAAGAAGAGAAAACACATCATGTTGCTACTTTGGACTCTGTGACTCAGAAGCTGACAGGACTAATCCTCAGTCTATACCTATAACTATATAAATATGCATATATTTATCTATACCTATAGGTGTATATAAATGTATATGTACTGTATATATGTATATATTGAGTATATATATGATTACCTTTTAAATAGGAAGTGCTGAGAGGAGGAGGGAAGGGAGGCAGGAAGGCAGGCTTTCTTTTGCTTTTCCACCACAGCTTTAATTTCCATCATTTTCCACGCCGAGGAAAAGGAATAGTCAAAAGAATTTGCCTTTAACCCTTGTTTAATCTCTCTTCAGTCTTTACTTGTCCATCCTTCCTGCCCTGACTTCTTTTCTCACATTGTTCCTTCTTACTTTGGGGTGTTGGAATGCTCCCTAAGCTCCTGTATGAGTCTGGAGATATAAAATCTTTTGTTTGGTATTCTTTGGGGTTCTTATGTCAAGAGAGCCTGCGCAGACCTCACGGTCAGGAGCTCTAGCTTGCCTCTGTCAACTCAGTAGAGGATATGTGTTCTCACCATGCCATTGTTATTTTGAGAGATAACCCAAAGGCAAGTTTTAACCTCACAACACCATGGTTCTTCCTGCAATGACTGAGGAGAAAAAACTTCTCTAGTGGGTGAATTAAAGCAGATTCCTGCCTATCTCCCTGGGTTGTTTGGGAAATCTGCGTCTAGCATCACTGGGCTAATTTGTGTGAATACCCCTGCTGCTTGGGGCAGATTTGCAAGTGTTTATTGGTTAAGAACTATTTCTCAAATTCTAACTCTAAAATCATATTTGAATATTCTAATTGTGAAGTCCTCCATGGAAGCCAGACTAGAATCACCATAACAATGCCAGGAGGGCAGCACTTAGAAGTAACTGATGGTGGCTAGTACCTGCCAGCAGTGATCTCCCAAAGGCAGCTGGAGGATTCAGTATGTTTAACAGCTTTGAAAATCTATAGTAGTCAGAGGTTTTGAAAATCAGCAGAGTTCTGCTTCTAGGCTCACACTTCATTTGCATCTTTTAAAGAAGTCTGCTGGGTCCAACCAACTCCATAGTCTTTTCTAAATAAATAAATAAAGATGTACCTCTATCCAGCAGATTGAATTATTTAATTATGCATTTAAAACCAACAGCAATCAAGCTGTCTGGTTTCTGCTTGCAGTGCAGTGAGAAATATCTGCATGTATGTCTAAAAAAACCAAAACACCTTGCTTTGTACACACGACTTTCACAGAAACAACCCCTAGAGAGCTGGACCGAGGTATCTTTGCATAACATGCCTTTCCAAAGGAGGTCAACTTGGATGGTTCAGCTGTGTCTCAGAGGGTACTTGAGTGATCAGAATTTATTTTTAGCCTAGCTACCAGCCCAGCTTTTTATTCATCTTGAACCCAGGAGAAACCAATACAAAGGTGAGCATCTTGCCCACTGAGCTGAGCTAACGAGGCGTTGGGGCTGCGGAAGGCAGGAGAGCATAGAGCCTGAAAATGATTGCTAGTCATTAATATTGAACTCAGTTCTGTCAAAGTTACAGAAGCCAGAAAGCAGAAGAGTGGAAGGGGCAGGATGGTCAGGATTTTAAAATATGAATCAAAGGGTTGGGTGTGGGGGTTTTTTTCTGACAAGGTCATTTGAGAGTTCTTAAAGAGCTTGATAGCTGAATTGACATCCTTTCCTAGTCTTTTCCATCTACTTGGGAGAAAGAAAAGAGGGAATTGGGGGAAAAAGTTTTAGCATACCACTCTTGGGTCAGAGATTTTGGTATCGTAATTAAATGTGTCTGATACTCTGCACCTATTCAGACTCCTCAGAAAATTAACTCATTAAGACTTTCTGTATTATTATAAGTGAAAGCTGTTAAAAAAAGTAAGTTTAGGCTATTGAATATTTTTTTCTAAAAGCCACCTCTTATAACCTGTAGTAAATTCTTCTGCAGACAAACAAGTGTTACTAATTTCATGATAAGAGGCACAAAGGAAGAGTACCTTTTGTTAGATTGAGAGGTGCTGGAATCAATTTGGAATGGTGCCCAATTTGCTAGAGATATGGCTTTGTTTTAAAGCATCATTACCCAGAACATAAGAACTGTGGAAATGATGAGATATACTTTGTATATGTATAATGATGAGATGTACTTTGTGGTACAGATAGAAAAGCTCTGAATCCAAAAATATTTAGACCTGAACTATGAGAGGGTGTGCCTGCCCAGGCAGCTAGCTGGTCTTTGAGGTCCATTCCAACTGGAACCATTCTAGGACTGAGCTGCTGTTATTATTAAGAGAAGGCAACACTGTAAAGGGAGAAAAAACCTGATTCTGTTGCAGTCCTGAACTTTTCCCTAATTTTTTTCCCAAGATTTTTCCAAAAACTTTCCACAACCATGGACTTGTCTGCTCAAGCAGGTGCAAGGTTCCCCCTTTCAGTTTTGATTGTGCCACAGTCTGAACTTTCCCCCTTGTCTTCCAGCCTTTGTCATTACTTTCCCTGTCTTTATTCCCAGTCCTCTTCCCCTGTAATGGAGAAACCTGGACAGGGATGTTACTGCTCAGGGCTTTCATTGTCTGCCCTTGGAATAAATATGTAAATTTCAAAATCCCTCTTCCACTGTCCTATGTGAAAATCTTCATCTGCCTGAATCAGACCTACCAATGACTGACTCTAATGTCAGACACACTGCTGTAGACTCAGCTATCGTTATTAATTGCAGACATGAATTCTTACCATTTCAAAGAATTCCCCTTGAGCACTAATGAAAGCCTGAACTGGCAAAATACCCTCACTTTTGAAGAGGAAACACTGCTTTTGAGTGGATTGCAGCCTCCAGCATAGCACAGCCTATGACTTTCACAGTCCAGCAGCCCCATGGAAGTGAATTTGTCAAATTTAGAGCTTTATACCTCGAGATGGATGTATTGGTATTCATGCTTCCTCGCCTTCTGCATTGAATCGTACCTATGTCTTCCCTGTGTGTAACTGACAAATCTAGACTCCAGAAATAGCCTCCTGCAGCTGTGCACAGTAAAGTTTGCCTAAAATACAGAAGCCTTCCAAAACAAAAAGGATGATAATGGGAAGCCTGTGATGCAGGATGAAAATCATGGAACGTACAATTATTTTTGAACATGTAATTTTCTCTTAGCCCAGTTAAGATGTTCTTTCAGAAAATGCTGAATAAATTCCTTTCAGAGGGTTGTTTAATACTGTACACATCTCTACCCACAAATATATGTTAGTTTTATAATAAATGTTTTCTATTACTGTGCCTCAGATGGCAGATTTCAATTGAGTAAGTTATTTTGCAATTTATTTTTTGACTGTAGTTGAATTAGTTTTAGAAGCTTATTCATAGGACAGTGGCAGATGAATTATGTTTATACATCTTCAGTAAATCAGTACAATTTTAAAGCATACCAACAGAAAACAATAGCTGAGATCCAGCACATGAAAGGCACTATCTTCCACCAAAAACATTTCAAGCTCACATGGCTGCTTACACCTTCCAAGCAGATATATGTGGTTCTCTCTGTGTGCTGGAAGCTTAATATTGGATTCCTTATAAGCTTGTAAGCAACCAATTTTGTTATTAAATATGACATCAGAAGTGACAGAGATGGGGTTCCCGTCTGTGATTGTGTTATGGCTGATGTGCTTTGAACTGAGATGATGATCGATAGGTTGCTTGTCTGGAATTTTATTAACCCTCGGGGAGCACTTGTTAGCTTTGTCAATAATGGTGCTGCCTTTCTTTTAATATCTCTTACTTCGTTGGCTGTGAAGCAGACATGATTTTTAAGGAGAAATTAGTGCCTCCCCATGCTCATCCACCTCCCATTGAAGTAAATCCATTTTTGAGAATATCACCAGGTCCAACCCTGCTCTCATTGACTTCTCTCAGTGAGCAAGGATCTTCTTCCCTTCGCTTCAGTTCTATATATAGGAGTTCATTTTTGGAAACCTACCTAGACCTTTAAAAATGAACTGTGCTGGTAAAATATATGCCTGTAAAGCTTCCTTCCTTATTTGTTGTGTGAAAGATAGCAGTGTATTATCAGATTAACTGCTCTGGTTTGGATTCGTGTTTAACTAGACCAAACCAATCACGGGCAAAGTCTCCAGCTTTGAAATATTCTTTGACTTAAATATTGGATGGCACAGCAGTAGAGTTATATTCCATGTCAGAGTGAGTTTTAAATCACTAGCCAGTCAGAAGAGTTTCTATACTTGTGAGTTAATAGGTGATTACTAACTGTCATTTAATTCTAATTGAAAAACAAGAACTCCTGTGGAAAAGTAGAAGGCAGAGTGACGTTGGCTGTGAGAAAGGTATAGTGCTGAATTTTTAGGAAGAGAACAACATCAAACTAAAGACCAGTTATTTCAACATCAGATTTCAGTAAACTGAGAGTTGGTAAGGCAGAAATTAGAGGAAGAAAAATTGGAATAATTGGCATCTCCTTAACATAAAGAGCACAAACACGAAATACCCAAAAGCCAAGAGCTTGGTTAATGACAAGGATCTCAGTGACTTCCATGGCAAGAAGTGGCTGCTTATATCCTCCAAGCAGATGCATGTGTGTGCTAGAAGCATAATACTGAATTCCTCAAAACAAATAGGTTGAGCTCTTAAGGGACCACAAAAGGTAGCTCCAAACTCAGAAAGCCAAGAACAGATTGATGTGTTTGGGACAGGATTTGAGAATAACAATGTTTTACAAGTGTATTGGAAGGAAGAGAAAAATCATGAAAAATGATGGCTCACTCTCAGTGGAGAGAGATGCTTATATGAAGGCATTGGGGATAAGGCCAGAGAGTTGTTACCTGTCTTTGCTTAAAAGGTCAGCTGTGGGCAGCTGTGTATCGTAACTAATATCTGCAGTAAAAGTGTAAGATCCTGGATTAGGAAAAGAGCAGGTTTGAGCAAATCTCATGTTTGCAAATCAGCTGGAATTAATCTAAAGTTTAAGTGAATTGCCTGAAATAATTTTAAAGATATAAAGTTATCTTTGAAAGATTTATGAAATAGTAGAAGACTGGGAAAGGACAAGCAGCACTTTTTTTTTTTTTTTAAGTTAGAGAAATGAAGACAATTTTAAATTATATCCCATGAGTTCAGCCTGAAATCCTGGGGAAAAAAAGTATTGGAATAAATATTAAAGCAAATACTTGTAGCATCAAGAAGATAAAGGGATGAATAAAGCTGGTATGGATGTCAAACTAAACTAATTTTCTTCTGTGACATTTACAGGCCTTGAGACTCGGGGATAAGCTTGCAGTATCACATATCTTGACTTTAATAAGGCTTTTGACACTGGCTTACATTACTGTCTTATAAGCAAGTTAAAGAAATATTGTCTAAAAGAAATAATTATGAGGTGGATACAAAATCAATTGGAAATCTGCACTCTGGTAGTAGCTGTCAATGGTTCAATGTCAGGCTGGAAGGATAAATTGAGTAGAGTTCCTCTGTGATTTATTTTGGGTCAACGCTAGATGTTGAAATTACTATGCTTATTAAATGTAGCACAGCAATAAAATTCAGTCACCTTAGGAAAACTAAGAAGCAGTCTGAAAACAAGGGATAAAGTTCAGTCTGGGCAGATGCAAAGTTCTTAGGTAAGAATAATCTTCTGCACAAAACAGGATGGAAAACAATCAGATAGTTATAAATTTGGAGAAAAGGGGTAGGGGATTACAAGGGATTACAAACAGAACATGAGTCAACATTGTCATTCTGCTGCAAAAAGGGAAATGTCACACTGGCATGTGCAACTGTGAGTAATGCTTCATCTCTAGGCAGTGCCAACAAGGCCTTGGCTGGAATCCCTTGTCCAGATTTGAGTACCAGGTTTCTAGAATAGTATGAAACAACTGGAAAGCCCCTAGAGAAAGTAACAGATATGATCAGAGTTTCAGAAAATATACTTTGTGAATGAGAGGAGTTGCCTTCTCTGTGGAGAGAAAAAAACAACCAAAGCAAAACAACACCAAAACCCCAAAACAAATCACAGATCCTATTTTCAAATATGTAAAATTAACTGCAGAGTGGAGGAATTGTTCTCTGCCTGTTGCGGATACAACAAGGAGCAACGTGTTTATATTGTAGCAAAGATTGATACCAGCCTTTATAATGACTGTAATACTTAAATATTGGGAGAGTTATTTTAAAGAGGATGTAGTCTCTGTCCTTTCTGGTATTCTGAAACATGTTAGATAAAGGACTTGCAGATAATGGCACGTTGATGGCTGATCTAGCTTATAGAGAGTGGGAAAGGAATCAGCATCCTTCCCAGAATTGTTATCCTAGTGCTGTCATTCTGTAGTTGTATTTTGATTAATGGAATCCAGCTAATTTCATTGAAAGCACAGAAGAAATGCTGAAGAAGGGATTTCTTAAAATAGATTTCCAGTCAAAGGAAAGAAGGGAAAATAAATGAATCAGTATCCTTCACAGAAGTTTTGGCAACACCTGAAAAAATACAGGTTCTCACTTGAGGGGAACAGTGTGCTTAAACTTGAAGATAGGTACCATGGCTGTCACAGACTTGTAAACCTCCATGAACATAAACAGGGAGTGGCAAAAGGCAGCCTGGTTTCTCTGACTGCTTCTCCCTCACTTGCTTTTTAATACAATTAGGAGGATGTCGTACAGAAATATCTGTATGTGGATATGAGTAGAGGATTTTGTCCAGGCAGGAATAAGGGTCATGATCTAACACTAAGGTTAAAGATATGGATGAAAATCAGCTAATTATTCTCTTTCAATTCATTAGCTAGAACATGATGATGCATGTGTACTTAGGAATTAAATCTTCTGCAGCTATAAACCTAAATGCTCAGGGCATTGGGCACCATAACACTGATTGAATCACAGCTATTTTTTTTCCTGTTCTTATGGCTTCAGATTAAACATAGTTGCATTAAATAGTATTATTTCTCCTCTGATCTGATTGCTTGCTTTGTAGCTTCACACTCCTTAGTCATTTAGAAAGTTACTTTAAACTATGAAAGAGGGGCAAGATAATACACAGCAAGATGAGTAAAAAAAGTTTTCCTATGCATGGAGGTGTTCTGCACTAAAAAGTTCCCTAAGCATTGTCTATTGAAAATGAATGAGAGTTTGGTAAAGCATTATTTAATCACGTTTTGTCTTTTCTCTCTGTGTCCTCTGGTGGCAGTGGACCTTGGCATTGATACATCTCTGTCATAAGTTACCGCCTAAGAGGTCCCTTCAGAGGTCTTGTCAACTTTGTGTGTATTGTCCTTGAAGTATAGAGAAGTATCTGAAGGACAGAATTTGACTTTGACTGTCCTTCTTGAACCCAGTGTTTGAGGATTTGGTCAGTTTTAGCAAAGGGAGATTAGTAAACAGCATTATTGTTCTATACAGAATCACAGATTAATAGGGGTTAGAAGGGCCCTCCAGAGCCCATGGGGTCCAACCCCCTGCCAAAGCAGGGTCCCTAGGACAGGGCACACAGGTCGGTGTCCAGACGGGGCTGGAATCTGTCCAGAGAAGGAGACTCCACACCCCCTGGGCAGCCTGGCCCAGGGCTCCCTCACCCTCACTGGGAAGAAGTTCTTCTACATATTGGTGCAGAACTCCCTGTGCTCCAACTTGAGGCCATCGCCCCTTGTCCTGTCTCCACAGACTATTGAAAAGAGGCTGGCCATTTACCCCTGTGTCCCACACTTGAGATACTTATAAACATTAATAAGATCCCCTCTTAGCCTTCTTTTCTCAAGGCTCAACAGCCCCAGCTCATGTGCATCCTTGCAGTGGCTCTTCAGCCATCCAAGGGTGATGCATACAGATGAAGTGCTGCCCCATAATGAACTATCACATTCACTTTCACCACAAGGCAAAACTGTGGACTCAAACCTGAAAAGTAAGCAGGTTCTGTTCCTGGAAGAGCTTCAATTTATAAGCTGAGCAATTGATTCACTTAGTCTCTCAGTTGCCATCTTATCCTGAACAACAAACAAACAGAACCCAGTGATAAATGGATGTACAGATAAGCAGTCCTAGGGATCACTGCACATTACAATGATCTTTACCAGTGTAAGTAAGAAGTGTTGTAGTAGTGATACATCCCTGTGTTCATGGAATTGCTCCTTTCTCTTAATTGCTGGGGGTTTAAAAAAAAAAACCAAATCTGAAAATGTATGTTGTAGTCTCTAAGAGCAAATTATCTTTGCAGTGAAGGCTCCAGCATTTAAGCCTGCTTCTCTGTTCAGTGAAGACCTTTGCAGTGACCTTTCATATTTAAAACCAAGCAATGGAAACTTGCTGACACAGGTCACAGAAGTCTGTAAAACTGAGAAGGGAAAGAACCCTTGCTTTTCATGGTGTTAAATACAGACATCTAAGAAAAAATGCTCCTGCTTCTCTCTTAGCAGACCATAAAGCTACCTCAGGAAGCTATATGAGGTAAAAAGATGTAGCTGTGATTTGTTAATTCTGTTCTGGACTCTAGCACTAACAGTTTTTACAGTTACAGTAAATTCACTCAAGCCCATAGGACCTATTTATCCTCAAATCTCAATGATATTTTAGCTATCCCAAAGGACACCACGGTGCAATAATTTTGTACTTCTTCTGTAAGCAACATTCCTGTCTTTGATTCTATTGATCGCTGCCACCTTGCATCTTCGACGTTAATGGCAGAACTGCAGAATGCCCCTTCTCCCATCAGTGTCAGTGCATTTGTTTCTCTCCCTCCCTCCTGATTTCTCTACACATGGTACCAGTCACACCATGTTTGTCTGCAGTATGCCCTTAGAAAGGTATTAGATTTTTGGTTAGTTTTTCAAGTGGCAGTGCTCTTTTTTTTTTAATTTAAGCTTCTCAGCACCCCTTTGCTGTGGTGAATAGGCCCAGTGAATATCCAGCTGACAGCCATTTCAGCAACCAAAAGCCAAATCCTCCAGGTTGTCTTTGTTAAGTGTCTATTTTCTAAAACTGAAGGTGACTTCAGTAGCCTCGAGTGTGTAAAGAGTGTGCTTAATTATATGAGGCATTCTCAAATCTTGGGCAATTCTCAGGTTGCTGACATAATAATGCAGGTTTAAAAAAAGGACACATCTTCAGCAGTGTGGAGACTGTCTTGTTCTACACTGTGCATCAAGGAGACAACTGCTTCTTCTAACCCTTCAAATTGCATGTTTGCATGAGTGTCAGCTGAAATCTGACCACTCATGTTGGAGCCTGAAGACTTTTGAGCAATCACATCTTTTTTTTTTTTCTTCTTTTTTTTTTTCCCCTCTCTTTACTTTTCCTACTAGCATGGAAAGTAAACATCCTACCTATTTCAGTGTCCACCTCAGCTCACACATTTTAGACAGGTCAAACCATTTGAAATATCCAAATAAAGCCATGAAAAACACGATTGTATTCGAGAAATACCATGAGGACCTTAACATGGATGATATGACCCAGCATCAGAAACCTAAATATATTGGTCTTGATACTTTAAATCATAATGAGTTATTATTTTTCAGCTTTAGATACTTCCTCAATGGATCTCCTAAATATGCTACTGCTGTGTTCTGGGTATAGGCTGTACTTAGTTGTTCTCATTCCTAATTGTCTAACTTTGCTTCTGGTTTCATCATTGTTCTGTTGGAAGAAAGTGACTTGATATCTAGGCAAACATTTTTCATTTTCTTTATGCTTCTCCTTCTGAGCTCCTTTTTCATAAAGTGGCACTTGTGGTGTATTTTCCTACACAGGACTATGCCAATACCATTTTTCCAATGCCTATAAATAAATTAAGTATACTGTGGCTTGAAAGAGAAATTGCTATCAGCTGGTGTTCCACTACCTACAAAACGTTTTATCTTTTTTCAGTTTCTATTACTTTGCTCTCTCTTGGTTTTGTATAGGAAGTTGTATTCCCTGTTAGTGTCATGTGGTGCATTTGTGTATATCATGCTTGATGTATGGAACTGTGTATCCACCTAGTGTGGATAGCTCAGCTTTTGAAATTGCATTGAAGATGAACTTTGTGACAGATGGAGCTGTTGATATGATTTGGAAATAGTTCTGTTTGTATCAGTCAGTCAGGTACTCTATTTTTCAAAATGGAAAGAAAATGAAGGTTTGAGATGGAGAAGGAGACAGAGGCCACCCTTCTAGTGGGAGCAGAGAGCTTGAGTGCAAACAGAGGAATGCACTCAAGAGCTGTATATGGGTTTTTAAATAACAATACAACAAATAAATTCCTTTTCCCAGGCTGAACTTTTTAAACAGGACACAGGTGCTTAACTTCACCACCCCATCTGCAGTTATCTGAAAGCCAGATACTTATCCTGAGGTACTTAGCCATTTTGACTCTGTAGTAGACATTGGAATAAGTGTTTCAGATTAGGAAGCCTCTTTGAGGTCTAGCTAAGACGAGTTAACTCCCAGAAGGCTAAGGTTAGATGGAATCAGGTATTGCACAGATCTTGTCCAAGAAAAGTAAGATGCATATGGGGACCTCTTCTAAACACTGTGATCTCAACTTTGCTGGAGAAGAGGAGGACAAAAGCACAATGGTGCTACATTTATGAGGATCCTGTCCTGGTTTTGAATCTCAAATTGTAGGGATTTTAGGATTGAAACTATTTCTGTGTTTTGTGGAAGAGATTACGTGCTTCAGGGCAGTTGTTGTGCAATCTATTCAAGGTTCATTCTGCTCTTTGGAACAACAAATGGGTAATACTGGGTTTACTTTTGCAAAAGCAAAGTCAGCTAAAGTTCCAGGCTTACACTAACAGCTATGCTAGCTACACCTAAGTCACATTTATTGTCTTATCTGCTTTCTCTGAAACTTTATAGAACAACAAACTCTGCCAGGCTTTCAAATGAAGAAAAGAACTCAGCAGGGATGTGTGACATGTAATGGCCATGGACAGGTGTCCCTTACCAGCAGGCTTCTCCTGGCACACCCCCTTGAAGCATTGCCATCATCTTTGTGAGGTCCAAAGTATTTGAAGATTACCCAGCTAAGAATATGGCAGAGCACCAGGCAGGGAAACAGAGCGTGGTGGGCTGAAGGCTGCAGGAGCTGGAAATTTATGGTAGTTTCACTTTTACTGTTTTCCCTTGAGTTTGGAAGAGATGAGGGAGAGAGAGATGAGAGACATGAAAATGAAGTATGCAGTACACGAGACTTAACACTTTGAAAAAGAATCAGATAGTTTAATAATGGATTTTCTGCATGACAGTCCTTTGGCACACCTGATTTTTACCTGTCCATCAGTATGCCATGTCGTTTGTCAATCTAGCAAAGACGTAAGTCTTTTGATTGCTTTTCTGAAAGAACTGGATTTCTGTGATCTCTATGCAGCCTTTAAATT